>CM069525.1:96409313-97639670 GCA_035773235.1 Eospalax fontanierii
GTATTGAATGAATTGTAATTTGGTGAAGTAAAGTTATAGAAAGCCATAGGTGGTTATTGCAGTATTGCAAGGACAAATGATTGGAAAGGAGATGATGATGGAAGTGAGTGACCAAAAGGTGGTGATAGAAGAGAGATTGTGAAAGGAGGACCAACAGACTTGTGGACTGTCTGATGAACTACCATGAGAAAATTGGCATAGGACTTGGAGTTTGGGTTCATTTGTTAGAAAAGATGGCTTAAGGTTTTAAATGTATTTTAAATAGTGATGAATCACCCAAGCAGAGGTATACTGAAAACTTTGCAGATGCATAGGCCCCACAGCCAGAGACCATTAGAAGAACACAGAGCCTAAGACTGTTGGATATTGGTGTGTAGATAGATATGAGAGAATATGGGATGCAACGGCCAGCATAAGGACACTGCAAGAAAAGCAGAGGTATAGAAAAGAATGTGATGAAGGAAGAGTGGTATAAAATAAGCAAAAGTGAAAACAAATCGCCAGTTTCTGCAGTAGCCTTCTTACTTCCATTTCAGTTTATCAAACGCCAGGGGATAAGATTCCAATTTTACAGGTAAGGAAAATGAAAATACATACAGGTTTGGTAATTTACCAACAGTTCAATTTTTTATTTCCTGTGCACTGTGTTGTTTTTTATAAATAAACAGGCCTGACAATTTTGGATTCACATAGCCCTGCTCCACCTTGAGAACAGCCTACTAAACTCCTTATTACAGCCATGCAGTGCCAAAATAGCTAATGGCCTCATCCTCAGGACCCCCAATGATTGTCTGAGCAGAATCAGTTGGATTGATTAAACCAGTGGCTGTGTTACTGCCCACGCTGAATCATCTTTGATTTTAGTTTCAACTGAATTAGCTTTCCGTGATTTGTTTTTCTCTTCGGGCTGCTTGAGTTCAACAAGTTAAGACAGGTAGCCTGATTCCATGGATTTTTCCTCCTCAGTGGTTTCCATGGGAGCTTGTTGATTAGCTTACAGCTTCTGCTGATTGATAGAGATGATGTCTATTTCTGAACCTTATTTAGGTGGCAGGGCCTAGCCCTAAGGCTCTCTATCAGATTTAAAAGGGCCCTGTTTAGTCCGAGATAAACACACACTCTGTCCTTTGTGTGATTTGAACATTTCAGACTACTATGAAGGATCCAATGAACGGAGCTCCTCATCCTCCAGCTCTACCACGGCTCCTCGGATAGAAGAATTATCTAAACTTTGAAATGCCTAAGGTATCTTTCTCCATCTATATGGCTAGTATCCATGTTGCAGACACATGGAAATGTCTCTACAGTGCTGTGAGATTTTCAGTCATTTTTATGCCTACAGGCAATACAATATGTAGAAAGAATAAGAGTAAAAAGCATTGTGCTAGGGCTGGAGAGATGGCTCCATGCTTAAGAGCACTGGCTGCTCTTGCAGAGGACTCAGGTTCAGTTTCCAGGACCAACATGGTGTCTCACAACCGTCTGTAACTTCAGTTCCAGGGAATCCAATGCCATCCTCTGGATGCCATGGGCACCAAGGAAGCACATGGCATCCATCCATCCATCCAAACAAAACATCATATCATAAGCATAAAAAAATCCTTTAAAAATAAGTATGGTGCCAAAATGAATGAAAGGAATCATCTGTTGTCTCTTTATCTTCTGCAACCTTTATAAAAAAACAGTAGAAATAAATAAGCAAGCAGCAGGGTAGGAAAAGGTGAATCAACCACTTCCCCAAACCTCAAGTGAATAGGTGGACTGTGGGGTACCCTGCATTCCCCAAAAGTTTCTGATTTAAGAGTGTCATGGTATAATGCCAAGTTCCTTCCTGTATAAAAATAGTAAATGATGAGGAGATTAAATCTCCATAGCATGTATTAAATCAACATAAACTATACTAAGACACACTCTATAACAACCATCAACTTTGAGAAAATCACCAATATTTCTATGTCCTCTTCAGTACTCAGCATAATATCTCCTACATTGTAGAGACTCAGCCACCTAACTGTACTAGGTCTCCCCATTTCAATCTCTTCTTTGACCTAATTCTAGAAAGTAGTGCAAAATAATCTTTTTTGGAGTCATTATGTGTTATTTTAAATGGGAAACTTTATATATATATTCCATTTGGCTATATAGTATTTTCATTTCCATTCCTAAATAACTACATTCTATAAAGTCATATCCTTTGACTTTAGAATACACACAGATAAATCTCATGTAAACAGTTTCATGCTAGAATGCATTAATCTGCTAATAAACATACCTTGTAGACATCGTGACTACCGATGATGGCATCAAAGAGTGTGTACAAATCATTCAGAAGATCTGCCACCTCAATAGATTCACTCATGGCTGAGATGGTGGTAAAGCCCACAATGTCACTGAAGTACAAAGTGACCATGTCAAAGCCCTCAGGTTCAACTGTGCAGCCCTTTTTAAGGGATTCAGCAACTGATCTGAAAAGCAGACATAGGTATTTCTAAGACCAGCTCAGCCTTCCTATATGGCACATACCTATTAAAAGACAATTTTCTAAAAATCATTATCAAGTAAATATTCAGAAAAAAACTCACCAGGATAAAACATTGATTAGTTCCTTCATTCAAGTATACATTCAGTGTTAACAATGTGTCAGGCACTGTACCAGGTACTGCCATATAACATTGAAAAAACTTCATGGAAGCAAAGATCACATCTGTCTAGAAGACCATGTTACTTGGAAAAAAATGGAAACCATACAAAGATAAAGTTTTCAACTAAGGGAGAAAATCCCGTGGAAACACAGCCCTGCTTCTTTCCTCTAGGAGATGATGAAACTGCCTTTTTAAAAAATTGGCCAACCTCCAGGCTAAGACATAAAGTGACATATAGAAAAAGCATGTCCCCCAAAATGTAAATGACTAGCATTTTCCACAGGTAGTAGAAAATTAGGATGTGTATTCTGCCCCCTTGGTTTCCAATTCTACTTTGATTTGAAGATGTGACTCAACCCACTGATAATAGAGAGGCCAGGACAGAGGAGGAAGCAGTTAGTTGATGGGTAATTTTTTTCTTCTTCTTAACAATGGAACACAGTTCTAAGGATTCACACTCCTCAGGTGTTCACACATACAGTGGTAGCATCTGTGTTAGAAGCTTTTCTGTTTTCTGTTTTTCAGTTTCCAGCTCTTCAGTCCGTTCCTGGATCAAATCTTCCAAGTTACTAGAATATTGCTCCAACATCCACAGCATAGAATCAATGATGTTAGTCTTTTTCCCTTTATTGAAAGTTTTAAACTGAAAGCAAAACAGAAATAAAAGCCAATGACCACTAGGTAGGTTGCTCACTCTCCAGGGGCCAGACCCACACTCAGGAGCATATGGGTAAGACTAATTGGGCTTGGTAGACCTCTATAAAAATAGAGGACATGAACCAGGAAGGGCAGGGATGTCAGGTGGGTCCAAGAGTAGAGAGGGAAGAGGTCGGAATATGCTCGAAATGCACTGTATGGAATTTTCAAATAATCAATACAAACTTTTTTTTTTAAAAAAAGAGGAGCCAATGAATGCACACTTCCAAAATGCAGAAATATTGGATCAGGCTTCATCACAAGTCTTTTCCTTCCCCTAAAGTGCCAGAGAAGGTAAAATGAGCCCAGATATAAATAAGAAAGGTCAATACCTAGTGTCATCATCCCCCTTGTCCATTTACAGGGTTCTTGCCACCCCATACCACTCCCGCCGCCCCAAAAATCTAGTTGTTTTCCTACTCTTCTGCTTCTTTCAAGTCTGAGCAGAGAGTTTATAGGCAAGCTCCTTCACTTCTGAGCTGTCGTAACATTAGTAGCCATTTTAAAGGCCATAGGATTTTGTCCTCGGCTCGGGTCAGTTGTGAGTAACATAACGGGGGAAAAAGAGGGCAGGACGTGAGGTTTTGTAATTCTAAATTATCAGCCCATGAGATCATCTTATCTTCAAATGCTATAGTGTTGTCAGTTCAGTTCAGAGGTTCTTTGCCCACATAGAGAATTCAAAATGTAGATAGCAAGATTTACCACTACTTCTTAGCATGAGTTCCAAATTAAATGGTTCCACCTAGTGCCAGCCATTCAGGTCAGTCAAGGTCATTCAGAAATTCAGATGGTTTTATCCTATGCTTTCCCCGATCTTTTAGAGGTAGCTGCTTGGCACAAATGTTCAGAACATCCTCTTGGAAGACTTTCTGTATATAAAGAGCTTAACATAAGCACTAGAATCATGAACAGGTAGCTCCCTCCAGAGTGAACATATTTTAAGGCTCTGCCCAATAAGCCATATATAGCTGGGCTACACATACTCTATGCAGCAAACCCCACCCCAGAGTGAATAGCATGAGGATCCTTCTGGACCTGGTCCTAACTATATGGTCACTAAGGTCCTCAGAAGTCAATTCAGATCTATCAGGCTCTCCAGGTTGCCTAACTTAGGGAACATCATTCATCTCTTTGTGTTTAAGTTGTATTAACTGCAGGAAGTTAGGAGGCTATCCTTGTCATCAGACATGCTAAACATCCACTAAAGCATTTTAGTGAAGGTAGCCCAGTAATGCTTTGTTTGAAAGTCACATGATGGCCACTCCTCCTAACCATCAGCAACTTCTCTGCTGCCTTCTGAAATAACATCTTTTGCATCAACACAAGGACAAATGCTTTTTCTACTGCCCCATGGTAAGTTTTTAGAAATGTGACCTTTATGGTCCTTTGCTTTTTCCATACTACTGAACACCTGTTTGAGTGTCCTCAAGAAATCCAGCCAGACTAATGGAAGTATTGTTAGCTGGAGGACACGGATGACTTCAGAAACAGGGCCCCTTAGGCTTTCAGTTCAACTCTTTCTCTTTTCCGCCTCAAATATCTGCCAGTCATAAAGCATTTCAGTGTGCTGTACTGTAGCCAGGCTCCAAAACCTCTCTGCCAGAACTGACACCGCACTCTTGGAGAACACCCACAATTTCTATATCCTATAACTTCAACAAAGCTTAAACTGCATGTTCCAACAGAGGAACTCTAGTCTTCCCACCATTCCTTCCTGTCTCTAAATCTAGGAAAATATCAAGCTCTTTAGAAATTCAATATCTTGAGGGGTTACTGTTTTTCATGTACCCATTACCTTCAGTAGCTCACGGAGCACCTGAGGAATCTTCTCCTTTTGCGTGACACACGAGCACCCTTTCAAGCATCGCATTATTTTGAGAATTTCATACATGAGTTTCTATCATCTTACCCCTTCCACTCCACCCTTCATGGCCTCCCATATGCACCCACACCCTTGCAATTTTCTTGTCCTCTTCTCTCTGATTATTATTGTTACATATTCATGCATCGATAGCTGTGTCTATATCCATCTATATAAATAACGCACTGAGTCCATTTACTGGGGCTTATGTGTAGCTGCGTTTAGAGCTGCCCACTTGGGATTAGATAACCTCTCAAGGAGCTAGTCACTAGACAAAACTGATTCTCCCTCCCTCAGCATTCATTGATGGCCTGTAGTTCTTCATTTAGAAGTGGGAACCTGTGAAATTTACCCATTCACATTGGCATGTTGACTGGTTTTGTAATTAATACAGGTCTTGTTAGGTAATCAAATTGTAGAGATTTCAGGGTGAAGTTTCCTTGTCATGTCTAGAATTATCTAGCAGCAGGCATCCTGTTTCCCTGGTTCTTACATCTTTCCACCTTAGAAGTATAAGCACCACATATTTTTTCAAATCCTACAAAAACAATCTGGTATCACAGAAATGGTATACTCATCAGAGTTCCCTAGAAACTTTAAAGCAAACCTGGCTGTGTGACGGGCATCATGTATTCCATGTTACCTAACTTCCAAAAGTACAAGTGTCTATTTCTGCAAATGGCTACTGTCTTAAAAACCATCACTGAAAAAAGTTGCTTAGGATAGACTATGGATAGTCTGGAAAAGAAGTTCAGACACAGAAGAGGACCAGAACCAACCTCTGGGTTCTTTGAGTGTTCATGATGTCCCAGCAACTAGAGTCTCAAAGCCAGCCTCAGGCTCCATGTTAAAGAGAAATGCCCTTTTACCTTGCAAGCAGCCCCTTCCACAATGTGAGGACCTAGTGAGTTTAGCTTTAGGGAGACTGACTTCTGAGCACTGATAATATTAATAGATTTACCTGGTTAAATATTTTATCAAAAGTTCGTCGTTGTTCTGCAGCCTCAGCCCAGCACTGCTTCATCAGCTGAAGACATTCTGCAGGAGCATACTCAAAAGAAACAACTGGTCTATACACAGGGGGAGGATTTTAAAGTCTGTCTATGATTTCTGACAAGACACAAGAAAAGAAAGGTTTATTAAAAAATCATAGGAAAAGCATCAGGATCCAACAAACATAACGAGTTTCAGCCAAGTAAGGGATTTGTCACAAGAAAGCATGGAGGGACCATCTTTTTTTTATCTCTCTCTAGGTGCCTTTAATGTTGACAGTAACTAAGAAAAGTCCATGTAAAACTTTTGGGAAGGAGTGAGAAACTGATCAATTGGACTATCGGTACAACTTAGGAATAGCTTGTATACTGCTTCTGGTAAGTTATAGAAGCAGCTTATCTTGTGTCAATTCTAACCTGTGTCTTCAATGTCCTGGACCCTTCACTTGCTCCTGAGTTATCTAAGCCTTACAATTCCACAACAGAGCCACTGAGCTTTCTCTGTAAGCCTACATCCATCCAATTTCCATGCACTGGGCCTTGCATGTCCTCTAGAAAAAAGGGAATTTAGAACAACAGTGACCAGTTCAGGGCCAGGTGCTAATCAATTATTTTGTAGATTATCTTTCAACTGGGATTCATGTGAAGTTCTCTAGTGATTAAATATAGGTTATACTCTGCTTTACTTTTTTTTTAACCAAACACAACACATAACAAAGTTGATGTACTTTTCTTACTATATAACGTCAAGGGTACATGATGTGGCTGTGTCTTATGATGGTTAATGGTTAAATTGGTTAAATGACACTTGGAGTCAGTAGGTACCTCAACTATAAAATTACTATTTTTCATTTGTAATTATTAAGTATCTTGGAGAATATGAAGGTATCTTGATGCCCCTAAAACTTTTACCCACTGATTTCATTATCCATTGATAGATGATACCTGATAATTATGTGTTTCAATGGGAGGTAGACATGAAACCTATGGCATATTGCAGGGAAAGATTAAAATCCAGGAGTATCATATACAGTACTGAAATACTTAGCAAGAAGCATCTCAGAGGAATACAGGGACTGTGGCATGGGAAGGGAACAGACTAAAAAAATTGATATAGGTCCAAAAGCCCTTGATTTATTTTAGAGTTTGTAAAAAGACCAGCTTTCTGGATGGTGGAATTTCTTCCAGATGCCTAAAGCTGTCTGGCCCCAAGCCCCAACCACATATAAGAAACTAGCTGCTTACAGACTGTTAGCACAGTCTTCTGGCAAATCATCACAGACTAGGCTGCCCTGATGATAACAGTCACAGTGGTCTCCTGGTGCCCTTTTCTCACTTCTCGCTTACCTTTGGCAGGCAGATCCATCATGCAGAAGGGAGCACCTCGGACCATCACTTCCCGCATGATGATGGCAAAGCTGTAGATATCTCCTGCAAAGGAACCTAACCTGCTACCCCTAGGGGCTCGCAACAGTTCAGGGGCTGTCCACAGCAACTCTGAAAAGAAAGGATTGTGTAATAAATGCAGGGAGGATTAACTGACATCTGTAATGCCCTCGAGGGCTCTGAGGGTGCTGTTTTATTAACTGTTTTATATTTTTATTAGACAGATAGGCATGTCTGTGCTCCTCAGGATCTGAATCTATTAATCTAAGGAATTATGCACAGAGAAAAACATACTACTGTCTCAATCCCCGGGACCCTAAAGCAAGATATGGTGGTATGGGGAAGGATAGAAAGCATGAAGTCGAGACATTATCTGGCACTTGTTTTCTTACTGTCTTTATCTTGCAAGTAGCAACTGGCAGGTTTCCAGGGAAAGGCAAGGGGACTGCCAGACTGGTTGCCATGGATTTGCTCTTTGCTAAGATCTATATGTGTCTGGTAATTTGATTGTGCCAGGGCTCAGGGATTCACAACCTGCTTTCTCCAGATCTTCTCCGAAAAGATTAGAAGACCCTCAGGTCTCCTGTGTGTCTTTCAGAGCAAAAAAATGTAGCAGTTACTTTATCCTGGTTCTGAAAATATTTATTGAGGGTTTGCTATATACTAGGCACTGTGCTCAGTGTAGGAATGGTACAAAACACGAATCAAACCTCACCTTTGCCCTGGAAGAGTTCACAGACTGTTGAACCAGACAGCCATGAGCAGCCCCAAGTGCAAAACAAGAGAGGCAGTGATGAAGCCCTCTATATAGTACAAGGAAATGAATCTGTTGTAAATGAAATTTGAACACTGACTTGGTGTTTTTGATGTACTCCAGGCCCTAGAGGGGGCAAAACCTATCTCTGCTTTCATGGTTTATAGCAGTCAGAACATAAGAAATTTTCATAGTGGACACTTTAAACAATAAAAAGAATTATACCTTGATAATATAAAAGGGAAAAGTAGAGGTTATGTTTGGTGTTGAACCACATACACATTATTTCTATGAGCTGAAAAATGGTTGAATATGAGTAATTTCATGGGCTTTAAACTAACAAACACCTGAGCTGACCAAATTAATCCAGGAAGGCTTCCTGGAAAAGTTAAATCTCAAATGTGCTCATTAAGAAGGTCAAGGATGCAGCTTTCTGGAGCTGAGAGGTAAGGACTTTGCTGGAAGAAAGAACAGTATGTGCAAAAGAACAAGAAGCAGAAAGGAGCAAATTGCGGGTGGTGGGGGGTGGTAAGCAGATTAGTTTGGCTGAAGAGAAGGGCTCTGTTAAGGAATAATGAGAAAGGAGAAATGGGATTGATGAAGTGGGGGAGGGAGGGTGGCTAAAAGAATGGGGGCAGAAGGTGAGAGGCCCTGAGAGCCAAATGAAGGCATTTGGAGTGAATACAAAAGGCAGTAGGGGTGCTGGAGCTAGAGAGGCATTTGATGAAAGCCTTGTTTGGGAAGATTAATCTGGCTACTTGCACAAGCTGGATGGAAGGACTGGGAAGCTGGAGTCAGGGAGATCAGCTAGTAAGTTCGTGCAGTAGAGCCTGCACGGAGGTGAAAGGGGCCTGAGTGGGGGCGGCAGTGCAGCAGCAGGGCCAGGAATACTGGGAGACTACAGTGGAGAAGGACGTGGTGGGGTCGGGCAGCTGTTGCAGGACTTTGTGAAGGAGAAGGAGTTGGAGTATACAAGTAGATGTCCAGATTGGGAAGCTGGAGAAGAAGGTTTGCTAAGGGTACAGAAATCAGGGGTGTTAGGAAGGGAGCCTGGGGGTATGTTTCTAAGAAGCAAGAAGGTGTTTGGTTTGGTAGTAAAGCCAGGAAAGAAAAATCCATCCTTATTTTAAGTCAGTCATGATAGACTGGCATAAGAATTTCTGCCCATATTCTTCATCAAGCACCATCTTTTCCTGCTGTCTTTAAAGTGTCTGACCCCCCAGCAACACACCTTTCTGTCCATCCAACCTACTTACATCTATGAAAATCTCTGGTTATACTCACTCTGGTGGTCTTATTCTTAATATCTCCCTGCCTAGAAGAATACTTATAAATAATACTGAAAAGGTCAAAGGCTACTTTAGTCAAAGGAATGCACTCTCTGTGAGATTTCAGGTGCTCTGGTTGAGGAAGGAGAGCAAGGTTATTTAAGAGCAAAGAAAATGGTACTCAGCTACTTCTTTCTGGCATCCTCTTCTTGCACATTTAAAAGCACAAGAAGAGAAAAAAGAGCATAACTCTCTGGCAAAAAGCTGGGTGATTAAATACAATCATTACCAAATAGTACTTTCAGAGAGCACTGACATGCACGTTAATGGCTAAAATGAGGTTGTATCTGTACTATACTTATATAGTTGAGAATGGACAATAATGAACACACTTAAAACCAACCCCCACTTTCTCCTGCCCACTTCAGGACCAAGTAAGAGCCACAAGCTACCATTAGACATGAACCGGGAGAAAAACTAGAAAAAATTACTGTGACTTGTTTATCTGAGCTGCAGCCATGACTTGCACTGAACTTCTTGCTCTGATCAAACGAATTTCGAAGAAACGGCCTGACATAACTTAAAAGGATAGAGAACTGAAAGTTTCTATCTGGGTTTATTTTATTATTTTATTATTTGGGCTTTTGGAGACAGGGTCTCCCTGTAGCCCCAACTGACCTGGAACTCACTATGTAGACCAGGATGGCCTCGAACTCAAAGAGATCCACGTGCCTTAAAAGCATGCACCATTATGCTCAGCTGAGACCTGGGTTTATAAATCCCAGCTTGATCACTAATCAGTTCGCCTTTCTGAACTTTAGTTTCCCAGGCCATAAATCAGAAGTTGAACCAGTTGGCCTTCAGAGGTCTTCCAATTACAAGACTATATTAGTTTCATCATTTAAGATAAGGGAGAAGTTCTTTCATTAAATTTTATCTCATTCATTCATTCATTCATTCACTCAGTGAATATTTTGTTAGATACTATGAAGTCATGAGGGAGTCAAACCTGTTTCTTACCATTATGGGGTTTATAGTCTGGGTGTTGGGGACAGACAGCAGAAAAAATGAGTATTAGTAACAAAGATAGTACAACAACAAATTTGGGGGCCTTAAGGATCTTGAAGTGGGCAGTTTAGCTGGGCATAGGGAGTCATGGGGAAGTTCTGGATGCAGTAGTACTGAAATTAAGTCCTGAAGGAGTAGAATTTAGCTGCACTTAGATAAGGGCTTATGACAGACTGAGAAAGGAAGAATATCCCAGGTAGAAAGCACAGCCCTGTGTGAAGAGCTGGACATGAGAGCCTGACGTAAATAAACAATTAGCAGGAGTTCAGCAGGGATACAGCAAGAAGGGGAGAAATTGTTAAGCATGAGACTTTGGAAAAACCCAGTCCAGACAAGACTCCTATACCATGTAAAGGAATGTGAACTTTATTCTAGAGGCAATGAGAAGCCATTCAGTGAGGCACACCTGTAACAGAATCAGATTTGCAGTTTAGAAAGCTCCCTCTGGCTGCAGTGTGTGAGGACTGGTAAGAGTGAGAAACCAAGGTATAGTCAATCAGAAACAGTACACAGGCAGGCGCACGCACGCGCACACACACACACACACACACACACACACACACACACACACACTGCAGATATACTTTAGCCACTCTGAGAATAAATCTTCTTAAGGTTAAAAGTTTTGCCCATCTGTGGATCAATAAAACTCTGGAAAAGTAGGGATTGTATTTTACCTTTTCTGAATGCCTAATTTTGATGGAATGCTAAGTGCCTCCCATGCCTCCCATACCTGAAACTATTGCTCCAGTAACCTACCCTAAAGCAAGGCAAAAGGCAAACTCAAGCTGTCAAACTAGAATTAGCCAAGTAATTAGCACACAAAGATGTCAGAAACAAGGAGAAGAGAGGAAGAATATAAAATCTTTCACTGCGATTTTCCAAAGTTTTGACTCTTCTAAAGCATGAATGGACAAAGAAAGAGAAAATTCGGTTTTGTTGGCTAGGCAAAGACCTAAAATGAATCGCAAAATGGCTGTGAAGTCACTGTATGATTTGATAAAATCCCGAGCCTCCATTATCTCATCTGTAAAATGAGAGTTAAACTAGATGGCTTCCTACAACTTAGTGTTGCTGCCTTTTGGGGGAACAGCAAAGGCAATGTCATTAATGGATGACTGTCCATCCCTGTCTAGGAATATGGCTCTCTCTGTCTTTCATTGTTTCTATCTGCTGTGTAGTGAAGTCAGCAATTTTAAAATTCATAATGCCAAAGATCCACATAAGAATATGGATAAGGGTTGCCTTTTCCTGTCTCCCTGCCTTCTGGAGGTTGTCTGTTTCTCTGTGTTTTGTATCACTCTCTCTCTCTCTCTCTCTCTCTCTCTCTCTCTCTCTCTCTCTCCCCCCTCACAATATTAGGTAGAACTCTTAGTGCCCAAATTTCCTAAATGTATTTGACTCTCTCCATTGTCACTTCTTTTCATTCCTTCTCTCCTATCAGTTCATGTCCCTCCTGTTCTCACTCCCCCATATCAGGTTTCTCCTTTATCTTTGATCTATTACGACCCTTCTGTGCATTTCTTGGTGCTTAGACTGGTACACTAGACAGAAAATGAAAACATAAAATGAACGCCACAAACATTACTGCTTATTTATTTGTTGTGGGGGCAGGGGGCACTTCTTGCTTCTTTCTCTCTGAAAGACACAGTGCTGGTATGCTCTAGTGGCATCCTATTCTAGAATGTACTTGGTGGGGGTCCAGCTTTCAAATTATTCTCCATTCAATCTGACAAGTATTTATTGAGCACCTACTGTGTGCCTAGCACTCAGCAAGATTCTCCAGGGACTGCTGGAGTGCCTAAACAATACAGCCTAATCCTGCCACAGCAGGGATTGAACATTATTGCACTGGCTTTGTTTGGAAGGAAAGGCTGGGCTGCAGGCAGAATTCATTCAAGTCCCTTGGTTTGGAAAAGAGGCTGGATTTGCAACAAAGGGGGGGGGGAGTTGAAATCTGTCTGATGCTTTAATTCAATGCATATTTTCATTTGAACCCTGAAGTTCCCTTGTATAGATCATCAGAAGAGTGCAATCCATTGCTTACCTTCTACAGAAGGTTCCTCTTCTGAGAGTCTCAGAATTTCTAAGATATCATTAAAGCCATAGTCTGTAACTTTTAGTACAAAACGCCCATCTACCACACAGTTCCAAGACTTTAGCCTCCCATGAATAAACTCTCTGTGATGTAAGTACTTCATTCCCTACAGATGATACAAGAAAATTTATTTAGCAACTCATTTGACTATTTTGCACTCTTAGAGCTGAATTCTCAGATTGTAATAGCATGAGCTATTATGATCCAGAATTCAGCCCTTTTCTCTTATTTATAGGGAAAGCAAACCTTTGACAAGATATTTAGGTTCCTTCAAGCTTTAAATGTTTGGCTTTGATTAAGAGTCATACGTATTTATTGAGAATTATGTGCTACCTGGAGATTTATGGACATTTCAGGTACAAGATGGATCCATACACATGTGATTGCTGGGAACTGGGAGATTCTGATTTTACTCAACAGGTCTAATACAACTCTCAGTCTATTATTATCAGGAGTGGAAACTGGTATGGCTTTTTGAGTTGGCAATTTGGCAAGGCCTATGAAATTTATAAATGTGAATACTGTGTATGTTTGCACATATGTACACAACGAAAGCTAGAAGAATGCTCAGCACAGTTTTGAATTTATAATAGTACGTATTTGGAAACACAATGATTTTCAATAAGGGGTGGCTAGATTTAGCACACGCTCTTATCTTTAAATATTCTGCAACCCTTAATAAGAATAAGGTAGATCTGTATGTACTGGTATTGGTAGAACTGTAATCTATATAGTAAGGCAAAAATTAGTTATAGAGCAATGTGATGGGATGTGTATTTAAAACCAAACAAAAGTAGCATGTATAATGTATTAACATAAGTGGAAGTGAATTTTTCAAACCTAGTTTCCAAATTGTAAGCAGAAGCTAACTAAGGTCCGATTGACGAAGGAAGGGGGGGTGAGTGGATGCCAAAGTTTTTCTCACATATATTTGTAGCACTTGACCTTAAACGTTAATTTAATATTTTCTTTTTAAATTTCAATCTTTTAAATGATATTTTTACTATTTTTTGAGGATTTCATACAGTGTATTTTGATAATATTCACACCTTTCCCCACTCCCTCTCGAATGAAAAATAGATAGCAAAATGAAGGAAAAAAAGCTCAGGATTCCTGATCCCTGGTGTTACTTGGGAGCCTTTACACGTCACTCAAATGTGATCCACCAGGACTCTGTATCAGATGGCTTTAATCATTCTGCACATAAATACATCCATATTCTACTGCAGTCGTTTCAGAGTTGTTTACACCAACTGTAATTTTAGTTATCAAGCTCTGTTTCTCATCTTGTTCTCACAGAAAGGCTGCACTCTTCATTCCTTTCCAAGTGGAGTCTAAAATGGGGAAGACTTCCCCCAGGTCAAATAATGCTTGAGTATCATTCATCACAGGCCTGAGGAGATTGTCATTTAGAGACTTTAACTCACTGGATTTTGCTGACAGTGTGAGTAGAAACAGCACTAAAATAGGAATCAAGAGATTGCATTTGTATTTGTTATGACAATATTCATCAATCATTACAGCCTTCTATCATCTCTGCCACCTAATATAGGCTGCTGACAAACACTAAGTACCTACTATGTGTGCTAGATATTGCATAACAAAGAGTGTCTGTCTCATGTAGCTTCTCTGAGCCTAGGAAGAGGGGAAGGTTGATCATACACATCTTACAAAGAATGGGAACGAGATGATATCTTCCCCTTCCATAACTACTTGAAAAGGTTTAAGTCACTATACAAAAGTCAAGACTGCGATTAATAATTATGTACATAAACCAATAATAATTTATTTCTCAGACTAGCTCCATTAAAATTCACACATGCAGTTTGCATGCCATTTCATCGAGCTCATGGGCTCTATAAGAGCTCATCTGTGAACCTTTCCATCAACTCCCATAGCTCTCAGTGATCCCAAGGGAGTTGATTCCTTGTATAGGCAGTGGTCATTTGTTTTTCCAGTGGCAAAGAGTTTGACATTCACACCTAAATATGCAAACTCTTGCCATCTAGTTCTAGAACAAGTTAACTTTTAGAAGATGAAAGCTAGTAGCTAGGGCTAAATAATGATAAAGATTCTAAGAATGAGTACTTCTGTACATCCACAAAAGAGAAGTGGGATATGGCTAAAGACAGAAGAGGGCTTGATGATAAACAGGAGAATAACAGGAAATTTGGTCCTCATACCAAGAAGGAACACAGGCAAATAACTTCTGTAGCGATACTTAATAATAAACCTGGACAAAAGGGCTGTGAGAAGGGTAGGTGTGAGGGAATGATGATCTGCATGGAATAAAATAACCCACAATCTTAAACTGATAAACTAAAATTTTTTTTTAACTTTTTAAATTTCAAATCTATAAGGAAAATCCAAAGTTCCCTTACTCTTCCCATTAACCTTGATGAGGTCCAGCAGCAGTGAGGATTTAAACATCCAGTCCAGCTTTACATCATCATTTGTCAGTATGTCTTCTAGGCTCCTCCTAGAACAAAACTCTGTCACAATGGCAAACATTCCAGAATCATAGAAGAAACCCAGTAAAGGGTTAACATTCTCATGTCACAGGTCTTTCATCTGCAAAGAAGAGGTAAAGATAAGAACCACAACCATTTCCACTCATTTGGGGACTACAGCTGAGGGCACATACACATCCCTTCTTCCTAGTGTTTGGTGATTGTACTAAGCAGAATGGTACAAGGGTACGCATATGCAAAATGTCATGATGAAGCACCTTTTTTGTATACTAGGTAAAGTAAATAAAGAAATACATAAAATGTAAGAGGGAAAAATCAATCTATCGATAAAATGTAATCACTGTTCCAAAAGATCTCATCCTCAATGTGTAACAGAAAAGCGATCTTAAAACTGTATTTTATCATGAAATGTGTTCTAGAAGAATAGACCATAACATGTTGAGAGAACTCAGATCTTAAATATCTAAACCAGCCAGGCACTGGAGGAGGTAGTTTTGAAAGGACACTTCACCAAGGAACTGATATTTGGACAGCATTGGAGGACACGAAAGGGTTAACCAAGTAACATGATGAAGTGCCTAAGAATGATATATTTCTGAGTTGAGGAAAATGCCACAGGTTTAATTTTCCCAGAACAGAGTGCAAGGGAGAGAATATGAAATATCAAGCAATGGAAAGGAGCCACAAGCCATAGAACAGATATAATTTCTTTGTCATATGTCATATAATTTCATAAGTCCATGGAGATCTATGGTCTGGAATTTGAAATTTGTGTTATAGGCACTAAATAATTGTAATCTATTAATATTCCATTAAATGTGTGTAAGAGAGAGCAAATGACCATCCACATTCATTGTCAGATTTCTACTTGTGCTCCTAATCTCAAGAAAAGTATCCTAGGGCTTAGAGCTACGTTACTAAGAAGCTAGATCCTATCCATACATCTCATACAATAATTGACTGAAAACAACACAAAAATTGAGCCTCAATGTGAGATCATGTACTATCATGTGTGCTTCAGCCTTCTCCCCAAGAGATCTAAGTGTCACTAGCCTTTAGCTGTGCTCAAATCCTGGCTTATCTTTTACCTCTGCTTTATACTACTTCTTCACTCTTTTCCCTCAAGAGAATTCTGTCAATAAGTAATTTGAACAAGAATTTCTATCTTAGGCTCAGGTTTTAGAGAACCTACCAAAGAAAAGGGGGAAGATAAATTTCACTGTAGCAAAGGCTGATAAATTCATGTTGAAATGAGGAACTTATGAAACATGAAGTTGGAACTACCACTTTAGAGAGTCGTGTATTCATGATTCATATATCAGGGAAGAAGTCTGATCTCAGAAAATAGATGGGAATTTTAAGTATGTAAATTATAGTTAAACTCAATATGTGTAGATGAGGTTATCTAAGGAAAGTATACAGAAGAAAAAGGAGAAGTGTATCAGTGTTTAAAGGATGGAAAAACAAAGAACAACCTACATATAAAACTTAGGAGGTCAGAGAAATAGAAAAAGGACTAATAAGATCAACATTATTAACACCACAAGACATGTTTCAGGAACATGAGATAAGTATCAGAGAAGTCAAGTAACATGAAGAAAATTATTGGGCTAATTTGATCATTATAGTTATTAATTATAGAATAGCACCATGCAAACATGCTTAAATATAAATACACAACAAACACATACACATATAGATCTGTTTGCAGATTTAACTAACTACAACTTAAAAATATTTGAAAAATTTTACATATCTGAACTGAAATTGTACAGACTTTTTTTCCTATTATTCTCTAAACAATAAAATTTAACAATTATTTACATAGCATTTGCATTGAAGTGAGCATGACCTATAATATAGACATAATTTAAAGTATATGAAAGGATGTGCATAGGTTGGATACAAATATGCTTACATTTTATAGAAGAGACATGAGCATCCATAAATTTTGATAACTGAAGTAAAGTATAAATAATTCTCTCTCTCTCTTTCTCTCTCGCTCTGAGTGTGTGTCTCCATATATGTATGTATATGTGAGTGTAATTACACAAAGGCTTAGAATGCTCTCAGTAAGGAATGAGTAGAAATAGTCTAGACCCTTAGATGCATTTTAGAAGTACAAATCACATAACATTGTATGGGAAGTCAAGAATTAAATCAAGGAATATTATGTGGAGTATAGAGAAATGAGAGTCCATCTACTGAAATAGAATACACTGTAAAATTTACAGTGCAGACTTTCAACAAGATAATCTGAGCCAACCTTAAGTTAATCCTTGTGAAGATATTGAGTATTTAATTTGCCTACTAATCACAAAGGTTGGACACTTATGACCATTATTAGTCTACTGCAATATAAACCAATTAAAGCAGATATGAAAACAGCTCACATAAAACAAGTTAGGAACCTTCTTTCAAGATGTCATATTCTCTCATGAACCAAGCTAACCAAACTACTGGGCTTTGGAACTCGGTTGAAAGAAAGAATACAAGCTGATTAAGTCAGAAACTGTCAGTTAGCTAAAGTAATTTTGTTTCCATTTCTTACTGGACATAAACCTAATTCACATTTTCTAGCCGCTATTAAAATGAAGCATAGCAGTATGAATGAAGTCTAAGCAATGGAATATAAGAGGACATGACATATTCCATTTCTAAGCTAAGGTTTATAAGAAGAAAATATACTCACTTGTGTAATGATTTTCCGATTCTGTAAATAAACACATATGATAATAAGGCCATAAGACAGAGCAGAGCCATAAGATAGCTATAGCCTAGGATCCTGAACCACAGCATTGCCATAGGATCACCTGCCAACCAAAAATACCCATCTTGTGCTATTGTTAGAATGAGAACTAAACTTCTGCTGTGTTTACGGTATTAAAAGGCTAGAGTTATAGCTGTGCAGTTGAGCATGTGCTTTGCCTGTTCAAGGACTTGTGTTCAGTTCTAATCACCAAGAATTAAATATTTGGAAATATATTTGCTATTACATCTAGCATTTTAATAGAGGCAATAACTAAAATAACTCAAACCTTGATCTCTACCTGAACTTTACAATTATCCTTCCTCAGCTATAAACATTAGAGAAGATTCCTTATTGGAAGTAAATAGATACCCTTTATGTCCTTCCAGGATTCTGGAAAAGATGACTAGAAAGACTTGAACACTTTAGCAAGGTGAACATTTACTAGGTGGATATATACTCTACTTCTTGCATAGAACTTACACAGTTAGCTACCACCAAAATTTCAAAGGTTAAATGTGTCTTATTTCCCAGGATCTTGGTTACTCCCATATCTGACAGAAAATCTTTAAGCATTTGGGGTTGGAGAGATGGCTCAACAGTAAAAGGCACTGGCTGCTCTTACAGAGGACCGGGTTTGATTCCCAGCACTCACATGGCACTAACAGGCATCCGTAACTCCAGTTTCAGGGGATTCAATGCCAATGTCTGACCTCCATGGGTACTGCACAACACAGGTACACTTACATACACGCAGGCATAACATTCATACACAGAAAATAAAAATAATTAATAATTAAAATTAAAAATGATTTACTATTTTATGTGTATGAGTATATTGCCTGCATACATGTAAGAGTACCTGTGTCACGCAATATCCACAGAGGTCAGAAGAGGGTGTCATATCACCTGGAACTGGAGATACAGATGGCTGTTAGCCTCCATGTGGGTTCTGGGATTCAAACCCAGGTTCTCTGAAATAGAAGTCAGTGCTGTTAACCACTAAGCCATTTCTCCAGCCCCAATAAAATTTTTTTTTAATCTTTAAAAATGCACCACCAAAGCATCTGCTTCTGATTCAAGCACTCACCAAGACAATCATAAAGAAATCGTCAGCCACTTTAATGATTCTGGAACACCATAGCATCAGAATGAATACTCTTTGCCCTTCTCCTACAATAGGTATAACATTATTCATTGATAAGTACTTTGGTTCCCAGCACCCACTTCACAACCTCCAGTAACTCTAGTTTCAGGTGCCCTCTTCCAGCCTCTGAAGTCACCTGCACATGTGAATTCAGTGACATTTTTGGTAATTCAGAAGAACTGAAATCATGATTAAGAATTTTCAGGAGACATGAATGTCAGCTCGTTCTCTCCAACAGCATGCTTTATAAGCTATAGAGCAGACTGGAAAGGTAAGACTAAAATTTCTTGTAGTTTCCCAATATTTAGGTAGCAAAGGCTCACTGGATGAATTGTTGGCCTCTTCCTCAAGGTTTTGTCAAATTTGGAAGTAGGATAGGATGAGATTAGAAGCCAAAGTGTAAAGAAGAACAACATCTAGGAAGTGTAGGCGGAATATCTGAATCTTTCAAGTGAACAGCATGTTTTCCTTCAGAAACAAAAATAATAATTCTTCAGATCACTACAACAGAACCCAAACTTTGTAAAATGAATCATTAGTAATGTTCAGTAAAGAAAGCAACCCTGAGACAATACAAAAGTTGAACTTAGGAGAAAAGAACATCAACAGAGACAATATAAATAGATTGAGAACTGAATTGATATTATAAGCAAATAAATATACAGGTGTGAAAGAGAAATGATGAAAACAAAGATGGAAAATAACTAAAATGAAAAATGTACTAAATAGGCCTAAAAATTCGATAAGAACAATGGAAATGAAGATGGATCAAAATTTTTAAAATCTAAATCTGAAGAACAGAAAGGAAGTACTGGGGGAGGGGATGAATAGGGTCAGGGAGCAGTGATACAGTAGTAAGCACATCTTTATTTCAAGTCCTGCAAGTACATAAAAGAGAATCAGACAGAAAAGAAATATTTTGAGAAATTGGGACCTAAAATGTGTGGTTTTAGAGAACAACATCCAGAAAAAAAAATCATGAAGCTAATTAAAACCTAAAATTTTGGAAACTTGCCAGAGAAAACGATATATGTTCATAAAGAGAAAAGAATTGTGGATGACTTCCTGTCAAATAAGGAGGATAGAAAACAATGGAATAGTAACTTTAAACAACCTAAAGGGAAAGAAAATTTCCAATTCATGATTCTGTGTCATTAAAACTATCTTCCAAAATTGGAGACAGTATCAAATAGCCGAAACCTGAGAAAATTCATCAGGAGTAGACCTGTAATATAAGTAATGTTAGAGCTTAACTTGACTGTTAGAAAAAATTAAACGTTACAAATAGCATGTTGATATATATTTAAATGTATTTTATTTTTTAATTTCTATAAAATATATTTGAATGTTTAAAATAAAATTTGACCATATATTATGTGGCTCATAATATACACTAAGATTATACACATACCTACAATAGAGCAAAGAGTGTAGACAAGTTAAAAGAGCAATTCTTTGACAAACATCTCATACTTTATGTAATATAATACTAACTTTAAATATATTGTGCTCACAGAAATGTATAAAATAATCACTAAAAATGCAAAGAAGCATACCTCAAATGAAAATACAAAAAGCAAATTGGAAATAACTTTAGCCCAAAGGAAGTCAGTAAAGAAGAAAAAAATAAGACATAGAAATAGATGAGATAAAGGTCAAATAGAAGATCAAAACTATTTCAGCTGGTGCCTCAAATGGAAATGTCCTGAAAACTATAGTTAGTAGACAGAGATTGCAGAAGAGTGAGAAAAAGCAAAAATAAATGAATACTGCCTAAAACAACAGATGAACATTAAATTCCAACTAACAAATAGATTGAAAGTGAAAAAGACAGAAAACATAACTTACACAAAAACTAACCAGTGGGCTGGATACATGACTCAGTAATTAAGAGCACATACTGTTCTTCCAGAAGACCTGTATTCAATTCCCAACACTCAGGTCAGGCAGGTCACAACCATCTGTAAGTTCAGCTACAGAAGATCTGACATCTCTGATCTCTGCAGGCATAAGTACTCATGTGTATGCACACACCCAAAGACACATGCACAAACATGATTAAAAATAAAATAAAATAAAACAAAACCTAAAGGGGCAGCAGGCCCCAACCTTAGCCAAAGAACTATTGGCAACTGATTACTGTTCAGTGAAGGGATAGTTGGTCTTCTTTAGGGAAGTGACTCTAGATAGGCTGACTAGATGCCAGTGGGTGACCTTGCACAGATGGACAACTGGGTACAAAAGCTTGACTGGATAGGCCTTAACATATATGACAGAATGCATGAAACCTGGCATGAGGTGTGAATGATGGTAGGGGATATAAATATGATTAAGATTTATTGGATGAAATGTACAAAAATTTAATTAATAATATGCAAATAAAACTAAACAGAAAGTTGAAGTGGCTGTATTATTCTTTGATAAAGTAGAAATCCAGAAAATAAGTATTACCTAAGTTAAAGAGGAACATTTCATAATGATAAAAACTAATACACAGCTATCATAAATGTACATGTACATTTTTGTCTTGGAGCTTATTCACACTGGATCACAAGAAGTAAATTTTGAAGATTTCTTATTAAGTCTATGTTCAGTGACATTACAAGGGTAAGTCAAAATCACTTACAGTATATTTATAGAACAGAAATCAGAAAATGGTCAAAAGCAAGGATTCTTTTTCCAGTACACTCTTGTAAAGTATGTACCATCAAACTAACATCTACACCATTAATATCAGAGCTTCAATATACACAAAGAGAAACAATAACAAAATTAGATCAGGAAATTTTAAGATTAACAGAAAAAAAACACATACTGCAAGAATTTAGTAAGGGTATATATAAAATCAAAATGATACTATCAAGCAACCTTACTGATAAACACGGGCGCAAAAAAATCCTTTAAAATATCAAGCAGAAATATGTTAAAAATGATAACATATAATGGACAAATGGATATTATCCCAGATATACTAAAGCTTATTCAATACTTATTTTAAAATATCATAACTTACTATATTCACTGGATAAAAGCATGAACAGTATTAGTTGAAATAGGTAGCAAAAAACAGTTCTGAGAAAATGTCATGATTAAGAATTCACAGAAAATCAGAAGAAGGCAGCACATGTATATACAACCTACAAATGAAATTAAATGTAAGAGTACTATACTGAATCTTTTTCTTCTGGAACCAGTAGTATAGCAAAGATGTCTACCCTTAGTAACCAACTGAAAAAATAAAAGCCTTGCATGTATACTGGTTGAATAATACAAAAATGTAAATAGATAATAGGGGAGGAGGCTGGAGAGATGGTGTAGCCTTTAAGAGTACTGGCTGCTCTTGCGGAAGATTCAGGTTCAATTTCCAGCACCCACATGGTGGCTAACAACCACAACTCCAGTTCCAGATAATCCAACACCCACTTCTACTCTCTGTGATCACTACATGCACATGGTACACATATATGCATGCAGACAAAACATTCATACACATAAAATAAAAATAAACAAAAATATTTTAAAAAATAATAGTGGAGAAGGGAAGATCCTTCCTTATAATGAAATGTCAACCAATGAGTATAGAAAGAAGCCTGGCATTATAAAATGATGAATTAGTTATTAAAACAATAATGACGAACACCTGAAATCTCAGCTCCCAGATAGTTAAGGCAGGAGGATGTTTATGAGTTTGAGGCTAGACTGAACTAAAGAGATACGGTGATCAGTTACAATGTGTGAACCTAGATTGGAAACCGACTCAGGGGAGAACTGTAACATAATTCTATTGTAAGACCATTGATAAAATTAGAAAGTGAGCAGTAAGTTAGATAATAGCATTGTGTTAATGATAAATTGTCTGATTTTAATCATTATACTATAGGTGATATCCAAAAAATGTCCTTGGTCTTATGAAACACATTGAAGTATTTTAAAAGCGAAAGGACATTGTCTACAACTTACCTTCAGATGGTTCAGAACATATAAACAGATCAAACAAACAACCGAACAAATTATAAGCCAGTGCTATATCTCACCAGAGTACTTAAGAGTCCCCTGAAATATTCTTCAGAGTTTTTCCATGAAACTGAAATCATACCAAAATTGAAAGTCAACTCACCCCCCTTAAAGATGTAGTATTCATCCTCCACTTTGGTTCAATGTTTATCTGTTTATTCACATACTCGTAGTTTACCAGCTTCTCTGCTTTTGGCCATTTAGGCTTGCTATTTTAAATATAGTTTTCAGTTTGGCATTCCAGATCATGTACTCTCTGAGAACTGGCCTGTTTTGGCTGTTTTTCGTCCTTCTTTTGGACTTAATTCTGATAGTTTTCCCTTTAACTCCAGGCACCAAAATCATATGTAAAGGAAATAACAACTCATAACATTTCATCTTAACCCTGAGGGCAGACCCTGGCCCCTGGGGCCCATATCACTTCTGCTTCCGTTGTGTCCTCACTTATACAATGGTCTGGTTGCAGCAGTTCCTCATTCAGATCTGTTGGACTGATTTGAAATTGCCTGCTTCATAAATGTGGACAAATTTACTATTACAAGTATCTAAAAGAACGCAAGACAGTCTCCACAAATCTTTTATGGACTCCAATCCAAGTTCAAGGAGGAACCAAGAATTTAAATGGCTTAGAAGAGATCATGCCTGACTTATTTATAGACTTTTTCCTTAAGTAAACCATCAAAGGACACTTTGAACATAATTAGTGGAGTTAGAGGAATAACCATTTTTCAAACAAAAATTAACAGGTGACTTTTCCAGGTCTCAAAAATGGGGCCTTGGATGCTTAAAGCACATTTAATTGATAATTATCTCAAGAGCTATTGTTTTACAAAGAAGTTATGAGCCAGGAAATATGCAAGGAACTTTGTATGTATTTTCTCTTATTTCTCATCCCAATCTAGGAAGGAAGGAAAAAGCAGACAACTTACAAATAAGGACATGAAGATTCAAGGAGTTTGAGTAATGCACTCAAGTTAATATAGCTCTTAGTAGAACTGTAGTTTCCTTTCTTCTTTGATTCAGATTCCAATTCTTTCATTCTTATAATTTTGCCATTGTGTCACATGAGCACACCAGGCCAGTAACAACCCTATACTTCTCTTTCACTGGTTTACTAAGTCTGCTTCCTAACCAGCTGCTGTTAATTATTTGGGAGAATGGACTGATTTTAATAGGAATGTAAACAAATGAGGGTTTCTCATACCATTTCAAACGCATCACTTGCACTTGATTTAATAGATTTGATGTCTCCAAAATCTCCAGGAGGAAACTTTTTCAAGCCATACCCAGTCACCCTGGAAAGAAAACGAGAAAACGTAAAGAATATTGATGAGACTTAGTTGTCTGCAACTAGAGCAACATCCCTCTCCCATAAAGGGTTTAGTGTTATATTACCAATCCGAACAGACTTATCTCCTCTTTTCCCATCCTACATTCCCTTGAAATTCTGTATTCTAACTTAAAATGAACTCATACAAAGAGTTCCAAAGCACCAATGCTCCCAAGGCAGGGAAACAACCACAGGCATACAGACCCAACCCCCAAAGAAAAAACAATGATTCCAGTCTGAAATGCCTTCCTTGACTAACTGCAGAAAGAGCTCAGTCATTTCACTTATCCATAGCTAAGTGATATAGCACAGGACTTTTCTCGATTAATGGTGATGGTTGGCAATTGCAATTCCCACTGCCTTGAGGCATCTGTGGTGGGAGAGGCAGGGCCGGAGACATAGTGCAGCAAATGCTTGCTGCATTTACCTTGATCCATTTTTCTCTTGTGTGACAGGCCATGGAGTTGGCGGGGGGTGTCATTCTTTAATCATAAAATGACTGGTTTAAATGTAGATTAAACACTTTTTTATTTAATACATAAATGTAATACCACAGTAATATGCCATTCAGAACCTTTAAAATGTCTACTTCCAATTTTTTCAGTTCAGAATCATTTTATTTTTTGGGTTTACCCGTTTGTGGGTATAGTGTGATGTTTGATACATATATACAATGTGTAAAGATTAAATCTGGGCAATTGGCATCGATTCCTAACTTTTGAAATATAAAACAGCACTTTCCAAGGTCTCTGTCAGTTCAAACACAATTATTTTATTGTGTTCCTCCATTTTACCAACAGGGCCTGATAATTTACTGCTGTATGCATAGCCTCAAGGATTCATCAGTCATCAAGCCCTATTTACTTCTGTCCAAGCAAAAATTTTTAAAGCAATATAAATATAGATTCCTTTTTCTCTGTGATGATGATGTCGTACATTCACACAGTGCTTCCCTCCCTCGTCTTCAAAGTGCCTGCACGTCTATTACCTATAGCCTGAAGAGTCCACTTCAGGCTCCACCAACTTGTCATCAAGTAAAGATAATAAAGTAGAGAGCTCTGTACAATCAAATTCAGAGCATGTAACCGCCGTCTTATTAAGGAAAATACCCAGGTGCTGCAGTGCATCTGGAACTCTGCCAGGGGCAAAGGCTATTGGTAGCTTCAGGCATCTCAGTAACTACCATGTAGTTTGTGTTAGAAAGCATGTTCTAGCCAAGGAGATCAAAGCTTTTCAACTAGAGAACGGCTCCAGGAGACCTTCCATAACTGGACACATCTATCTATATGAGCCAAGCTCATTGTCTATGGAGTTCAAAATAGCAGTGTAGGCTCAGTGGTCATGGGAAGCAGACTGATTAAAGCACTGGATCCAGGAATTTTCCAAATGTGACTCTTTACTAGCTGCATCAGTATCTCCTGGGAATCAGTTAAAGAGGCCAGTACTCAAGTTCCACAAAACATTGAGGGGATCTGAAAGTGGAAGGGTAGGACTTTTAATCTGGATGTTATCAAGTTCTTCTCATAATTCTGATCTGTATTCAAGTTTGCAGCCTAATGTCCAGTCTTTCCCCCTGCCTCACCACTGTGATGGTCCCTTCATTCATAGACCCTCCATTGACTTTACATGAAGCTTCTTTTATCAAATTATGCTCTCAACCAGGGATCTCAAACTCATTCATAGAAGTCAAGAATGCCTGTCCTGAGCTTAACATTTTTACTCTTTGAAGGGCCTTGCCCTTCACAGCCATCAAAGGTTAAGCCTCAAACTGATAGAATCAAATTCTAATTGCGATTTTACAAATCAGTGTATGAGATATACTGATTGAGAAAGAAAAAGACTTCTCAGTCCTTTAGCAACGATGTTACTTGGTCCTTAGTGACTACCACCTCAGTGCTAATTAGAAAAGAATGTTTTCAGGGGGCTGGAGAAATGTCTCAGTGGTTAAAAGTACTAACTACTCTTGGAGAGAACCCAAGTTCAATTCCCAGCATTCAGATGGCATCTGACAACTGTCTGTAACTTCAGTTGCATGGGAATTCGACACCTCTGGCACTGCACAAAACGTGTGCTCTTACATACATGCAGGCAATACACTCACACACATAAAATAAAGATAACAAACAAAATATTTTCAAAAAGAAGAGGTTTTTTTCCCTCAGGTAAAACAAACACTAATTCTGTGAGTATGTTATTATGCAGTTTGTGATATCGGGCAACAACCTTAGCTGCTTATAAACATACAGGTTCCAAATTCATGTATATTCACACACACTTTGGTCACAAGGGAGCACAATGCACTAATAGTGTAAATATTCTGTATAACATCAAGTTCTCCCTGTCAAGAGAGATATCTTCGAAGGTGTGAAATCAGGCTATTAGGGGGAAAGTGAAAAGCTAGACTCAGGCTTCCAAGAACACTAGGCAGAAGAAAGAGGCAACCTGAAGGAATTTCTGGAGCACACTCAAGATATTGACTGGTATATGCATAGGTGTGCATATTGGTATAGACATGGATATAAGGAAATTCTATACCTGACTTCATTCTACAACTAGACTGGAAGATCAGAATATCTGTGCCTGCTTCTGTCTAACTCATATTTAAAGTTATATCTTCCCTTCCAAGAAAATCTGCTTAGATGTGATGCCCTTGCATGGTGTGCAATCTGAATATCAGTACTAATAACACTGACTAGCTTGCAACAGAAGCATTATACCTTCTTAATGGAGTTAGTTCAATCAGAGACATAGGTTGGCCTCTATCTGGATTACTCACTGCTAGGAGTATCTAAGAATAGCTTTTCCTGCCACATAACTAAATTTGAGAGCTAGAAAGTGTCTCAAGTATATCTAATTCAATCTCATCATATCATAATAAAGAACTTGAGACAATAACAGGGCCAGAACTGAGCCAATGTCTTCCATCACCCACTTTGTTCCTTTCCCCTATCAGGCTCCCTGTGTCTGAGGGATTTGGTGTGTTTAATATTTAGTTCTTACAAACTTTATAAGCAACTATTTACTGAGTCTGTATACATCCTAGTTCATGAAAAATGAGAAAATGGTCAGGCTTTATCTTCACAACACATGCACTAAATAGCTTTTGTTCTGGCCTTTTAAAACAGAATGATAAATATTTTGCTCATCACTCACTTTTTAATTAAGAGGAAGAAGCATCAAATTCTATCACTAAAGTTTTCAGAAGTAATTTAAAGTCTATCTGTTTGCAGTAAGGCCACTGTGTATTAACTAAGAAACAAAGAACAAGGTCCTAAACCTTACCCTCCTTCAATCAAACTGTAAGAGTGGCCTCAGCATAGCCGCTTAATCAGCCATTGCTTTAGTTTCCCCATCTTTAGAATTAGGCTTACCCCATCATTTCCCCAGCCCTTTCACTTTAATGATCTATGTGTATCTATGATGAGAAAGAGAGAATGGCTGGTGGGGAGACATAGAGAAATGTAAGTGTTATAAGAAGAGACAGATAGAA
The DNA here is from genome assembly GCA_035773235.1 of Eospalax fontanierii. Classification (NCBI taxonomy): domain Eukaryota; kingdom Metazoa; phylum Chordata; class Mammalia; order Rodentia; family Spalacidae; genus Eospalax; species Eospalax fontanierii. The sequence continues at coordinate 96,437,283 of CM069525.1, forward strand.
AAGACACTGAGAAAGGGAGGTGAAAGGGTAGAAAAATGTGAGCCTTGGAAGAACACATAGGGAGAGGCTGACTGGGAGAAGGTATCCAAAAATGAAGTAGAAGATGAATTCAATGGCTTCTCTCTGATTTGGATCAGAACACGTTACTTCCTATGTCATCTCCCCACTCCCCTCAACTATGGCTATTAAAGCAGATCATGACACGTGCCTAACAACAGCTGCCATTACAGCTCTTCCTGCCTACTTGTCATCTCATCTGATTCTCCTTTCTGTATTCAAAGAATATTTGTAGAAGGTTATATATGTATTCATAAATCAAGGTACAACATAGTACAATGGTATGGGACCTCCTCAAAAGTCTGCCTTTGTCTCTTGAGCATCTGTAAGCACATTCTCTAGAAATTCCAGAACTTCCTTTGATAATTCTTTCATTTGGTTGGGTGTGTGGGTTGTTTTGTTTTGATTTGCTTTTGTGTCTAAATTATTTGTGTGTACATGTTTGTAGGGGATACATGTAAAAGTGTATGTATGAATATATGGAAACCAGAAGTCATTGCCGGGTCTCTTCTTCTATTGCTCTGTACCTTAATTTTTGTGACTAAGTTTCTCACTGGATCTGGTTGGAGCTTCCCAGAGAGCCCCAAAGGTCTCCACCTCCCCAGTGCTAGGATTACAAGCATATACTGCTTATCCCATATTTTACATATTTGTGGGGGGTCAAACTTTTTTGTGGAGGTCCTGACACTTTTGCAGAAAACACTTTACTGACTGAGCCATCTTCTAAGCACAAGGTCACACTATGTAGTTCTAACTAGTCTAGTAATTACTAATTAGCCCAGACTGACCTTAAACATACCATATGACACATAGAAATCCTCCTATCTCAACCTTCTAAATCCTGGGATTAAATGTGTGTTGTACCATGCTTGACTCCAGTAACAATTATTATGGAAAACTGATTTATTTGAAACAGACCCTATTATATAATGACACTTCAAATGACTTCTAACAGGGGATCATTTGAGAAAACTACTGGGCTTTTTTTGTTCTGCTGAATCCATTGAGTTATACTGTCTCTCAGAGTTCTCAATAGCCCTAGACAAGCAGTTTTGTAGTTTTGTCATTCTTCCATTACACCTTACTCTCAAACTAATCTTGACTTCACTGTGTGGTGTTATTGTCACAAACACCCTCTTCTTGAAAGACAAAAATCCCCTACTCTTGAGTTGACTGATTAGCAGTAACTGAGGGAACTAACCCAGTTCCCTGTCTAAGATTCAGAATGATAATATATCTGACAGGATAGTTAGTTAAAAATGTTTATTTTTCCTCTTTCTCAATTCTACACCAAACTTCCAACTCCATCAAATAAAACACACCGTGGTTCAACACAAATCTTCTACTGAATCAGAGGATAATAGCATAACCATGCCAGGTGTGGCCTTAGAGGCATCTCAGTCCAGCAATTTTCAAACCTGGCTGCACATACTAAGGGACTTAAAGAAATACATCAATTCTTGGTTATAGGTACCTACCAACTGAAGTGAATCAGTTACTAAGTATGAGAGTGTGGAAATACCTGTTTTGTTTCTCAGGGAGATTTTAGTGAACCCTCAGGATTAAGAACTTACTTTGACTTCTAATTTGGCAAATGAAAAATGAAAGTTATTGACATTTACTACAGAATCTTAATGGTGTCAATATAACTGTAAAGCCATTACATTTAACATTCCAAAGTTATCTGATTTCCTCCACCTTTAGTTTTTTTAAGAGAGCAGAGCTACCAATTCCTCAAAATTTCAGACTTACATTTGAAAGAAATCCCCTCTTTGATTAAATTAAATACACAGTAAAATCCAGAGGTTTTCTGCTTCAAACTTAAGTCAAAGCCATCAAGTACACTGAAAAGACCATAAGCTAAGCTAATTTGGTGTTGTAGATCTCTTCCAGTTCATTTGTGAGACTGCCCAATTATTTAAAAAGTACCTAGGAATTTATTCATCACATTTCTAGAGGCTGGAATGTTCAAGATCAAGGAATAGAAGGTTCATGTGTCTGGAGAGAGTTGCTGTTTACAACCAAGATGGAATCTTGTCACATCATTTGAAGAGGAGAAGCATTATGTTGTCCCAAGGTAGAAGGCAGAAGGACAAACTAACCAAATACTTCATGGAGTTTCTTTTATAAGGGCTTTGCTTACATTGACTTAATCACTTATTTTGAAAATCACTTTCTATTGGCATATATTCATTGTACATAATGATAGGTTTCATAAAAACAAGTTCTTCCAAGAATATCATGCACTTTGACTACATCTGTGCCCTAGTACTGTTCCTCTTCCCTCTGCCCCATTAATCTTCCTTCCTCCAGTCTTCCTTCTGCATTTATGTCATATATATACGTATATACATATAATGTATCCATGTCATATATATTGATTATGTATCTATAAAAAATCTAAGATTCAATGCTGTTTGTCCGAGTCTGGCTTTTTCAGTTAATATAATGATCTCAAGCTGCACTTAATATCATCACATTGGCCATCAAACTTCAACACCTGAATTTGGGAGGTAACATGTTCAAACCTTAACAATTCCCTGTGAATTATTAAGGAATTCCCTGTGAACAGAGGAGAATACTCCCTTGAAAAATCAAATGCGCTCAACAATCTAAAACCACATTCTTTTCTGTTTTAGACTTTCTTTGTGGTTATTTTTGAAGTTAGTGTTTGCTGCTCTTGGGAGTATCTTCAAACAAAATAAAGAAACCACACTGGGAAGGCCCCACTTAGGAGGTACAGAAGGACAGAGTAGTTTCCCTTTTACCCCCTGCTTAACTCTTTCCTGCTGAGAAGCAACAGTTCATCTCCCTAACTGATGCAAGATTTGTTCTGGTTGCCAAATTCCAATATCTTAGAACAATGGGGAGGAGGTGACCTCTTAAATCTTGAAAGACAGAATCTTCAAAAAAGATATATAGTGCTGTGGAGTGGTTGACACATTTTATATATTGGATCTCACATCTTTCCATATACCTAGTAAATACATTTAGTTGAAATATCAATGAAGTTATGATAAAATTATTTGCTAAGAAAGCATTGCCAAAAATGTTGGCCAAACAAGTTGGGAAGTAGACACAGACCTCCCCCTAAATGGAGAGACTTGACAAAAGCCTCAATATTTTTACCAAAAGACTGACTCTTAAATCACAGCCTCATCTTAAAACCCAAAAAGGCAGAAGATTAGATGACTTTGGGATGCATTACCTCATAAACTGCTATGTTGGAGTTTTCATAAGTAGCTGGAGTTAGACTCCCCGAAGAAAAGGACAGTCTTGGGGACCTCCCACTTTGAACCTCTGAGATGATCTGGAAGCTTACACTAACACGACTTCTTCTCTGTGAAAATCACAGTAAATAAGGGTTAAGAACAAAATTCTCATGATTTAAGACCAAATATGAAGTGATAGTATAGACACCATGTTCACCTGCTTCTCTTTTTCTTTCCTCATAAGAAAATACTTACAAGAGTTGAACCTTATCTACGTGAGATTGGTTCATTTTCCTTATCTTTCAGGATCAGTTTTGCATTGTGTTTGGTACTGTGCTTAAATGTTATATACTATCAAGGAAAATTGAAGGTTACCAAGTATTTTTATCTCTCAGAAAATTTGTTTGTTTGTCTATTTGTTTGGGATTACATGCATGTACTACCATGACTGGTGCCCAGAGAGACTTGAATTATAGACATTTGAGGTAAGAAAGAATTTCAGTCAGTGACTTAATCAATCTAGGATCCTCATTTTCTAAACTTGGACCCAAAATGTGAAATTATTCCCCTACTATCATATATAGCAAATGATTTAGTTATGAAAAATGTTATATAGAAATCAAATTTGTTAAAGATCACTGAACCTGAAGATAATTTCACCCCCCTAACTGTCAGAATGGTCTTGTTGTTGCTGTCACTATAATATACTAAATGACATTATTCTTTGTACACAAAATATTAATAGCCTCAGAAATTCCACAAAACAGTAAGATGATACAGTGATGATGATCTGCCCATGATTATGAACATGTAGCTTAAGTAGGTCAAATTCTTTATTCCTTGACTTGGATGCATAGTCTATAAAAGGAGCTGTAATCTTCACAGTTGAATGATAGCATGAAGAGAGTTATCTGTATAAAATTTGCAAATAAAATTCTATGTCTTCAAATGATACAGTAGATTTATTTCACATAAATGAGAAGATTCCTCAATATTCTCCATATTTCAAAAAAAATGTCTTTTCTTAAAAGTACAGTGATTCAGAATGAATTGATTTACCTCTTGTTACCTAGAGCAGGCCCTTCTGCCAACACCAATACTGTTATTTGTTCATTTAGTAGTAGTAGCAGTAGCAGTAGTATTTTAATTTTTGAGACAATGTATATAAATATATGTACCCTAGACTAGCCTTGAACTCAGAAATCTCCTGCCTCTGCTCTGCTGCCAAAGGACCAAGATTACAGGCAGACAGCATCAGCAGCCAACATCTATACCCTCATTTTCATAATGAGGAAAGAGCCAACTACAGAAGAATACAGGGTCTAGACCAAGAATCTTGATATTATAGTTCCTTGTCCTATGTTATTTCTTATTACATCTTACTTTATATCAGTCTTCTTTGCCAGTAAAAATTCATCTTGAGTATTTTCCAACATGCTGCTTATAATTCTCTTTGATCAACTGAAGATCACTGACTAACTTTGCCCTGTGATAAGCTCTTTCGATATCAAGATTATCATAAACAAGGTCTGAAGACAATATTTGGAAATTCCAACAGCTAAAGTTTCAGACAACATGTTAAACTTGACCCTTCACATACCCCTTGCATCAACCTGCACTCTCCAACAGAGCAAGTCCAGGGAGGAATCTACTTCCATTCCATTCTTTATTTTCACATCTCAGCAGGAGCAACTAGATCTGTATATTAAGACATAGACCTCTCCATGAAGGGCAAAGGAGAAAATGATAAAATCTGCCAAAATCCACATACAATTGGATTTCAGCTCCACTTTCTTCTAAAAACTTCCTTTTCTGATCTGACTTCTCTTAACCTACCAATTTTTCTAGACTGAATTAATTTTGTATTCTCTAAGAGTTTACACTTTCAGACATTCCTTTTGGATGGCATTCTTGGCATGGCTTCTTGACTGATTAAACACAGCCAGCTGCAAGTTTGTGACTACACAGCAATTAAGGAAAATGTATGCCTCTCCTATCTGTTGCACTCAAAATCCCTGATACAAGCCAAATGCCAAAAGGGACCTACAGGCCAAGAGCTATGTTCTTCTGGGGTAATGCTGTCCTTTTCCACTTAGTTCAAAACATTAAAACAAGCAAACAAATAACAACATTCCCTATAGAGCTATAAATAGCTGTGGTCTTCTTCTTATTCTTATGGTAAAAATAGGTAATGATGTTTTAATTCTTTTCATGTCAAAAGGTATGCATACACAAGAGATCTATCATTAAGAGCACTAATTTCAATTCTAGGTGCTCTGCTGGTCTGACAGTAGCACTATTCTACTATTAATGGTGATTTGGCAAGTACTGGCATGCTTTTATAACCCAAATGCAGTTTATATCTTAGTACAAAAGAGAGGAGTCATAGGCAGATGTTTCATAGACTTCACCAACTACTACAAGGTCTATACATTCAAAGGCCAACTCAATCCAAAAATGAGCTGTAGTTACTGATTTTGTTATTTTATAAGCAAACACCTAGGAAACTGTCACATTGACATGGATAATACCAAATTAACTGGAATTTTGTAAAAAATGTTTCTATCTTTTGACCAAAAGTTTAGTAGCTTTAGCTCCACTTCACAGTGACTTTTATGGCCGATGATACATTTTAGGATAAACTGTTTTATCACAGGATTTAATTCTTTTGTCTTAGTATTGATTTTTAGTCTGCGATTGTTCAGAGCTTCACCTTTACTGTCTACACTTCCTCCTGCTTCAAATAGGGAATTTCATACAAGGAATTCTGAGTATGACAAACCCAAGCAGATTTCGCCACCATGAGTGTCATGTCCTCTGATGGTTTCAAAACTAGAAATCCATCAATGAATTTTTGTGGCATGAGAGTGGAGTATAGCTTTCAGTTGCAGGAATAGTTTTACCTTTCAGCAATACATTTCCAGGAAGGTAATATCGATCTTACAGAATTATCTGAGGATTTAAACAAGAGGGCTATAAATAGGAAAGAAATCATATAGCTGATCAATTCATTTGATTCTAACCACACAGGATATTATCATGTAACTCCATTCACCACATAGCCAACTAATTAAATGTACCTTTCACCATTATTTTTTAAGCAACTGACCTGTTTTGTCAGTGAGATAATCAATTCTGAAAGCTGGAGAAGTGGGATGGCAGCAGTAAATGGCACATGGAAACAATATGATGCATTTGTATCCTCTCTCTATATCTTACCACTACCATACTAGACTATACAAAGATCAGTGCCATCATTATAGCCATATAGGTTATTATGTCCTTATACATACTAGCTCCCTTGATGAAACTTTCCCCCATTTGTTTTCATGTCTATGCTTCAATTTACATTATTTCTTCTCCCTAGGATGTCTGTATGGGCCACGAAGATATTATCAAGATAACATAGAGTGATATATTATAAAGATATTATATAGTGATGGCAACTGTATCCCGCCTATGACTTACCAGAAAATGCAACTATTTATCAATGAATTTTGACCAACTGTCAACTTAAAAAAAAACTTTATTTTTTAATTCTGCACAAGTTTTGCCTACATACATGTATGGGCACCATGTGCCTGCCTGGTGCCCTCAGAGGCCAGAAGAGGGTGTTGGATCCTCTGGGACTGGAGGTAAAAATGGTTGTAAGCCAATACATGGATTCTGGGATTTGAACTCAGGTCCTTTGCAAGAGTAATAAGTCCTCTTAACTGCTGAATCATTTCCAAAGTTCCCAACTGTTACTGTAAAAATATACTAATAAGTAGTAATTACATGTCTTTATTGGGTACAGCATGAAGCTTTGGTACATTTACACATAGTGCATTGGTCAACTCAGGATCTTTATGATGTCTATCATCATAAACATTTATCATTTCTTTGTGACAAGAACATTCAAAATCTGATATTCTAGTAATTTTGGAGTATATGATCCAGTATTATTTTGTTATCACCCCTCTTCAATAAAAGCCATCACTTACAACCCAACTTTTACCAAAACGCAGGAATCCAGGGTTTTTCAGTGTCATTTCAAAGCTTGAATTACTATTTGTTTTGCTAGGAGGGTCAAAGAAAAGTGCTTTAAAACCAGTCTGTAATCTATAACATAGAAAAATTCTACCCTTCCCTTTTTTAAAGACTGGGTTTTGATTCTGGATTTCTGAAAAGGCTCCCTTCACTGATCTGCCTCCTCTGAAATCCTACTGTGCTTCCAGTTCACTTGAGCAATATGGTACCTATCATTTTCCTTACATGATTCCATCTTCTCTCCAACTTGAACGCAATTCTGTTGAAGGTAAGGACTACATATCATTTCTCACAAAGTGTATCTGAGGACTAGTAGCAGGTCCTTAATGTAGATCATCTATTACAACACAAACACAACCAGAACTCTCGTGAAACTCATTCCTGTCTTATTAGTTGAATCATCACTCACCAAAATTTTTTGAGTAGCTGTTATACTGTAAGCACCACGTCAGATGTTATGAGCCTAGAATGCATTGTATTTACTTCCAGAACATAGTACTAAGTCAGTATTATCTAAATGAAATATAACATGAGTCACATAGATCATTTTAGTTAACAATAATCATACACATTTTGCGTTGGAGAGATCGTTCCGTGGTTAAGAACACTGTCAGCTCTTGCAGAGGACCTGGATTCAGTTCCTCACACCCACATGGAGGCTAACAACCTTTTGTAACTCCAGTTCCAGGTGAGCCAATTCTCTCTTCCGACCTCCACAGGCATTGCACAACATGGGTGCACTTACATACATGCAGGCAGCACCCTCATACACATAAAATGTAACAAAAAATTGAATAAAATACTTTAAAAATAATACACATTAAGTGTTATAAGATGATAAATTGATGTATGAACATAATGTTTAATGAGCAAATCAGAATTCTTTAATATGTTTCATTTCTTTACATTGGCTGGTTTTGTACTTCTTTCTGTAGATTTAGTAAATTATGTCAAAAAGTGTAAATTATCATCCATCTGTTCTATAGAACAGTGGGACTTCTTTCTCTTCTCTAACTGTATTTTGGTACCAGTTATCTAATCTCCATGCATTCCTCTGATTTTCTACCCTTCCCATCTCCTACTGACCACTATTCTACCCTCTGCTTCTATGAAATAATCTTTTACAGATTCCTCATATGAGCAAGGCTCATATATAACTGTTTCTGTAGGTCTGACTTATTTCATTTAATATAACATCCTCTGGTTTCACCTGTGTTGGTGAAAATGACAAAATTTCATTGTTGTGTGGTTGAATAATATTCCATGCCACATGTGTAATTTTAATGTTTTGATAGATTGAAAACATAACAATGAAAAATAATTTTAATAATATACTTTATTTAACCCCACATAGCCTAAACAATTTGATACATAATCAATATTTTGTACATTTCCTGAGATAACTTTTATGTTTTTATACTAAATGTTCTAAACCCAGTGTGCATTTTCCTTTTATAGCACATCATATTCCAAATTAGCCATATGTCATGTATTTAATGGGCACTTTTAGCTTATTGCTACAGTATCAGACAGTGCAGTCAGAAAAAGGGCTACTTACCTTGCTGCCAATGTGGGGATTAATAAATGTCACATCCTCCAGAGTGAGTAGAGCTCTGTTGAGTCCTTTAATCAACTGGATTTTATTTATACGTCGTCTGAAACAAATGTGAAATGAGCTGGTCACAGGCTACTGGATGTTTTGCAAAGCCTGAGCTGATTTGCTCTAAGATAGCATATATATGAGATAATTTAGAAGAAAACCACACATGGATCTTTACCATAATGCCTACAGCAAAAGGAATCAACAATCCTGACCTTCACAACATACAAAGAGGAAAATACAAAAATGGGAATATTTTTGAAACGGTAACAAAAGAAAGAGGTGAGAGTGGTGCATAGAGATAGTATCAGAAACTAAAAATGATGATTGCACATCAAAAGGTACATTCAAAACACCTTTGAATAACTTTAAAGAGCTTCATATACTGTCTTATACACCATACTATTAACCCTAATGATGTTAGGGCCAAGAATTATTAATCTCCATTTTATAAACAAAAACACATTAAGGAAATAAAACAAAATTAAGCAAACTTTGTGAAATTCCCAAGCCTTAGGCAAAGCTGAAACTTGAATCCTTGGTCCCTGGCTGTAGGCCCAGATTTCTGCCCATAAGTCCACTTGTCTTGCAAAGTTACATCTATGCGTTGCCAAAGCAACAGGTTGAAAAGTGGAAAAATTCAATCAGTTGGTTGCTTTGTCTACATGATTCCAAACAAGTGGGCTGACTGTTTTTTTCCTTTTACTGAATTGCTCTCTTGTCTGAGGATTACATAGACACAGTTTAAACATGAGTCTCTTCAAAACATGCTCATTAATTTGCAGTTAATGTAATTATTTGCTACAAATCAGTTACTAGACACATAAGATGATACCTACCTCCCACAGTCAGGTGGCTCTATGACTGGACTAGAACCTTCCATTAGTGATTTAGTCAGTGTGATTGTTTTGTCCTTTTTTTTTTTTTTTTTTTTTTTTTTTGGTCTCAGTGGATCTAAAAGCTACATTTTGACTTTGTTTTTTTCCAGAACTCAATAATGGTCACTCTGTAGAATGTGTTAAATGCAAGAGGCAGAGTGAGGAGGAAAACAACCACTGAATCAAAATACTTTTTCAAGCTGTTGTAAGAAGTCTATAATGTCACTGTGGCTTTAAGTACCAGAAACCCTGTCAATTTTTCTCAGTGACTTCACTGGTTTGTAAACAAACAATGTGTTTCTAATTGTCTGCCAACAAATATGTCCCTTATCACAGTGGGAGCTGCTGCCCTGCAGAGAAAATTAAAAGAGCCCTGTAGTGAATTCTTGGGTAGAGCACATGAATCTTTTGGCAAAGTAAAACATCACTCCCTAACTTATCTGTTTCATATGTGTAGAAAATTGCCTTAAGGCAGACACACCTGTAAAAATAATTGTGCTTCAGAACTCAATCTAGTAGAAAGCAAATTAGACTCCTAATCCAGAGACCTGGGGACGGGGGGGGGGGGGGGAGGGCGCTGCTTCTGTCATTAATTAGCCAGGTGCAGGTGACCTTGGATAAATAATTTAACCTCTTCATGCCTCAGTGTCTCCTATCTAGCAGGATAATAGTTCTTGCATTACTTGCTTTAGAGACTTGTTTTGAAAATCAAATGAGATAATGTATGTGAAAGTGCTCTGAAAGCGTGAAGCACTAGGAAAGTATAAGGGCTCATTATTATCATTATCATCATTAGTATTACAAAGCGCAGGAGAGCTTTATAGAAAGGCAATGCAATCTGCTTCGGAGGAGTAGGGAGAAAAGAGAAGTTCAAAGAATCCTTTGTTTTGGGGTGGTTGGGTTCTTTGCACGTCTTTCTTTCTGTAAAAAAAAAAACCCTTAAACAATCAAAACACAGAGAAAAGGAAGGAACAGAGAGTCACTCTCCTGCAAGTAATCACCATCTATTACAGAAACTCATCAGCCGCTCAGCTCTTCTGATTGCAGCCGTGGTGGGCAGAGAGAGGGAGGAAGGCAGAAAAGAGGGGGCATTTTTTTGTGCTTTGTTAGCTGAAGAACCAAGAACCAAGTGACTTCTGGGAAATGATGTGCCTCTCTCCCATCTCTGAGTTTTATGTGACCACTTGAAGTACCAATTGTCTCAAACTCATTTTCCTCTCCAATCATTTTCCTCTCTAATCATGTCCCTCTCCAATCATTTTCCTCTCCAGTCTTTTTTGCCCTTCAGCACCACAAGCTCCAAACAACCCCCCACCTTTGTGGGTCCGTTTTTTCCCCTTTTTTCCTTCTTGTCCCAAGAATTATATAGGCTATGCTCACTCAGAGTCCAAAGAACCAGTCCATTCAGCAGAAAGGACCAGCAAGAATTATCATCTAAGGAGTTGGCTAGTAATATAAACAGCTGGCTGTGACTCCGTTTTCCACTGTGCTATGGGATACTTAGAAGTACCTAAGGATGCTAATTAAATACTTTAATCTTTGGCAGCACCAAAGGTATATTACATTTTTGTTCTTAGCAGTGACATGTCACAGTCACAGAACTTAGAAGAAAAAGTTCCTTTGAATAAATATCTTTAACAAGTATCCTTTAACAGTTCATAATTTGCCTACTTTTGTGTGCTTTTATCAAGTTTTCAATACTGCAGAAATTAGAAAATAGTTTTCCATAAGGACACTAACATATTAAATAGGAAAAGTAACACCTCTTATGGTTTCAATCCCAGGTTACATAGGTTCATTAAAATATCAGTGCTGGAAGTGTTCTTAAACAACATTAAATCCAATTCCTGCACTGTAAAATGAGAAGATCCTAGCCAAGAGGTGGTTAAGTGGCTTTTAGAGGTTCGCACAGCCATGTAATATATTTTACATACTTTTTCTTGGAATTCCCTACCAGTTCATACAACACTGTTGTTGGGACCACCCTTGCAAAGAAATGACAAGGTGGAAGAGAGTAACTTACTTCATGTTTCACTTTCACCAAATTATCCTAGTATGGACAGAGTCCCACTCTTAAAATGTAAATATTATAAGAAAGGATTATCAGGTTAAGTAATATTCAGACCAGTCTTGAAATAGGTCAACAAATTAGTTGATCACCTTCTAAGGGGCAGGATGAAGGAAAATAAAAACATGAAAAAAATGATGATGCTGATGAGCAGATAGGATAGTTTTGGTCCAAGGAAGAAGGACAGTGGAAATTCAGATTGTGATACCCTGTACAAGAAGCACAGATCTTGAGCTCCCAAGAATTCACAGGAAAATCCTGTGTGTCCACAAAGAACTTAAGGTTTTTCCATTTACTGAGCACCTACTAAGCATCAGGTTCAGTTGTATGTGCTTTATTCAATTTAGTATATTTAATCACTACTACAATCTGTTTCAAAGTATTTTTATATTTTGGTATTTTTGAGAGAGGGTTTCCCTGTTCCACCTAGCCTGGAACTCACTATATAGTCAAGGCTGGACACCATCTCACAGAGATCTGCCTGCCTCTGTCTCCTGAGTACTGAAATTAAAGACATGTGCCCCCATGCCTGGCCCAAAGCTTTTATTTTAATTATCTGTATACATGTATGTATGTATGCATGTGGGTATAGGCACAATAGTGCAGTGCCAAAGATGCTAGAAGACGACATCAGATCCTCTGGAGCTGGAGTTACAGGCGATTGTGACTTGTCCAACATAGGTGGTGGAAACTAAACTCTGGTCTTCTGAAAGAGCAGTATTCTCTCTTAATCACTGAGCAGTCTCTCAAATCCTTTAAATAATTTTACTTATCTATGTGTGTGTGTGTGTGTGTTTGTGTGTGCACGTGAGGGTAGAGAGTACGTGTAGCACAGCATGTATGTGGAGGTCAGAGAACAATTTGCAAAATTTGGTTTTCTCCTTCCACCATGTGGGTCCCAGCATTCCAACTCAGGACATCGGGTTTGGCAGCAAGTGTCTTTACCCATTGAGCAATCAAGCCAGCACCTCTAACAGTCTTTTGAATTAGTACCACTATTCCTACAGCTCTGAGACTATGCAAAGTGTGCCTAATCCCTGAGATTTATTACAGTATTCCAATTTGATTCCCTACCATGCCATTTGGGAAAGGAGGTATTTACATGAGACACTGTCAGTTAGAAAAGCAACACAGATAAGGAGTAGTAGATAAGCATAAAGTCTTAATTGTCTTATTTCATGATTGTGCTGAGAACCAGATCTACTCATGGGCAACAACATTGACAGTACAGCTGAGAAAGTTATCCTTGGCATCATGAACACACTTTGCTCTAAATGCAGTCAATAGAGACGGCAAAATCACTGTGGAATAGAAAATCATTGGGTCATGTAATGAGGCAATTGTCCGGAAACATGACTTTCTGGAAATCAATATTGACAAGGCTAATGTGGGCTTGTGTTTTGTGTATACAGGAAGAACAAAATATATACCTTTTAAAGTAAGCAAATCCATTAATAGACAGTAAAGCTATAAGCAAAGCAAGGCAGGCTGTCATGGCTAAGGCGGGGTCGATGCCTGTAGAGGAGAGGAAAAGAAAGAAGAGCATTAAAAGAGAAAAACAGTAAATAAAGGGCACCAGAGAGCAACTCTTCATGCTTTCTGGTGACTCTAAAATCAAGCCACATCTACCTAACCTAATTCCATTTTTCTACAGCACAGTCTGTCTTGTTGACTTTATGGGCACAGAAAGCAATTTCACTGTTCTGAAGCAAAACCACTCACCACTCTGACAATAACAAATCACATGAATTAAGGCTGACCAGGATGTTTCTTTGGAAGAAAAAGTCTACAAATGGAAAACTTTGAGTACCTTAATTTAAGTTGGACAGCAATAGAGTTCTTTTCTTGAGAATAAATATGTTACCTCCTCTGTGAAGTGTAAGCATTATGTTGTCTTCATAAAGTAAAACACCTTTCTAATTCATTTGAGCCCACAGACCTCATGGATTATATAATACTTGTTCATCAAGAATGAGGAGGAATCTGGTTTTGATAATTAGTGTTTTCATTAGCATGTATATTGGTCTCTATAAAATATAAATATTTAAATACATCATTAACATTTGAGAGGGAAATATGTGGTGATATGAGTAAAGGGGTAGCAGGATATCTCAGGTTAAAGTAATATATAAGTCAAAACTTATTCCAAACAGATACATTTGGTTTGGGAAGGGTGTGGTAGATATTTGGATAAGAATAATATAGGTCCTTCCAAAGTTACCCTCTGGCTCTCAGAGATTTGATGAAATTTCCCTCTTCTACAAGTAGAAGAGTCCTGCTAGTCAATCAAACTGCCAGATGGGTGAGGAACATAAGAATGATTAACTGTGGTCCCTCCCCTCAAGGAGCAGTATATTTGAGGAGTGGGGAGACATGACCAACACACAAGAAACAATTGAAAAGCAATTATGTGCTAAGCTGTAAGGCAGAGAATTTTAGTGTAATGAGAGTTCAGAGAGGATTTGGTGTAAGTGTGATATTCCTCACATAATTTGGATACATCAAGGGACATCCAGGTGATCTTTTTAGTAGAGGAAAACAATTACATGCCACAAGCAACTAAAGTCAACATGAAGGAAAATGCTTTTTACTCTGGTAAGAGTAATGTCTTTGAAAAAGATTGAGACCACTATAAGAATGAGTGATCAGAAAATATTTAAAATGTTGATAATCTTTTAGACTGGAAAATGCATCCTATTGTTCTCATTATTTTTTCTGTTTAAAAAGATAAAGTATCAAAATGTCTATACAACATGAATGCAAATGTCTGACCCACCCTTCTGATTGTTTCAATATTAAAATATATCTTGACTTCAAACCATTCTCCTATAACCCACACTGAGTTACACTGATAACCAATGATTCCTTACCTCCTTGGCAGATCTTCCCTTCTGCAAACCAGCATTTTGCATCTGCTCTAGGGGGCCACCGAGGAAATGAATAGGGGTCCCTCTAAACTGTAGCAGTTCCATTTCCATGTCCACAGTATAGGTGCTACAAAGTTCCCATTCTTTCCAGTGGGTGTCCAGGCTTACATATTCAGAAATTCCATTTCCATTTGAATCTGTTCTTATCAACTGGTTGAATCCATAGAACCGCATGTTCCTGGAATGCTGGACCAGGCTGGCAGCACTAGCCTGTCCATTTTCTTTCATAGCATTATTCATGGCTTGTGCGATAAAGTAAATTGAATTGTAGATGGTTCCAAACAACGGTGAGACCTATTTTTAAAAATTACAATTATCTCTTGAGCCCTAGTCACCCTAGAGCGATCTCAGAGTATGTTCCAAGCCTTTCTTCATTATTATGTGCCACACGTCTGAGTGGAGCAGAGCTATGAAGACCCAGAGGGGGGAAATGTTTCTCAGGACTTGCTCGGTTTCTCCCTTGAATTTTTCTGTTTTTATCCCCCAAGGCTTTCACATCTTTAAATATATCAAATATGACAATTTTATGAGCAAACTTAGTCATACACAATATATTTTTATGCCTCTAAACTAAGAAAGTGATTTAAGGTTATAAAGAACAGTAAAAAAAAAAAACAAGCATAGACTAGACAAGCGGGGCTCAAAGGAAAATTACCAGGTTAATCACTGGTGCATTATGCAGGGCACAATCACTTATTTGCACTACTAGTGTGGTAAGTGTGTGTGGCAATGCTGTAAATAATGAGACTCCACAATTCATGCCTGGGTCCTATCTTAGTTCAAAATGCTTATTTCCATGGACACATGCTCCTCAGAGTGGCTACTAGAATCTAGTTTTACACAAAGTGAGTATTAATCAACAAATCCTATATCCTATTGGCAGGCAAAGCTACAAAGCTTTGGTGAAAAATCACTGTAAATCAATAGGTAGGCTACATAAGATTACATGATTATGCCTGCTATGTAATTTTTACAAAAGCAATATTTGTCTACCACACCTGATGTACTGCTCATTAACCGCATGCTGTTTTTTAAATAAATCTTTTATCTTCCATCATAAGCAGTGGAGAGAAATGTCAAGCATCCCTTTTTAAGCTCTCAAAACCATACATTCAGCCACAGCCTCATAGTTTTCTATAGCATTCCACTTGAGGATAGGGGTCAAGAAGATTACCAAACTTCAGAGGAAGCTGATGCTGCTTTGGTATACCAAAGTCTGTAAAGCTAACTTCCTGTGGCTTCATGTGAGGATATAAAAAAACTTAAAATTAATTAAATTATGTTTCCGTTGGAAATACAAGTCAATAAAGAGAGAAGCACATTTGCTAACAAGCAGTGTCATGCTTTGTTCATATGGAGTAGGGAAGTTTAACATTGGCCACGCATTAGAACTACCAAGAAATCTCAAAACCCAACTCATACCAGCAAAATGAGTCACTAACTTTGGGACCCAGTAATCAGTATCATGAAAAGCTGTCTAGGGAATCTAATAGGTCAAAAGGGGTTTAAAGCAACGGAATAACACGGTCTTGTGGACTATTAAGGAGACAATGTTTGAGCTCACTTATTAGTTCACTCAGTGTCTCTTTCTGTAAAATGAGAACATAGAATTATGAGTAATTTAACCTTTCAAGTCATCAGATTCCCCTGTCTTTATAGGTAGAGAAGGGAAACTCAGAGAAGTCAAGTGATCTGACAAGTTCACTTATTTAAGCAATCATGTTAGCATTCTTGGTTGGAATCCCTACTGTCTACAGTCCCTTCTGGTTCTGAATTCCTCCCAAAATTTGCAACTCCTGGTCTAGTAAAGGAACTAAATGTAGCATGCAGGAATTTTTGTTTGGCCTATATCTGGGTTTTTCTTCAGCTTCCTGTTCTCTTAATGTCGAAGTGCTACAAACTTCAGTTCTTAATCATTCTCTCTATATATACTCTCTCCTTTTGTGATCTTTTTGCTTTTATGAGTTTAAATTCCCATATCTATGCCTTAATTCTCAGGTCTGGGATTGCTGCTTAGACTTCTCTCCGATCTTCGAAACTCAACATCTTTACTACCTGTTAAATTTCAACATACATCGAATTGATCTCCACCCTAAATCCACCTGCTGATCTATAATGAGTATTCCTACTTTTTTTCTTAATAGCTACTGTATTCCTCCAGTTATTCAGACCAAAATCTAGGCCCCGATATCAGATATAACTACTTGCTCAATGGAAATGGAATACTTCAGTCTCCCAAGTTTTATTCAAATGATCTCTCTTCACTATCCTACCCCCAAACACACTCTTTAGAAATAGATTAGAACAAGGCATTCACAGACAGTCAAAGAGCTCATACTGAGGTCTCTTATGGCGTTTTCTCTAATTCTCCTTCCTGACATTCTTGAATGTTACATTTGGTTGTCTTTGGGATTTCTGCAAGAGCCTGACTATCTTCTGATTTGGGGTAGGTTGTGACAAAAAGTGACTTTATACTTGAGTATAAAGTCAATACTAGTAAAACCAAAACTAGTTTTTAAAAGCCAACAGGCAAATAATCCCTAGAAAGTAGAGAAAATTCTAGTATTCTGCTTTGAAAGGCACAGGGAAGGAAATCACATCTATCTATGTACCTATCTATCACCAAATAAAACAACGAATCTTTTAAAAACAATGCCTCAACCTCTGAGTTGACCCACTTCACTGGGTTTTCTCCTGGAAAGACCATACTGCCCTTTCTGTTCTTAGTTGGGCTCCTGTTAGAACTGACAGCAACTCCTCAAGGTGACTGAAACTTCAATCCTGCCCTTCCAGATTCTCTTGCCACCTCCATATCACACACGCACACACACACACACACACACACACACACACACACACACGCACAGAGACAGAGAGAGAGAGAGAAAAAGAGACAACGAGAAAGAAATGCAAATACATACATAAACTCCACATAAGTTGCCCTCATAGACACAAAGATACACTAGAAGACCTCAGTGTAAGGGAAAGAGCATACCTATAGCATCAGCATTCAATTGCCAAAGAGGAACTGCCTCTATGGTCCACTATCACTGGGAGGGCTTGAATTTCTGTTCCCGTTTTAACCATTCTTACATTTAGCAGTGGAAACTTCCCCTTCACATAAGCCCAGAGCATCCTCAGTTAGTTTCAATCCTGATACTTCACTAGCTGTATTTGCAACAGATGACGAGAACAAGAAGAGGAAGAGAATAAAGTGAGGGAAAACCAGACATTCTCCATAGCCGTCTGCCCTGGTTTCTCAGCAAAGCTCTAAAGAAGACAGAACTGTAACTCCTGCTAGACAGATGACTTTGTTGATCTTATAGTCCAGAATGGTGAGACCATTGATGATTCAAGCTACTGTGTTTGAATATGTTCCTAAACTGGAACAAATGAAGCATGAATGAATAATTATAGTTTATTTTCACTTAATGACTTCAGATAGTTCCATTTTTAAGCTTACTAGAATTTTTGAACATGAGACTAGGGTCTGAGTTAGGAGCAGCGATAGTTGAATTCATTCAGTTTAATGGCTCATGGTGTTATTGCTGATTATAATCAGTTCAGACGTATTGTGCTTGAGAAGACCTAAAGATGGTTTCCAAGAAACTTGGTCCTCAGAAGTGTATGTTAAAACCTACTTGCTTCAGAAAGCCATCACTTGAATAACAAGATGGTAACATCATTTTGGAACAAGAAGTCAGGTATATGCAGAAATTAAGGAACCAAAAGATAATTGATGATCAAAATGATACCTCCAAAAATTCATGATCACAATTCTTGAACTTGACCAAGAAATGGATAAAAAGCAGTCTGTTCAATATGATGCTCATGAACACAATACTCTCACATATAATGAGATACAGAGACAACTGTGGCTACTCTGAGGTTTGGAAAAACTTTCCCTACCCTGTCTGCTAGCCTTCTTCTTGGAGTGATCCAAGCCTAACCATATCCTCTTCAGATTAGCGCTGCAATGCCTAGGCAGCGATATTTGGGGTACAGAAAGCAATATGTATAGGGCACATAAGTCCCCACTCCCCCATTCTAGCATCCTAAGAAACACAGAGGATTCCCCTTTGCTTAACCATACAAGGACACACTTGGGGAAAATATCCAAAATGTTTGTTCCAGCAATATGTACTTGTAGCCAACAGAATTTCATTTAAAACAAACATCAGAGTACAATAAAAAGAGAGAATTCAGGCATCAAAACCTAATTTCAGAAGTCTATTTGGTGCCAAAGTATAAAGGTACATAGTGATAATCCTTGTTCAATAATCCTGAGACCAAATTAGGAAGTTTGTCAGTCGTTTCCCACCCCTAAAATCTCTATTTTGATTTACTGCTCTCTTTTCATGGGTCCTTGTAAAGTCTTAGTACCTCCTACATCCAAGGAAAACAACCCAATAAACCAGTTCAGATCAAAATACCAGTCACTTGGTAATGTTACTTTGCTTTAGCAAAGCATTAGCTTTAGATATTAGCTCAGTGAGTATAATGTGTGGTTATATGATCAGGTGCTGGTAGCATTCTTGGATTCACTCCCATGTCTGTCACATGCCAACTATAATTGCTTTCAACCTTAATTTCCTTATCCATAGAATAAATACCAGTATCTAATTTGTAGGTTGGCCTGGTGATACAGTGTGATCATTTATGCAAACTAGTTAGTACAGAGTTGAATATACAATGCTTCCTATTATTTGCATTTCTGAAGAGGTACTCCTGGCCATAAGTAACATCATCCTGGAAATATGATGCATATGTCCCTTGTCCCTGTCTTGAATCTGTGATTAGTTTTAGACCCAATGTCCCAAAACGGTAAAAACCATTATTTTTTATTGGAACAAAGATCTGTTTATATTTTTCCCATTATATCTCCTGCATAGTTTCTGACTCACAGTAATAATAACAATAACAATTTTATTGATAATAATGGTTAACATTTATTGAGGGTTTACTAGGTGCCAGGCAAGGTCATGAATGTCTTCATTCCTTTAATTCTCAGGATAATTCTTTAAAATGGGTATCATCATTATGTCAAGTTAAAAGGAAGAGAGATTAAGTACATTTAACATAGTCTTCCTTTAAGACTTTTAACCAATGTGCTATGTATGAGCTCCATAAATACTTGTTAAATTAATGGCCTGTGGAAAACATCACTAAGAGACTATGAGATGCATCCTTTGTAACTTCTCTTGTCTTTCGTGCTTTTTTCATAGACTTCCTGATACAATATCACTCTCAATAAACAAGGAAAGCAATTAAGCAGAAGCATTAAAATCCCATTATTAGTACCAAGAGAGGTCTGCAAACATGGAGCACAGAGCATGAAGATAAAAGTGATAGAAGTAGTAAAGCATTTAGCAGAGTTGAGGCCAACCAAACCTAACTACATGCCAAGGACAAGATTCAAAAGCAACAAGTAGCTATGCAACCTCAGAATCCTGGAAAGCATTCAGAGTTAGAAGTACCCAGCACTATGCAAGTGAGACTGAGGCCAAGCATTCACGAGAAGGAATTCTGAATATCTGAGGAAGGTGTAGCTCAATATTCCCTTGCCCTTGCAGCCGCTGAGTAGACATGCTCTTCTGCAAGATGCATAGAAATACATTACGTTGATTCACAGCAGCTCCATTGCTGGAACAATAAAAACAAAGAAACTTGGAAACAAGGTGGTACACACAAAGTGGTGATGAAGTTCAAGTGCTCATTATTAATAATGACAATCTGAGTGTCATTCACATAGAGCTGTGTCCAGAATTCAGGCACTGAGGATTATAAAGACTCTTCTCTGAACAAAGTGACTGACTGACCAAAGGGTCAAAACCTACAGATATTGACTGAAAACAAATAAAATTAAATTGGCAATAAGTGACTAACCAACTGCCCTCAACAGACCTACCATGCACATAAGCCTTCACATCTGCCTCTTAGACCTTCGTTCCTAACTATAAGCAGGCACTCAAATTGCCATATACCCAAAGAAACCTTCTCACATGAAATACAATGAAGTATACTGATCAAAACAAAGAAACATGAGAAATTATGAACTCAGGAAAAAAACACATAAAGCCTAAGTGAACTTCAAAGAAGCTATGACATTTTCAAAGATATAAGAGCTCTCTATATCCATGGATTCCATATTCAAAACATCAGTCGAATGTAGGTCTCAAAAACTGTAACATACATATTTGCATTTATGTATTCTACATATAAATTTACATGCATATAAATTTGTATATATGTATTTGCATATATATATTTGGGAAGGGATTCTGTCTTATTGAACCTTTTTCTTTTTGTATTACTCCCCAAATTAAATAATGTAATATGTACATAGCACTTACACAAAGCTAGGCATTAGAGGTCATCCTAAGGTGTTTCAAAACATATGAGAGAGTAAGCATAAGTTACATACTAATGCTATACCACTTTATGCAAAGGACTTGAGAATGCATGGATTTTGATATCTATGAGAGATTTTATTTTTTGTAAATACTTTTATTTTAAGAAACTATATTTATTTTTATTTTGTGTGCATTTTTTGTGGCATGTATGTAAGTACACTACACATGTACAGTGCCTTCAGAGGTCAGAAAAAAGCACTCGGTACCCTTCGACTGGAATTATGGATGGGTGTTAGCAGCCATATAGGTGCTGGAAACTGAACCTGGGTCCTCTACAAGAGCAGCCATTTCTCTTAACCACTGAGCCATCTCTTCAGCCCCCTATGGTGATTCTAAATCCAATGTCCCATAAATGCTAAAGGACAAATGTATTATATTGATGAAGCACTATGCCATTAAAATAAAAAGAATGGACTCTTGGAAGCTAAAAATATTATAGCTAAGTATTTTTAAAGAAGACTAAAAGACTAAAAGCACAAAGTTGAAAAACTCAGTACAGAAAACTTAAAGATACGGGACATACAAAAGAACACTAAAACAATTCAAAGATCATTCTAGTATATATGCAAAGGAGATGAAATATTTAGACAAATGGAATTTGTCTCCTCCATTTTTTTTAGCACAATTCACAGAAGGCAGAATATGGAATCGACCCAGATGCCTTTCAACACCTGAATGGTTAAAGAAAAAAGAAGTATATGGAATACCACTCATTCATTAAAAACTAAAATCTTGTCATTGGCAGCAACATAGACGGAACGAATAAACATTATGTTGAGCAAAACAAGTCAGAAATACAAATACCACCTGCTCTCACTCATTTACAGAAACTAATAAATCAACCTGAAGAAGTATAAAACGAAATAGTGGTCTCTAGACAAAAGAAAGGACAAAGAGGTGAGGGGACAGAAATAAATAAATAAATAAATTTCAAAACTAGGTAGGTTGCTACAGAGAATGGGACATGGAAAGGAGCTCTAGAGTCGAAATGTGAATAGACACCATGAATGCATTAAATGCACGTAGAAAAATATCATATTGAATTAATTATTTTGAAAACGTGTTAATAATTATAATTAAAAAACAGAACTAATCATTGTTATGCCTTACCTATTTGCTTATTGTTGTTTATTCCTCCTTTGTTTACTTTTTGGAGAATACCACGCTGGTCTCAAATTTCCTATGTAGCTAGGGATGACCTTAAACTTTTGATCTTCCAAGCTTCCTTGAGTGCTGGGACTACTAGGATACACTGCTCTGGACAAAATCCCAGGTTTCATGGATGCTAGAGAAGGATTCTACCAACCAAGCTACATCCCCAGTTATTTTATCCATTTGTTTAAATAAAGTAATATATCCAAATCTTTAATATAAAAGATCAACCCAGGATCTCTTATCTAATTGTATTCCAACAGAGAACAAAGACAAAATTATTGAAAAAATTTCTCAGGAGAAATGAACTTCTGGACTAAAAGGGTCCACCAAAGAAATAACATAACATGTATTAAAGACTCATACATCATCATATGTCATAGCATCAGAAATAAAGATAAAATCAAGCTGGAGTTAATGTTCAGTGATATACTGCCCACCTAGCTAGCAGGATGACCTTGGTTCAGTCCTCACTCCTTCCCCATCAACCCCCCAAGGAAAGAAAGACAGAAAACTTTAAACATCTTCTGAGGGTATGGGGAGGAAGGAAATAGGTTTCATTAAAGGATTAGAAATAAGAAACATAACAGTAGTCTCAAGACCAACGGTTTGAAATAAGAAGACAATTTGCCACATCTCCAAAGGAAAGAGGGGAAATGATTTTTCACCTAGATTTACACAGTGAAGAGAGAATGAGTTTCCAGACATGCAAAATCTTAAATATTTACCCCTCATGCCTTTTTCAGAAGCTACTAGGGGATGTGATCCACAAAATCATGAGAGAACAAATCAAGAAAAATGGGAGTCATGAAAGTTATGCAGTGCAGTGTGTCCAGTACAGTAGGGAATAACAATCTGTGCGATGTAAAAATTATTCCAAATGCTTGTGTGGTAGACTTAGATAGCACAAGTTTAGATAGGAATGGGAGGGGGTAGAAAGCCTCAAGAAAAAAATGATAAGGGATTTTATGAGTTTTATCATGTATAAAATTGTTTTGAGGAGATTTTACAGTCTTATCAGAAAGCGTGGAATGACTTAGAAATGCAAATTAAAGTGAGTTTATTTTGTATATAAGATGAGATTTACTGGTGGTCCATGTCGTATAGTACTGTTATAACATATGTTCCACATAATTTTTTTTCTGTAACACCATTGAATGGTACTGAGATCGATATTATGTTAGAAAATAATGCTGGGCACAGGTCTGAAATCCCAGTAGTGACAAGAGGATCAGGAGCCCATCATCATCATCCTGAGGTACATGGAGAGTTCAAGACTTAGTATACATGATACCCTATCTCAAAACAAAAGTTTGAGGGACTGGGAGTTTGGCTCAGTGGTTAAGAGTGCTTGCTGCTCTTGCAAAGGACTCCAGTTCAGGTCCCAGTACTCACATCAAGTGGCTCACAACTGCTATAACTCCAGCTCCAAGGAGCTGATACCCTTTTCTGGTCTCTGTGGGCACCCACACACATGTGGCATATATACTCACAGACACAAATAATAATAAATCTTTAGAATAATATATGTATATACAAGAATAAAGAGCTTGTGCATAACTCTGATAAAGGGGATGATGAAAGTTTAAGGACAGATTTTTGGTACTATAAACCTTTCATTATTTCCTAAGATCTTTATGTTCGTTGCTTTTATAGTTTGTTTGCTTCGTTTTGTTTTCTTCATATTATATATATTTTTTTAAAAACAGGAAACAAATTATTATATATGGTTGAAAGCTTTGCTATAGGTAAAGAAATATAGTCTATATGAAGAAATTTCAGTTTCATTGAAAGTAATTAGGCAAGAGAGTAACACATCCATATTGTTTTTAAAATATTTTATTTATTTTATGTGTATGAGTGTCTTGCCTACATGTATGTAAGTGCACTCATGTACAATACCCAGAGAGGTCAAAAGAGGGCATGAGATCCCCTGGAACTGGAGTTATGGATGGTTGTTAGCCATCATGTTGGTGATGGGAACTGAACCCAGGTCCTCTGCAGCAGTAGCCAGTGCTCTTAACCACTGACCAATCTCTTCAGCCCTCACATCCATTTTTTAAATTTTTTAAATTTATTTTTATTTAGGTGTACAAATGTTATGCATGCATGTATGTAAAAGCATCCATGTTGGGCAGTACCTACAGAAGACAGAAGAGGGTGTTAAATCCCTTGTAACTGGAGTTACAGACAGTTATTCGTCACCATGTGGGTCCTGGGATACAAGGTCTTCTTGGACAGCTAATGCTCTTAACTGTTGAACCATCTCTCCAATCTCCCAACATACCCATATTTTTAATGCATTTCTTTACCCATTTTTTTTATCTCTGTCTTACTAAAATTTAAACCCCATAAGGCAGGAAAATGTAATGTGCTGGTAAATGTTTACCAGTGACTCTATACACAGGATAAAAGTTTGATTTGTAATGCTTCCAAGTTCTACACTCTTACCATGCCTGATTTCAAGCTACCAAAATGATGTGACTAAGTCTGGATTGTGTGACGTGGCTCTGACAAACCTTCCCGCTCTTCTTTGGTTTTCCCCTCTGTACTTCAGTATAGTGACAAACACATGGCAGGTGCTCAATAAATAGTTGCTTGGTTGAAAAGAAATAAACAACAGAAGCCCAGAGACAGATGGACACTGAAAAAATGGTATAATTTAATCTGAGAAGAACAATTTAAAATTCTCAAAACTAAATAATGTTGAAATCTGAAAACACTGACAGTCTATCTGCCAATAATCAGAGAACTTCAAGAGGGGATCTACCTAACTTCATTGTTCTTTGTGTCTAAAACATTTCAATGTGTATTTATACCACATTTCTTTATGGATTCCTTTGTTGATGGACACCTGATAAATAAAATCATATATGTGAATGTTTTGTGAAAGTAGAAGTGAAACTCCCAGGCAACAAAACGAAATAAGGGGGGGGAGGGTAACAAAAATGAGGGTATCTAGGAATGGAGAGAATATGCTCAAAGTACATTACATGACTGCATGTAAAGAACCTTATACAACCCAGTTAAACAAAGTCTAAAATTTAAATTTAAACATGGAAAAACTATAAAATAAAAATATAGGAAGTTGTGCCTGCTGTGGTGGTGCACATCTTTAACCCCAGCAGAGGCAGGCTGGTCTGTTTGAGATCATGGCCAGCCTGGTCTGCATAGTGAGTTCCTGGCCACTTGGGACTACAGGGAGATCCTCTCTCAAAAACAAATGACAAAAATAGGAAACTAAAATAATACAGGCTATTGCCACAACCCTTGCTTGCCTCCAAGAACTTGAAGGTAAGATCTTATTGCTGAAGACAGGCTCCACTTTGGACACAAGACTTGAAGTAACTGAGCTGGAACTCACCTGGAATCCTCTTCCATGAAGACTAGCTCTCATGGTATCAGAGAATACTATGCAAGCAGCTAGGGGAGAAAAACCACTCAGTAGCCCTACCCAGCTGTAAAGCCTAATGAACAACAAATCTGACCCAGCAAACTATCACTATTGGTGTTGGCTATTTTAACTTTGGAGTAATCAACAGCTGTCTAATTGTAACTAAGGCCTACTCAATGGGAGGAACTCATGTATGATACTATAAACATATTCAAATATACATGACTGAAGTGGTCATAGATCCTAGAGAAAAACCTACTTCCACCACATCCCTAGACCAATGCATTTTCTTATACTATTCTAAATATACACCCTTATATTTACAAACAAGTGTACCTTTTGCCCCTAATCAGACAAGCTTATTTTTTTGCAACAGATGGAGACTATTACAGAGTTCCCAGAACTGGTTGAACTGGTTAAATGCAGAGAATAAATGTCTTTGGGATTCTTAACTCTAAGTGACACATCTTTAATTCAGTTTCTACACATAGGATGAATGCATTGCTCAGCTCTTACCAGAGAAGTTTCCTTACACATCAGACTGTTGTTGACACAGAACCCACAACTGGCCAATATGCAGAGAACAAGAGGCTTCTGAGTGCTCATCCCTGAATAGGACATCTATATCAAACTTCTGTCTCCCAAAGCTCAGAGATCATTGTGGAAGGGAAAACTGAAAGATTGTGAGTGCCAGAGGAGGTGGATTACCACAAGGAAACAGAGTCTTTCAGACAGCCGGTCAGTTACTCATATGAACTTACAGCAATAGTAACAGTATGCACAAGTCCTATGCAAGCTCAAACCAGACAAAATCCCAGCATAGACATGGCGAAGTGGATACGAAATCCCTACCTAACCTAAAGTACTTTGGGCAATTGATGTCTGCTGGGAGAGGGAGAGACCATCTTGCAGGGACAGGACTCTTGGTTGGCCCAGTGGATAGATCCACACTGAACCCACACTAAAGGATAATTGGGGACACAAATCAGACTCTATAGACTGTTATCTCTCTCTCTTTCTCTCTCTCTCTTTCTAATTAAATGAAAGTACATTTAATTGGGCAGGGGAGGTTATCAAAATACCATCAAAGAATATTGTATGAAAATCACAAAAATTCAATAAAGAATAAAATTTAAAAATATATAGGAAGCTGAAATCAGAATGTAACTTAAAGGCTGAGTCATCATCAATCAATAATGTCATACTAGCATCAAACGAGGAAAAGTAAGAAAGAAGACAGGTGTGAGCCAGGCATTCAGCTATTCAGTTTATGCATGCTACTTTGATTAATCTTCACAATAATCCTAGAAGGTACACCTCCATGCTTAACAGATGAGGAAACTGAGTCATAAACTCTAATCAACTTTCCCAAAATAGAAAGAATGAAAGCTGGAAAATTATGGCTTCATTTTTGCTCATTTGAAGCAATACATAAACACGAGACTTGTACCTGCTCATGGGATATGTGATGTTTTTATACATGTATACCATGTAGAATGTCTCAAATACTACAGCACTTACCAGACTGCTAACATATATGTCATTGTTATAATCTAGCATTACATAAACATCTTTGTTAAAATCTATCACCTCTTTTCTTTTTCTCATTTGTTTGTCTCCTTACAGCCACACCTGGTCTGGAACTCAATACATAGATCTCACAGAGATGCACCTGCCTCTGCCTCCCCAAATGCTGGCATTAAAGGCATGTGCTGCCACAGCCAGCATTAACTATCATTTCGTAGTAATGAAAGCATTCAACATCCTTTCTTCTAGCTTTTTTGAAAAACATGTATTGCTTGCTCTGTATATCCACCCTGCTATGCATTAGTACACCCAAACTCCTTATTCTTATTTGGCTGTAACTGAATAGGCATTGATCAACCTTTCTCCAGAGAGCTGGGGTTTACAAGCAAGTTTGCCTAACTCCTTCCTGCTATACCAGCTGCCTTCAAAGCTACCTCTTTGGAATAATTTAGAAAAATGGGAGTTTTGTTTACCAGAGACATGAAGATAATTCATGTCTATCATTCTTTGGTTATAAAGGTTTAGCCTAGGTACCTGCAAAGTGGGAGTCGAAATGCATCCAAGCAGGCTTTTAAAAAAAATAAGCTCTGAATTCTTTGTTGTAGCACTCTCTATTTCCTAGTCAAAAGCAGAGTGCAGGCTGCCTAGCAACCAAGCTAATGGCGTCTTTTTCTACCTTAATTACCTTATGTTTTCCACAGGCTCAAAGGGATTGAATCAAATATCAAGAGTGGAAGGTCTGAGTTTTTTTATATCAATATATCTGTTCATACATGTGTACAGTACACACACACACACACACACACACACACACACACACACACACCTCTTCTTCCCTGGATTCTATGATTAAAAGGATGAAAATGACTTCTCACACTGTATTTATGTGATACTATAGCATTGGTTTAAATGGCACAAAAATTTACCACCTGGTTACTTGACTATAAGTACAATACAAAAGAACAGATATGAGCAACAATTCTTTGCAATTTGACAGATTCTTCCAGTTTCTGACTAAATTGAATAGTTATTCGCAGCTCTGTGTGTGTTTGTGTGTGAGTATATGAGCTGAGTGTGTATCTCCTAAAACAGATATTCCTAATAGATTTATCAGAAGATCAAATCCAGCACTGTCAGTATCTCTGCTAGTAAATTTTCTTACTAGAAAAAAATATCAGAGAACTCTGTGCCTTGAAGTACAGAAATTATATGTAAACTCGTTTCATTTGAATCACTTATTCAGGGAAAAACAATTCACCGGACAGAAATAAATGTTGGATAAAAAGTATAACAGGAGAATGTGAAAATCAGACCTAATCCACTTGCCTTTTTCCTTCCTAACTGAATTTCACACTTCGTCATACTCTATTATCAACTATAGGGTTAATTCCATTGTCTTGTTCCTTTTTCCAGATTATCAATATAGATTATCTGTATGGAACACAATTGTGACCAAAGGGTGTGGAGAAAATCTTCATGTATAACATTTGGGGCATACTTAACCAACCTTGAACAAAGGTTAAAGAGGGGGACATTTCTGCTTTGGATTTGGGGGCATTTGCATTTGCATATAATGTTTGGAACTGCGGCAGTCATTTTGGGACCATAAGGTGAATGAGTTCATGAAGACACACTAACATGATATAGCTTGTGAAGGGTAACAATGAAAAGAACTTGATTCATTGATGACATTATTGTGCTACTACATTAACCAACCCTGGAGGCCCCCTGTTTCACATTTTGCAAAAGAATTATAACATAGGCCAATTTGTGTTAAACTTGTTGTTACTTATAGTCAGAATTAATCGCACTAATGTAATATGCTTAGTAAATGACTGCACTTTAAATTTCATCTATATGGCATTCTAACTGGTTTGTTAAAATACCCTCTGTCTAAAATTAAATTCCAACCTATAGAAACCTTCATATGAACTGGGAGTGAAGATAAATGACTGTAATCCTTGCACTTAGGAGGTGGAGGCAAGAGGATTACAAGTTCCAGGCCAGCCTGGCCTACATAGTGAAACCTTGTTGGAAAGAAAGAGAAAGAAAAAAAGAAAGAGAGAGAGAGAGAGAAAAGAAAGAGAAAGAAGGAAGGAAGGAAGGAAGGAAGGAAGGAAGGAAGGAAGGAAGGAAGGAAGGAAGGAAGGAAGGGAGGGATGAGAGAGAGAAAGATGAGAGGGAGAAAGGGAGGAGAGGATGGGAGAGAGGAAGAGAGGAAAGGAGGAAAGGAAGGAAGGATGCTTCCATATGTATTTTTCTAATCTAACCAACTTCTTTTCCTTCTCTGTCTTCCTCTCATTTTCCTTTGTGCCCTCCTCTTCACTTTTGTCTCTGCCCTCCTCCCTTTTCTCTCTTTTATTCCACTCCACTCCTTGTTCTTCCTCTGGGCTTTAAGTGGCTCTGACTTGGACCTTCAATATCTTTGTACATATATCCACTTATAAATTCGTGAACATTATTTTTCCTATAGCAGAAGAGAGGGCTTATTTCTGAACCCAAAAGATTCCTTTCATAAAGCAGTTCTACCAGTAAAATACTCCAGATCTCTATCCTACCCCCACCACCCACTTCCTCACTCCCCCACACAAAGCAATCGTGATTAAGGCAAGTCTGTTTCATCCTCAGGTTCAGTATTGGAAAGATCAAACGGCAACAAATAGAAGCCACATTCTTCACAACTAGTATTGTCAACAATACAGGGGCATTTTCTTAAATGCCAGCTCTCCTGTCTTATTGGAGAATTGGTTCCAAACCTGGCACACAAATAACACTTCTGTTTTATTAGATCTCTTGACCAGCCCCAGAATAAATTATGTTTTTGTGTCCTTGTCTTCAGTTATCAGAGTGAATAGAAAGCCTGCAGAGTAGGAAAAAATGTTGCTAGCTACTCATCTGACAAGGAATTAATTCTCAGAAACTGTGATAGGAAAAAAAGTCATTTGTTTAACCAATTTTTAAGGTTCTCAACTCGTGAAAACTTAAGAATCTGCACTTACTTGATGTGATTCCAGCTTCTCAGGAATTTCTCCACTAGCTGCAGCTTCTGTGTAGGCTTCAAAGAAGGTCTTTTCTTGGGAATCTACTGTAATAGTTAACACAGTATCATAGGCTTCCCGGAGCTTTGTGTTGTTCCTCAGAACCTGGTATGGGGTGTGCTTATAAGGTAAACTGTAGAGTAGAGTATCATAGGGGACAAAGACATAAGTTCCATCGGTCATTTGCAGATCATGAGCCAATTCCAAGAATCGGGTCTGGGTCTCTCCCTCGATCCATGCCGAATGCATACACATGATGATTACTGAAACCAACAAAGCAAGATTATGGTAGTAAATTGTAGCACCAAAAACAAAACATAAGAGAAATAAATAAATGAATAAATATGCTCTAATCAATCATTTTCAAATGATTACCTTCCTATGCCTACAGGATAAGCAAGATATAGAGGTCCTAAATTAAAGTCTGAGCTATGTTTGGAAACTTAAGATGCATATAGATACAAGAGACACTTGCCTACATGCTGCAGAACCTAATCCTAGGCAGGAACAATAATACAAGCTGTGGTGGGACAGCATGACAAAGAAGCTTTGAAGTTGAAAGGGCCATTAAGTTTACATCCTCATACCACCAGAAATTAGCTGTGTATCCCTAGGTAAATTACTTACCCTAACTCTGCCTCCCCCATAGAATAGATGTGACAATACTTCATGAAGAAACAGTGATAATTCAAGGATAAAATTCATATGATGGACTTAGTACATATCATTCAAAAAATAGTACCTACCCTCATACCTAAGAAAGATAGGATGGAAGAGAGTTCCATAGCTACTGTTGCTTTATGCTCTCTACCCCTTACAAGCATGTACCCTAACATATTTTGATCAATGGCCCCCACTCTTACCAATGAATAGCACAAACATGTACTCACCTATAAATGCTACTAATATTATGAATGATATGTTCACCTTTTTCAATCTAACTTCCCTATAATTGGAATTACTTTGCACTCAATTTAATTCTTCCTTGACTTATGAAACTATGTTGTTTGGCAAGGCTATGCTAGACTAGAGTGGATTAGAGGGGGCCACGGTTGAAGAATGGCAGCTAGATCATAAGACTGAAAGTTTTATATTCAATTTCGTCCTTGGCATGCTAAATGAGTTCAGTTTAAGCCCACTTGTGCTTCAGTGCCCACATCTTTAAAATGCAGATTCCAATATGCTTCACAGGTATATTGAGTAGTTTAATTAGATAATGCTTGGCAGTATTCTGAGCTCCTTGAAGAAAGCAAAAGTCCTATCACCACCGGTAAATATTAATTATATGTACTTATATGGAACCTTTAATCTCAGGAATGAGGGGTGCTTAAATACATGCAATGATTCGTTTTTGGCATTAACGTATAGTTTCATCTACTTTCAGAACCCTTTTTTATACTTTTTAAGTACTTTGGAAAGTTTTCCTTTGGAATTACAGCTGTTACCCTTCAATTTTCTTAAGTGTGTCTAGTAACTTATAAGATTGATTTTAAACACATATTTTAACATTCATACAGCCCAGCATACTTTGATTTTTAAAAAATAATCATTAGCGACTACAAAATAATAACCTTATGAGGTTTAACATGTGTTCTGATGTTCAGACCTTCCTTAGACTTCTCTAAGGATGGGGTTGGAGAGATGGCTCAACAGTTAAGACTAGCTGCTCTTACAGAGGACCCAGGTTCAGTTCCCAGAACCCCCATGCCAACTAACCACCATCAAAACTCCAGCTCCAGCGAATGTGATACCCTTTTCTGGCCTTCATGGGTATTGAGCACACAAGGTGCATTTAAATACATGCAAGCAAAACAGTCATGCACATAAAATAAAAAGAAACATTTTTTTAAATTAAAAAGAATTCTCTGTGGATATCATTGGAGATATTTCATGAGGCACTCAAAGAAATCCCCTTCAGTTGTTCATATTTACATACTGTAAAATGAGAGGATGTAATGCCAGAGAGGTTTACCAAGGCAAGAGTTGAATTTAGGAACAGAAACTAGAACTGAAGGTATCACCCTCTCCCTGTTTACCTAATTCTATCACACATGAATCCATTTCATCAAATTAGTTGTCATATGACTGTTGTGGGGGGTGGGTAGTCGGGGTGAGCCAAATCATGTGCTTTATAGTTAGTTGGCTAATGCAATTGTATTCTTCACAAATGATTCAGTATTAGCATCTTTCTCTTGCAAAGGCAGTGACAAACTCACTTGATCAAAGTTACTTAATACAGTTCCACTTAATTCCCTTAAGGGATATTGAAATTACTTTGCTGCATAGAAAATGCTAAATAGAACCAAGTGCTTTGTGTTGTTCAAGATACACATACTTGAGTAGATGTAGTGAGTGCTATTATGATGTACCATCCAGAAACACACTTCAGGACTGAAGTACTCATTCCCCTAGCTGCTGGTAATGTTAG
Source organism: Eospalax fontanierii (assembly GCA_035773235.1). Lineage (NCBI taxonomy): Eukaryota > Metazoa > Chordata > Mammalia > Rodentia > Spalacidae > Eospalax > Eospalax fontanierii. The sequence goes on from CM069525.1 coordinate 96,470,006, forward strand.
CAAGTAATAGCTAATGTCTCACAGATAATTAACCTCAGCTAAAGAGAGCCACCTCTCATAAGGTCGCATGCCTTCAGCACTGTGCTGAAGCTGGCTTCAGTTAACTCACAGGAGCCTATCGTTACATTTTCAACTAATCTATAAGCCAGTTAACATTGTGTTACTAGCTTGAAACTGGCCGTGGTAGAAGTGATTTATACTATGGAAATCAACAAACTCTACAAATCAAGGCTTTTTCACTCCTGGAGAAAATGGTTACTGAAACAATTATTAGCATACTGCACCGGTTTCTCTGGTTAACCTTCACCTAATGAGAAGTATGCATGGAGATAGAAACTCCTAGACTCTGCCACCCACAATCCTGGCAGTGCCAGCTCAGGAGCATCCCTTAGGACTGGGTTTTTTATAAGGGTTTTTTATTATTATTCAATTATTGCTACCCAATTCTCCAGCTTTTCCTCCTTCAATGCTGTTATGCTTGATCACCAATAAGCTTCCTACACTCAAAGCTCAATCTAATACTGCCTTCAATCCTACTGTACTATCAACTGACTTCTATCATGACACCCTCAATATTTATTGCCCTTATTTATGTATGACAGTTTCTACTATGAAACTGCAAGCTTCTGAGAGCCAGAAAATGTGTCCTATTTATTTTTGTGTCCTGATACAAGTACACACACACACACACACACACACGCACACACACACATACACACAATGAGCATTGTTTAGATGAATGTATACTAGCAGATTCTTAGGAGGAAAGGATTTGAACTTGTGTGTTTTTATCGTTAGATAAACAATTGGAAGTGATATGCTTGAGTACATAGGTACTACCAAGCTTATATTTAGTGCCTAGTGTGGTTACTTTGACCAAATCCTACCCGCCTCAACCTGAATCTCTCCTCTTTATTTTTTATTTGTTGTTACACACTAATACTGTTTTAGATAAGGGTCCAAATTTTCATAACTATAAAAACCCTTTGAGACTAGCTACCCCCAACCTTTCCCTCTCTTTTTTAGATAAATGAAAATCTTGAGAGGGAATTATCTCAGACTTCTCTATCTTTGCATGACAAGACTTTAACATTGAACACAATTAAAGTAAAAAGCACAAATACTAAATTCAAACAACAGCATCTTAATTTAATAGATTGAGTGCTTCATGCACAGGGATTTATGGATGCATCTGTTCTACAAGATGGTTTTACTAAATAGCTTTTATTATCTCAAAATTACATTCATTAAAATGGGATTTGACCTCTAAGTTGTTGTCAGGAAAGGATTAGTATACAGAAAACTTAAATCCTAAACAAAGTTTGGGTCAACAGGCAGGTACCAAGTAATATTAATTTGAAAGTTTCCATCTTAATTGTTAACAGCCAAGCCATTCTATAGCCAAAACAAGGACCACAGAATACATCCTCCAGAGATTGTATCTTACCAAAATGATATGAGTACTTTCTCTGGGATATTTGAGCTCCACTTGAGCTGTCTAGTAGCCATGTCTTCAGACTGTGGGGCCGACTATCCAGGACCCTCTCTCACCTTCAATGTTATTAGCAAGGAATGTTGTGAAATTCCAGAGAAAGCCAATTCCTGAGTTACTCAACTCTTCTTTCTCCTCCTACATGGAAATTCTCTACTCATTATTTTCTTAAGATAGATGACTTGTATTTTTCAAAATGCTTAAGTTATCAGGCATCCTTCTATATACCTATGATCCCAAGCACAAGGGAAATGTGGACATGAGGATCATGTATGCACAGCCAGCCTGGACTACATAAAAAGTTCAAGATCAGCCTGAGATACATAGTTAATCCTTGTCTAAAAGCATGGAAAATTTCACTTCATCTTTCACAGAAATACTGACTATAGAATCCTCTGTGGTGAAAACTGGGCCTAATCTCATCCTTGTAAGATGGAAATCATTCCACTAACTAGTGCTGAAGAAGTTCTTAAGACTATATTCATGTTTGAGAGCCCACAATATTGCTCTCAGTGAACAGAAACTCCCCAGTCTTCTGCTCTTGCCCTTTATTTGAAACTTTTTGTGACATTTCCTCCAACCAGCATTCATTTTAACCTATTTCAGTTTAATGATTTACTGAGAGTGAAGAAGTTTCAGATCAGAAGAGTAAGGGGACATAATAGACTTATATCAAGTCTCACGCTCCCCAAGAATTTAACCCATCTAGCTATATTGTGAAAGAAGTATATTCACACCCTGTTCCTCTCACTTTCTACCAACCAACTCTAAAATTTCTGTGCATGATGAAGATGGGAGGCTTTGAAATCTAAATCCTTCCTAGCCCCCAACCCAAAACTGTGGTTCAGTTGAGGGGCCCCCATTCTCAAAAGGGATTTAGTACACTTTAATAACATGGTGTTTGAAGAGCAGGCATAGTCTGTGGAACCCTTTCTATGAAACTTTCTCTCATCTACTAAGTGCTAGCATTCACTCCAGCACATACTAGATAGACTGGGTAGAATGCCTTCCAGACAGATGGCAGCATCATCGTCATCAGTGGAGATGTCTGTCTTCTGTATATTTTCATATATCAGCATAAATAAATAATACATAAGCGAGAAGCAAGAAAAGAGCACTGCACCAAGTGATGCATAGCTTGCTGTGTCTGTCAGCTGGGGAGACGCCACACACTTTCAGTCCTTAAGTCCTGAGGTTATCACTTTCATAACTCACATAAGAGTGATGGTAAACACATACAATATACAATCATTTATTCTGCCTGCATAAGACCATGATTTTTTGGTACCCAATTAAATTGATATTACACAGGTTTATTGCTTTATCATTGGTACCTAGCTTGAGATAAGCTTTAACTTTTATTTTTAAATTACATTTATTTATGGGGGGGCACATGCATGCCATAGCACAGGTGTGGCTATCAGAGGACAATATGTGGACGATGATTCTTTCCTACCCTATGTGTTCTCAGGATTGTTGAGCTTGGTTGCAAGTTTTCACCCTGTAAGCCATCTCACCAGCCCAAGATAAGTTTGGTGTTTTTTTATGTTTCTTCAAACTTTGCAATATATGTCTTTTACAGCTTTTCCTAAATTGCTGTAATGACAAAGACTCTTAAATGGAAGAAGCATAGAGATCTCCTTTAATGCTGGACCTCTAACGATTTGATCATTGCTGAGAGTAGATCCATTCATAAGAAAATCTGTCTTTTTACCATTTATATTTATGTACAGCACTAACATTGACAATAGTATTATCTGTATCAGTGTTATTATTGTCAGAAAACAGGGCTGACACCTGCTATACCTTGAGGTACTTAAAGCAATTTCATCATTGGGCTCAAGAATTAAGAAAGAAAAACAGAAGGACTGAATTATATAGCATACAAAGAACACAGGATCCTAGTATGTATTTTTTAGGAGCATATCTCAAGTGGAGAAGAAGTGGTAAAGTTCTTTCAATAGACCATTTATCAAAGTGTGGTAAGTAGTTCACGGTCCAGAAGGATGAGGATCACTGGGAAACTTGCTTGAAATACATATTCTGGACCTCACTCCAAATATTTTGAGTCAGAAATGTTGGAGAATAGGCTCAGAAAACTGGTTTAAGAAGTCCTTCGGGAGATCCTGGTATTCACTTAGATTTGAGACCTACTGTTTCAGATAAACCTGAATAAATACATTTGGGTTTTCCCATTCATTAGCTGTGTGATACTAAGCAGGTTATTTAAACTCTGTGCCTCAGAGGTCTTACCCACAACATTGGAAAGCAATAATCGGCCTTATTTTATATGGAGGGACATTGAAAGCATTGAATGAAATAGTCCATGCAATGACGTTTCAAAATGCCTAGCATAAGTCTATACATTTTAGGTAAGTTACACAAACGAAATCACCACAGTATGGTAGTCTAACCAAATCTTCATAATGACTAAAATAGTTGACATGCCAAAGTGAATGGTGGAAATTTTATGGGGTCCCACCACAGGATGAAGAGTTACAGGTAATTAATGGATGTCCATGAAGGAAGAGTCAGTTTTCTCAAGCAAACTGATCTCTGAGAGGTTATCTAATCCCAAGTGAGCAGCCCTAAACACAGGTACATATTAGCACTATTAAATGGACTCCGTGCATTTTATATGTGTGTGCGTGTGTAACAATAACAGAGAAAAGGAGAAGGAATTGAGGGGGGATATGGAGTTGGAGGGGAGCTGGGAAGTTTGGAAATAACGCAAAGACAATACTCATGTATGAAATTCTTTAAAAATAAAAAATTTTAAGATGCCAAGCATATATCTCAATGACTATTAGCTATTATCATTGATATCATTATTGTATGTGCAAGAATGTAATAGACGAAAAGAAGCTAAACAGATCCCTGACTATGAAAACAGCAAATTATATCTAATTTTGGGAAAAGAGGGGGGCAATTTTGACTGTTATAAATGAAGTAAACCCAATTTGGAAGGATTTAAAGGAAGTCCCAAATGGTCTAACAACAAGGTAAACTCAAATTGAAAGAATTTCACAAAGAAGAGAAGACAGGAGGCCTTGAAATAGTCGTTTGAAAAGTCCTCTGAAGAACTGGAGGTAAGGTCTCCTGCTGGCCTTTGTAGGAATGAGAAAAGGAACCCTAGCACCCCCGGGTGAATGCAATCCCTCAGGTGCTTTACTTAAGGAGTGAATGAATACTCCTTTGTGTCCGGGGACAAAAACCTCCAGCAGGGCTCATGGTTGGAGGAGCAGAGTAGATGGAATTTTGACCCCCATACACACTAAACTAGGTTCCCACGTGCAGACCAAAACCTACATAATCCCATAGAGTATCCCTAACTGCAAATTGAGGTCTTTGTCTTTGGCTAATACCTCCATTTGACTTCGTTAGAAATAAAGATAATTGGCAATCACTTCTAAGATTTAAAAGAAGTGAGTTGAGAACCTGGAAAAGGCTGAATCCCCCTCCTCTGAGGCTTTAGTGACCTCATTATTTGGTGTTAACAATTCCTTTATCTATCTACTTTTTCTTTTGAGACTCACAGATGTAGTAAAATTTGAAGTGAAAAAAACCCTATCTCCTGAAAAATATTGACAGATGAGATGAGCCATGTGCAAATAAATACCTTGGAAACTGGAGAGTGCCATTTACATGTCAAGTAGAATTATGGTTGTTATTGTCACTATGACCCAGCAACTGATAATGCCTCTGTTGTTTCCCCTCCCCCAAATCTGCAGTTTTATAAGTGTTACTATTCCTTTACTATTTAATTGGCTATTGCTTCATACTTATTTCTGAGAAAGACACTTCCTCTAACTACAATAAAGTACCAGTAATGTGGCCTAATTGGGAACATTAATTTATAAGAAACTGAAGTAGCATAAGGACCAGTAGTCATAATCTGTACTGCTCTTATGTCCGTTCCATTGCCACTATCCCCATTATTATCAAAGCTCACTGCCACAGTCACGTGGGAATGCCATCATTGTTACTGTGAACGAACCTTTCAACTATTTCTATTACTTCCAAATATTACCAGATCTCTTCAAAGGAAAGGATCTTTTCCACTGTACTTTATTACAAAATGTTCTTCTCTGAAAGCTTGCTGGGGGTCCACAGTGGTAAGAAGCAGTCTGCAGCCAGCAAAACAATGAGGTACTTAAGCCTTATCTTTCTAAGCCCTTCTCTGCTGAAATCATACAAAAATCCCAGTGCCTTTTTAATTTTTCAGTCAATAGCAAGGAGTCCATGACAGCTTCAATCCCACTAATTGAGAAGAGTTGGAAAAGGAGCTAAGGATTTGGTCTGTTCCGTGTTGTGTCTGCTCTGCTACAACCTCCTTCTCTGCAGTGTTGTCCAAATCCATACACATTGGCTTCGAGCTGCTTCCCACATGCTCCCCAGAATGTCAGTGGGACCATAGATGTGCCCTCAGTCATGAGCTACTTATTCAGAGTACTGATACGCCATTTTGTTAATTCCCTAGACTGCTTCTCACGCTCCCACTGGCCACAGCACTGTTCTCAACAAATGATCAAGTGCAAAACAAAAGCAAAGCATACTATTTCTTTTTTGAGAAAAATGAAATATGTATTTATTTTCCCACATCATCAATTTTATATTTTCTCAGAGAAACATAACACGATTGAGTGACTATGTCATCCTGTGGGGAACTTCAGTCTTTGGTCAGTCACAGTGTCAAGAGCTCTTGGTTTCACAGCCTAATTTTCTTTAACACTATGGCCTTATACAACACCTACTGCCATATTTCACCCACAGGCCTCAGATACCAGCACTTGACTGTACCAACTGACGGAACCACACATTCCTTTGATCATTCTACAAAGAGATGTCTGGAGTCATACTCAGTCTACAGCACAACCTACAAACCTCAGTTTCTCTGCTCCCACATCCAATCACATTATGACATCAGTGAGGTCCTGAGACATCTCATCTAAGTCTGGCTTGTCAGAAACCAGAGGAAAAACTGAAGCACAGCGATTTACGTTCACTCCCTGTATTTTCTCGTTCAGAGTCCACCCCGCCCCCACCCTCCCCTGGTGTTGCTATCCTTGTTAAATAATATCTTTCATTGTTCCTAAAGCAGTCTATCTAGGGTTTCCTCCTTCATCTCAAAATTCCTATTACTACAGTGGACTGATCCATATTGTTATCAAGAACACATTCTGGTTGTAAGTAAACAGAGCCTTATTACGGCAAAAATGACCGGTCACTTCAAATGAGGAACGTTTATTTGCATTTCATTAACTTAAAAGCAATGGGTCTCAACTCTGGTTGCACCTGGAAAGCCATTTTAAAAGACCTTTTCTAGGGCCCCACCACAGACCAATTCAATTAGAATCTCTGGAGGTGGCTCCAGTCATTTTTAAAAGATGTTCAAGTAATTTTAGTGGGCAGCTAGAGTGAGAACTCCTAATTCCTGACCCAAAAAAATATACATTTGCTGCCTCTCTCCCACAAAGGAGTCAGTGACGGTCAGCACTCAGTCCCAATTCCTCTTACTCTGACAGCCCAAAGGGCCTGGATTTATTTAGCATTTCATGATAGGGGCCACAATAGCACTTCAAAGTATAGTATTTAGACTGAGGGAGATGTGAAACACTCATGGAATGTAAACATAAGTGACATTGGGCTTCATGAAGCTTTGTAACATACAGTTATGATACTAAATATCTTCTGTTGTGGGAATGGTCCTCGCTGGAAATGATTTTATAGCTTTAAAAATAATTCTGTATGCTACTTTAAAGCACGAAATTCTCTTATCAAGTAATCAGATGTTATATAGACTGGAGCTGGAAGTGATGCCAGGGATCGAAAACTCTTGCCTTCGTCCTCCCATAATGAACATAATTAAGGTCAAATACGAGAGACATTTGCAACTTAAAATTGGCTTCTGATAATAAGCCAGGCCTAAGTTGGAACATTCTTTAACAAGTCCATTGTTATGCTAAGGAAATGACTGAGACCAGGACTAATCCTAGAAGTAATCAGTTTGACAAGCAGTTTCTAACCTATAGGTCCCAAAGTGATGGAGTGGATGCACAAGGGCAAAACACAGTGTTACCACAAATTTCTGCCACTTCCAAGGGTAGGTGAAGTGGAGATTTTTTTTTAATAGGGTGCCATAGGAAAAAAATCAAAACTAAGTGTCACAAACGTAAGAAAAAAAGATCCAATTTCAGAGTACCTGGAAGGGTCATACCCTCCTAAAATCAAACCAAATTCCCTTTGTAACTATCTTCAGCGAGTCAAGTCCTTTGTGGCGCATTTTGCCTATTGCCTCTACAAGAATCATTTTTGAGCATAAAACATCACTTGAAATGAGAGTCATGACAATACTTAAGGACTCTTGTTTTGATATGTTTTCATATATCACCTAGGTGCCTTCCACACCAAAGATCTGTGAGCTGCAGTGAGAGGAGCAAGAGAAGGCCTTCAGGACTTCCAAGAAGTTAGGTAGTTAGGTTCTACCTGAGTTGTAATATCACAGTGCACTGGGAAACTAGGGAAGAACTACTCAGAAGAGAGTCAAAAGTAAATCTCCCCTCCATGATAAAATCAGAGGTCAAGGAAACCACTAACACACACTGTTGGGGCTAGTCTGAAACTACTATAGTCCTCGAGACAGAGTGTGTGGCTACAGAACTCTTAATGTCCTTCTTCCACCAAGATGCTGAGAGCAGGTGGGTAACTGGTACTCAAGGGCGTTCGAACCACACAGTTCTTGAGACCCTCATTGAGTCCCTGAGATCGGCTCTGTTGAAGCCACACTCCTGAGGTCTGAAGGAAAGAGGACAAACACACTTTAAAAAAAAAACAGAGAATAATGTGCTAGCTAGCCTAGGGTATGAGGCAGAAACCCTTTTGGATATTGTCATGTTTGTCACGAAGCTACATTTAAGTCTCAGCTGGGAGTAAGCACTCACTGCGAATTCTGTCTGCCTGGCGAATCTGCTGGAGTGCTTTCTGAATACTTTGGCTGTCTTGTCCTGTAGTCAGGATGACCCCTACAGGTAGGCCGTGGCTCTGAAGAGCACTTGAGACTCGATTGGCTGTGTGCACCCAAATGTCTTCATCTGAAGCAATCACCCCAGCATGAGCCCACTGGAAATATTTCATGACTGTTAAAAGTACTCGGATAGGAGAAGGGAGTGTCCGAGAAAAGGTCGGGTAGCTGTATTTATTATCTAATTCATTATTCACACAAGCCCAAGAGAAAAGCCCTTTGTCCCAGCTGTTTTCCAGGAGTGAGGCTGCCTCGCAGTAGCCAGGGTTGGCAGGTTCAACAAATCCTGAGGCCATCTGGTGGTGAGAAAAGAAACTGAAGAGAGCCCTTGAAGTCTGGCAGTCTTCATTCAGAATCACATATTCAAAAGAGTAATTACTATCAAATGACTGTCCCGGCTGATTCGTTTCATTGCTAAACCAGGAGCAACTTCAGGCATGGCCTTTGAGAAGACTAGATCACAAGTCCAAGGGCCCACCACCCCTATCTTGAAGGGGAGTGCTTGTATCCAGCGCATGAGAGACAGTAGGGCCAGGAGGCACAAGCAGGGCTGGAGCTTGAATGATGCAAGGCCATGGTATCCTGAAAGTGTGCAGGAAAAGGCAAAGCAGGGCAGAAGGCAAGAAAAGGGCCGGAGTCCCCGGAACATAGCCCTCCTGCTTCCAGCAAGCTAATGATGAGATTCTGGAGATTATTCTGCTCTCCCAAGGTGGACAGTGGACTTTCCAAGTGCCTGTCATCAAAGGAAAAGATTTGTTACACTAATTCCAATGCTTTTGGAAAAACCACTTATAAAATAATGGCAGTCTTCCAAGGTGAAAGTTTCTTTTCCACACTCCAACCAAAATTTTTTCTCTTCTTGTCCTCATCTCAGTAGATGGCACCCACTGTCCATCCCTTGCTTCAGTCAAAACTATCAGAATTATGGGAGCTCCTTGTTGACTATCCTCCACATTCAAACCATCACCAAGTCCGATTCATTTGACTTTAGTAATAACTGTCCACCTCACAGTATTGTGAAGATTACACGAGTTAACCTATGGGAAGTGCTTATAACACGGCCTGGAGAGTCATTAGAATTGTTTTGACATATTGTTATCATTATTGTAGTTTCTAGTAAGTCCATCCCTCCCCATTCTGTCTTCCTAAAGACAGGGAGGTGTAAATAGAAAATAATCATGCAGAGTAAAACGTGGTATTTGAGGTTGCTCAGATGGAAGAAAACAGGGACGACTGCTTCGGGGAGAGGAAAAGCAAGGAAAGGGGAGGAGAGGAGGAGGGAGGAGACTACAGACTGCCTATGTTTCTGGCTTTGATAAAGATACAGAACTCTTTGATAACTTCATACTTTCAACCTCAAGAAAGGGAGGGTAGGAGAGAGAACAAGAGAGAAGAGAGGAGGGAAGAGGAAGAGGAGAAAGGAGGAAGAAGAAAGAAAGAAAAGGAAGTCCGTCTAGGATATATATTGAAACAAGAACTCTAGGCAGGCGACTACGATTTCAAGGTGGGTGAGGGGCTTTCTGGGGGAAGGAACAATATGCAGAAAGAACCAGAGAATAAAATACGTACATAATGTTAGATCCTCAGAATTTCAAAGCGTTCATTCTGCCTACCTGGATTTATGAGATCAGCCAAGGCAAACACCATATCACCAAGAGTTTTATATGCTATTGTTCAATCCTACCATGCCCAACCACTTAGACATTGCAACAAGACCTTGTCATCTACACAGTTCGTGCCATATAGTCCTGTTACTCCACCAAATCACAAAATAATGGTATAATGTTTTAAATAAATGGGTGATTTATTTATTGTGCCACATTTATAGATATCCTCTGATCATTAGATAGGCCTGCCAGCAGCAGTGTAGCAAATGGGTTCAAAAGGCAGGGGGGTGTGGGCAAGACTAGAAACACAAAGAACAGTTTGAAGGGACCATGGTAATCCATATAGTAACAGACCAAAAGCATATTTTGAAGATGTAATAGTAGGAGAATTAAGATGAATTTCTCCATGATTAACAATATCAAGAAGGGCCTGGAGAAATGACTCAGTAGTTAAAAGTGCTTACTGTTCTTGTAGAGGACATTGGTTCAGTTCCCAGCACCCTTATCAGGTGGCTCACAACCTGTAACACCTATTTCTGACCTCCGATGCACATGCTCTGGCTGTGATAAAGACACAGAACTCTTTGATAACTCTGTAAATGTATTACTTCATATAGACAAGCAGGTACACACATACACAGAAAAGTTTCAGATTGGGCTCACTCTTGGTTTTAACCAATGCTAACAGGCTGTCTTTGTTCAGGCGGTGCTGCAGTGTGGCATCTCTCTGCCACATCAGTACTTACAAGATTTCACAAGGAATAAGCAACAATAAGGGCTGCTCTAGCGAGAAGATATCCCACTGGACCAGGAGCCCCTGAAGATAATATTCATATCCTGAATGCCAAGCCTGAGGGTGACTGACATACAACCTCAAGTGTAAAATGTAAGGCGTGGGCTACCAGCTGAGCCCTAGTAAACAGCGACATGTTTCCCTTCCAACCTTTCTCCAGCCCCAAGATTTTCCCTTTAATGAGAGGGCTCCATGTTTGAAGTCTGTATTACGCAACATTAAACTATATATTTCTTCCCTTAAAGGACTTCACTCTTTCAGGCACCAGGAATGGATAGCAATAAAGGAAATTCTGGGTCTGAAGAGATGACTCAGCATTTAAGAGCACTGGCAGAAGACCCGGGTTCAAATCCCAGCACCCACATGGAGGCCTACAACCTCCAGTTCTAGGGGATTCGATGCTCTCTTTATATCCTTTGTGGGCACTGCACAACAGGGGCTCACTTTCATGCATGCACAAAAAATACACATATACATAAAATAAAAATAAAGCCAAAAAATAAATAAATAAAGGAAATTCCATCTGGAGAACTGACCCTTTTGGGAACAGAGGGCAGTAAAGTTGAGTTTATGTTTAGACAATATGGTGCTGATACAGATATCCAGTGTGGGCCCAGATAGCTGATGCTAGACATCTGGAAGTCTATTGAGTAGCACAAAATGGCTCACACCACCTATCCACCTGGTGTCCCCTAAAGTAGACAGTTACATAATCAGTTTTATAACTGTTTCTGGCAGAATGCCACTTTTGTGTAATTCAGTGTAAAAAGAACCAGAATGTCAGAATCCTGAATCTTTTGCCTTCACCAGCTTACCTGTGTTTCTCTCTGAAGGCCTGTCTGCCTAACTCTGTGCAGTCTGTGCGCCTGTCTGTGTGTCTGACTGTGCCTGTCTATGTCCTGCCTGTATGCGCTAGTATGTGCCTGGGTGCCAACCAGCGGCTATCTGGCTAGTGGCCTATGTGCTGTGAATAAAGTATATCTTGTCTGTGCACAGCTACTCAAAATCTCTTTAACCTCTCAGCTTTCCAAGACCCTCTTCCTTTCCTGGCATTTGAGTGTGCACCTCACAGACATTCATAGCAACAAGGACAAGGAGCGTGGATGTGGCTTCTGCCTTATAAAACTCATGTTGAAGCTTAACCTCCAGGTTAATGATGCTGTGGATAGAACTTCTAAAGAGTTATTAGGACTTTACTAGAGCTTGATGATTTTTTGAGGGAATCACTGCTCTCACAGGGATAAATTAGTTTTCAAGAGAGTGGCTGTATTCTTCTAAAGTGAATCTGCTACCTCTCCTAGGTGTGTCTTTTCATGTGACCTCTTATATGTGCTTCTACCACTCAGTGCTTACTAGAATATTACAATGTAGCATGAGGCCTAAACAGATAAAGCTGCCAGATCTCGGATTCCTTGCCTCTAAACCTGTGAGCTAAATAAGTATCTTTCTTTATAAAGTACTCATGCTCAGGTATGTTGTCATAGCAACACAAAATGGACTAAGAAAGAAGCTAGTCAACTGGTTCTTCTAGCTCAAAACATACCAGTTTGATGAGTTCTGTCCCAGAATCTGTATGTTTAAATGAGCAATTAGCCCTCAGAATAATAAAGGCTAAAATTTCCTGTGTTTTCGCTATGTAAAAAACACTGGGCTATATTCTTTGCATGCTTTATTTTAAAAACAACTCAATTTAAAGAATTAATTACAGCACTTAGAGGTGGGTAGTATCATCACTAATTATAGATAAGAAAATAATATTGAAACAGAACAACTTGCCTGAGAGCACACAATGGTAGATTAAAGATTTACATCCTGGTCAATTAAGCACTGCATTAAAAAGCCTATAGATTGCCCCTAATCTATAAAATCATCGAGACCACAATTATTGTACCTTTTTCTTTATCTTTTTGAGACAGGGTCTCTCTGTTGTACCAGCTGACCTGGAACTTGCTATGTAGATGAGGCTGGCCTCGATCATAAAGAGATCTGCGTGCTTCTGCCTCTGGAGTCCTGGGATTAAAGACATGTGCCACCATCATGCCCGACTCATTGTTATACGTTTTATTCTACTTACATTGAAATTGATTAACTCATTTTTGGTTTAACACTTCCTCATTTCCCATGAAACAATAAATTAGACAAAGAGGTAGAAAGACAAATTAATTAGAAGGAACAACCAGACATTAGCTATCTAACTATAAGGAATTTACTGCTTTTGTTTAAGCCTAGCCCTGGAACAACCTGATTTAAGGCAGACTGTTGTAGAGCTAAGGATGGGGGCCAGTCAATAGTTACATTGTTTTATAGACAAAGCTAACATTAGCTTTCAGGAATGGAAGCCTTGAGAGTATTTCCTCCAGCTCTCAATTTCCTTATGTGCAAAATAGGGTTAAGTACAATTTAATCTTTTAAGAGAGGTACTTAAATTAGTTACAATCTAAGCACACAGTTGTCTTCCCTAACACTGGTTCTTCATTGCTGCTTGCAAAGTGGATTGCATTGGGTATCGAAGGCCAGAGTTCGGAGTCTAGATAATGACTCGTAGTACAATTGTCAACAAATTGCTCCCGTCTCCCCCTAAACTAGAATACAGGATCTGCAAGTCACTTTTTCTCTGACATGCATAAGTCCTCACTTCTGTACTTCTTCCAGATAGTTGCTTTTCTAAACATCTACACTTTCAATTTGCTTTCCAGATTCATTGAGCATTCTGCTGTAAAAAGCACTCCCCCTCTTAAAATCTTCTTAAATTTCATACCCTGAGTGTTTTCTACTGACTTTCATCCTGAAGATCCAGTTTCTTATATTTGACTTGCAATCTTTGCTCAAGTGCCTATCACATGAAGTCCATTCCCTCCTTCAGTGTGGAGTTATACTAAGCTCAAAGCCTGGATTACTAAATCATCATTTATCATCATTGTTCATAAACACATACTGTGAAGCTGAGAGCTTTGCACTGTGCCCATCACCTAGTAAATGTTTAATAAATATTTGTTGAATAAATAGTGAAAAGGAGACAGGGCACCAAAAAAAATTTTTTTTATATTACTATGTTCTTGAAAAAGCTCTACTTTAGGCCTTGGTCAGTAAATGGGAAAATGATCCAGAAGGTAAAATTTACTGGCAAATTTCTTGCCCGGTTCTCTCTGTGCTCTCAATTGATGGGGAGAAAAACAGGTCTGGAGAAAACTTAATAATAATACAATAAATAATCTGCTCGGACATGTAAAGGAATGATAATAGTTGGTGCTTTCTTCTATTCTGCTCTATTCAATAATGTGTTTTTTACAATACCCGTAGGGACATGGTCATGCAAAAGAATTAATTTCCAATATTATGTTAATTTCAAGCCTACGTTGCAGGTAGGTGAAAAGACATGACTTTTTGAGTAGGAGAATGAGAACTAGAACTGCTCAGATCAAAGTGATGAGCCATCTATTCTAGCATAAGCTTGGCATTCTAATGTTATAATCCAGGTCATTTCTCCTATGCACAATGCCCGCCCTACCTCAAACTCTAAAATTTTGCTTTTCTTAAACCATTTCTCAAATTTATGTGCACTTACAACATAAGTCCTCCCTCAAGCCAAATGTCAGGAGGTGCCTCTGGCCCTTCTCTCTGTTGTTGCTGCTCTGTTCCTTCATTAACTGTTAAGTTAATAATCTTCTATTTGAAGACCCTAGCCGTCTTTCTGGTATGCATGTCATGCATTAAGCAATATTGCTAAATCTGTTAGGGCTCCCTGAAAAAGCAGAGGTGTCTATGTAGCTATAGGGTGTAGTGTTGATTCCCTCATTCAAGATTTTACAGACGGAAACATGTTCTTTAAAAATGAAGGACTGGAGAAAGGGACTGTGGAAATAGGAAAGGAGAGGAGAAAAAGAGGAGGGAAGGATGGATGTCTTTGTAGTTGGTTTGGATTGAAAGACAAATTAAAATGCTCTTGTGTAAAAGGTATTGTCGTCTATAGCCTTCAAAACAAGTCGGCTGGAGGGTTCCCAGGGGTTGATGAAAAGCATGGCCATAACTAAAATGAAATCTGAAGTTATGAAATTTTGGAAATAGAATACTATTGGCCCACAGCTCTTTTGGGGCTGTTGCCTAGGTAACTCAAATATGAACACCTACACGGAATCAGGCTTCCATGGACAATGGTTAGCACATAGGGATGCCTCATTTCATTTCAGGTAGCTTGCACAATGTGGTAGAAAGTCTGGATTCACAAGGAAAACACTGTTCTGTAAACATACACAAAGAAAGACAATGACAAATAGCTCTGAGGGAAATGGCTCCTCATCCTAGCTTGTCAAGCTGAGGACTTCTCTGGATGATTGATCTTCGTATATACAGCCTGAATCAAGTTAACAGCTTGGGTAAGACAACAACAGGAAGAAATACAGAAGAATCATGAGAGAAAGTAAATTAAAGCATGGAGGAGAGACTTTCAACCCAAATTTTGATTTAAAAGTTCCTTGAAGGCCTCTCTCTCTCTCTCTCTCTCTCTCTCTCTCTCTCTCTCTCACACACACACACACACACACACACACACAAGCACACACAAGCACACACGCACACAAACACATGCACGCATGCACCAATTTCCTTCTTTCTCTATTTTTTTTCTTTCTCTTCTTTGTTTCTTTCTTTTTAGCACATATTCCAGTAAAACTAACATACCTCAGGCCGAATCTGAGATCACACGTTAGCTTTCCCCCAATTGCAATGCATGTTATAAACAAGTTATCAACTACTTACATGTAATTAACCATTCAAATAGCTTCAGTTGCCCGCCTGTGCATACAGATCTCAGGCACAGCTACTTTGATGTGTCCATTTCCGTGTATCTTTGATGTTGTTAGAATCCTGCTCAAGGGTCTGATCTGCTGATAAATGCCATTAAAAGAATAAATAATTGTGGGGCATAGTAAACCTTTTTAAAATCACTCCAGCATCTCCAGACCAAACGCTGGATTAGGATTTAGAATGACACTTCTAATCCTTTAAATTGATCCTACCTGTAGCCGAGTTACAGCTGACCTAAATGCACTGACCCAGAGACTAACAATTAGAATCTTCTAGAAACACAGGTCCTCCACAGACTACTGCCTCCTTCTACCTTTCCAGTCAGACTCAGCCTTGGGTTTTGCCTGTGTGTTCCTCCTTTTTCCCTTCTGTCTAGTCTATTAACTACAAAGCACCCTTTCTCCAGGACAGCTCTAAATGCCAAAACCTTCATCAGCTGCTATTCCAGCCCAGGACATGAAAGATGATCCAGGCTGGCTCCCTGAAAAATTCAAAGTAGGTGAAGTTTCCTTCCTTCTTGTAGTCCCCTCAAGTGCCTGTAATTCCTTTCCTTCCAAAAAAGATCTCCAACTTCCCTACATGCTTCTTCACTCAAGTCCTCCCCTGCTCCCAGACTTTAGGTATATGCTTTTCCCCTCATCGACTTCTCTGAGCACCTAGGCATCATTCATTTGGACTCTAGTCTGGATTCCTGAGCTTAGCAGTTGAGATATTAATGGATAAAAATGACTTCTATTAAGTAAAGGTTACTGTATGACAGACCTTTTTATAATAGCTTAATTGTGAAATAATTTCCCTACCATATTTACTCTTTAGAAATGTATGCTTTAGACGTTTTTAGGATATTCACAAGGTTGTGCTATCATTACCATTCTGTCATTCCAGAATAATTTTCATTATCCCCACAAGGAAATTCTGTGCCTGATTAAAAATCACTCTCCATCCCCCTCTCCTTCTAGTCCTGGGCAATCACTGATCAGCGTTCAGTCTCTACAGATTTGCCTTTCCTGGGCATTTCCTAGAAATGGAATCATGTACTATGTGACCTTACACAACCACGTTGTTTTACTTAACATCATATTTTCAAGGCTCATGCTTGTTCTATCATGCATGGATACTTCATTCCTTTTTATGCCTAAATAATATTTCAGTCTCTTAGATACACTGCATTTTCTTTACCTGTTACACAAGTTGATGGATATTTGGACTAGTCCCACTTTGTACTATTATGAATAGTGTTCTCTTGTATGTAAAAGGACTTTTGTGTGTATGTATGTGTAGGTGTGTGCATGTACATGTGGGTGCACATACCTGTGTGTGTGTGTGCTTGTTTATGTGGAGACAAGAGGTTAGGTGACTTCCTCAATCACTATCCACTGTATTTTTTAATACAGGTTCTCTCATTGAACCTGGATTTGGCTAGACTGTCCAGGAAGCCCTAGGGATCCTTTTGCCTGTGCTTCACCATCCTAGAGATTGCTGGTGAAGGATACCATGGGTATTGTAGGTACAGGCCACTGTGCTCAGCTTTTCTATGTGGCTTGTGTGGAATCAAACTCAGGTGTTCATGCTTGCACAGTAAACCCTTTAAGACTGAGCTATTCTGCATCCTTAATTTCAAATAAAAAATTTCAAGTGAAAATATTATTTTCTTTTCTCTTGGATATGTACATAAGGAGTTTCAGGATATATGATAACTCTGCAAGTTTTAGAACTTGCAAACTTTTCCAAAATCTCTATGCTATTTTTACACACCCATCAAAAACATTGAAAGGCTCTTATTTCTCCAAATCTTTGCCAACACTTGTTATTATCTGTCTTTTTATTTTTGTTTGGTAGACTATATACATACATATATATGAAACAACCATGAAGGTAGATGCTTTTTTCCTAATTTATAAATGAGTATACTGGGATGTGAGACAATTAAGTGAAAGTAACATTTACTTTTAAGATTTTTGTTTATTATTTTTTTATGTATATGAGTATCTTGCCTGCAAGTGTGTAAGTGCATCCATGTCATGCAATAACCACAGGGGTCAGAAGAGAGATTGAATACCCTGGAACTGGAGTTATGAACGATTGCTAGTCACCATGTGGGTGCTAGGAATCAAACTCAGGTCCTCCGGAAGAGCATCCAGTGCTCTTAATCTCTGAACCATCTCTCCAGCCCCCAGTACTTACTTTGTGCTGATGATATGACAGGCATTTTTGGCAGCCCCGGCTCACAATGACCTCAGGAAATAGATGCCATATGAACTTCCTGACATCCAAAGCAGTGAAGATAACTTAAACAGTTATTCAGTCACTTGTTAGTGAAGACAGATTTTGAAACCAATCTCATTTTAGTAGATAGTGGAAACAGAATTCAAACCCAAACTTATTGCAGTCCATCAAAGCCCATGCTTGTCTTTGTTAAGATTCACTAATGTAACCCTTGTGTTGTTCTTCCAAAAGCAGCTAACATTTTAGCAGAGTCTCCAGGAAAACATGACTATGACTAAACTAAGTAAAAAATCTCTAAATGGTTGGTTTCAGGCATCCTGATGGAAATATGGGTGTGAGTGAGACCCTTACAACCTCTTCTACCTACTATGATGCAATAAGTTAACCCTAGCCAGTATTCCATAACAATGTACTAATGAATGCTTCAGTTTTTTCAGTAGACACAAGATTTCAAATTTGTAGGTGGGTGTAGCTAGTAACATATAAATAAAACATCTAAAGTGAGCTTGTTTAATTTTATTAAGAGCACCACAAACATGTGTCTCTGTGTTAGCAATAATAGTCCACAGTATTCGAGGCTATTCTATGTGCTAGCACTGTCCCATGAGCTTTACATCTATTAATTCATTGATTCATCACAGTGGTGCTTGGGGATAGTTATTATTATCACTTATATATTGCAGACGAGGAAACTAAAGTGTAAAGGTTAAATTGCTTGCACAACATAACACAGCTAATATGCAGTGGAGCCACATTCTGAAAATAAGTGCCCTAGCTTTAGAGTTAAATCTTTTAACCACAACCTCTTAAAGATATGACAGGAAAGGACTCTTCGGATTTACCCATATGTTACAAAATTCCAGTTGAGTCTCTAAGATTTAGTGACAGAGGGTCAAAATTTAATGGCGTCCTTGTGAGTTTAAATATATATGGCTGGCCACAGTGACATATGCCTTTAATCCCAACACAAGAGCCAGAGACAAGCCGATCTCTACAAGTTCAAGCTCAGCCTGGTCTACATACTGAATTCCAGACCCACCAGGTCTACAAAGTAAGATGCTGCCTCAAAATAAATGAGTAAACGAATGAATGAATAAATAAATAAATGACTATGGGATTGGAAAGATGACTTATTAAGAGTACTTATTGCACAGTCATAAGGATCTAAGCCTGAATTGCCAGAGACCACTTAGAAAAGTCAGATATGGTTTTGTGTGCCTATGACTCCAGCATTGGGGAGTGAAAATAGATGAATTCTGGGAGCTCAGTGGCCAGACTAACCAAAACAGCCTCCTTCAGGTTCAGTGAGAGACTCTGCCTAAAGGAAAAAAAATGGAATTGATAACGAATGACATCCATCATCCTCCTCTGGCCTCTGCATGCATACAAACCCCATGTATATGCATGTATAGATGATAGATAGATAGATAGATAGATAGATAGATAGATAGATGTATATAGATAATCCACTCCAAGAATACAAACTTGGAAAACATTCCTATAGACCTTCTAGAAGCAATGTATCTGAAATAACAGCTGTACTATCTGCACTTTCATGTCTCCCAAATGGGCTTCCAACTCTGTAAGGCACTCAGAGGTCAACATTATATCATCTATATAGTGGAACCTCCTCACAGAAGGAGGGCAGGGTAATAGGGCCAGGTCCCAGGCCACCATCTCATGACAAACGGTGGGGTTTGTGGAGATAACCTTGGGGAAGCACTCTGAAGGTCCATTGTCATCCACTCCACGTGAATGCAAATTGGTCCTGGGATTCAGCTACTAAGGAGACACTAAAGAATGCATTAGTAAGGTCCACTGCTGCATGGAAAGACCCCATTTTCTGCACCAGCTGTTCTGTTAGAAGTGCAATGTTGGGCACAACTGCATGGATAGGAGGTACCACCTTATTTAATTCTCGGTAGTCTACAGTCATTCTCTGGGAACTATCTGTACTGACTGTTGGGCGATGTTCAGAGGCCTAACTTTATGGATAGCCCAGTGGGAGAAGGAGAACTGGAAGGTGATGGGATGGCCACTATGGGGACAACAAATGTGGAAGGAAATATATAGTAAGGTGCAACAAGAGCTAGTGCTCCTGGTGGTTTATCGTGTGTCAGCCCACTGCCTAGTGAGCCCCCCAGAGAATCAGGAAGCTCATGCTCTTACTAAGGTGAGGGCAATCTGCCCCCAGGTGCCCTAGAAGCAGCTCACTGGATTCATATAAAATCTGGCCGGGGGGCGGCAACACAGGATGGAAAATGGCCAAAGCTGCTGGCATTCCCATAAAATATTCTGACATTTTGCAAGCAGTTCAGGCCTCTGAGGGCTGTTCTCGACTATGGCCCTGGAGGATGGATGCCATGATGGGACATGTGCATAAGTCTGTCTCCCCTGTAAGACACTGGTAAATAGATTATATAGGGCCCCTGCCAGTCAGTGAAGGATGCAAATATGCTCTCATTTGTGTGGATACTGCCACAGGCCTTACACAGAACTTTCCATGCAAGCAAGTAGTGGGTAAAGCTACTATTAAGGGTCTGATCCAGCTCAGTGTCATGTATGGGTGCCTGGAGGATTGATAGTGACCAGGGCACCCACTTTATGAGTGCAGATGCACAAACCTAGGTCAAGAATAACCAGTTTCAATGGTATTTCCACCTTCCCTATAATCCCACGGTGGCAGGGCTGATTGAAAGAAAAAATGGGTTATTAAAGGAACAATTGAGAGCTTTAAATGCAGAAGGAACCCTACAGGGATGGAAGAGAGCCCTTCCAGAAGTCATGTGCTGTTAAACGAAAATCCCAGTACCAGGGTGGGTTTCTCTGCTATGAGTTGTTGGCCAGGGAAGGCCTACAGGCCCACAAACCCATAAAGGCTATTGCTACAAATGTGGGTTGCACACCGGAAGCCAATGGTAAGACCCTACTTGTAGTGCCCTGGCTACGTTCATTGACCGAGTCTGGATTGGCAGAGGGCTGTGGATTGAATGACCCTGTCTCTTAAGTACGGTTACCAATCAATCTGTAAAAGATCACGAGAGCTGAAGCACCCATTTGTCCAATACGCCCAAATACTTACGTTTGCCGGCCAGCCTTCCTGGGCGATCCGTCAGCAAGTCCTCTCTTCTGATCTCAGTGTAACCTCCAGCTGTAGCATCCTGGCTACGTTCATTGACCGAGTCTGGATCAGCGGAGGGCTGCAGATTGAATGACACACACAAGACAGAGACACAGACACACACACTGGGTAGGAGGAATGGAGAATGACTGACTGCCTTTATTGAGAGGCAGCAAGCCTTATATACCCTGAGGCAGGGCTTTGCAGGAGGTTAAAAGTTCAGGTTCTCAGGAGACATCCTCTATTGATGACACACAGCTGTACACAGAAAAAAAGATGTTGCAATCAGGCTAGCTTAAAGGTCAAGTTGTTTACTTGAGCTTTGCAATTGACAAGATCCCGCTAGCTCTTGGCCGAGAGCCTAGCACTAAGAGAGAAGGGAATGCAGGGGGGCCAGACCCTACACCTACTGTTGAAGACGCCCCACATGGTAAGCACAGGAGAGGGAGACATCAAGCTGAGAGTAAGCTGGAAACACCCTGCCACTGGCTAGATGGCCTTCATTGTGACCGAAGGCACTATGTAGAAGGCCGGAGTAGAACTGTCCCCACAATCCTGCTCAATGACAGACCCCAAGTGTTGCACTACCAACATACTAAGCAAGACATTCCTGCTGGTGCAATAGTGGTCCATCTACTGTTTGTGCAACCCAAAAACTTCCAATTGGATTTACAGCCCACTCTTGGGGGCGGGGGAACCCACTGTAAGCCAGATCAACCCCCACTAGCAGGGGAAGTTATAGGGCTCAGTGGGGAAGCCACTGCAATTGTTTTACTAAATGGTTGTGATATGCCTACTAAGGTACCACCCAAACATTTGTGTTTACGCCTATAGATTAGGTTACTGTAGCAGTCGGCATTTGTATGGTTTATATGGATGTTATAGCTTTCCTTTTGTTGTTGTTGTTATGTTTCTGTTTTGTTTTCAACAGTAGGAGAAAAGGGGGAAGACATGACTAAAAGAAGTGGTAATAAGACCCAGGAATTCGAGACTGCCTTGCAATGGGAAATGGGTGTGTTCTATTCCTATGGCCACCCCCTTTCAAGGCTCAGGGATTTTTTGTGGAAGAGGAGGGTGCAAAGAATGTAAGGGCCAGAGAAGTGGGTGGAGTTTAAAGTAAAATAATTCTCTGAGGGACAAGCCTGATGAGCTGTGGAAAACACCCCTCCCAGGCAGAATGGTATTTACCCAGGATTGCCTTGCATGGAATGATGAGGAGCAGGGAAAGTCCTATGCCCCTCCCCACCAGTTCATTGGTCTTGGATATGAGAAGGGGAGGGGCTAAAAGAACTTAAACTAAGGGTGTCTGGAAGCAGCTCCTTTTCTCCTCCCCTTCGGCCCTTTGGATCCCACCACTGGGAAGTCACTGGATCCAAGTCTCATTGTGGATTAATTAATGTAACTTGCAGAGGGGAGGGAGGGCGCCTATGCTCTGTAAATGACCCTCTTCCCACTGCTCTGGTAGTAAGCCCAAGTAAACTAGCTAGAATTTGCCTAACTGTGAGTTGAGAAATTTGTGTGTTTGTTATAGGACGTGGGGACGGAGGGACTGAGCTTAGCCTACCTCTCCCAGAAGGAATTATAGCTACAATATTGCCCTCAGTGTTTTCATTGACCTATAACATCACAGTGTTATTTTATATTAGGCTCCACTGAAAGTCCTATCAATTCGTATTCCATGTTTCTAATATTAAAGCTTTACAGAATTCAAGCATCTCTGGATTACTTCCTAAAGAGCCAGAACAGAAGATCTAAAATGAGACTGTCTGCCTGCACAAAACTGTGAACATGCCTTGCTCCAGCTCTTGTCTTTTAAATAAATATTAATTACTATTAATTATTGCGCATGTGCATTTTATGTGGAGAGGGATTGAACTCAGTTGCTGGACTCACAGAGAAAGTGCTTTACCCGCTATTTGAACCATCTCACTGGCCTCCTAGCTTCCTTCTTAATTGTAGTTGCAAAGAAATTAAAAACAATCTCTTTACATTTAATGATATTTTTACTAATAAACACTACAGGGAACTCCAGTAACATGCATCATGGAAAAGTTGCAAAAACCTTACATGACATTAGCCCAGACTCCTTGGGTTCCTTCCACAACTGAGATGCAGGGCTGGGAAATGGGCTATAAAAATAGGTCTACAATGATGAGTTCCTAGTTAATCATCCAGAACAAGGCTTTGGACAAGTACTTTTTTGATGTCAGGAAATCATGTGAGAACTTGGAGAACAAGGGAAGTTTAAAAACAAGTAAGCATGAAAAGGAAAACTACTAGACAATACATTAGTCAGATTACTGCAACCTTCTTAGTTCCATTGGGGGCTCTTTCTGATAATTTTCACTGGTTTCAAAAATGTTTCATATGACCCTATCCCACTGAAATTTCTTTAGCTCACAGAGTAGTAAGAACGAAGATATATCTCCATTTATCACACAGCTGTGCTCAACAAGGCATATGTTGGTTCTTGAAACAGGATAGACTGGGGTAAGGAGCAATAGAATAATCACCAGTTATTGAGCACATAGTCACAAGTAGCATTGCAACTGTGTTATTTCATTTATTTTTCACAGCAACCCACTGAGACAGGTTCAGTTCATTATATTATATGCAGTTCATTCATTATACCTATAGGGGAAATGATAAAGCCCAGGCAGGTTATGTGACTTGACTAAGGTTTCACAATTGGTAAATGATGGATCTATGAGTTAATTCAGAAAGCACAGTTTCAGGGCCTGGCACTTAATAACTTTGCTATATTGCTTCAGGTTGAACAGAAGCTATTGGAGGGTTATTTGCTCATGTATATATTCTTTTGTGCACAAATATGCATTTATTTATGACATTATCAATGGGTTTGTTTTTCTGCAGTTTTAAATGCATAGCTAGAATATTAACCTTGCTGTCATATTCAGTCCAGAAAATATGATCGCGATAAAGCTCCGAGTTGCCCTCTAGTAGTCAGCTCCCAAACTGAAGTTAAAACTAAATCTGTAAATGACCCCACACAGCCACACGATGGCACTATGATATCATTATTATGTTATAAAATCCCTCTAAGTTGGGTTTTTAATATTAATATGTGTTGCATACTTGTTATAAAAATATTTTGTGATATAGAACAGTAAAAATTAGAAAAACGTTTTGATTACATTGACTACCATATTTGTATGTGCATTTTTTTTCTTTTTTGAGATGGAGTCTTACTCTATATTACATGTCCAAACTCATGGCAATCCTCCTGCTGTAGACATTCAAGTGTTGGAATTACAGGTGTCAGCCACCAAGACTGTTTAAAATTTTAAACACCAAACCACGGGCTTTGGTGTCAAATTGAACCTTCCTTTGAACTCCAGCTCCACTTTTCCTCACTATATGACCTGGTTTAGATGTCCGGTGAAAGAAAAGATGATAAACAGAGCTGCGTCCTAACATATTCGTGAAGGTTAATACTTGTGAGGATTAAAGATGATGTTGATACATGTTAAATGTCTAGTACACAGCTGGAGCTCATAACAAGGTATTTCTTAGCCACTGCATTTTTAAGTCCATTATTTTTAAGTCCAAGAGGCCCTTGGCACTCTTGCTATTGGAGACTGCCCCCATATCCTATCACATACATTGAAATTTACCCTCCTCCAGCACTAAATACATATTTCAAGAAGAATTTGAAGAGTTGTAAAGCTTCAATTTTAAATTTCTTTACTCATACTTCTTTCTCTGTGGACTTTTTGTACATGTGCTTATGGTTTGATACGGGTTCTAATATAACTGGGGTTGGCCTCAAGCTTGCTATGCAACCACCTGTGACATTCAATGTCTCTAATGTTTTCATTGCATTTTTATTTATGTTGTGTATGTGCATATGTGTGTACGTGTGCATGTGTGGTGTGACATGCTAGTGGAGGCCAGAGGATAACTTGCAGGAGTCAGTTCTCTCCTTTAACCAAATCAAACTCAAGTCATCAGGCTTGGCAGCAAGCACGGTAACCCGATAAGCCATCTTGCCAGGCCCTACAGTGAACTTCTGGTCCTCTTGCCTCTACTTTCCAAGGCTAGAAATAGATCTATACTTCTTAGCAGAGATTATATATTCTCAGGCATTTATACCCACTTACAATCTACGCAGCCATTTTTCCAAACAATTGATTTTTTCTAAGTTTAAATGTAAAAATTTATAAAATTGATGCATTGCACATTTTGACATTTCTTTGACATTTATTGGCTTTGATTTCAGAGCTATTTTGACATTTGATAATCTAATCACTTTAGCCAACCTTCAAACTCTTTTTTCAGACCCTTGAAAATGTAGCAGGCTTTAGGAATTATGCCTATAGTGTTCGGTGGAATAAAATAAAAGCCTCTGACTGGTATTATTATCATTTTCTTCATTCATTATTTTTATGTCTGCCAAATATTTGTGTCCGTTTGTTCCAAACTGCACTCAGCTATATATATATATATACATATATATATATGTATATATATATATATATATAGGTTGTCTCCTAGTTTGCCATTATAAATGATGCTGCAACGTGCAATCTTTAAATTTAACCCATTTTACAATATATAAGGATGATTGCTTTAGGGTGGAGTCTCAGAAGTTGAATTATGACATCACCATGCATGAGTATTAGTCATACTTCTTAACATATGTGGTGTAATTCTTTCCAAAATATTAGGGCTAATTCATGCTCTGTCAGCAATAGTGACTGAAATAAAAGTGTCCATCTTACTGCCTTATCAGCATGTTGTTTTTCCGTTAGCATATTAGTCAATCCATGATCCAAATATGATGTAGGGCAGTTCCCAAGAGGCAGAGAAGCAACATAGATTCAGATAATGTTACAGGACTCAGGGGAACAAAATTTGGAGTTTCAGGTCATACAAACCCTGCTAGGCTTTGATCATCCAGGATTCTGAAAAGAAGGAGAAAACATAAAGCAGGAGATTACCACTGAGGGTAGCTTTACCATTCAAAAAGTTGTCACTTAATTTCCAACAGACAAAAGTCTAGAAATGAAAAAGAGTGGCAAAAAAATAACTTAGCATTTGTGAATATTCACAAAGCTAAGGAGGAAAAAGTTGGAGTTCAGAACTTCTCAAAGCGCAATGATCCTGGGAAACATCCAGCCCTGGTTTTCCTTTAGGGTCCCCTATAAAGCTTTATTTTATTTAGTACACTAGATATAAATTGAGTCTAGAAAACACTGCAAAGCAGCCTCTAGTCTGCCCAGTGACTGGATTGATGAAAATAATTCGTATTTCTGTCGCCTGGCAGAAAAGCGTGACTCCTCTTTGGGTGGGGACACAAGATCAAGAGTCTGTACACTTTTTCAGACACAAAGGCTGAAGTATGAAGAAATAATGCCAAGAAGAAAACATCCAGATAATACAGACTCATGATGACCAGGTTATCACACAGACAATAATAGTCAAGAATGTAAATGACACTACAATGAAATTTGATGTGAATAACATAAGAGAGAAAATCAATAGAAAGTCTAAAACTGAGAAACACAATAGTGAAAATATGAATTCAATAGAATTATGTTTTATCCAACACAAGACCCGAAATTTACCATTACATTATAGGATATGCCAACTTCAGCTATGTTAGCTGTTTTAGAAGACTTTCCTCCCCTATTTTGTATGGTGTTTGGACACTGCCAGTCTCCATGGCCTGTCCTCCTTCTAATCAAGTATTTGCATAATGTCTGGCCTAAATACAGCGGTTGTCCTAGGAGTTTGAACCTTGAGCTAAACAATGCATGGTAAGCTTGGTTCACAGTATCACCAGTGTCTCGAATAAATGGTCCATCATCTTCCTGTCTACATCCTGGAACATGCCACGGGTTTCCATATTGTCTGAGACCCAACTGCTTGCCTCTTGATCTAATTCATCCTTTCGCAAATTGGTTCCTTGGCTAATACGCATATTAGTTTGAGCAAGTAAAATCCAATTCCCAATTTCAGTGGCTTCAATATGTAAGTTTGAAAAACATGTCTGTTTCTCTCACATCCAATCCAGAGGAAGTAGGCAGGAAGACGATTCTCTGTAGTTAATCAGTTCAATTACTTGGCTCAGCTGTACTCTAGCCTTAAGAGTCCTGTACATGTAACTGGAAAGAATAAATGTGAGAGGTTTCTATGGAAAATGGTGCACAGCATTTCTACTCACATTCCATTGTCCATTATGCAATGTTGTGGTCATACTTTGCAATAAAGTGAACCAGAAATGAAATCTAGGTCAGTGTTGCAAATGAATAGAACTTTAATGTATTAGTGTCTCCCATTATAAGGGGATAAATTCCAGGGTCCCTCTAATCGATGCTTAAAATCATCCATAATACTGAGCCTTATATATATTTTCATATACATGCATATCTATATCAAATTTTAATAAATCGGGCACAGTGAAAGATTATCCATGACTAACAATAAAATACAACAAAAATTTCAATATACTATAATAACATTGCCAGAATCAGTATCCTTGTACTTTGGAAACATTATTAAATAAAGCAAGGATACCTTGAACATAAACACTGCCATACCGTGACAATCAGATAACCAAGACCATGACCAAATGAGTAATCAGAAGGTATAATGTACAAACGGCTGATTCATGTGCGTGGCAGAACAGAACAGGATGGCACAAGATTTCACCACACTACTCAGAAATGGAGACAATTTAAAATTTATGGATTATTTCTGGAATATGTGATATTTTGGAGAACAGTTGATCACCAGTATGTAAAACTTAAGAAAGCAAAACTATGGATAAGGGTAGCCTACAGCAGTGAGGAAGACCTGCAATCTCTGCTTTAACGAAGCTCATCCACCATTTGCTAGCAAAGGATTGCATTCAATACATTTCGATAGGAGATAGGATTTTTATGAAACAGGATCTCACAATGTAGCCTTGGTTGACTTGAAATCTTGCTATGTAGACCAAGTTGTCCTGAAACTCACAGAGATCTGCCTAGTGCTACGATTAAAAGTATATACTCCCACACCCTGCAGTAGATATAGGGTTTTAATAGACATAGCTTGAAAGAGGGAAAAAAAAAGAAGAATTGTTGTGAATAAATAGAATAGAGCGTTATCTGGTTTGGCTGCTGTATTGAATGCACAGCTGGGAGAAGTACCAAGTAAAGCTATAAGTGATAGAGTCCGGAACTCAAGATTTAAATCTATATATCAGGAATCACCAAACTGGCTTATGGGCCAAATGCAGCCTATCCCCTATTTTAAAAATATTTTAATTATGATTTTTTTTATTTTTTGTGTATGAGTGTTTTGCTTACATGTATATAAGTGCACCTGTGTCGCGCAATGCCCACAGAAGCCAGAATAGGGGGTCAAATCCAGGTGAACTGGAGTTAGGGACGGTTGTTAGTCACCATGTGGGTGCTGGGAACGGACCCCAAGTCCTCTGCAAGAGCAGTCAGTGCTCTAACTGCTGAGCTATCCCTCTAGGCTTCCTGTAGCCCTAACTGGGCTGGAACTCTCCATGTGGACTAGGCTGACCTCCATGTCAGAGAGATCCCCCTGCCTCTTCCTCCCAAGTGCTGAGATGGCTCAGCCACAAAGAGCACTGGCAGCTCTTGCAGAAGACCAGCATTTCGTTTCTAGCATCCACATGGTGGCTAATCTCTGTCCTTAACCCCAGTTCCCAGAGATCTGATGCCCTTTTTTGGCCTCTGAAGGCACCAAGCTTGCAGGTGGTACACTCACATACATGCAGGTAAAACACTCACACACATAAAATAAAAACAAAATCTTTTTTGAAGTATAGAATTTTAACTTTATTCTTTGAGAACTTTATAGAGCGTACAATGTGTTTTGATCACTCCTTGTCCTCCCTCCAAATCCTCCTGGACTCCCCTGAATACATCTCTTTCCTAATTTAATGTTATTTTTTTGTTGTTATATCCGCTGAGCCCAATTAGTGCTGCTCTTATGTTCATGGGTGCGGTGCCATCTACTGAAACATGTTACCTACTAATTTTCATTTAAATGTTTGTTGAGCCACATTCATGCAAATTTCATAATGTATATTCATAGATGCTACTGCTATATAATGGCAGGATTGAGTAATTGCAATGGAGAACACATAGCAAACAAAGTCTAAGAATATTTAGTATCTGGACTTTCCCAGAAAATGTTTGCCAACCCCCATGCTGAGCCACTGAGAATCAGTGGAGGATCATGCATTGTATGCAAGATAACAACGGCACAACTACATAAATGTACACTGAAATGTATGAGCCATTTATTTGCCTTGGAAAGAAGAGATAACTGGAGAAGAAATAATAGCAGCTGGAGAGATGGCTCAGTGGTTAAGAACACTTATTGTTTTTCTAGAGTACCTAGGTTCAGTTCCCAGCACCCATGTAGCACCTAACAATGTCTGTAACTCCAGTTCCAGGAGATCTGAGACCCTCTTCTGGCCTCTGCAGGGCATTGCACACATGTGGTGCACTTACATACATGCAGGTAAAATACTCATACACATAAAATAATAAATAAAATGTTAAAGAAAGAATATTAGAACTTACTATTAAGTCGCCATTATTTTACCAACATCATACTGTGTATTTTGTAAGCACTGTAAGATTTTAACTTCACATCAACCCCATAAAACACATTTTTAAAATTTCTAATTTACAGATGATAAAACTAAAGACCATCAAAGTTACGTTAGTTCTCAGTCTCTTGTTGACTCTTCTTTCCGAGGGCAGTATTCCACGTGGTAATTAAAAACGTGGATTCTAAAACAAGACTGCCTGACTCCATGTCTGGGTTCTCTAGAGTAACAAATCCTATGGGGGGGGGGAGAGAGAGAGAGACAGAGACAGAGACAGAGAGAACAGAATAGGGGATGAAAATCGCTACAATAAGTGATGCTGGGAAAACACATAGAAAAATGAAATTATACTCCCATCTCTTACCAGTCACAAAGTCAAATAAAAATGAATTAAAGGTTTAAATGTGAGAGTAGAATATTTAAAAGTACTAGGAGAAAACACTTCAGGACACTGGAATGGGCAAGAATTGCTTTAGACCCCCAAAACACAGGAATCAAAAGCACAAGCTGACAAATGATATTACACCAAACTTAAAAGCTTTATCACAGCAAAGAAAACAGTCAACACAATAAGAAGTATCCTGAAGAATGGGAGAAAATATTTGCAATGTATTCATTTGACAAGAGGTTGATGTTCAGAATTTATAAGGAACTCAAATAACTCAGTAGTAAATCCTCCATATAATCCAATTTTAAAATGAGTTACAGACCCGAATGGACATTTCTGAAAAGGAAATATGAAAATGACAACAGATATATGAGATGTCATATATCTCAACATCACTAATACTCATGGAACTGATGAAGCATTATATGTGCATACGATTAGAATCAGCAGAGACATTACCATTAGTCAGAAAAAATACACGAAGAGATACTGAACAAAATGTCTCTAAGACTGACCAAAAACTATCCCTTGAAGACTAAGTAGGATAAACCTAAGCAGTACCAGAACCAAACTTTTGAAATGTAAAAGAAAATATGAAAAGTAGTTACAGAGGGGAAAAACACTCTGTCTCAAAATGACCAATGAGAAGTTGTTTCTTCTTCAATAGAAATGATAGAAGACACAAAACAAAATGACATTCTGAAAGTTGAAAGAAAAAAGAACCTAACAAAAATAAAATGCTCTACTTAGAAAAAAAATGTCCTTAACAAAAGGTGAATGGTAGTGTGGAAAAATGATGGAATCAGCAGACCCTGAGCGCCTTCCTCATTTTTAATAATGGACTGATGATCATGCAGACTGATGATCAATAAGAAAGCAGAGGATTACAGCAACACTATAAACCAACCAGACCTTAGTGGACACAACACTTCGTTCAACAGCCTCAAGTACAGATTCATCTCAAGTGCACACTAACTATTCTCTGTAATAGACCATATGTTGCACCATAAAAGTACTCTCAATAAATTTGCAAAGAATCATCATACAATGCGTCTTGTCTGAGTGCCATAGAATAAAATTAGAAAGAAATACAAGAAGGAAAACTGGAAAATTCACAAACATATGGAAATTTAAGACCAAAGTATTAATCAACCTGTAGATAGAAGAATTCAAAAGAGAAAATAGAAACTATTTGGAGATTCCTCTAAAAAAGCATAGCATAACAAAATACGATATATGGTGAAAGCAGTGCTCAAAGAAAAGTTTATAGCAGTGATTGTGCTATATCATTAATATACATTAAAGAAGAAAAATGATCTGAAAATCAATAACTTTACACCTTAAGGAATTAGAAAGGAAAAGAGCAGAGGAACCTGAAGCCAGCAGAAGGAAGTGATAAAGATGCCAGTACAAGTAAATTGGGAATAAGTGTAAGTGAGAGCATTAACAAAATCAAAAGTTAATTTTTTAAAATGAATAACAAATTGACAAACCTTTAACAAGACAAGGAAAAACAAGAGAAAATGCAAATGACTAAAATGAGGAATTAAAGTGAAAACACTCACCAAACGTAGAGAAATAAAAGGTAGTATTTGAGTAATAAAAAGGAAGATCAAATGACACCATGAGCAATGGTGAACTACCAAATTAGATAACCTACATAAAATAACAAAGACAAGTTCGTACATACAAATTATGAAAACCAACTGAAAAAAATGTGGGCCAGCGAGATACCTCGGTGAGCAAAGTGTTTGTCACACAAGCCTGAGATCTGAGTTCAATCCCTGAAACCCACATAAAAGAAGGAGAGAACCAACTCCAGAAAGTTGTCTTCTGATCTCCATGTGTGCTCCATGCCATGTGCCCACACAGACCTCATAAACCTAAATATTAATAAAATTTTTAAAGGCATCCCAAAAAATTTCTTAAAAAAGAAAAGTTTAAACAGGCATAAAAAGAAATTCAATCAGTCATCAAAATTTTCCTAATAAAGAAAGCCTGTAGCAGATGGTTTTAATTGGTGAAGGCTGTTAAACATGTAAGGAAAAATTAATGCCCAGCATTCACAAACTCTCCGACAACGTTGAAGAGGTGAGGCTATCCCCTAATTCATTAAGTCTATTACTACCCAGATATGAAGAGCAAAGGTAGCATAGTAGGTTTAGAGGACCAGGTGCGCTAGGCAGCCTAGGGCACTTGGAATTGTGGAGACTCAAGAAAATGAAGATGACATAATGTCCGCCAATATAAAATATCTTTCCTTGGGAATTTTGTTCTTTCAAGATTCCTAACAAAGATTATAAAAATGCAATTAAGAGATATGAAGTACATTGTCAAAGCAAACTTTTATTAGGCATCATTTATATTTTGCTTTTCTAGTCGATTTTAAAATGTCATTTGGCTATATAGTTTATGAAATTAATTTATAGACAAATGATCATATTTGAAAAAGTGTGCTTGTGTTCTAAATCGTGTCATATAGAGAGATATTGAAGTTACAGTTTGTATTTTGATGTCTCTCAAAGATATTGTTGTGTCAAGTTCTTATGATGATGATGACTCGATTAAATTTTTATACTTTTTGAACATTTTTTATGTGTATGAGTGTCATGCCTGTATGTGTGTTAGTGCACCCATGTCCCGCAATGCCCTCAGAAGTCAGACGAAGGTACCAGATCACCTGAAACTGGAGTTACAGACGGTTGTTAGCTCCCATGTGGTTGCTGGGAATTGAACCCAGGTCCTCTGCAAGAGCAATCAGTGCTCTTAACTGCTGAGCTATCTCTCTAGCCTCAAATTTTTACACTTTTTAAAGTGTACTCATTATCTCTTAATTGCTTTCTTTAATGTGAAAATGTGTTAACTCATGGGAGAAAAGTGCCAATTGATAGCTCAATTAAAAATTCGGATGATGGCATTGAGAGAAAAAAATTGAAATGCAAGACATAAATATTTCTAAATTACTTTTATGAGAATAAATTAAAGATGTAGAGCTTCAATGTTCATATCAGTCTATACTGCATGCCACAGAATTTCATAGAAAGGAAAGGTAATTTGATATTTAAGCTAGATTCTATTGAGAGAGTCTGAAAGGAAATTAATTGGCATTTTGCTCTGTACACTTATGTGCAATACTGCATATAGTCTCATATCAAATTCATAGACTTTTAAAATGTACAGTCATTCAACTTAGAGGTTTTTTTAATGAAAAGGTTTAGCATCACTCATTTATTGAGAAATCTAATTAAGAAAGAGTTCTTTAATTTTACCACAGTATGCAAATTAATACATCAGTCAAAGAGAAAGTCATGATTAAGCAATTTTATCAATATGCTCAAAGCAAAATTTTAGATTATATTTAATTCCAATTGCAAATATCATATTTGATTAATCCCTCTGTGTGTGAGTGCATATATGTGTGTGTCTGTGTGTGTGTGTGTGTATACATGTGTCCAATATTGTTTACTATGGAGTCTTGCCAAGAAAAAAACCATTTGGTTTACTGGAACAAAATATGAAAAATTAACTAATAATTTAATGACACTGAAACCATCCTTGTAACTTAAGTCAGGTTTGCCTGCCAAGCCAATACTCTTCTCTTTGAGCCTTGAAGTCCTTCAAAAGCTCCAAAACATCCAACAGCATGCATTTTCTATTCTTCTTTTCCTAACATTCTATAGCAATTCTATAGCTGAAATAAAAAAATAATTCTTTCTGGCAGACTGTGAGATTTCCTGAATTTTCAAAAAGTTCTTTGAAATTGAACTGATCCCAGGAAGCAAATCTCCCAAAAGATTTCTTTGATACTGGGAATGGTTTGATCATGAATGGTATCTGCACTCCATCTCACAGCTGCTGGGTAGTGAGCAAGGAGTATCTTTCCAGCCCTGTTTCCATGTCATAATGATATACATCGAGAGATTGTAGTGTATGGACACCACTCCCTGTCATCTTTAGGCTAGCTAACAAGATGCAGATTGGTTACAGAAGATTAGCATCATTCATGTTATGTAAACATTCAATGTAAAGTATTTAATTATTGTAGATGCATGCTCTATATGAGATTTATAAAAAATATTTATGCTTATGTTAAGAGCCATTTTTAGAATCTCCAAGATTTTCTGCCCCATCATGTTTGATGTTCCTGAACCTTAGGTGTAGGGAGGGGTTGGAAAGATTGTAAGAGCCAGAGGAACAGAGCGCCTGCTGCTAGGTGCTGTATTCTAGGCATGACAGTGGAGCTGCATCCATGAAATCTCCACAATATAGTCACTTAAACAAGACCGGCATAATGATGACACCAACTGACACATCAGCGTGG
Organism: Eospalax fontanierii; assembly: GCA_035773235.1. NCBI lineage: Eukaryota > Metazoa > Chordata > Mammalia > Rodentia > Spalacidae > Eospalax > Eospalax fontanierii. The sequence continues at coordinate 96,504,377 of CM069525.1, forward strand.
ACCGTGGAAATTTCATAGTGCCCAACCTCTAGATGAAGACCTACAGACAATCCCTGAATGTTGATGAAGGGATAATCAGTTTTCTCCAGGTATTAAACTCTCTGACAAATGATCCAATTCCAGGTGATCAACCCTAAACACATGTACACATGAGCACTGCTAAATGGACTCAGTGCATTATACACACACACACACACACACACACACACACACACACACGTGTGTGTGTGTGTGTGTATAAAAGGTATATATATAAGTAAAAATAATAATAAAAAATGGACAAGAAGTTGAGAGGGAATGGGAGGATGTGGAAGAAGTTGGAGAGATGTAAATACTCCTGTATGAAATTATCAAAAATTATTTTTAAAAGAATTTCCAAGGGGCTGAAGAGATGGTTCAGTGGTTAAGAGCACTGGCTGATCTTCCAAAGGACTTGGGTTTCCAGCACACACAGTGGCTAACAACTGTCTGAAACACCAGTTCAAGGAGATCCAGTGCACTCTTCTCTGGGCATTGCAAGGCACGGATACACTTACATACATGCAGGCAAAATACTTCCCATAAAAGCAAACACATACATATATCTGGGGTGTTTGCAGCAACACTATCCACAATCGTTCATAAGGGAGGAACAACCCAAAGTTCATCAATAGATGAATCGATAAATAAGATATGTATCTATACAAAAGTATTATTCTATCACAAATTATACTGAAGTACCAATATGTGACTAATATAAATTGGGTGAGACTTGAAAATATTAGAATGAGTTAAAGAAGCCAGACATAAAAGGCTACATATTGTATAATTCATTCATTTATATGACATATCCAGAATAGGTAAGTCTATACAGCAGACAGTACACGGTACATGGTGCGAGAAGGAAGAAGCATTAGGGAGCAACTGCATAATCGATACAGGGTTTCCTTTTGAGGTGATGAAAATATTCTGGAAAAAGATAGAGTGATGGTTGCCACTGATGGTCTGCATTAAATTGTAGGTTTTCTGTTGTGTATTTCACCGCAAAAGAGCGAAAGATGTGTTTAGACAAATCAGAGTTGAAGTTTCTTTTTTATATCAACAGATTCACACAACAAGAGTGTAAAAGGAGATGCACCCTTAACTCCAGTTCCTGGGTAGTTGATGCCCTTTTTCTGGCCTCTTCGAGCACCAAGCATTCATGCAGTACACTTACATACATGCAGAAAAACATTCACACACATAAAATAAAAATCAAGAAAGTAGCCTTCTTTTCCCCTTTTCCAGCTTCCTACTATCCCCACCTCTCCAGCTACTTCTTCCTTTTTATCCTCATAGCTCATTTCCATTTTCCTAGCTCCTGTAAGTTACATCGATATATACTCACATAGCATGATAGAGGCCACCCTGGTCTACATAACGAATTCCAGATCAGCTGGGGCTACAGTCTCAAAAACACAATTAAGAAAAGACAAGATAATTTACAATACCATAAAATATGAGCTATCCAGGAATGAATCTAATGAAAGATTTTAAAGACTTGTCACATGAAGCATTGGTGAGAGAAATCAGAGAGCTAAATCAATAAGAAATAAAGTTATTGATTTAGAAAGGCAAAATTATTGTTTCTAATTTCTGTAAATTGATCTAATATTCAATGCAATCCAAACCCAAATCCCAGCACATTTTTACTTGAGAACTGAAATAGTCTAAAATTAATATTATGTTACAAATGATCTAGAACTGGTAAGAAAACATAGAAAAAACAAAGAAAAAATTAAGCAGATTTTATTTACACTCTCGCTTTTATAAAGATGCTGTAAAGCTCTAATAATTAGACTGTTTGATGATAATCCATAAACAGAAAAGTCTGTGGAACTGAATGTGCAGTTGAGAAAAAAAGACCTGAATTCTAACAAAGTAGACACTGTAATTTACTAAGGGAAAGGTTGATCTTTTCAATAAATTGTTTTATATCACATGATCAAATCACACCAAATATTATTTTCTAGAAGTATTAGATCCATGATATGAACACAGAATAATAAAGTATGGGAGAATACCTTCAGCACTTCCAAGGTAAGCAGACTTTTCTGCATTGGGACACAGTAAGTGTTAACATTAACATGCAAAAATGACAAATTGTGCTTCATAAGAATTAAAACCTTCTGCTCCTGAAAAATATCAGTAAGAGAAGAAAAATGGGGTCGGGTCTAGAAAGATGGCACAACAGTTAAGAACACTGGCTACTCTTAGAGAAGACCTGAGTTTGGTTCCCAGCACCCACATGGTGGCTAACAACCTTCTGTAACTCCAGTTCCAGGGACTCTGTCACTCTTTTTCGGCCTCCATGGGCATTGCACACACATGATGAACTTACATTCATGTAGGCAAAATGCTAATACAAATAAATAAAAATCTTTAAATCTCTTTAAAAAGAGAAGAAAAAAGAAAACCATAAATATAAAGATATCATAATGTGCATGAGTATGATCAAGCTATATGAAGAAATGTACAAATCAACTTTTAAAAACATAGATTTTTCCATATTTTATTTGTTTAGATTTTTTAAGACAGAGTCTCACTATGTAGGCCTGGCTGTCCTAGAACTTGCTATGTAGAGTAGTCTGACCTGAATTCATAGAGATCCACCTACCTCTTCTTACTGAATGCTGACATTAAATGCATGTACCACCATGCCTGACAACTACCCATTTTTTAAGTAAGTTAAATATTCAAATAGGCTTTTGACTATAAAGAGCAAACAAATCTCCAATAAGTATAAAACATTTAATTCAATAACTAATAGGATATATAAATCAAAATCATGATACACCCTCCAAAACAGTTAAAAATAAAAGACCTGTCAATACCAACTGTAGTGGAGATTTTATAAATTATTGATGAATGAATGAATTGCAAAAACATCTACCAGAATGTCATAAAGCCTATGATATGTGTATACTCTAGTAAGTGAGTTCCAACTCTATACTAAAAGTAAGTGAATTTTCTTTAGGACAAAAGAGCAAATTCATAGAAACTTTATTTAAAACACTGAAAACAAAGCAAATGTTGATCAGTGTGAGAGGTGGCACATACCAAATTGTACATTTGTGTAAACAAATAAATCAATGAAAAACAATGGACTCCAAGACAACCTAGATGAATCTCGCATTCATATTGAATAAAAAAATAGATGTGCTTTAAGATCTTTTGCACAGCAAAGTAGCAGTTAGTGATAATGTTTAACATATTTCAAAATTGTAAAAAGGATAGATATTAAATGTTCTTGTGGCAGAAATGATAAGTGTTGATGAGGGATGATGTTTAGTAGTCTGATATAATCATTCCATGATGGATACAAATAATTACTGTTTTAGCCACTGAGTTATCTCTCTAGGTTCTGTTTGTCAATTAAGGTTTTAAAATTACAGTTAGCAAGCCCAGTGTTAAAGAATATGTACTATGTGATACCATTTATATGAAGACCAGTAACTGTCAAAACATATCTATAATCAAAGAAGTCACTGTAGATAGTATCTTTAGGAAGTATTGACTTGGAGGGGACAGAAAGGAGGTTTCTAGGGCATAACAATTATTGTATTTTTGTATAGTCAGTCATTACATGGATATATATTTCTGTAAATACAAGCAAACAACACACTTAAACAGTACGAACATTACTTTGACGGTGGGATGGAGACAGGCAATCTATCACTCTGTTGCCCAAGCTGACCTGGAACTCACTGTGTACTGGCCTCAGACTTAGGGTGATGCTCCTACCTGAGCCTCCCAAGTACTGGAGCCACAGGTGTGAGCCACCACACCCAGCTTCCATTATGATTTTAAAAAGAAATATTCACACACGTATACATACCCAAAATAATAACTATATGCATTTTAAAAGACTACATATCAATAGAAGAACAAAAAGATTGAAAATAAGTGATAGAATAAGGTTATATAAGATAGATATAAAATATTCATAAACATTTAGAGCTATAATGCAGTGTTAAAGTACTTGCCTAGTATGCATGAGACCCTGGGTTCAATTCCTAGTACTATTAATATACTTTGTTACTAAAAGTACTGATAAACTTATATTAATATCAGAAAATATACTTTATACTAAGTATTTTGTCACAACAATGAAAAGTCCAATAGAATGTGTAACATATAGATTTTAGTTATCTATGGGTGCGTTGTCATCTTTCATTCATTTTGCTTTTACTGATACTAAACTTGCTCCCACAGTTAGATTATATATTTGTTTTCCCACATTCCTAATGCATATCTGATGTTGTGATCATGTTAGTCTTAATGATTTCAATGAGAAAAATAAATTTAATTTTTAAAAAAGCAAAGAAAAATATACTTAAAGGTAACAGAAAAACAGAACCACTGAATGAAGTCCATGACCACATATTGCACCTCTTTTGGGAAGCAGGAGGTCATTTTTCTGCCTTGGTAATTTTTTGTTTGACAGGTTTGTGGAAGGATGAGCTTGGGGATTACATGGGAAAGAGATGATGAAAAAGAAAACGATGGTTAGTATAAGGAAGACTCCACAGGCAGAGACAAGTAAGAAAAGGAAACTTTCAGATTTCAGTTTGACATCAGGTTAATTAAATGCATGTCTCTACCAGAGCCTTTCATTACAATGTCTTGACAATTATAATAATGTTTTTCTACGAAATTTGCAGACTGGATAAGCCAGAGTCTCAGTAGGACTTCTCGAACCCAGAGAGCTCAACCAATACAAAAACCTTATTATTTGTTTAGATTCTGAAAATAATTAAATGAAGAAAAAGTTTCCAGCAGGGAGTTGAAAGAAGTGTTCCCTCTTGAAGAGAAGACCTGTGAACGCCCCATAGAGGAGGCAATTGAAATGTAATGAGGTGAAAATGGATTATGCTCTCACTTCTATGTCCAGGAAGGAAAAGCGCCCTTTATAGGAAATTAATTCACACCTTCACTTCCTTCAGAATGGATTCAGCATGGGGATACAAAAAGGTTAAAAAAGGACATTTGACTTGGTCACTCCATTTTAACCACCTACCTTGTGTAACATTTTTACTCTGTGTCAGTGGTTTTGAGTGTTAAATATATGTGAAAATTACATAATCTTATTTCCAGGAACAGTAAGTCTACTAGAAAAGGCAGGTATATAAATAATAAAAAGGAGGCTACTGCAGTATCCTTTTAAAATGAATTTTATTTGTATATTTAAAATGTGCAACATATCTGTCATCTCACATGGTTACCCAATTTTTTCTTCTGTGTATGACAAAAAATCATCTGTAATCTACTTATTTAACGAACTCCTGAATATGATGTACCACTATTAACCACAGGCCGGGTGTTGTGTATTAGGTCCCTAGACTACTTCTTTGTATCTTCTGACACGCATTCCCTTGTTCAGCTTGTTCCTAAGGACCACTGCTTTATTTTCTCTGTATATGACATTTTTAAAAGATCTTAAATATAAATGAAGTCACGTAATATTTTTCTGTGTTTGGCTTATTTTACTTATCATTCATGCTTTGTCAAATAGAATGCTCTTCTTTTCTAAAATTAATTTATTTTTCAAGGAGCATGTAAGATATTGCATACCATTATGTTATTCGGGAACAAAATGTGTTCATTTCTCCTTGTAAAGCCTGAATAAAATTCCATTGTGTATACACAAACACATATATTATATACAGTTTTCCCACATTTCCAGTCATAGAAAGTTATTGCTTCCATATCTTGGCCATTGTGACTGCTGCTAAATGTCAGCAGGAAATGAAAGCACCATTTTCTAAAGCTCTTTGAACTCACATATTTGTTGCAGTGTTGTTTGGATTTCAAAGATTTGCACTTCTGGAAGGGCAGAGAGTAAGGCCCTCTGTAAATTCACCATTCTGTGAAGGTAATGAAAAATACTGATAAGATGGTCAAATGAACTTTTTCATAACTGTACCAGTTAAGCAAATGTTTGCAAAAATCTGAAAAGCACTTACTCAAGAGCCATTGAACAGCCATAAGAACAGTAAGAGTTGAAGTACTGTAATTTGATATATGCCCAGTACTCCTCTTTGCAGCACCACAGTGGTCAGTAGATGACCTGGAGAATGAGACAACATATTCACAAAATGTACGCCTGACCAAAACTTGTATATAGAATATATATAGAACAACCAAAACTCAGTAATGAAAAGCCAGATGGCTGAATTTTAAAAGTGAACATTGACAGTAGAGTGGAGTTTATCAGAGGTTAGGGAGAGTAAAGAGATGGAAGAATGGAGACGGGCTGACCAATAGGTCATAAGTTACCATTCATTACACAGAAGCAAGAATTTCTGGTGTACTAGTCCACACTGGGGTGACTGTAGATAACAATGTAAAATATACTTGGAAATGCTAGAATAAAGACTACTGAAAGATTCAGCATAAAGAAATGATTAGTATTTGAGGAAATAGATACATCCAACCTGATATAAACTTGTATACATGTCTGAAACATTTCATGTTATCCCATTCATATATAAATTTTTACATATCTGTTAATATAAATTTTAAGCTGGGCATGGCAGCAAGTGCATTTAATACCAGCATTTGGGAGGCAGAGGCAGGAGGATCTCTGTAAAATCAAGGTCAGCACAGACAGTTGTAGCCCAGCTGGGGCTACAGGGAGATCCTGACTCAAAAACAATACAGTAAAATAATTTTAAAATAAATATTAAAAGTAATTAGAAAATCTGAACAGATTTTTTGGAGATGATTTTCAAATGGTCATTCATCTTAATGTCATTACACATCAAAGAAAAATAGAAATAAGAGCACAAGGTATCACGGCGTATTCCTAGGATAGCTATAATCTAAAGACAGACAGTCAACAGCAATGGTGCAGATGGAGAAAAACTGAAACTCTCATTCATTTCTGGTATAGGAATTTAAAATGGAGCCACTATGGAAATCAGGATGCTAGTTTCTTAAAATATTAAGTAGAAGTTATTATATGATCCAGCAATTTAACTACTAGGTATCTGACATGTGCCTACATTTTAAAAAATCACATACAATATTCACAGAAGCATTATTTAAAATTGTCAGCAAGAGGAAGCTACTCAAATACCAGTGGATGAATAGCTAGATAGAATTCTGTAGCCTTACAATGGAATATTATTCTGGAAATTAAAAAGAATGTTGTCTTGATATATGCTATAAAATGAACAACACTTAAAATTTTCTAAGTGAAAGATGCCAAACACAAAGGATCACATGTGTATGATCAACATTCTGTGAAATGTTCAGAACAGGTAAACATTGGAGAGAGGAAGTATATTTGTGCTTTCCAGAAGCTGAATTGAAAAGGGGAATAGCAATGCATGGATAATGGGTAGTTGCTGTTTGAAATTTTCAGACATTTTATAATAATGCTTGAATAAATATGTGAATATATGAAAACCCAAGAAATTGTAAAAGTTAAATGAGTAGCTCATATGGCATATAAAGTGTATTTCAATGTTTTTGCATTTATTTTTATTTTATGTGTATGAGTATATTGCCTGCATGCATGTAAGTGCACCCATATCGTGCAATGCCCATGGAGGTCAGAAGAGGGCAGCAGGTTCTCCTGGAACTGCAGTTACTGAAAATTGTTAGCCACTATGTGGGGGCTGGGAATCAAACCCAGGTCTTCTGCAAGAGCAGCCAGTGTTCTTAACTGCTGAGCAGAGATGTCTCCAGCTCACAATGTTTTTATTTAAAGACATTGTTTAGTATGAACAAGATGCTTACCAATTAGAGACCTGAGAGACTACTCAGATCACCCACCTTGATCATGATGTACTAGTCCTACAAAAAGTGATGCAGGGAAAAGTGTCAAAAAAGGATGATGGCAACTCCCAAGAACTTTAATTCCACTAGTTCTACACTTTGGGAGAGTTAGCTGTACAGCGCAGTCACAAGTAACTGTAAATACTGCCACTCCTCTAGTTTGTTTTCCCAGGGTTCCCAATACTCTCTTGAACTGTACTGATGCATGTTTCTCAGTACTTCCAAAATCATTTAACTGTGCCAACTTCTTCAACACATTTCTTTGGCTGTCTAATCTCTGCTATGGATAGGAAAAATTTTTTTTTTCCAAGCACAGAACATATAAGAGTCCATGTGACTCTTATATATAATTCTCATAACAATGTGTTTTACTGCACTGATTCACTGATAATATTTATTAAATAACAAGTGTAGTATTTCTATGGGAATAAACATTAGTCTTTGAATAGATGAGATACAACTGATGGGAACAGTGTACAGTGTTCTCACTAAGGAGGCTTGCTGACTGAGTTGTCAGCAAGTGTGCATGTTCACGTGTGGGCAGGTGCACACACACATGTGTGTGTTGTGTGTGTGCGTTCCTGAGGGTGCAGGGATGTCAACCTCAAGTATTTCTCAGATACTTCCCGCCTCTCTCTTGAGATATGGCCTCTTGCTGGTTTGAAGTTCTCCTATTAAGCTAGGCTGGCTGAACAGTGAGCTCCAGGGAACCTCTTATCTATGCCTCCCAAGTGCTGGGATTACAAGTATGCTCCACCACCTCCACCATGCACAATCCCAGTTCTCAAGCATGTACTCCCATCACTTTATGGAGTGAGCCATTTTTCCAGCCCTATTTACATATTTATATTTGGTTGAGTGATCAAATAGGTGTGCATTGTTGCATTCCGTACAAACTAAAATACTTTGCTGTGGATCATCGTTTTTAGGCACAAGTGATTTGCATTTACTGAACCATACTTTTCTTTTTATAATTCATTGTTTTGAGAATTTCATGTAATATATTGTGACAATACTTAAATATCCTCCTATATCTGCAACCTCTTAACAGCACACGCATGTGTGTATGTGTATGAGAGAGAGAGAGAGAGAGAGAGAGAGAAAGAGAGAGAGAGAGAGAGAGAGAGAGAGAGAGAGAGAGAGTCACATTTGTATTCCCAAATGCCCTTCACTGTGGGTTCATTCACTGGAGCCTGATCAATCTACTAAGAGTCTCACCCTTAAATGAAACTAACTCCCACTCTCAGCAGCCGGGTTGCTAGTATTTCCTAAGGCTTGGTTGGGGTTTCTTACCCACTTCTGGACTTCTATGCTGGGATTTTGCCTGGCTTGCACTTACATGGGATTTATGCATTCTGTCAGCATTTCTGGGAGTTCATATAAGTAACTGACCAGCTGTCTGGAAAACTTTGTTTCCTTGTAGCCATCCACATCCTCCAGCTCTTACAATTTTTCTGCCTGCCTTTTCCGCAATGATTCATGAGCCTTAGAAGGTAGGACTTTGATGTAGGTGCCCTATTCAAGGATAAGCAGTTGGCAGGCTCTTATCCTCTACATGTTAACCGAATGTGGTTCTCTGTGTTCATCGCCATCTGCTGTACAAACAAGCTTCTCTACTGATAGTTGAAACAGGCATTAATCAAAGCAGATCTGCTTTTTTTAAATATATACTTTTTGTCTATTTATTTGTGTGTGTGTGTGTGTGTGTGTGTGCACATTCCACGGTAGATAAGTGGAGGTCAGAGGAAAACTTACTAGAGTCTGATCTCTCTCCTTGCACACTGTGGGTCCCAGAGATCAAAGTCATGTGATTGGGCTTGGCAGCAGGTTCCTTTATCACCATGGCACCAGTCCCAACAATTTTTTTGAAATACATGCTAATATTATTTCCTTTTTATATATTAAAGATGAAATGTACAATTCCTAGGTAGTTGGGTTGAGATCAGAAAGCTACTCAGCAGTATGGTTAAAGTGTGAACCAGGACTGATGGTGAAAATAATATGCATAATCATGCTTTTATAAATCAAGAAAAGTCCTTTAGTACAGTTCCAAGGTACTCTCCCTACTTTAAATAGCTATGCACTTATCTAGTGAAGAGGAATTTTGTTTCTAACTCACCTGTTGCCTTTTTGCATCCCCAATATAGTTTTCATATGGTTTGAATTTAAAGCTCCAATAATCAGAGCCCATGTCTGTTTCCAGGTTATTTTACCTAGTCTCTCATCTTTATATCATATCAGAAAGAAATTTTTCTATTGTAGAACAAAATTATGTGCAAAAGAAAATCTAGTTCAAAGCTGAGTTTTCCTTCCACCTCCAAATCAAGTACCTCTTTCCCAAACCCAGTCCTTCCCTGTTCCTTTGCCCTGTTATCCATTCCAATAGTTACACCTCATAGTCAAGAGATTATCCTATCCTATGGGGTTCAAGGAACATGGAATGAAGTAATTCTCCAGAAAGTTGCCTATATCTGTCCACATGCCTGAGGGATAGGGAGAAACTGAGGAAACAAACTTTTTAAAAAAGAAAAATATAAGTAAAGGAAAGACACAGTGTCTGGGATCATGAAGCTTGAGTTTGAAATTCTAGGTCTATTGTATCATCTTAACTTTTTTAACATTGTGTATGTGTGTTCCTGAGTGCACGTATATTCGTCAGGTGTGTGCAGATGTCCACTTCCTCTCATTCATGAAAAGCAAACATCACTACAATCAATGAACAGGAGTAACTTTGCTCAAAAAAATTGTAGCTTTACAAGTGTTGGTGAATTTGTGAGAAAACTCAGGAAAAATTAAACTAAAATCATATCAAAGTAGGCTTTAAAAATTAGAACTGTAGGGTGGTGATAGAGTGATTAGACTTAGAGGATAGAGGGAGGAGAAGAGGAGGATGAGGTCAGTGCCAGGTAAAAGAAAAGGGGAAAGGAGAAAGGTGGAGAAGGAGGGAGAAGATAAGGGAGAAAATGTTTTAGAGATTGGCCAAAACCAGCTACTCAGAATTCATTACATCAAATTTCTTTAAAATGTATTAAAATTTATTTTATTATGGCTGTTCCTATTACCTGATGAGCTTTGTAAAGATACTCTATTTTGTCCACCACTCAATACCCAGAACTTTGTACAATGCCTGGAACACAATAAATGCTTAACAAATATTTGTCAAGGAAAGGATTAAGGAATGAACCAAAAATAAATATTTTATTTTTATTTTATGTATATGAATGAATTGTCTTGAGGTAGGTAAGTGCGTCCATGTTGTACAATACCCACAGAGGTCAGAAGAGAGCATCAGAATCCCTTCGAACTGTTGTTATTGATGGTTGTTAACCACCATGTGTGTTCTGGGAACTGGACTGGGTCCTCTGCAAGAGCATCCAGTACTCTTAACAGCCGAGCCATCTCTGTAGCCAAACAGCAATCCAAAGACGGGTGAGAGAAAATAGTACACAGAAAGAATGAGTTTGAATTTTTGACTTCGAGTTTTGAGAAAACTGTAGGACATTCTAGTTTTTTGATGAGTAAAATTCTGTATGTATATAATTTTAGCTCTAAAAAGAGGTTGAACCTGAAGATAGGACACTGAGACTCATTAATATATAAAGAGCGGGGAAGTCACGTGGGAGTAGCTGCCCCTCCCCCCGGAAGTGACGAACATAAAGGAAGTAAGCACGTAATAGGCAGTCCAGAAGTAACCGAAGCTGAGTAGTGCAAGGCAGAGACCAAAGCGGTTGCTTGCGTTCGGCTAGTGGGAGCCAAAGACAAGAAATATGAAAAGGTGTGGTAGTGACTGGCCCAAGAGAGACAAACGTTATGACTCTTTCTCTCCACATATACCCACAAGGGACAGATCGTAAGTCTATAAAGATATTTGATTTGAAAATTTATAAAGACTTGGTGGCGGCTGTGGGATTAACTATTTTAAGGGATCTAGGAGAAACAAAATAAATTTGCCATGGTGTTTGAATTACTTGATCTAGAATCTTAGCTAATCGTGGGTTACTCGCTGTCTTTGGTTTAATAGTGTGATGATGAAACTAGCATTTACCTCATAGTTATAAATAAATATGGGTAAAATTGCTTAGAAAAGTGCTTGTGGTCAGGACTAAACCATTTAATGATTGTTGGTCTGTTCTTCTGAATAAACTGTGAAAATGGAGGGAACAAAACTGTAGGCAAATTATTTTCTGGCTCAAGAAGCACGTTTAATCACCTCAAAATGGAGGAACATTATGAGACCTTTCCGGTTTAAACAGCAGATCCGAGGATTTGGATCTGTTTGAGGATTGGAATTGGTTGAGAATGTTCCAGAACTCTTAACTGCTTTTCCGGCCACTCCTGCAGTAGGCACCTGTAGTCTATCTTTTTTCAAGACCCACTCCCTTTTCCTATAGGCTACTTTGCCGTTTCTCATTGGTACTTCAAGTTTGGGGCCGGCTTCTTGAAGCAAAGATGCCCCCATAATTGGGCCTTTAATTTGAGCTTGTGCCTGGAAAATTGGGATGCTTTCGTTTTCAGCGTTCAGATTACAAAACCAAGTTCCGGTTTCTTGGTTTTTCTGTTTTTTTTTGTTTGTTTGTTTTTTGTTTTTCCAATTTAAGCTAAGTAAGTAGCCTGTAAGTAATTAAAACGGGTGGGCGGGATGTGTCGGAACAGAAGGGAGCTGGTGCTTAAAGTAGGAACATCGGGGAGATTTTAACACCGGACCTAGCTACTGCGGTGAGACAATGGGCGGCTTGAAAATACTGCGCCTTTGGAGGATTTCGCTTTCTTACTAAACATTTTATTCCGCAGCCAAAAGACCCAAGAGCTAGAGGAGGTAGTGACTCCGTCACTGCCTGAGCATATTTCCACCTCCCGGATGAGAATGGGTGTGGTGAGTGTCCTGGACGCCGCGGGGCGCGGAGCGCCCGGGCTTGGTCAGTGGAGGGGACTGGCGTAGCTGGGCTTGGACACGTGAGCAAGCAGCGAATCAGGTTCTAGCCCGCCAACTCCTGGGGCGGGGCGCGCGCACTCTGGTGTCTGGTCCCAAAGACGCCAGGTGGGAAGAGAGTCAGTGGGAGGATGCCGTGCGGAGTTGTTTATGATTTACAGTGTTCGCCTTTCTATTGCGCAATAAAAATCAAAGTCACTTTTGATCACACAAAGAAAAAACTGGCGATTCATTATTTTTGGTCCAAGTAATAAGTTTTGTGGATAAAAACTGGGAGGGGGTAGGGGTAATCCTATAATCTCTTGTGAGAACTGTTTAGGAGTTTTCACTTTTGCAGTTCACTTAAAAACACCAGTGAATGTTTATGTAATGTGAGAAATTTTGTTAAATATGACTGCTTAGAATTTTTTAACAAGTACTTTTTACGTAGTCCCTGGCCTGTCTTTTTGTTTTTAATTCAATTTTGAGCTTGATTATAACTTGAAATGCAGCACTTTTCCTAACATATTTAATGAGAGTACATAGCCCTCTACCGTCACCCGTTAAATTTCTTACAGCGGCCCTTTTAAGTGGATGTTTTGTAAAATATCAAGTCTTTCTTTTGTTAGTTGCCAAGCAAATATTTCAAATTTATTGAAATAAATTTCACTTAATGGGAGATGAATATGTTCTAAATACATACACCTAAAATAGTGATAAATTTTATAAATTGAAAATGTTTGCCCCCTGATCTTGATAAGTTTAAATTTATGTAGAAGAATGTACATTGTGTGTTCAGGTTTGCAGTGATGGACATAAACTTCTGTTGAGTATTTTGTGATTGTGGAAAATTGGTAGAATTATAATCTACCATTCTGAAAATTGTCTTGTAGGATTTTAAAACTTATGTAGATCAGGCATGTAGAGCTGCTGAAGAATTTGTCCATATTTACTATGAGACAATGAACAAAAGAAGACACGTGAGTTTTATAGTCTTTGTTACTCTTTGCTTAAATATCAGGGTTTTTTTTGAGCCATCCATTTATGTGGCATGCATAAGTTATTACTGTGCACGAGTTACTTACAGAAGGCTTGGTAAGGTACTAGTGGGAATATGGGCCCTGGAATCCCATTTCTATTTGTCTTTACTTCCTTTTCTTGGTACCACCGTCTTAAGCAAATTCCAAACTTAACCCCATTTTACATTTAAGTAGGAAAAATATTTCTTTTGGCTGTGCTAAAATAGAACTCAGGGCCTTGCATGTACTAGGCAAACACTCGGCCACTGTGCTATATCCCCAGACCAGGAATTACTTTAAATATTGCATGTGACAAGGGACCTAGACTATGTTTACTTAAATATATATATATATATATATATATATATATATATATATATGGCCTTTTCTTAGTCCCATTAATTAATATGGTTAAAGAAATAGTGCTAGTTTGGAATGGTTTACCATTACAAGAATGTCTCCTGGTTTGCCACTTTTATTTTGTATATAAAGATAAGTTTTGATTAAGGTTCAAAACTATAGCTGGCATTCCCAAAGAGGATCCATGTTAATGTGAATACTTTTAGTTTTTAACAGTTGAAGTTCTCACATCATTTTTTCTTTTTCTTCCTTTCTTTCTTTCTTTCTTTTTGTTTTTAAAAGAACTTCTGTCTTGCAGACACAAAAGTTAATACCCACTTTCTTAAAAAACAAAAGCCCATTTTTAGAAAGAGGATAAAATATGTTATTACTGCTGATGTTTGATGACACAGGACTGGGAGCTGGATGTAACACTGAATGCTTATTGTGCCTTGTCTTGAATTTTTGTCTTTCTTCCTGCTTTCAAAAGTAAAGTAACACGAAAAGGCAACATAGCCAGGCCTAGTGGTGCATGCTTGTAATCCTCTTTCAGGAGGTTGAGACAGGATTTTAAGTATGAAGTTAGCCTTAGATACAAGTCATAAGTAAAAAGAGGCAAAATCTTTTGTTCATTTCTCATGCCAGGGTACATATATTCCTTTTAATCCAAGTTAAATTGGAGAATAAAGCTAATGTGTCCCTTGACCCAAAGGACTTAACTGTTGTGTTTTGTCTCATTTGGATCTTATCAAACTTATCAAACATTCTACTTTACATGCTTATGATTCCTTTGAACTTGGTGTGCCAATACCGAAAAAGAAATGAATATTTTTAACATATAGAAACATCAAATGTTTCACATGTACCTAATCACTAGGTTTAAAGGGTATTACATCTTAATTAGCAGCCCAATTCTCAGAGTTAAAAAAGAGATACTAAAGCTGTAGTTTCGTGTACTTGGAATTTATGATCATTTAATTCAGTTTAAAATAGCAAAACGCTAAAATTGTTTTTGAGGGATGGGAGGTTTTCTCATTGTAGCTAAAATAGAAGGGTTAAAAATATATGCATGCTCAGGTTCATGGGATCATACCTAGTTAAGGTAATAGTATAAGACAGATAAGGTCACATTGTTTTTGAGTAGGCAGCAAGCAGGCAGACGTAGTAGAGATGGAAGTAGAGCCATAAAAATGTTTAGATGCCCTAATGGTTTAATTTACTTCTAGAAAAGATTTATCTCAAAAACCAAATCCCTTTTAAATTTTCCTTTTTTTTTAGGCCCTTACACGGCTGTATCTGGACAAGGCCACTTTAATCTGGAATGGGAATGCCGTTACTGGGCTGGAAGCCCTTAATAAGTTTTTTGAGATGTTGCCTACTAGTGAATTCCAGGTCAATATGTTAGATTGCCAGCCAGTTCACGGTAAGATCATGATCTTTCAAAAATACTTCCTTAATTTTCATTTAATGAACACCGAGGTTTAGATAGGTAAGCAAAAAGTAACTTTTTATGGTAGATATATTTATATATTTGAGCAAGTTAAATGTCACGAAAAATTCATGCATAAGCACTCTTTTCTCCCACCCCCTTTGGTGTTTTAGACAGGGTCTTAATGTGTAGCCCTTGGTGCCCTGGAACTCACTCTGTAGACCAGTCTGGCCTCAAACTCACAGAGATCCACCTGCCTCTGCCTCCTGACAGCTAGAATTAAAGGTTTATGTCACAACACCTGGCCTAAGCTTTTGGTTTTCTTTTATATGCGTCTCACTCCAGTAAACCACAAATAGGTTGGGATGGGAATGTTTAGATTATGGGCTATTACAACTTGAATGAGAAAATGAGGTAAATATGAGTTTTCTTAATGAGAAGCAGAGTGTTTCTAGAGAAAATCTTTGCCATATGTGTTTTAGTAATTTGTGGTAAAATTTCAGAGGAATATACTGTCTGGTCACTGGCTTGTGACCAGACAGAATTGAATTTAGAGTAGACTGATCCAGTATTTAATATCTGCCTATGGATGGGGCCCTTAGTATCTTAAGTGATAGCTTAGAATGATTTTTTCCCTTATAATTCCTGAGGTTGGCTTAAGAAGCAAACTATGAATGATTTTTTGAAATCTAATGACATACTAATACATATAGGAAACAAATGATCATGGTAGATTTATAATCTTTATTTTGAAACTTTAGAATTCCAACATATTCTGAACTGGAAAATCATTGTACTATTTTTTAAATGAGTATTTAATATTTCATTTTGGGTATATATGCTCAAAGTAAGGAAAGTTTATGAAAACTTATAACATTAGGTCCTAATCCATATAGTCTGGATATGTGCTGATTTAGAAATGTGAACTGACCTCTTTTCTTTTTTGTGTGTCGAAAAAGAGCAAGCTACCCAGACCCAAAATACAGTTCTTGTGGTGACCAGCGGAACTGTGAAGTTCGATGGAAATAAACAGCATTTCTTCAACCAGAACTTCCTGCTGACTGCACAGAGCACTTCTAACAGCACCGTGTGGAAGATTGCAAGTGATTGCTTTCGTTTTCAAGATTGGGCTAGTCTTTAAAGGAAGCAAAAGTCTGTTCCATGGGTCCAGTAGTTCCAGCCAAAGAAGTTTATGTGACTTAATATATTTCATTATAAAAGTAATATAAGATGGCATGTGCTCAAGCTAAATTGATTTCATATTTTTTTATCCCTAGAAGCACCTTTTCTAGCAGCTTCCAGTTTGAATTGTTGCCCTCAAGAGCTTTAAAACTAGTTTTTTAACATGCCTTATATATACATTCCACTGATGACAGTCTTGAAGTAATAGTAAACATGATCTAGGTACTAACATACTCACTGTGAATTCAACCAATTGCAAAAATGGGATCCTTTTTTAATATATCTGTGGGAAAACAGCACAGCAAAGCTCTCTAGGAGGAGGAGTGGGTTCTTGGTTATTAGGGTAATTTTTCAGCGAAGCACATGCCTATTTTCAGTTACCGCTGGTCTCATAGTTTTAATATAAAACTATAGCTCTTTGAAAAAAGTTCAATGTAAGTTTACATTACTGTTTGGACATATTTGAATTACATAAAATTTGGTTCTTTTTTATATTGTTTTCTTACATTGACATAGTTCCTTTTGAAAGGTGTTAATCAGCTAAGTAGCTGAAAAATGTTCTTAGTTGATACTTGAGCATTGGGTACATGTGGTGGCAGTTAGTAGCAAAACTTTAACATGTCTTTCTTGGCCCAGGTCTGTATTTAGGTGATGAGTGTTAGTACAACTAAAAGCATAAATGGGAGAATGGGAGAAAAGAAATGTAGACATCCAAGGGTGAAGCCAAAAATAAGAGAGGTGACTCAAGTGGTAAAGTTTTGGTACTTGTTTCCTACCTCCTAAAAGTGAAACATATTTTTAGGATTTGAATAACAAAGTCTCTCAGTATGCTTGCCAAGTGGTCAAGAGTGTCACTTTTGTTCTAAGAATCCGATTTTATAATCTCACCATCCTTCAGTCTTGTCTCCAGTATTGTTCTCAATTTAGTCAAGAACTTATGGGAGTAAACTGTCAGCAATAAACCTAACTTTGTGACAGGTTCTAACAGGAAAGTTGGAAGCTAAGCCATTGCTGTTGCTTTGTGACACCTGTGACTTCTAAGTCTTCCCATATATTTTAGGCCCAAAGACTTCACACCACCCACATGAATAATTTTCCCCCCTGTTTTGCACTATCAATGGTATGATCTATCTAAACTTAAAGGTATTCAATTTTAGGGTTTGTTCCTGTCACATGGCTCACGCATTGTCATACTAGAAAATAGAGAAAAGATCTTCATAATAAATGTCTGAGAAAAACCTCATTAATTTTATGTCTTCTAAACACACACACACAAGTGTGTGTGTGTGTGTGTGTGTGTATGGGTTCTGATGAAACATTAAAATTGGAGTGGAGAGAGGGTTCAACTGTAACTCCAGTTCCAGAGGATCTGACACCCTCCTCTGTCCTCCATGGGCACTGCACAACAGGGGTGTACTTACACATATGCAGGCAATACACTCATACATGCAGAAATATAAATAAATAAAATATTAAAAATAGATGAGTAAACAAAAACTTTAAAGTTATTTGCAGCTTTTAATATTTTTCAGCTAAATATGGTAGCTTTGTTCCTACATTGCAACCAAAATTAGCTTTTTGTATCACTCAACTTTAAAACTAGTAATTTACTTTAGCCCAGGACTACACACTGTATTTTTAATACACTATTAAAATTGAATTCAATAGAATGGGTGGAACTGACATTTAAAGCCATGCCTTCTTTTAGTATTTATCAAAACTTAAATATTGTAGTCTGCTCAGAGTGAGCTTACTGTTATTTTAAATTGTTTTTTCATAACTGTAGTTTTAGCAGAAACAATTAAAATGCCCCAATACTGCCCTTCCATTGTGGAGAACAGTCTTAAAAGCTGCATACAACTAGCAATAACAGAACTGAACCATCATGAATTGCTTTCTCCAAAATCTGTGTAACATATAAATGGCTGGAACTGCTCTTATATTGACTAGACTGTATTTTTGACATGTTCATATTTTTATAACTCTAAAAATAAAATTTGCGTTTTAACAAGTATTCTCAAGCTGGTCTTAAGGTGTTTTTATTTTTATATTTAAGGCTCCAGAACAAGTACTTGTTTCTTTATAAGGTTTCTTTTTAAAAAATATTTACTGCCCATGCACATGCTGTGTG
Organism: Eospalax fontanierii; assembly: GCA_035773235.1. Lineage (NCBI taxonomy): Eukaryota > Metazoa > Chordata > Mammalia > Rodentia > Spalacidae > Eospalax > Eospalax fontanierii. The sequence continues at coordinate 96,523,189 of CM069525.1, forward strand.
TGTGTGTTTCTGTGTGTGTGAATGAATGTTATATGTGTGCAGGAGGCCAGAAAAGGGTGTCAGATCTCCTGGAGCTGGAGTTACATGCAGTTGTGAGCCACCTGACATGGGTGGTGAGAACTGAACTGGGGTCCTCTAAAGGAGCAGCAAGCACACTTAACCATGGATCCTGTTCTCTAGCCCCTATAAGGTTTCTTAAATTAAAAAAAAAAAAAATCCCGTAAAAATGTTGAAAATAGCAGCAGAAAACTTGAACGTTTTTCAGTGATTATAGGAATTTTGTTCATGTGGCATCTTATAGTGAAATATTTATTATGTTTGAAGACCTGGGTGAATCAGTAACTTCAGGCTTGAGCTATTAGAAATTCTTAGCATCAAAAACTGCCTACTCATATCTGTTCAGACAGCTGTATTGTAAACATCTCAGTTTGTTAGCTCTGCAATCGTTCTAAAACTTTTCCTACCAGGTGTTCACATTCCTAAGTATCAACTGTTTGAAATACCAATGAAATTTTGGACAAGAAGTTGGAACTCAACCTTGAGAAAATAACCAAGGCATTATATTCACTAGGCAATAAAATTAAAAAAATATAATTGAATTCCAGAAAGAAGTATTCCTTTTTCATTTAACTTTACATTTAAAGTATGTCAACAAGCAGTTACGGTGTCACATGCCTGAATCCCATCAGGAGTCTGAGGGAAAATTGTGGGTTTGAGGTCAGCCTACATGGCAAGACCCTACCTCAAAATGGCCTCTCTCTCCTCTTGCTCTCGCACTCTGTTTCTCCTCCTCTCCCTCCACTCATTGTTTCTCTCTGGATTGATTCTCTCTGGAGAATGCTAATAACACTGTGCCGTCATTTTAGATTTTTATCTGGCCAAAGTTGGAACTATTTTCTGAGATCATTTTTTTGTTTTCTGATTAGTCTACAAAGTAATATATTTCATTATAAAATCTTCTCAAATTGAGCTCTTTTAAAAATAAGGTGTATGATGTTATTCATTGAGAAATTCTGCAGTTTATCATTTTCCACATCCAATCCATTACGAACACACACCAGTGTCTAACTGCAGTTCATCTCAAAAAATCTGCAGATTACCTTCACTGTTTAAATGTGCTGGAGTTATGAATTCACCTCATTAAAATTTATTTATCACTGTTGCAGTGAGAAAGCACGTATTAACTGGTGCATATATTCACAGGCTGGCCTGGAACTAGATATATAGATCAGGTTGGCCTCAAACTCACAGAGATCTACCCATCCCTGCCTCCTGAGTGCTGGAGTTAAAGGCATGTGCCCTACATGCCCGTCCTGATAATTCCTCCTTATTTTTATTGATTCTTGGTGAATATTTGCAAAAGAACAGATGAAGGACTGGAAATGGCTGAATTGTAGAGTACACATATGTAAGAGACTGCCAACTTGCTTCCCAAAGTACCTGTACCTGTTTATAATCATGTAACTAATATGTAGAATTATTATTAAAGTGAATTCCCTTTAACATTTGGTATTGCCAGACATGTTTTTCATCATAGGCATAAAGTCCTGTGTCCTTGTAATCTTAATTTGCATTTCTTTGTTAGTGAAAGTTGCTATTTTTCTTATGCTTATTGACCATTTGCAAAATATGCTCTTATTTTACATGATGGATATGTTCTTGGAAAATTCAGTGCTTTTAAGTATTTTCAAAGATACTTTTCTGTATTAAAAATACAGGTAGGCTCTGTATTCAAATAATTATAATCAGGTTTTATACCCAATCGACTAATCATCCAGGAATTTAGAAGTTTTATGGGACAATTATTTGGTGTGTGAAAATACTCCAAATGATGAGTATCCTCATTCCCATCCATTTAATGTACTGTGTCCCTGAATCACTGTGATAAATGAAAAAAAATGTCCCTACAGATTTCTCAGTTGTCTCTTAGAATGACGAGCACTTTCCTCTGAAATGAAGCATTCTTTCCAGGAAGTGGGGGGAGGATCTTCAGACTCAGGAGGTAAACAAGCTCACATGTCTGGGGAAGCTGAAACTTGCAAAGACTAAAAGGCCACTCTTCAGCTTTTAGAAGCAGGAAGCAACTGCTTCTAAAGGAAGGAGACTCTGACCAGCAGATCTGTAGTTCAATCTCTCAGAATTGTCAAGCTGCCTATAAGCTTTGCAGAGGGCTCCAGGCTTGCAGCTTTCAGGAGTTTTACCCATATTGGAGTGGGATTTTCAATGATGCTGCTGTCTTTGAGTCATTCCTGCTCCTATAACTAACCTTTCACCCATACTCCTGTTAGTAACCTCAATAAAAATTCATTGGTTCACTAAATTGGACTTTGATGCATTCATTATGTTGGTCTGTCATGGATTTCATTTCTGAGATTAATAGATTTGTGTGTGTTGTATCTCCTCAGGAAAAGTCTGCCATACAGCAAAGAGTACCATCAGTATCACTGCCCTAGTGAAAGGGGGTTCATATGAAAACTCACCAACTTTTCTATGATTTCAGTTCTAATTTAAATAACTCAGTAAACTCATCAGGAAATCTAGATATGGCCATCAAGAATTCATGTGAGTTAATGGAAACGTGTGTGTGTGTGTGTGTGTGTGTGTGTGTGTGTGTGTGTGTGTGTGTAAGCAGAATGGATTATTTTGGAGGATGAAAGGAACCATGGATGGTAAGACGGGGATGGGGAAGATGTTGGGCAGTGACTATGAACAAAGTATAATGAAATATATTTGAAAACATCACAGTGGAACATAATTTGATTGTTGGAATGCTAACAAAAATTAATTTAAAAAATTCAAAATAACTGGAGTCAAAGTCACACTCAAAATATAATCAAGGAATGAACATAAGCTTTGAGTTAGGTTGGAGTTCCAGATTCTGACTTGGTTACTTATAAACTCGGGCAAGTTATTTTTTCCAATATATATTTCAATTGAATTTTGTGTAATTTATAGAGTACATTTAATCAAATTCAGACCTCCCTCCTCTATGTCCACCCCCCATAGCTCCCCCACCGAATTGCATGCATTTTGTCATATAAATTAAGTCCAATGGAGTCAAGTTTGTGTCCACAGATATCCCTCAGTGTGAGTTCATCCACTGGAGTCTGGTCAGCCTGTCTACGGTCACTCCCTAAAGAAGACCAGCTCCCGCTCCCGTAGCAGTGATCTGCTGCCAATAGTTCCTCGGCTGAGACTGGGATCTCTTACCCATTTCTCCACTTCTGTGCTGGGTTTTTTCTGAGTTTGCCTGTGTCTTGTGCATGCTGTCACCATCTGATGTGGGCAGGGGAGGGTGTGTGTGTGTGTGTGTGTGTGTGTGTGTAGAGGGGGAATGAGAAAGAAAGAGAGGGGTAGGAGAGAGAGACTGAAATTGAGATTGAGTTGAGAATGAAAAAGTGAGCAAGGGCCAAAGACAGAAGATGGACAGAAGAAAAGGAAGAGAACATGAATACCAAGACATCCTCAGACCAGGAAAGTCTTTCAAGATTGATTACTGTGAGCCTTCAGTCTAACAGAATGCAACCCCTCGTTAAACTCACACTTGCTAGGAGCACTGTAAGCTCCCAGTAGTACCTTGGTGCACTTTAATGGAACGGAGAAAAATAATTTGTACTTGTGCTCACAGTGGAAAGGAATTGGACCCCAAATAGAAGAGCACTCTAATCTAGGTCAGTAAAAAGTGGACCCCATAATTATGTAATCTTATTAAACACAGAGATGTTCAATCCTGGGCAAAACAGGCATTGAAGCCAGCATGTGACTTTCCTGGCAGTGTCTACAAGAAAGGATTCCACCAGTTCTTTCCTCCCTGTATTGATATTTGCACAGGAGCCCCAGCTGTTCACTGACCTCAACCTTGGGGTAGGGCTGGAGGTAGGGCAGAGTGAAGAAGGAAACAGGCTTAACAGATATGCAATTGAGCTGAAGGATAAAATGGCTCAGAATAATCTAGCAAGACAAAAAAAGCACTTGATACCTAGGTGTGATGCCAGAAGTCAAGGACCGGAGATTGGGTCCAGTTTCGGAAACTGGGCATCCTGAGTCTAAGATAGCTGAGTGTTGGAAGGTCACACTGCATGTGGTAGAGAGCAACAAGGATCCCTGCCAACATAGAAAGTCCAGCCTCAGGTCGGCCAGAAATAGGGAGAAGCAGCTGTCAAGGCGATGTATTATAATCATCTGCCCAATAGGCAATTAGAGGGAAGAGGTCAGGTAAACCCTTTTTAGAACACAAAATACTCAGTAATGTAAAAAATAAAAACCATGAATCTCTTTTGGAAACCAGATTAGGAGAGAGGAAACCACAGTGCAGTATTTGTGGAATCTACATTCAAACCCCAGAAGCTTTCTCTCCTGGTCATCAGAGTCATTCAACCCCTCTACTCAATGAACCAAGACAATGAGTTCAAATGTTCTCTGCAGGAATAAGTTGCTGATTAATGTATAAGAGTTAGTTTAATTTGGATATTTTATCTACTATTGCAAAAAGAAATCGCATATTCACATCCATGAGTTAGATAAAGGATTAAAACAGATTCACATAGAACTGTTAACACTGGTCACATAGTAGATGGGACTGCTTCTGGGAGTTGAATAAACAAGTCTATATTTTTAGTATACCTTTATATCACTTGTTTTAACATGTGATAAAAAGCTAAAAATTAAATCCAATAGAAGAAGGACTTGAGCTTACCCCTCCCATTGCAGATATTACAGCAAAAAATTGGGTAGAGGAGAGATGTCCTTGACATTCAGCAGACACCGGAGACAGCAGAGACATGGGATGTGGTCACTTATTTTTCTGGTGTTCAGCAGATTTCAAAAGACTTTATTTCTGTGGGAAGGGGTGGAGCATATTCCTGGAAAAGGGGAAGCAGGGATGTGGGGAAATGAAACAGTGAAAGGGAGAGGACTTAAGGAAGGGATAAAAAAAGGGGCCTATCAAAGAACGATGGCCAATGTCCAGAGGACTGGAGATCTGTATGTGATGCTCCAAGGACAAAGGGAGTGAAGCAGTATATCTCTGTGAGAGAATAAGATAGCTAAGCTAAGGGTACAATGCCTGCCCTCACTGACAACTTGGGATAGGTCTGGACCAATATATGAGAACTAGTTAAGACTCTCCAAGGTCCAAGATATGTGGTCTACTTAGAGAAGGCAGCCATAGCTGCAAAATAGAAAGCCAAAGAGGGAGTAGTTGTTTTCTCCTCCCTGGACATCGACAGTTTGCCATTGTGGATTATGGGTGTCAAGGAGTACCTATCTGCAAACAACTATGGGTGACAAAGTTACAAGGATTTTCCACCTGTGGACGGCGATTCAACTGGAAAGACAGTAAGGTTCTTTCCCCTTACTTTCCCCACTGTTTGGTGCTGTAGACTCACCTACAGAGTCATAGAATAGAAAGGGCTACATCTGCAGAGAGCTGAATACTGAAGCAAGCCCTCTCTATAAGGGTCGTCTGTGTCATCAAAGAAAAAACTCTTTTTCTATAGTTCTATTATTTGACTTAATTTACTTTATGAAGGTTAATGAGACATCAACTCAGTAATTCTCCATAAGTGAAAGGTGGTCTAAATAAAATATGCTGAGGACGAAAGAAGTGCTTTTGAAAACAAGATACACTGGTCCTCGCCCTTTAGTCTTAGGTAAGGATTCCTGCCTTGGCAACAATTACCATGGGGAGAGGTATGTCACAGAACTCATAGGTGTTGGCATAGAAATCATCAACAATGAAAAAAAGGTACTAGTAGATGCCAAACTATGGTTCCTGAACCAAGAGCTTGAGTGCCCCCTGGGAAAACAGTCATTAGGTCCCACCTTACATCTTACTAAATCTGAAACTGTGTTGGTGCAACCCAGAAATATGTTTTAACAAAACCTTCATGGGATTTTGATATGTAGGCCTACATTTAAAAATATCATATCTCTAGTGAACCACAATGCCTTAAATATGATCATCCTCCATTAATAGCGACTATGACAAATCTCCCTGGTCTGCTCCTGGTTTATCTTAATCTGTTGCATGTTCATATACCCAATTTTCAATGCTAAATCCTTGTTCTCAGTATTTTCTATTGACTCCTTTGTTTTGATGGATTGTTTGAACTCTCCTTTCTGCCTTACTGGACCTCACTCCCAACTTAATCTTAAATTCTGGGTACTATTGTGTTATCAACAGTGCTCTACATATCAGAGTTCTAACATCAATCCTTCAGAATTTTTTGAGCTATACAATTCATCCTTTACTCTGCAGTCCTTCCTTACCAGAGGAGCTTCTTTGTTGATGCTGTTGTTTGTTTTGTTTCTTGAGACAGAGTCACACTATGTACCTTAGGCTGACCTTGAACTTGCTACCCTCCTGTTTTTCTCTCCCGACTGCAGGAGTTATAGGTGTGTGCTGCCATGCTTGTTCTTTTTCTTTTCTTCTGGTACTGGGGATTGAACCCAGGGCTTCATGCATGCTAGGCAAAAACTTTATAAAAGAGACAATTGAACCTTGCTCTGTATTAAAATCTCTGTGATAAAGAGTTCTTCACTGAAAGCAACGCACATGCACACATACACAAACACACATACACACTTATGTGCATGTTCTCCAGCATGATCTCCATGTTGAATTCTTGCTCTTTCTGTCCTTCTCATATCTAATTCTTCTTTAAAAATCAATTTTATTCAGTCTTCCTGAACATCCTCACACTGATAGGGTGCAAGTTGGCAGAATCTGAAGTTAAGTTTCAGAGAACTGCAATAGAAATTATACTTCTCCACATTTCCTAAGTCAGTGAGACTTGAGCCATGAGGTGAAAAAAAGAAGAGGAAGACAAATGTAAATCATTCCAAGTCTTTGCAAGGAAAAAGCGGGCCAAGAACTAATGAGACAAAGATGCAAAGACCAGTTCCCAAAGACCAGAGAAAGGTCATAAAGATGAATATTTTTAAAAATTAAATTGTTACATGTTGGAAGGAATAGCATATCAGAAAAAAAGGGCTACAGAAAGGCAAGAATACTTGAAAGGAATCATGTTGAACATTTAAGGCTCTTTTCTAAGATGACAGGAGCATGAGTGTGAAAAGGTCACATAAAATTGCAATGTCAGCGAATGCCCCAGCCCTTGGGAGGCAGAGACAGGAGGATCTCTGTGAAATCAAGGCCAGCCTTGTCAACATATTGAGTTCCAGGCCAGCTGAGGCTATAGGGAGACCATCTCAAAACACAATATGAACAAAACGAGATTGTAATGCTCCAGCTGGGTGATGTGGCTCATTGGTAGATTGCTTCTCTAGCATACATAAAACTTTGGGTTCTAATCCCCAGTGCTGAAAATAAACAAAATAAGTTTCAATGTTGAAAGTAATAAATATGACTTCTACCTCCTTCCTACCTTCCAGTTTGTGGAATAGAACTTTTCCTTGTACACAATGACTTCACACTCTCTAAGCTCTTCTGTGCATACAGTCTTAATTTACTAATAAGAACCATTTAATGCTCTGTCTCTCCTTCTCCAAATAACACTTACTCCCTTCCTTTCTCCAAAGTTTTAATTCCTCACAGTTTTTCAGTCACAGATCTAATGAGAAATGTAATTGATATGTTTTATATTTAATTACAGAACCTAGAAAATTTCTAGAGATTAGAATAAAATATGACTTCCAGATTTAAAATTTCAGTAGAGATATGTTCACATTGAAAATAAAACTAGCTATTCTTTACTATTACAGTAAAAATAGAAAAGTTGAATTTATGAGCTATACATATAGATATATCCAAAAATCCTGGTACACAAATTATAAGATTTCAGAAACAGATATCAAAGTGAGAGTCAAGTGTTAAGTCACTCCACAGATAAGAAGCAAGTGTTACAGTATTACAGACAAGAGGTTTCTTTCCATTTGGTCTTGGGTTTATGAAGGAAAAAGTATTCTAGAGTCAAATTAATTATCTTCTTCAGTTAAAGCAGGAAAGTGATGAAATAACATCTTCAGACAAGACAGAGGTTGAATGTTTTTATGTCCAAGATAACTTTCACTTCCTTTCATTAAAGACATTTTCCGGGTCTCAGAGATGACTCAGTGGGTAAAAGTCCTTGTGGTACAAGGCTCACAACCAGAGCTTGTATGATTCCTAGAACTCATGGTAAGAGAGAAACAACTTTGGAAAGCTGTCCTCTGACCTCTACAGGCTTGCTGTGGTACACTCAACCCTCCTCCACACACATTAAAAATAGCAATGATGATGAATAAAACAAAATCATACTTCTAAAAACAATTTAAAGACAAATTTTAGATGCTAAGGAGCTTCAGAAATGTTATCCACGTACCCTTTTGATACAATCACTCAAGAAGTTATCCTACTCAAATTACATCAAAACAAAAATTCCAAGATAAACAAAGATGAAGCACTCAATAAACAATGGTTATATGACAGCTAAATAAAGAGAAATGAAAAGAATGTGACAATTGAAAATAGAGTGTATTAAGCCACTTGAAATACAAACACACACACACACACTCACACAAACACAAACACACATGAAAAATTCTTGTCTATAGTAGAGCAATTACTTTTTACCTAAGGAGACACCTCTTATCTGAACTCAAAGTAATTACAGACTAATTTGTACCTAGCCCCTCTGTTGAGCTCTAATCAATTCATCTTTGCAAAATATGTGTCACAGAGGGAGGGACAGTTTATTATTTAATGTTGCTATTTGCAAATATAGCTTAAATATTATTGTCCAAAATAGGAATGTAACCAATAACAAATTATTTAGGGAAAGGGTAAGGTGAGGTAAAGAACTTTTTAAAAACCTGATATAGAGTGCTGGTCATGGTGATGCGTGTCTCTGATCCCAGCATTTGGGAGGCAGAGGAAGGCAGATCTCTGTGAGACTGAGGTCAGCGAGGTCTACACAGTGAGTTCCAGGCCAATTAGGAGTACAGGGAGATGCTTTGTTAAAAAGAAAGAAAACAAGACAAAAAAAAAAAAAAAGAACAGTAAGACTGAAGCAATAAATATACCAAAATACAATGGAAACTACAAGACCAAATACATTAATTAATCACAATAAACTAGAATGTGTTATATTATTCTTTCATCAAAAAATAAAAATAAAAATAGGCGCTTGAGAGATGGATCAGTGGTTAAGAGCACTGGCTATTTTTGTAGACACCCAAAGTTTGCTTCCCAGAACCTACATGGTGGCTGAAGCCGGTGTGTAGTTCCAGTTCCAAGGGATCCGATACCCCATACCCTCTTCTGACTTCTGTGGGCATTACATGACACAGGAGCACTTACACGCATGTAGGCAATACACTCATACACATAAACTAAAAGCAATAAATAAAATATTTCAAAGCAACTAGTTGAAATGAAATTCAAGACAAAAAGTATTAAACTGAGCAAGGAAAAGTTCTTCTAATAATCAAGAGCACGTTCTACAATAAGTCTTAAGCCTTAATGTAAGAATGAAGACATGTGGAAAAATTAGAAATACAGGGACATTTACTAGAAATCCATAGTTTTGACAGGAAAATGTATAGACTTTCTGAAATGTATATACTTCGTTAACAAAAAGAAGACAGATATATACAAGGATATAAAGAATCTGATCATATTCAAAATATTCTTCACATGTATCCATAGGGTATTTATTTGCATTCTTTTCATTATTATTATTTTTTACAATTTCACATATGTACTCTTTGCATCATGATCACTGTGACCTCCCACTTTCCTATTATTCCTGTCCACCTTTCTCCTTCCCTACAAACCTCTCTTGTGTGGTCATGTATATTCGTTTTGTTCTGTGACCCACCAAGATTAACCAGAGCTCTGTTTCTAGTTATCAATTGGAGCCTGATGGGCTCGACCAAGGATAGTCAACAAATGACAGTGATTTCTCCTTTCCCGGACTCTATGGCCTGCCAGTAGTTCAGGGGAAAAGGGTAGGGCTCCGTGAGCAACTCCCTCTTCCTTGGCTGATTCTTCATAGGGCTGGTCTCCTGCAGGCCTAATGCAGGTAATTACAGTAGATGTGAGTTAATGATTACAGTGGTTGTAGTAACCTGCTTCTCAGCCGATCCTCCTATGTCAAGCTCTTATGTTTCTTTACGTTGTCTTCTGAAATGTTCTCTGAGCCTTAGACGGGATGGTAAAGGTGACTTAATAAGGGCGAGGTCCACATCCTGGGTCTTTGGCAGCAATGAACCTCTGTACTCACCACTGTTCATTGTAAGGAAAAACTCCTCAGATCCTGCCAAGCCTTTGTTTTAGAGGCCCTTGCTGCCAAGTCTGACGACCTGAGTTCAATCTCCTGAACCCACAAGGTGGAAGAAGAGAACTACAGTTGGCCTCTGAACTCCCATGCACACTATGGTACATGTGTATAACACACACACACACACACATGCATGGACACAAACTAAATAAATCAATAAATACAATAAAATAAAAAGTTAAAACTCAATCACATGGCTGGCTACCAAGAAAGCCTAGTAGAATCCAGAAGATAAAATTATGTAGCATATATTTTCTGATTAAAATAAAATTATATGTATGAAACTGTCAAAGAATAAATAAAAGCTACTCAAAAAAGAACCCTAGAAATTAAAAATGAAAGTTACCCCCCACACACAATTTAATGTGGAAATTAAGAAACAGTCCAAACAGAAATTGTACAAATTCTGTAGAAATTTATTATAGAAAAACACTTCCTGAAAGTTCAAAGATCTATGACAAGCCCTAAACTTTGAGATTTGTAACTTCAAATATTTTTAATAAAAATTTAAGTGAAAAGGGCCTAAGAATTTAATTTAAAATCAGAGAAAAACATGAACTTTAAGGAAATAGAAACTCATCATCACGTAGTTCACTTATCCCCACTCCAATTTATTCCTCTTAGAATTTGTTCTACATAACCTTTTAAAAATATGAAAGATACCAGAAGAAAGAAGAACCTCTAGACCACTTTTACTGTGAATACAGATGCAAAATATATTAACAGAATGTTAGCAGACATATTCAAACACCATGTTATAAAACTAATTAGGAAAGCCAGGCATGATGGCACATGCCTTGGATCCCAGGACTCAGGAGGCAGAGGCAGACAGACCTCTGTGAGAGCAAGACCAGCTTGGTCTACATAATGAGTTCCAGGCCAGATGGGGCTACAGGGAGACCTTGTCCCAAAAAAAGAAAAAAAAAAGTAATTAGCCAAGGTTTACTTGAGGAAGGCAAATATACTTAAATAATTCAACAATATAATTTATTATATCTACAAATTAAAGAAGGTAAATTTTTCACAACTGTAGTAAAATGTAGAGAAGTATTTGACATAGTTCAGTAGGCACAGCTAATAATAAAATGACTTTTAAAATAAATACAGAAAGAATCTACCTCAGTCTGAAAAAAAATGTCCAAAATCCAATGAATACTATGGGAACTATTGAATAAAGGTTACATCAAGCCTGGCCTGCTGCAGACCTATCTGAGATTGACCTTAGCCTCTCACAGCACTAAAATCGACAAAGCTAAGATAAATGAACCGGAATGATATTCTACTCAGAGAAATAAGATGGGCATAGAAGCACAAATACTGCACATTATTACTTATGTGTGGAATCTAAACATGCTGAAGCCAGAAAAGTCAAGAGTAGAATGGTGATGGAGGTGAAGTATGGACAAGGGAGAGGTACAAAGTTTCTCATAGGTAGGAGGAATAAGATTTGGAGATCTACTGTCAGCAGGATAAAAGCAGTCGATATAAGTAGATAGTATATTTCAACATAACTACAGGAGTAGACTTGAAATGCTCTCATCACAAGAAAAATGATCATTTGTTGAGTCAATGAGTATGTTAATTAGCTTGATTTAATCTTCATGCAGTCAGAGCATATCCCAACATGTCACATTATACTCCATAAATATATCCAATTATCATGGGTCAATGAATTTTGGTTTTGGTTTTTTTAAAATAGAATTTCCCTATAGCCCCAGGTGACCTAAAATTCCCTATGTCAAGCAGGCTGGCCTTGATCTCACAGAGATCTGCCTTCTTCTGCCTCCTAATTGTTGGGATTAAAGGAGTGCAGCACCACACCTATATATTTTTAAATATACACTTTTTATTTATTATTTTTTTTAATTTCTGGTTTATTTTTACTTTATGTATAGGAGTGTTTTGCTTGCATTTATGTGTGCCACATGCGTGCAATACCTTCAGAAGCTAGAAGAGGGTGTCAGATCCCCTGGAACTGAAGTTATAGACTATTAATTGCCAAGTTGGCACTAGCAACTGAACCCAGGTCCTCTGCAATATTAGTCAGTGCTCTTAACCACTGAGCCATCTCGCCAACCCCAAATATACACTTTGAAAAAGAAAGACAAATGGAAAGTTGAGTCTGTTTTGCTGATTGAATGGGACTGTCTCTGGACTGGGTTCTCTAGAAGCTGCCTTGCAGAGCTAGGACATGCATGGCTAGAACTAACAAGCACAAACAGATAGGTCTAGCCTGGTGGTGCAAGCCTGGAATCCCAGGTACTCAGGAGGCTGAAGCAAGAGGATTGCAACTTCAAAATCTGCCTGTGCTACTGAGTTTGTTCAATGGCAGCCTGAGCAATATAGTAAGACCCTATTTTGAAACAAAAAAGTAGAAAATTGGCCGGGAATATAGCTCAGTGCTCACCTAGCATGTGAAGGGTCCTAGATTCAATCCTCAGTACTGCAATTAATTAGTACAATTTTCTTCATTAATAAGGAATGTATTTTGACTACATAATTGAAATAAAAATTTTAGACCTTGTGCCACATATAAAATAAAATTCGGATGGGTTAGAGAAATCGAATTTCATACAAAATTCATAGAACATAGCAAACAATATTTATATAAACTTAGTATAGGTGAGTTTTTTTCTCATTGCAAGGAACTTAGAAACCCCAGAGAAGATAGATCAGTTTGCTAACATAAAATTATAAAAGTTTCTGTGGAGCTGAATATGACAGCAAAATCTCACTGAGCAGCTGAGAAGACGGTTCAATGGGTAAAGTGTTTGCAGCTCCAGTGTGAGGACCTGAGTTTGAATTCTCAGCACTGTGTAAAAGTCTGCTGCTGTGGTGTGTATCTCTAACCCTAGAGCAGGAGGGAGGCACAGACAGGCTGATCACGGGGATAGGAGTAACAGGTTAATCGAGCCAGCAGAAAAAGCAAATTCCCGGTTCAGCAAGAAATCCTGTCTCATATATTATAATAGAATACATTAAATTGGGCTGGAGAGGGGACAATAAGGGAAGTTGCAGCTAGTGGAGGAGATCTCAATATCATCAAATTATATCTTAAGAAAATCACAAAATTTCAATGAAAAAGTACTTGTAAAACATAAGGTGGCTTTTAAGAGATGACTCAATGGTTAAGAGCGCTTGCCACTCTTGCAGAGGACCCAGATTGGGTTCCCAGCACCCACTTGGTGACTCACAACCATCTGTAACTCCAGTTCCAGGGGAGCCAATGTTCTCTTCTGGCATCTGAGGGTACCAAGCACTCACATAGTGCATGTACATGTATGCAAGCAAACTCACACACATAAAATAAAAATAAATAAATCTTTTAGAAAAAAATTGAACTGTGGGGTGAAGAGTGATTGAGGACGATACCTGATATTGATCTTTGACCACCACTGTGCACACATGGGCAACTCTTCTTGAGTACACATGTGACACACACACATATATATCACACATGTAGACACATACATAAATATTGCTGAGAGAAAAATTTGAAATAAAAAATAAAATATTAAAAACCTTTTATACAAAGCTTTAAAATTTTCTGTGAAAATTCAATAACCTAAAATTATGGCCAAAGTTGTAAGCATGCAAATAACAGATGTGGAAATACATATATCACCAAGTACATGCGACGCTTTCAATCTTCCAGGTTGTCATGAATATAAAATATTTAAATTATGGAAAAGAATTCTTTGTCTTTGACAGTAGCATCATTTCCAAATACTGTTAATGTTTAGTGCTGGCAAGAATATGAGGGAGCTCCACCTCTCTTACACCTATCTCAAGGAGAAGAGTAGTTACCAGCATTTTGGAAGGTCAAATTAGTAACAATCAAGAAGTTTAAATGTAAGAACCCTTTAACTTAGTCATGCTTCTTCTAGAAATTCATACTAACTATTATTCTCACATGTCAGGACTGATTTATGCCTGAGGATATTCAACTGCAGTTGGTATTAGAACATATAAATGGAAAACAATCTGAAAATCTATCCAACGGCTGAATAAGTTAATAGGCAGACATATACTGAAATACTAAGATAAAATGTGAATTTATAACTGTCTGCATGGAGGTAAAGTGAATTATCCTTGATGAATCATTGTTGTTAAAAAATGCAGGAGTGGGTGGCTGAAGAGCTGATTCAGTGGTTAAGAGCACTTGCTCCTCTTGCACAGGGCCCAGGTTTGGTTCCCAGTACACATGTGTCAGCTTACAACTGGCTGTAACTCCAGTTCCAAGGGATCTATCACCCCCTTCTGGCCTGCAAGGGCAGCAGGCACACATGTGGTGCACATACCATATGTTTTGCAGGCAAAACATTCATACACATAAAAAGTAAGTCATTTTAAAAAATTGTTGTTGTGATTCTTTTCAGAAGACATACACTGTGCCATGAATAACATAATTAAAATTTTGTTTTGAAATAAATGGATGAATGAATCAGCCATGTATATATGTGTGTATATATATATATATATATATATATATATATATATATATATATAATTAACTGCACTGGGTAGAATTCACAGAATCTGCCCATAATCCTATATAATCCCAGGTCTTCCTCTGAATTCAATGTCATTCTTCAACTGTTCTGAATAACAAGCTAGCGGCAAACATTGATTTGGTAAATATGCACTTATTTATCAATCTGGATATGCTTCATTTCTGCTCAGAGACTGATATTGGACCTATTCTTCTGTACTTATTATATGAAATAGTCCATAATGGTAAGTGCTCAAATAGCAGAAAGCATATACAATTTCAGTAAAATTCTTCAAATCTTTAGAAAACCTGATCAAAACTTAAACTAAAGTATGTGTGTGTGTGTGTGTGTACTAAGAGACAAAATTATCATACATGTAGATTAAAGATATAGCTGGTTTATATACCATGGTTTTAGAATTGAGCAATACTGCATACTATAAACAAAATAAAATGAGTATTCTGATAAGCTGAGCAGGAGATGATGGCTATATGGGCAGAAAAGTGTTGCAGAAATAGAGAATAAGAGTTATCTCCTTGGAAAGGTTAACACATCTAGAACTTCAGGATACTAGCTAAACTATGCTCTCACTTCTCTCCGCCCTCGTCCTAACCTTCTTCTTTTTCTCCTTCTCTCTCTTCTCTCCTTTGCCGGCTATCTCCCTTTCCCCATCCCTTCTCCTGATTTCTTGGAACGTCAGGTTATCAAGCTTTTACTGGTGGCATGGAACTTTAACATAAGTAACATGATTTTGATTTGGCTTTTTGAGCCTAGTTCAAGTGCCCAGTCCAAACCAACGAGTTTCTATACATTTTATTTACTATGATTCAGGAGAAAAGTAGACACACATGAAGCTATGAACACTGGCTGTACTCCAGAGGTCACGTGGAAAGGGAAAACTTTTTCTCCTCACATACTTTTGCTTTGCTTGAAAGCAAGCAATTTTAAGGTAAACTCAGCAGAAAGATATTGGCAGGAGAGAGCAAGCCTGAAAGAAGGCAAACAGGTAGACAGCCAAATGAGAGGGAAGGGAAGACAGGAGAAGACAGCAG
Organism: Eospalax fontanierii; assembly: GCA_035773235.1. Taxonomy (NCBI): domain Eukaryota; kingdom Metazoa; phylum Chordata; class Mammalia; order Rodentia; family Spalacidae; genus Eospalax; species Eospalax fontanierii. The sequence continues at coordinate 96,539,017 of CM069525.1, forward strand.
CCGACAAAGCATGGACATGTGTAGCTCCCGGGAGCCTGGAGCTGGAGGTCAGCTCAGCCTTGCGGCTTAGCAGCTACTAATCCCTTAAAGGCTGCAGCCAGCTGCTTGCAGTGGCCTGGCCTAGCGAGTGCTCTAGTAATGTAGGAAGGAACAGGAATTCATGAAGTAATTTTCTGACCTCGTATCTAAAGGAAATTCCTATATTCAGGTCTCTGAATTCATTACTAAGTCAATGGGAGCAGCTGTCCCACAGCACGGAAGAGAAAGAAAGCTGTTTGGAGTTGGAGAGGAGGTCCATCTGCTGGTCTGGGCCTCTATGAGAGCTCTGGCTGCACAACCCATCACTTGAGCCATTAAGCTTAGATGCAGCAAGTGCCTCTTGTCACAAGAGGGTGAGAATCTGAAGGAGCAGGTAAAGTAGTAGAGATGATAGACCTCCGACCATCCCCTGTCTCTAAAATCCAGTGCTGGAAGACACCTCCTGGGCCACACCCCACACCCCATTCCCAACCCCTACCTTTTCCCTCCCCCAAGTTCTGGGAATGGAAGTGGAGTTATTATTATTAATAGCAAGAGGTGAGCCAGAAGCCTGACTCTGAGAAAATGGAGAGTGGAGCTTGATAATTGAGCTAGGAAATTGGCCTCCTCCCTCTGTCATGCCTGACTCATTGAGATGAGGGAAGAAGATGCATGCTCAAGCCTTGGATTCAAGTCACATCTCTGTCATTTGTTAACTGTAACTTGGGAAAAGAGACTTGACCTCATTGGGATTCAACAGTTTATTTGTGAAATGAGACAGTATTTTGATGATCCTTCCCACAGAACATAGAGCAGTTAAAGACAATAATAGGAAAAACAATGCGTTGAAAAACTTGACGTGCTCAGCAAATCCTGCCTATTATTAAGGCATTAATTAATGTGTCATGTTTGTGCAAAGCCCTAGACCAGGTGTGAAGCTTTAATAGCCCCAGAAGCTCCTAGATTCCATCATTTTCCACCATTGCTGGCCCTCCCATCTCTTCTTCCTGCCCCCACCAGCACCGGATCTAAAATTCTATCTTGCCTTGGAGAGTTTCCAGCTGTTTGCTCATTTTTCACCAGCCGGCTGTGGGCTGCCCTCCCTCCAACATGCACACATTCCCTTGGGGCACACCTTCACTTGGAAAGCTAAGCTTCCTGGACTCCAAGATCCTGTGGAACCCAAGGTGGGGAGCTACAGGGGCACTGTGTGTGTTGGGGGGAGGGTCGTCCTAAGCTACACTGAGACAGAACAGCAAAAAGATACCAAAGCCAAAGACCTGCCTGTGAGGCCCCTCAGACTGCTCGAGACAGCCAGCAATCTCAAATGCTTAAGGTTTTTATTTCCCATCAAGCATTTGCAGTTGCTCCGTGTAACCCAAGCCTCCTTCCTCTGTGAAATGTGTGAATGTGCCATCATCAAGCATTCCACATATTCTCTCACTTTTCACTGACTTGATCCCTCTTTGCCTCCATTAACCCCACATAACGGGCATTTGCTCTTTCAAATCCAGGTCGACCCCCACAGATGGTCAAGCGTCGTTATAGTTAACCAATCACACACTGTTCCACATCTCTGCTCAGAATACACAGTTCTATAGTAGAAAATATGGGGTGTAAGGGAGAAGGTAGGGATTATTTCTTTGAACCTTCACTTGGTTTTGCCAAAGTATAAATATACTGCTGCAGAATATGTGCAGATGTTCCCAAAATAGACCCAGTGCTGAGGTTGTGCTCATGCCTGGGCATTCCCAGGACCGGTTTCTGTATCCAGCTTCAAGTCGCTACCTACGCAGAAGGTAGTGAGGAATTCTCACTTGATGTGGTACTGAATAGCCAATCCTTCAAGATTAGAAAAGCTTCTTGATTTAGGAGACATTTGTTATGGAAAGATCTCAGCCCCCTTGGAAAATATCTCTCACTTCTCCATGTCCTGGTTCTCCTCACCACCTTCCTTGCCAGGCAGGTTATAGCCACTGCAAGGTGTGTTTGCACATGGTCAACCTGGACCACTGTGGGCAGCTGTGACTTTCCATGTTCTCCTATATCCATTCTAAATTGCTTTCCAAACATACTATTTTTTAGCTGATTGATGGTTGACTCCTCAGTCTTCCTCATCATTGCTTACTGGACTGTCTTTAAATGAATATGTATTTCTATGGAGTCTGATTATAAAAGATAAACATAAATATCGAAACCTAACAAAAGCATAATGTAACTATGAGGGAAACACTAGACAGATTTGTACGCAACAAATACCTTGACTGCTACCCAAAACTGTCATGATATTTGCATTAGAAAGCAAGGAAAACTTGAGAAACTCAGAGCTCAGAAGGACCTAGGGAGACACGACAACTAAATGTCCTGTGGTGTTCCAAGTGGTGTCCAGGAACAAGAAAAGGGAACTAGGGATTTTAAAAAGTAGTAAATTTAAAAAGGTGTTAACTGCAGTTTCTAGTGATAAGTCAGTAGTGGCCAACAGTGTAAATGTCAACAGTAAGAAAAATTTACTCCAGAATATATGAGAACTCCAGAATATAAAAAGAACTCTTTTGTCTTAATTTTTGTAACCTTAAAACTACGCTAGAGTTAGATTTTTTAAATATTTCCAAGTTATAGTGTGTGCCTCAATTTTTTTCATTTCAACATTTTCCTTTGTTTATCTTGCAAAGTGCAAATGGTAAGGGCTGGTTATATAACTCAGGGGGTATAAAACCGTTTCCCTAGCATGTGTGATGCCCCGGTTCAATCTCCAGTACTACAAAAGCAAGCTCAAAGGGCGCATGACAGAGCTGCTTTATGCTTCCCTTGGTTTTTCCGTTCCCATGCATTGAACATGACTTGTCATTCTCTGCCTTTTTTCATTCACATAGCAACCCTTCCAGGTAGAATAAGGGGCGGAGAAAGTACATATTCATCGCGCTAGCGTCACACAGAGCGTGATGAATCTAGAACTTGAAACCAGACCACTTCATCACTAGTCTGATATCTCTTCTATTACCAGGAAAGATAAAAAAAGAGTTACTTCCACTTAAGATAATGGAAATGTTTCTCTCACCCTGCTGCTAAGGTCCCCCCACCCCCTCCAATCTCCACCACAGAATATATAATTGGTTCAACTCTTGCACACTATCCACTTATAGTAGATCCTCTCAACTGAATCATTGCTGCCACTACATTTTTGTTTCTTATTTCGTTTATTCAAACTTCCTTCACAAGGACAACTTCAAACATTCTTTAAAATTTTTATTTATTATTTTTATTGTATGTATATGTCTGTTTATGTGTGTATAATGTAGAGTAGGGCATGGTATGGCACACACACAGAGGTCACAAGACAACACTGTGGTGTCATTTCTCTCCTTCCAGAGCTTGAACTCAGGCCACTAGGCTTACAGGGCTAGCATCTGTACGTGATTATGAAGCTGTAAAAGCAAAGTCCCTGCCTTGGAATGGAGATGTCTGAAATCTTGTGTATGGTATACCAGTTGCACCCAATCTGTCTCAGATGAGAAAAAGATTTTGCTTTCTGTGAGAGAGACAATGTTTCTCAGATAAGAAAAAAGGATTTTAGCTGAGGAGAGGAGACTGACTTGGGGGCCTGGCTTGCCTCCTGCTTCCCCTCTGACCCACAAAATTGGGAATGCACCTTTGGTGAGAAGAGCAACCAGAAATTGACAGAGATTTTGTGAGTTTTTATAGGAATACTAAAATCCAGAGGCTGATGGAAACATTTACTAGCAACTTGAAGAGACTTCTGTCAGAAGCTGGCCTGGCTTTGGGTACCACAAAGTCAGTCAGTCAGATAAGTAGAGAGAAGATCGTTTCTCCTGCCTCTGCCCATAACTCAGCTCTCCACTAACAAGTGATGCCAGAGAGGTAGATCCCTAGGCCTGGATGCCGGCATATTCATTATGACTATCCTCAGCAGAATCATCCAGTATGGACCATGAATTTTGAATTAGAGGGAAAGAAATGAGAAATGAGTTTAACAGACAGATCCATTCATAGGCTTAAGGAAGCGTCATTTTGGGGACTCCCTAGAAGTAAGTAGAATATTTCCTGATGCTCCAACTTCCTACCTGAAGCAGCTGAAAGAAGAGGAGGTATAGAAACTGGAGTGTGTCAGTGAAGGTCTACCCAATGGAGAATCACTCAGGTCTCCAAGGGCACAAATCGCTCTCCAAAACATCTTTTCTTCTTTCCCAAAGATGCTCATGTTTTTCACATGGCTTCATCAGTCTATGGGTTGACTTTCTGCTTCCCATAAGAGGGAAAAAAGAAAGTTTACTCTGGAGCATTGAATTGTTACCCTGTGGTATCCACAGGGAATCCAGTTCTATGAATGCTCAAGTGTTTTATATACAATGTTATAGTACTTATGTATAACCTACATGCATCCTCCCAGACAATTAAAGTCATTGCTAAACTATTTAGAACACCTGATGTGGTATGCTATGTAAATAGTTGTAAATAGTTCATGCTGCATTTGTGGGAACCAGTGACTAGGAAAAGTCTGTACATGTTTCATATATGCACATTTTTTTCCAAATATTTTTGATTCACTAGTTGATGGCACCTGTGAATGAGAAGCCTGTAGATGGAGGAGATGACTGTATTTGATTGGGCTTGGACTTGGAGGCAAAAAGATGCTTTTCTCTAGATAGATGAGAGCAGGCATATTTATTGAAAGCTGGGATGCCATTCTGACTGGGTGACAGGATTATGTGACAGGCTTCCCTGAATCTGTTACATAAACTCTTTGTCTCCACTTTTGCCCTAACAGGAATTAGTTTGAATTCAATTCTCTGCTGAAAGAAACTCCTATTTAGGAAAGCTCTGGTGAGTGTCAGCAGACATGCATAGGCAGTAATTCCAGCCATGGCGACAAGGTCTTTCAAAGTGCCAGAAAGTTTCTGAGGCTGACCTAGGTTCAGGAATAGGACAGGATACAACTGTGGATGATGACTCAAAAAACTCAAAGGGAAGTAGCAGAAGAACAAAGACAACAGAAAAATCAAGACACTGAAAAGAGTGAAGAGGAAACATGAAGAAAAGGAAGCATCCCTTTTCATGTCTATTGCTTTTGGATGGAAACCCTTAAGAAAAAGAGCCAACATGCTGAACAAAGAGCCTTCAGCTTGCACTTTTTCTCTGTAACTCTGTAAAATGAGCACTGCAGTTAACTGCCGTTCTAGCAATGGGCTTCGTGATCAACGCCTTATGGCTTAAGCACTAGTGGAAATTTTCCTGGGGGGAAAATGTGTCTTGGATAAATGCATGTTGATATCATACTTGGAAATCTCAAACACATGTTTATTCTCAAACAAGAATAAGGAGAAGCAAGTTGCAAGAGAGATGACTTAAAATTAAAATAAAAGCAACTTTCAAGGAGCAACTTGGCATCGATATAGATTTGGGAAACTTTTCTGTAGCTCGTCGAATGCAGACCCAGTGAATATATGTTTCTGACCTCTAGGATTTTGTAAAATTCTAAAATGTTTTCCCAATCCTGAAAGAAAGCCACAGTAATATTTAGGAGAGTTTGCAATTTATGGAGGCCTTCAAATAAGAGAATGGGGGAAGAAGAAATAGCACGAAGGAGGAGGAGGAGGGAGATGGGAATTTTCCACTTTAAAAATGAGCACCCTACTCTAACATCAAAAGCTCAGAGACTAAGCTTTTATTTGCTTCCTCAGGTGTGTAAAGAAAGACTGTGTCTGTGATTTCTCCTTCAAAGGGAACCCCGATGATATACCCAGTCACCCATATGTAGAGTTTACACAAGCTTCATCCATTTCACTTTACAAGAGAATAATGTTTTGAAGTTCATCTATTTTAAACTGCTCTAGTTTGAGTTTAACTCTTACAAGTTGGTGCAAGTTTTAATTCTTTATTTATGTATATGATCATATTATCTGCATGTGTTATGCCATGCCTGCAGAAATCATAAGAAAATGTCAGATTTTCCTGGAACTGGAGGTTCCAATGGATGGTTGTTAACCACTATGTGGTTGTTGCGAATTGAACCTGGGTCCTTGCAAGAGCAGCCATTGCTCTTAACCACTGAGCCATCTCACCAGTCCCCAGAATACCACTCTTATTAATAGCAGTTAGCGACAGTAGTCTAGTCATTACTGATGTAAAAGACCCTATATAGGCTGAGTTCAGGAATTTCCTAGATACTCATGATCATGGCACTATCTCCACTGCTATTTATTCAAAACCTACTAACAATATCTCATTGTGTACCAGCTTTGTCAGGATGTATTTGATACTTGTAATCTCAGTATAAAAGTCTGTGGAAATTGGGACTTCAAGAATTTAAATCACAGATCAAACATAGTGGCACATGTCCGTAATTCTAATACTTGGGAGGCTGAGGCAGAAAGATTACAGCTTCAAGGCCCATGGGGCTATATAAAGAAAACCTATAGGAAAAAAAAATTTGGACATAGTGGTCCATGCTTGTAATCCCAGTTTAGAGGATTTCAGGAAGATTACTCCAAATATGAGGCCACCCTGAGCTAGTTTGAGGCCAGTGTTGGCTACATAGTGAGTTTCAGGTTAGCTTAGGATAGAGAGTGAGACCTCCATCTCAACAAAACAATAGCAATGAACAACAAACAACAAGGAAAAATAAAACACATTAAGTCATCCAAAGTCACAGAACAAGGGCTAGAGAGATGGTTCAGAAGTTAAAAGCACTTGCAGGTCTTTCAAGGGCCTTAAGTTCAATTCCCAGTACCTGCTTGGCAGCTAACAATCATTTGAAAATCCAGTTCTTAGGGATTCAGCTCCCTGTTCCGGCCTGATCCATACCATGAAATTCATTGACATATGTCTATAAAGCACTTGAACTTGTGTCTAACAAAAGACTTCATAAAAGTTTTAGCTAGTATATAGTCCACACCACAGTTCCTGACTTTCACCTGTACTCCAAGTCTTCTTCAATAGGTCATCCCACCCTACCAGCAAGATCTCTCAAGAATCACGATATTGGGCTGGGGTTACAGCTCAGTGGTAGAGGCCTTGCCTGGAATGCATAAGGCCCTGAATTCCATCCCCTCTAACACACACACACACACACACACACACACACACACACACATGCTCGCCATGTTCATAGCTACTTACTTATCTCTTTCATTTCAACTCTTGAATGAGCTTACTTTTTTCCGTTTACTCATCTTGGTGACTTAGGACCACTATCACCATTGATATGAAGTAATAACCTAATGAGCTTGACATGTCCATCTTACTCATCACATGTTCTAATTGTTCCACCAGTTTGTTCCACATTTTTATTATTATTATTATTATTATTATTATTATTATTATTCTCCAATCTGGGTAGTGAAATGTTTCATAACTGACTATAATGATGAATGTGAACTACAGATTCCATCTGCATTGTACACTTTAAAATGATTTTTATGGTTATGTTTCATATTACATATATTTTACCATAATGAAAAAAAACAGCTGAATATGTCTCCCCACCTCCATTACCTCCTCAATAGTCTAGAGGACTATTGCCTCTATTGTCAATACTGTCATCTTCTGTCTATACTTAGTAGGTCTGATGGAACTTAATAGGCCTAGGAACTGGCCCTATTAACAAGTATCGCAAGAAATGTATATTGAAGTTTTGGAACTCTTTAGTCTGGAAACATCTTTTTTTGGGTTTTCCTGCTTTGGCTCCCTTCCCTTTAATCTGAACTTTTAAAAAGAACCTTTATATCTTGTTCAAAAATGATAATTGGCTGAAAAGTAGGAAGCAATATCAAGATACTCACCTTAACTTCAAGGAAAAAGAAAGAAGAGGAGATATTTATGAAAAAAAAAGGTGGAGGGAGAGGGATGGATGGGAAGAGAAGAGAAGAGAAGAGAAGAGAAGAGAAGAGAAGAGAAGAGAAGAGAAGAGGGAGGGAGGGGAGGGAGGAGAGGAGAGAAGAGGAGGGGAGGGGAGAGCAGGGGAGAGGAGAGGGGAAGGGAGAGGAAAAGAGACAGGAGAGAGACACTAGATTAGTTATCTTAGAGAAAGTACTAGCTCCAGTATTTACAAGCTACATGACCTGAAGTTACTTAACTTCTCTGATTCTTAGCCTCCTTATCTGTTTAAAAATAAGTGTACTACCCTACAGTCTTGTTGTGAAGGTTGAATAACACATAAAAAGCGCTTAGTACTCTTTGAGGAGGTGTCAGTTGAATCTGAACTTTGACAAAGAAAGGAAGTGAGCCATGAAACTCCAGGGGCTCCCTCACCGTCTGAATCTTCAAGAAATTGATTCCAGGAGACTGGAGTACCAAAGTTTATAGATACTCAAGCCTCTTATATAAATAAAATGTCATGAGTCAGGAGTAGTGCCATGTATCTGTTGTTCTACCTACTAAGGAGGCTGAGATAAATCATTTGAGCCCAGAGGTTCAAGACCAGTCTGGATAGCATTGTGAGATCCTATCTCAAAGGGGTAGGAGGTGTGATATTTGCATATTACGCACATAATTTCTAATACTTTAAATCATCTCTAGATCACATAGATCAACTAATACTAAGGAAACAATTTAGAGAATTGCATTTTTAGTTACTAATGATAAAGAAAAGCCCTCATGTGTTCAATAATGTCATATTTTTCAATTATTTTTGATCTTAGATTTGTTGAATCTCCAGAATTAGAACCCACAAATATGGTGTCCCAATTTTATTTAGACATTTGCAACACTTGAAAAAAATGAATCTTTTGCTGGGTGTGGTGACACATGCCTTTAATTCCAGCACTCAGGAGGCAGAAGCAGGCAGATCTCTGTGAAACTGAGGCCAGCCTGGTCTACAAAGTGAGTTCCCAGATACCGGGTCTACAAAAGAGACTCTGTTTCAAAAAGATCAAAAAAAAAAAAAAAAAAAGAAAAGAAAAGAAAAAGATGAATCTTTAAGCTCAGGAAGAAGAAATAACATATGTTTATGACAGTTTTTCACTATAAGTAAAATTAGTTTTCTCTGAGTGAGCTTCGTTCTGTGCACAGCCCATAGCAAGGGCTGCATGCATTTTGTTTTTAGCTGTAAGTTACTTTTTTATATCATTAAAGTTGGGGCTAGGATCAAGTATACCAGTGGAGAGTTTAACCTTGGCAAGGTGAAGGAGCACTTCGTCCAAAGAGCCGGAAGCATTTGAGATGAGTGTATAGGGACAACTCAGATGGAAGCCAAAGAAGCTCCTGTCAGTTGGCCTCAATCTTCCCAGTAATGAAGGAGGTGAAGTCATCTCCTGAGAATGAGGGGGAGGACTGGGGCTGGGGGCTTGAGGAGAGAGCAGGAAGTTTGGAGCAGCTGTTGTAGGGAATGTGATAGGGAGGCAGCAAGTGAGGAATGAACGGATTGTTGAACAGCCAGAGGGGCCAACTTAGGGTAAAGAGCAGCACTGGCAGAAAACCTGGTGAGCAGGATTTCTCCAATGGGCCTAAAGTGGAAACAGCCACCTCCAAGCTTTCGCTCAGGGCTGCCTGCTGATTAGAAAGTGAGGATGGAAGAACAGGCAGGACAGTGTAGGTTTCTAAAGTGTGTGCATGAGCAGTGGGACTTTCCATAGACTTGGGCTAAAAAGGAAGGTGCTTTATTCCTTCAGAAGATATTTCACTACTTCATAAATTCAATATATTTTTCAAGTGCCTGGACTTGAAGGATCAAATAACCAAACACACACACATACACACACACACACACACACACACACACACACAAACACAACCTGCATTCAGCATGTATCTATACACAAGGTTCACACACAAAAATATTCATACAATTCATGATTGTGAAAAACTGAAAATAAACTAAAATTCTTTGTCAAGTGAATGAATAAACTGTGATACAGACCTGCAATTGCTTAACAAGGAGAAATGAAATCCTGAGACCTGCAACAGTGTAGATGAAGCTCAAATCAGCATACTGAGAGGAAGAAATATGTGCAGTATGATTCTATTTGTTGTAGGAAATGGAAGTTAGTCCATAGCAACAGAGCAGCTCCTAACTGTCTTGTCAGGAGGAAGGAGGCACAGAGGGGAGACAATCGGAAGGCACGTGGGACACACACTGGAGACTAATGAGAATGGTACCTTGTTTCATCAGTTTGATTTTGCTGATAATTTCACACCCATATTTATGTCAAAACACATCACATTATAGAAGTTTAAACTGTACACTTTTTACAATCAATTTTACATTTAAAAGTTATATAAAATAAACGCTTCTAAAACCAGACCTTAATATGCATACCCTCATAAAAATCACAGCTTACCTGGGAGACACTAACAGACTGCTAAATAGATAAACCTAATACTTTCAGGCAGTTATTTTTGCCACAAAGAGAATATAAAGGGCAGTTGGATAATGAATTGTTTGTGAACCGGAGAAGGAACAGCCATAGAGAAGACAGTCAAGGAAGTGATATTTGAGCTGAGACCTGAATCATGAAAAGATGCAGTTGAAAATGTTCTAAGCATAGGAAACAGAACCTGCGGAAGTTTTGAGGCAGGAATAACCTTGATATATTCAAGGACCAACAATGAGATGAGTTTAACTTGAGTTTAATTAGAGGGAAAGAGGAGGCAGGGTGGCCCTCATCTGTGAGAGGTATGTTCTAAAATCCTCAGTGACTGCCTGAAGCCAGAATAATATCAAACCCTGTATTTCCCACTGCGAGCATGTGCAGAGAGAGAGAGAAAGAGACAGAGAGACAGAGACAGAGACAGAGAGAGAAAGAGAGAGAGAGAGAGAGAGAGAGAGAGAGAGAGAGAGAGAGAGAGAGAGAGAGGCACAGTTAGGGCCTTTTCAGTTTTCATGCCTTTTTTTCCTTTGGAGAAAGGTCTCATCATAGTACACAGAATAGGTTCAAGTGATCCTCCTGCCTCAGCTTACTCAGTAGCTGGGACTATAGGTAACGGCCACCATGCTGTCTTTCCTTTTCCATCTTTTTATAACTGTTTATTAATTAGATTTATTGTTTGGCAGTTTCATACATGTATGCAAAGCACTGTTTACCTCCCACCATCCTTCATCTCCCTCCAAACATTGTCAAGCCCTCCTCCCTACAGGTCTATTTCCCATGTTCACATTGTTTTGTTTTGTGGCCCACTGACCAGGGCTGTCTTGTGTCTTCTGGGTTGGAACTATCCAGTGGAGTCCGTTGGGCTTGCCAGTGGGTATATAAACTGAAGACAATGACTTCCTCTCTCCCAGCTTCCATCAATATCCAATAGTACAGCAAGGAGGGGTAGGGCACCATGAGCCCCTCGTCCATTCTTGCTGGACTGTTAACAGACCTTTCCTGTGCAGGCGTAAAGCAGGAAACCACAGTTGCCGTGAGTTCATGATTTCAATGGCTGTGTCATGCCCAGAAGGTAGTATTTCACAGTCTTCCTCCCTTTCTTTTGGCTCTCACATTCTTTTGGCCTTGTCTTCCACGATGTTCCTTGAGCCTTAGAAGGGGTGGTATAAGTGTTCTGTTTAAGGTTGAACCCTCAACCATTACTTATTCTCAGCAGCTTGAGCAGCCCTGAGTGCATTCACCACAGTTCATTGCAGAGAGATGTGTCTTTAATTAAGGCTGAGAGTAGCCTTTGTCTATGGGTATAAGTATACAACATAGCCTGGTGGCTATTGGATTTGAGGGTCCTGAGACAAGACCTTTACTCCCGTATATCTCTCCCTTTCCCAGGCAACCAAGAACCATCATTAAAGATCATTCCATATGGTCATTGCTGGGAAGGATCACAAATTAGACTATTCAGTCTTGGCAGTAGGAAGGAGCACTGCTGAAGCCCTGAGACTGACAGTAGCAGGGAGAAGCTTGAGCTAAGAAGGGGCAATAAAGTAAATGCTAAACCCACAGAACACAGCGCTTCTCAAGAAGTGGCCCTGTGAGTCTGGGAACACTTAACACATTCTTTTTCTTGCCAGCCCTGCAGGAACTACCACGCCTACCAGATCATATCTAGATCCTAAGTTCCTTGTGCTTTCAGAGACCTATGACACAGCATAAATGGACATCTTTTGAGTTAAGTATGTGTTAATTTGGTAAACTGAAATGATTGCAGGCCAGTCTTTCATGGCCACCCTAATCCTCCCTCAGGATCCCGGGCGCACTTGGCAGCAAGAGCAAAATGTTATAGAAAGTACAGTGTACTCCCTCCATCTTGAGTCCACTGAAACCCACAACTAGAAATCCCTCCTTTAGTTTTACCTTTTCCTTGCCCCATGTGATTCACGTAAACTATGAATAACCTGGTGAGATGGAAAGTGATCTGAGGGGATCATTAAGCTCGGCTACTTCTATATAGCTTATTGGTTTGCCTTTTTCTATTATTTGAAAGGGCATTGTGGCACAACACTCTGAATGTTCTTGCTATTACCTAACTGTACAATTTAAATGACAAAATAGTAAATTTGCATGAAGTGTTTTTCTGCCACAATTGTCTAAAGTGTATCTGAGGCATCCTCTATCTGCTCTGGGTGACCTTTCTTCAGAGGACAAGACACAGGCCACAGCTTTGACTGCGGCTTTATCTTGCATCTGAACCCAGTTGCTAGCACACTGGTGGATCATATGGTGTCTTGCTATGAGGCCTACAACAGAAAAAAATCTGCTTCCTTGATCACATTGTTTTCCTAGGCAAGCTGCTGGTTGACTAAGAACATCTGAAAAGTGACTTCCCATTCAAGTTATTGTCCAACAGCCATTTTTGGGTGGGTGGTTCAAGCTCACCTAGGCTGGCTATTGACCGATCCAACCTGTTCACCTTTGGTGGTCCTAAGTCATCTTCCTTTACCTTCACAGAGCAGTCTAGATGTTTCTCCCTTTTACCTGTCTCACAGGACCCAAAGTTCCAAGAAGTGGTTCCAGGTACTTAAGATGTTCACTTGAGAATCAAATGATATTATGCCCTTTCAGGAAACGGCTGGGATGAATAGAGCAGTTCTAGTGCATACTGTTCAGTTTACAATTTCCTTTTCCTTTCTGGTCAGTGCAGGGGGGGCTACCATGGGCAAGTTAAGTGGGGGAAAAGAGAGGATAATTTAGAAGCTCTGGATTCTTGCCCTTTGTTCTTTTTACTTATGCTTTTTCTCTTTCCCTGTGTACACTTCCAGTGGAACCCTGTAAAATGGCATTAAACTCACATTTTTAAAGGGCACTGTAGACTGGCAGGTAAAGGAAAATAGAATAGGATGGCGAGACACCTATGCATGATTTGCTGGTCAGCCAAGATTCTGAGAATGGGGAACGTGGGCTCAGGAATCTGGTAGCCACTAGTTAAACATGAGTTTGCCAGTGGTCTTTGAGCAATATGAGTAGACTCTACAGAGTTTTCTCTTCATTTTCCCAACCTAACATCCTAAAGAAGGAAAAGACAAGTATAAACTGAACTCTCTCTACATCTGTAATCACTCTATTTTTTTCCCATTACTTTCTCGTTTGTGATCTCACTTGATCCTCAATTTGCCAAAGCTGAGGAGACCTGGACTCAGAGAGGTTAAGCAGCTCACTCTTAGTAACAAAGCTAGTTTATTAGCAAAGCCAGGGCCTGATCCCAGTTCTCCTGATCCCTGGTCCTCTTCCTCTCTCCATGACATCGCAGCACATTTGCTTTAACCACCGGGCAAGATTGCTTGGAAGGCAGCCCAACCCTTTATAAAGGCAACAACAATTTGAAAAGGAGATGGTAACTAGAGATAAATTAAAGGGTCCACTGTATCCCGCTAACAAAGTTAAATGCAGCACATGGAAATACGTTTCTAATGGAAGAAAAGCTCTGTTCATCGTGGTGCCGGTCGTGGGCACCTTAGAACACTACAACTTAAAACATCTCCTAGGCCCCCTCTGTTGAGAGCCTCAGGTTACAAGGCAGCATGGGTCTGATCTGATTCATTACTGTTATGGGGCAAAGATCTGAATCTGAGTGGAAATAGTATCTGTATATGCAGGGGAGAGGGTCTATTAGGCGGGGTATATGAAAAGTGAAGTATTCTTATTTATTAGAAAGGCTTACCATCTTTGAAATCAATTAAGGTGAGGCTAAAATATTCCAAATATACAGAGTCATCTCATGCAATTTTAGGTCGTATGATCAAGAATGCAGGTTGATGAGCCACTTAATTTTTCTCTCATTCATGATATTTGAGTGTCCACACTTCTGGGAAACCTCATTATCTGGGGCATACTTGCAACTGTGAAAGCATTTGAAAAAAGCAGCTGGGCAGTAAAACAGGTCACTCTCCCCCAGGCCAGTTCATTCTTTTCTCAAAGGGGGCTTTCTACAGCTACCGTGGGCACACATTCTTAAAGGCTACCTTAAGTCATCATAAAAAGGCGAAACTATTTCTACAAGCAGGACTTATTTGGACTGATTGCTTTCACTGCACAGTAATGCTTCACTGTGGGCATTGTCTCAACTCCAGCTTATTTTATCTTTAGCAATGTTGGTACAGAGTTTGCAAGGTTTCAGCACCTAAAACAATGATTTCATTTCATTGTCAGAATAACCTTGTTTTCCCCATTATGGCAGAGAAATGAGTAGCACTACTGCACCCAACAGATAGGGCTGGGCACTGCCTCCCATGCTCTTCAGCATTGCTGTGTACCTTACCCTCTCTCCACACCCTCCTCAGGCTTCCCTTTATGGCTGGGGTGGCTCTCACAGCATCCTCTCCTGTCCCATCACTATCTTAGGCTCCTGCCCAATCCCCGGCCCCTATCTTCAAGAAAAGAGGGTGACCTTAGACCTGGAACTGGGACTGGAGAGGAGCCAATGAAGCAATGCCAGCATAGCTTCAAGGAATGAAGCCTGGGAATGAAAGTAAGTTCATTTAACTTATTAATAGCTCCTGTAAAGCAGATGGACTGGAAGGTCAAAAGCAATACCTTGAATGGGTTTTGTGTTATCAATGAACTTAACTGACCCATAAGTTCTTTGTCCTGCTATTACTGAAGAATCAACTGCATTGAAGCAATTTGACTGACTTAAAAGGCAATTTCATGTACATTTGATGAAGTCCAAAGCATCATATAAGTGCTTCAGTGACAGTGTTTCAGTCCCAAGCAAGCTAGTTTCTGACAACCTTGAGGCAAGAAGAATGAATTATTAAGCATACACTTCTAGAGTCAGGTATGATTGTGTACACTTGTAGTACCAGCACTTGGGAGGCTGAGATGAGAATGATGAGTCCAAGGCCAGCCTGTGCTATATAGTAGGTTCAGGGTAAGTTTGGCTGTATAATAAGATCCTTTCTCAACTCTACCAACTAAAAAGTAGAATACAAACATACACTTAATCCTTCATTGCTTAGCTGCCGTGTCTTTAAGGTTTTACTTTTACATACTGTAAATCTTATAGAGCTATCAACGCAGCTTCTAAAATTGAGTTTTGATAATAACTAATATTGATGAGCCTCAGAGATATTTTAAAAAATCCATTCTGCAAAATTGCAAAAAGAAAGTAGGAAACCCTTATTTAGCATTACCATTTCTAAAATGATTCAGAATTCAGAAAAAAAAAGGGGGAAGGGGGAGTAATCAAGCAGTTATAACTTTTGAAACACTTAAACAAATCCATTTGCTCATAGAAACTTCTTTGCTATGCTGGCCGGACAGGTCTTGAACTCATGGGGCCAAGTGATCCTCCTGCCTCAACGCCCTGGGTAGCAGGCACTACAGGTGTGCAGCTTTCATTCACCTAGGTCACTCCTCTCACATTGTGCCTACCGTAAATAGAGATATTACAATCACCCAAACCCAAACATCATTTCCAGAAGAAACAAACAATTCCTTTATCTGGTACTAGGTCTCATAGCTAGGATCTTTGAGAAAAGAGTCTTGAGTTCTTTTTAACAGCCTTTATTACCTGCCTGTGACATTCCCCAGGGTTACAGAGCTGGGGATAGCTGAGCCTCAGGTTCCATGGGTAAAGTACACACTGCAATAACAACTGAATCAATATAGTGTAAGCATTTGAAATTATTGGAGTGATACAACTAGTAATGGGTAACCAATGCAGATGCTCAAGCCACTAATACACAAACAAGTTACCTTTGAGATGACAACTTGGGGAGGCAAGAAAACCATACCACTAGGGCCATAGATACTCCCTTTCCGTTGAGCTCTCCTCCCCTTTCAAAGTATCCCACAGACTGATTCTAGTGTCTCTCTAGTTTTCCTCAGCATACAGCAAGAAGGAAAAGATGGCTGAGGACTCTTCATGTTCTTTGTCTCTGTCCCTAAGGCAACGGAAGTTTGGAGGTGCTGCAACCAGCCTGGCAGTGATGTCTAGCCCCGTTGGCTCTGCAGAGTGAGCAGTCCTTGGCAGCCCCTGAAGCAGCTGCCAGTTAGACGGCCCAGAGTTCTGCTCGACTTCATTGCTTCCATTCAATGCCAAGTGTTGGACGTGTTGAATTCAGTTCCCAGAGGATGGGAACATGGTGTCAAGGCTGTCTGAAGACAGGAGAGCACCGGCATTCCAGCTGGATAAGCAGGGAAGGGGTGGAGGCATGGGAGGAGAGGGGAAGAAAGAGAATGGCTAGGTGTAAGGTTGTCCTTCTCCTTCCAGGGCCTTTCCTGGAAGGTATCCTGACCTCTCATCATCTTCTAGGCCTCGGGTAAAGCAAGCCCTGCAAGGGTAGTGAAAGCGTGGGAGCTGGGCCCAGGCATAAGGGACATGAGGAAGGCAGGCGAGCAAGCTGGATGCTCGAACTAGACCCGCTCTGCGCCCTGGGCTAGAGCAGGCAGCGACCCAGGGACAAGCTGGCGACCACCCTCTGCCAAGAAGCCCTCCGCTTTCTCAGCATCAGCGGTGAGAGCCGCATTGGGGACCCATTCTTGCTCCGCGGCGGCACAGGCCTGGGATGGCTCATCCTTGGCCTCGACGAGCTTGCGGGAGCGGGTGTAGGCCAGGATGAGGCCTCCAGCTAGGCAGGCATAGAAGATCATGATGAGCAGGATGTAGAGATAGGCGTCATTGCTCTTGGCGCTGGTGACCTCACGGCCCACGAAAGGATCAGGCACGACCCCCATGCCCATGCTCGGGCCGGGGCCGGAGCCCAGGCCGCTGGCATTACCCCGGTGGTGCAGCTCCAGCAGCAGGCGGTTTAGGAGGGTTTGCAGCCTTTGGCTCTCGCTGCAGTTCATGGCTGTCGGGGAGTGACACGGAGGCTCCAGGACGCCGTTGACCTTTCCCCCTGGGCGAGGGGGAAGCAAGCGAGCAAAGTAGCAGGCAGGCAAGCAGACAGAGCAGGCAGAGCACAAGCGACCAGGACAGCAAAGGCGGCGACACCCAGCTCCGGGGTGCGCCCGCAGTGGCTGGGGGCGCTGACCGCCGGGCCTCCTCCTTATCCCCTCACCCCCGCTCCTCCTCCTCTTCCCCACCACGCCCCCTCCAGTCCGCCCGCCTCTTCCCAGGCTCTGACAGCCTTGCCACTTAGGGGAAAGGGGACAGCTGGTAGGGGGAGGAAATGGGGACAAGGGATGGGGCGAGCCCAGAGGAGGGGCGGAGGAGGGGGGGTGCGGAATGCTGAGGCCTCAGGCCCCAGAGGCTGGCAAGGCAGCATGCTGGGGCCAAGCCTGGACCCTGGGCTGCGGAAGGGAATTCCTTCCAAGTTCTAGCCACCCTTCCTGCAGGCCTGACTTTGGCTTTGACCCAGACAAAGCAGCCGCCTGCCTCCCCCAAGACAGGGCCTGCCCCAGGGCGCCCAAGCAAGACCTCTGGCTCTTGCTAGATTCTGTCAGCCGAGACCCCTTGTTCACATTTTGTGGCTGTTACTTCTACAGACAAGGCCTGTCTACTTTCTAGTCCTCACACTTTTGATCACCCTCGAGACACCTCTGGTCAAAAGAGAGCATCTTATTCAGAAGGTATTAAGGTCAAATGCAGTGTCTGATAGTCAGGTGCTTGCTTTAGAAGACCAATGCACAGTAGGACTCCCTGGTTGTCCAAAACAATTGCTGATGATATACCAGATGGCTAGAAAGTTCTTTTGCTCTGATTTCCTTTCATTCCTTAATGTGGCCCATGAGTCTCAGCATCTAAGTATCCTATGGTAGATAAGACGATGTTTCCTTTGGGTAAACCATCTTCCCAGTTCTCCCATTAGGAGGAGCAGGGCTATCAAAGAGGCTCTTTGACTACACTCTTTAGATGTCTCAGGATCTGAAAATGCCAGTTCTAAAAAACATACCACAGTCTCAGTTAAGCCAGTACCTAGCTAGATGATCACAAGTCTAGTTCCTGATGGCTTCTGGAACAGCCATGTTTTTTCAAGGAGTATCTTCTTTTAGGAGAAAACAAGGCACCAAGACAAAGATCAGATCCAGGCAAGCCCAAGTTGAGGACTGCAGGCCATATGCATCGCAAATGGCTATGAATGAAGCCCAACACATTTATGGACGACAGTATCAAGTCACAATGCCCAAAGGCTAGACTCTGTTAAATTGAATATAGACTGGGATTCGCAAAATCAAAAGGTTTATTTCTAGACAGAGAGGTAGACAAAAAGGTAGTGATGGTCATGCCTGGTTACATATAGGCACCAAATGAGAATAATGAGGGGAGGGAAAGCCGATGCCCTATAGACACCTGTCAAACCAAGCTGCCCATTCAATACCATTTAATCGAGGGGCCAACCTGTAAATGGCTTGGGGTTTTTTAAATGAAGCTTTACTGGCATCTCTGTCCCAGCCATCCTTCAGCCCACCATCCTCTGAGACTTATGTGTATTTAAATGAAGTTGGTACCAAATGATATCCCAGCTTCACAACTTCTAACTCATCTCAGAGCCATTCCACATGACTGGACTACTGCCTCACAGCTCTCACCTCAGATGGGCTCAGCTCAGGAAAGGATTGTTAAGGTAATTTGTGGGAAGAATGATACAAGACATCACCAGGGACTTTGCAAATTTATCTAGAGATCTGAGTTTTTAAAGCATTATTTCTTAAAACATGCCTGGAAATAACTAAGGTTTAGGCAGCACTGAAGCCAGAAGGCACTCTTACACTATAACATGAAGAATAATCATTTAAACTTGTACTTTTCAATAGTCTTGAGAACTAGTACGATTTCTTTCATTTTCCAAAAAGGAAACAGGTTCTGGTGGTCAAGGAGTAGTGCTAGAATAATGAGATTTAGCCAGGCTCCTTTAATCCAGCACTCAGGCAGAGGTAGGTGAATCCCCTTGAGTTCAAAGCCAGCCTGGTCTACATAGTGAATTCCAGGCCAGCCAGGGCTACATAATGAAACCCTGTCTCAAAAAAACAAAGAATTTATAAGTTTCTATCTTGTTTCTCTCCTAAATTACTCTCCTTGCACAATGCAGTAGGTTCTGTGAGATTCCTCTATTTCCTCGCCTCTTCCTCCTTTATCCTGCACTTTCTACCAAACTTCCTTCTTTATGTGGTCATTTGTGAACTCCTGGCCCAATTCGGGGACCTTTTCTCAGTTTTCCCCCTTAGAACCTCCAAATGCATTTGATACTACAACCACCAGATCCTTCCTGCCACTCTTAGCCCTGGCTTCCTAGCATTGCGTTCTCAAGTTTCAGTTCTTATCTCTCCTTCCCATCATCCTCTCTCTGTCTTGTCCGCTGGCTCCTCTTCTTTCCTCTTCCAGTGAACTTTTGGAATCCCTGGACACTCAGCTCTCAGCAATTCTCTTAAGACCTATTTCCTTGGAAAGTGTCTCCTTACATAGTTTCACCTACTACCTGGCAAGTATTTAGTCAAATTTGAATCTCCAGCCCTGATTCTTTCTGCATAGCATCTCTCAGATCCATCCGCTTCTTCCTTTCTGGTTTTATTGCCATGAGCTTAATCCATGTTCTCAGTACCCAGGTCAAACATGCAGACCGAGAGTCTCTTGGCAAATCTCCCTGCCTACAACCCAATCCTCCCTGCTTTGGCTAGACTAATTCTCAAACATGACTGCAATCAATTCACTTCTATATTTAGAAAGCCTGAGTTGTGCCCATGGCTTCTTTAATGGAACCTAATGTTCCTTGTTGGGCCTTAATTCCTTATCACTAAGGAATTCTTCTTTGAGCTGGAAAAACAGCATATTCCTGGGTGTTCTCTCCAATATCCTGTGCCTTTTGCTTTTCTCAAAATGTATTGCCTAGGGCTGGGGGTAGGGGCACCCATTTGTAATCCTAGCACCTAGACGGCTGAGGAAGTAGGAGTGTTGCAAGTTTAAGGCCAGTGTGGCCTGCATAAGAGAGACCCTGTCTCAAAAACAAAATGAAGGTTACTGCATGAAGGAATTCTTGCTTCATGCTCCTGTTTGTACCTTCCAGTTCTTCACATTGCACCCCTCCTGATTCAGCCCAGATTCAGATCACAGCATTCAATTCAGAAATCCTTTAAAACACAGAAAAGCACCAAGAAAAAAAAATGTGCACACACATTCCCCTACACGCACATGTGTACTGCTTTGTATGCATGCACACCACTCCCATCACCTTTTATCTCAATAGATTCTGAATTTTTATCCTGTCACTTCTTCTTTTTCCATAATATAATTTCATTGTCTACCTAGTCTTCCAGACTATAGATCCACTATTAGTTATTTGAATGAGCCCTTATTGTAAGATTTGTTCTTTACAGATTTTTTACTATAGATCTTAGACTTTAGAGATTCATAGTATCATATGTGTGCAGATGACATGAAAGTAGAAGGAAATGTTTCTTGGGGAACAAAGGAAGATGAGAGGGGAGAGAATAAGGGAGAATTGCCAGGTACGGGGAGAACATGATAAAAGTACATTATATATCGGCATGAAAATGGCCATAAATAACTCAGTATAATACAAATTTTAAAATTCAAAAAGGTAATGTTTTAATGAGCACATGCAATGCTCCTAATTCCATTAAAAGAAAGCATTGCTATAACCAAAGTAAATTACTACTTTATACTGGCATTGGGTGTAGTATAGGAACATAAGAGGATAGAAACAGAAGTGACTAGTCATAAAGTTTAAATAGACTCAATCTTCAGAAAAACAACAATAGGCATGTGTGGCCATTCTGGCTTCCTCTAAACACCAGGAGCTGCTGGGCATCCCCTCAAATCCAAAGCTCAATTCCTAGTTTCAGGCCAGACCTGAATGGCTGAGGTGCCAACCCTTTTCCCTTCCACACTTAATAAAACTGATTCCATCAGACAGGGATTCCTTCCTATTCCTTCTCACCCTTGCAGTCCTTCCACACCTGTCCCATACCTGTCAAATGATCATTTGTTTATACATTATCTAGCATTCATTTATTTCCTGAATGGTAATCAAGTGTATTGCCAAAGGGAAGTCATTTATAATCGTATATTTAGACATTCAAAAACTCTTAGAAAAGGTTCTGATCTATGCCAAGTTTGTCTTAAAAGTACAATTGAGGCTCCACAGACTAGGAAATGCTTTTGCCATTCCTTGAGACTGCAAGTGCTTCCTGCCAACAGGGCAGCTCCATGGAAGTTGGTTGAATTGAATTGAGTTGTGTTTGGCTAGTTGCCAAAGGACAGGCACAGATGGCAAACACTGTTGGAGTTCAGAAGGCTGACAAAGCCACAGTGTTTCTGAAAGGGAGGAAAAGTTTCATGAAGTAAGGACTGCAGATTGAGAACATATCATTGCTTCCTTCCTTCCTCCCATCACGCATTCATCCAACAGTTTTTGCATGTTATTTTGTTTAAGGCCCTATGTTGGTTCCTAGAGACAAATCAGTGAGCAAGTCACAAAGATGAACTGTCTGTGCCTTTATAACTGTCCCAACTACTTTCTTTGTGAATTGAGAACAAGCAGGGAGTGCCAAGACATGGAGCTGGATGAGCAGTGAACACGGAGGACAGCCAGAATTCTGATTTGGAAAGAATTGTAACTCTGGACCCAAATTCTATGCACTAGAGTGCAAAGTCTTGTCTGAAGAAAAGGAGCCAGCAGGTCGTCTGAGCTTCCTGTGTGCTCTATTACAAGTTAACCCTACAGGCCCCTACCAGCGCCATCTTGAGGGTCTTGCCTTCTATAAGTCATCCAGCTGGTCAGATCACGAAGGATGGATAAGAATAAATTAAATGGGGCCAGCAAGATGGCTCAGCAGCTAAAGGCACTTGCTGCCAATCCTGATGACCCAACTGATGCAAGGAGAGATCCAACTTCCACAAGTTATTCTCTGACCTCCACACTTGCTATGCAGTACTGCCTTCCTCTACCAAAATAAATGATATTAGAATGAATAATAAAAGAATAAATGGAACAGGGCTGGAAAGATAGCTCAGTGTGTAATGACACTTGCCACACAAACCTGAAGACCTTAGTTCAATCCGTAGAACTCATAGAAGAAGGAAAAACAACTGACTCCAAAGGTTGCCCTTTGACCTCCTCATGCACTTGGTAGCACTTGAATACATACACTCATACCTACACATTATACATGAACACACATACACACACAATATAAATAAAATCAATTTCAAGAAGAAGTAAGATAGTTTCTAAGTTCAACTGGGACATGTCACATGTTTCATGGGAATATGAGCCAAATGGGCAATTTGATCAAAGTGATAACTATGGTGGCAAAGGGTCTTAAGAGCCCAAGTGCCTACCTTAGATACTTATGAGGAACTTGGTGGGCTTGTTTTGAGATCATCCTGTATACAGGACAAAGTTTGTATAGCATTACATATGATCACTAATCTCATTCAAGTATCTAGTATGTACCAGGTATGTTATTCACAGTGTATTAAAGGTAGGCAAGATGATATGAAAACTATTTGACAGCACTATTTCCTGAGAACTGACCAACTATAATGATCAATCAGAACAGATGTTGACTGGCAACAGCCAGTATGGCCTAACATGCTGTCACTCTTTGATTCAACATTTTTATTCTATGTTTATTCATTGTTCTTGGCACTGATTGCTCACTGTTGTTCAGCCTGGTATGGAGCTCCTGGAATTCAAGTGATCTTCCCGTCTAAGCCTCTGAAGTAGCTGAAATGTCAAGCAAGCACTAAAATGGCTTCATGGGACTGCCAAACGATCTTCTTATAGTGGTCTTCAAGAGCCTCTGTGCTATCTTGAGGCTGTCTTCCAAGCTTGCAGCAAATCACTATTCAAAAAGTCTTCAGCATCAGCCATTTTCTCAATTTGATGCTATCTCAACCCCTTAGCAATCCCAAGCAGTGATGTTCATGATCACCAGGTGGTGCCTACAGTCCTTTGGTGAGAAGGTGCCATATTTGTCCTCCTGCTATGTAGAGAATGTGAAACTTTGTAGTTACATGTTCTTTTTTCTAAGAAAATTATACATAATTTCAAACATACAGCAGCATAGTTGAATGAATTTTCCAGTGCGTTCTCTGTTTTTACCTAAATTCTCTCACTGATATTTTCTTATACTGGCCTTTTCCATTCTTCACTTACCCATTCTACCATTATCTGACATCAGTACAGTTCACTCCTCAGCACTTTCCTCAAATCCCAGTATTCACGTTTTATTTTTCCCTCTTGAGGTAAAGTATACATGCTATATACTACATATATATTACTTGTACACTAAAAAATTGATAATAGTATCTCCTACAAAAATATGTTATTACCACCACTCAAAAAAGTTTCTCCTTGTCCTCTTCAAAGCAATTGCCTCCTTCATCCAGAGAAAACCACTGTTTTGATTTATTTTCATTGATGAGTAGCTTTGCAATAAAATCACACAGTGTACATGCCTTTAGGTAAACCTTCTTATTTTAACCCTAAAGCTTCTGAGTTGGCTACAGAGCATGGCCTTAGAGAGCAAACACTATGAGGGGGCCCAAGATTTACAGCTGCTTGGTGACACCACCCGGCCAGGTGCAGCCCCAGCTGTGCCCGACAGGCTGTTCCCCTCAGGTCTCTTAGCTGCTGTCTCCAACTCCTGTAAAAACTGGCACATCCTCCACTCGGCTGATGTAGAACATATGTGTTCTGTGAATGAAAACAAATTACTTGTCCACATAAAGTGTAGTAGTTCCTGATACAAGTCAATCATCTTGCTAAATATTTCATTTTTATTATTGAATACTCTAAAAGAAAAAATTTTTTATTTTATGTGTATAAGCGTTTTCCTGCATGTATGTAAATGCACACGTGTGTGCAATGCACATGAAGGCCGTAAGAGGGGGTCAAATCCCCCCAAACTGAGGTTTCCAATGGTTGTTAGCTGCCATATGGGTGCTAGGAACCAAACCTGAGTCCTCTGCAAGAGCAGCCAGTGCACTTTATTGCCAAGCCATCTCTCCAGCCATTATTGAATACCTTTAAAAATAACATTTTATTGATTCCTTGAGAATTGAATACATGTATTTTGACGCCATTCACATCCCTTCTCCCATTTCCACCCCCAGCATTACCTCTTCTCTGACTTCATGTCCTCTATTATTATTTTTAAGGCCTATAGAATCTAATGAGTGGTCCCAAAGGCTCTTGAATGTGGGTCCATCCCGTGGAGCATGGTTAACCTAACCAGCATCACACCTTTGAAGAAAACTGACTCTTTCTGTCCCAGAAGCTATCAGTTGCTACTAGTTCCTCAGCTAGGGCTGAATGGGTCATCTTGCCCATCCCCACACTCCCTGCTGGGATTTTGTTATGTTCGAGTTTGTGCAGGTCTTACGTGTGTTGTCATAACCACCGTGAATTCTCATGAGCAACTGCCATGTTGTATAGAGGAAACACCATTTCTTTGCATTCATCTACCATCTCTGGCTCTTATAACAGTTCTATCTCTTCTTCAGTGATCTTTCGGAGGAGAGGGTGTGATATAGGTGTCCCAACTAAGGATGAGCACTCCGATTACTTTCGAAAAGAACAATATAAAAACATTCAATGTGCACATATTATTAATTTTATTCAGTGAACATTTTATTTAGCACTTAAAAAGTGCCAGTTCTGATCTTTATCTATAACTGGGGTGTAGCTGCCAAGTGAAGTCCCTGTTCTCCTGTATCTGTCATGAAAAGAGACACACGACAAATAACTATATATACACAAGATGATGGTAAGCTCTACGAAAAACAATAAACCAGATAAAGAGGATGATGAAAGAGAATGCTGATTATATGTATATATGTAAATGACTTCTGTGTGTGCATGTGTACACACGTGTTAATGTAAGGCAGAGGACAATCTCTGGTGTCATTCCCTGGGCACCTTCCACCTTTTTTTGTGAGATAGTGTCTCTCACTGGTCTGGAACTTCAACAACTTCGTCAGATCAGCTGGCCAGCAAGCTCCAGGAATCCGCCTGTCTTCGCCTCCCATCCCTGGAAGTCTAAGTGCATACCCCCACACCTGACTTTCTATGTGAGTCCTCACACTTTTGAGACAAACAGTTTACTAAATGCACCATCTTCCTAGATGAGAAAGACTTCTTTGGAAGTTTACTGATGCTAATTATACACATTGGTGGAATTTACCATAGAGTGTACATTGATCATATCCTGCCCCTGCCCCTTCTTCCATCCTCAGTCCCCTACCAGCCTTCCCAGTCTCCAGTAATCAGTGTTCTACTTTCAGATCAGTCTGTTTATAGTTCCACATGAGTGAGGACAAGCAATATTTGCCTTTCTGTTTGACTTCTTTTGCTTACCACTAAGTCCTCCAGTTCTACCCATTTTGATGAAATGCTATAATTTCACTCTTCTTAATGGCTGACAAATGCTCCACTGAGTGCATACACCACCTTTTCTTTATGGGCATCTAGGCTGGTCCCATCATCTTAGCTATTGTAAATAGTGTTGCTATAAATATGGGCATACAGGTATCTCTCTTGCATGCTGGTTTAACTTCCTTTAGGTAGATACCTAGTAGTGAGATAGTTGGGTTATATGATCTTTCTATTTTTAGTTATTTGAGGTACCTCCAACACTCTTTCCCAAAGTGTCTGCACTAAACTATATTCTCACGAACAATGTATAACAGTTTTTCAAACAAAACTGCTTTTACTCAGCCTAATGTTTTCAAGAATCATCCATGATTTCAAGTATCAGCAGTCTGTCCCTTTGTATTGCTGAGTAGCGCTCAATTGCACAACTATATGACACATGTTTACTCATTCTTCCACTGGTGCACACATATGCTGTTTCTAGGTTTGGGCTATTAAAGATAAAGCTGCTGTGAACAGCTGTCTTATACAAATATCCTTCCTCTTGGGGTTATGTTTTTCTTTTCCTTAGGTAAACACCTAGGGGTGGAAATTCTGGGTTGCAGAAAAAGATACAGTTTAGTTTGAAACAAAATATTTTGCTTCTTATTTTTATTTTATGTATATGAGTGTCTTGCCTGCATGTGTGTAAGTGCACCTGCCCATGGAGGTCAGAGGAAGGCATTGGATCCCCTGGAACTGGAGTTATGGACAACTGGTAGTTGCAATTTGGGTGCTGGGAATTGAGCGAGGGTACTCTGCCAGAGTAGCCAGTGCTCTTAACTGCTAGACATCTCTCTAGCCCTCAGTTTAGTTTTATAAGAAACTGCCAAACCTGTTTTGAAATGCTTTTTATGTTCCCAAAAACAATGTATGAGGATTCCCACTGCACGTGATTGCTTTTGCAGCCCTCTGCTTCATTCGTATGCTTAACTTTGTCCTGTATGAATGAAATGCATTTGCCTTCACACTTACAAAAGGGGGAAGTCTGCTGTTTTTATTTAACTGTGCCAATTTTGTGATCACAGAATGCACATGCAAACTCCAGCCCATGCAAACTCCAGCCCAATTTGCTAAAATGTAAGAGCCAGCCTTTTATGATAATCATTTTTCTTGAAGTGTACGTAAGCTACCACTGTGTTAAGCACTTGCCACGAAGAATGTCAGGCATCAATAGCAGCCCATTTTATAGGTAAGGAAACTGAGGCCAAAAGGTGAGGAAATTGAGCCCCAAAGATGTTAAGTAACTTGCCCTAAATTATACAGGTGGCCATGCTGAAAGTTGAGCCAAGTTTTTATTACTATGGCTTTACAGTTCTGCTATCTAATGATACAAGACAACAGGAGAACTGTTTGCAAGTATGATGTCTCATTCCTATTTTACACAAAGCCAAGAAAACTGAAGTCAATAAAAGAAATGGGACTTTCCTAAAGCCCTCCTTTAATGTCAGAGCTACCAAAATCCCAGTAAGTGTGCTTCCTAGGCAGGACGCATTTCCACCTCACTGCCCAGCCTCCTTCCACACTTTGGGCAATTCTTGATTTTATCTGGAGGCTTTTAATGTTACCAACAATTTACAAAACACCAAGAGATACTTCAAAGAAGAGCATGCATCTAAAAAGGTAAGGTAACCTTAACCTTCCCTTTGGAGCCAAGACAGGGGTCAGAAGTGAAGTTGTCAGATTGTGCTAATTCTTACCTGGACATTCTCTTGAAAATGTCTCACTACCCACTCAGTCTTCTCTAGACAAGGAAAGAAAACAATGTACTACTTTGAGCATTCGGTGGGAAATGAGTGGGAAGTTGTGGTGGGACTTTTCTCTTGGATTCCCATATCGCCATCTGGTGGACAATTGGCATTTTCGTTTCTCTACATTAAATCTTTTTGCAACTCTTAGCATGTATTGTCTATTTCTAGCCCTTGGGGATCCAGAGACTTGGTTTTGTGGTTCTTGCTGTGGTGGAACTAACAGTCTCCAGGGGGCAAAGGGAAACACAGAAGCCAGTCAGACCATTGTAACAAAGTGCTGAAGGCTCTGGTAAACGTCAATAGTAAAGCTTAGTGCTTAAGAACAGCAGCTCCAGCAACAGACAAACCTACCCTTGGGTTCCATTCTGGCCATCTAGCAGCTGTGCTGTCTAGAGTTGTCACCTTAGGACTCTGTGCTCCGGTTTCCTTAAAAGTACCATGGAGATAATAATGACAACAGTGTTTACCATAGGACTTTATGGCTAGGATTGGGTAAGGAAATGCTTGTAGGAGCACTGGGGTATGCCAAATGCTTAGCTGTGGTTATTTCATTCTTAGCAGTAACTTTATGGTGTGGTGGAACCAGAGGAGAGAAATTTAATGCAACTGTCAGGCAATTTAGAGCATACTTCCTTGAAGGAGCCACTAATCAGATGAGCTTTGAGCAAGGAATACACATTTGGAGGAACCATCCGGGTTTACCTCACCTCTACATCAGTAGGGACAGCAGAGGGCAGCAGGGTCTTTATGAGGACTTTTGAATTGGAAAATAATATGGGAACATTTTGAAATTATTGAAATCAAGGCCCAGACCATGAAAGAAACTGTTCCTACTGTGGGTAGACAGGGCTTCACTTGAAATCCAGTGCTAAGACAATAAAGGGCAGTTGTGCTAACTAC
The DNA here is from genome assembly GCA_035773235.1 of Eospalax fontanierii. Lineage (NCBI taxonomy): Eukaryota > Metazoa > Chordata > Mammalia > Rodentia > Spalacidae > Eospalax > Eospalax fontanierii. Next base: position 96,567,388 of record CM069525.1, read on the forward strand.
CATCTGTTTAAATTTTGACTATGTTCTTGGGCAATAATGCTTCAGTAGATTCATCAGCAATATGTTAAATCTGCATGAGGGGCCTCATAATTTCCTGTTGGAGACCAAGTGACCTCTGTCTTGCCCTTCTGCAAATGTAATATCCTGATACTTGTTGATACCAATTATGTAAATCAGTCTCTTAAGTGCCTCTTAGAGTTTCTTAATGTTTAGCAAATAAGTTCCCCCACCTGTAGCCATCCTTGGCTACACATGCCCTTGACTTCTGGTTCTTCCAGTGATTTGTTTCCTAGCAACCTTAGTCCACGCCCCACCTAGCCCCTGCCTCACATTTTAGTGTCTTCCTGATATTCACATAACCTTATGATGGGCTTTTGTCTTTGTTAATTACCACATTTCTGTATGGATGTATCTGCATTCCTGATTCACCAAAAACTATAAGTATCCCCTGAAACAATAAAGCACGCGGCCTGAGGAGCCTAGGTCGTCAATCCTCATGTGTCTGTCTTGTGTATCTGCGGCCTGTCTGAAGAGCACTGTTCGTCCTGTGTGTCTGTGTTCATTTCTGTCTTGTGTATCTGCTGCCTGAAGAGAGACATTTTCCCAGGTCCGTCTGTCCTGCGTGTTCGTCTTTGTGTGTCTCTGTGTGTGTCTGTTTGTCCCCACTCATTCCAGGTTTCAGAGTCTCATGTCCACGCTGCCCGCTGGACGGGACAATTTCCCACTGCCAATAACGCATGAACAATTCCAGGTGCCTCAGCCATGCCTGTACCGTCCTCCAAACTGGCATACATCATGAGCAGCACTGAGTGTACTTCTGTATCGTTCACCTCCCCTGTAAATTCTTAACATTTCTGGTTATCCCAAATTTCACTCACTGTTCAAGGCCTAAACTTTCCCTTGCCCTATATGGCAGGCACAGGAGATGTAACAGTATATGAGACTAGCAGGGTCTACCTTTCCAGAGCCAATGACAGTCTGCCTGGGGCCACAGACAGGAAAAATCAGAACATGTGTTTCACGACTCAGTACATGTAGATAATAGAGTGATCTCTGGGATAAGTGGATAGTAATACAGCCTGCCCTGGGGCGGGGGAAGCTTGAACTACCCCAAAGGCAGAGTCCACCCATATCTCAAACACACATGAAATCTCTTAGAGATTTCTGGTATACAGTCTCACTCCACTTAGACCTCTCAGATAGTTGGGGATGAATGTATTCGCGTTACTAGACAACATTTGGTAAGAATCACTCTCTCCTCTTCTGCATCGGGTTCATACAGGAGAGTTGGAAAGTCTGACACTGAATCACAAAAAGATCTCTGTTTTTTCCAAGTTCCTACAGATCTAGAATCTTCAGCACAAAGCTCAGCTTCTATTTCACCCTGAGAGTCTATAATCATGTGATGTGAGCATAAGACACTGTCTCTTCACAGCATCTGGCAGGGCTAGACGAGTGCCCAGAAGCTCTTTTTAAGTGTCATGTATTACAACAAAAGAAATCCAATATGGTTAGAACTTGACGGAACTTTGAAACAAATAGATTTGGTTTCTCAGGAAAAGACCTCTGTGCTGTGCTGGACCTCTCTTTAAAAACTTGTAGCTGTGTGTGGTGGTAGACAACTGCAATTCCCAGCACGTGCGGGGTTAAGTCAGGATTGTGTATCTGCAAACAACTTGGCCATGGAGCGAGAGTCCCACCCAAAGGGGGTGCACAGAGATGTTCCTCAAGTGGTAACTGCTTGCCTTCAACGTGCAAATTCCCGTGTTCCATTCTCAACACCAAAAGATAATTAATACACACCAAAAAACTTTTAAAAGGCTAGAAGTTAACTCCTGTTTAGCAAACCAAAGGCTCCAAGATTGATTCTCATAGAAACAGAGAAAAGAAAAAAGAAATTTAGCCAAGGATGGTAGTGTATGCCTCCAATCCCATCACTCCAATTTCAGGGGATCTGATGCCCTCTTCTGACCTCTGTGGGCATTGCATGCATGGCACACTTATGTACCTTCAAGCAAAACATACATACACATAAAATAAATACAAATTAAGATTTAAAAAAGACAAAGGAAAACCTCAGCATGACAGTGAAGATGGATCCCCAGACAATGTGCTGCACTGCAGAGGAAGAGGAGGGAAGATAGTCTAGAATGGAATCACGAGGACTCTAGGTTTACTCAAGATGAATAGAGCTCTTTTTATCTGCAATTCTCCCCCACTGCTGGGGACTGAAAGCTTTCTGCATGCTGGGCAAGGGCTTTCCTCTTGTGCTGGACCTGCAAGCCTGGTTTGCTGAGAGAGGATTCAGATAATTACTGGAGAGTCGGGGTAGGTAGAACCAGTGATTAGTACATAGAAACTGAAACAAATGGAAGAACGACTTTAATGAGCTTCAGGAGTTCTACACATCTCAGCTCCAAGTACCATCATGATCACAAGGTGAAGACTTCCTGCCCCTAATACCTGTCTGTACTGGGAGGATGAGAGGTGGGATTGGGCTAGATGAAGTCGACACTGACAGAATCAAGCAGTACTACAAGCATGTCAGAAACAAGATAGGAAATACCAAACAATCAACCATGAGTTGAAATGAGACAAGGAATCAGAGGAACATAGCGAGAATGGCTGTCCTTCACATATTTGGTAGAACAGCTGACTTTGCCACAGTGTTTCAATCTGTGGCTTTTCTTCTCTCTAGAGCTGTGGATTCCAACATGGAAATAAAGTGACAACTTCAGCTTCTTAGTCACATGAACCACATTCCAAAATGTCTCACTCACATATGTTGGTGGTTTCTGTAGGAAACAGCATGGATACAGAACATGTTCAACAGGATCGTCATATCAATTTAGTGAGTGCATTTACAAAACGAAGTGGAAACTCAATGTGCATGCATTATTATATTTTTTCACAAAATACACTGTAAAAAATTGTTTTACATTACACCACATTGTGAATTAAAGGAAAGAGAAAGTTTAAAAGCATAGGTTGAAATTATGTGTTCCCTCGGGCTGATGGCTCAGCAATTAAGAGCACTGGCTACTCTTGCAGAGGAACATGGATCGACTCCCAGTGCCCACAAGGCAGCTAACAACCATGCGTAACTCCAGTTCCAGGGGAATATAACAGGTTCTTCTGACCTCTGTGGGCATGGCATGACATGGGTGCGCTTACATTCAGGCAGGCAATACATTCAAACATAAAAATAAAAATAAAAAAGAGATATAAAAAATTATGTGTTCCCACATCTGATTCAAAAATTAAACACAGGAGTGATAAACATTCTTCATCCCCAGTAGGAGTCTCAGTCCTTCTGATGGCATCAGGCAATACTCACATCCTTATGGGAAACTCTGAACTAGTGGTATCATTTAAGTAAAATAAAAGTGCTTGAGATAGCTATATCATAACACAAAAGCCAGACATGATGAACTCTGGGGATTACTGTATTCCCTATTCTTCTGTCATTTATCTTTCTCTTTTTACAAGGGGCATCTTTGTTAGAGTCCAAACTTTTTTAAACAGGAAGATGAAACCAAAGCTAAGAGAAATTCTTTGCTTGCAGCTACAAAGCTCAGCTCAGAATGAGCCTGGGTCTCCTGACCACTAAATTCAAACCTCTTTCCACAAATCTTCAGGAACAGGGAATTCTTTAAGGCTCTCGGTGTACTAGTCAATAGTTTAAATACCTGACTGATGAATATTGTCTGGTTATAATATTTATGATAATAGCTATGATAAGGTATTGTTCTACACACAAGGATTATCTTATTCCCATCATCCTAAGTACTCTGTTGGGCAGACTCTATTAGCAATCAACTCCATTTTTCCAGATAGAGAACTGCAGACCTGGAATGTTAACATGCCCAAAGTCACTAAACTAGAGTGACAAAAGCAAGAAATCAAGGCTATTAGCAGAGCTTTTAACACCATATGCATGAGGGTTCTGAGTTATATGAATACATATCCATATTTCTACCTATTAATTAGCCTAAAATTAATGATTATTTATTAAAATGAACCAATAATTCACACAACATGACTATGTTTTGCAGCAGATTCAGTGTTACGAAAGCATTCTAACTTATTAAATTAATAGCTTTGGGTTCAAATAATCTAAACGAATGGAAATGATATATACAAGCGAGTTTAACCACATAATATGCATCCAGAGATGGGTGCTCAAAGGCTGGCTAATATTCAAATATACAGATTTTATCTCAACACACAAAGAAGTGCAAATTGGTTTGATAACATAGGTGTATTTATTTTCAAAAGAGTCAAGTGCAAACTTAAAATTAGAAACAAAGCTTTTCAAGACTAAAGACAAAATCTAAGTAACAATCCTACAATCGTGCATTTTAACTCAAAGTACAAATATGAATAAAGAATTTGCAACTACATTAAAAAATTAAAATACTTCTCTCTAAATCCAAAATACCACACAATCTTTAACCTGTTCTCATCTTGTCAACCTAGAAACATTTATCATATGCTACCAGGAAAATATAGGCAAGGATTACAAATCAAGTCTCTGTGATTAAAGAAACAGGACTCTCCCTCACTTCTCACTTCTCAAATCATTCAACTGTATTTCATTTCTGAAAAAAAAAATCATACAATCATACCTCCACTCTAGAAAAAGAATGACTACAAATACCAAGGAAGCATGGTACTTTCATTAAATTAAAGCAAAAATCACAAGTGTTCAACTTAGAAATGTACATTCTTATAGCAAATGCTAAGTACAATTTTATTTGATGGCTGACATGTAATAATAACTGTAAGGATTTAACCAGATATAAAAATGTGAGACCAACCTCTTTAGGCTCAAATACTTAAAAAGTCACTAGGAATAAGGAAAGATTTCTGTTTACATAAACATGTATATTTTAGATGAAAAATCAGGGGCAGTGGCATCTCCCTGGTCCCTTAGTAGTATTTGGATTTTCATGAAGAATCAGCAGCACCCAACCTTAAGTGTTAATTCCGTGTTTCCAAAGCAACTCTTCAACAGATTAGTTGGCAGTGTTCTAGCTTTCAGAAGATGGGTGGGGTGCAAATATCTGAAATAAGATAGCATGCATGCACTTACATTTAAAATCATGACTCCAAATGTGGAATTATATATTGGAGGGGCCTAAAGAAATCACCATGAAAGGAAAAGAGTGAGCCAGGAGTAAGAGAAGCCAACAGTAGTCTACTCAATAGTAATGGTTCTTTAGTCTTCAAGGGCAAGTTGGGAAGCATGAAAATATTCTTATATGACTTTAGGGAAAACCTGTCTAGAAATTTATTTTGTAGAACACTGAACAAAACTTACAAAAACCTTCACTCTTGCTTATAAACCACATGATTTTTTCCTTGTTACCATCATATACATAACATTTAAATAGTTTCTTTATAAATATGTTAGAGCACAAAGAATTCATTTTGTTGCAGTGATGGCCCACAACTGTACAAAGCAATGTAAGCAACATATATATATATATATATATATGTATATATATAAAATGATTACGAAAAAGTGCAAAGAATAACAGTATTAAGAATTTTTGCTTTTTACAGTAACTATGGTTCAAGTGTGAAAATCTATCAAGAATATATAATCCCAGACTTTACTTGAAGATTTAAAAAGAAACTCCCACTCCAAGTTACTGCACAGACAGTCCCTTATCAACTAACTCTGCCCTTCTCCCAAACCTAGCATTTCCAGTTTCTAAACTCTTCACAAACAGGAAAAAAAAAAGTGGTAACAGTGTTTTCTTCCCTTTAACTTCCCCAAACTCATCCAAGATAATTAATCAATCACCCGTAGGTCTGAACAAGCTTTTGAGGAAGTCATTGATAACCCGCTTTGCTCAAATTAGAGCACAATGAAAGGCTTTCTGAAATGCAAACTATTGATCAAGAATCAAGTCAGCAACAGCAAACAGACCATAAATTACAAATGTAATCTAATACAAGCTCATTTTAAAATCAATCCCTGTTAGTAAAGATAAATTCAGAGTCTAAATCTCTTTTCCAGGTTCAGCGCTGTGCAAGGGATCCTGATTCAAATATTTTATGATTCCATAAGCTTTTCTAACAGGAAAACACTTCCTGTTGAATTTTGATTGACTTACTATCATTTTCTTCTTGGTCTCAGTCTTTTAATTGAACAAACATAGAATGGCCACTTTTAGTATTTTTAAAAGTGTACTTTCCTCTTTAATCATTCAGATAATTACAGTTGCTGATTTTTAGTTCTCAGAGATCCAAAGGAGCAGTTCAGCTTCCCTTCAGACATGTTAGTAGATATTTTTGGTATGTATACATTGTTTTCTTCTTAATTCAGGCACTGTAATTATTCACAATATTACATTTCTACATCTAACCTATATAACAATTATGATCTTAAAATAATACCTTCTAAGATACTGGTGCCATATTACATTACAACTGATTTTTCTCCTTCATGATAAATGGTTGGATGAGAATTTTAAAGCCTCACAGCACTTCTGCTCTGAGTAGTGTGAATACATATTTTTGTAACATGTTTACTATTTAAACTTCTGAACTAAAAAGACAATAGACACCAGAAGCTGTACATTTCCTCTACTACATCTACTCCAGCTCCAATGTACTTAATTCAACATTAAGTATTTTTTCTTTGTGAAAACAGGTGTATCTTAGGCTAATTTTTAAAAACTGAATTTCTGCTCTAAAATCAGTAACACAGCTAAAGAGAAATTTCTTTTCGATTTCCCTTCACTAGAACTATACAAAACTAACTTAGAGTAGACTCAACAACTATTTTAATCAGTTTTGGTTGCTTTTTCTTTTTTACTGTGTCTTTAGAATGATACCTTGCATTCTTACAGACAGGTCAATAAAGGCTTAAACTCTAGAACTGAAAAACCATCAGGCCAGCTCCTGTGCAAATGTAAGTAAGAGAGCAACATTTTATTTGCCCCCATACATTCGCTCAATGTCCTTGAGATAATGGTTCTTCAACTCCTTCCTTTTCAGTTTGAAAGCATCAGTTACCAAACCAGTTTCAGGGGTCCATGGCTCTGGGCTTAATCGAACCTTGATTGGAATTTCAAATCGCTCCAATTTCACTGAAATAAGAGGAGAAGAAAAGTAAAACAATTAATAAAAAACAGATTTTTTCACAATGTACCAACATGATGCACTCGAGGAGAGAATTTATCTATTGGTATGTCAGACAGTTATTAGTAATTTGATTTTCTGTTTCAAAGCTGGCATAAGCTATTTCAGCCATACAGACATCCGCATCTTCTTCTCCAGAGGCTTCATACTATATTCCCTCAGCCTGGGGTGATCTTCCATTGTTATCTGCTTAAATGCCTCCTCCTCAGAGACAATTTCCCTTGATTATTCGTAACAAAAAAACCCTCAAGATATTTGTCTCATCTCTTTATATACTCTTAGACTATCCGTTGTTCAAAGCCCTTATTCACCACTCAACACTATTATATATTTGTCTCAACCACTAGGACATAAGCTCCCATGAAATTCGTGTCTTTTTTTTTTCCTTTCTTTTTTTATGAAACAAAGTCCCCCAGTAGCCCCAGCTATCCTGGAATTCAGTATGTAGACCAGGCAGGCCTCGATCTCACAGTGCTGGCACTAAAGGCATGTGCCACCATGCCCCCCTATGGAGCCTTTGTTCTATCCATACACTATTAGAAAGCCCTCAATAAATACATACAAATATACCAAGTCCATGGGAAATAAAAAGTAAAACTCTAGACAAATACTCTTTATAGATTATATTACATATTCAAATATAAACCAAAATGGTATTTATTTGGAATGCTAAAGGTATAATAAGAACTGCTGCTAGACATGGTGCATGAGTTATAAAACCCAATACATGTAGTGGAAAAGCATAAGGAATTAAGGACATACAAGTGATTAACAGAGTATTCCATCATATTAGCTTGTTTCTTGTATTCTCCCAAGATACTTATTCATACAGGCTTGTTCTTAAAATTCTGAAGGGCCAGCAACAGAAATGGCACTCTGCATGGGCTTTATTCATATCTAATGACTTAAAATAACAATTGTATCAAAGCAAATATCTGCATTATTTAAAAACCTACAACAGCCTTGATGACGTTAGAGATCATTTTGTTTCAAGGAGGGCACAAAGAATTCATGTTTAGGCAAACTGGGGTTTCTTGTGGTAGTCTGAATTTTATGGACAATTAGTTGAAGTAGTGATTTACTCACTCAAATGAGAAAATATAAAGCAGAGTGTGGAAAACAATTATTTACAGTCAGGTTCCCCCAAATAATGCCTGAGCAGGTTACAAAAGAATATACATGTAGCGTGACTGCACCATGTCTACTCTGATCTAGTTCAGTAACAGACAGCATATCTCTACAACGTAGCTCCCATCTGAACCCCAAGGAAGATCTCAACCCCAGATTTGGTTCCAAATCTTTTCTTTCCATTTACTTTCCTTACTTACAAACGTTCAGTTCTAGGAACACCAACCAATTTGGTCCATTATTTCAATTATAAACAAGTCAATTACAGCATGATTCTAAATATCCCTATATTTAATCTTCACTAGCTAAAATGTTTAAAGTATAACAAAGGGTGGCTTTGTCATGGAAACTCCTGAACATTATTCGGTAGTGAGGAGAGAAATGGGAAAATATAGTTTCCTATAAAAGGAATAAAGCAACTTCCAAAAAATGAGAAAGATGAAAAATAAGGGGACTGGAAAAACCAATTTACTTGTGACACTGTTATCTGAATAAACCTGAACATTGCAAAGTATCACCTGCAGGTGGCAGCATATCAAGGTTTACAGACTATTTGCCCAAATCTCTAGAAAACAACTACTTTGCATTCTTATAATAGTATCTATACCCTGTGCTTAAAGAAACATGAAGAGACCTACCAGGAAAGATGTATAATCTTAGAGAGATTCGCTAAATACAATGTGGAATGTCTCTGGGATTGTAATTTGAAGTGAAAGGCTAGCAAGATAAATATTTACTGGCATAGAACGTTTATAATTTATATATTTAGTCTATGATTATCATTCAACATCCAAATCATAAATATTACAATAGGAAAGTTTATTCTGCTTTCTACCTGACTCACTTTCCCCAGTCAAATTTATACAATTAAATACCCAACGATAAGTATTCAGGCAACAATCGACTTTACTACACATTCCGAGACCTATGAATAACTGGCAGTACACCTCCAGAGGTAGCTTATTAGTTGAAATACTTTTTGAAATATATGTATTTTTTTTAAAAATCAGGATCTGTACCAAGGAAATCTACTAATGTAGAAACTTCCAAAAATAGGTGTGTGTGTGTGTGTGTGTACACTAAAGGAGTTGAACTGGAGTTACCTTATGATAGGGTGACAATGTCCCTGCTGGACACCATAGGCTAATGAATAAAAAGCCCAATGCTAGGAATGAGTTATCTCTTTAGGACTGTTGGCTACTGAGGTCGGATAGACCCCCAAACATAGCCTGCTGGCTATTGCCACTGTTCTGAGTTAGCTTCGCAGAACTTGACAGTAAGACCCTACTGCTGAAGACACCACATACTTTAGTTATAAAACATGAAGAAATGAAGCTGGTAGTAACCTGGATGCTTCATCCCTACTGGCTAGGTTTCAGAGTGCTGGAGGGTGCTATGCACACAACCAGGAAAAACTGTAACCACTAATCTCTCCCAAATGTGAACAATGAGCTACAATAATGACTGGCCTGGCACAAATGCCAACTGGTGCAAAACAGGCACAAATGTCAAGAGAGTAAATACATTTTTGGATTGGATTTAAGGCCCACTCCACAAGATGAAAACCATATCTGCCACCACTATTGGGGCCAAGAACCTGTGGCTAGACATGTTGAGAGGCCCTAGGAAATAGCCTAGCACTACTATTCTGCTAAACAGGCATAGGATTAAGCCAACTCCTAATGACTTATACCCACATATTAGTGTCTGTCTCATCTCTAATCAAAAAAGCTTCTTTTTAGCAGAAAATGGCAAATAACACAGAGATCCACAACTGGTCAAGGTACAGAGAACAAGACTGTAGAATGCACAGTCCTAAATGGAACACCTGGATCACACCCACTATAAAATATTAATGAATACACAAAGTTCAGGAAATACTAGGAAAAAAGGCAGGTGTCACTGTTCTAATATCTGACAATATAGAGTGAAAATCAAAACTAGTGAGAAAGATAAAAGATGGACACTTCATATTAAGGGAGTAATTCATCAACAGGATGTTGATTCTAAACATGTATGCCTTGAACACAGGTGTACCCAATTTCATAAAACAAATACTATTATATGTGAAATCACAGATTAACCCCAGTGCCACAGTACTGAGTTATGTCAATACCTCACTTTTACCAATTAATGTGTCTCTCAACAAAAAATAAGTAGAAATATGCAAATTAAATTATACCATAGATCAAACAGACATCTACATAATATTCTATTCAAATACTGAAGAATATACATTTTATCAGCAGCCTATGTAATTTCCTCTAAAATATATCATATATTAGGACACAAAACAAGTCCTAAAAATGTGAAAATTGAAATAATCTCTTGTATCATATCTAATTACAATAGAATTAGACCACAAATCAACAGTAAAGAAGAAACTCTAGAGTATACACAGAGATTAAAGAACACAGTATGTATACAACACATAGATCCAATAAACTTCAGAAACTCCTTAGTTCTCACCTAAAAAACATATATTCTAATAATTTGAAAATACATGAATTTTTAGAGGCATATGACCTACCAAAATTAATCTAAGATGAGATTATACACATCTACAAACAGTGAGATTCAAGCAATAACTAAAATCTCCCAACTAAAAAAAAGTCCAGACCCAGATAGATTCATTGGTGAATTTTACCAGATCTTCAAAGAATTAACAGCAAACCTTCTCAAATTATTCCATAAAATAGAAAAGGAAAGAATATTAGCAAGTTCTTTAAACAAAGTTAGAATTTCCCTGCTACTAAAATCAAAGATGCAACAAAAAAGAAAATTACAGACTAGTATCCCTGATGAACATAGATAAAAAAATTTCAACAAAATCCTTGCCAAGCAAAGTAAAGAACACATCAAAAAGAGCACTTATTACAATCAAGTTTGCTTTATTCCAGAGATGCAGGAATGTCTCAATTTACTTAAACCAATATATGTTGTAAATTAGATAAAGGGTCTCAAAGGACAGATATCACATGGTCCTTTTGATAGATGCAGAAAAAGCTTTCAACAAAATTCAGTATCCCTTCATTCTAAAAGTCCTGAAGAAACAGTGCATGAACGTTATATACAACAAACTAACCAACAGTACATGAAATAGAAGAAAATTCAAAGCACTTCACCTAAAATCAGAAAGAGGACAAGGGCGTCCACTGTCTCCACTCTCCTTCAATATGGTACTGAAGTCTTAGCTAGAGCAGTAAGACAAGAGGTACAAATAAAAGGGGTACAATAAGAAAGGAAGAAGTCAATAAATCTATATTTGCAGATGATATGATTGTATACATAAGAAACCTGAAAGACTCTGACTCCACCAGAAAACTCAGAGAAATGACAACTTTCATCAAAGTTGCAGGATACAAAATTAATGTACAAAAATCAGTAGCCTTCATATATATGAAAGGAAAGTATACTGAGAAAGAAATCAAGGAAATAATTCCATTCGTAATAGCTTTAAAAAATCACCTTAAAATAAACTTAATCAATAATGCAAAGGACCTCTATAATTAAACTTCAAAAAGACCAAGAAAAGAATTCAAAGACAGTAGAAGAGAGGCCTCACATAATCATGGATTGGTAGGATTAATACTGTGAAGATGGCCAGCCTACAAAAAGCAATCTAGAGATTCAACACAATATCGACATTCTTCACAGAAAGAGAGACTATTGAAATTCATATAGAAGGACAAAAGATCCTGGTTAGCTAGAGAAATCCTGAGCAAAAAGAATACTGCTATAGGTATCATCACACCTGAATTCACATTATAGTGTAGAGCTATATTCGAATGTGTCTATCAATACAATAGTATAGAAGACGCAGATACAAGACCACAAAAAATAAAGACATCTGATTTTTCACTAAGATGTATACACACTGGAGAAAATAACATATCCACAACTAGATGTGCTAGGAAACTGGATGTCTACATGTAAAAGAACAACACTTGATACTGACCTCCCAAATTGTGCATATTTAAACTCCCAAATCAATCAAAGACCTCAACATAAGATCAGAAAAATTAGGGAGTAGACTTCAAGGTATAGATATAGGTAAGGCCTTTCAGAATAGCACTGTGATCAAATTAATAAGGACAATAATCAACAAATAGGACCTCATGAAATACCTTCTGTACAGCAAAGTAAACTCTCAAATCAAGCAAAAAGGCAGCCTAAATGGGATAAAATCTTTGCCAGTTAAACATATGACAAAGGATTAGTAACTAGAATATTTAATGAACTCAAGAAACTAGAGACCAATAAAACAAATAATCCAATAAAAGAAGTGGCCTATGGATCTTAACAGAGAATCAACCAAAGAAAAAACAAACATTTTTAAAGTGTTCAACATCATTAACCATCAGAAAAATGCAAAATAATACTACTATGATATTCCACCTCATTCTACTCAGAATGGCTACCATCAAAAAAACAAATGAGAGGCTGGAGAGAGAGCTCAGCACTTAAGAGTACTGGGTGCTCTTACTATGATTAAAAATAATAAATAAAATATTTTTTAAATGAAAACAAATGCTGGTAAAGAAGTGGGAAAGAACTCTTATCCACTGTTGGTGGGAGTATAACTTAGTACAGTCACTATAGAAACCTTGTAGTAGGTCCTCAAAAAGCTACAAACAGGACTGCCATATGACCCAGCTAAACTACTCTGGGGCATATTCCCAAAGGACTATATATCGTATGAGAAAGATACTTGCTCATCCATGTTCAGTGCTGCTCTATTTCTAATAGCTAAAAAATGGAATCAGTCTAGATGTCCATCAACTGATGGATACTAAAAACACTGTACATACACACAATAGAATTCTATTCAGTCATAAAAAATCAAAAGTATGAAATTTGCAGAAAAACTGATAAAGCTGAGAAATGTTATATTAAGTGAGTGAACCTCAGCCCAGAAAGATAAATGCTCTATGTTCTCTCTCATATGAGGATCCTCAGTTCAAGTTTTAGATTTGTATGTTTAAGTTGGATGGTCTGTAGGGGTCAGGAAGCCAGAAAGGGTCCATAAGAGGGAGAAGAAGAGGCCTCAATGGTGGTAGAGGATAGAATACATGTGCTATGAACAAAGAAGGAAGTAATACTGTGTATTAAGGCTTTAAGCTGGAGGAAATGGGGAAGCAGACAAGGTGGGGAGATGGGTTAATCAAAACTAAGGATATATGAAAAAGCCTTATGAAAATTCACCATTTTGTAAACTAATTAAAAATGTAGGTTAGGAAAGAGTTTGAATGGAGGCACCTGCACTTGTGGACAACGATGCTCCCAGAAGACATGCATTATTCATAAACAAACACTGAGAAGCATGGGATACCTCCTTATGAGTTGATCAGAGAGCCCCAGAGAGGACCCCAACAAAACAGACTGAAACTCTTGGTTGACCACCATAACTAGATGAGATCCTATTGCTGAAGACAGAATACACTTTGTATATAGAGTATAGAGAAATCAAAATCAAACCAAGAAGGAAACTTCCTCTCTGCTTGCCAGCTTTCACAGTGCTGAAAGGTGTTATGCAGGCCACTGAGGAAGAAAGACATCAATGGTCTTACCTAGCACTGGACCAAGCATGCTATAATACCAACCTGGAGGCAAAATGTGCCCAGTGGTACAATAGTGGAATGCATGTTATGGGGATAAACCAAATGCTTTCTGATTGGATTTGAGGCCTGATCTACAACAGGGAATTCATTCTTGACCAAGTTCTGTAAACCTGATAAAAAGCCCTTGGCTGGGGAGGTCAACAACCCTAGAGAGAACCTACTACTCTTGTTTTCTTAATGGTCATGTTGTCAGACTGGCTTCTAAATATTTATGTTCATACCCATAGACTTAAGCTGCGTAACATTGGTCAAAGAAGCTTCTTTTTGCAGTGGAACGCAGTTAATACAGAGACTCATGGCTGGTCAAAGTGCTGAGAAAAAGTGACTGTGAGTGCACATCCCTAAATAGGATGGCTGTATCAATACCCCCTTCTTCCCACCCAAGGCCCAGGGAACGCTGTGGAAGAAGGGGAGAGGAAAGAACCTAAGTGTAGGAGGACAGGGATCAGCACTATGAAATGCTATTTTTAGTACATGACATGACCACTGTACTCAAGAACTCACAGCACAGTTACCTTACAAAATATCAAATCAAGCTAGCCAAAATGTCAACAATGTATGGGAAAGATTCATGAGGCCTCACCCTTAACTAAGGAGTTCTTGGTAGTTGATAGTCACTAGGGTTGTCATGGTTCTCCTTTGGGAGTTGGGGCCACTGGGAGGTTGCTCATCCTTCAGTGGATGTCCTCACACCCATGCACAGATGGGCAACACTAACTGGACTTAGCAGGTTATTAAAATAAAGAAGAAGACATGGAGCTGGGAGGGTGATGTGTTGGGCGGAGTTGTAGGAGTACAGATATGATCAAAATACACTGTGGACATGCATAAAATTCTCAAAGAACAAAAACTTGTGGGTTTTTTTTTTAAGTTTTTAAAAAGTTTATTCCAACATGGAAATTCATTACATATACTCAAGTTGCATTTTTTTAAACAGAAAGGACATGATGTTGGGAGGGAAATGTGCTGAGGAGGCATAGGGGAGTTGGAGGTGGGAGGAGGGGTAGATATTATCAAGATACACTGTATACGTATATTGCATTTCCAACAATTAAAACTATTCTTTAAAGAAGTCTTATACATAATATTTTGTGCATTAGACTCTTGAAGATTAATCAGGTGATTTTATTGGACTTCACCAGCTTAGCAATATCTTACTTACTGGCATTTGCAGCTTCTCGAATTTCTCTTAGTATCTCAGCTTCCATGGCGGGGTTATTGCAAATATCAACCCAAGACCCTTCTACCCCCTTCTGTTGTGCCAAAAGGGTCAGCCTTTTCTGGTTAGGAACCACAAAACTGATCACATAGGACTGGTCACTGAAAAAGCACAGATAATGAAATAGAAATTAAAATGAGCAAAAGTATTCCTAAGTTATTCAAGAAAATAGCCCAGTACTGAAATTCTAAATATGTCTCTTACAGTAACACATAAAGAAAGTAGTTCGATTTTTGAGGCTTCTGACTTAGAAGAACTTGGATTTAAAACTCACCTCCTCATGCAGTTACTACCTATGTGATCTTCTGAGGAAATCACTCATGCTAAGTCTCATTACTATGGGTATTAAACGAAAGAAGTTGTGGCATAGGTAGGGGTTAGGTAAGTACTTGCAAGACACAGTAGATGCCCAATAAAGAATTACAATGTCTTAGTTATTGGAAATGATCTTCATGCTGCTAATTAAATATGTTTCATAAATGTATCATTGCCAAACTCTGAAAGTATGACATTATATTTATTCTTAAAAACAATCAAATTCTTTTCTAATGTTCCCTTAACTGTAAGTACCTGAAACACAACTTTTTAAAAAATAAAATACACATAACCTTTTTTGATGTTTATTTTTCTTGAATTTTTACACATTTCATATAAAACATCTTAATCATCTTTATACTCCCTCCCTCACAGATACTCCCATAGCCCCACCCCCACCAGATTTCACATATTCTGTCATATATGTTAAGGCCAATTGAGTCAAGTTAAGTGTACTCAGATGTCCCTCACTGGAAGTTCATCCACTGGGGTGAACTTCAGTGAGCTGGCTCGGTGCATTAAGGCAGTTGCCACCAAGTCCGATCTCTTCAATTTGACCTCCAGTATGCACAAGGCAATGGTATAGAACTAACTTGTACAAGTTGTCCTCTGACTTGCACACATACGTGCTATGGCACATGCACAGCCTCCCACCCATCCACCCCCATGCAGAAAAACAAATAACTGATTTTGTCTTTTAAAAAGAACATCACCTTTTGGCAAAAGCACAGATGTTGTCAATAAGTGGACAGTTCTTCAGTGCTGCTTCTACCTTCCCAAGGGAGACATACTCTCCTGCTTGTAACTTTACCAGATCTTTCTTACGATCTGTAATCACAAAGAATACATATTCAGATTATTTCACTGTGGGGTGCAGAATACTGACTTTCTTTGAATCTCATTTGGGTTAGTTGTTATTTACAAATTTATTTCTTCTAAAATCTTGCTATATATATAAAACATCTTCAAATACGTATCACTGAAAAAGACTTCCTTAAGTATTTTATTTTAAGATCTGGGTGTGGTGATCCACATATGTAATATCAGCATTCAGGAGTCTACGGCAGGAGGATCACGAGTTCCAGGTCACTCTGTGCTACACAGTTGGTTCAAGTCCAGTATCTAGCAAGACTCTGTCTCAAAAAATGTACTTTAAAAAGTACTGACTAAAGGTTATATCCTATATTTAAAACTTTAGCATCTTATCACACACCTAAATATTACAATCAAGTTAAGGGAAGGAGCAGGACTCTGGCACATTAGATTAGAACGGGAGCTCTGCCTGGTACAATTTATATGATCCTTGGCATCACAGCTAACCTCTCTTGACATCACTTTTACCAGGAATAATGGTGCCAACCTCACAGAAACAGTGTCAACAAATGTTAATTCCCATTTTCCCTATTTGAAATTTTCTTTTAAAAATGACAGCGTTAAAAGAAAGTACTGGCACCTTGGCACCTGGAGTTGTTTTTGAATGTAATCATCTGCTTCGGTAGGTTAGTCAGGACAATGCCAAAGCAGCAATCATTTTCTGAAGAACAGACTGGTGTTAAAGACTGAAATGATCACTTTTTAACTTTCAGAGACAGTTAAAGCCATAGAAATATTTGTACACCAGGAAAAACATGGATGCATGTGGTCTACTGGGTATGGAAGTAAAGGCGAGGCAAGACCTAGAGTAGTGTGTATCATAGTTACTCAGGAGCATGTGGAATTGAGCAAAACAGTTCTCTTCTGAATTACTCTTTGTTTTCTCATTAGCCAGTCTGTTGTTTGTTTTTCTTCCCAGTCTCCCCATCCCAAATGCAGGTACTTGTACCTTGCTAGTTACTTAAAAAGATACAGAACTGAGCATGGTGGCACATGCCTTTAATCTCAGAACTGGGGATGTAGAGGCAAACAGATCTGTTTTGAAATTGAGGCCAGCCTGATCTACACAGCAAATTCCAGGCTAACTGTGGCTACAGGGAGGACCTGTCTCCAAAACAAACAAATACAAGCTCAGGCAATTCTCTGAATATTTTATATTCATGAACTCATCTAATCCTAATAGCCTCCCTGAGAGGTTGGTGGCAGCTCTTTCACAGATGGAGATACTCAGGAATGAGTATAATAAATTACCCAAGTTCAGAACCAATCTGTCTGTCAACGTTATTGACAATCTGATCTATATAATCATTGATGTTTTCTGAAGTTACGATATGAAAGGAAACAATCAAAAAGAAAATACACAAACCTATAATCTGTAAACACCCATCAGGATGGAATTCTCCAATATCACCAGTACAAAACCACCTCTGTCCATTTTCATCCACAGAATAATCTTCTGCTGTTTTCTCTTCATTTTTGAAATATCCCATAGAGATATTCTGCCCACCAATTACAATCTCACCTCTGGGGTTTGGCTTATCATGAACTGTATAACCACCTAGAAATCATTTTAAACAATCAGTTAGTACTGTAAAAAGAAATTAATTTTATTGTATTTATTATTGTGTGTGTACATGTGAATGCATACATGTGCCACGGTGCATATGTGGAAGTCAGAAGAAAACTTGTGGGAGTTAGTTCTCTGCTTCCATCATGTGGGTCCTTGGAATAAACCTCAGGTCAGCAGGTTGACAATAAGCACCTTCACACACTGAGTCATCTTGCCAACAATTCATTTATTCATAAAATTTTTATTTTATTTTTATGGGGGAATATTAAGTTTACCTTTAGTCAGTTACATAAGTGAATGACTTCAGGAACACCAGAGAAAGTTCTACAATCATCACCATTGAAAACCATTCATCCCAAAACCTCCTGTGATACAAAACTTCAAATTTAGGATATAATTAAAGTGTAGAGTTCACAGAGCTCTTAAGATGATGCCTTCCCAAACAAGAGCAACACTTAAAGCTATTGTAAGTAAATTACCAATACACTGCTACAATGCCTCTCAGATTTTGTTCCAAGGAAGCTTCAGTAAAAGAGAACAGATAATTAGTACCTAAGAAAGGCAAAGCTTTAAGTGGGAGAGAAGGAGAAGCTATGGGAAATGGTCAATTATTATCTAGTAGTTATTATCAAGTCTCTCTGGCATGGCAAAGCTGTTAATTACTTATTTATCAAATAATGTGCTTACCATCTTTTATCACATCCATGATAGGAATAATACTTTGTTTCTGTCCACAACTCATTTGTAAATAAAATAATGTCTGTATGGTGTGGGTTTCCTTTTTAAAAAACATATTTTATTTATTACTTCATTTTATGTGTATGAGTATACTGCCTGCATGTGTGTAAGTATGCCCGGGTCATGTAATGCCCACAGAGGTCAGAAGAAGGAGTCATCCCCAGGAACTAGAGATATGAAGTTGTTGGCCACGAAATGGGCACTAAGAAGTGAACCTGAATCCTCTGCAAGAATAGCCAATGCTCTTAACCACCATCCCTCCAGCCCCAATGGTAAAGGTTTCCTTTAAGTGGCTTGCCTTTATAGGTACATGGAAAAACTCCACTGTATAAATAGGTATATAGCTTAAGTCTTGATTATGAAAATCTTTGTTAGGGCTAGAGTCTTGGTATATATGTATGTATAATCAGTTACAAAGTGACTTGAAAATCCAAGGGTTTTCTTTGGTCCCAACATCCTTACTAGCAGAGTTGAGCTTCAAAATGTTTCTCATCTTCTCCAAGCTCAGGGAGAACCCCAATAATTTTTTCTACCTTTTGTCAAGTATTTCCTAAACTGAGACTAATCATGAATAAAATGCTGAATTTTTTTCCAGAAGCAAATGATATCATAGGGAACAGGCAGCAAACAGCAAAGGATCATGTGATGCAACAGATAGCCCATCACTTCTAAGAAACAGCAGTCTTGAGCCTCACAGTGGTCTTCAGCGTCTCTAGTTATGAGAGCATAGGATGAAATTCTTACCTTCCTGCCAGTCTTTCAGCTTAATTTCACAGCAAATAAGAGGAGCTCCAACTCGTCCAGTAGTATAGTCAGTAACTGGGGGAGAAAAGGGAACACAAAAACATTAGCAGGCCACATTTCAGATGCACATTGAAACACCAGAGACACTGAATTTAGAGTCAGAGTCTAAAACATGACAGAAGAAGCCTTGGAGAGGAGTATCAACTGATCATTTTTCAGTGTCTGAACTCCATTCCCACACTCTATTTTTGCTTTCCATAGTTGTACTTTTGATAATTACATTCTTAAAAAATTGTGTTAGAGGATGATCAGGATTCTGCTAAGACACAATGTGATGAGAATCCCTGCTCTAGCACTCACTATGGATCTTGGACAGGTTACCTAACCTATCTTTAGTTTCCATTTCTTCACTGGTTGAATGGAGATAGTAACTGAGCCTACTTCATACAGGTACATCCTATGGAGATTAAATGAGGTGATACATAGACAGCGCTTACTGTTTACAAAATGAAAATGGTTTATAATTTTTAACCAAGTATCAAACATCATGATAATGATAGTATTAACCCTAGGTAACCTGTGACTACAGTTAAGTAATAATCACATATTCAGGACAGCCTGTAGCTTAATATAATAGCCAACACTATAATAAACATTGTAGAGTGAACATTTAAAGGATAGGGAGACCCTACACTCATTGGCTTTACCAACAAGCCACAAGGGGAGAAATGTATGTGAAACAGTATAAACAACACTTAACAATCAACTGCATGGTACTGGAGGTGAAAGGGTCAGGCAGCAGACAGACGTGAGCTGAGGACCTGAAAGAACACAACTGCTCCTATAGACAGCCTAAATCCTACTATAAAATGCTGGCCCGAGCTTTTATGAAAAGGCTTCATTTTGAAGAATAAGAAAATGTCTTCAATGCCTTGAGCTCAATCATGGGAACTTGAGCAGTCTCAAAAGAGTTGGATATGAGATAATCAAGAAATACAAGGTAACCAAGAAAACAAGCTGTACCTCATGATGGTCAGAATGCCCCTTTGTGGTTAAACGTCCTTCAGGCTACAGATAGGCTATTCCCACTGTATCAAAAAATAAGGTGCCCAGGAATTTTCCAAGATGTGCATTAAGAGTCTTCAAAAGATTTTGGCTTCATAATGTCATTTACATTATGGTTTTGAAATCCTCTGCCCTTACTTTGTGGTTTTGTAGAGAATCATAGGAAAGAAAACATTCTAAAATGGAGAACTAATCTACAGTGATTTGGGGGTTGGGGTCTCACCTTACCCTTGAATATGCCATCTACTTTAGAAGCAGTCATAAAAACCTCTTTAAATCTACTGAGTTGCTCCCTGCTTGGACCCACACACTCCAATCTGTCTTTGGAATATTTTGCTTTGCTAAATAAGCTTCTTCTTAAGCTGTCTATCCCTGTCATTTAATTTCCTTTTCCTTCCTAAACAACCAAGAGTGCCGTAGTGAATACAGAGGTACCTTAAGATACCAGAATGAATAACATCAAATGAAGTGGTTGGGAAGCACTATATAGAAGGGTTGGGCACTAACCAACCAATGCTATGACTAGACAACAAATGGGGCATTCTGAGCAAAGAGAAGAGAAACTATCGATAGAGACTTGAGATGATACGTCCCTGGATGAGGGTACTGGCCTGAAAAGAAAAGGTGGCTGTGTAAAATAGGTGGGTACAACAGCACTAGATTAAAACAGCTTAAAAACTAGGCAAAGGTGCATTTAGATTTGATACACCATCTGTCAAACAGTGGGTAGGATAGATATGCCTAATAAAAGGAGACAAGATGGATTTGATACAGCATAGACAGACATAGCTGTTGAAGCACTGTCATTTCAGAGCACCTGAAATCCTAAAATGCTGGATGACAATTTTGGCACAGAGGGAAAGTTATGAAATGGGAAGATTTGATGAAAGTTAAAGGGAGCAAACAATTGGAGTACTTCAAATCTGATTGAATTCTTGGAATGAGTTTAAAGATAGTAACAGTGACACAAACGATTTAGCCATGGAGAGACAATTTTGAAATAATAGTACTGATTGAGACAGCATCTTCAACAAATGGTGCTGGCAAAACTGGATCTCCACCTGTAGAATGAAACTAGACCCCTATCTACCACCTTGTACAAAAGATAACTCCAAAAGGATCAAAGACCTCAATGTGAAACCTGAAACTATTAGAAGAAAACATTGGCTGTAACCTATATGATACAGATGTAGGAAAGGACTTTCTATATTAGATATCAGCTCCTCAGGAATTGGGCCAACAATTAATAAGTGATGTCTCATTAAAATGAAAAGTTTCTGTACAGCCAAAGAAACAACCAAGGAAGTAAAGAGAAAAGCCACAAAGTGGGAGAAAATCTTCACCAGTGACACATCTGATAGAGGACTAACATCCAGAATATATAAAAAAACTCAAAAAACAAAGAATCAAGAAAAAAAATGAAAAGAAGAGCTCAGGATCTGAATAGAAAGTACTCAAAAGACAAATAAAGATGGCTAAGAAACATCTTTAAAAGTGTTCAACATTCTTAATAATTAGGGAAATGCAAATTAAAGTCACCTTAAAATTTCATCTTACCCTGATGTAACTGCAGGAACTAGGAACATGGAAAGGAACCAGGGAGGCAGGGAAAGTAGGAACTTTAGAGAGAAGAACAGTAGGAGTCAGGTGTTACTAAGGAAGAAATGGGTAAGATAGGGGTATTTAAATGGAAGGCTTATACAGGGAATTATGGGGATAAAGGTGAAGAAAGAGCTCAAGAGAGGGGTTCCATAGGAGACAGGCATTACCAAGGGAGAAATGGGGAAAATGGGGATATTTTAAATGATCAGGGGATGGAGAAAGTATAAGACAGGGAGAGAGAGAGGAGAGATAAATCATGCCTACCTTGTGTAAAAAACCAGAGGGAATCATATTAGTCTAACAATGACAAATCCCATATACAACATCTCTGCATGAATCCATGTGTATAGCTGAAGGCTATATAACAAGAAACAGTACCAGACAGGAGAAAACTTCCTTTAAGTTGTTGACCAGGAAGTCCAAGAGACTCCCCAAATTATAAAGACTATTTGCCACAGTCCTTCTTGCCTCCCAGAACTTGAAGCAAAGACCTCACTGATGAAGACAGGACAGACTTTCGACACAAGATTTGGAGCAAAGCAGCTGGAATTGACCTGGAAGATAAGTGGATAAACTTGCACTGAGGAACGTCTGTGGCCACTAATTTGCCTAGATAGACCTTAACACAAATGACAGAATGCATGAATTCCAGTAGGGGGATAGATGAGAGTATACCAATGGGGAAGCAGGTACCAAGATGATTAAGAACATCAGTATGAAATACACAAAAATTCAATTAAAAATGTATCAAAAAAGGAGTATTGACTTTAGACATAATGGAGTTTAAAGTGATAGTGAGATCATTTCCTGGGTTAGAGAGATGCCTCAGAGGTTAAGAGCACTTACTGCTCATGGCAGAGGACTGGAGTACTATTCCTAGCACCTATGCCAGAGAGCGTAAAACCAACCCTTTGCAACTCCACCTTCAGGAGATCCAACCCCCTCTTTTGGACCTGTGTTGGGTACCTACACTTGTATGTACATACCTACACACCGACACACACACATAATTTTAAAATAAATTAAATATATTAAAAACAAGATTTGCTCAGTAAATTAAATTAAATAAATAAATAGAAACAAGTTTTATATAATCTCAATGTTGCTCAACCTCAGGAGCAACATTCTTGCCCCTCAGGAGATATGTTGCAATATTTGGAGAGATATTTCATTATCACAGCTTGAGTGAATAAGGCTGCTAAATGTTTTTCAGTGCATAAGAGAGTGCTCAGAAACAAAGAATTAATTGGTTCAAAATTTCAACAGTGTCAAGCACCTTTCCTTAGAGTTGAAAACAAGAGAAGATAAAACAAAGGAGAAATCAGGACAGGAAATGAATATTGGAGAAGGGTATAAATGTGATACTTCATTCCAAGAGTGTTTTTATCTAAAGAAATAATTATTTTGGTCATGCTGTCAAACTGCATTTTAAATTCTAAGTCTATACCTGTAGATTTGTGTTGCTGCCAACTTTGGTTGGAGAAGTTTCTTTTTCTTAAGTGGGTAGTGGTTAATGCGGAACCTCCTAACTGGTCAAAATGCCGAGCACAAATAACAGAGTGCTCAGTTATGGACTGTGTCCTCTACATCAACCTTCCTCACCCAAGGCTCAGGGAATATATCAGAAGAACCAGCAGATGGGGAAGAGAGCTGTGAAAGGCTGACTCTTGAACATGACATGGCTATTACACAAATCAACTAAAGCAGGGGAGATACCTGTATAAGACCTGTACAAGACTAAGCCAGTGAAAATTCCAAGACACATGAAGAGGGGCCCCTAAGACTCCACCCTCATAAGAGGCGCTACTGACACTTGATGCTTACCAAAAGAGGGAAGACCATTCTCCTTGGGGTACATATTCACTGGTAGATTGCCCACAACACAGTGGATGACCCCACATCCACATACAAATGGTTGGCACTAGTGGACTTGGAGTTATTAATAACAAAAGAGAGGACATGAAGTTCAGATGGAGAAAGAGTATGAAGCACTAGGGGGAGTTGGAAGAAGGGGTGGTAGATGGATATGATCAAAATCTATTATATAATTGCATGAAATTTTCAAAGAATAAATTTAAAATATTATTTAAAAAAATAAGTGATTATTTAGAGAAGAAAAATAACTGATTATTTACAGAAGACTAAACACCAACATGACAGAATTATGAGGCTTAAAAATAAAGGGTACATGCAATACTTTACTTAACAAAGTATTTATAAAAGTAATACTAGGTAGCTTTGCAATGAACCTGCTCATACTTCTTAAAAGGAATTATAAAATAATGATCGTTTCCAAAGAAAATGCAAATGACTTTCTTAATAGTGCTAATACATGACAAATGCTCACCTTCAGTAACTGTCCCAGCTCCACATGATTCTGTCAGTCCATAACCCTGGCCAATGGGGCAGCAGAAGCAGACATTCATGAATCGGTGTGTCTGAGGAGACAGTGGGGCCCCACCAGATAGCATCATACGGACATTCCCTCCTAGCAGAGCCTTCACCTTTTTAAAGAGCAGCCTTGATGAAAAGGGAGAGAAATAAGACAACATTATTCTTGGCATCAGGCTAACTAATAAACTCTCAACTTTTATTGAACATATATATTTCTGAATCATGATAGTGATGGGAGGTTGAAAAAACTACAGCAAGTTAACACCTCAAAAACATGCCAGAAGAGCACCTAGTCCTCAAAACCAAATGTGCACTACTGGTAAAGAGTTCTGACCTGCTAAATGGAAGAAAACAATGTCAAGGGAAAACATTTAGTTAGCTATCTTATCTCCCTTCTAATGAAAAGTTCTCCCTATCCCTACTCCCATCACTACATTTAAAGTAACTGTTATATTTATAGATACACTATACTATTCCATGAGCACAATAAAAGGGAAACCTACTATGTAGAATATTAAAAATCACTTTTGTATTTAGAACTGATGCTTTTAAAACTTTAATGTCCTTTAATGAAAATTAGTTTATTTTGTGAGCATGAGCGTATTGCCTGCATGTATATCATGCAATCCCCTAAGAGGTCAGCAGAGGGCTTCAGATCCCCTGGAACTGGAGTTACAGATGCTTAGTGGGTTCGAGGAACTGGACCCGGGTTCTGTGCAGGAGCAGCCAGGCTCTTAACCCTGACCCATCTCACCAGCCTCCAAAACTTTAATGTCTCGATTCAAAAGTCCATTTCGGTTTTTCATCAGAAGATCAAATTTTATAATCAACTATTGATTCATTATTCAAATTTGTTAAAATGTCAAATCCGGAGTCCATATTCTTTGGCCTTTTTCATAAACAGTAAGACTTAGAATATAAGGATGAATTAAAATCATGATGGCAATATTTATAATAAATGAAATTGCCATTTACTTCATCTTTCAGATTTTAAAACACACAAAAATTGGTAGGCACAGTGACATATGCCCATAGTGCCAAATATTTGGGAAGATAAGAGTGGGTTCAGTAATTGGAGACCAAACTGGAAAACATCAAAACATCTGTATATAATACAATACCATAGAACACAATATGACACAAGTATAAATGAGAGGACTATGACAAGTACTTACAGATTGCAAAGAGGTGCATCATATCCCTTTTTGATCTGTTCCAATTTGTAATCATACCCTATCTTGAACAGAGTTTTCTGAACATAATTCATCTCTTGAACTTTGCTCATAACGTTCTTATAAATTCTATCCATGATTTCCTGCAAGATAAACAAAATAGTCAATAATGTGAAAAGAAGAAAACCAACACTAACAGTCTTGAATTGATGCTACCTTTTTATAGCATCTTAGGTAGCAATCTCTTGGTTAATGGACATATTTACTTCTTTCATTAAACTATCAATTTTACTGACCTTACTTCTTCAATAATATATATTTTAACATATGGAACCCAATAAACATACACAAACTTTATAAAAGATTGAGAACAAGTACAGAGACTGTTTCAGTTCTATATACTAAGATGATCTAAAATCTTACAAATGCTAGAGTGGTAAGAATTCAATTCTCAGAGAATTTTAAAGAAAAAAAGTAAGTCAATAAATTCCCTTATTCTCAGACAGCACCAAAATATTTAAGTGTGTTGAACATAATCCTGATCAGTTTTCTCTTTATTATTATGACCTTTGAGTACTCCAACACGACTGGCGGTGTTACAATTTCTTAAAAACCTTATATTCATGTAATTTAGACATTTCTATTTTCATTGAAACAAAGACTAAAAATGTAAGTTTCTTGCTGAGAGTTACTTGATAAATTAGAGATAAGACAAGGTTTGGGATGTAATGATTCAGGCTAAGATGTACAATGCAAAAACAAACAGTCTAAACATCAAACAATGCTTTCCTGAAACTATTTAGCACAAGTTATTACAAAAATACACGACTATTCATAAGTACCTGTTTCTAAATATTAAAAACATCAATCACTGGTATAAATTATGTTGTACTGTAATGAATAAGTTTATGGATAGTTCTTTCAATACTAAAATAGAATCATATACAAATGAAATCAACAGAATCAATATTTTAAAATGCCAACATCACATTCGAGCATGATGTGTGTGTGTGTTTTATGTGTGTGGTGGTGGGTTTCTCCACTTATACAAAGGAAATCACTATTGTATCACTAAACTATTTCTCTAGATCTCTGATAGAAAAAAATCCCAATATTTTCCTCGAGAGACTGTAATATCCTATTATCACCCTTTTTCAAAGCTTGTGGGATCCTAAAACATACACACAAAAACAAATGGAAATGAGACCAGTGTGTGAGAACCCCTTTTAATGTTTACTGATCACAGGCATGGAAAGGCTTTAGGGAACAACTGTAATGTGGTTACAAGTTGGCAGAATTAAGCTAGCTCACCAAACCAATCCTTACTTTGAGTTAAGATTATATAAGGTTCCATTTAGCTATTAGAAGTAGTGACATTCGGAATTCTCACATTATGCATATTAACAATACTTATCTTGTGTCCAGGGAGCTACCAAACTCAGAAAACAGAATCAATGAAAAACAATTCTAAATAAAGAGATTCTTTTTTTTAAAAAGTCCCATCTGTAGAGAGCAGCAACATTTAAGAAAAGCAACCAAGTCTGATGAATTAGCAAGGATCTGTAGCATCACCACTAACTACATTTGAAGAAAATCAGGAAAGTATCCCCACAATGTGAATAAGGACTGCAGCCATGGAAAAGACCCTGTCTAGCAAGTCCTTGACAGCTGTTCAACTGACCACTCAGCAAGAGAACGGAGATAATAAATCTTTCAAAATGGTCCCCTACTGTCCCATTCCTATCAACAATCCGAGTGTGATGGCTAATCTCAACTTGATTGAACTGAGAGTTGCCTAGATGAATAAAACACACCTCTGGATTGTGAGGGCAATCTCAGAGAACATTTGATCTTGAGGGCTCACTTCAATCAATGGTTTAATCCACTAATAGATACAAAACTGAAATGTAGGGCCTAGCTAGAAAAATGAAATCATTCAGATGTGTCGCTGGGGGCTAGATCTTGCATTGGCTCATTCCTGTTACTATTCTCTCGTCCACTGTGAGGAGTTTTCCTCTGGAATACCCTTCAGCAATGATGTTCTGCCTCACCACAAGCCCAGAAACATTGAAGCAGTCTACCATGCACTGATAGCTCTGAACCCTGTGAGCCAAAATAAATCCTTCCCTCTGCACTCTCCCGCCTCTTTTTCGGTCTTTTTGAGACAGGAGCACCCTCTTGTCCCAGCTGACCTGGAAATCACTATATAGACCAGGCTGGCCTCAACCTTACAGACATCTATCTATCAGCCTCCAGAGTACTGGCATTAAAGGCATGAGCCATCACACCCAGCCCTTCCTCCTTTTGAACTGTGGTTCTTGGGTATTTGTGCACAGTAATAAAAGACTGACTAAGTCATACAAGGCAAAGGAAGCTTTCTTAGGTCATTAGTTCATAGAAGTAAGCATCGGAACACATAAATAGGGTGGGGAAGAATGGGCACTGGGCAACTGGAAAATAAATGGACAGTGTGCTAACTCTTGATAACCTTTCAGACCTGAAGCCAGAGATCGACTTCTTGATTCCTTGGTCTCCTCCTCTCCCTATTTTCTGTGATGCAGTTACTAGTGAGCCCCATGCGTAAGGTAATAAACCCAACATTTTGTTTCCCCAAACAGAACATCAAACAGTCCTAAACAGACAGTCACAGGGTGTAATTTAGGGCAAATTTCCTTCTTTATATGAAGGAGAAAGTGGGACACACCTAGCAGAGTCCTCCGGAGACTGAGCCTGGAACATAGCAATCATTTTCCTGATTTATTTTTTAGTTAAAAGCGTCTCCTTTCAATTTGGAAACTTGCTGCGTGCTACAGCTGCTCTAAACAACGGGACAAAGTCTTCTTTGAACTACTCCAGCTCTCTGGTTATTTAATAATTTTGTAAACAAAAGTTTAAAGGAGAATAAAATATTTTCTACCTGCAATGATTTAGAAATGTGGACCGAACAATGTATTATCCAGACTCAGCCTTTCCTTGAACAAGAGTAATTTTGTCAAGATATTGGGACAGGACTGCAAGCCCGACTGCAATATGAGCAGGAATGAAAAACTGTCTTCCTATGGTTTCCAAAGTGGTAAATATGCTTGAACATTGGATCAGACAAATCTCAAATACCGCATTAAATGTTTCTAAAGGTATTCAAATATAGTATTCTTTTTAAAAGCAATATTTCACCAAAGAATTTTGCATATCTGAAATCAAACTTTTTCCTTTGTTCTCTTTGAAATTGGCAGTTTTCTTTAGGAAGGGTCAGAGGAAGGCTGGCATATCAGAAGCTACCTCCACGTGAAGTAGAAAATCAGGAGTGTTTCATCTTAGATGCAGTTCAGTTACTAACCAGCTCCACAACCTTGAAGACGCTTCCTCGGCTCTGTAGAATGGTCAGGGGACTTCCTTGATTGTTTTTAATAATGAAATTAAACAAGATGACCCATAGAGTACATTTAAGCATCAGCAAACACTCATGGGCAATCATTTCAGAAGGCTGCCATTTCATTTCTGTTGTCATTAGTATTTTTTTACAGGTCATATATGGTAAGATTTCAACAAAATAAGTATATTTTGAAGTGTACAAATACATCTAAAAGTATTTTTCAAAGCAGAAGTATGAGCAAGAATTTGTCTAAGTGACCCTTTTCTTTTCATGTGAATATCTGTACTCACCGGAACAGCAGCCATAAGAGTGGGTCTCAGTACAGTACAATCGCCTTTGCTTCCCTTTTTAATTTTGCTGGACTGCATTGACAAAACATAGATATGGTCAGGAGAATAGATGTTAGCAACAAAACGGTATATTTCAAGTATTAATAACAAAGAATTTACGTGTGCCATTTAATCTTTTATTACTCCATCTACTGCAAGTCCAAACAAGTGTTTTGTTCTGTAGAACTGGCTTCTAGTACATCTCAGCCTTCTTTAGAGGAGAAAATCTGATCTAGGATAGCAGTAGAATTGGATGCTTTGATAAGCTGAAAATTCTTAATAGTAATAGACCATCAAATATAACAAAGACTATATTTTCAGGGAAATGTACATTGTTCCCAAAGCTCCATTAAAGCAGACTTATTACTAAACCAAAATAAAAGACATTTTTAACTTTCTTTAGTTGATCAATAGGCAAAGATAGAGCAGAAAATCATCATCATATGGCCATCAATTAAAATCACACAAACAATAATCTGATAAAGTTCTTGCTGGTAGCATAGTAAGGATCATTCCAGTGACCAAGTGGCAATAAGCACATACATATAGCAGTATGCATACTTTCTTCCACGTATAAATAGCATTTAAGATTTCAAATGTCAGATCAGGAGGTAGAAAGCTGTTAAAGTCATCCACTGTAAAAATGTAGATGAAAATGAGAACCTCCTATAATGTAATCATTACTTTATGAATTCAGATGACTCACATACTAACCAGGATAAATCAGGGAAGAGGAAAACTTGCTCTTAAGAAATGGTGAAATCCTAAGAAGTACCAGCTTGGCCATACAGAAGATTCTGCTTGTGAACTCAATTGTTTTTCTCTTACTTTTCTTAACTATGGAGAAAGCAGGCAAAGTAACCCCTTGTATTTTATGTGGATTGACTGTGTGCACATTTGTGAGTGGGAACCTACATCTAAGCCTGCACATTATGCAGACAGAAACGGGGCTCAAGTCCTTCAAGTAGGAGCTTCGCTGTGTGTTACTGACCAGCTTTTTCCGACAGAGCAGTCCAGAGCAGCAGGAACAACCAGGAGTCCTTGCTTGATTTTATTATATTCTTAGTAACAGACACTGACTATCCCTTATTAAAAATGCTTGGGACCAAATGTGCTTCAGAATTTTAAATTTTTTTCAAGTTTTTGAAATGTGTGCACATAAATGAGATATCTTGAGATGAGACTCAAGTCTAAACATGAAATTCATTTATGTCTCATATCCATTTACACACATCCTGAATGTAACTTTATCTGGGATTATTTTGTGTTCCTGTGTTTTGATTGTGACTCATTACATGAGTTCAGGTGTGAAATTTTCTACTATAGCATCATGACAGTGTTTTAAAAGGTTTGGATTTTTAAGTATTTTAGATGTCAGATTTTCAGTTCTTCTGCCTTATTGCAATTACAGTAATCCTGGTTGTTATTATATTTCTATTACTTGCTACCTTCAGAGGTGATGCCTCTGGTCTCCCATGTTTTCCTATTTAATAAGATTCCTGAGTTTTAAATTCCTATTAAAATTCAAAGTCCTTATAGTAAAGTTCATTTTGAAGCAGATGTGAACTATCCGGAACAGGTTTCTAATGTACTAGATCCTGGCAGGAACTAAGTCAGGCCAGCGGTAGACTATCTCTCCTTCCCCACACTGCGGCTATTGTTCTCATAAAGGCCGTGGAAAAAAAGCAGAGTCAAAGCTTAGGGAAATGTTTTCACATTTTGATAATGTCTCTGAACACAACAAAATCCCATTATAGTGTCTCAATGCATAATCTCCACAGACTTCGCTTCAAAAAGTGTTTTAAAAATTTTAAGCCTGATCTTCTTCAAGAGTCTACTTGGATCTTACTATACAGAGGTCTCATTTACTCATTTGCTATCCTAGCAGATTTGAAACATAAACTCCAGGCTAAGTGATGTAGCTAAATAGAGCAGCACCCATTCTTACAGATTCTGTTCTCTAAAGTACAAGGTTGGGAACTTGTGAGGACAGAACATTTCCTCAGATAAAACACTTTAAAAGGAAACTGGATTATCTTTGTGGCATGGTGTTTTTCAGGAGGGGACAAGAACTTAGTCTGGGGTGGTGAAAACATTTTTTTTTTTTGTAAAGGGTGATGAACAGAGGTCTACAGGTATACAGCAAATTTAATTGTTGAATTAAGTAGTAAATTCAGATTCATATATTGTGAATTATATACCAAAAGCACACATACACACATACACAAAGATGTTTAGAATTTTAAATCCAAAAAAGTTTAACCATTTTGTCTTAGTACAATACAAGCTACATCATTCTCTACAAAAAAAAATATGAAAAAAAACATTTCTAGAATGCATGTGTTTATGAATTATACAATCCATCAGACTTCTCCAAAAAGGTACTGCTGTCTAGAGGTCTGAAAAGGCATTGCTGGGCCTCCAAGGATAGGAGTGGCAAGACCAAACATTACTAACTGTACTTACTTTACCTTTCACTGTCCTTAGAACCTTCCAGTTACCTTAAATGATTTTTACCCCCCCGCCTCATGGAGGATTTTATATAGCAACTAATCCAAAGAAATATAAGAGAACTGTGCAATAGTTCCACTTCTAACTTCAAATGTGCTTAAACAATATGGTCAGAGCCATGCTTCTGTGTGAAACTGAAGGCTGCCCTTGCAGATGCTGTGTAACTGTCC
Organism: Eospalax fontanierii; assembly: GCA_035773235.1. Lineage (NCBI taxonomy): Eukaryota > Metazoa > Chordata > Mammalia > Rodentia > Spalacidae > Eospalax > Eospalax fontanierii. The sequence goes on from CM069525.1 coordinate 96,599,367, forward strand.
AGCGGGACTTCCTACGTGGATGGACAGATTCAATACCTGTGCTGCCCACCAGGATAGCAGGTGCTCACACAGGTATTAAACATCTGAAATGTGGCTAGAGAAGGCAAGAAACCAAGAATTTTCAAAATAATTTTCATCAGTTTCTACTTAATGATATGGCTAGTTGTTAATGCACTGGATGGCATAGGCCAAGAATAAATTCAGAAGAAAACTGGGCCTAAATCATTTGTCTCTTCTGAAGAACTAGTCAATGTTCCTGAATGATATGTCAAAAGAGTCAGTCAATTTGTTTTCTATCACTCTTTCCTGAGTAAAAACCCCATATGGAATGATGAGGGTAATTATTTCAAAATAATTTAAAAATATATACCTAAAAGAATGCTAACAACCAGGCTATTTACATATATATAGTTCAGGAAAACTATGTTTTACATCACACAGAATATCGTACTGAATAAAAACATTTCCTGTTTTAGTAATAAGTCAAACAATGTAGGTCAATATGATCATGAATAAAGAAAAAGTTTTTCACCTGGTCAGATAGTGTAAGTGGAGAAGAATATCCAATCCTACAGCCATAGGTAAAGCAAGATATCTCTGCTGTCAATTCTAGCACGTGAGCCAAAGGCAAGTAACCAATATATGTGTCCTTTGGTCTAAAACAAAGTAAGAGAAACTCTTGAAAAGGCATTTTAAATTACAAACATAACACCAATAACTTTATATTTTACTGCAGACTGAGTTTTAAAATGCTATGAACTCTGTATTTTGAAGAATGAAGTCAAGTATCTCTCTTACCCTAGTCCAGGAATTCTTTCACATTGGCCTGTCATTCCAGCTATCAAATTGCTATGATGCATCATCACTCCCTTAGGTCGACCAGTAGAACCACTGGTATACATCACAATGGCCATGTCTGAAGGAACTGGTCTATTTGGGGGAATGCTTGCTAAATGAATAAAAAAGCATACACTCTTCAATTCAGAAGTTGAATTACTTGACAACAAGGTATTTTGATTTTATAAAATAATACATACAGATTTCAACAAATAGTCTAAACTGCTTATCAAATTCTGGTTATCTGAAATGAGGATTTCAAATTCAATCTGGCTCATTTTCTAGATGGTTAGCCTAACCCCCATCTATTCATAACTCTTCACAGTATTATGTACAGAGTAATGTTTGGGAAGGATTTCTATGGCTTTAGAAAATCAGGAGGATAATATATCATGTGTAAATTCCTCAATCTTAATTATCTTGTCTCTAAAATGTGACAGCTAAATTGGACTCTGGTTCATATCCAATGGTGGGCATTATAATCACCTGCAAAGCTTTGCCACCATAATATTTCTGACTCCATTTCTGAAAATTCAGATTTAGCAAATCTGGCTAGAACAAAAGCTATATAGGTGACTCACATTGCCTGCCCCTGATACCTATAAACAAGGCTTGACTTTTAAGGTCTTTAAGGACTTCAACTCTGAAATTCCAAAATACCAACTTTTGTAGAGCACTGTAGGGCTCTATAGTGTCAACCCAGTAACCTCCTTTCCTTCTCGGATTACATGAAAATGGCCAAAAATGTTCAGATACCAGAATTAAATAACAGTATAATAAGGCAAGAAGTTTAAAATATTTGCAAAAATCATATGTTATATACCAATTTTTAAAAAGCAAGATATACCATTGAAATGACCAAGCTTAAAGTTGTACACTTAAACAGTCTAAATTAAAGCTTAATGATGTCCATGGTCACCGCGAGGAACCAAACTAAAAAGACTCTGCTGGGGATTAACAGAAGCAGCAGCAAGTATACACAATATGACATTTCTCATCAGTCCATTTTTTAAAAAAAACATGTGAAATATGTCATCATCATGATAACTGTGTGCTCAGGTAAAGTACCACAACCACATATTTAAATACTGCACAGAACTGTATGCATAATAACTATGTTATGATGTATTAAATACAGTATGATAAGGAGTCTTTTTACTGAGGTAAATTAGTATTACAAAAATATATGGATCCTATGGACCCTAGAGATGAATGGATGTCAGTGAAATACATACTCTGGTGGAGTCAGTGCTCCAATCAAACTATGCAGACTGCTAAATATCCTCTAAAGTTCTGTGTCAAAATGCTCTGGTGAATCATAAGACTTGGCCATAGATGCTGCTGATCAGAATTTCCCAGTCAAGTATATACCATCTGGCAGTGGCAAGCTGGTGATAAGAGTCAGTTCTCCCCTGGACTTCTCCTGTTTCTCTGTATCTTGCCAACAGAGGCACTGATTTGCTCTGGACTCTCGTTTCAAAGGATGTTTACACTGAGATAGCCTCTCTATCCAGTAAAAAACAGGCAAGGCATGTTTACTGTCCATAACAATAAAGATAATAAAATATTTAGGCTCACAGTTTCTTTCCTATGACAAATACTACAGTGATAGTCTGACTATTGTTTTGAGCAAAACACTGCCTCATTTTAAAAGCAAAATTCTGCAATCTTCCAAGAAATTTAGCAGGCTCACTTGTTTACTTGTAGACAGAAGAAAATGTCAGACTGACTGCCTACACTCATTATTGTAAACACATGACCTTTCTCTAATGGTAAAATTCTCTGAGACAGGACTGGAGAGATGGCTCAGCTAAGAACACTGGTTATTCTTGCAGAGGACCTGAGTTCGGTTCCCAGTTCCCACATGGCGACTAATAACCATCCATAATTCCAGTTCCAGGGGATCTGACACCCTTCCTCTGGCCTCTGTGGACAGTACACACACATGGTATATGCAATTATATACATAAAAGCAAAGCACTCATATACATAAAATAAAAGTTTAAAGTTAAAACAGAAAAGTTTCAGACAAACTGTCATAAATTCTAGACCATTTATTGTAACTCAATTGCTAAGCAAACTTTAGATAATTGTTTTCTTCAGGAGAAATGAAAAGAAAATCTTAATCATAGACAGTTTTGATCACTTTTTAATTGAAAAAAGAAATTTTAATCAAAGAACTTCAGCATTTTTTCCTCATGTCATTTATTTTACTAACCTGCTAAAATACCAAACGTTGAATAGATGAAGAGATTCATTTTAACTGCTTTACTTACAGTTCTCTGGCTTAGATCCCAACTCTTCTACTGATTGCATGCTGTGAATCTCAAACCCTTCAGGGTACTCTGCTTTATTGATAGTCTTATTATCCACGTAAATGATGTGCTTAACACAATTGATATCTAATAATGCAGTCTGTCAAGCAAAAAGAAAATGTAGCTATTTAATTTGGCATTCCACAAAAAGGTGCTTATTAGACATTGTCCAGTCCTATCAGTTAATATTACCATACATTATAAGAAAGTTTCACTGTTAAAATTAATTACAGACAAATTCAGGGTGCTGTGATAGTGTCAACATACTATACATAAATCATCCATAATTTTAGAATGGAAACTAAAAATAACCAAAATAATTAAAAGTAACAGTAACTACATTAAGATGTTAAGAGTCAGGCAATATAGAAATATGTAAAACTTGATATGAAAATATTTAAATGTACTGAGAAAGGAGCACAAGTAGACTTATTAGTATATTTTCTCACTTCTTACTACAATTATAAGCATTTCTCTTAATATCTTACTGCAACTTGTCACAATATATAGTTTTGTTAGGGTTACAGTAACCAAAACAATTATCAATGCTAAACAAACCAAAATAATAAGCATAAGATCAGAATACATCACTAGAGTATACCTTTTCACCATAAAATAGACAGTAAAAGATAGAGAAAAGACTACACCAAAACTAGGAAACGTGCCATACAATGGTGGTAGTAAGGCCTTACTTTCTTACAGTTAAGTGGAGTGTATATGGATTAACTTCTCCAATGAAACAATAGAGAATGACTGAATGGATTAAAAATACCTAAGTATATGGTACTGATAAGAAACTTCATTTCTAAAACATGTGCAAACCAAATATGAAGGAACAGGATACAATATTCCATGAAGATGCAATCCAAAATAGACAGGGGAAGCCACACCATTATCTACTGTCAAGTAAAACACACGTTACATCAAAAGCAGTCAAAAGAGGCAAGGAAGGTCATTATATAAGATAAAGGCATCCAGATGGCGAGAGAACTCAGGGGGTAAGGTGTTTACCTCCAAGCATGACAACCTGAGATCAAACTCCAGATCCCACAGGGTAGAAAGAGAATATGGACTCTGAAGTTTTTCTCTGACCTCTACACATACACTGAGGCATGTGTACCCCACCACTTCAATAAATAAATGAAAATAAAGAGGAAAAATTCTAAATGTATATACATGCATCCAATATTTGAGCACCTAAATATATAAAGCAAGTATTGAGAAGCCATGAGCTCAATATACTGATCAATGAAAACTGCACTTTTAGTAAAGGACATATCATCCAAACAAAGAGACAACAAAAAGAAATACAACTTAAATTGCACCCTACTCAAATGGATCCAACAGATACCTATAAATCATTTCATCAAACAGTGTCAGAACAGACATTGTTCCCTTTAAAATATCTTTATTTTAAAGTTAGTACACAATGTGCTAAGTATCCTTATGACATTTTTAAACAAAATATGTTTTTGTGCTTCTCCTTATCCCCCATCTGTCACATCCTGCCAGCTATCCATGTCTCACCTTTCCTATCAGGATATAGACCATGTTCCATGATAGATTATTGGACAGGCCACCAAACAAGTCTCAAGAAACTTTTAAAGTTAAAACCATATCAAGTGAGGCTGGAGAGAAGGTTCAGTGGTTAAAAGCACTTACTGCTCTTGCAGAGGACCCAGGTTTGGTTCCCAGCACCCATATGGTAACTAATAACTATCTTTAACTTCAGTTCCAAGAGATCCAATGCCCGCTTCTGGCCTCAGGCATCAGGTATGAATGTGATGCACATGCATTCATGCAGGCAAGCACTCAGACACATAAAAAAGTGTAAAAAGGAAAATTATGTTAAGAAACTAGAAAATTAACTCCAAAAACAGAAGGAAAGAAATGTTATAGAACAGATCAGAACTAAATAAAAGACTTAAAAATATATAAAATAAATGAAACCAAAACCTGGTTCCTCAAAAGGGGCTAGAGAGACGTCTCACTTGGGGGAATTGTTTCAAGACATTGAAATCGAAAGGAATTTTTTTGACCAGACCCACAAAAGCACCAAAAGCTGAAGCAAAACAAATGAATGACATTATATCAAACTTAAAAGTCTCAGAACAGCAAGGGAAACAATCATCACAATGGAGAAACAATCCACAGCAAGCTCCACATCTGACTAAGGGCTGCTACCCAAAATATACAAATCACCTCAGAAACTCAATAGCAAAAGTCAAATGACCCAACAGAAAATGTGCAGTGGATGTACATAGACATTTCTCAAAAGACAACAAACCAATAGTCAACAGACAGATGAAGAAATGCTCAGCTCCATTAATCATCAGGAAAATGCAAATGAACAGCACAAGAGTTCACAGAATTCTGATGAGAATGCCTGTTATCAAAAAGGCTAAAGGTACTTGCAAGTTAGTGGAGGAAAGCAGACCCTTGCACGCTGTTGGTGGAAATGTAAATCAATATAGCCATTATTGAAAAACAGGACAGAAGGCCCTCCAAAACTTAAAAAGTAGAATTACTACATGACTGCAACAATTCTACTATTGGATATGTATCCAAAAGAAACATATTAGTATGTCCATATTTTATATTCACTGCAATGCTATTCATAATAGCCAAGGAATGAATACAGATAGTCTTACCAAATGATAAATGAAAAAAAGCACGCATTACATATATACAATGGAATACTATTCAGCCATAGAAAGAATGTGATCCTTCCATCTGTAACAACCTAGCTGGAACTATATCATTACTGTAAGTAAAATAAACCAGGAAGAGAAAAACAAGTAACATATGATCTCACTCATGTGGAATATAAGAAAAGGATCTCACTCATGTGAAATATAAGAAAAGGATCTCACTCATGTGGAATATAAGAAAAGTTTATCTCATAGAATTTGAGGGAAGAATTACAGCTATCGAGGACTGGGAGAACTTGATGATTGACTCTAAGTTACAGTTGGATAGGATCAACAAAACATGGTGTGCTATTGCACATCATGATGACTATAATGATAATGTGTCATCTATTTCAAAAGCTTTTTTAAAGTATATCTAAAAAGACATGAGAAATGTTTGAAGAAACAGATATAGTAAAGCTTACCTAAACACCATATAGAGTATACATATACTGAAATATCACATGGTAGCACATTAATATGAATCTTTATGTTTTTCTGTATTGGTTAAAAATTAAATTTAAAATAATTAAATGATGTATTTACCTTCAGTTTGCTTTCCAAAAGTTCAACACTAGTAATTAGATAGGAAGCCTCAGATTCATTCAGTCCATGAACTACAGCTTCTTTTCCAAGTGTGGCATATAAAGTCACAACTATATAATAAAAAATAAACACAAATATTGGATGATTAATACTTTTTAGAAAGGTATGTTTTATTGTAGCCAGGCCTGATGGTTGGTACACTACATATATAAAAACACATTATAGTTTGATTTTAGTTCATAGTCTCCCTGGTTCTCCCAGATTAACCTTACAATTTCCCAGGAGTCAAACTGAGATGTACAAGGTCTACAGGTACTGCCTGAAATCAGGTCAAAGGTAGCCCACCAAGAAATCCATTGTGGTACACGCTTTCATTAATCATTGTTCCAAAGAATGGATAATCAAATTTTTGAAAACTTTCAGTATTATGTCACATGACCAGCCAAAAATAATGTCCTTTGTCCTGCGAATAAGCTTTTTTCAGGAAGCTCAATGTCTTATCAAACTGGCGACCTCCATACTCACGGGTCATGTAGACGAAATTCTATTGGAATTACAGGCCAGTAAGTCTGTTCAAAGAAGACACCAGACAAAATATAACAGACACCAAGATCAGTTAGAACTGAGCAACAACTGCTGAACTTAGGATGTGGAAATCGAGCTTTTGGCTGGAAACCAGAAATAGAAACATGGTCAATCACAGTTTCTTTTCACTGCTGATTGTTGAAGGCAGGTGATGAATTCCTAAGGGAGCATTTTTGTACACCTACTTTTGTTTGTTTGAAATAGAAACTGATTCCTACACTAAACCTGCAGTGCTCTGTTTCCTGAAATAACCGAGTGCTTAGGATAAGGCAAGGCACCTCTGAACCCAATTTAAAAAAATATTTCTTGTAAAATGGCAGAAAAAAGGTTTACAAACCAGAAACAGAGCAAATTTTCCCTGCTGTCGCCTCTACTACCAGTTAAAGCTGGCACATACTTATTCCATATGCAAAACAGTCAGTCAAACAAGAAGACTCAAAATACAGAAATGAACTAAAATCTTATAAGCAATCATTGTTATTGTTTAAGTCATTTGGTTTATGGTCTCCAAAACCATAAGTTACAACCCCTAAATATTTCAGGTAGAATTCATTTCCAGTTAAAAAATAAAATTCTGAATTAAACCTACTAAGATATAAGTTCCCGTTCTAAATCTTAGAAGTTGCTATTTTAATAGTATCTCTCTCTCTCTCTTTTTCTCTCTCTCTCTCTCTCTCTCTCTGTGTATTCATGTATGTGAATGCAGGTACACTCTTGCCACAGAGTGTGTGTTAAGGTCAGGGACTCTTAGGTAGGTCTCCACTTCCCATCTTGGTGTAGGAGAGCTGGCATTACAGATGTACACTACTTCATCTGATTTTATGTGGGTTCTGGTGATTCAAACTCAAGACCTCCTGATTGCACAGCAAGGGCTTTATCCTAGCTGTCTGGTTTATGGGCAGAACTTATGCAGAAAAATAGCTAAGGAACACCTTTCATTTCAAATATTTATTTTTTCATGATTATCATTTTTCACAGTGGTGGGGAACAAACCCATGATCTCATATGCACTTTTTCTACCATTAAGTTATTGTCTCAGTCCTATTTTGAAAACATGAGCCTCTCAGAACAAGTTTCAAACATAAGTCAAGCGCTCTCGCGCTCTCTCTCTCTCTCTCTCTCTCTCGCTCTCTCTCTCTCTCTCTCTCTGTTGAAAAGCACAAGACACTTACGAGGAAAGTTGTACTTGAAACAGGTTTGTGCTGCAATCATCCACTCAGCTCTGGTCTCACAGAAAATGGCAATGGTGTTCTTTGGCTTCAGTCCCAATGCAGTGAGTCCACTACCAAAGTTACTCACTCTGCGGTTCACTTCAAGGTAGTTTATCCATTTATAATTCCCGAGAATTAACTGTTAAAAGTGAGACATTCTCTAGTATTAGTATATTTGTCCAAATAAGCAACAAAACTACTATTCAAAATACTGAACTCTTAAAATCCCTCTCATGTGAATACACAGAAGCTATGAGAACTTCTGAGAAAATTCATTACAAAGCACACTTGCTACAAGGCAAGTATAGTTGTTAAAAGGAATAAAAACCACTGAACTACTTTACCTTCTTAAAAACCTTTCCATTTGGCTGCATTTCATTTTCTTCACTGAGGATTTCCCTGGTCCCAAGGCTGTCCTTCTTCCCGAACTTGGCTACAGCGTGGTCAAATAATTTATCCAGAGTGTCTGCTCCAGGGATGTCTATGACAGCTAGTGAGTCGAAGTGCGTGACAGAGCGATATGGACTTCCAGGTTTGTCTGAAGTGGGCTTAGCTTTTATTCTCTTTGCCATAGCGTTTTTCTTCTTGGCATTGGTAAGAAAATACCATGGAATAAATATAAGGGCACTGTATACTGTTATTAACAAGTGGACAGGCAGCAAAATAATGGTGAGTACATTTAGTTTAAGTTTCATAGTGGAAAGGCTTCTAAAATGGTGCTTATTTCTTGTAATTCTTTGGCTTCTGAAAGCCTTATTTTTCTGAAGAAGGCAATAATGGAAGCAGCAGTAAGAGGAGCAGTATAGCCAAGGTAGTTCAATTTTAGCGATACAGATAAAAGTTAGTAATCTTTGGAAGCCGACAATAAAGTACACCTGTAGGTAAAGACAACGAACCAGGCAGAGAATAGAAAGGAAAAAAAAAAAAAACAACAAAAGAATATTAACCAATTGATAGCACAATTGATTTAAATACTCAGATCTTTAGTAGTTTATATAATTGATTTGATATAGAAATATGAAGTAACTGGCATGAAAGACTGGCATTTTTAAGTTCAACAGTGATTGACATGAATGTTTTTCTTTTAGTGCGACTACTCCTGAATTTAATTTTTTCTTTGTTCCTAGGTATAATGGTATTCTGGGCATCATTCTACTGCCAGGCAAGAACAGTCATTTCATTCTTCCATGAATGCATGACATTGCTTCTTAGATTTGGACGAACTGTGGGAGGGCAGCGTACGCCAATTCATGCCAATAATGAGGTTTCTCTTGAAGATGTGCATCAAAAGTAGACAACCTGAAATAGGATTAGGCTTTGCATCCAAACAGCGAGGGGGGGGAGACAACCTACCAACTCAGTTTTCCTATTCAAAGAACACCAAGAAATATTATCCTGAGTTCTTATGTTTCTAAGATAATGCTGAGTGGGAACAATATGAGTATAAAATTATTTCCTAGTTGGCCACGTTGTGCTCTAAAGTGCCTGAATGGCCCTTGGACAAGTAGTGTATACCTGAGGTAGTATTAATTCCTGGCCGTGTCCTCTTAGGAGTTTGCAAAACTGAGGCAGTTAGCATGTATGAGAGATCTAACACTGGGAGAGGGTGTCAGAGCAGACAGTGAAACTAAAGCATTTCTTTAAATAAAAACTCATGCCCTTGGAGCTACCCTGGGTGAAGCAGGGATCTGAGATGTCATGCGTCCCACTGAAAATCCCCCTGGAAGTCCATGCCAAAGGTACCCACTAAATTATTTAAATTATTGCTACTGAGGACCAATGAGGTAATACACAAGTGAGCTCTCAGTGTGCAGCACAAACAACAGATGCAAGAAGAGTTAGAGGAAATACAAATTGGCCAAGAATACATAAGCGGGGGCTTGGTGATCATTAGGTTTAAGCTGGACCCTATGCCAGACACCTGGAAAAGGAGGAAGAATGGAGAGCAGTTGCTAAGGGAGTCACACGAAGATACAGAGAAAAGAGTGAAAGCAGTGTTATTTTTCTCCTTACCGCCATTCACTGATATGCTATTGCTCTGGTTTTCATGTTTATTTCTGTGTTGCCAACAGGAAAAGAAGCTTCATGGTGAGGCAGTTTGCTGCTGAAGTCTCACCAAATGAAACCATACGTCTATGTGTTAGTTGTCCGATAAACGTGCTCAATCAGAATGTATGTGAATGTTCTGAATTAGAAAGTGAAATATATACACACAAATAGTCTGAATGCACTTAACTTCAAGCAGACTTTATAAAATACCATGCCAAAAAAACCTATACTCTTAAAACTCTTAGTAATCAAAATAATCTTGATTAAATCATTGGCTGCTTAACAGAAAATATGAAACTGGAAAAACTCCCTATTGCAGAGGGTAATGATTAGTATTATAAAAGCAGAAAGGTTACACAATTTACACTGTGACATTATGCTGATGCCTTTTATAAAGGCATGCTGTTCTTCCCTGTAAGAAAAATATACTGGTGTCCCCTTGGTGGGAGGACATGAACTCTGAGTTATGCTTCCTTGAAAACAGGTAATGGGTTTTTACATCCAGATAAAGTAAGGCATCATTTTCACCCATGGGATAGTTAATTGCTCCTCCTAAACTTTACTATGCCATGTTGGAACCACCTTCATAAATACTTACTGAACATTCACTGCTGGAGAGGAGCTATACTCAGTGCTTAAAAATATTATTACATTTTCTTATTCAGAGAACCTCTTTCATGCAATGTAAAATAGATTAAATTATATGCCAGCTGAATAAGGATTTGAATGTAGGTTCATCTGACTTTCAAGTCTATGTTTTTATTTCTATCACCTGCTCATTCTGGACTACTCTAAATATGAGACAAATCTTACTGGCAACAATTTTGAGCAATGATCTGTCCTACAACCTGAGGACTGTATAGGACAAAAAAAGCCCTTTAGATGTCCAGAAATCCTAGAAGGTTTAGTGAAGAATCAAGACACATTTTTTTCTTATTGTTCTGAGGTTAAATTTACATAGTATTTCATTCCAGTTACTTCAAACACCCCAAGACAGGTTAAACACAAAAAGCATTAGCAATACATTAAGCTTTAGTGCCCAAAGTGAACACTGTACACTTATTAAAGTCTGAATTTAAAAGAAGAAATTATCTCCACCAAGAAGCATGTGCCATAACACCAGTTTAAGATGAAAAAGAAAAACCAATAAACTGAAGATGATTAATGCCAAGATAATTTTTACAAAATTTTAGAAACGAACAAAATCAAGCAAGGACCAATGGATCTGCCACCACACTAACAAATATCATCTATCTGTGAAACTAAGATTTCATGAAAATATGTTTAGAAAATCAACAGTGAACTACACAAACATCATTTTTAAAAATCATATTTTCAAGTCACACATTATTTAGGAATAACTTAAACCCAAATAAAGATAATTTGTCCTTAGTTGTATACACCAAACAGTAAACAGAAAAATGACAGAAAAGTTCCAAAAGATTGACCAGATAAGACTACCTGTTATACTTTAAAAGATTATATTTCTAAATAGATGTTGCATCACCAACATTTTTAAAAGGGTGGAGTGCTTTATAAAAATCTTATTTCACACACTATTAAAAACTTTCAAAGGACTTGAAAATATACAAATGAATGCTGAAATACAAAGTTACAAAATTTTGCTAAATGAAGTCAGACTTTAGTGAGATGTATCACAATATAATTTGCTTCACACTTTACTATTAAAACTGACAAAATGTTAATATTTTAAGATAATAAATGAATTAAGAGTAAGTAGCAGGATCTAATGATACCAGATATCTTGCAGCACTGAATCATCTCATTAAATGTATATTAGAGTCACCTTGTCAGTCTCACCAAACTTACTCAAATTGTTATACTTCAAACTTGGATGAATCCACAGAAAAATCATCTGTACAATCAAACTTTAAACTCAGTTATTAAAACTAAAAAAAGACAAAGTATAAATAAACCTTAGGATTTTATATATCTTTCACCAATATATCAGACCCATAACTAGTTACTTTCATTAAAAGATATCACAGTATGACTGGTCTTTGGGTACACCTCTCACAAGATTAAGCAAACCTGCTTGCTGTATCACCTGGAGAGGCATTAACTCCTGAAGTAGCCATTGTTGTGCCAGTCTCTTCCCAGCCTTTCCCAGCAAAGATAGCACCCCAGCAGCCATACTGCAGATGCTCCTTCATGCTCGAGCGCAAGTTCCCTCCCTCCCATAATGCCTTAAAATGATCCCCAGCATGCATCAGATATTTTATCTAGGTCATAGATTAGTATAATCGGGATTCTACCTCTGTATGATGAAATGTGGAGATATAGGAGCCAGTGTTACTGCCTACACACTTTCCATATATACAGTGTAAAATTGTTTGTCTATTGCTCATTTTATCTAGAAACACAACTCATTTTTTAAATATGTATGTAGATTTCTTTAGTTGAGAACTGACTGCATATAATTTAATCTAAAGATTTAAAGAACTTTGAACACAAATCTATGAGAAACTGGCACCTACTGGCAAAGCATGATATTACAATCAAACGTTACTAAACATTATAAAAAAGGGAGAAAAACTACATTCTGGGAGTTAGGTGTTTGGAAAGAAATTGAAATGGTTCCAGACTGTCAAAGGGAATAAGATAGTATAATGATAATGTCCAAGTTTTACAATGGCTGCTGAGGAGTAACTGTACACAAAAACTAAGTATACAAAGCCTTGTTGCAAAAAGCAAATTACCTACTGTGTGACTGTGACCTTTTCAATTTGTCTATAAAGCCTTCAGTTTATTGGGAGTGTTTTCTGTGTTGTAACAAATTTGTGCTTTTTAACATTTATTAACTAAAAATAAGTCGATTATGGAAGTGAATTCTAAAGTTACTTATAGTCACAATGACTATTTTTAAATCAAGAAAGGAATATACTGAGTCTATCTGTAGGCGATACATCTCTTATCTTAAATATTTATTATAATAAATAAAGTATTACAACTGAGGGATAGCTGTCAACTATGAGTTTAAGTTCGAAAAAAACCCCAAATCCTATCATCAGCAGGATTTCCCACAGGAATGTCTTTGTGTTACAGGTAGAATTTTGCAACTAGATTCTTTTTTCAAAACCACATGACCTGCCCTCCCTGCTTGTTAGAGGAGGAGGCAGTTTAATAAGCTGGTTCTTGGCCAATGTTGTTTCCCAGTACTTTACACTGCTAAAAATTATGCAACATAGTCTTCAACTACTACTTATGAAGTAGCCAAAATGTCACTACAGTTCAGCTGCCTAATTACCTCTGATGTAAATGTGTGTGTGTGTATGTGTATTTTTTAAGAGATCCCTGATCCTTCTGCTCTTCAGTATCAAATATATCTTAAGGGTGAGACTGAAAACAAAAGAACTTACACACTGGTAAATCTGTGGAAGATTAAAATCTCATGCCAGTCCATGCTAGTAAAGAGGGAATGCTAGTCTTTAGGACACATATTCTGAAGATAATAGATAATCCAAACCTGGAATTTTTATCCCTAACAATTTATTATGAGTATTTCCAGCATTTCAGAAATTAATGGATTGTTAAAAAAAAAAACTACACTAAGTCAAATACAAGAAGCCATGGAAGAGTGCTCCTAAAGTTAACATCAATCTTCATCCATGTTAAGGTCAGAAATTTATTCCAAACTGTTCTTTCTCTTTACAGTCATGTGCTTGACCTGGCTCATGTTTCACCAAGGTAAATAAGGCAAAGGCAATAAAGAAATTATTATTTCTACTTCAAAACCTATTCTGAGATAGCTGGGACAAAGGTATGACAATCGATGGAGAAACTCCATAGTGCCATAGGGCACTATCTGTAAACTCCCAAATATAACTGGCCAGGTGTTCCGCCAATGCTTTGAAATCCCTACTCTTCACCTTTAGAATATTTTTTCTACCCAAGTCTAAACTGGCTATACCTGGATTGCCCAAGACCAACTGCTACAGGGCCAACAGCTATAAATATGTACCTGAGTGTGTAGATATGTACCCATGAGAGAGTAAACAATACTCTGGGAAAATAACCACAGAAGCTTGATAAGTAGACTCTCATAATGGCACCAGTCTGTCAGCTCTCCAAAGGGAACACTAACCTTACTGATCTACTGTTACTTTATCAATCAAGAGGTTTCATGTAACCTAAAGAAACTGAAATTAGAGATTCTAAATTCTGCCCTGCTCAAGAAAATCAGTGGCCATATTTAATAATCTTCTATTGTAAACTAGTAAGTTGACATCATCACTTAGCTATGTAAGAACATAAAGTCTTTCAATTTCCCTTATGTTTGGAAATCAGAAAATTACTACCAAAGAACTACTCTGCCTTCTGTTTCAAGTTCACAACCTATTACAATGAAATCCATCCCCAAAAGACCAGAATGACTAGAGAGGCAACCTCAGAACTGCTCAGCTGTCAAACCGAAAACAAATTAGCCTCTCAATAACTGCTCCCTCATATATAAAATGAGGAAGCTGGATCAGATTTTAATATATCAAATGCCCGTTAACTTTTAGAAAAGGATACTGAAGGTCATGACACAGAGCTGATAATGTGTTGTCAAGTATGGACATTAAAAATACCCCTACCAATTACATTTTACAAACTAAGGAACATGTATAACTCTCTAAAATGAGAAAGATATGTTCTCTACATTGAAAATATTTAACTTTAGCAATAAAAACAAACAAGGCTGGAGAGATGGCTCAGTGGTTTAAAAACACTAGCTGCTCTTCCAAGAGGTCCTGGGTTCGGTTCCCAGCACCCACATGGCAGTTAAAAAAACATCTGTAGCTCCAATTTCAGGGGATCCTATGCCCTTTGCTGACCTCTGCAACCATTGCACCGACACAAGTGCACCTACGTACATATAGGCAATATACTTATATAAATAAAATAAAACACAATAAAATATTTAAAAATAAATAAAACCAAAGGGGCTAGAGATGGCTCAGTAGTTAAGAGCCCTGGCTGCTCTTGCAGAGCACGCAGGTTCAGTTCCCAGCACCCACATGATGGCTGACAACCATCCACAAGTACAGTCTCCAGAAGAGGAGAAAAGAGAGTTCAGGATTATTTATGTTCTATAGGAAACTCTGTTTGGCTATATTAGAAAATGTAATTTGGTTTCCTTTTCTGGGTAGCCCTTTTCTCTCCCTCCCTTCCTCCCTCCCTCCCTTCCTTTTCAAACCCAAAGCCACAAGGTTCTACCACTTAGTTAGGCTTCCACTCCTTTTTCCTAAATGAAAGAAATGGCTTTTAAGATTGTAGACATTGAGAAGTATTTTGTCCTTTTTTGTATTTGTTGCTTCTGCCCAGCTAATTTTAGGCTAGAGAGCAGAGATGAGGCAAAGATCAAAGCTGGAGGTCTCCTCCAGCCAGTTTGCCACATTAAGGCATACTAGTGGATAGTTCTGCCCAGCTGATTTTCTGCCTCTTCTGATCTTCATAGGCATTGCATGACATGGGCCTAACACTCATACACGTAAAATAAATTAAGTTTTAAAACATGCATGACTCTTTTTTTTCTATACTTCAGAGAAGAGTAGAAAAATTCCACTAGCCAACAAAGGTCTAAATTAAAATTAGGAAACCTGGATAAGGTAATTTTCAGGATCTAAGGTTTAAACGCTATGATGTTAAATGCTCTCTTCTCTTTCTTTTACTCTACATCATAGTCCAGAGGAAGACCCTCCGTGAAGGACAGTACTGATACTTAAAGCTATACACATCAGAAATAGATTTAAATCAGTTTCAAAAATAGTGAGGAAACTAGAATAAGCTTCATTTTGTGAGGCATGCATAAACTAGCTACAGTGCATCCTTGTGTACTTGCTATCAAGCTCATTTTACAGACCAGGTTGGCCAACTGGCTTGCCAAACATGCAGAGTTTGTAAGATGCAGTAATGAGTTGGAACTCTAATCTTCAACCCCCTTTTTGGAGTATGACTCAAAAAAGGATTTAATTAGCCTTTTCCCTTTTATAAATGAGTGACAAATTATTGCAATTCTAGAAGTTGCACAGAGTTAACAGGGTTTCACATTTTATTTTCCAAATATTACCTTTTTAACACTATCATAAACATTTGTAGGGTTTTTCACTGTAAGAAGAATCCACATGTTCATTAGTATGGTCCATTAATAGCTTCAAAATGGGTTTATTTATATATTTACAAGTTTCAAAGTATACATACTTACAGATTTCCTCTTTTTCTTTTAAGAAGAAAAGGTTTATCTTCTGTGATTTGAATCTGCAGTAAGAGACAACATTTATGAGTACATTGGAAATGAACCCAACAAAAGAAAATCCAAGCTACATTTTACATTTTCTGTGCACTTTAGCTTATGACAAGCCACTTAACCAAGGGCAAATAAGAAACTACTAAAGATGAGTTCTGGAGAGATGACAGCCTGATTAGAAGTAGTGCCACTAGGATTTCAGGGAAAGTAAATGAGCCAGAATCAAAGAGATAGTACTCCAAAGTATGAGCAGCTGACAAGAGAGAGAAGTCCTGTTCCTCATGGTTTAGTTGTCTTTGATTCATTCACTGTCAAGACTGTAATCCAGCACAGAGACTGACATTATCAGACTAGAGAAAACTAGTCAATCTACCAAGAAAGGCATCTCTACCTCCAAATGTCTGAGTATCTAGGTACTTTCCAATCAGAACTAAAAATAAATATTTCCCTTCATAATAATTCAAGGTTCTTTCAAATATGAAATACAGCACCGGTCTAAAAAGAAACCCAAACTTTTTCCTCAATTCATAAACACTCTACGCAGCAGTATTTAATACCACTTGCATAGTATTATGTTTTGAAAATAACCCTCCAAGGATTCTTCCTGTTTTTTATTTTGAATCTAGATATCTCCAGACTCACAAGAACAATTATTGGCATAACTGTCTCACCAAACTAACTAGCCATTATGAACTGGCACCATTAGCTTTTTGCTTTGGTGCTACCAGAAGTGTAAAGAATGATTTTTAGCCACAGCTATCACTAACAGATAGAGCCTCTTGTTATATGTGCATCCTACTTTTGGGGAGAAAGTGACGGAGACAGTCTGAGTATAGGTCTAAACATAAAGTTCTGCCTACCAACAGGTCATGCTATTTGAGATTTCCTTATTTTTCTATTTGTTATTAACATGGGGACGGGGAGCATTTCATATATATATTAAAAGTCAAAGAACTCAAAAGGTAACTGTTGTAGAAGAAAAATGTCATAGTTCTATGTACAAATCACATAGTTCTCTCATAGAAAATTCAGATAAATGAATATGACAAAAATCATTCAACCATAAAATCATTTAAAGGTCTGCAGGTGGCAGGAAGATGCAGGAGGGAGGGGCTGGAGGGAGACACAGAACTATCCACTAGCATGCCTTAATGTGGCAAACTGGCTGGAGGAGACCTCCAGCTTTGATCTTTGCCTCATCTCTGCTCTCTAGCCCAAAATCAGCTGGGCAGAAGCAACAAATACAAAAAAGGACAAAATACTTCTCAATGTCTACAATCTTAAAAGCCATTTCTTTCATTTAGGAAAAGGGAGTGGAAGCCTAACTAAGTGGTAGAACCTTGTGGCTTTGGGTTTGAAAAGGAAGGGAGGGAGGGAGAGAAAAGGGCTACCCAGAAAAGGAAACCAAATTACATTTTCTAATATAGCCAGACAGAGTTTCCTACAGAACATAAATAATCCTGCACTCTCTTTTCTCCTAGCCTCCCCTACAAAACAGCACTCTCTTTAGTCATTCATTCTATTAAAATAAATTGAAGAAATAATTTAATATAAAGGACCTAAGCAGATTACAACCAAGCAGGTCTATTTTGAGATGACCAGGGACAGGGGTGAATTTGCTAAAATTATAAAGCAAATTTTATTCAATTTTTTTTCACTTTCATGGATAGGCAAGTGTTTTAATATAAGGAAGTTATAATGTCTTTAAATGGCTTAGCTTAGCCAAATTTTAACACACCGAAGCATACAACTTGTTTCTACTTAATATTAACATGGTACTGTGCAAAAATGCTGTAGCAAAATTTACCAATTACAGAAAATAGAACTAAGAAATCCCAATTCACCAAATACAAGGGAGAGAAACAAGGTCCACACAGCTAACAAGAGAGTAACAAATGACATTGAAAAAGTTCCTGAGTGCTGTACGCATGCAAGGCAGCATTGCTAAACTTCAGATAACCCTCATATTTGATAACAGAGTAAGAACAAATCAGTAACATGTCTGCTTTGAACCCTCTCTGTAAATAACTTAGTCTGTTAGTCAATAATGTGAAACATTCTAAAAGTAAAATCAATACTAAATTTATGATAGCATCTGTTGGAAATGTTTCAAGCATGAGGAACTGCCCTCCTGTATCTAATGTTTCAAGCTTCAATGTTAAGCTGAAAATAGGATGTTTCAGAAGAGTGGAAAAAGACTAACGAATTCAGCACATTATGTTCAAATTCGAAAGTAAATTCTAGCCAGTCCAAGTCAAAATAATTTCATAAGCAATAACAGTGTTTTATACAGCTTATTTTAGGGAACTATATAATCATATATTGATGTAAGTACTTGTCAATGAAAAGTTCCTATATTAGAGTAAAGTAAAAATACTGATGTCAAGAAATAATACAGTTGCAAAGCAGTATATACGGTCCCAAGATACATGCAAATACTTGGGTGCTGGAGGAATGGCTTGTTGGTTAGGAAAGAGCATATATTGCTCTTTCAAAGGACCTAAGTTCAGTTCCCATCAGCCATGGTGGGTGACTCACAATCACCTGTAACTCTAGCTCCAGGGAGATCCAATGCCTCTGGTCTCTGTAAGCACCTGCTCTCGTAGGCATAATCCTACATGCAGACACAGACACACACGGATATAATGTAAGAAATAATAAAAATAATTATTTTTGACAGGTCAGCCTTGGCTGACCTGGAACTCACAGAGATCCGCCTGCCTCTACCTCCTGAGTGCTAGGATTAAAGGCGTGCACCACCATACCCCACTAATAAGAATAAATCTTTAAAAAGGAAATGTATACTTAAAACTGATTGTTACAATTATAAAGAAATAAGAAAATAATTCAGTGAAAATAGGACAACATAACTGCCCTAAGCCAAACTACTGCTCAGACTTTAAAATGTAAAGACTCTTTTCTTTTCCCCTAAAGAATATTTGTATGTGTTCCAGGAGGCTTAAATGATCTTGGGAGTAGAGTTCAAATATTTTTAAAAAGATTAAAACAAGTACATCTTCCCAAAATTGTATTTACTACCATCATAGACTAGAATGCTAATTGATAGAATAATTACATGACTTTAACTATTTTTAAACACAAAACATATTAAATAAAGTAAAAGTAAACTGGGGACATAGCTTAGTGGTAAAATGCTGAGCATGAGTGAGGCCCTGGGTTTCATACCAACACCATGCAAACTCTGGCCTGATGCACTGAGGAAGGGACGATTTCATTTTCATGGTGCCTTAGGAAGAGAAAGCAACAATTTATAGTGGTGAAACCTGACAGATACCATCATAACCAAGTGACCAAGCTTTACATGAGAGGAACAAGACATGCTGAGCAACCCCTGCTATGGAGAGCATGACTTCACATGACTGAATTGAGTAATTCCACTGTAATCATAGATAAATCATCAGAGAATCCCAAACTGGGGGCATTCTACAAGGAAACTGACTAATATTCTACAAAATCATCAAGATCAAGAGCTGAGAATGTAGCTCAATGGTAGAGCACTTGCCTTGCAATCAAAAGGCCCTAGGTTTAACCCATAGCACTAGGGATTTTAAAAAAAACCTTTAAAAGAGGCTGAGGAGCTATCAGGATGACAAGACAGAACAAGGCAACATGGGATTCTAGACTGGATACTGAAGCAGAAAAGATGAGTGGAGACACTGCTTTACTTTAGTAAAGCCTGTAGTTTAGTTAATAGTACTGTACCAACACTAACCATACTGATAACTTACTATAATTATGTAAGACGTTAACATTAGGTGAAATTGGGTGAAGGACCCATATAAATGGCATACTATTTTTATAAATTTTTTGCAAAAGTTACATATATGAGTACATTCAATTGGATGGGATCAGTGGAGGGAGGTGCAACCAGAGAACGGGATCTAAATACCATCCAACTGCATTGTATGAAACTGGCAAAAATTCAATAAAAAATAAAATTTTTAAAAAATATAAAATAAAAAATATTTCAAAAGAAATAAACAATATACCATTTCATATTCCCAGCAATAATCTATCAACATGCTCCCTTTTCTCTCCAACACTGAACTGAATTGCATATGTGTCAAAGGAGTTTTCATTTGACTCATTTTTAACCAATGAACATATGAAAATAATTCACTATTTGTGAATATCTTACATTAGGTTATTGTCAAAGACCTTTGCGAAGTTTTTTTACTTAGATATTCTTGATTCATCAAGAGCCTTTTTACTGTTTTTGATTTTTTGAGACAGGGTCTCACTATATAGCCCTGGCTGAACTGGAAGTCACTCTGCAGACCAGGCTAGCCTCAAACTCACGGAGATCTCCACTCCCCTGTCTCCCTCCAAGTGCTGAGATTAAAAGGCATTCACCACCACGCTCGACCAAGAGGCCTTTTTATGTTAAGGAAATAAGCTTTGTGTCGAAATACTGGAGTCTGTTGATATATAATGCAAAATTCCTCTGTGAATAGCTATACCTATACAAGTTTTATCAACAGCATATAAGATTCTATAATAAAATCATTTTACTATATTAATCAGCAAAAATATCTACTTTCATTCTACCTGAAAGAAACCATCTACTATCTTTCCTTTTTCTTTTGAGACAGGAGTCTCTCTGTAGCCCAGCTGGGCTGGAACTTGCTTTGTAGCCCAACCTGACCTCTATCTCACAGAAATCCTCCTGTCTCTGCCTTCCAGGTGCTGGGGATAAAAGAAAAGCACCATCATACCGGGCTTACTTATTATCCTAATAAAGTCATAATTCACATTCTCTGAAGTCCTCTTCTTTTATTAGAGATTTTAATTCATGCCTTTCTTTCGACCCAGAATTTTGCTAAAAAGCTACCTTTGCCAGTAATACTTTCACTGACATCTCAAGTTAAAATGCTTGTACTTCTTTGAGATCCTAAAGCTCTTCCCTAACAACCCTTAAAATGTGTGATGTTGCCCTGTATTACTATGGAATTCTCCTCACCATTTATCTAAAATTATAAGCTCATTCAGAGCAAGGACCTTGTCTTATTATCTCTGTATTCTACTGTCTTGTAGAGAGTATCAAACATTTCATGGGAAAGTAATAGAAACTAACAGTGTATGGACCTGGTTTGAACCATTACTTTTTTCTTCACATTTAACATCAACCTTCATTTGTATGAAACTATTTTTAGGCGAGAATTTTTTTAAGTTTTATTCAACAGACATTTTGGGAAAATACATTAAGACAAAAGGATATTGCTTTGCAGCATCTACTGTGAGAATGAAGACCTTCTCAGCAATTAGCCTGTCAACATTCCAGAAAATGTCAGCATCACTCTCAAGAGGCACAAGGTTATTGTGAAAGCCCCACAGGATCCCTCTGAAGGGACTTCAATCACATCATTGTAGAGTTCTGTCTGCCAGGAAAGAAAAAGAAGACTCTCCAGGTTGAGAAATAGTGGTGAAACAGAAAGAAATTGGCTACTGTACGAATTCTCTGTAGTCACATCCAGAACATGATCAACGATGTTACGCTGGGCATCCATTACAAGATGAGGTCTGTGGATACTCACTTCCCTACCAATGTCATTATTCAGGAGAATGGGTCTCTGGTTGAAATCCAAAATTTCCTGGGTAAAAAAAAACAAACATCTGCAGGGTTTGGATGAGGACAAGCATTGCTTATTATGTTTCTCAAGCCCAAAAGGGTGAATTAATCATTGAAGGGAATTACATTGAAATTGCTTCCAATTCAGCTTCGATTCAGCAAGCCACAACAGTTAAAAACAAGGATATCAGAAAATTTTTGGATGATATCTACATTTCTCAAAATGAACAGTACAGCAGGCTGATGAGTAAGATCTCAGTTACCCAGCTCCAGAAA
This sequence comes from Eospalax fontanierii, assembly GCA_035773235.1. Taxonomy (NCBI): domain Eukaryota; kingdom Metazoa; phylum Chordata; class Mammalia; order Rodentia; family Spalacidae; genus Eospalax; species Eospalax fontanierii. The sequence continues at coordinate 96,621,716 of CM069525.1, forward strand.
CAAGACCCTGGATCATAAGCAAGATTTGGGATGTCTTTTAGCTCAGTAAAAGACTTCTACTGAAAATTTAAAAAGCTATTGCTATACTTTGTAAAGATGAGAATTTATTTTAGCCAAACAAAATCTTTGGTAATACCTAACAAATTGCGCTTTCTAAGCTGAAAGCACATATGTATTTCACATCAATGTCAACAGTCAATATTTCTTCACATGGTTAAACTTGCAGTTTTCTGATAAAAAAATTAGTTTTATCAACTTTGAAGCCTTGTTCATTTACTTACTAACTAGAACCTTGTCTTCCTCTAAGCTCTACTAATGGTCTATTTTTAATTTCAAAAGAACCTCAACTTAGTAATAGTTCCAATAGCACATACTTTATTACATAACTTCTCTCCCAGAAAATTAGTATGTAACTAGATATAGCTCTATCAAGTGTCTAAGCTAAAAGGTAAGTTCCAAATAACCACTGAGAGAAGAGAATAAAATGCTTGTATATAAATTCTACTCCTTCCTAACAACATTGGGAACTTTCAGAGAAAAAAAATGTAAAAATTTTAGAATTATTTTATTTCTGTTTCTGCCACATGTGTTCAGGTATTGTTGGAGACCAGAAGAGGGCGTCGGATCCCCAGGAGCTGAACTTACAGGTGGTTGTAAGCCACATTGTGTAGATGCTGGGAACCAAACTCAGGTCCTCTGCAACAGCACAAAGCATTCTTGACCACTGAGCTATCTCCCCAGCCCACAAATGTTGGGCATAATGTAAGGTGGGCCTAGCCTAAGGCCACCCGTTGGGAGGAATAGAGGAATGACTCCTGTGGGTGTGGCATTCTGCTCTGGCTAATTGTGAGACCAACACCTGGAAAGAACCCGCCTACCTGGAGACAAACTTACTATTGGCTGTATTTGGGACCCCACCCCATAAGATCATTGGCGATCCAGACCTATAAGAGCTTGTGCACATATTCAATAAACGAGTTTGCAGTGCCACACCCTTGGACTGCTTCCCATCCAACTCCAGGAGTCTGTGGCTTGACTCTGCATCTACTCACCCCCAAACCCTCAGGCCTTTTCCAGTACAGCCCACACACATAGAATCACATTCTTCACATGTGTACGAGCCATTGACATTCTCACAGTACTGGGTGTCACTCCAGGGAGGTGTCACTGCCGCACACTAGTCCACATCCACACAGGCGGACCTCCACAAGCTCCCAGCCCGTTTTGCACTCTATGCAGTCTCTGTTGGTTGGACTTGAGCATGTCTTACAGGACTCATGACAGCCTGTGCAGATGCTGTTGGTCTCATTCCTCAGTGAGCTGAAATAGCCATCCATGCAATCAAAGCAGAGTGGTCCTTTGTATCCTGGGTGGCACTGGCAAGACCCGTCCCCCTGTCTGCTGCCATCTCCTCTGCAGTGGCCGTTCCCCATGCAGGGCCTCTCAGACCCACCCTGGCATACTTGGCAGTCTGGCCCATAGGTGCCGGGAAGACAGCATGCTTTCGGTGTGACTACACAGAACCACTCAAACAAGTCAGGGTGCTCCTTCTTCAGTTGCAGCCACCAGGCCTCTAGCTGTTCCTCCTGCTGCTCCACCAGCTGGTTGCACTTAAGTCGCTACAGTCACACAGGCCCTACGTGATTTCCAGGAGACGGATCTCACTAAACTCGTACTTGGACAGCGTCCGCTCCTCCCAAGCCGTGTTGCTGCCACCGAAGTTCTTCTTGGCCGTCTTGGCCATGCCCTGGTTGAACTTGTCCACCAGCGTACGGCACTGCAGGCACAGCGTCGGCTGGCGGGAGGCGGCGACTGCAGCCGGTGGCGGCAGCAGCAGCAGCAGCAGCCCAAGCACGGCTAGCTAGCGGAGACATGGCAGGCAGGCGGCCCAGCTACCTGCGGAGAACAGAGCGGAGCCTCGGCCTCCGCCCCCCAACACACAAATAGGCAGTTTTTGAGGTATAGTTTTCTACATAGCCTTAGCCAGTGGAACAACCCTTACCTCAGCCTCCTGAGTGCTGATAATTACCAACTCATATCACATCTGGCCAAATTAAGTACTATAATGGAAATAGTGAACTAATATTTTTAAATTTCTTTTTTGAAACAGGGTCTTCTGGTAGCCCCAAGCTGACTGAGAACTCACTACATAGGCCAGGCTGGCCTCTAGCTCACAGAGATTCACTTGCCTTTCTTTGCCTGCTAAGTGCTGGGATTGAAGGCATATGCCACCACATTCAAACTGTAGTGAACTATTTTTTCAAAAGAAACTGTTATGGATAAATCTGGAGCACATTATACTAAGTGAAATAAGCCAGGAACACAAGTACTACAGGAGACAGTACTTATGAAAGGAATCAAAAGTAGTCAAATTCATAGACGTAGAGAACAGAGTGATGGTTTACCAGGATCTGAGGGAGAAGCATGGTTGTACTAGTGAAAACTACTGTTTAATTAAGGCAAGATAATTCCTAAACACCTATTATGCAACATAATGACTATAGATAACAATACTGTCTTGTGTACTTAAAATTTTTGCTGAGAGAATATATGTTAAGTGTTGTCACCCACATACAAATAATGATAATAAATAAGAAGATAGGAGTAGGGGTCACTGGTTGGTTTATTGCATAAATTGCAATGATGATTTCATGATGTACACTTATCTCTAAACTTATCAAGCTGTATACATTAAATAGTCAGTTATTTGTATGTCAATCATACCTCAGTAAATTAGGTAGTTTTGCAAATTAAAAGACAGAATCTTAATTATTATTTATTTGTGCAATAATATTTTTGAAAGTCCATTGCTATAATAATTCTCTGATTTATGATGAATGTAAATTAGTATGCTCGGCAATGAGGATGCCAAGCAAGTCAATCCATTTCTCTACCATGTGCATTTCTTAACAACAGTTTTGCCTGAGGGTGCTTTATATCTTCTGCTACCAGTGACAGAGATTCAGCTTGACTATTATGAATCAACCACTAGATGAAAAAGCAGCTTATTACCAAAGACGACATAGCTGTCATAGTGCTAATTCTTGACTCAGAGGACCAAGAATCTTACAGCACTCTTTATTATTCTGGACAAGTAAATCGGGCAGCAGCAAGCACTGAACTTAGTATGTCTCTTTCTTCCATGTTTATTCAAGAAGAATGGTGATCCCATACTTCCTTAATGAAAGCCTGAATCTCCTAGGCTTTCATTAAAATACTAAACATCTGAGTAATACTTTTAAAAAGTACATATTTGCTTCAACAACCTTGAGAAGAAATACTATAATCATAACTTTCCACAAAGTGTGCGCCATTTCATCCACGTTATACTTTGTTTTTAAAAGTTACAAAAGCTGTCGTTTTTTACAGATTTATTTTTAATTGTATGCATGTGTGTTTGTATATGTATGCCACATATGTGTGGGTGCCCACAGACTCCAGAAGAGGGCACTAGATCCATGGAGCTGGAGTTACAGAAGTTGTGAGTTGCCCAATGTGTGTTGAGGACCAAAATCCCTTGCTCTGGCAAGAGCAATAATATACTCTTAACCACTGAGCGACCTCTCCAGCAGCCAACACCTAAGTCTTAACCTACTCACAGAAATGACTAACATAAAGAGTAATAAGTACTTATAAAGTAATAATTTTAGGAAAAACATTATACTTTTTTAAGAAAAGAAATATGAATTTTTGAAAGCATCTCCTATAGCTAAAAATACAGCCTGTTTCTGTGATTCTGAAAGTGTCATCCTGGGCTCCCAGTTCCTTGCAATACTACTAGTTATAATATTTTATCTGTATTTTCAGTTTGGCATGAATAATTTTTATTTACGAAAACATAAGGATACTTTGAAGTTTCAATTTATTAGGGCCAAGAAAAATTAATTTGTGATGCCAAAGATAGACAAAAAGATGCTTTTTGTAGAAAAGAAATTGGCACATATTTTACAGAAACCAATTTGGCAATATGTGTCAAGAGGCCTTCAGTTATACCTCATGATTTGCTAACTTCACTTTATACTTCTAGGAATTTACACAGGAAATAATGAGACACAGAGAGACACATACACAAAAATAATAAAATGAAGGCCAGCCATCAATAGCATAGAGAGAACAGAAAAATTATGAACAACTCCAAATGACCAAAAGGAGACGGATTGGTAAAATAATGGGGTACACACTAGATTAAATACTGCAATCATCAAATACACCATTGTTATGGACATGAGATTACAGACAAGGTACAGAAAATGAAATTGGTTTACAAGATGAAATTTAAAATACAACTTCAACTTTCTGAAATTTAAGCTACAATTCAAAATAGTAATGTCTAGCTTAATGAATAGGTAGCTTGTAAATTGTTATCCATATTTGTCCTACCTTTTCATTTTTTGTGACTTTTTAAAAATGTATTTATTTTATGTGCATGAATGTTTTACCTGCATGTATGCATATGCACCAGATGTGTACAATGCCCACTGAGGCCAAAAGAGGGTGACAGTTCCCCTGGAACTGGACAGTTGTTAGCCACAATGGGCGCACTCAGAACTAACTGCACCTGAGTCCTGTGCAAGAGCATCCAATGCTCTTAACCACTGAGCTGCCTCTCCAGTAACTGTTCTACCTTTTAAAACATTTCTGCAGAGTATGTTACTTTTATCACTTAATAATAAAGTAGAAAACATGGCAACAGTCTTTCACTTATTTCTAATGTATGCATATGTGTATACCTTGATAAGTGACAAAGAATATATCTCAAAGGGTATTTGGCTCTATTCAAGGGGAAAAGTGATAGAAATACCAAAAGTTGATTCTAAATGTACTAAATTAGACACTTCTATTTTCAAGTTACACTCAAAGTCAGACAATATTATTTTATTAGAGTTACACTGTCAACTGCTTTCTATGGGTAAACATCCTTGCAGTTCCCTATGTCAAAATGAGTGGTCAGGAATAGTAACGTGTTGCTCAGTGGAACAGTGCTTGCCTAGCATCCAAGGTATCTTTGTTGCATTCCTCAGTACAAATCAATAAAAAAATAAATACTAACAAAAAAGACTAATAATGTTCAAGTCCCACATGAGTTACTCTCCCAAATATTGTAAATACTATTAACTAAGGAATAGACCATCTCAAGAGGCCAGTGATCATGAATCATAAGCATTCCACACACAACTAAGAGTTTAAATAATGTCAGTGGCTGCTACAGTTCCACTTACCTTTCCTATTAACACTATAAGAACTCAAATATCAATGATAAACTCTTAAGACTTTAACAGTAACACAGCATATTCATTCTTCCATTCCTTAATGAAAATGTTTTTAGTTGACCAGAATCAGTCCTCTATATTAAATGAAGACTGCAAAAAGGATAACTCTTTACACCTAGCCTCTCAGACCAAATATTCAAACTTCAGAAGATATTATTCCCTTATCTAACACGGTCTTGCTTCAGACATTCTGATCAACTTGGATATCCCATTGCAAATGCGTACTAGCTGACTTCCCAAAGAAGTAGGACACGTAAAAGGCTGAATCATTTCTTTCCCTCAAAGTTTTCATTTCAAAATGTTTTGGGCAACAGTGAAGTAGCATTAAGTAATCTCACTTCCTGTAAGGCCAACTTATCTATGAAAGTGTCCTGCAGTAACCTCAACCGAGCCCAGCAGCACCAATTCTCAACAGTCAAAACCATGAAAGGAATGCAACTGCCACATACACAACTGGACAATCTGTAACACTATACTGACTCAAAAAGTAATGGTCTTCTTTCAAAGTTAAAGGAAACCTTTTCATTCCCCAAAGATAACTGCATGAGCCAACACCTGAGAAGCTACATTAAAAAATATGTTGGGTATGGTGACCTTTAATTCCAGCACTCAGGAGGCAAGAACAGGAGAGGTTAGCCTGGCCTACATAGTGACTTCCAGGCCAAATAGGGTTACAGGAAGACACTGTCTCTAAAATAAAATAAAATAAAATAAAACAAAAGCAAAAAATTTGATTCCTCTTAACCCCCCTAAGAAGTGATTAAAATTAGGGTGATCACATTCCCAGCTTTTGAGAGATTTTCAGTTACATCTGCCATTCCAGAGGATGATTAGAAAACCTCCTCTCTGTTGGAAAAATATCCTTGTGATGGTCCTAGTTATCCTCTAACTTGGTCCCCATAGAGAGCAAACAAGAACGTATGGCCACACTAGTCAGCCCTCGCTACTGAAAAACATTTCCAGGTACAAACTCCAGTTTGAATTCACAGTTCTGTGTAATGGATAATGAGTATGTAAATGAAGCACCAGCTGCATGCCATTCTCATTCTCTCTCTCTCTCTCTCTCTCTCATACACACACACACACACACATACATACACACATACACATGCACACCCCTCTATTCCAAGTTATTCAATTAAATCAAATATCAAATTACTATGATTTTATAATCGAAAATTCATAATCCAGCTAAAATCTAGAATAACACTAGCTAAAATCTAGAATAACATCTTAATTATTGACTTCAAACTGAATTCCTCATCTTTATAATTTATATTTTATGAACAAAATAAACCAGATGCTCTGGAAGGTTAAAAGGTTAATGTGCCCTAGGTCACACTGACTTGAATCTTTCTCCTCTTTTTCTAGTACGTAATTTTCCTTCTGCCAAGAACATTCTGTTCTTTCTTTTCCTGGCTACCTTTAAGTTATAATTTAAGTGAAACTTGTGGAAAATCTTATTTTCCTTCGTACCACTTTAAAGGACTATATGAAGTCATGTTCCCCTTTTAATTAACTTTAAAAATCAGAGAAAAATATTTCCAAGTTAACTTTAACAAGCAAAGAAAACTCCTACCTTTTCAAGGAATACATATCTTATGCTGTTTTCATAAAAATATAACTAGTTATAATGTTCCATGTATAATTTTCTGGGAAACCATAGAGGCACATATCAAATAAAGCCTTTGAATACCAACCAGTGATGGAAGAGTAAAGGAAATCTGAACGTTTCTAAACTAACGTGGATTCTATAAATTCCAGCTGCTGGAATATTAGTAATATGAACTTCTAGTGCAATCTAACATTTAGTATACTAAGAAATGAGAGAAAAGACCACCAACTCACAGGTGCTGAGCTTTGACAAGTTTAGGCTCCAATTTAACACTATACCCCAACTGAGAGACAGCCTGTATGGCAGACAGATGCCAAGACACTACAACTAGACAACCTAGCTTCAGTCCCTGGCTGTGCCACTTACTAGGGGTAAGTGACCTAGGGCAACTTAACCTTTTAGCCTCAACTATAGAATGGAGAAGACAACTACTGCTACTCACAGTTTCTGCCATAATGAACTTCTTATAGTTTCTCAAAAACCCTTGACTTGAATCTTTCTCCTCCTTTTCTAGCACATAATTTTCCTTCTGCCAAGAACACTCTGTTCTTTCTTTTCCTGGCTTCCTTTAAGATATAATTTAAGTGAAACTTGTAGAAAACCTTCTTTGACCACCTATTTATTTCAGGTGCATCTGATATATTTGCCTTCCATGCCCCCTTGAGCACTGGACTTAAACTTGCTAAGTTGTTGTTCTCCTGCTAGTCTTTGTGCCTTAGAGACAGGTCGCGCATGTCTCAATCAGCACTGTAATACCAAGAGCCAGCACAGCTTCCTACTGCAGCCTCCAAGTAGATACATCGCAAATTTTCTTGGAAGAATATTGAATGGTATAACAAGTCAGATGATAGAAAAAAGGAAATCAAGGAAGGATTTCTCAGCTACGCCTTTCATGCTAGGTTAAAGCTTCTGCCCCCTCATATCTGTGATACATAGGAGTACTACCTCTCATACACTGAGGGGTTTTCCATTAAACATGAGGAGTGTCATATGTCCTTTTTGTGTAAAGAACCATGACTTCATAAGCAGAGCAAACAACAATGTGCTCAGTGTGTTTACTCTTATGTCATGCCCCATGTTCCAAAGTCTTTATTAAACTAAGACCATCAGAGCTGAATAATTGTGTGTATATATATATATATATATATATATATATATATATAGAGAGAGAGAGAGAGAGAGAGAGAGCAAATGTGTGTCTCCCTCAATATTGGCTGAAGCCTTAACGTTAGTATTAGTGGCATTAGGAGAGACAAAAAAAGGAAGGTGAAACTGAACACGGACAGGCATACAAAATAGAAAAAACTATTGGAGCAACATTAGCAGCTTGCATACAAGGTACCACTGGGTGGCACCAATGTCACTAACTACCCAATACAGAAATGAAACCATTAGAGAAACCATCAGGCTGTCTTGCAAAGCTTAAACTGAAAGCTCCATAATCTATTTCCATTAACTAATGGTCAATGCACTGGAGTTCAAGTCCTCTAGTCTGCCATCAACACAGGAACAACTTTTAGGAATGCTGTGCTCATTAGTCTGGTGGAAGATACATTTATAGACACGTTTGCCTAAAGATTTCATTTGGGCTCACTACTCTAAACGCAGAGATTCTCCATGCAGAAAGGAAGAAGAGCAGCACTGGAAACTGGAAACCATTTTCAAACTTCAGATTGAACCACATAAAACTATTGACAGTCAGAAATTTCCTAAGTACAAACAAAAAATCCCGCAAATTCAAGTTTCAGCCTGACATACACACAGATTAATCCAGTATTACTGCTGAGACTATGGCCTATTTCTTGGGTTTTTTTAGGTGTTTTGTTGGAAACAGAGAAATGGTTGGCCTTTTACTTATAGTGACAAAAGAATTAACTAAGCAAAGAAATTAATACAACAAAATAACTAAGGATAAGAAAGAAACTATACAAAAAAAACAGCAGATATTTGAAGAGGTTTGTCAAAGAAACAGTATATGTTATATTTAACAGTAAAGAGCAAATTTTAAAATTATATATGAATGTTTTGCAGCTTATCTTTAGGTAAATCAGTTTTAATTATGAGTTGGATTTATAGTCTCCCTAGAAAAACGTGAACAAGGAGCTGGAGAGATGGCTCAGTAGTTAAGAGCACTGGCTTCTCTTGCAGGACATGGGTTCAATTCCCAGCACCCACATGGCAGCTAACAACTGTCTGTAGCTCCAGTTGGGATTTGATGCCCTCTTCTAACCTCTAAGGGCACTGCACAACATGGATGAACCTACCTACATGAATAAAAACAATACATAAAAATATTTTTAAAAGAAAACTGTGAACAAGCATATGCTAAAAATATCAGTTGCCTTTAAAGAGTAGGATTCCCCTACTTTGTTTTATTTTTAGCATTTTATATATATATTAAAATAAATATGTATAATACCTTGCAACAGAAAAAAATGTGAGACATTCAAGTGAATTCAGGTGTTCTTAACAGTACTACACCACTGTTATGTTATATACAATGCTAACACTAGGGGGAAATGAGCATAAATTATACATGAACCATGGCACTATCTTTAATATATTTACTGTGAACCCAATTCTGATCCAAATAAAAATATTTATTTAAAAGCAGTAAGACAGGTATTAATATCACATTTGAAAATTCGGAATAGGTGATGGAGAGATTGCTCAGCAGTTAAAGGCACTGGCTGCTCCTGCAGAAGACCTGGGTTCAATTCCCAGCATCCACATGGTGGCTAACAACCATCTGTAACTCCAGTTCCAGGAAATCTGACACTCTCTTCTAACCTCTGCAGGCATTGCACAACATGGGTGCACTTACATGCAGGCAATACAGGCATACACATAAAATAAAAATAATAAATAATTTTTTAAAATTCAGAATGTAAATGAATAGTTTGAATTCATAAGAAAGATACTATTTGATTATGTCATCCCTGCATATACACAAGAACATGGTAGACTAAAGTCTTTGGCAGTAAGCCATCATATATTTATCATTACAACACAAAATTTTTAAAACAATTTCATTATCTTGTCTCTCTTAAATATGAAAGTGATGTGACTTTACTGATCAAAATTCACTGAAACAGGAAACAAATTAAGGGTCTTCTGATCTGGTTTTGTGAACACTATATGTAAAGACTCTCTACCAACATGGAGAATTGAGTAGGGAAGGAATTAAAAGGTAAGTACAAGTGACAACCCTTTTCTTTTGTATTTATTGAAAAGCCTACATTCCCAAATCCTTAGTTGTTACAGATACATATGTATATATTGGTTCAAGAAATATTCCATGAGCATACACACTGTACTCTTTCCTCATGGAGCTTGCTATTCAATAGACAATATTTTATTTAAATAGATAGCAGCCTAATACAGAGAGCTTGACAGATATGGAGAATAGAGAAAGAAGGTCACCTATAAAGCAATCTCTTCATCCCTATAATCACAGTCCAAAGAGATGATTACAAGCTTTAAAAACAGTTATTAATAACAGCTACCCCCTGATTATCCAGTTATACATGACACTGCTATAATATGCAGAGTCCTGGCTGGCTTTTTTAAAAGTAAAAAATCATTTTACAATTTTCTTTGAATGCTGGGGCATGAGACATATGCATAACAAAGGATGAAAATGAGGTTCTAAAAGCGAACAGAGGAAAGAAAAAAGCACAGGGAACTTAAAGGAACTGATCAATTTCATATATTGAATAGACAACTGTCAACAAACAACACTCCTGTCTGGTTATATTAGTCTAGCAAGTATAAAATTTGTAATAGGTTAGCTTCATTGTAGAACATACCCACTGAGTTTTCATGACCCAAGTATTTCAAAATGTCTTAATACTGGGGACACAAACTAGATGTGAAAGATCTTAACATAAATGACAGAATGTACGAAATCCAGTGGGGGGTATGGGAGCGTGCTGATGGGGAAGGGGTATAAAGATGATTAAGATGTTGTATATGAAATACACAAAAATTCAATTAAAATATAAAAAATCTGAAAAAATAAAAATGCCTTAATATAAGGCATTTATGCAGAGTGCTAAAATAAGAGCTCAGGGCCGGGGGTATGGTTCCGTGGTATAGCATTTGTCTAGTAAGCACAAGACCCTGGGCTCAATTTAAAGCACTGCAAAATAAAATAAAATATAAAAAAGAAGAGATTAAAAGCGAAGTATTGGAGTACTAAAAGATCCCAAGCACAGGAGAAGCCTTGTTCCATTGAAATGAAATACTGTTTAAGGAAGCTGACCTATGTATTCCCATACAGAAATCAGCCAACAAACTGATCTGCTTCATTTTTTGAGGGCTGATATTTCCGACTAGTGGGTATTGCCCACAGATCCTTGAAACAGTTAGCTTCTACTGCATCAGCAATGAAAAGTGCCTTTAAGACATCCCTTCACTATTACTTCTGTGATTATTTAATCTGATATGTACCATCCTTAAACTAGGCAGAGTAATTCAATCCTTCTAGATGCATCAGCAACCAATGTCAACAGCACTAAAAGATAAGAAGTTAGTCTGTCTTTTTATGTGTATGAAGCAATCTCCTGCTTACCATTCTTCAAAAGCGGAGCCAAGGTCAACACAAGAGGATGTTTGTGAAATGCTCTCTTACCGTACATCATCTTGAGCTCTGCTGGATTTAACAGCACCTTGCAGTCAAGAATTTTTTAAAGGATATGAAAAATTATTACCAAAATGCTTTTCTTTTCGTTTTGTTTTGTTTTGTTTTGTTTTGTCTTGTTTCAGACAGGGTCTCCCTGTAGCCCCAGCTGTCCTGGAACTCTCTACGCAGACCAGGCTGACCTCAAACTTTCAGGGATCTGCCTGCCTCTGCCTCCCAAGTGCTGGGACTACAGGTAGATGCCTGGCTCAAAATGCTTTTGATACACTCATCTGACTGTTTCCAGGGCCACCCTGCCTGAAAGCAGAAGAGAACAACACTGAGGTTCAAAGCCAGGTGCAAGACCAAGTAAAATCCTGACCTTTCAGCAACACTGGGGCAGTGCCAGTAAAACCAGAAGGAAAATAGCAACAGCACATTTCTGCAGACCTGGTCAAGAGCTAAACCCTAAGCAGGTATGTACAGCCTGAGGCCTACGTGCCTCATGGGAACAAGGAGAGCTGTGGCCCTAGCATAAGGTCACAAACTGTTGAGTTTTTTGGAATCTGGTTTTGCTCAACTGCAGTTCTCAAACATGAACTCTGTGGAGGGCAACATCATGTCTCAATGTCAAAGACTGGACACACCTTAGAGGACCATTCCAGAGAACAGTTTTACGCAAGCCATTAGGTAACTGCAACTTAGAGCAACAGGTAGCGGCCAATCCCATCACTTGGGATTGTAAATCTGACTGATTAAAAAATGAAAAAGCAGAAAGAAAAGGAAAGAAAACAAGTCATCAACTGAACACTACTGTAACAAGTAATTTTCCATCTTAAATTTCAAGTCACTCCTCCCAAACAAAAGAAATGATTTACTCTGATTTTGTAATAAAATATTGCAACATCAAAAATATGAAACAAAATTGATATAAAGTGTTTGTTACCTCAGCTAGGAATGACACAAAACTAGAAAAATGAACTTTTACTGAAAAAACTGTAACCAAAGTTACTACTTCAAAATTAGTTATTTGCAACTTAATAAACTCATCAGAGTATCTATCATATATATGGGATATGACTGTACTCTCCGAAAAATGACAGAGGGCTTAACTCAATTTTGAAGATCTTCACTGGAGACCACAATCATCAAATTAAACACTTCAGATTCTTCTTAGTTTAACGAACCCATAGGCTACAAATTGTTCTTTAAATTATCCAAGTACAAACTGAATTTCATAATCCCTTAAGAAGAAGTACACTCTGACTATACACTATAAATTCATTATCACTTTCTCCTCATCTTTGGTAATGACTGAGTACAGCACCCACCTTCTGTGAGCAATGTCTGAAGCAATATAATCTTTCAGGTAAATATAGGGCAGGATACAATCACCAGTCTCTCCAAGTTTAGAGAGGCTTAAACAAAGAAAGTATGGCCCTTACAGTTACATTGGTTTTTGTCATTTTTTGAGAAAGACACCAGCTATCTGAAACTTTATAGTGAAGAAAAAAAATCTCCCATTTTATTAAATATTATCATTGCAAGGACAAGCCAATCATTACACAGACACACTTTATGTAACCAAAGTATAATGGTATAAATGCAGGGCGACAGAGAGCTAAGGTAGGAGTTGGGCTATTATCCTGCAACTGGAATACTTTCCTCTTAAAAGCCCTTGCATCTACTTATCCCCCACTACTGTGCCCCTACTAAGCTAGGGACAGGTATCTTCTTAATCCCACTGACTGTACATGCATACATGTACAATAATGATAATAATAGTAACAATAATAATAATAAAAGAAGTTCCAGGACAGTTTGAGCTATAGAGTGGGATTTTGCCTCAAAACACAAATAAATAATAAATATATAAATATAGGAATAAAAAAGGTGGTGGAATTCCCATGAAGATTTTCATTGTGCAGTTCCTCTTCTAGAACAGCCTATACTTTCAACAATACTAGCTATAATGAAGTAGAGTACACACCCCTTTTATCCATGGAGGGTATGTTCTAAGACATTCCTCAGATGCTTAAAGTTGTGCATAATACTAAACTTTATGCATGAACTATTTATATATATATATATATATATATTTAATTTTTAATTTTGGCATAGTAAGAGATTAATAGTAATAACCACTAATAAATAAAAGTTATAACAATATAATGAAATTTATTTAAAACTTATGAATTGTTTATTCCTGGAATTTTCCACTTAGCATTTTCAGGCTGTTTGATCATGGGTAACTAAAACTAGAAAATGAAACTGCAGATAAGAGGAAACTCATGAATTCTTTGGAGGAGATTTCCAAAAGAAAACTCTAAATATTTTAATATTTAATCTCTTTGACAATAAATAAAACGTTAAAATTTAATACAAATATGTATACATACACATATATGTGTATGTGTGTGTGTGTGTGTATATATATATATATATATATATATATATATATATATATGTATTTCTTAATTTGGTCTTTATACTTGACAGTAAAAACAAAACCTAAGTAAAGAAGTCTAAAAATTTCTGGGGGAAATTTTGAGTTGTACAGCATCCTTTGGAGGTCAGTCATTTTGCTTTAAAAAGTATACCATGTGTAACTGTATTTGAATAGATATTCTAATGTTCACATTTCTATTTGCGGAAATAAACCCAACTGGGAAACTACATGGCTTCCCAATTAATGGCTGCAGAACTCAAAAAAGGTGCACCTGAGCCATGCCTTTTCTGGGTTCTACATCATGAAAACAACTCTAACCTGCCTTTATAAGGAATTGCCTGAGCAGAGAGAATGCCAGTGTTTTCTGAAAATTTTTTAGTCTTGCCTTAGTGTTAATACTACATCCCAAATATTCTCAGACTTTATAGCCATCCTAGACTAAACTTGTAACTGACTAAATGTGGAAAGTCTCTGGTTCCAACTATAAGAATATCATTATGCCTGGCCTGTTTTTCTCCCCCTCGTCTCTGCTCTACTTTTCTGAGACATATGTATCTGGCAAGTGTTATGGCTACTTCTTCTGGTCAGTTCTATCCTTCAGTAAAGGTATGTTTTTTTAACTCTCCTGAGCTACTTGTTGACTTCCTCTCTTCAGTGGTCAAGAAGAACACAGCATTGTTTTACTTGGATTAATCCCAGTACAATATTTGACTGTGTCTTCCTTCTCTCTCCTCGTCTCAAAGCCACGGCTGACTTTTAAGCTCATTCACCAAGTTCCTGTTTCCGGCCTGAGAGAACTTTTCAGTTTTCTGTTCATCTGACTAATGCATTCTGAGCACAAACAAGGCAGAACAGCTCTGCTCACTTCTCCAAGTTTTGTTTCATGACACACTACTCGGGTATACAGTAGAGGCAATAAACACAAATGTTATGAAAAAAACAGGTATGTTAGGATGCCTCCCTCTGCATTAACCTCTTCTACAACCACTAGAATTCACCAGGAACTTTTCAACACTTTTTCTCATTAACAAGTAAATCACCTGAAACATCTACCTTGACTCCCCTGTAAAGTCTGTTAATTTGACTGTAACTATGAGATAAATATCCTCCTGATGTGAAATCAATTCCAAAAGGTCAAGATGCAGAAAGCCTTGGAAAACAGCGGCTGTTTCAATCATCATAAGAAAAAAATATAAATAAGTTATGTAGAAACTTCATATTAACAACCTTGTCCACAGGGTAAACTTTTCTTTTATAAAATGCCCTACTGAATTTGGTTGTGGAGAATGATTAAATAAATGAACAAAAAAAATCATGAAAAATAATGTATTTTACTTAAGCATGGTGGGATCCTCCTGTAAGCCTGACATTGGAGGTTGAGACAGGAGGCTTGCTTGCCAAGAGTTTAAGTCCAACCTGCACTACATGGTAAGTTCCAGGAGAGCTTGGGCTACGCAATGAGACTATGCGTCAAAATTAAATTAAATTAAAAAGCAACAAGAAAGTAACCTATTTTCACCTCCAAGCCCTACAGCAGAAACCCAAAGGAAATTACAGTAGGCCTTCAGTGGATTTGTCTAATAAATCTTCACAAGAAGGCAGCATACAGATATACACACCCAAATCAAACTTGATCCTCTAACAATTTCTCCTAATATCAATTTTACATACTACGAACAGGAATATCACAAAGATTCATGCTGCTACAGATACCTAGATTTTCTTTACTTTTCTAAGCAGCAAAATAAAGTCATTTACTAAACACACTATTAGCTAGGATCTAGACTTAGTGATTTGTTGTTGTTGTTCATGTTTTTAGTTCTATATTAAGCAAAATAAGCATTCAGGTTCAGTTCTAAAAGTTTCATCAAAACCCAAGTTCACACACCAAAAGAACTGCCTAATGACACTGTAGCACACTGCACTGATACATCACCATTTTAACAGCAATTTTGTGCTTGTGAGTGAATGTGTATGTTGTATGTAAGTGCAACCTCCTAAAAGCCCATAGGCATTAGATGTCCTGCTCTATCAGTTATTTCCTTGAGACAGGGTCTCTTGCAACCAGCAATCCACAGTATTCCCCCTATCCCCATCCTACCTACCCCACCCCTAGCACTGGGATTATAGGGAGCATGCAACCACACGGGGCCTTTTTTATTTATTTTATATATTTGTTTTTTAAATATCTTCCTTATTAATTTTACTTTCTGTGTATGAATATTATGCCTCCATGTGTGTAAGTGCATCCGTGTTGTGCAATGCCAGAGGTCAGGAAGAGGGTGCCGGATCGGCTGGAACTGGAGTTACGAACAGTTGTTAGCTGCCACGTGGGTACTGAGAATCAAACCTGGGTCTTCTGCAAGACCAGGCTGGCCTAGATCTCCCAGAGATTCACCTGCTTCTGCCTCCTGAGTGCTATGATTAAAGTTATGCACCACCATGCCTGGCTCACACCTGGCTTTTTTACATGGGTTCTGAGGATCTGAACTCTTATGCTTTTACAACAAACACTTTAAGTCCCTGAGCCTTCTTCCAAGTTCTATAACTACAAGTTTATTATAGTCAAGCACTTTATAAAGACATTTTCATCAATGACAAACCACATAATGATGGTGGTCCTATAAGACTGTAGTGGAGCGCACATATTTCTATTGTCTCATAAGGTCATAGCAAAATCCATTAATCATATACGTGATGATATTGGTGTAACCAAACTTATTGAGCTGCAAAGTACAATATATGCAATTTTGTACAGTAGGTAAGCAGTAGGTGCTATCACCTACGTTTGCACAAACACAACCTATGATGCTCCCACAAGAGTGAAATCAACTAACAACATAGCTCTTACAACCTAATGCTATGATAAAGTGATAGAACCCTCCAACAGATTCACAATTAAAATTAAAACTACCTGAACTGTTTCAACATTGAGAACTTAAAACTACCTGGGTTATATACTTTTGGTGACTATAACATTTTCCCCAAGATTAGTCCCAGAAGCCAGCTAGTTTAACTTTAAAATACTGTATTTACATGACACTATGCTCTTTTCTCATCAGATGTGTTTTACTTATAGTTACCAATTCTAAAAGATGCCTACAATACACACCGAAGTTAAAGAAAAACATTATAAATCACTATGTATAATAAAATCTCATTTTTGTAGAAAGATAATATAGATGTGTGTGCACCACCTGTGAACGCCAAGTGTCTATATGCATGCAAACATGTATGTGCAAGAAACTATACCAGAAGTTATCAATGGATCTGAGTATGGCATTGTGGTGCTTCTATTCTTATGTTCAATGTAGACAACTTAAAAGGTACAAATAGAACATCCACAATGGGAGAAAATTTATTTTTAAAAAATATCTGAGTACTCATTCAGGATAAGTGAAAAAATAAGTGGATACATTTTTTTTTGGAGGACAGCAGTTTATTGGGGGGATCAAACTGCTGGGCTGCATTCCTGGGGTCAGAGAGACAGCGACCAGCATCAGAAGTCAGGCCACCTTTAGAGGAACTTAGAATGTTAGGTAACGTTTTTACTATATAACAACAATCATATTGTAAGACTCCTCCAGTGGGTAAATGTTTCTTATTAATGTACACAACTACTAACAAAATAGTGATTACACATTCTTAAATGCACTAATAGACTTGAACAGAATAACAAGGAGAAAGAGCCCTGTACTGCTTTCTTCTAGCTCCACTCCCTTTTCCTCTAGGGATAACAACTCCCTAGTGTTATCAATCAGACCTTTTTTATTATCTATATACATGATAAGGCTTGTTTGCTTTTAGATAAGTGGAATCATAGTGTACAACTGTTCTGTGGCTTCTTTATCCTAGTTTCCCACTTAGGGTACTCTAGACAGCCTGTGTCCATCTGCATTTGGGTCTGTTCACACAGGTCAGGCCGAAGGGAATTGTTCTTTCTATAGTGCAGCCTACTGTTTAAATCACCCCCTACATGTGCAGCTCCTTAGAATTGTTGTCTAATACAACCACTGGCTCAAAATACATGCACATTTTAAATTTAGGGGATTCTTGTATTCTTTATCAAAACATTACATAGTATGGAGTGCTCATTTGCTGAATTTAGTTTTAGTAATGTATTTTTTATTTGAACTTTTTAGTTTTTAAGAAATCCATATATGAGTACTGTAATAACTCCCGCTCCCCCCATCCAGTGCCTCCCCACATTCCTTACACTCCTCAGTAGCCTGGTCTTTTAATTATTGTTACATATCTATATACCATGTGTGTGTGTAAACAAACTACTGAGTCCACTTAGTGATGTTCACGTCTACATGTGTTTAGGGCTGAACACTTGAGACTGGGTAACCTATCAGGGAGCTCGTCCCTGGAGAAAACTGATTCTCCCTCTCTCAGCAGCCTGCAGCTCTTCATCTAGAGGATATGAACACAGTGGAAAGGCAATGTATTTTTGGAAAAATTGTTTATATTTTCCTAATTAATGGTGTGAACCTGAGCATCTTTTATATTCATCATTTTATTTGTCTATCTGGAAAATTCCCATTTATAACCATCCACTGCTTTTTCAAAATTCACACCCACCTTAAAAAAACTTTCTGTACCTCTTTCTTAGGGACCAACAGGAGTTCATTACATATGACACCTATTATACAAAATCTCTTCATCTAATCTGCATTAGAACAGTTCATGTAAAAGGGTCAATTCAGGTGAAAAATTATTTCTTAACATGTCACATAGCAAACATTTCACGTTATCTTCATTTCATTTTACCAGTGGCAAGGTACACTCATTCACCAAACTTGATAGCCAGCCCAGAAGCGAAGACACTTCTGATTGTAAAGAAATTTAACTGAATTCTCAGGGTAAAACCTCAAAGAACTAAAGATATATACAATGCAATGAGTGTGCACAACACTTTTTAATTTCTGTATTTATTTTATATAAATAATTTATAGTTGTCTGATCCATACTTAATTAGGCAGTAATTTTCTTAGTAATTTGAATTCATCAACTCTTTCTAAAACAACCAACGTCTTTCATTATAGTGAACCTAATGTAATCATCACCAGTCTCAACAGTTATCCATGAGCTGAAGTGTTTTCTTCAATATCCACTCCTCTCCTCCATCCCTTACCTGCCACAGGGTTTAAAGCAAATCCTATACATCGTATCATTTCCTCTGTTTTGACAAGAGAACCAACTCCTCTCATTTCACCAGGCTGTAGAATACTAAATTAAATGTTTAAAATTACACAAAATGAAGATATGCTTCAGCAGCGGAACACTTGCCCAGCATGCAGAAGGCCCTAGGCCCAGACACACACACACACACACACACACACACTAGCATGTACAACCAACTATTCAAGTTCAGTTCAGTAGTAAAGTATATCAGCCTGCTGGTGAGTATACAAGCATACTGGAGACCAACCTACTAATACTAAATATCCAGTAAACACTGTATTTTACCATGGAAATAAAAATCAGCATTTAACATGATGAATCAGGTAAGTGGAAGTCAATAAGGTTTCTATAGCACATTTAAATGCTATTTCGCTGTAGACTTGCCGTTTTAATTTTGCTATGATGTCTTTTGTTTTTCCAGAACTTTTTTTAAATAGGCATTTCTATTTTTTAAAATATATTTTAATGTATGTCTGTGTGTGACCAAATGTACAGCCAAGTATCCTAACTCCATTTACATGTTTAGCATGATACTCAGCACATTTGAAAGAAATAAAAAGTGACTTATATTACAAAAGAAGGAAGCTTTACAGACAAGATAATGCACAACAGTCTAGGTTCAACTAGGTAACCTTATTTACTATGTACTTAAAGATCATACAGCAGTTTCCAGCCCCAAAGCCATGCCTAGCTCTGTCATTCCCAATATGGCCCACAATAACATATTACGTAGACCTCTATTTGAATCTTACTAGTCACCATTATCTGTAAATTTACATTGACCCTAAAATATCCCCTACTTCAACAACAAAAATAGCCTCCTTGTTTCTCCACACATGCCTTAATTCTGCTGCTAGGCTTAGTAAAGAAAATAGATGCACTCATCTAAACCAGAATACTCCATGGAACCCAAACTAAAAGGTACAAAAAGTAAAGGCAAAAGCTATAAAAATTCCTCTACAAATCAGAAAAATAATCATTTTTAAGAGTGCCTTATCTGCGAGTTCATCAATTTTCTTTTTCTACAGAGAATAAACGGATTTGATAATAAGTTACTTAGTAGGCCATAATGTCTCTGTCTCAATTCAAACATTGTGTTGTGAATACAGCCAGACAATACATAAACAGAGGGACATGGCTGTGTTCCAATCGAAGTTTATTTACAGAAACAGGTGGTAGACAGGATTTGGCCATAGGGAGTGTTTTTCTGGCCCCTGACTTATACCAGCTTGCTCTTTTTTTCTAGGAGGAATCTATTACCCTAAATACATACTTGCTGGAGCAAATATGGAAGCCACAAATGGTCAAGCTTTAAATACCACCATGAAGAAATGAACATTCTTCAAATTAGCCACTAGTATTTTCCTGTAAGTTCATCCCATAATATAGGCACATGAATTAAAATATGAGGTAGTAACCATTACCTAAAACTAATAGTGATTATAAAATTAGTTAAGGGTTCAAAACATTAGCTCAGTGATAAGAGTGCTCGCCTACTATGTGCAATGCCCTGTGTTCGATCCCCAGCACCACACAAAATGAACAGCTAAAATGAATATTAAGCAGCTACTATAAAAGGTAAGTATATCATCTAGGCCATCAAATTCAATCGTGTGTTATTCCTTATTCTGAGGATACTGAGTAGAAAAAGCCTACTAAGATTATAGTCATAATTCATAGTGTCAAGCTCAAACTACAGAAATAAATGTTCAAACAGTGCTTAAATGATGACAGAAATCTGATTTCTGAATAACCTAACAACAAAAACAACACAGTCTTCACTGAAAAACTCTAGTTTGCCAAAATATTTTTAATTTAGAAAGTGAAACCAAAATCCTCCTTGGCACGTCATGTGTCAATTTGATTCTAGAGTACAGGTATTTTTAAAGGTGCACTTGACAACTTAAAAAGTAGACATCTTTTCAAGGTACTAAAAGATGGCAGTCATTTTAATATGGTAAGTGCATGTATAACATACTCACATGCTATTAAGTTCAAAGACACTTGCTACAGAAGATATTTGCACTCTGGGACTGCTGAATGAGTAAATACAATGCTTGCATAAAAATAATGGCTACTATAGAGAAACGAAGGAATAAAATTAAATGATGTAAGTATATAATACACCATGACACCAGATGCAAGGCCACTGGAAAAAAATTACTAAACTGGCCTGCACCCAAATGAAAGTCTTTGTTCTGCAAAACTTCCTGTGAGGAGGTTGGAAAGAAATTATATACTGAAAGAATAGTTTCAAGCCATATACCAAGAAAAGATTAGTATTCAAAATATATAAAGAACCCTTAGTACTCAATAACTGAAAATAATCCAATGGACAAAAGGCATGGCAGACACTTCACTTTAGATCCAGCCATGGCTTGGTAGGTTGCTCATGCACCACTGGGTGGACCCACATGTACCTATGGGAAGCACTATTGTACTTAGTGTGTCCTCAAAACCAAAAGAGGACAGGAAGTTGGGAGGGGTTGGGGTGGGGTGGACCTAGGGAACTTGGAGGGTAGAGTAGGGGTGAACAGAATCATTTATTACATACATGTATGAATTTCTCAAAGAATGCATTTTAAAGGATCTAAATCAGGAAATTACAAATCAAAACTATGAGGAGATATCACAATATACATATAGAATAGCCAAGAGAAAGAAAAAAAACTAACAATAATGCCAAAAGCTGACAAAAAAAATTACTCCTTGCTAATGGCAATGTAAAATGGTACAGTCATTGTAGAAAAGTTACTCTGAAATCAGAACACACAACTACTTTATAATACAGCAATTGTATTCTTAAGCAATTATTCCAGAAATGAAAAATTTAAACTCATACATAAACCTTCACATGAGAACTTATAATAGGGCAGAAATTTAAAAAAAGAAAAAAATTTGTGGAAACATCAGCACTTCTTTGATAGGTGAATGGTTAAACATACATCTATGGCATAGGGTACAACACAGTATTTCAAAGGAACAACTTATCAGTCAAGGATACATTCCCTCCACACATCTCCCAGGAACTACGCCAAGTGGAGGAGGAAGCAAATCAAAAGGTTACAGTCTCTGTGTTCCCATTTACATAGGATTCTTGAAATGAAAAAGATAACCACAGGGAAAACAGATCACTGGTTGCCAGGGGTCAAGGAGAGAAGGGGGTGACTAAATAAAAAGAGCAACACAAGGAATCCTTGTAGAGACAGAACTGCTCTGTGGCTTGGCTGAATTGATAACAGGAGTCACCACATGATAACTGAAGTATTGGTGAGAATTGGTGAATACCACAGAGAACTAAAAACGCACATAGAAATACTTGTGAAAACTGGGAAGATCTTGGGGTTGGAGACATGACACATTGGTTAAGACCCCTTGCTGCTCTTCCAGACGACATTAGTTCTGTTCCCAGGAGCCACATCAAGCAGCTCACAAAGTCCTGAAACTTCACTTTCAGGGGATCCAATGCCCTTTTCTGGACTCCACAGGACTCCACATACATGTGGCATTACACACACACACATACACACACACACACACACAAATAAGTAGGAAATAAAAAAAATAAAAATAAATCTCAAAAAAGAAAACTGGTTAAATCTGAATATAGTGGATAGATTGTATCTATTTTAAATTCTTAGTTGTGATGTTATACAATAAATATTTATGATATTAGCACTGGAGGGAATTAGAAAAAGGGTGTTATTTCTTATAACTGTATGACAACCTACAACTATACCAGAATTCTTAGTCCAAAGGGAAAAAAGAAAAAGAGTATAATATATAATATCACCCAGTAGGAGGAAAAACTTCATGTTATTGCTAAGGTCTCTGCAATTAAGTCAAGGGAAGAAACAATGTAATGCAGAAGAGTCAACAGGGTACAATATAATACAATCATCTCCCCTCCCCTTTGCAGCCTTACCTTCCCCAGGATTTTGGTTATGCCCCTGACTTGCCTTTTTCTACAAATGAACTACACATACACATAATCTTACCATAACCACACCACCCACCATCCCAGACTATAAATTCATGGAATAGGGATGGTATTCTTAACCAACAGATCCCAAAGATCTGGTACAAAACAAGTGACAGATTAAAGAACAAAAAGAGTTGAAGGAATTAACAAATACAAGGAATGAAATGTCTAAATAGGTTTTTTTGTTTTATTTTGGGGTTTTTTTTTTTTTGGTCTTTTTGAGACAGAGTCACCCTGTATCCCCAGCTGGCCTAGAACTCACTATGTAGACCAGGCTAGCCTTGAACTCACAGAGATCCACCTGCCTCTGCCTCCCTCCCAAGTACTAGAGCTTAAAAGGCATGTGCCACCACACCTGCCATATATGCTTTTAAAGTTACTAGGCAATCACAACTCCAAAGCAGTAATGTTCCCACCTGCTTACAAGTTTCTAAAAGTACTTAAAATTCATTATGGTATACACACATTTCATTTGCATGTAAAGTTAACATATAATACCCAACCAATGTCTGTAAAAATGTTTCTGAATTTACATACTCCAACATGTCATAAATGTGAGGATGAATTAAGAACTAAGCATATCTTGACTGAACTGGTGTATGCAGACCTTTGAGAAAACACTCCAAACTGATATAAAAGGATTTAGGACACAGCCTTAATGTGAAATGCATTCAATACATGTATATTTCTAAAATCTCATTTTCAGAATACAGAATTCAAATTGGGGAACTTATAGATCATTCTGCCAATTATGAAGACGTTTCATTTATTTATATGAAAAGAAGAAAGGTACAGTGACTTGTTCAACATTTATATAGCTAGATGGAACTGAGATTAGAATCTGAGTGTCTCCAAAGTCCCAATTCATGTCCCTCACCACTGAACTGGGCAAGACACACTCCTTTTTGTCTACCCATCACATATTTACCCAAAACACTATAACCAAAATATTAATCTGAATTATTTTTAAGAATTTTTAAAAGAACCCATAAAATTGAAATTACACCAACTTTTAAATTGCTACATCTTTCATATATATATTTTTTTTAATATCAAATTGCTTCTCCTCTCAGAAAAATAAGGTCAGGTCGTTTATTCCAAAACGGACAGTATGGTAGACCTTGCATCGAAATGACAGAGAGTGTTAACTTGAGCAGGAGTCTTACATGTTTTGCATTTCCGCAGATTCAACCGAGAAGCAAGGAGAGTTTGCAATTTAACAAGAGGCCTTACACTTAAATGTTATGCTGTGTAGCAGCACTGTAATTGAATCTCCCCTTGTTGCTTTATGTACCAAGAAAACTTACAAGTCTTTCCTGTTAGAGAAAAGAAAAACTAAATCAACAAGTAACACTAGGAATTCGGCTCTCCTCAGGTAAATCTCCTAATGTAGCAACATGTTACAAAGGGTAACATTAGCTGTTCAAGAAACAAAAAGCTAAAAGGAACCTCAGTGCTGCTCCCATCCAACTGCACAGCAGCTGGGTACATTTTTTTACAGAAGAGGAAACTGAGTAGTTGATTAAAACATTAACCAATAAAAACTGCTTACTTCTTCAATAAGATTCATTTCCCCTTATTCTGATTCTTACCGTCTTATCTCAGAGTGAGGACTGACTTTTGTATAAGATGAAATGTGCGGAGAAATAAATTTCAAGAGTGAAAAAAAAATGTCTTCGAAGGAGATGCTAGAGTAAAAGGGAGAAATGACGTCTTATTTCAAATATGTAACCGGTTAGGCAATGAATCATATTCTCCTAGATCTTTCTCTCTATAGATACCAGCCACAGTTCTTTTGGGCACTCGAAATGAGAGGAAGGGGAAGTGAATAAAGCTAATTCTAAATATACAGCACCGACTCACGTAAAGGCAGGGATGAAGACGGAAAGAACAGAGGGTGTCTGCTTCAACTAGAATCCAGCTGTTTGCTACCATACCCAAAGGTGCGGATGCTAAAAGCGTATCTATGGGATGCTGAGAGGATTTCTATCGGAAGCTAAGGCATCCCTCAAATTCGAGGCGGTTGATGCTTCTAAAGCCAAAGAGCTCTCCCGGACCCTCAGCTACAGAGTGACTGGGAGGGGACAAAATGGAGCTGAGGTATAGGGGAACCCTAAAGGTCGTTTGGAGGTCTAGCTGGCACCTAATGTGCTCCTCTCAAAGGGGTCTTGGCAAAGCCGGGTACCCCACAAAGAAGAGGACTCGTGGCCCTCTGGACACAGTGAGTGGCCGAGAAGAGCCAGCCTGGGCTCTCGAGGATCCCGGAGAGCATCAAAGAAGAAGATAGTGACGGCGAGGGATCTCTCCCGGCTCGGCGGAGCTCCAGCAGCCAGCAGCCGAGGCCGGGAAGCAGAGCGCCCACCCATTCTCCCGCCAGTGCAGGTGAGGCTCCGGGGGCCCCGGGGGCCGCCAGGGCAGGGGCGCCGCAGCCTCCCGAGCCCTGGGTCACTCACCGAAGACTCTGCCTGGCGCACAGCGTGTCCGCCGCCCGGCCCGGCGTCCGGCCCTTCGGGAAGGAAGTTCACCGAGAGGCGCCCGCGTGGCCGCTAGCTCCGGGGCTGGATCGCAAGGAGGGCGCGCCGCGGAGGCCGGAGGAAAAAAAAAAGCCGCAGCAGCGCGCGCGCAACCCGGACAGCCGGCGGAGGCGGGGCGCGGCGGGCCCGGAAAAGACGCGCCTGGAGGGGCGGGCGGAGCGGGGGCGCGCGGTGGTGTGGCTGAGCCCGCCGAATCGCAGGAGGCCACCGACTCGGCCCACCCACGCGCCCGCCCCCGTTCGCGCAGGACGTCACAGTCGAAGGGGCGGAGCCCCTCCCGCACCGGAGTATGGCCAAGGAGGGCTGCTGCCGAGGGGCGTGCTGGAAGCTAACGGAGCCAACCCCGGCCGCCCGGTGATACCCGAGGGTACCTTGCAGATCCGGACAGGGCCTGCTGACCGCGGAAAGCAGAAGTGGCCCGCGCCCGCTCGGCTTCCCAGGACTCCACCCAGGATGAAAGTTCCCCTGAGGTCATCTTCCAGCTGCCCTTTAAAGATACTTATCTTTGGACAGCCTGGCTCTTCCTTTAGGGAGCGTTCTTAACACAGTCAAAAAGCATCCTGCTCCTGGAAGCCTAAGCTAACGTCTCCCATCCTTTTAATCTTGCCTCTAGTTGAGATCCGCGGCTAAGGCTCCTGAAAGGTCTCAAGGAGGCAGGATTTGCACATTATGGTGTCAAGGCGAAAGAGCTCACAACTGATAAGGAAAAGTCGGAGTAGCTCTGTGATTTTCTAAGCCACTCCTTGGCAAAGGTTTTTCCCAAGAGGTTTCAGAAATTATTCTTACAAATAAAATTCCAGTGACTATCTCACGGCTTCCAGAAAGGCAGGCTTTAATTGTGAATGAGCCACGACAAAGTGCCAAGAATATATTGCCAGAGGAAATAAATGTCAATTATTCTTCCAGTTCCGTGATACAAAACAGTGTATTGGCTTCCTTTTCCTGCTTGTTATAGGCGTTTTACTTGCTCTTTTTCATTTTCTTATAGAATGACTCTATGCATTTATATTCATTACCATCTCAGATTACAGGCTATGGTAGTTCTTGAGCTTTGCTGAGTATCACAATTACCTGCGGTGCTTGTTCAAATGTAGGTAATATATTATCCACAAATATTTTGATCCGGATGTGAGGTGAAATTTTTCAATTTTCAATCAGCACTGCAGATGGGACTATATGTGTGCTTGGCTGACAGCATAGAATTTCAGCTCTTTTGTATCTTACTCCTATATTACTGAAGCCATATTACTCATTTTCTTTCCAGCAGATCCACCAACTTGTATATAATGGGCGTATAAATGTTGCTGAGGTGCTCATACTTTTTCTTAAGACTGACCCAGAAAGTTCAGGACTTCAAACAAGAAGTTTAACTGTCATTGTTATTTTTATGTGTGATCTCGCTGTAATCATTAGCCAACTGTATATTCCACTGGGTACCTACGGTGTATAGAGATCTGTCATTCAAAATAGAGTTAATGCAACAGAGTTTGGAGGAACAAGCATCCATGCTCTCAAGAAATTTAAGAGTTTAGCTATTGAATTAAAACACAGATACCATACAGACCCTGTGTTCCACATAAATCAACCTGTTAGACCAAGGAGAAAATGAAGTTGTAATTAATGAGTACTTTTCCCAGTTTCTGTTATCATCAATCATAACCTTGACATTTTTAATTAACTCCCCTGAAGTCAATAGTCCTCAGCTTATGGAGTTTCTTTCAACTTTACAAGTTATAAAGGACAGAAGCTATCAGATTTTGTTAATATGCACATGTGCTCATATGATGTAAATATATGTGTCTGTGGAGATGTATATGTGTTTATGAATATATATATATATATCATACCAAGAAACTGTTTGTATTTTCAAGATCATTAAACTATCATTTAAATTTCATGTTAATGATCATTTAAAGTATTTGTTAGAGCCCACAGTTCTCACTGTATTTGTCACCTACCACCTTTTCGACCACATTTAACCAAATCGCAAATGAAGAGGAAAGAAAAGCTACATATCCAAAAGCAAGAACAAACATTTGCACACCACTTCCAGAACTCCTTTTTCCTATTTTGTTCGTAGCCAAAACAAGCACTTGTTAATTTCTTGCATCAGAAACCCTCTGAGCCCTTGAGAGTGGTAGCACAGGCCTCTGATCCCCCTGCACTTTGGGGACTGAGGCAGAAGGATCCAGATTTGAGGCAAATACTACCTCAAAAACTCAATAAATAAATAAGCAAGAGAAGGAAGAGAGGGACGGTGAGGAAGGGAGGAAAGAAAGATGTAAGGATGGAGGGAGAGAGGCAAGGAAGCGGGAAACAGGGAAGGAAAGAAGAGAAGAAAGAAAAAGCCTCCAGGAACTATGACCCATGAGCACCCCACCCCCAGCAGCTGTCTGACATTTTAGAGAGAACATTTGCACCATTGTTTATGAGTTAGGAAGTTGGAAGATTATTATCTGGCTTTGAAAGATGAAGAAACACGCAAATTAAATGACTTGTCTGGTCACATAACTAACTAGAAACAGATCCACACCAGGGGGCTTGCTATGACTTGAGGTTAACTCAGTAACATCCCACCCAGAAGAACTGATCAAATTAGCATATATTTATACAAAAGGAAGTGTTAGGAAAAGGGAAGCTTCAATTGTCAGATTCAAAATACGACCTAAAAAGTGGGATACCTGTGATATAAAAGCAGAAGAGGGACTCTTGGAGGAAGAGGAAGTGGCAGGACAGTAGGCTATGGGATGAACAAGAGCAAAGTATGGATGAAAATGGCAAAATAAAACCCATTAGTTTGTATGCTAATTTTAAACATTAATTTAAAACTTTAAAAGCAATTGAAAACAGAAAAGTAAAGCCTCTAGAAGCTAAATAGAATTTAAGAAGACTACTCTGTTAGCAGACACTGATATTTAGTTGGGCCTTGTGGGCTTTGCTCAAGTGTAACAAGAAGCTGAAATAGATAGCCGGGCCACTCTTGGCATTACTTATTTATGAAAGGACAGAAAACAACTGTTCTTCATTGACTATGTAACAAAGTCTTTGCATTTTTAAACTTAGTGCACGGGCTAATAGAATAATAATTTCCTCTTGTGGCTCAAATACAAGCAGCAGGACTTAATAATGGTATTTGAATACACAAGTTATGTTAGATTTCACTATTAACAAGGCTTATTTTGCACGGATCTAATACCAGGCCAAATATTTTCTTTAGTGGTGTGTCTGAAGCACCTCTCGTGAAATCGGAAACCCAAGAAGTTGATCTCACTGTGAACAACATTATAATCTAAGTAACTCCTTTCAAAAGTGACCAGAGACAAGGCTGCAGATACAGCTCAGTGGTGCTGCTCTTGCCTAATATGTATGAGTCTCTGGGTTGGATTGCCTCTACCAAATTAAAAAAAAACATAAAAATAGTCAAAAGCATAGAAGTTAGATCAAATTTTATTTTGAGAAATGTTTTCTTTTTCCAGTAGCCATTTTCTTTTTGGTCCAGCATATTTTATTAGTTGTTAGACTTGCTGAAAGACCTAAGCCATTGGAAAGCCATCTGATGCCCTAGAACAGGTATTCTAATGTCCTTGATTCATAGACAGGGTCAAGTCTTCCCAAGTTAATCTATAAAGGCACAATACATTTTCTGTATAATATTTTTATTAATTATTCGAGAATTTCTTACATGCATACAATGTATTTTGATCATATTCACCCCCTACTCCTCTTTTTTAAATAATGCAATGAGTCCACATTATGTTGCTCCTATGCTCTTGGGTACCGGGTCATCCACTGGAACTTGGCATAACTAGTAGGGATGACACCTTTAAAGAAAAGTGACTTTTACTTTCCCATCAGCAATCAACTGCCAATAGCTACCTCAGTTAGGGATGGGGACTCAGAAGCCTCCTCCCCTCCATATTGGACTGTTGACCAGTTTAATGTTGTGTAGATCTTGTGCAGGCAACCACAGCTGATGGCACTGTGTTTTTAAGAGAATTTCACTTCAGTATCTTTTGAAACTCTTTCATTGACTTTGTTAAAACTAACTCCTATTCTCCCTAAATAAAGTTCTTGGCAGATTTCCTTGAAAGCTGATTTAGCAAACTTCCCAAGAAGGAAAAAAAAAATCCTATTATTCTGAAAACATGAGCGTGAAATGTGCTGATGATCACCAAATCTGCAAGAAGGTTACCTTCTGTATATTTTGCAACCCTCTTAGTGTTTCTAGCTTGGTAATGTTAAGAAAAAAGATAGGTTATCAGTCTCATAACTCACCCAAATCTCCTTATTCTTCCTCTTTTACATAGAAGTAGATTCTTATAAGTCCTATTCTTTTTTAAATATTTTATTTATTATTTTTATTTTATGTGTATGAGTGTATTGCCTGCATGTGTGTAAGTGTACCTGTGTCATGCAGTGCCCAACAAGGTCAGAAAAGGGATCCCCTGGAACTGGAGTTATGGATGATTGCTAGTGGCCATATGGGTGCTGGGAATTGAACTTGGGTCCTTTGCAAGAGCAATCAGTGCTCTTAACCGCTGAGCCATCTCTCCAGTCCCAGTAGGTCCTATTCTTAAAGGGTGAGTGAAATAACAGAATCTTTAAATATGCCTTATTCATAATCACCAACTAGTATAGCTGGTAGGCAAGTGAGAGGCCGAGTAGTAGGTGGGAAAACATACAGGGTTTGGACTTGTGCCAGCCGTCCTACACCAAAGTGATGCAGCCAGTTTCTGAGTTTCAGCCTTTTCACCTGAAAAGTGGAGGTAATAATGATGATATGCCACTCATAAGACTCATCTGAAGGAGCATTAAATAAAAGTGTGCCCATACAATCAATGCCCGATTTATGTATGGCAACTGTGTACAAAATTGTTCCTCTTAATTACTGTTATGGCTTGAACATGAAATGTACCTACTCCCAGGTTCAGGTGCTGAACTGTGTCCCAGCTGGTGTCATATTGAGAGATAGTAGAAACCTTAGAAGGTGGGACATGACTAGAGGAAGTAGGTCACTGGGGGGAATGCCTTTGAAAGTTGTACCTCATCCTTGATTCTTTCTTCTGTCTGCCCTCCATGATGTTTGCCTTTGCCTTGGACACAAAATCGACAGAGTTAAAGACTATGAACTAAAATCCTTAGCCAAAGCAAAATTTCCTCACTTAAATTGTTTGTCAGGCATTTTTTTAACAACAAGGACAAGTCCAAGACAGTTATCTGGTGTTATCTCCTTAAAAATTAAACAACAACCAGAACAGTATTCCTACAGAGTCTTATGATCAACTGATTCATTAAAGCTAATGCGTAAAGTCCTTGAGAAATAGTCTACAGCTACTTTGTTTAGGAAATTTCTGTCTGCCCACAATTTCTATCTAACCAGTGTTCTCTACAACTTCCAAACATTCGTTTGCCTTTGGATTCTGTGAAACAGACAAACCCCATAATTATATCCAAATATGAACTCTACTGAAACCATCAGAAATTCTTTCAAATAAATACTTGTTCAGATTAAAATACTGTTAAAACTGTGTGCTTTACTTGGACCCTATATGACACTTGATATGAGGAAAATATCTGATATTCAAATACAAAACATTTAGCAATATGTTTGAGCACTTATGTGCGAGCCACTGAACCAAACACGTTACACTCATGAGTTCCTTTAACCATCACACAAGCCCATAAAGTATATAGCATTATTATTTCAAATAGTGGAAAATTGGGCAAAAAATTCTAAATGTTCTTCTATTTTCAGAGGAAAATATGAATGCGAATGAATAAGTATGTTTCAAATGTATATCTTATTGCCACATAACTCTAAAAGGGAAGCAAAAACTCATTTTGTAACACATTCTATAGTGGCCCCTTCTCATGAGAAGTCATTTCTTATCCAGACTACCTATATATGTACCTCTCAAAATATGTGGCTAACCTGAGCCTTCTGCGAGCTCATTTCAGTGGTGTTTATGAAATAGTTCAACAAACCTGATTGTGGTGCCACAGGGCAAAGACTTCAGTGTGCTGATCTAGATCATCTTATGAATCACTTCCTCCTCTGACTATACTTACTGAACCATGGTGAAAATTAGGCCCTCTGTGAAAGTGTCCAAACTCTTGGTCTCTGCAGATTACTAAACAGTAATCTGAAAGGGTATTTGTTAGGTAGGTTTTCACTCAGGAAGCCCCACTTGTCTACTAATTGTCTTTCTTTTCATATTTATCATTAATTACAAAAGAAGTAAATGCTCATTTCTTTTGCTCAAATAGAAATATATGAAGTAAAGGAGTTTCTGATCCCCCTCCATAAATATAACAGCCATAAATTATGTAGGATAGATATTTCCAAATGTTTGCTTTGCACATATCTGGTCATATACACTTTTTTAACGAAATGAGAATATCTGTTCCAGAAAATAAAAATAAATAAGTAACACACACACATATATAGCTATATATATAGCTATAGATTGGTTTGATCCTCGTTGTAATATAGCACAAACATCATTCAGTGCCATTATGCTTACATTCAGCTGTCTAAATACCTTGCTCTTGGTCTTTTCCACTGTTGCACCGCTATATCCATAATATAGATATACCACAAAATATTAACTGCAACCATATTGATGAATATTTAAGAGTTTTGCCTAGTTTTCCACTATTAGAAATAGTGCTCCAATTAATATATATGTGTGTGTGTCTGTCTGTCTCTCTCTCTGTGTGTGTGTGTGTGTGTGTGTGTGTGTGATTTAGCTTAGTGGTACAAAATTCTTGCCCAATCTGAACAAAACCCCAAGATTCAATCTCTATCACTGCAGAAGACAAAAAAAAAAAAAGACTTCTTTATAGAGGAGACCTCTGTCAATGGACATGGTGTAGGAGAAGACATACATTTTAGATTGTAAAAGATCTCTCATAGCTGCCTTTTAAAAGAGTCTCCTACCGAGTGCATGAATGTTAGTTTCTTGAAGTTTTTCCAAATTAAAAAATATTCATCTAGAAAGCTTGCTAATCTGCTCAACCAAATATATTCATTGTTGTAGATGTGGCTTTCACTGAAAATATTCACTAATGCTGGGTGTGGTGACACATGTCTACACTAGCACTCTAGAGGCAGGAGCAGGAGGATCTTGAGTGCAAGGCCAATCTGCTTATGTAAACCAAACACTGCACCAAAAAATCCCCTCAAAATGTTTAATACCCTTCCATAACTCATTCAAAAATTAATAGTGCTGAAAATATGCACTGTAGAAACATTTATAAACACCAAAATATGTAAAGAATATTCTAAAAATATATGAGTCTGCCACCATGGAAGGGCCACTATTAACATTCTGATGTATCATTTCCCATTTTCTTCTTATGCATATTGTTCCCAAATTCAAGACATTCTGTAAATATAAGCTTAGAGGCATTCTTTCACTTAACATCAAACACGAACTGTTCTAAATATTACTCCTATTTTTAAATACAGAACATTGAAATTGCACAATTCTTATATGTGTGTTGTGCGATTTATACTCACATTATGGGACATTTGAATCAGTCCCTAAAATTTTCAGTACCATAAATTACACATTATGAACACCTTTGCAAATAAGTTTGTGTTTCTCTTCATTTCGATTTTTCAGAATTTTTAGAACTCACTGAATCAAATAACAGAATTTAAAGTAACCGACACATATCATCAAAACACTCTTCCTCAAAGTTTTGAAAGAAATTGAAAACTAATTTGTAATATTAAACCTAATGGTGAGTAAATTGCCAGTAGGAAAATAAATTCACAAACTGATGTTTTGAAGTCACAAATGTAATTGGATTTAAATTGGATTAAACATAGCAATTCTTGAGGAAAAATTCAACCAAAAATACTATTGATTCATGGCAGAAAAAATGTCATTTGTTTGGTTAAGTATATGAATTTGAGGAGGTTTTTCTTCCAGGGATAGGATATTTTTAATGTTATACTGAAAACAACAATGAGAAGAAATTTTAATTAAAGAGAATTGGAGCAGGAGAGATGACTCAAAGGTTAAGAGCACTGGGTGCTCTTGCAGAGGAACTCGTTTCAGTTCCCAGCACCTACATGGCAGCTAACAGTTCTTAACTCTAGTTCAAGGGGATCTGACACTTTCTTCTGGGCCCCATGGGCACTGCAGCACATGGATGCACTTGCATGCATGCAGGCAAAAGTCACACACATAAAATATATCATTTAAAAAAATTAAACAGACCCCAGTAAGCTTAAAAGACAGCTCAGCTTCAATGACGCCTCACTCTCTCACACCCCATACTCTACCCTGGTTTTCAGCATCTTGCAGAAGCTTCTGTTGTTTTTGAAAATGAAAAGTTGACCAACGGCTGAAAGAAGAACTCAACACAGAAACACAAGAAAAGTCCTGATGGAAACTGTATCGGGAAATTAAGAGGAAGAAAATAGTCAAGACCTAATAAAAGTATTATGAACAGACAAAGATCTGCAAATAATGTAAATGAGACCGTTTCCTTCATTACAGCACCTGATGGTGAATTTTACTAGATCCTTTTTCAAATACATTGTTCAAGATGTAAAAACCTCTAAAATTAGGACTAGATTGTATCTAAGGTAATGAACATATTAATTATACTCATCTACAATGGTCTTTTCCATTACCAACTGGTGCCTCTGATGAGGAGTCCAGAGGAGAAGCTCTAACTGGGAAGGGGTATGTTACATTTAGGTCCAGTATAGCGGGAGCTTTTTTATCATCTGCACATTAGAATGAAGAGAAAATGACAATAAGCTGACCCTGCTCTGTGAGGCCTATGTTAGAAAGCCTGGAGGAAGATCCCTTTGGAGGCAGGGTAGAGTCACATCAGCATTTTTTATGACTTTTTCCACAAGCAAGAAGGAATGGAGGGAAGGCATTTCAAAACCCTGTACATTCCTGTAGAAAACAAAACACATCAGGTCATATGAAAGTCAAGGTGACGTCACTTAAGGTCACAGAAGGTATGGAATGAAAGAGTGGAAAAGTTCAGAAGATGCAAAATATTTTATCCACTGACTAGGAAATAGAACTCTATCATGTCAGAACCAGTTGCACTGTGTTTGATAAACAAACATCTGTGACACATATTTCGAAACACAGATTAAAGAAACCTCAGGGCAGAGGGCAGATCACCACATGCACAAATGGATCAAAGCAGCACACAACACAAAGGATGACTTTAGTACATCGAAGTCTGTGTCCTTAAGCCTGTATTCTGTTGATACAGGTTTGATTGGAGTAAATTTTTACTTTCTACACACATAAAAACCAAAAAATGTGCATTTGCCTTTAAAATGTGACGTATCTAACAAATCTCTCAAATGGAATTTTAGGGCTGTAAAGGACTTAAAAGATTGCCTGGAGACCAAGTCATTCATTTACAGAGGTGAGTCTAAGAGGTTAAGTAATTTATGAAAGGTTATGAGCTCCTTAGTTCAGAAGTGGGGAATGGAACACGCATCTCACTTGAGGATCAACATTCACCCTACTTGGGAACATTGTCTACCTCATGCCAGCTTTTCAGAGGTTTTACAACTTAAATGTAAGCAAGAGTCCTGCAGTTACATTCATCATGGTATCCTGGCTTGCTTGGGTAAAAAACCACTAGATATATCTAAGGAAAATATGATCCATTAAATTTATGTGGAATGTGTCTGAGGAAACAAGTGGAATTTTGAAGGAAAAATGATTTTTCCTTAATATAATTTTAGTGAACCCCTCCCAAAGTTTAACAGTGATTTATTTCAAGTTGTGAAATACTTTGTATGCAATGGATTTGTGTGCTTGATAGTCAGTCTGTTCCAGCTGCTACTGCTCTCCTCATGTTATTCTTGATAGTCTCTTTAACTGTATCAGCAAATAGTCCAGGTCTGTATGCTTAATATCAAGAAGGAACTTTCCAATGCTGTAAAAGCAAGACCTTCAAAGGAGTTAGGGACAGGAGGACATTTGGGCATCTGCCAAATATACTTTTCTAGCACAAGTTTTTTCATTCTTGTTTGCTTCTGATCTTTCCATCTTCTGTGCTAAGTAAAGGAATCCGTGAAATTTTAGAAATATTCTGAAGTAAGAAGTAATCTACACAGAAAATTGTGAAAAGAACATTTGAAAAGATGTTCAGTGTCATTAGGCATTAGAGAAATGCAAATCAAAAGGACAAAGAGGTAGATAGTACTTCATACTCACAGGAATGGCAATAAAAATACTAAAAAATAAACTGAAAATAATAAAAGTTGGCAAGGATATAAAAAATGGAATTTTCCTACATTGCTGCTAAGCATGCAAAATGGTGCTGCTGCTTTGGAAAAGAGCTCACTGGCACCTCAAAAACCTAGAGTTACTATATAACCCAACAATCCCACTCCTAAGTGTTTATTCAAAATAACTAAAAACAGATATTTAAAATGTACACATGTGTTTATAGCAACATTATTGACAAGAGCCATATGTGGTACCAAGTCCAGTATTTATCAACAGAGAACTTAGCAAACATTTTTCTTGTATGTAGACAATGGAATATTCTCATCCATAAGAATTAAGCACTGGTGCCTACCATGAAATAAATGATCTTTGAAAATAGTACACTTAGTCAAAGAAGCCATTAAGTCTGATACAGTACACCCCAAACTGCCCTTTAACTCTGCCTCGTGTTCTTCAGTACTTGCCTACTGGCATGTGCCACCAGAGTTGGCTCTCTTTTGTTACATAGGCAAAAAGTGGGAAAAGTTGTCTTTTTAAAGTGTTCAACATTAAATTTAACCTTTTTAAATTTATCTTTTCATTATTGTGTGCATATATGTATATGAGTCTCTCTCTCTCTCTCTCTCTCTCTCTCTCTCTCTCTCTCTGTACACATGTATGTGTGTGCCCTCAAAGTCCAGAAGAGGCCATTGGAACCTCTGGAGTTACACTTAGTTATGAGTCACCCCATGCGGGTGCTGGGAACTGAACTTTACTCTTCTGCAAGAGCAGCAGGAACTCTTAAATGCGGAGCCATCTCCACAGTCCTTCAAATATGAATTTGTAAATGCTTAGTGAGTTCTTCATTTACATACAATGGCAAGTACAGCTATATTATGATCTAACCAAATTTATATATTTGGTATTATGCTCTTAAATTAATTAGCATTAAAACCATAAATGGT
The DNA here is from genome assembly GCA_035773235.1 of Eospalax fontanierii. NCBI lineage: Eukaryota > Metazoa > Chordata > Mammalia > Rodentia > Spalacidae > Eospalax > Eospalax fontanierii. Next base: position 96,658,547 of record CM069525.1, read on the forward strand.
TGTTTTGAAATAATCACTGTCTTGAAATTTTATAAATTCCTTTTTGTTTTAATTGCCTCCAAGCCTGATGACTCAAGTTTACTCCCCAGGACAAGTTGTCCTCTACACTCATACACACACACACACACACACACACACACACACACACACAAAACTAAATAAATAAATATAATTTTAAAATGTCTTAAAATAATGTCAAATGTTCTCTAGAAGGCAAAATCTCTCTCTATTTAAGCTCACTGTTCTAGTTCAATAAACCCATCTGTATTTTCATTATAGTCCACTTGACCATATTTTTTTAATAAGTTTTCCATGTTATTTAAAACTCCTAATGTTCAAGAATTATTCTCCCAGCTTTAAAATTTCCTGTGTGTTCTTCACCCACAGCTTCAAGACCATACTTCCTTTTAACCTTTGTCTGGCCATTCACAACATTTGATGCCGGAATAGTCAAGTCATTTTTTTTCATGTGTAATACCATGTAAGAAAACAAACATGCAAATTTATCTACTTCAAGGCATGAATTAATAGATCAACATTTGATTTCATTTGGGAAATCTGCAGGTTAAATGACTTAGGAGAACTACTTCTATGTCATGGCTCTTGCTATAACTGTAGTTCAGGAATGATGCTGTCTTTATGTACATGTTGCTTTGTCCTGGAGAGATAGCCCATTCCTTTACGAAGGAGGAGCCTTCTACTGCAGGTATGAAATAGAATTAGTTTGAAGTGAGGAGTTCTGCCAAACCTAGCATTTTCAGTTTCCATAGCACTGTAGAAGTTTTGCAGCCATGAATACTAATTTCTCTTTTCACTTGGGCTAAATATGAAGAACAAAAGGACTATGACCCAATATTGAAATTAAACCTAAAAAAAAAAAAAAAAGGTAACCATAAGAAACAAAGACAAACGTGAGCCTCTTTCAAGGTTTAATTCTTTTTCTAAAGTGATGGTTCCTTTTATACCAGTGTTTCCTTCCTCTGATTTCCTCTTCCTATTCCACTATTAGAAACAAAGTGTATATTTTATTCTATGTGTAGCACGTCTTGTCTGAGATTAAGTTAGTACTGAGAGAAAGTTGGTGACTTTTCCTATACTTTATTTACCTGTTTTCAAAAGACTAGGTACAACAGAGAGTTTGGGGGTCTGTACCAAAGAAAGTCTGATAAGTGGTGGTTTTATTCATTGCTTTTCTTTGCTGGGTACACAGAATAAGACAAAGAAAGTTTGAAAGAGTAGAGGAAAGATACAAGTTGATACTTAGGCTGGCTCTTTGGATTTAAGCACCAGTAAGAACCGCATAGAGTCAAAAGCTGAAGGAATCATTTCATGAAGGACTTTCCATGATACTGGGCTCAAATGATCTCATTCAAGGTCGAAATGACTCAATTATGATTGAGTTGTATGAGGGACTCAGATTCCAGCACCTCAGAAACTAGAAACTGAAGAATTCAGAAGCCAATATCCTCGGCACAGACAACCGTTAACGCAAAGGCCGTCGGGAGCAGAGGTAGTAAGTGACAACTAACAGGGTGCAGTGTAAGAATGCCAGTGAGCTTCTTACAAGCACATGTGGTAAACTACTGTGATGAGGATGTCCAGAAAACCACACCACCACCACCAACTGGAGAGTGTTTGTAAGAGGATTCATTTCCTTTATGAAAAGGTGGGGGATGGCAGCCAATATAATCTGGTGTTTATTTGATCCCACTTCACCATCTGGAAAATCTGGGACATTCAAGTCATTTCGTTCTTGTTTTCAAGGTCTCAGTCTTGGAAGAACAGAGACTTCCACAACCTTGCTTAATCTTAGAAAAACACTGCTCTGTGACTGATCCAGAACTCCCTCCAAGGTTTCCCTTGAGAGTTCTTCAGGCTACCATGTCATAATATATATTCATAATATATATTAATATATATTATGAATAATATCATAATAACTGGCCATTGCTGTGATCCTCTGTTAATACCTCACTGCTATTGTCCTTACATAGACTCCCAAGTCAACAGGCACACTCTACGTTCAGAAAAGTCATCTGGCTTGTATTTCCTTTATCTACCTTAGTAAGCTCTGAATAGCCTTTTATAAACACATCATGCAGGAGCCCCTTGTTTCTTCCAGTTACTAGTATTTCTTTTGTGAGAGTTGAAACCAGAATCCAGACTTTGCCACTTTTATATAAGAGTAGCTTTTATTTTTCCTCATCTCAGTTCTTTTGTGTTCTTTAGCTAATGCAGATAAACAAAAATTTACACATTGTGCATTGCACTAAATGTTGATAAAAATCTAATGAACACTAAGACTTCTAGGCTATGTTATCAATTGACAAATGACTCTAGTTGCTTAAGAGTCCTACAAAATCTATTTAATATTCCATAGAAATTTGCTCAGTTGTAATGTAGGTGTGGTTAGTCACTTATTGTTACTGTGATAAAACACCTTGACCAAAAATAACTTACAGAAGAAAGAGTTGAGCTTGGTGTGGTGGTGCATACCCGTAGTCCCAGCACTCAAAAGGCAGAAGCAGGTGGGTCTTTGTGAGATTGAGGCCAGCCTGGTTTACAGAGTTTGAGGCAAGCTAGGGTTATAGGGAGACCCTGTCTCAAAAAGAAGTGTTTATTTTGGCTTATGGTTCCAGAGGGAGAGTGCATAATGGTCAATGAAGCCTGACAGCAGGTAACCAGAGCAGGAACGAGATCACATCCTTAGCCAAGTAGGAAGCAAAGAGAACAAGATGGAAAACAAAGTAGGCAGCCTACAAACTCTCAGAGTCCACCTACAGTGACATGCTTTCATTAGCAGAGCCACATTTCCTAAACCTCCCCAAACAATGCCACCAACTGGGGAACAAGTATTCAGATACCTGAATCTATGGGGGATATTGCTCATTCAAACCACCACTTTCCACTTCTTGGCCCCCTATAGACTCCTGGCCATATCATAATACAAAATATATTTAGTTCAACTGTAAAAGTCCCCATAATCTAACAATCTCAACAGTGTTCAAAAGTCCAAAGTCTCTTCAGAGTCTCAAGGCAATCTCTTAACTGTGACCCACCGTAAAATCAAAAAGCAATTATATACTTCCAACATACAATGGCACAGAATATACATTCCCATAGGAATGGGGGCATAGAGAGGAAATACTGGTGCAAAGTGAAACTGAAACCCTGCAGAGCAAACACCAAATACTCTAGCTCCATGTTCTATGTTTAGGCCTTTAGTTCCAAAGGGCTTAAATAGCTCTACACCTCCAACTTTGCTGCCTGCAACAAACATCTCTCTCTGGGTTTGTTTCCACTCCCTGTATGCAGCTCTTCTTGGCAGAAGTCCCAAAGCTGTGGGGTCTCCAACATCCTGCAGGTCTCCACTGCAGACCAGGCTCCACTTTCACAGCTTCATACAATGGCCTCTCACAGCCTGCTGCCTTCTTGGGGCCTTCACACAAGGACCCAGCCCTACAACACACTGCCTGGCCTCAGTAAATCTCTGAAACAACAGAGGAAGAATGTACATACCCCTTCTCCCTTGCAGCTGTGAATGACAATCTGATCATTCCCCTCAATCATGAAGCAGGTAAAAGAATGGCGCTGATAACCCAACAAGGAAGTGAAAATTTGATCTTATCTTCCAATATGCTTCTGAACTAACGTGTAATTAATGTGAGATTTAAGGCTGTTCTCTCTTTTTCTCTCTCTCTCTCTCTTTCTAGCATAGAAAATCGTCATAAGATGGTGTGTAAAAGATCAAGAAAGCAAATATGAATGCTCCTGAGATGACACATCAGTATATTTCATAGAAATTTAATATATCATGTTAAGATATTTGTGGAGAAAGGAAACTGAACACTAATACCAAATCCTGCTGTGATAAAGCAGAAAAGTATAATTATAAAATGAATGTCTCTGGAGACTGAAGTAAGCAAAAAATAATGCTAAAGCAACATGAATTCGAAGGGTGTCAGAGTTGACTCTTGGGTTTCTTTAATAACTATATTGCATTGCCTTTAGTAAATTCCTAAAATCAAATGGCAAACAAAGATCTCCTGACAAATAAGTCTTTGAACGAAGGGACGTGAATTATACTAGACCTGCTACACATTCCGTCAGTTTCCACCTGGCAAGCACAAGTTGGGTAACTCAACAGTTAGCCTCTCTCCATGGAGAAATACTGAAGAGTCAAAGTAAAGCAAAACTTCAAGAATTCTCTCAGATAACAAAATTTCAGACATTCACAGCTGGAAACACTCCAGTGTGGCAGACAACAATCAAGTAAGTCATCTATAGGCAGAAGTGGAGATGTGCCTTCTACTCGCTTAGTTGCTGTGGAGCATATGAAAGAGATTCATTATCTGTTGCTGATGAGACAAGGCCTCAACCCATAAAGCAGAGGAAGTTATTTTAAAATGGGGAAAAAGAAAACAGGCTGTGGAACAGACTAGAAGAATCAGAACATATCCCCAAAAGGCTAGCAATAGAGGGCTTCACAGACAATCCTGAATTTTAGCTGGACTGAAGACAGGAGGATAGAGTAATTTTTTTTGTCGAAGAGACAGTATGCACAAAGGCACTAGTGGGAATGGATAGAGGATGTGGAGAAGGGAACTGAAATTGCTCTCAAAGGAACAGAGTATTCGCGTTCATGAATAGGAGTTAGAAGACCGTGACTTTACAGGTTGCAATTAGAATACAACTTTGGAAATGTAAACAATGAAAGATTACAGAAAAAGTTGCTAGCTTTTCTTACACATCTGAACATGAATAAAGAAAGCATAGACAAAGAAGACTATATCACTAGGGGACTCCCCAGCTGCTCTCTGACATGCAGAGGACTCTGTCAGTGATGTTTTCTTTTAATAATACAAGAAGAAGGGACAGTCCAGACACTGAACAAATTACAAATAAGTAAACTACGGCTTGCAATATAGCCTCTGTCTTCTGAAAACCAGCCATTATTACTTCCCCGATCATGAAGCTGACCTCCTTTACTTAGAGAAAACTGAAACTCTGCCAAGGGAAGATAAGAACTATTTGTTCAGTTGTACAATTAATACACAGTGAAGAGTCTCCCTTTCTAGCCTGACAATATTTGATTCTTCAAAGTAGCTTACTTTTTTCCTTGAATTTTGTCTAAGAGTTACAAAGATAATGCCTGTATTCATGTTGCCATAAAGCACAACAGATATTTCTGGTTTTCTGTCCAGCATGTAGGGAGTTTGGAAGTTGTTACTCAATAAAAGAAACCGTTTTCTGCCCTCAAGAGAAACTGTTTCCAGAGGCTAATCTATTAGAACTTTTTGGCAATCTAACTCTGGGAAACAGAAATACAGAAGGGTTCTAACTTTAGCCATTCTGTCCCACCCAAAGTTGAAGGAGACGTGTGAGATGTATAGCTCACAGACACAGAAACACAGAATCACTAGCAGACTGAGTTAATCATAAGACTAGAGAATGCTTCCTCTTCCCAACCCACCTTACTGTTGCCTCATAGATACCTATTTAGCAGAATTCCTTTCATGTTTGACTTTCAATGAAAAAAATTACAAAGCGTAGTAAATGACAAAATATGTAGTTTGAAAGAGTAAGGGTCAGAATTTAACTTGTATATGGCAGAGAAATTGCCAAGATCAGGTTGTGAATTTAAAACAACTCTGATTAATGTGTTGAAGGATCTAGCAGAAAAAGTAGACAACTCATAAGAACAGATAAATTGGGCTACTGCTTACTTAGCATGTGGGAAATCTAGCGCATTGGTTGGTATTAAGGGCAACTTGCCACAAATTAGAATCGCCTGAGTAGGGAGCCGCACTTGAATTGTCTTAATTGCTTTACTTGATACAGGAAGCCCCATCCCAAATATGGGCTGCACCTTTTGGTAGCAGTTGAAATGAAACGGAACATGCCAGAACAAGATGATTTCCATGCTGTTTGTTTGGCCTTTGGTCTTGCTGCCGAGTTGGTTTACCCTGCTGCTGCCGCTCACTCCTTCACTGATAACAGAGCCAACATTTCTAGGCTTCCATTGTTGACTAACGACTAGCAGCCTTCAGGAAACCTCTAGGTTTGAAGTGCCAGATTGAGACTCCTGAGGGACCAAACATTTTGGACTGAGCAACTACCCAGTTCTCCCAGCCGCGGGAGACTTTTCGGCTGCTGAGGCACCCAGCCCTGAGAACCAAGCAATAACTAGGTTCCTAGCCTCTCCGGTGTCATTCAGCTGGTGTAGCTATTTTGAAGCAAGCCAATAAGCAGTGCTCCTCCACTGTTTCTGCTTCAGTTCCTTCCTACAAGTTCCTGCCTGAGTTCCTGCCTTGGCTTCCCACAGTGATGAACTATAACCCATAAGCCAAATAAACCTTCTCCTCTCAAGTTGCTTTTGGTCTGTGTTTTATCACAGCAACAGAAAGCAAATTAGGACACCTAGGTTCTATCTCCAATACCAAGACAAATGAATAAACAAATGAAAACTTGGATAGATGGATAAATGCAAGAAAGAGAAATTATAAGAAAGAACTAAAATGGAACACTCGCGATCAAAATACTGTAACATAAATAAAGACTGGAGACAGCTAGAGAAAAACATGCTATGCTCAGAGATAACGTCAACAGAGGACTGGAAAAATGGCTCACTCATTAAGAGCACTTGTTGCTCGTGGAGAGGACCTGGGGTTCACTTTAAAACGATGTCAAGAGACTGAAAAGCAAAAGGGAAAGTGCACACACACAAAAAAAAAAACCTAAAACAGGTACTGGAAAGATGGCTCAGCAGTTAAGAGCACTGGGTTTTCTTGCAGAGGACCCAGGTTCAGTTCCCAGCACCCACACGGCAGCTAACAACTGTCTACCTTCAGTTACAGGGAATCAGACACTTTTTTCTGACTGCTGTGGGCATTGCATAACATAGGAGTACTCACATACATGCAGGCAATACACTCATACACATAAAACAAAATAAATATAATAAATAAAAACTAAAACAGAATGAATCAGAACTAGGAAACAACTACAAAGTATATAACAGCTGCACAATAACAATGCAGGTTATAAAAGAGAAAGGAACAGAGCACATTTGAAATAGTAATGTCTAAAAATGTCCTTGCCAAGAATGTTGTGCTCAGTGGGGAATCTGAGCACTTAGCATGCCAAGGAAGGATGATCAAAAGTTTAAGGCCAATCTTGAAGTTGTCTCAAAAAATTATTTTTTAAGCAATATTAGAGTCAGACACCAAACCATAGACTCAGAGGGAAAAGTTTTAAAGACACAATAAAAAAAAAACATTGCAGGTCTTGAGAAATGGCTCAGTAGTTAAGAGTACTGGCTGTTCTTACAGAGGCCTGGGTTTGATTCCCAGCACCTACATGGCAGCTAACAACCATCCATAACTCCAGTCCCAGGGGCTTGGAAACTCTCTTCTGACCCCCATGGGCACTGCAAGACATGGGTGCACTTACATACATGCAGGCAATACACTCATACACATAAAATAAAAATAATTTAAAAAGCTCACCACAATTTGGCAAAACATATTGCAAAAAAGTAAAAGAATCTGAAAGAATACTGGGGGAAAGAGGAATGAGTCTCTCTAAAAAATAATAAAAGACAATGTCTAGCTATGAAACCCTTATTAGCCTGGAACTCACTCTGTACCCCAGGCTGGCTTTGAACTCATGATATTCCTGCCTCTGGCTCCTAAGTCACAGAACTGGAGGCATATGCCACCAATCTTGGCAAGAAAAAATATGTATAGATAAGAATCATGTAAATAATGAAACAGTTCAGTGAAATATTTAAAGTGTTGAGAGAAAATAAAATTACCAACCTAGAAGTATTTATCATATAAAAGTTTCCATCAAAACTGAAGGTGATATAATGACTTTCTCAGACACAAATATTAAGAAAATGTACGTGACCTGCTTTGCAAAAAAATGTTAAAATAAGTTATTCAGAAGGAAATAAAACTAAGTAATATCCTCTCTATATATGAGAAACTCGAATTTGTAAAAAGAAATTAAAAGTATTAAGGAAAATAAGTAAAACTTAATAGAAACTTTTGCAATCTTTATTGATGTGAGACACAAAACATTGTTCAAAAAATAATAACAATAATGTATTCGCTTACATATGCAAATATAATTATGTATGGTTATATGTAAGTATAATAAATAACCACAGTCCTAAAAGGGACATAAAGTATTTGCATTATACGCAAAACTGTGGAGGACTATTTGAAAGTGACTTCAGCTAGGTGTGGCAGTGCATGCCTACAAGCCCAGCAATTAGGTGGCTGAAGTCAGACTTGAGAACCATGAGCTCAAGGCTAGCCTGAACTGTACAACAAAACCTTGACTTAACAGGAAAAGAAAAAAATCTGTATCTATATCTATACATACATAAAAGAAATATGATTTGAATTTTATAAAATTATATTGCAAACACTAAGGCAAACATGAAAAGACTTTGAAAACTGATATACTGAGAGAAAACTAAATCAGATAAAATGCATATATATGTATATATAAAGACACAATAATGAAACCCATTACTGTGTATGCTAACTTTAAAAATTAAATTAGACTCCATAGACCTTTCAAAAAATAATAAAGGACGTGAAGTGGGGTGTGTGGAACTGACAGGAGATGGGGAAAGGGGTCTGAATATGTTCAAAATACATTGTATGAAATTCTCTAAGAATTAATAAAAACATTATTTAAAATAATAAATAAAACTAAAAACATAAAAAGAAGACAACTGTAAAGAGCGGGACACATAAATTTAAAGCCAAATGATGGAGAAAGATATATCAAGCTAACATTCCTCAGTAGCTATCTTTAATTATAGAGAAAGATGTCCTAAAAAAGGGAAAACTACTATGGTTTTTAAAAGGCCATTACAGAATATTAAGAGTCACATCTCCAAGAAGATAGAACACTCAGTAAAAGAAAGCCACAGATATGTGATAACCTAGAGGAATGAACCAATTCCTAGCTAAAAATCTGCTGAAATCTGCATAAGAAAAAAAACCACAGGATCAAAACAAAATAGACAGTTTTTTAATCTTTTAAAATTGAATCAATAATCAATAACTTTCCAAAACAAAAAGCAGCAGGACCAAATGAGTTCACTGTTCAACTGTACCAAACAATTAAGGAAAAAATTAAAATAATTTTGATATCTCTTTCAGAAGATAGGAGCAGAAGGAATGATTCCCAACTCATTCCATGAGGCCAGCTTTAGTCTAATACTAAATTCAGACAGACATTAAGTGAAAATAAAACTACAGAGTAATGTCTCATGTGGACATAGATGCAAAGATCTTCAATAAAATCATCTGCAAATAGAATCTAAGCAAATGAATTATATACCATAACCAGTTGAGTATATATATATATACCTGGTTCAGTATTTGAAACTCAATTAATATAATCCATTACCTCAACAGGCTAAAGAGGAAAAGTCAGATGAAAGTATCAATCATATAATAGGTGCAGACAAAGCAATTCATTAAATATGACTCCACTTCCAATAAAAAACTTTCAGCATACTATGAGTAAAGAGTTTATACAACATTAAAAGTAAACTCTAATTTGAGAAGGAAGGGATCCAAGTACCTTCAAAGTATATTGTATTAAAAAAATCAATAAAAACCAAATTAAAAGTAGTGAACTCTAATGCAAACTGTGGACTTTGTGCTACAATAACATAGATTCATTAGTTATAACAAAGCATCACCCTGGAGCATATTTGTAGCGAGGAAGCTGTGTGTGTGGGGGGGATCAGGGTGCACATTAGAATGTTCTTCTTTCTGCTTAATTTTGTTCTTGACCTAAAACTGGTTTTTAAAAGGCTATTAGTTAAAGAAGGGAAAACACAATGAAAAAGTTAAAAATTAAATCACTCCAATGGCACAATTACATGGCAATCTTTTCAATGATTTACATTAATAGTTTGGGTTGCACAACTGCATTTATTCCCCTCATGTCGAGGGCATTTAAATAGTCAGGAGTTTATTTTCCAATCACAGAATGTACTATGTGATAAAACATAGGAAACTATTTAGGCATAGACAGTTCAGTCATTAGTTGAAGGAAGGATTAAAGAGCTGAAAATATCCATTACTTTATCCTCTGTGAAAACAAAATTCAATATATTCTAACATATTCAGTGATTAATTCTGCATGTGCTTATAAGGAGCCTGCTGTGTGCTGCTCGTTGTGGTAAGCACTAGGAATCCCGTAGTGAATTCTTGCCCTTTTATCATGCTACTTGACAGAGTGGAAAGTGGACTTGGGTATTTTTAGAGATGGGATCCACAAAGTTTCACGGAAAGAAGGGATTTAGCCGGGTGTGGGACAGTAATCCCAGTGCCTGGGAGGCAGATAAGGGAGAGTATCCAGTTTAAGGTCAGCATGAACTACATAGTGAATTCCAGTCTAGCCTGCATTACAGGACATAACTTTATCTCAACAACTACAATGGCAAAATAGAAAACAAGGAAGGTGAATGAAAGGAAAATGGAGGGGAGAAAAGTAGGGTAACGGAAGAGACTGGAGAAAGAGAACGGAAGAGAAGCCTTTGCTAATGACATGACCGTTGACAAAAAAGGCAAGGAGTAGGGCTCTTTTCTGGCTGTCCACCACTCCTTGAGTTTGATCAATAAATTCTTTTGAATAAACAAAGTCATCAAGTAGCCCACTAAAAATATTAAAAGGATTTAAAACAAGAACTGTAAAGTCATACCACACAGTGCTGTGATACCTTATAACAGGCCAATTGGCCTAGCCAGGAAATCAAAGAAGGCTATCCTGAGGAACTTGCTCAAATTTGGATCTAGAAAACGATTAAGAGATAACTGAGAAAGACAAGAAACAAGTATTCAATTCTAACAGAAAAATCGACATATGCAAAAGCTCTATATCTGAAAGGAGTATAATATCTAAGAATTTAAAGACTAAGTGGATCACTGCTACATCTGTGATCACAAGACTCAGGAGAATGGGGGGTGGGAGGACTGTAAATTTGAGGCCAGTCTGGTCTACATACTGAAAGACTGTTTTAAAAACAATTACAGATAAATGTGGATGTAGTATGTGATATAGAGATTGAATGGTTTCAAAATGAGGCTAGAAAAAAAGTATTCGTCAAATAATGCAGGGCTTGATAGGCCAAATTAAGGGGTTTTGTGTTTATGATTTGAGCATGGTAGAAAGGCATGATTCTATATGAGGGTGCTCTAGAATTCTCTAGGGAAGGACCACCTTGGCTGGAGTGAGAACAGATTGAAAGGGAGCCAAAGCAGATCTAGGAGTTTTAGGGCACACTGCAGTAGTCCAGGTGAGAGACAATGGTTCAACGGTGTAAAGGGAGATGGAAAGAAGCAAACAAATTCTGAATACTTCCAGAGAGCAAAAAGAATTTAACAAACTACAGGTTTGGCGATAAGGACAAGAAGAGTCAGATGTTGAGGATTCCCTCAGTATAACTGCACAGAATTCTAAAACAAGCCACACAGACAGGCAATTGTGAAAGAGATCCAGGTTTGGGAAGCGATTTGAGTTTGAATATGCTTTATGACGTCCTACAGAAAAAGTCAAGTTAGCAACTGGTTATAGTATTCTGAAGGTCAGAAGAGGCATTTGATTTGGAAATGTGGATTGGAGAGTTCATCTGTGCACAAGCAGTAAACTGTGGATATTGGTGAGCTTGCCTAGAGACAGTGTGTAGATGGGTTGAGAGAGAACTGAGAATTGGGCCTCAGGATTTATAATCAAACAGAGCTGTACTGACACATGGATTATTTCTCCACTTCTGGAATTCAGAAATCTGGAATCTTTCTTTTCCTTGGTCACTCAGTTGCTTGGGTGCATCTCCTTCCTGTATAAATCAGCAACTCATTTGTTGAAGTGGGCTGTGCTATTTTCAGAGAAGGTTGATTTCACTTTTGACCAAATACTATTAGGAAAATGCTAATATAGCATGGGTTCAGAATAAGGTGACAGGTGTTTAACCTGTTAAATCTTCAGCAAAAACAGCAACAACTGTGATTAAGGCTGGAAAGATGGCTCAGTGCTTAAGATGCTTTTGCAGAAGACTTGGGTTCAGTTCCCAGCACCCACATAGCAGTTAACAACCATCTATAACTATAACTCCAGTTCCAGGGATGTGATGCCCTTTTCTGGCCTCCACAGACATTGCCTGCATGGGTACACTTACATACATGTAGGCAAAATATACATACACATAAAATAAAACTAAACAATTTTTTAAAGCTAAAATTCATAGAAAGTTGCTATACTTTTTCCATAGTATTTTCTACCAAGATGGGGAAAGGTATGACTAATCAACTCCTATGCTCTTCGAGGTGGTCAGAGTCCAACCCACTTTGCTCTTCTATGAGAGTGGGCCTTGCTTTCAAAGTGATATGTAAGTATTCTGCCCATGAGTCTTCTCTGGGAAAAAGAGAAACAAATAGAGAGGGAAAAAACCCAGGGCCTCGCCCTGCCTTTGTTAGCTTGTACTTTTATGCCCTTGGGAGGTAAGAGGAACAAGTTAATAATTTGGTTGATTCAAAATGTTGACCTCTGAGTCAAAAAGTTACTCAACACTCCATTTTGTGGGCAATGAGTACATTTAGAGTCAGGAGTCTGAGTCTTGGATAATGACTCATATGTTGAGTGATTGTGGGGTAAGCTGTACAGACTCCCTCCTTACCCATATCTGCAATACCACCTGTCCTCCCGATCTCTTGGGGGTTGTTCTGAGTCTGATGAGATCACAGATCTGAAAGCATTTTTTAAATGTCAGCCATTATCATGCCAGAAAATAAGCCAACTTCTGAGAGCTAGTCTGCTTCAATGATAACTATTACACCATACGTGCATCAATTCCTGTTTGCATTTTATTTCTGAATCATGTTTCTTTTGAAAATAAAGGCTTCTGACCTAATTCAAATATATTCATGCAGCTTGTACCACACCACAATTAAATATCAAGATTCCTAATTGTCTGGTTCACAAATAACTCCCCTCCCCCAAAAAAAAACACAGTGAAAAAAAAAAAAACAGGACTAGTTTTTTTTTTTTTTTTAATCACTTTATCAATTCACAGTGTTTGGGGCTGGCTGGCAGCTGTCCCTCTGGCTTCATCTTGTGTCATTTCTTCTTCTTTCATTGTTTCAGCCCTTTCAGTTTCTGGGCTATTCCTTGAAACGCTTAAGCAGTGTTTTACGGTCTCCTTTGTTGCTTCTGTTCACTTTTAATTTAATTCCCTGACGTCCCACAATTCCCCATGCCCCGCACTTCCTATCTCAGCAAATGCTGCCTGCTGTACACTATCAGAGGGAGTTCTGCAAATACCCTGTGTAGCAGCCTTAAATGCCCTATGTATAGTAACAGTTGCTACCCATGTCTCTGTCTCTCCCCTCTTAGATTTGCTTTATTGTTCACTACAGCACTTATTAGCATTTGACATCTTTTTTTTTTTGCATTGCTTACATAGAACCCAGGGCCTATGCCTTCTAGGCTAGCATGCTACTGCTAAATATGCCCCCCACTTCCTGTATTTGCTTTTGTATTTACTTTCTAACAAGAATGTAAACTGCACAAGAGCAGAGGAATCTCTTTTCTCATTTGTTCCACTGCAATATATTTAGCATTTAGAATACACAGTGGCACACAATACATAGTTGTTGGATAAACAACTGAAGGAAGCACGTTCCTACTGTACTTTGCATGTAAAATACCTCTGTCATATAGAACCTGATGACCAGGAGCCAAAGGAATTAGAATAGGCCACTAAAGAAACTGTGAAATGGTTCAGTGTTTAAAGGCACCTGCTTGTAAGTTTGACAACCTGAGTTCAATCGCGTGACCTACATGGTTTTCTCTCTTTCCGAGAAAACCCACTCTATGGGCTTGTCCTCTGACCTCCACACACGCCCTTCCCTCACACTTGCTCTCTCTCTCTCTCTCTCTCTCTCTCTCTCACACACACACACACACACACAATGAATGAATGAATAAATAGCACACACAAAATAGAATGATATGTCTATATGATCATTTCCAAAAATGTGGCGAGTAGTATCAGTATTTCATGTTTCAAAACAGCAAAAGCCCTTCATGCTGTCAATACAACACATCAATGGAAATCCTTGTATAAATACAGCTACTTTGAAAATTCTTGTAGTTTCACAAATTCTTCTATCATTACAATGGGATGAGGCTGTTGGTGGGAATTGAACAAATCATCTGCATACCCCTTAAACAAGTTACCTTAGAAAATCAAGTGTAGTGGGGATACCTACCAGCATAGTTGGGATAGATTCTCCAATAACCAAGTTCTGTAATGTGACTGCAAGTGTAGAAACCATGTGAGTCTATTGCCACTCAAAGCAGGGCACGGAGAATGAAGAAGCATTACTGCTAATGCAGGCCCCAAATGGGACAGCTACTGTCACTGAAGGCAGAAGAAACTTAAGATGTGATAGAGTCTATGTGTTCCTAGAGGGGAGAGAGTGCATCTTAAATTTGTTAGAATTTAGATACCTAGGGTTTGTGTGAATTTTCTTTTTGTCTTTACTCATTCAGTTACGTATTTTGGAGGTTCAGATGTGGAAGGGTGTAAGATCCAATGCTCTGCAGAGTGTCAGACACAAAGAATTCAATTAATGGCCATCTTTATTATTGGTGAAAGTGAGATGACACTGAGGAGGAAGAAGACAGAGAAGTCTTTAGCAGGAGTGTTACCTCATCCTAGTCCATTGCAAATAAGTGAGGAACTAGTCCTTTGGTTTCACTGCCTAGGGTTCTGGATACCTCTTACCATTTAAGCAAAAGGTTAATATCTCACCAGTTTGACTACGCCTCCTTACAAAAAGAATGGAAGGCATAAGCAAGCAGCAGCAATCAGTTAACTATCTAACTAACTCAATAAGCATTATATTATAAATCTTAAAAATAATGAAAACGTTGCATTGGATGAGATGTGATTGTAAAAATCGAATCGTTTTTATTCAGTTTTCTGATATAATTTATCAGAGTTCTTCAGAATAGTTTTGTGCCTTACTACCTTAATCTGTTTAAGCAAGAATAATAGAGTTCAGTGCACTATATTGAGTTGTGAGGAATAAATGAAATAATCCATGCAAGGTGCTAAAGACTGAATTTAGACTACATTAAAAATGCAGAATAGGTGCCATGGCTCAATGGCAGAGTGCTTGGCTGTCATATATGAGGCCTGGGGTTCCATCCAAAAACTGTAAGAAGGAAAGGAAAGGAAACAAGAGGAGAGGAGAGGAAAGAGGAAAGAAAGAAAGAAAGAAAGAAAGAAAGAAGAAAGAAAGAATAAAAGAAAGACAAAGAAAGAAAGAGGAAGAAAGAGAATTCAGTAAGCCATTATTGTGTAAAGGACTCAAATTTTTCAGCTGTGCATGGGACAACTCTGACCACAAATCAAACAGCATCTTTTATAAAGATGGTATGGAAATCAGTTGCTCAACATCATTTTTGTGCCAAAGTTCTCCCACAAAGTGATCATTTTAAGTATATACTAAGAAATCCAGTGATATATGGGAAGTTAACTAGAGATCCAGGACTTTAAAAAATCCTGCTGGTGACACATAAGTGTAATCCAAGTACTGAAGAGGTAGAGAGAGGAGGACCAATAGTTTTATGTCATCCTTAGCTTCATAATGAGTAGAAGGCAAGCCTGGGATACATGACTTCCTGTCCCACCCCCTGCCAAAATAAATTTCTGTAAAGCAAAGCAAACATTTTTTCTTAAGAGTTTGTTTCAATAAAACTTAAATACATTTGTGTGTATATATATATATATATATATATATATATATATATATGAGTTGTCTCATGAGCACAACCATACATTAAATAATTATACTACTCTATCAGAATTCTAATGGCCACTTCAGCTGAGTTACCATGGAGATCAAATTAATCACAGAAGAAATACAGGGAGTGAAAAGAATTTAAGAAATGTAAGGATAAGTGGATGTCTCTAACTGTGTTTATCCCACATGATATTAGAGGTCTGAGCTGATAAGGGAAAACACGATGCATTTATGCTATCCTTCATTTAATGCTTAATTATAAAGTACTTACTTTGGCCAGGTACAGTGCTGAGATCTATATTGCTGAGTCAAAACAGATCTAGTTCTACCCCTGTAGTTTACAATCCCATTATTTGTTGGTCAAATAATCACACAAACAAAATCAAACCTGTACCTATGGTAGGTCCTAGGAAAGCCTCTAAGAAGCTTCCCTGAAAATGTGACTCTAAACCCAAAGCTGATAATATTTGTAAGTGTATAGTCAAGGAAATCCAAGTTAGCATACTACAGAATACTTGCACATGCATAGTGTGACATTGTTCATGATAATTAAGAAATACAAACAGCCTAGGTGTCCATCAACAAATGAATGAATAAAGAAAGTGTTTCAAACAAGCTTTTATTCTCTTCTCCTTTCTCTCTCTCTCTTTCTCTCTCTGTCTCCTTATGTCTTTCCCTCTCTCATGTGGAATATAAAAACAATTTTGACATGAAAACATAAAATGAATGATTAAGCAAGGAAAGGTAAAAAGATTGGAAGAAGAAGAAAAGAGTTGTTGGAAACGGGGAGGTCAAGAAAGCGTGTTAGAGAGAATGATATAGTGAAAGCAAGATAGGTCTATTGATTTGTACAGTTAATGTGACTGAGTCATTAAAAGAAAAAAAAAGACCTAGAATTGAAATCTGACAAGTGACTGAAGGTATTGCGCAGCAGTAGGGTAAGGAATTCAAACAGAAAGAATGTAGGCTCTTTGGCCTTAGAAAGCATAGTGCATTCAAAGGGTGAAAATAAGGTCACTAAGGCAGGAGTCCAGACAGGCAGATGGAATAGGTGGGGGTGAGGCTGTTAAGATAGGAAAGACCAAGTAGTAGCAATCAAATCTTTATTTATTCAGCAAATATTTACTGAACAGTATTCTCTATCAGGTCTGTAGACATTGTGATCAATGAAAAAGGCAGATAATAAATAAACACTCAACTTTATAATTAAAAACCTCTAACTCTAGATCTATCCCATGAAACTTCAACTAGTAGCGTAATACATTAATGACTATTACCTGACCTAATCCCAGGATGTAGTCCCAGTTTAATCAGATGCCAAAGTTAGGATTAGATACAAATGTATTACTTACTTGACCAATCTTTTATGGACTTACATATGGAATTAAGACATGGTCCCTAGGACTCAGCCTCTGAAACACCATATCAAGCATCACTTTCATGTTAGTAATAAACTACTGATGCTCTCTTATCTGAGAGTGGGATTTCTGAGAGCCATGATACCTCGTGTTTTGTGGATAGTCTTTCTGATTTACCATTAATAACATTGGCAAGACTGTAAAATTAAATAAGAGCTGAGTATTTGTCGTATTAATTCACTTGACTAAAACAGAGTTCATTTTTATTTTCTTCAAGCTTTTTTTACATATGTATTATTGTGGTGAACTCCCTATGTTTTCTAGCTTATGTTATAATCTCTTATAAGTAAAAAGGATCTACTCTATGGCATCAAAAGAATAGGAAATGTATATGTCACCAAAGCAGAAGGAGGATTGTTTGGTGGAAAGGGACCAACAAGAAGGGAGTGGGGGGTGGCAGTGGGCAGCATCAAATAGGAACAAAGTATAATGATAAGTATGCATGAAAAATCACAAAAACCTATAATTTTTCAAAATTATTTCATTACTATGGTACTGTTTTAATTCCTTGGTCTAGTTTCTCTCTCACAGAGGGAAAATTAAGTGCCATGAAATGATTTGTTTCATATAAAGTTGAACTGATTACTACCCAGTAATTGCTGAAATCAATTACCTGGTCATCTCTGCTGCAGAAGTTTTGCTTCTCAACACATAGTCCACAGACACCAAGGGATTTCCACAACTCTCTTAGGTATGTGGAGAAGTCAAAATTGATTTCACAATGATGTTGAACTATCTGTCTTTTCTAGAATGTTGACATTCATAGAGATGATAAACAACTAATGATGGGTAAATCTGCCAATACTATGGCCTAGACGTTGCAAAAACATCAAGATATGCTTCTAGTCACATACAATGGCAAAAAAAGCAATGCCTTGCACTTAAGAATATCCTTGGCAAGGTAATAAAAATTGTAATTTTTTTTTATTAAAATGGTATTTAGGGGGGCTAGGGAGATTGCTCAGTGGATAAGAACACTTGCTATGCAAGCATGAGGACCTGAATCCAAATCCCCAGTACTCATGTAAAAAGCAGGATATAAGGAATTTTGGGCAATTGATGGCTGCTGGGAGTGGGACAGATAGTCTCTTATAAGAATGGGACTTTTGGGAGGTTAACCAGGCTACAGTGCGTGGACCCACACTGAAGGACATGTGGGGACACAAATCAGACGCTGTAAGCCATTTTGTATATATATTTTTTTCTTAACTTGGGTGGGAGGCAGTATGGAGACGTGTAGTAGGGGAGGGTAATCTAAGTAACATCAAATTCTATTGCATGAAAATTGCAAAAATCAATTTTTTTTAAAGTAGGTTATGGCTACATACTTCTGTAACCTCAGAACTGGGGCTTGCCAACCACCAACCTAACCTGAGAATGGTAAGCTCCAAGGTCGGTGACAGATCCTGTCCCGAGGGAATAATGCAGAGAATAACAGAGAAAGACATCCAACATCTTCCTCTGACCTCCATATGCATATGCACAACTATGCACGACTGCACATGCATGTACTCACAAACACCCCTTTGCACAGAGAACATTTTTAGTGTTACTTTGAACTCCAATTGGGTTAGTTCCAATTTGTAAAGATTTATTTGTATAATCTTGAAATTATGTCTATACGTTTGTGTCTATGTGTAGGTGTGTGCATGGAAGCACAAGTTCCTATGGTGTCCTGAAGACAGTGTCAGATCTCCTGGAGCTGGAGTTACAGGCAGTTATACGTCATCTGATGTAGGTGCTGGGAACCAAATCAATTCCTCAGCAAGAACAATATGACCTCTGAACTGATGAGTTGTCTCTGCAGCTCAGATTATTTTCATTTTAAGTAAATCAATAAATACTTGTACCTTAGTTTTAACTTCTGCCTTGATAATCTAACCTTAATTTACAAATGCAACTTTTTTGGTTTTTGTTTTTTTGGTTTTTGTTTCTATATTTGTTGTTTTGAGACAGGGCATTGCTATGTAGTCCCAGCTGGCCTGGAATTCTACACAGACCATCCCAAACTGGCCTCTGTTACAACAATCTAATCCCAATCCTGGGATTATAGGCATGAGCCACCACATCCAACAATAAAACAAGTTTTAAGAGTACAAAATGGTAATCACCACACAGTGGATGAGAACTGCTGCTCTCCTCACTTTTCAAATATCCCTCTTATTGAAGCCATTTTCTACTTTTAATTTATGGAGTGTATGCAACTTTCAGCCCTCTAGTCTTACATCTTTTTGTGGCTTATAAAAATGATGTCTAAGAACTTTAAAATAGCCTTTTAAAGTTCTTTAAGCACTTCTGTATGGTCAACCAGTTTGTTTCCCCTCATGTTCTTTTAGTGTGATGTTTTGGATCAGCAAGTTAGAATTTTCACAGGTTTGGATAGATAGGCTGTAACAGCTTATTTTGTCTATGTTCCCCACATCCACAATCCCAGTATTCTTTTCCTAGAAACATTATTCCCTTTCCTTTGAAAACTTCTATTTTATTGTCTCCTTGTCTTTCTGGTAAGCTGGAAATCAGTATGTACCGACCCTGACTAGCTACAAAGGTGAGTTTATGATCCAACCTCAGCATTGCATTTCCTCGGCAAAGGGGACTTGCCCAAAGAATGTGACACATGACTTAAGCTAAGCAAATTGGAGTCCTTGCCAAACGTGTCGTAAGTAAAGGTGGCCCCCATTTTCATCACGAGCTGTAACAACATATGAATGGAAATATTGACCACCATTTTTTCCAACCATATAAAGATAGCCTGTCCGCAAAATGAATCCAAGAAAAGACAAGAAAAAATACAGACGAGTACAAAGAGAATTCTGGAAATATTAAATCCTTATTTTAATTTCTGTAGTTTGAGTTCCTGGCAAGCCTTTCTCAATTCTGTTCTGTCAGGTACCACTTAGTTATATGAACAAATACATTTTCTTTTGTTCTAAAGTTACCTTCCCAGTTGATAGACTTGGAAGAATACATTCAGGGAAATTATTTATTCTTTGAGTTTGATTTCTTTCCTTGTGGGAATAGTGTTAACTTCTTCCCGTCACAGGTTCGGAAGATTTAATAAGGTACTATTAAAAAGCATTCAAACCCAGAGATTAGTATTACTGTCAGGTTTAGTCAGAGAAGCTTCCTTTTTGGCAGTGGGTAATGGTGAGAAACACACTGAAATAGCCAAAGTGCTCAGAATAATAGACCTAATTAATTGCTCATCTAGAAGTATCACTTCCTCCAAGGCACAGGGAATATCATGGAAGAAATCAGCAGAGAGTCAGAAGGGAGTAGTGTGGAATGCTGTCTTCTGCTTAATACAAGGTCATTGTACTCTTAAACTTTCAGCAGATGTGAATACCTTGTACCAGACATGCACAAGCTTGGGGCTGTCAGTATTTCATTATGGAGAGAGGACGAGGGGATCCCAAACTAGGGGGAAGGTTGACACATTTACTTCAGCGGTATGGACACTAGTATGTTGCCCATGCTTCTGTGTATGACTTTTAACCTATTCTCCTGTAAGTAACCCTAATTAAACTCATGAGTTCACAAAAAAGGAAGAGAAGGAAGTTGGAAAGAGAAAGTCGATCAGCAGGATTGGGAAGAGGACAAGAGAAAGTAAATAGGTGGATGAGTACAATCAAATGTAATTATATATATGTATTAAAATGTCAAATGAAATCACTATTGGATATAATTAATATGTGCTAATGAAAATCTCTTTGAAAACCAAACATTGGAAAACATAAAGCATTACATATTTTTCTATAGCCAAATAATAAACTGACTCACCTCTGCTGCCCAAAACTAATTGCATTCATCTCAAATCCTTAGATTCAAGAATGGCTTGAAAAAAATGTCAAAATCTCTCTAGAAGTAGATGAAGTTTAGGAAGACTTTCTACCATGGCTACACTGTCTAGAGGATTTATCCTGCAATTAGGCCATTTCCAGAATTTTGAGGCTCTGGGAAAGTAGTGCTAATTGAAAGGAAATGTTTGGATGTGTAGAATTAGGACTCAGAGAAACACAGAATGCCCAGACAGAGGTGAGGAAGGAAACTAGGGTGGGGGTTTGTCAAATCATAGACTTTCCCTTGACCGGAAGTTACACTCAGCTGAAAATAAAGTCCAGAAAGGCCTCAAGCAATTACCACATTAAATTAACCAAAGGAGAAGGTTAACAAAACCAAATGCTGTGTGAGTAAGTTTGTCCAGACTGAGAAACACCTAGGATATTAGGAAAGCAAACCTCTGTTTACGTCTAAACGCATTTCCAGGAATGAGTAGACCATGAGTGTTCTGAACTAACATATGGATTAAGTCCTCTATGGATTCAAAATATGATGGCATTATAGGAGGTGATAAAAGTAAGAGGTGGGGCCGAGGTGCAGTTAGTAAGTAACTGAGGGAAGTCCTTGGGACTGATGTGTTGGCCTGGTCCCTTCCCTTTGTTTGCTTCCTGACAACATGATGTGAGATGCTCCACCACATTCTTCTTGCCATGATGGACTGAAGATGCGGAAACTGTGCACATAATAAATCTTTCCTCTTTAAGTCATTTGTGTCAGGTCACAAGAGTAGCTAAACCATGGCATTGTAGAAAGCCTATGTGAATAAACCCTTTCATATACATAGACATATCCAGAAAAACAGCTCACATAATAAAGTCAAATGATTCATCTGTAGCATGTGGAATTAGAGGTGCAGATGGGGAATAAATAAAGCAGGAGCATTAGTAACTTCTACAGTGTGGGTGGTGGCTTTAGGTTTCAAAGATATAGCCAAATAGTCTCACTGGGGTCCAAGCTATCTTAGGACTGTTATGAGGCAGAATCATGGTATTCTCATTCACTAGTGCCTGCTTTATATTGTGCCACTTTAGAAAGTGAACAAGTGGGGGATGGAAAGATGGTTCAGCGGTTAAAGCACTGGAGGACCCGTGTTCGATTTCTACCATCTACTTGGCGTCTAACAACCATCCGAAACTCCAGTTCAAGGAAATCCAATGCCCTCGTCTGATTTCCACAGGCACTGCATGACATGTGTGCACTTACAGGCAGTCAATACACTTATACACATAAAATAATAATAATAAATATTTCTAAAAAGTGAACAAGAAAATGTGATACCTTCTGACAGACACTCTGACTCTTATCAAAAGACCAGTCTCCCCTTGCATGACTGCTCTATTATTTCTCATCTCTGTAGTTATCTTTGTATCTGTGGCAAAGAGAGCTCAATTTTCCAGGTGAAGCTTCCCAGCAGGAAGCAGATCATTTTCATGTAAATGAATAATAAACCACACTAGCAGCAGGAGAATCATTTGATTTCAGTTATTAAACTAACAATCCTCTCCACTCATCTCAGAAATCCAAGGTCAGGAAGATAGGAATGTGCAGCTTGTATGCTAAGTCAATATGAATCATTTTTTTACTCATGAGATGAGAATCAAGAACGGCTTTTTAGTTTTGCATAACTTTATATTTAATATTATTTGTTTCATGTTCAGTTCTGCCAAGGACCTGCCTGCCAGATGGCCTTGTTTCTGGAGAGAAATGTCTTACTCATCATTCTACTTTCTTTTCAGTATAAACATTTGATATATCCCTTTCCATTCTGTTCAACTTTATGCCCTCTTCTTTCTTCCTATGGACCCACAATCATGGGGCCTCATAATTACTAAAATTACAGAATAGTAGGCTCCCATCAACAAACTAAATGTACACATTCTACCAGAAATTCACTATGTAACTTAAGCTGGCCTCAAATTTGGAATCCTCCTGCCTCAGCCTCCTTAATGATTGGATTATTAGACAATATTTTTTAAAAGTATAATTCCAAGAGGTAAGACTCTGCAAGTAAGAAGAGTTATTTAGGCTTATAGCCATTTAGGCGTTTCCTGAAACATTAAGCAGCAGCCAGGAAGAACAAAGGAGAAGCAATACCGAGAAGAGAAAAAGGTAAAACTATATCATAGAATAAAGAAAACTGTGATGGGAAAGCTAAAAAGCATGGAGAAGCAGAAAGGCAACTCAGAGAAAAGTACAACACAGGTTGCAATTTTAACCCTGGGAAGGGCAGGGAAATTCAAACCCTCTCGAGCATGATATAAGTCTAGACAATGCAGATGGCCCCAGTAATAAGAGACCAGCAGTTCTAGCCACATGAGATATCTGTTTCCAAAGTTCTCACAAGATTTAAATTCAGTGGGAAGAGGAAGAGTCTGATAGGGACCCTTCTGCATGGCAAGCTGGCTTTAGAAAAGAAATCCATGACATCACTCACTATCTTTCAGACTGTTTTAACAAGGGACCATTTTGAGAAGGGGTCCCCTGTCAGTGCTAAACTACTCTGAAGATGAGAAAACACAGAACAATCACAATTCAGGGTCCCTAGGGATACCCTGAAACAGTGACTTCATGGGAGACAGCTAAGAAGGACAGTCATGGAAAGAGAGAAGTTCTATCACAGACCTGCTAAGAAGTCTAAGGAGCAGGACATGTGGGCTCTGTGGGGCCAAATGGTCAGTGGCTCCACCCTCTGGGGCAAGGAAGCTTACTGTGGGGGCTGGGTATAGGAGTACCAAGTCTGGGGTCATCCATCAGGCTCTCCCTATCCAGTGAAGAAATCAAAGCCTGTTTGCTTTCCAGATGCTTCTAAGGCATTTGGGGAGATGGCCATTTGTTATACTCAAAGGTGTGCGGAATTGAGGGTGATGGCTGGACATTTGCAACACCATTGACTGTACAGAATTGAGGATTCTAGAGCACGTGAGTGCTGATTGGCCCTCAAGATCCTTGGGGCTAGGAGCTTTTTTACAAAACTCCTGGAATAAATGCAGCCCTGGCATATACCTTTTAAATGACCTGCCTTACAGGACTAAGCCTATGCCGAACATCAGACTGTGAGCAGAGAATTACAACAGGTTTCATCTGTAATCAACTACACTTTCCCTCATGTCTGATAGATTCCAATATTAGAAGACCTGCAAAGAAGCTTCTCAAATCCAAGTGCCTCTGCTGAGGAAAGTATTTAATTGGAATTTTATTCCTCACTCTTCTTTATCTCACTATTTTTTATCATGTTTGCATTTACTTTACTTCTACTTAAAAAAAATTTTTACATTTTTACATTTTCCCATCCCATTTTGTTAAAGTAGTAATAAAGACTCGTTAAGAGAACACTCCTTCTGGTCAAGATGATACATAGGAAAACAGGGTACATCCCTTAAGAGTTCTTAGTTTCATTCATAAAACAATTTAAGAATGGACTCAAACAGAAGATTTAGGACTATTTTATTAGAATTTAAGGAAAACTCCTCAGAGAAGGCAAGCTATAAAACTCAGCAGCTGCCTTGAAGAGACTAGAGTCTAGAAGAGAAAAAATAACATAAAGTCATGTGGGTTTGGAACCAGAATAGAGGTCAGACACACGATGGACTAGCAGCTCTGTGGTAGGGATAGAAAGGGAGATTTAAAGAAAAATTTAAAAAAATCTAAGATGTGGGGCAGCCCAAAGCGTCAAGGAAAGCATGCTTAGAAAAGAGACATAAAGAAGAAAGGGAGAGCTTACAGTTTTCTGAAGAATTCAGAAAAACAGACAGATTAAACAGAGAGTCACATGTTTGTGGCTCTCTGTTCAGAAGCATTGCACTAGGGGTTGGGGACTCTGTGGAAGAAAAGTTCACTATCTCATTAATGTACTAGATAGTCCTCCCATCTCTTTAGCATAACTTAAGGTGAACCACCTTCTTGGGGTTGTTCTTTAACCAGGAAAAAAAAGGAAAGTTCAAGTTCCACTGAGATTCTTACTCTCTTGACCAGTTTTAATGGCTTTTAAATTTTATTTTATTATTATTATTATTGCTACTGTAACATTCTCCCCTTCTGAGGACGTAACACTAAACTCTTTTAGAAATGAGAGCCCACAAACACTTTTGGCATGTCCTGCATT
Source organism: Eospalax fontanierii (assembly GCA_035773235.1). NCBI lineage: Eukaryota > Metazoa > Chordata > Mammalia > Rodentia > Spalacidae > Eospalax > Eospalax fontanierii. Next base: position 96,683,752 of record CM069525.1, read on the forward strand.
TGATACAGAGTAGGCTGCCAACAGGCCCAAGGATATTTTGACTTTAAGCCAAAATAGAAACTGGTTACTTTCCTTTGTAGGTATTTTTACTCTAAACTGCATAGCCACTTTCTACCTCCTGTTCTTATCATGTGCTCCTCTGAAGAGATTACCTTAATTGCCAATTGAGAATTGGGGTGACCGCTGCTCTGGCTTCTTATATGCTGAATAGGGGCACCAGGTGTGGCAATTCAAGTACTCCTTCAGTGGCCCTATCTGAAAGATCACAGAAGTGCATAACTTTTACCTGAAGGAGGAAGGAAGTCTTTGGAGTATGACAGGAAACATGAGGGAGAAGTAAAGGCAAAAATTGTTAGCAATACAAATTCTAGGCAGGAAATCAGAGAAGTCAGAACAGAGGTATTTTTTAAATGTCCAAATCAAAGTCCATTAGACTCTTTTGATGAAGGTTCCCAAAAGCATCCATCTATTGGGTTCCTCTTCCTTAATCTTTGGTCTCCAAGGCTTGACTCAAGAATGAACTCAGCATCTGCTTACTGACATTTTCATAGTTGTGGAAATGACTAGAATCACAGTGTGAGGTACTTCCAAAATGCTTTCTAGAGAGGGAAAGAGAAGAAATTTAGCCATCATTTAATTTTTTAAGTTTAAACAATAGTGGACCTGTTTCTCTTGGCTACAGGTAGGAACTCCAGTGTTAACTTGGGTCAAAGTCTGAAGTCTTATATCTAGTCAGTACTTTTTCTATCAAGAAATTCATTAGGGAGAAGTAATTGTCTAAATAACGTCTCATATAAACTTAAGCCTAATGTCTGAGAAGTACAATCTCTTTGATTGCTCTTCAAGAGACATACCCATAACTTTAATCTTTGCTTATACTTTCCTATTGGATGTTTAAGACCATATAGTTGGCTAACATTAATTAGTTTTTACTCTCAAGGTCGGTTGAGGATTTGGTCTTAAGGAGTCACTTGGGCTTGGGAGGAACCTCTGGTGCCTTTAGCCTTCTTTTTACCAGTTGTCCCACGTGTATGTGGATACAAAGAGCTTGGTTGACCATAGTTTCTCTTAGAAGCATTGAGGAAACTTTTCTCCTTATTGGCCCTTCTCTTTATAGACTGAACACTAGTTGGAGTCCATCTGGTGTGTTCTCCATAGCCTCCCTGAACAAGAGGGCAGATGATTCACCATAGTTACAGGATATTTTGAGAGGTGGCCCACAGTCCCATGGGACCTAGTTGATCTTGGATAGTAAGAGGCAAAATGTTGTCCCTTTAAGTCCCTCTAAACACATTAGTATAGTAATCCAAGTATTGTTATTAAACAATAAAGTTAGTACACCAGTCTGGTACTTTTATTTACTATGCAATATGTAGATAGAGCTTAAGCTAATCCCAGCCCCCAAAAACTCAAACAAATAACTGGAAAACAACAACGAAAATGCTCTTAAATAAGCCTTGATTAGACATATATTTTATTTTTTCAACCAGTGTTTATAATTGTTAACAAGAATAGATGAATACATCCATTAATTTAAGTAAAGGCTTAACTGAACTTTGATCTTAGAAAACTTAAGATTCTCTACATAACATCACTTGCATAAGTTTTCTCATTTTCTTTTCTATTCTCAAAGCATCCGGTCATCTTAATCTTCATACATAAAACCTTCCTTACTAAACTATTGTCATTTCCATATCCTTTTTACTTTATCATTTTCTTTTTTAAATAAGACATAATAACAGAAAAAAACAAATTTACTATAGGTTGTGAGAATTTTCTTCCTTGGGGTACTAAGCAATGCCTACCACCTTCTTTCCTAAGGTTCTAGTGTTGAACCAATGTTTATGTACATTACAGTTATCCTGGGCAACAAATGAGTTTATTTAGCTTACTTACATAGTATGATTGAGGGGTTACTGACAGGAACACGTGTGACCAAGAGGAGCTGCACTGGAAAACTTTTATCCAGTGTGGATGTTGACTTCCCTATAACCTCATGGGTAGAGCCGACTTTCCCAAGCCTTCCCCAGATTATATATATATTTAGTCCTCCTGAATACCAGAGGCCGTATATGATTAAGGCAGAATTGTATACAACAGGCTGGGAAGAGTGGCTGGACACTGAGTGGCCAATGATCCTGTTTACCTGTCCTTTTACAAAGGAACATGATAATCAACATGCCCAACTGTGATGATCTTTTGTAAGTAGGCATAGTTGAGAACCGGGGAAAAAAAAATGAAATAGAATTGGAACATGTGATTAAATGCCTGCAATCCAGGGTATTCCCAAGGTTTCATGATCTCTTATAGCTCAGTACTAGCAGTAAATTTCTGGGTACCACCATTTTGATGAATAGCATGTAGTTGCATTAATCAAGATGGCAACAAGGACATAGACTCACTACCATTTTGAAGATATTATTAACCAACATGGCAGCCAAGTCATGTGACTGTCCCATATTGATGATGTCATCAACCACAGTGGTGAATATATCATGTGGTTGTTTCCACCTTGGTGAGGTACCAGCCAAGATGGGAAAAAAGCCATAAGAACAATTTTGCCTATGGTAGGATTGGCACCAAGATAAAATGAGCCCATCTCCCACCAAAGTTTGATCCCTGGGAGATCACACATCTCACAGAGTTGGCCATTCATTTTTCTTTTAGAAAAACACCCATTAAATGAGACTGATAGCAGGAGAAATTACAATCAGGTATATAGGTAAATAGCTAAGCAAAGGAAGGAATTTCATGGTTTCAAACCAAGGAAGGGAGTTCATGTTTCTTACCATCAGTTTTAATTGAGAATGTTAATCAGTATCATCTGGATCTTATCGTTCTTAGATACAAGCTTTTGCTGAGAAAGAAACCCATGAAGGAAGAAGAATAAATGGTGAAGCTGTTCCCAGCACCCACAGTTCAGCTGTTTCTCTGACAGCAAATGTCCTATCTAAGGATTGTGTGTAGAAAAGCAACTACCATTGGACTATATGGTCTAACCTGTGTTTGGTTCTCATGATTAAGTGCCAGGGCTTGAGGACTAACTTTCTTAAGCCCCTATGACTGTTGTTCTTTTCTCTAGACTTAATACAAGGACTACAGATTCTTGATGAGAACCACTGTGGAGAGAAAAAAAAAAAAAGCCTGAGAAGTCCAGGAGAGAAGAAACAGGGCTTTTCAAACTTAATTTTTTTTTTCTTCTCCCAGTAAGACAAACCTGTTTATGATCTCAAAGTCCCAAAGTAAGATAAATAAAGGCACTTACGTGTTTGTCTTCCCAATTTCCATGCACTGGTAAAATCTCTATGCATGGCCATCAAATCAATAAGCTTTTTAGAATTTTCTGGTGTGGGTGGAGGCCTAACATTCCAGTTGAGACAGGTCAATCATCTGGTCAAGGAGAAAAGCCATAGGAAGGTGGGTTCACCTTAAGGTTTTTCTTTCTTTAATCTCCAGCCTCTACTACAGGTAGTTTCATAAGGCTGCCAGATTTCCTGACTTTTTCAGAAAAGTATAACGTCTCCTTTTCTTCTTTCTATCTCTTTTCTAAGCGTGCTTTTCCTAACACTTTTTGCTACCCTAACATTTTGGGTTTCCTTACTCTTTCTCTAAAATTCCCCTCTCTGCTATGTGGCTGGGAGCCTACCATATGTCTGACCTCCATTCCAGCTTAAAGAGCATGATCTTTATTTTTCTTTTCTCTTCCATTTCCTCCTCAGGGCAGCTGCTGATATTTACAGCTTGTCTGCCTTGAATTTTTTCTTGTAAATTCTAATAAAATTTTCCTCAAGCTTGCATTTGAGTCCATTCTTAAATTACTTTATTAACGGAATTAAGAACTCCTGTATCTTCTGGTGACCCAGATGGGATGCCAAAATTCCATGAACATCTTAAAAATTATTTAACCTTTATTCATTTTCAAATTATTATAATATTCTATATTAATTTTTCACTGTTTTCTATTGTTACTGCTGATGTATTTGTTGTTGTTAATTAGATTTTAATGGACATTGGCAGCAGTGATATTGGAGTCAGGGATTTACTCTTCAGCTAGGCTGGCCTCAAACCCATGGTGTCCTCATGCATTTACCTCCTGAAGGCTGTGATTACAGGGATGAGCCACTACACCTTACTAGGTTTTACTTCTCACTAAGAAAGTCCTCACACACAAAAAAAAAACCCTGGAAAATATCTATCTCAACAAATTCAGAAGTCTTAATGTAGAAATAAAAGAAATATGTAAAAGCATGACAATATAATTTTTCCTTCATAAGGATCCAAAGATAGAATGATGGGTGAAATGTCAGTCATCGAAGTCAAAAGATAAATTCTTTATAAAAGAAAAAGAAAAGTCTCAATAAGTCAAATGAAAAAATTCAAGGGAAACTTGACCAACTGAGTAGATGAAGCAGAAGAATGCCAAAGATTAAAGTCAAGATTGATGAATTATCACATTTAGATATGAATAAAAGAACAATTAAGAAACCATGAGTAGAGCATGCAGTATTCATGGTGCATGATCAAAACATCAAAAACTATGAATAATCAACATAGACAAAAGAATTAAGGTATAGGTTAAACTCATGGGAAAGTTATCATATGCAATAATAGGAGAAAATTTCCTAAGGCTTGGGAAAGATAGGAACATGCATAGACAGGCAGGACTTAGAACCTTCTAGAGGACCACAAAAGAACCTATCTATATAAATATAGTTAAATTGACAACAGCACAAAACATAAAATCAGTACTGAAAACTGCAAGAGAGAAATGTGAACTCATTTATTAAGGCAAACCCATATGAATAAAAGCAGTTTTTTTAAGCAGAAACTCTAAAATCAGGCGATCATGGTATGATATATTTTATTCGCTGAAATAAAATATTTTAATATATTTGATATCTTTAATAATATACTTTAATTACTGAAAAGGAAATCAATGTCAACATAGATTACTTTATTCAGCAAACATATTCTTCAGAATCCAAGGGAAACTGGTGACCTACCAAGATAAGGGTATACTGACGGAGTTCATGACCACAAAAGTAGCATTACAGAAGATACTTAAAAGAAACTGACACACTGAAAAGGAAAAGGATGTATCCTCATTACTGGATAAACAAATAAGAAGTAGGACAGTCAGGGCTGGGGACGTGGTTCACTGGGGAAGAACATAGCTGTACAAGTATAAGGACCTGAGTTTGAAACCCAATAGCCACATAAGAAGATATCATGCCTGCACATGCCTGTTAACCCCAGAACTGGGAAGTAGAAACAGGTGGCTACTAGGAAATTTGCCAACCACCCAGCCTAGCTGAAACCACAGGCTTCTGGGTTAGTGAAAGACCTGTTTTGGTTTGTTTTTTTAAGCGTAGAATTATAGAAGACATTGACATCCTCCTCTGGTCTCCAAGTGCATGTGCACTGGTTCAGACAGAAACACACACATATAAAAAATAGGAAAGCCTCAGAAATTATTAACCCAATAAGTAAGCAAAATTCTAATACATAAAGACATAAAAATAGGCTATTCACAAGAACTAGAAGACAAAGAAAAAGAAAAGGAAGGAGAAAGAAGGTAGCACAGATCTTTCATTAGTGACTCTGAATATGAATGGTCTTAATTCTCAAATTAAAAGATGAAGGCTATGTTACATGGTAGATAATGCTGTTCCTGGAAATCACAGGTTTATGAGATGAAAATCCTATGCCAAGGGTAGGATGCCTCCCTATGAACTGTTGGACAAGCAAACCCCAGAGGTCCCTGAAATGATTTCCATTCTTCTTAATTGTCAACCAGAGCTACATATTAAGACTATCCTTGAAAACAGGACACATTTTGGTTGTAGAGCATAGAGAAATCAAATTGGAACTAAGCTGGAAGCTTCCACCCTATGGACTTTCATATAGCTCTCATAGTGTCATTAGTTACTGTGCATACTGATAGGGGAGAAAATTTATCAACAATCTTACCCATCTGTGAACTCTGTAGGCTACCATACCAACTTGTCAGTCAAGATGTGCCCACTGATGCAGTAGTGGCATAACCAGTAAGGGGGATAACCAATTTCTTCCTGTCTGAACACGAGGACCAATCCACATGGGGGAATTTATGCTTGGTACTATAAACCGGCTCAAAAGCCCATCCTGAGGAGATCATAGGCATTAGGGGGAACCTAGTTTTTGCTTTGCTAAATGGGTATTTGATGGCTCGTTTTAACAGCAGTTTGCCACAATTAGAATCACTTCAATAAGAATCCTCAATTGAAGAATTGTCTTGACTACCTTAGTTGTTTTGAAAAGACACACCACAAATGTGGGTAGGACCTTCTCGTAGCAGCCCAGATAAAGGGGGGGTGGCAGAAGGAAAATTATTCCAACTTTTGCTTGCTTGGCCTTTCCTCTTGCCACCAAGTTGACTTATCCTTTGTTGCAGCTGCTTATTCCTTTGCTAATATCAGAGGCCATGTTTCCAGACTTCTGTTGTTGACAGAGAACCAGTGGTCGTTCAAGAACTCTCTAGGTTTTTGTTACCAGACTGGGACTCTGAGATACCTATGGCCTATGGTCTGAACAACTACTGGGATCTTGGCCACTCTAGTGTGAGACAGTGACCATGGAATTCTTCCCACCACTGAGGTACCCGCCTAGCCTCAAGGATAGAGTAACTATTACTTTATCAGCCTCACAAATGTGATTCAGCTCCTGCCACAATCTCAAAGTAAGCTGATTAATAAATTAAATACATATATATATATATATATAATGTACACATTCATTCTGTCTATTCTTCCTCTTCCTCTAAAGAACCCTGACTAATGTAAATAGTGGTATCAGGAGTGGAGTATTGCTGTGATGGATAGGACCATGCTGTTTTTTAGGAGTATTGTGGTGGAAGCATTTGGAACATTGAACTGGAAAAGCCATTGCATGCTCAGAGCTTAATGAGGGAATGTGGGAGCTTTGAAGATAAGAATGTTTAGAGAAATGCAGATGATGGATGCCTGACTTATTGAGTTTCAGAGGGAAGTTTGAGAGTCCTTCAAAGACTCTATCCAGGCTTGTGTCAGTTATTTTTCTGTTGCTGTGATAAAATACCATGACCAAGGCAACTTGCAGAAAGATGAGTTTATTGGGATAACACTTCCAGAGAGATAAAGTGTCATCATGGTGGGAGAGCATAGCAAGAGGCACCTGGAGCAGAAAACTGATGGCTCACATCTTCAAATAGGCACAGGAAGCAGAGAGAGCAAGACTAGAAACTGGACATGGCAATAAACTCTCAAAGCCCACACCTACTAACTTGCTTCCTCTACCACAGTTTCTGAATCTCTGCAAAGAGTGCCACCAACTGACCAAGTGTTCACATACTTAAGGCCGTAGGGGACACCTCATTCAAACCACTAAAGGGGTGTCTGTGTGATATTTTAAATCAATAATCTATGGAAGTGAAATCTTTTGTGTCTTAGAGGGACAATGGATACTGGTTAGTTGAAGATGAAAAATCAACTGTGATTAGCCAGAGACCAGCATCACTGAGGTGAAATCTTCTAGGAAGTATTTCCTTAGGGTCAGCACATAGTAGTTGCAGACAAGTGGCTGTATGTCATGCTAGAAGCATAACTTAGTAATACGCAAGAATACCCTACATGATAATGGTATTTGTGGCATGAAAACTAAAGAACTGAAAGGGTCATGGAGAGAATCATATAAGGACAGGAGAGGCCATTGATGAAGGTGCAGCCTCAGTTGCTGTGGAGACTTCAGGATATTGGTGATGCCATGGCAGATGTAGATTGGAGCCAGCCTGAGTCTACCAGCCAAGCTCTATCTGCTGTGATTGGCAGAACTGGAAAAGTAGAACTACCTAAGTCTTTTAGAATCCAGGAGATTGTGAGTGAATCCCAAATGTCAGACATTGATGAATACTGCAGGACGTTGGTTTTGCTTAAGTATGTCGTAGTTCTCCCCACTTCAAATAAGATAGTATGTAACTTGTTTGAGCCCACAATTAAGAAACGCTTTAAAGCGACTTTGAACTTTTAAAGTACTTGATTTTTTAAAAAAAACTATGGGACTTTAAACATTGTACTGTTTTATATTATGTATTAACATGAGATTTTGGGGATGAACAGGAAAGAAAAGGTTATGGTTTAAAGTGATGTGTTTGTCAAGGTTGACAAAAGGTGCAATGTCATGGCTGGCTTTTGTTGCCAACTTGACACACTTGGGAAGTGAGTACCTCAACTGGGGAATTCCCTCTATTGAACTTGTCTACTGGCATGTCTGCGAGGCACTGAGTGATGTGGGAAGGTCCAGTCCACTATATGTAGTACCATCCCTGGGCAGGTCATTCTAGGTTATATAAGAAAGCAAGTTGAGCATAGGACAGAGGAAGCAAGCTCCGTGGCGTCTGCTTCAGTTCCTACTTCCAGGTTCCTACCCTAATTTCCTGACTGAATTCCCTCAAAGATCAACCCTGCCTTGGAAATATAAGGTGAAATAAAGCCTTTCCTCCCCAATTTGGTTTTGATCAGTGTTTTATCACAGCAATACAAACTAACTAAAATAGACATATTGTCATACTTCCTTCTAAATATTTATGTTTGCAGTAGATGACTCCGAGTCTCAGGAGAGATGATGGAAGAGGAGTTGTGAAGAATATAAGAGCTAGAGGATGGGGAGTCATGCTGGGGTACACTGTATCCTGGAAATGACATGATTATTGCACCCATGAGCTCACAACAAACATAGTATCTGAACAATTCCCACCTAAAACTATCCCCATCAGCATTCCATCATGGATTGGAAAGGAACTTGTTAGTCCCCATGCCCCTCTTGAGAAGCAATTGGAAGTTAATGGTTACCATGGGAAAAGTTGATCATTTTCTTCAGTGATGTAGCCACTGGTTAGTTAGTTGCCTATGACTCAATAAATAACCCTCACCCATGCCCAAGTAGCAGCCCTAATTAAACACACTGTGCTGCAAAAAATATAGGAAAACTCTCTCTCTCTCTCTCTCTCTCTTTCTCTCTCTCTCTCTCTCAGTAAATTTTTAAAAGTGATTGGGATAGAGAGATATGGAAAGGAAAGGGAAGACAGAACAAAAAGGAACAAAGAAAAATGGCATCTGTGTATGAAAATTCCATAACAAAACCTATGAATTTAAAATAAGTAAAAGCACTTACCCCACAAGATTGCTGACCACAGTTCATTCCCTGGATTCCATATAAAAAGCCAGATATGGTGGTGCACATCTTTAATCCAAGTACTCCCATGGCGAGAAGGGAGGCAGAGACGGGACAATGGGCCAGATGCTCATGGAGTATGTTGAGCAGTGAAAAAAACAAGAAGAAAGATCCTGTCTCAACATGATGGAAGTCAAGATCTGACTCTCACGAGTTGTTCTCTGACTTCAACAGGGGTGCCATGGTATACACATGTACACACACACACACACACACACACACACACAAATAATAAAATATTAAATACCAATCAAAACAAAGAAACAATAATAATCCAACTTGTCATCCCTCAAAACTGTTCAAGCTGATACTGTAACTGCTGATGTGAAGTATGAAAATGAAATCATATCATCCATGAGTTTTTCCTATCCAAAATATTTGACCTGAACCTAGTCATGATGAACAACTAGACACATCTGTAATATGAATTGTTCTGTAAGACAAATAGCCTGAACTCTTATAAAGTCAGTGCCTAAAGACTAGGGTCCAAGTGGGTGGTAGAATCAGCACTTTTAAAGAATAAAGAGATAAAAATCAATTGCAATGTCTGACTATTAACTGGATCCTGTGGCAAAAGAAAATGGTCATACCTGACCATTTTAGGTAAACAGGGAAATTTGAATATACTACTGTTGTGTTGTAGATCAATTTCTATATTCTTAGTAAGTGCATGTTGGGGAGTTTTGGGTGAAGTGATTGATATGTACAATTTAATTTCAAGTGATTCAACAGCAGGAAAATGTGTATACATGCAAATGTGTCTGAAAAGTAACAATTGCTATATTACATTTAAGTGTGTAAGAATTCCTCGTACCATTCTTCCAACTTATGTGTAGGTTTGAGACTATTCAAAATTAAAATTTGGTAAAGAAAAAAAGCAAAGTAATAATGAGACAACATTACTTGGTTCACAAAATATTGTTACATTTTCATTTTGATATCACTAAACTTGGCATTACATTTATTTGCAGTCTTGAAATAAATATTTGTAAAATGTCAAAAAATCAGGACGACTGGATAATTGGATTTAAAAAAAACACTCAACAATTGGCTGTCTGCAAAAAATGTCACCTCACCCACAGAGACCTTCACAGACTGAAAGTCAAAGTATGAAAAATGATATTCCAGGTAAACAAAATGCAAAAACAATCTGGAGCATATAGATATATGAGAAAATAGATTACAAGCCAAAAATCTCCTGAAGATAAAAAGAAGTTGTTGATAGAGGGGAAAATCTGCTAAAAGATGTAGTAATTATAAGTATATAGATAGATAGATACAGATATAGATATATAGATATAAATACTCTTAATTTTGTACACCAACTTTATAAAAACAAACATAACCTCTTCCTTTAGGAACAGAAAGACCCCAATATGATAATAGCAGGTGATTTCAATACTCACTTTCGTCAAGACATTGACCAGGTAGGCACTGTGGAGATGGCTCTGTGGGTAAAGTGCAAAGATGAAGACTTGGATTTGGATCTTTGGCATTCACATAAAAAGCCAGGCATTGTGGTACATGCCAATAATCTTGAGCTAGAAGGCAGTGACAGGAGTATACCATGTGCTAAATGGCCTGCTAGTGTAGTCAACTAGTGAACTCAAGATCCAGTAAGAGACCTTGTCTCAGAAAATAAGGTTGTGAGCAGTAGAGGAAGACACTGGCCTCCACATGTGCACACATGAGTGTCTGTACCCATCACTCACATATTAATATGCCTCTCCCACACACCAAAAAGTGATCAAGTAGGCTAAAAACAAACAACTGAATGTCATAGCTAAATTACATTGTAGACCAAAGACTATAGACATCTACAAAAGACATCTACAGAATGACCTATCCAACAGTAGAAGGAAACAAAATATATTATTTTCATTAACACATGGAATGTTTTTTAAAAGAGATCAGATATTTAATCCATAAATAAAGATTATTTATTTAATCCATACATAAATACCTATAAAATAAGTGATTTCTGGTTTTTCATCAGAACATAATGGAAAAACTAAACAAGCAAACAAACAACAACAAAAAACTAGAGTGCCATGAAATGATTCAGTGGGAAAAGTACATACTGCAGAAGCTTAAGGTCCTAAGTTCAGATCCCCAGAATTCACATACAGTCTGATAGATGTGGTAGTGTTTATTTGCAACCCAGGAATGCCTAGAGCAAAATGGAAGGCTTTAGAAAAAGAGTAATTCCTGGAAGCTCATAGGACAGCTAACCTGGCATAGGAAGCATAAAGAAAAGAAGACCCACTCTCAAACAAAATGGAAGACTAGGACTGAAGATCTAAACCCGAGGTAATCCCCTGACTCTGTACACATGTTCATTGGCATGTATTCACCCGAACCCAAACACATAAATGCGCACAAGCATATATACTCACGAATATCATACACATACATAAAAAGATTTTTAAAATCCTAGCACTCAACAGTAAGAGAAACTACAAACATCATATAAAACTATTGAAATTTTAAAATACATTAAGAACATTAAAAAATATTTTTAATGAATCATTGTGCATTTCATACAGAACATCTCAATCAACCTTGATCATCCTTATATCCCTTTCCACAATGGTACCCCCCAGTAGCCTCCCAACTGGAATCCATTCATTCTTTCATCTGTGTTAAGGTCTATTGTGTCAAGTTCATGTCCCCAAGTAACTTCAGTGCAGCCTTATCCACTGAGGTCCAGTCAGTCAACCCAGAGTCCCTCACTTTAGGAAGACCAGCTCATCTTTGCCCAAAATTAATCAGTTGCCAATATTTCTTCAGTGAAGATTGGGGTCTGCTGCCCATTTCTCCAGTTCCATGCTGCATTTTTGTCTACCTGAGCTTGCATGGGTCTTGAGCATACTAAAATAATTGCTATAGGTTCATATGAGCAGAGTCCCAGGAGCTTATAGGATTCTACTTCCATATATTCATGCACTCCTTTACTGGCTCTTACAATATTTATGCCCCCTCCTCCGCAATTGGTCCCTGAGCTCTGGATGAGTAAGACTTAATATAAGAGTCCTGTCCAGGGACCCACACTCTGGAGGTTCCTACCTCTCCATGATTTAGCCATTTGTGACCTTTTGTGTTGCTAGCCCTTTGTTGCATTCAAGGGCTTCATTAATGAGAGTTGAGAGATTCATTACTATGCTCTTTACCCCTTGTTCTATGTTGCATGAGCCTTGGGTGTAGAGGCTTTATTGTAGACGTGCTTCTTAGGCATGGACTATTCACAGACAATGTCTATGTGTGACCAGCTGTGGTACTGTGTATTAGTCTACATCTGGTGCAAAAGAAGCTTCTTTGATGAATGATGACTGGGATACTTGACTGTAAATAGAAGGATATATATTTTGCATTTAAGAAGTTATGTTAGCTTAAGGATCTATAAGATCTATGACCTCTTCAGCCATGTGTGTTTGACTAAGATTTTAGTACCACTATACATGAGTTTCCTCCCATTGAGTGGGCTCTAAGACCAATTAGGTAGCCATTGATTGGACCCAAGATAAAAATGTCACTACTGCACCAGTGTTGAATGCTGTGCTAGTTATCAATGTGGTGGTTGGTTATGAATCTGGTGTTAGGCCATTGATATTGATGTTCTTCCTTGGCTACTTGTATAGTGCTCTCCAGAGCTATGAGTGCTAGCCTTCAGGGGCAGTGACTTCCAGGTGCTCCAAATATGGTCTGTGAAGTATGTCTTTGTCTTCAGCAATAGGGTCTTACCTTCAAGTTCTGGGAGGCAAGGAAGGGCTGTGGTGATAGCCTGTGTAATTCTGGGAATCTGTAGGACCACCCTAGCCAACAACTCAAAGGAAGGTTTTTCCTGTCTGGCACTCTTTCTGGTTATGGCCTTCTGCTATGCACATGGGTTCATGTAGAGATATTTTATGTGGAATTTCTCATTAGGTTGTTGGACTAATATGATTCCCTCTGGTGTTTTATACTAGTTAGGCATTAGTTTCTCTCTCTCCTCTCTCTCTTTCTCTCTCCCCTGTCTAACCTTCCTTCCATGGCTTCAACATTTAAAGTGTCACCAATTTTCCACATTTCTCCCTTGATAATATGAAATTTAAAAATTTATTTTCATTTTATGTTTATGAATGTTTTGCTGGCATCTGCGTATGCATGTATGTGCACACATGAGTGTGCAATGCCTGCAGAGGCCAGAAGAGTGCACCAAGTCTCCTGGAACTGTTATTATAAGCAGCTGTGAGTCAACATATAGTGGCTGGGAACTGAAACCTGGTGCTCTCCAAGAGTAAGTGCTCAAATCATCGGAGTCATCTCTCCAGTCCCAATAACACACTTTTGAATGAACAGTAAATCATTGAAGAAACTAGGTGAGAAACATTAAAAAAATCATAGAATCAAATTAAATTTTAAATACAATATTTCAGAATATATGAGACATAGCAAAAGCATCTCTAAGAGGTCAGTTTATAGCTGTAAGTACCTATGTAAAAAGTAGATCTCAAGGAAATAAACTAAAAATACATCTCAAAGTCTCAGAAAAGTAAGACTAAAAAAACTCAAATTAATATAAAAAGGATCAAAGCAGGGGCTGGAGAGATGGCTAAGCAGTTAAAAGCACTATTTGCTCTGCAGAGTACCTAGATTGAAATAACAGTACCCACATGGTGGCTTACAACCAGTTCCAAGAGACCTGATGTCTGTTTCTGGGTTCTGTGAGCATTGTATGATATGGGTTAACTTACATACATGCAGGAAAAAGTACTCATATGCATTAAAAATCCTTTTAAAGATCAAAGGATACACAAATGTAATGGAGACTAAAATAATAATGCAGAAGTTCAATGAAACAACGAATTGGTTCTTTGGAAAGATAAACAATATTGAAAAGCCCTCAGCCAGTTGAGTCAAAACAAAAAAAGAAAGAAGGAATACAAAATAGAAAGAAGATAGAGGGGGAATACTATAACAGATGCCACTGAAGCTCAGAGGATCAATAGGAACTATTTTGAAAAAAAGTAAATTAGAAAATCTTAAAGAAATGGACACATTTTAGACACATGTGAACTACGAAAACTGAATCAAAAAGGCATTAAAAAACCTAAACAGATCAATAGCAATAATCTATATGGAAGTTATAAAAAACTCTTCCAAGAAACATAAAATGTGGCCATGCATACAGTAGTTGGGAAGTAGGCAAATCTCTGTGAGCTTGAGATCATCCTGGTCTACACAGGAGTTCCAGACCAGTCAGGGCTACCTAGTGAGACCTTGTCTCAAACACCCACTCCCCCCAAAAGTGCTGGATTGGATGGATTCACAGATAAATTTTAGATTTTCATAAGATGTTACATCCAATACTTTTCATACTTTCCCCTAAAAACAAATTTGACTCTATATGCATATATATATATATATATGTATATAATAAAGTACATGAAATTGTGTGGGGGTAGTAAAGGAGTGTTCAGTATAGCCCTAATATCAAAATCCAACAAAGAATATTGTTTGCTTTTACAGAAGACCCAGGTTCGCATCCCAACACCCATATGGTGGCTAAAAACCATCCCTAACTCTAGTTCCAGGGGATCCGACACCATCTTCTGACCTCAATGGGCACTTCACAACATGAGTATCCTTACATACATGCAGGCATAACACTCATACACATAAAATAAAAAGAAATAAATCAAAAAAATAATAAACTATAGGTCAATGTTGTTTGTGAAAACAGACATAAAAATTCTCAATAAAATAGTTACAAAACAAATTTGAAAATCTATTTAAAATAGTGTGTACTATGACCAAATTAATTTAATTCTAAGGATGGTTCAACATGTACAAATCATGTAACATAACAAATAGAATCAAGCATAAAATACATTATCAGCTCAATAGATGCAGAAAAGCCTTTGTTAAAATTAAACATCCCTTCTTGATAAAAACTCCAAGTAAACTAGATATAGAAAGATAATTACTCAGCAATCAAAACGGTTATATATGACCAAACCATAGCCAATATCAAACTGAATAAGTGAAACTAAAAGCATTTGCTTCAAAACTAAGAATTAGACAAGGGTTCTGACACTCACTACTCTCATTCAGTACTGTGTTTGCAATGATAGCCTGTGCACGATCAGAAAGAAGAGGGGTTACAAATATGGAAGGAGGATGTCAAATTATTCCTGTTGGTTAAAAAAATAATTCTGTTCTTGGAAAACCCATAAGACTCTATCAAAATACATTTAGAACTGATACATTTTCAAAAGTTTTTTTTTATCATTTATCAGTTCTTGCATATTTATATATCAATAATGAACACACTGAGAAAAAAAATCAGGAGAAAATGTTCACATGCCCTCAAAAATACCTAGCAATAAAGATAGCCAAGGAGATGAATGAGCTCTTTACAATGAAAATTATAAAATGTTGAATAAAGACATTGAAGAAGACACTATAAGATGGAAATAATTGTTATGCTTATAGATATAAAGATTTAATTTTTTAAATTACATTTATTATTTAGTTTGAGTGTGTGTGTGTGTGTGTGTGTGTGTGTGTGCGTGCGTGTGCGTGCGTGCCGTGGCTCTGTGTGAATGTCAGAAGACAATTTGCGGGAATTGGTAATCTCCTTCTGCCAAATGAGTCCCAGGGATTTAACTCAGATTGTTGGACTTAATGGCAAGCACCTTACCAACTGTATTAGGGTTCTTTAGAGGAACAGAGCTAACTAGTCAACTTCGAAATAGTAAGGACAACTGAATCACACCTGAAAGGCTGACACCCTGGTAGTTACTGGTAGCTGCTCAGTCCCCAGGGCTTAGTGCCGGAACAGTCCCAATCTGGCCCCGAAGCACTAAAGGATTCCTAAAGAACCACTGACCCTCAGTCAATAATAGAAGCCTGGAAACACCGGCTCTAATGTCATCAGAGGAATCAGCAGCAACAGCAACAGGATAAATCAACGTGGAGGTGGGAGAGAAGGCCAAATAAACAAAAGGCAAATGAATTTTCTCCTGCCAAGCTGCTTTTTATTTGGGCTACTACCAGACGGTACCACCCACATTTGAGGTGGGTCTTCCCATATAAATTAAGCAATCAGGACAATTCTTCAGTTGAGGGTCCCTACTCAGCTGATTCTAATTTGTTCCAAGTTGCCATTAAAACCAGCTATCATATCCACTGAGCCATCTTGACAGCCTAATATGGAGATTTAATATTGCTAAAACGACCATATTACTGAAGGCTCTCCACAGAATTAATGTAATCCTCCCCCAAATACCAATGACATTCTTAAGAGAGATAGAAAAAATAATCCTAACATTCATATGGAAGCACAAATGATCTTAAGCAGTCAAAGCAATTTTGAACAGGAAGAGTTTTTCAAAATATATTTTCAAAATATACTTCCCAGTCATAATAACAAAACCAGCATGGTACTGCAAATAAAAACAAACAGACCATCAGAATAATACAAAAGACACCAAAATAAACATGAACATCTACACCCAAGTTAGTCTCAATAGGGTTCCATAACCATACATTGGAGAAAATAGCCTTTTTGACAAATGGTGCTTTGGAAACCAGACATCTATATGTAGAAGACTGACCCCAAATCCTCATCTTTTACCTGGAAAAAGTGAAGTTAAACTAAATCTCTAAAAGAGACAACTTTCAAACTGCTAGAGGAATGTGTATGGGAAACACTTCAAAATATTGGATCTGGCAACAATAGCTCAGGGGAGAAAAGGTAAGAATCAAAATATGGGCTAATACCCAATGATAGAGCTGCTTCCCAGCCAAAAACAAAAATCAACAGAATGGAAATGGCTTACATAATGGAAAAAAAAAAACTTTGCCAACCATGCATCTGAGAGAGGACTAATATCCAGAATATAAGAAGAATGTAAAAAGTTAACAGCAAAAATCAAGTAATCCAATAAATAAATGGACAACAGAAACGAACATTCCAAGTCATTCGAGATTCCAAGTCATCTCAATCAGAATGCTTTAACAGGAAAGAAAATCAAATTTTGAAATGGACGTGGGGAAAAGACAGAATATTAATTAGTACAACCACTTTGGAAAACATGGGAGTTTTTTTAAAAAAGTGAAAAAAGGCAAGGCCTGATGGCAGACACCTGTCATCCTAGCAAGGCAGGAGGCAAGGCAGGAGGATCATATGTTTCAGGTTATTCTGGACTAGAGAGAGATCCTGTCTCAAAAAGAAAGAAACAAAAGCAAACCCCTATAAACAGAAGTACTGTAAGATCCAACTATACCATTCTTGGGTATAAGAAGTCAGCATATGTAATAGATATCTGAATATTCACTGTATAAATTACTTTTCTTTTGACTGCAATAAAATACCTGCAAAAAAACAATTTAAGAAATTAATGGTTTATTTTGGTTCACAGTTTAAGAAGATATGCTCCATAGACGGTAAAGCATGGCAGCACGAGTGAGAAGCAGCCGATCAAAATGCACCCACAGTCAGGAAACAGAGCAAGATGAATATTGGTACTTTACTTAATTTTCTTTGTTTTTCTTTTTTTTTTCTGGGACCCCAGTTCATTGCATAGTTCTTCCCACACTCAAGATGTGTTTTTTTTTTCCCTTCTCAGTTAAACGTGTCTGGACACTCCTTCAGATACATACCCAGAGACAAGACAAAACATCATGAATTCACCCAGTTTCAACTTGAGGCCCATCTACATCTCATTGCCATGTTCACTTTCCAAATGAAGACAATAAGAAAGTCATACATAACATTATATAAATTGAAATTGACAATTGAAAATTCAATAATAATTCATCCCCAGAATATATGGTAAAGTCCCTTGAAGAATATTATTTTTTAAATATGTAGTAACTTAAATATGATAATATAAATTTAACCATGCCTACATTTTGTTACATAATAAAGGAATAGGAGAGCAAATAACCATGAATAAGTATTTAATATATGTATATATTTGCACACAAATTCTGAACAAACATGGAAAGAAACGTTCATGCCAATTGTAATACTTGTTCAATGATTATTCATGTGTCTGATGGTAGCATTTATAATTATCACTTATTACTCGTTCCATAGTCCCTCTGCCTTCAGCAAGCAAATCAGTATGTCTTTGTTTTTTACCTGGAGAGTGAGACACACCTCTACTAATTAATGCAGTTTTCACTCGGGGTCTTTTTTTCAGGTTGTCAGACCATACCACATATTGCCTGGATTTACTGGTTTTGTAGAAACTTGTTTGAACCTGGGTAAACACTTCCATAGGCAGTTATTTCTGAAAAGGGCATCATATGTGGCATTCTCAGTTCAGTGTCTGTCCTTTTGTGAATTTGGATTTTTATAAGGTGGAGCCTTCAAAGGGAACGGTCTTGCTCTTTGGACACATTTCTTATGTTTCAGTGAAGAGTGAGAGGTTTTCCTTTAATGGCACTCTCTCTTCAACAATTATAAATGCTTTGTCCATTCATCTTATCTGCTCCTTTAAACTTGCTCATACACTTTTCTTCACTGAATTCTACATTTTCCTTATCTTTCTGCCCTCTCTTCTCTCTCTCATTGTAGAGCTGAGAGCAGTGATCCAATACCGTAGTACAGCCTGGATGTTGTGCTGTCTTGACATTTCTTCCAACAAACAACTCAGTCCATTATTTTTGAATTCACACTTACTGAAATTATCAGGACATGGGCAGAAAGCAGTTCAAAATGTAACAAAATAAGATGTCTAGTTCAATTCCCAATAGAGTCCTTGTTCTCCTCTGAGACCTTATGATCATAGTCTTTACTGTCTGTCTTTCTATCAGCATTTTGGTCTTTCACACTTGCACTAGAATGAATCATTAAGCTTTTCTTATAGCATAGTAGGTTTCTATAGTGTGTATGTCCAAACTCTTCCAAATTCGTCCTACAAACTAGTTCTAAAAGCCTACAAACTACATAGTCTGGTAGTCACAGCAATGACACCATTCCTTGGAACCAATTTTCTATATTAGTTATATTTTTTGTTGCTGTGACAAAATATCTGACCGAAGCAACTTATGGAAAGAAGGTTTTATTTAGATTCACGGTTTATGAAGGTACAATCTCTCATGGCATGGAAAGCATGACAGTGGGAACATGAGATGTCTGGCCATATTACATCTGCAGCCAGGAAGTATACAGAGATGAATGTTGGTATTTCACTCGCTTTTTCCTTTATTCCTTGTTTCTTATTCCTGGACTCTCATCCATGGAATGATGCCATTTTACATGGGTCTTCACACCTCAGTTAAACTTCTCTGGAACCGCTTTCACAGACATACCCAGAAGTGTGTCTCCTGGGGGGTTTTAGTGGACAATCAAGACCAACCATCATATGTGTTTACTATGGCATGATTTACAGTAGCCAAGCTATGGCACTTGCTTAGGTGCCCATCAACTGATGAATGGGTTAAAATATGATATACATATAGAAAGTGGTATAATTTTTTTACAGGAAATGGATGGAATGTCCTGTTAAGTCGAATAAACCAGCTACAAAAAATACATATCATGTTTTCTGTCATATGTGAGAACTAAAATAAAAATAAAAGAATGCCATGAAATTAGCAGAGAGACCACTAGGGAAGGATAAAGAGACCACGGGAGGAATAAGAGAAAGAAGGATAATGAAAGGTAGTAGAGAGGGTAAATATGACCAAGCCACTATTTAGGTATATTTAAAATGTCAGAGTGAAACCCATTAACATGCAGAATTACTATGCATTATATTATCACTTTAAAAAGTATTATTCCATAATGGATTTTAAATTTTAATAACTGAAAAGGTACTCCTTCACTATAGTTCGAGAAGCTCTGGACTCAATAGCATATCCTAGTAATGATCACTATGATAAATAAAGTGAACAAGTGAGGTTAGCGTTTCATCATGAGGTCTCTGCGAGTCTTCTGCCTGTCCATCTTCTCAGCTCTCACTACTTTTTCTTGATAAGTCTACCATTACTCTCATAGGTTTTAAGAGAACCGTCAATAACACACCATTGCCTCTTTCTAACTTGAAAACAAGTGGGACATGGATATCATAATGACATAAGAGGTGAAATTTTTGGTTATAAAACTGGACTGGACGGCATAGCTGAGATGGGTGATCTCAATTGTCCTTCTGATTCATTTTCTCACCCTTAAATTAAGAATTATTACTCATCTCAACCCTGGATAAAGGGAACAAGTTCAGGCCTGTCCTACAAGCAAACCGTATACCACAGTAAAAATCTTAGGATTTTTGAATATCTGAAAATGGCAGATGAGTGTTCTATGCTTCTTCGTAAAACCATTATTCAGATGTCTTTCTTTAGTTGATTAGTGCTTAAAAGATGGGGCAAGGACACAGACCACACATCTCTCTTGAACATGCTGTTTATGAAGTGTGAGGGTTACCATATGCGTTGAAAAGACTTAGTTTTCAACTTGACACACCTGGGTAGAGCAGGCCTCAATTAGGAAATCGCCACCATTGGACTGGTCTGTGGCCATCTCTGTGGAGCATTTCTTGGTTGTTGAGTGATGGGGGAAGTTTCAGCCTCTGTTTGTGGTGCCACCCCTTGGCAAGTGGTCCTCTATTACATAAGAAAACAGGATGAGTACAGGCCAGAACAAAGCCAGTCAGCAGTGTTCCTCATGGCCTGTGCTTCAGCTCCTGCCTGCAGCTTCCTGGCCTGAGTTCCTGCCTTGGACTCCCTCAGTGATGAACTGTTGACCTAGGAGCCATGAAGAAAAATAAACCCTTTCCTCCCCAAGTTGGTATTGGTCAGAGTGTTTTGTCACAAAACTCGAAAGCAGACAGGACACCATGTATTTCGCTGCTTACATAGAAGGGAGACCAGGGCTATGCACTAATATTTCTATCACCTCATATATATGTAATTATATTTCAAAGGATGAGCCACGTATTCACACACTTGTATATAAATGGAACTTTCATAAGTACATGTTGGCACAAACCCTTCATTAAAGCCTCAATAAAATATCTTCTCTGCTCTCCAAGTACCCTTAGTTTCTGTTGTGCATCTGTGTTGACCTCATAAAATTAATTATGACTTTCTTTTAAAAACATATCTGTGCTAAACACAAGCTTAATTAACTGGTGATCAGAATGTTTCAATCTGCACCTGATGCTAGGTACTGCATTCTAAACATGCTAGAGACGATACTCCCATGAAATCTCCACAATTTGGCTTAAGAAGATCCGCATAATGGCATCAGCAGTTGACATGACAATTTTTTTGGATGGGGAAAATTTCATGGGTCCCATCTCAAGATGAAGAGCTACATACAATCAATGGATGCTGAGGGATAGAGAAGGAGTTTTCTCCAGGGACTAACTCCCCAAGAGGCTATCTAATCCTAACCGGGCATGCTTAAACACATGTATACAAGAGCAATACTAAATGGACTCAATGCATTATATATATATATATATATATATGGATATATATGGATATGGATATTTATAAATGAATGTATGTATATGTAACAATAATAATCAAAGAAAAGGACAAGAAATTTTGAGGAGCAACATGGGAGGGCTTGGAAGAGAACTAGGAGGGATGGCAATAATGGAACGACAATACTCATGTATGAAATTATCAAACATTTTTAAGATAAAAAGAAAAATTATAAACTTTTGATACAAATTAAAAAATCAATAGTATTTGTGGTCCATGGCAGGGGTGGGTAGTAAAGTAGGGGTGGAGATGGGAGGGAGAGGGTCTGAATATGATCAAAATACATTATATGCAATTCTTAAAGAACCAATAACATGAATTTTTAAAATATTAGAGAAAAATTCAGAATGTTTGAATCTTGGTGTTATAATTGAATGAAGGTTTCCCAAACAAGTATCTTTTTTCAAATCATTTGGTTCCCACCTCTGAGTACTCTACCAAAGTGCACACAATTCGATTCTATCAGCTCCTACTACACCACTCAAATAGTGTTTGAGAGTCTATCACCCCCAAATAAGGCTTGAGAAAAGGGTAGTAACCACACATTCTAGAATCTTTGTTCAAATCTTTGGTAAATGCACTCACTTACTTTCTTGTTCTATTCAGTGAAATATTAAAACTTAGTAAATGATCTTGTTATGTATTTTTCAAGTTCTACCTGTACATCCTGTACTTCTCCCATGGAATTACAAATGCCACGTGGACAAGGCCTACTCATTTGCTCCAGGTCAGTGCACCAAGAGACATTTAACGACTGCTTTGATCCCAAGGAGGATGAAGATGCAAATGGCATTAAAGATGGCTCTCCTGACTATTTGCATTTAAGTTGGATGATAAACCGGTTTCCTCACAGGTAATACCTGATTTGTAGCTCCGGTTCCAGAGGATCAAATCTCAACTAAATACTCTATAATAAGATACTAATTATGCAATATGTGACTTGGTGTTTTGAGACTCAGGATGTTTTATTTTCTGGGACAGGGTCTTGTTCTGTTGCCCTGACTTTCCTTTAACTCCTGGGCTCAAGTTGTTTTCCTGCCTCAGCTTTTCGAGTATCGTGGACGAAAGGTGTGTTTGACCTGCTCAGGGTAATTCTTATTGTATTTGTGTCATTGCACAGAGTCATAGCATCATCACAAATTTGTGGTAGAGTCAAATTTGTCTCCTCGTGCTTCTAGACTTCCTTTTCTGCTTTCTTGTTGCTGATCTTTCTTTCTGATGCCCTTAATCCCCATGGCATTTCCAGGGCTTTCCAGAGCTATCTGAGTGGCACCTCTCTCAAGCCTACTACCTCTGCATTTTAGAACTTTAAAAACCCACTCTTGTTAGTTCTCATTAAAAGATTCTGCTGCATTTTAACAACATGCTGGAGCTCGTTTCCAAGGGCAGAAATATTAATGATGAGAATGTCGTAAACAATAGAACAGAAGGGGACATCTGGAAGCAGGAAGGCTTTTGATCACCTTGCAGATAATTCTGTGTAGGTGGCTGCCTACATGGAAGTCTAATTTTATATATTAATATTTGTGCCACCTAAGTAATTATAGTTTAAAGGATGAGCGGTATACTCACGTATTTGGATATAAATGTGGCTCTCATAAGTGCATGTCTACACAAACCCTCTATCAGGATGTCAATAAAACATCGCTGCTCATGTTGTACCCCTAGTTTTGGAGAGTAAGAAAAAAATTGTACTCATGTTAACCTTATATAAGTAATTGCCATTTCCTATTTTATTTTTAAATCTGCATTAGATATAAGTGCAAAACAGTAATCTAAACCTCTGAATTTGGGTCCCATAAAATTGCCCTGACTGGAATGTACCCATCACCATCTATGACTTAACAACTTTGAAACATGATGTTTGGGCTTCTTTTGAATTCAAAATTGCCCCCGGTAAAGTCCTTAAAGAAGGACTTTATTAAATAAAACTGATTCCAAGGAGCTCCAAACTAGTATGGGAAAACAAAACATTGTGACCACTTATCTACAACCCCTACTTTCAATGCTCTAGTCTTCTACTATTTGCTACTATTGCAGTTATATTGCATTATGTACGTAACTCTGTGTATAACTCTCTTAGTTTATATTGTGATGCTGTAACAGAGTACCACATACTAATATTCTGCATAAATTAATTATCAGTAAAGATTTATTGGCCTAATAGCTTTAGAGGATGGGAAATTCAAGATCAAAGTATCTTACCTGGTGAAGGCCTTCTTGTTGCATCATTACATGGTAAAAGGCATACTTTAATGAGAGTGTAAGAAAGAAGAAACAGGAGTTGTTTAGAGCAGTTTCTTACACTCTATACAATTCCAGGATTTTATTTTACTTAAGCAACTTTAAAACTAAGTTGTATAAAAATTGTGTTTTGGGAGATCAACTGATTTTCTTCTCCCCTACCAGGGAAAAAGACATTTTCCTTTCCATTTGTAAATTCATTTTCCTTTAGTCAATATACAGATGTGCATTTTTAATTACTTGTTTGAACCTGTTATGACATTTTATTGAGTCTCTCATTAATACTGAATTAAATTAAATATTTTCTTATTTAGAATGCTGGGAATGAAATGAGAGCCTTATACATGCTAGGCAAGTTACTTACCACTGAGGCATAGTAGCTAACCCTTAAATAAAAAAAATTAAGCCACGTTCATTTTATATCTGCATTTGAATCATAATTACTATGTGTAAGCTCCTTTTAGGGAGATACTGTTTGGGGAGATGGAATGGTTAATAGTCTCTACTTACCAGTTCTAGAACTTGAGCAGTTACTGAACCATTTTGTCAGGATTTAGCTATGGGTTGATAAAACAAGACTCCCATTCTGTTTGTCTCAAAAGTTTGCCATAAGATAAAATGAGTTTATAAATTGAAAAGAATTATACAAAGTAGAAAGGATTAACCAAATACAGTTTTCAACTTTTTCTCCTCTTTCAAAGAAATTTTTGCCTGTGCTTTAAAGTATCAGGATTCCCTTTTTTCCAATATATGTATTCTTTACTGAATTTTTGTGCATTTCATACCATACATCTTAATCATATTTAGATTCACTCCCATATCTGTACCTTTATTATCCGCCACCAGATTGCATGCATCCTGTCATAAATGTTAAGACTTATCAAGTCAATTTTGTAAGACAACATGATTCTTTTTTTATAAAATTTTAAATTGTTTTTATTTTATGTGTATGAGTATTTTGCTTGCATGTATGTAAGTGTGCCTGTGTCATGCAATGCCCACAATGGTCAGAAGAGGGTGTCGGACTTCCTGGAACTGGAGTTAAGCATAGTTGTTAGCCACAGTGTGGGTGCTGGAAATCAACCTGGGTCCTCTGCAAAAGCAGACAGTGCTCTTAACCACTAAGCCATCTCTCGAGCTCTGACAATTCTTATTTCTTTCATATGAAACCTTATTTTTCCTGCTTAACCCACTTTGCTATCACTTTTTTTCTGAACTCAAATTGCGTTGATAAGAACTTATATAAGCAGTATCATGACCATGATTATTTAATGATTTGTTTGCTAATTTCATCTATTCAAGTAGATTATAATGTTTCTGATGATTAGGGCAATGCAAAACTTTCTTTGCATTTCTTGTTACACCTAGCAGTTGTAGAACCCTGACATGGTAAATTCTTGGATTGAAATAGAATATTATTGTGATGTAAGCAAAATACCTATTTCATAAATAATATGCACTCAACTGAAGATGATGATAATGAGACTGAGATGCTTAGCACAATCACCACCAATTGGCAAATTATATGATAGAAAAGCTGATTTCAGGATTAGTCTGCTTTCAGAAAGGTAAAACTGATAGTTAATTCTTACTGGATTATAACAGTATCTTTGGTACTATTGTAAATTCTGTATATTTTACTAATCTACTTGAGCCTCATAACAACCCTAGGAGGTAGTTGTTATTATCAAACCCCATTTTACATATATAAAAATTGAGACACCTAGAGATTAAATAATTTGCACTAAGATCACCCAGCTAGTGAGTAGACTGGCTTTAGGGTCTGAGCTCTTAGCTACTATGCTAAGAAGAAAAATAAGATATGAAAGAGTTTGGGACATGAGTAAATTTAATTTTCTTTAGATTTTTTTTCTTATAAGAATAAGGGATAACATTAAGAAAGTAAAAATAGGGACTGTAGACATGGCTCAGTGGTTAAAAGGACTGGCTGCTTTTGCAGAGAACCTGGGTTTGGTTCTCAGCACCCACATGGCTGTTAACAACCATCCTAACAGTTCCAGGGGATCCACTCTCTCTTTTGACCTCTGCAGGTATTACTCGACACAGGTGCACTTACATACATACAGGCAATACACTCATACACATAAAATACAAATAATAAAACCTTTTTTAAAAAGACAGTAAAAATAAATGATAATAGAGGATTTCATCAAGGAAGAAAGAACAGTAATGATAACGGCCAGGACATGCTCTTCAACAAACTTTTGAGAAATAACCTACCTAAAGATCCTCTGCAAGAAGAGCCAGTGGTTTTATATATTCATTAAAAGTATGCAAGGATACTCAGGGAGTGTGACAGATTGCTTCTCACAATAACTATATAATTATAGTAATTAACTAGTGTTAAGAACTTGAATAAAAGAAAACTTTGTCATGTTTTCCTGTTTATATCTGCACATATCCTATGCTATACCTTCTTTGGATGTTGAATTTGTTCTTTTTGAATTACATAGAATTACACAGTGATTTAAAAAAGGAAGAGTATTAACTTACATCCTCTGATTTCTTCCTTCTGATTGCAGACCTAGGTTTCTCTCATGCTGGCCTCCTATTTTACTCCAGCTTGAGACATATATATTATTAGTCTCTTTTTTCCTGCTCCAAATATGCATTCTGAAGGGCATTCATTTTGTGGAAACTGAAGGGGCATTTTATCTTCAGCATTATATCTTGGACTAGAGGCATTTCTTTTTCCACATGAACCAGAATGAATTATCACTTATTAAGCAAACTCTGTTTTTTTCCAATGAAAACTTTAAAAACTTATGATCAACAAAAATTCTGCTGCACTACTTGGAATATACATCTATATTTCACTAGGTTGTATTTATGCCTGATGTGACGAAATTTCGACACCCACCAGAAATGCTTTCCTAAATCACAATCCAAAAGTGTCAGTGTAAGGACTGGAGTGATGGTTCAGCGGTTAAGAGCACTGGCTGCTCTTGCAGGGGGCTTGGATTCGGTTCCCAACACCCACATGGCAGCTAACAGCCATCTGTAACTCCAGTTTCAGGAGAAGCCAATGCCCTTTTCTGACCTCCACTGACATTGCATGGCTCATGTGCACTTAGATACATGCAGACAATGCACTCATACACATAAAATTAAAAATGTAAAAAGTTAAAAAACATGTTAGTGTGTACAGAGAACTTACATACTGACTGCAGTTTTTAGTATTTTATTCATTATTTTTATGTGTATATGTGCATTGCCTGTGTTTGTGTAAGGGTACCTGTGTCGTGCTATGCCATGGAGGACAGACAGAGGGTGTCGGATCCCCCGGAACTGGAGTTATAGATAACTGTTAGCCGCCATGGGATGCTTGGAAACGAACCCGGATAGTCTGCAAGAAGAGCCAGTGGTTTTAACTGCTGAGCCATCTCTCCAACCCCCTACTGTATTAATTTTTTAAGGCTACCATGACAAAGCATCATAAGCTGAGGGCTTAAATCAACAAAAATGGATTCCTTTTCTCACAGTTCTGGAGGCTAAAAGATCAAAACCAGTGCATTCTCTTTGAAGCTTCTAGGGGAGGATCTTCTCTACCATCTTCTGGCTTCTGGTAGCCCCAGGTAATTCTTTAGTTTGCATCTGGATGACTCATATCTCAACGCTGATCTTTACACAGAGTACACTTGCACACCTTATAGGGACATTGGTCATACTGTCTTAAGGGACCAACCCACTCCAGTACAATCTCATCTTAACAGATCACAACTGTACTGACCTTTTTAAAATACAAGGTCACATTTGAGATACTCACAGTTAGGAGTCCTAGGAGTTCAGCACACCTTTTGGGAGGACATAACTCAGCTCATAACTGATTAACCAAACTGCTTTATAGATAATAAAATGAAACCTCTGACCCATGCTCTCCAAACTCCATGTCATTCTTGATTTGGGACTCTTCTCCATGTTTTCTCTTAAGAACTACTAGAACCCTCTTACCTTGTCTAACTTGTTGGACTTCTGACCTATTCTTTGTGTTAACACTAGTATCTAGTAACCTAGTGAAATATAGATGTATATTCCAAGTAGTGCAGTGGAATTTTTGTTGATCATAAGTTTTCAAAGTTTTCATTGGAAAAGAAACAGAGCTTGCTTAATAAGTGATAATTCAGATCATCTGTTGGATGATCCTGCCCTGATGCCATCCATGTCCCCAAAATATGGGAGACCATTCCTCTATCTCTGAATATTCTAGGGTGAAGAAACAGAGTTATGCCTTTACTTCAGAAGACAGATTTGGAATGAACCTCTTACAGAACATGTAAATCAGTAGAAAATTAATATAAGCAGTATTATATTTTGGATTTGAAATATTACCACAAATCTTCCATGTTAAAGACTTTGTTCCTAATGCAGTAGTGTTCAGGGTTTAAATTTTTCATTGGTAATTGGATCATAGGGGGCCCAATATTAACATGAATCTGAAATTTAAAGGGATATTGGAGGTGGGAGAAACTTTAGAAAGTAGGGTGTACTTAGAGGAAGTGGGGAACTGGAAGCTTACTGTTGAGGGGGATACTTTATTCCTGGTCTCACTTTCTCTCTGTCTCTTTCTTGGCAGTCATGAGGTGAGCATCACAGTCCTTATGACGTCCTGCCTCACCGCTGTCCCAGAACCACCTGAGTCAAGTGAGAGTAGGCTCATCCTCTGACACTGTGAGCCAGTTTTCGTTTAATTTGATTTTCTCAGATATATTGTCACCATGATAGAAAGTGGACTAACCCAGATAGTATTCATATATGAGATAATTCACTGTGGAAAATGTTTGAACAGCAGTCAAATCATAGTCATATTATTTTCAGTGCTACAAAAAAACCTTAACATACCAGACAGAGTAACTGTTTCTGCTTATCACGGGCAAGTTCAAGCTAGTGGAACTGTTCAGCTGGTTTTAACTCAAAGCCTTTTCTGGCTCTAGGGATTTGCTAGTGCTCCTTTGAGGCTGTAAAACATGTAGGTGATTCAGAACTTCTTTTACTGGATTAATGCTTCAAAAGCGAAAACCCCTGGGCAGGCAAAATTTCCTGCAGTCTTCTTGGGACTTCCTTTTCAATTTAATATGAAAGTATTTCATGTGCTAATTGAGAAATATTTGTCTTCCTCTTTCAATACTATATATATATATACATATACATATATAAAGAGAGAGAGAGAAAAAACGAAAAAGCTATAGCAAATTCATGTATGTCACTGAATTGATTTAACACTGCAATTTTAAATCATTGAAATGTGTTCTGTACCTGAAACGCTTTTGCTATATTTATATTCTGAAAATTTCAAAAGCATAAAAGAAAGAACTACAGCTAATAATTTGTTGAATTCATATAAGTTAGAGAAAGATCATAATACTTTCAAGAACAAAATAAATGTATAAAAGAAAAAAGTAGTTTAAAAAATTGTCTCTAAAGTTCCTAAAAATTTTAAAACTACAGTCATCTGTCATAGTTATTTAAGATATTCTTTGCCTGTTACAGTAGAATTGGTAGAGTTGATCTATGATGCCTACCATCCCCCTCCCTACGTTGTCTCTGTTTGAATTTCAATTGCTTCCATTTGCTTCTTGATACACATATCTGTCCAAGTGCTTTGGCTGTAGCCAAGTACTTTCATGAGTGAACTCTCTCAGGCTGCTGGGGGTCCCACCCACACAGTACCTAGTGAGATCGTTCTGATGCCCATTATCTGGTTATCTATTACATAAGGTTATGCTTTGTGAATGTGCTACCTACTGATCAAACTGTCCTCTCCTTGGATGATAAATACCTATTGAATTAAACTTCCTGGAAACTTCTAAGATTATCATCTGCTTTGCTCCAGTGGGTTTGGCCCTCTCTGGTGTGGTTCTAGGGTTGCTAATTTCTGGTTTAGACAAGCATTTTAGCTACTTGTCCAGTAAAATAACAGATACATGACTGTCACTTTTATCCAATTAAACAAATTATAGCATTATTGTATAGTGCAAGTTATGTACACACACATAAGGAGTGAAATCTAATGAAATCTAGACATTGTTTAAAATTTATTTATATGTCAAATCCCTTCAAAAGTAGGAACTTCAGATACTTACCCAGTATGTCCAAGCATTTTGGAAATGGTAATATTTAACAATACAATATCACCTGTTCTTCCTTCAGCCATATCTTAAAGTATGAGAGAACATAAAACCAAACATTTAATCAGTTTGTACCTAATAACTAAATAGAACAATAAGAACTCAGTTACCATAAACATAAGTCGAGCACCCACTTTAGTGTTTTGAATGCACCAGTGATTGTCAATAACTCCATTTTTTTTAAAGGGAAGGAAAAAGCTTTAACTGTTGTTGTATCAGCAAGGGATCAGGAGTATATAGTGTAGCTTAACACAAGTATTTTGCCTGTGCAAGGCCCTGAGTTTGTTTGTTTGTTTTTTAATCCTAGAAAGACGATTTCATAGATAAAAAGATGGTTATTCAAAAAAATAAATGAAAAAGCAAAGGACATCGAATAGGTGAAAAAATATGGGAAAAACCTAGATTGACTCTATCTATTCATTTTCAAGGTTTATTGGATAGTTTTATATATTAACTTCCTAATGATTCTGCAGCAAATTCTCACAATTAGTGATTTTAGCCAACAACCAACCACATGTTTATTATGTGACAGTTCAGGTGGTCAGAAGTCTTAAATTAATGTCACTGGGTTAAATGCACTGGCAAGGCTATATTACTTTGGCGGGGGCTCTTGAACAGGATCTGTTTGCTTGACTTTTTCAGACACCTGTGTTCCTTAGCTTGTGGCCTCTTTGTCCATAGTGCCATCACCCTTGTGTCTACTTCCATCATCAAATATCCTCCCTCTGAATACGACACCTCTTGGATAATGCAGGATAATTTTTCCATCTAACGATACTTAACTTAGTCACACCTACAATGTATCTGTTAGCATGATAATTAACATATTCACAGGTTAGGGTGTCATTATTCAGCCTTCCATCATATAGTTATCAAGAAAGAGTAAGATTTGCCAGATGTGGTGATACCTGTAAACCCAGAATTTAGGAGGCTGAAGTAATAAGGATGGGAATTCCAGCCCAGCCTATGCTACATTGTGAGACAGTGTCTCACTATAAACAAACAAAAAGTTCAAAAGCAACATATAATATTGGTGGAAGAATAGACACATAGATCAGTAGAACAGAGCAGAGCACCCCAAAATATGGCCAACTTACCTTTGGCAAAGGAACATGAGCAATTCAATGGATGAAAGATACTGTTTTCACTAACTGCTATAGGAGTAACTGGATATTGGGAAAAATAAAAAGAATCCCAACTGGTTTCACATCTTATATAAAAGTTAAATCAAAAGAGACAAATTTAAATTTCATAATTTGAATTTATAATACTTTTAGAAAAAATAGTGGAAGTCATTGGCATTCAGAGCTAGGCAAAGAATTCTTGGACTTGATATGAGGACTTGATGTCATTCATAAAATGAAAAATTAAGTAGATGTCATCAAAACCAAAAATACATGCTCTGAAAAAAAGTTCCTGTAAAGAAGATTAAAAGACAAGCTATATAAGAGGACAAAAATATTTGTAACCCACATATTTGAAATGGTTAGTATCTAAAATGAAGAACTCAGAATATAAGAGTAAAAACATTAAAAATAACCAAAGACATTAGCAGTTAGCTCACCAGAGAAATGGTGTGCAGATCGTAAAGGAAGCCATGAAAAGATGCCCACTTAACATCATTAACCATGACAGAGATGCAAACTGAAGACATAGTGAGCTATTATAGTTTATCAATCAGGATGGTTACATTTTAAAAATAGTTAACATCAAATGCTGAAGATGTGGAGAAGCTAGATTGCTTGCACACTGCTATGAAAATGTAAAATGCACCGAGACTCTGGAAAGCAATTTGGCAGTTTCTTATAAGGTTGAATTAAAAATATCAAGTGACCCAGTATTTTCACCTGGACATTTATCCCAGATATTTGAGGACTTAAATTCATACCAAAATATGGAAATTAATGTTTCTAGGAACTATATTCACAATAGCACCCTACCTACAACACTTGGTGGGTGAATGTTTAAACACTTGTGGTACAGTACATCATGGAATACTATGTAGAAAAGAGTCATTGATACAATCGAAAAACTGGATGAATCTCCAGATAATTATTTCAAATAAAAAAAGTTAATATCAGGGCTAGAGAGACAGCTCAGTGGTTAAAAGCACTATCTCTTCTTGCAGAAGACCCTGACGCAATTCCCAGCACCCAAATGACGGTTAACAACTGTCTGTAACTCCAGTTCCAGGGGATCCGATGCCATTTTATGGCCTCCACCTTCGAATTGCATGACACGATACACTTAAATACAGTCAGGCAATATATTCATACACATAAAATAAAAACAACAATAATTTATAAAAAAACTAACCTCCTCAAATATGATCCATGTTTCCATTTACATACCTTTAAAAATGGATTTATTTTTATTTTGTGGGTGTTTTTGTTTATGTATGGGTGTTTTCCCTGCATAGATAGATAGATAGATAGATAGATAGATAGATAGATAGATAAATAGATACACAAAATGTATGCAGTGTCCACAGAGGCCAGAAGAAAATGTAGGATTCCCTAAATCAGGAGTAAAACATGGTTTTGAGCCACCATGTATGTTCTGGGAAATAAACATAGGTCCTCTGCAAGAATAGCTCATGCTTTGAACCACTGAGCCATCTTTCTAGCCCTTTAGATAACTATTTTTGGTTTGTTTTATTTTTGTTTCTGGAGACAGGGCCTTCCTTTGTAGCTCAGGCCGACCCCAAACTCATTATCATCTTGCTTTAGCTTTCAGAATCTTAGGATTCCAGATGTGTGCCACCATGACTGGCTATACAAAATTCTTAAAATGATAAAGATATAGAAATGGAGAAATTTAGTGGTTGCCAGTGGTAAAGGAGTGGGTTGGAGGAGGGAGGGACATGAAACAGCATGAGGGATCCTTGTGGTGATGGAAATGTTCTATTTTAAGTATATCACTGTCAACATCCTAGTTGTGATAGTGTTCTATAGCTTTTCAAGATGTTACAGTGGGGGAAAACTGGGTTATGACTACATGAAGATTTCTCTTATTAGTTCTCATGACTATATGTATATCTACACCTATGCCAAAATTAGACATTAAATTTAAAATAAATGAAATGAATATAGAACTGATGAGTAAAATAGAAGGACATAGGGCATAAGGATGTTGGTCAGTGCTAGAGCAGTTGCTTAGCATGTGCAAGACCCTGAGTTTGATTCCAACCAGTATAAGAAAAAATGAATACCTAAGTTTATACTGATATAAGCAAATCAATAAATCAAGAAAATAATAGTTAGAGGCTTATCATCAAAAGTGATAGTCTATTCCCCCTCCTTACCTCCCTGACATACTTCTTAGGGACAACCTTGCAGCAAACTTTTATCTGGGCTCTTCTTTATAACCATCTGTCAATGTCTGTATGTAACTATAAGAAAATATTTGAAGTACCCAAATGTAATGTAAATTGCTATCATGGGTACTGGTGAAATAAATTGCACCCCATCCACATATAAAATTGTCTTTATCTTTGGACATTTGATCATGTCTCTTCACTTACTGCTTCCTGACAATCAAAGAAGAGATATCAGACAATCCTTCTATCCCAGTAATCTAAGTTGAACTTTCATGTAGCGCGTGAATAAATGATACCGAAAGGTTGGGAGAGAATTAGTAATGCCATAGCGCAAGAGGGTAGTACTAGAGTCAAGAGCTAACCTCTTCTTAGCCAAAAGGCAGAGGTTGCCTGCCAGAATGGGGCATCAAAGACTCAAGTACCTGGAGATACAGTAACTGGAATTGGTTTTTGACTGTTATACTAGTAGAATCCACGTGGCACAAGGCATGTCACCTGCCATCCCTGTCAGCCAACTAGAATGGGGCCTATAAATACATGACTAGAGATTTGCAAGTGTCTAAACTGAAATCAGGGTGCTCACTTCATAATAACCAAAATGGAATGCGATTGTAATTAAGTATCTTGAAAACTAGTTATATGCTCTCCTGTACCTAGCCTCATGCTTGGCACATAACAGGGTCAGTAAACATTTGCTGAATTAAAGAATCTGCATGAACAAATGGGTAAACACAACAATCTGAAGCGTCATCTTTCAGATACAGTGCAACAAAAAGAGTATTTCATGAAAATATATACATAATTTCTAGGACCGATGTGCAAAGACACTAGACAGAGACCTAGGTCTAGATCTAGTTTTGTGTATTTGGTTGATATCCATTTATCACTGGAATATAAACCAATTCTTAGTATGTGGGTTGGACCCTGATGTACTAAGCAAGGTAATTTGACCTTTGGTGGCCCCTTGACGGTTAACCAGCTGGCTTTCATCTAATGACAACCCTCACCTTTGTCATGAGCTGAGCTCATGATGTCACGAAGTTATCACTGTATCCTCTTTAACCTACTCACAGAATTATGGAAAGGGCAAACAATATCAGAGAAGACATCTGAAAAATATAAACTGTGCTAGAGATTGGTGCATAAATTTTTAATATGGGATTTCTCTTTCTACAATTTTCCATTGAAAGTGTTCGGAAGAGGGTTGATTGAGAATATTGTCTATGCAAAAGTTATCGGAGGCGGTTTGTGGTTGTGGAGGGGGGCTGTGCAGAGGGCCTTCCTCTGGATCTATTGAGGATACTATGTTCACAGAGTGAGGACTCCATCTTTTCCTCTACATTCGAAAAGTAACGGGTTTCAGATAAATAAGATACCATGAGGTTATCCATTTCTTTTCCAACCAGGTCAGTGCTATACCCTGTCTTGTGATGCTGTGTGGTTACATTTTCTTATCAAAGGGAAACGAAGGAGCCTCATTGAACATTTTGAGTGAGTTATAACTGGAGAAAGGGACTTTGATACCATTTTGAGTCATTCTTTTTATTCTTTATTTATTGAAAATATTTTCTCAAAGAGAAAAAATACCATGTAAATGGTACTTTTAAAAATTATACTGATTATATATAAGACCAGAAGCTTTAGGACTGGAGTTTGTGGCAAAATGAGATAGCTTATGCATTTGGTAAATAAGTGTCTCTCTAGATCTGCTTATCCAGAGCACATGATAGATGGATGGTGCTAGCTAATGGCATGAGTCTCCCCTACCCCCAACCTAGGTCTGGCATCTCAGTTTGAAAGAAATCAGACATAAGAGAAATAGACCTAAATGCTAAAACAGTACTAAACTGAACAAAACCTCCTTTTCAATTGACAGAGATGCACATTTATATGGAGTATCTGTGACATGTGAATATACAATAATTGTAATTAGTACATTTCCTGTACCTCTGTGTAGGACCAGGAAAAGATAGTTTGAAGAGGGCTATGCATTTCTAGGGTAATCAAGTAAGACATTGTTCAGATTGGTATCCAGAATACGTGCTAAGGCTTATTTTACTTCTTTATTTGTCTGTGTGTCTCTATGAGTGCCACAGTGAACATTGTCAATGTTTGAATGACAACTTGTGGGAGTCTGTTCTCTCCTTCCACCATGAGGATTTCAGGAATCTAACTCTGACCAACAGGTTTGGCAGCAAGTGCCTTTACATGCTGAGTCATCTCACTGGCCCCTGAGGCTTATTTTGCTGACCTATCTTTTTCTTTATTTTGTAGTCTTGGTAGTGGTGTTTTCACCTACAATTCGGTCACTTGAAGCAGAAGTCTAAAGCATTAAAAGGTATCAACAATGCTAAAGCCTTTTCCTGACCATTAAGTAATTTCTCTATTTCCCTTATGTGAAAATGGGATATTAATCTAAATTTTTGTGGGCTTTTTTGTTTCAGGATTGCCATCTGATATCAAAGAAGACGGCAACTGAAATTGTGCTGTCCTTCGGGGCACAATTCTGAAGGCCAGGGTCTCCAGCTGACTCGCTTTATTCAGAGTGGAGTACTTTGAAAAAGGTTGTGTAGAGGATCTAGTGCCACCTCAGAGTCAACTGCTGATGGGAACTCACACCTGACACCTTCACGCTGTTTCCAGTCTCTTCAACCTGCCTTTTTTTCCTATTCCTAATTAATTTCAGGTACCCTTGGGACTTAATCTCCATTTTAATCATCAATTGATGCCTGAGACTTTTTCCTAACCTTGAGCAGGATTTAGCTTTCCCTCGTTGATTGCTTTCTCTTCTTTCTGCAACAAAGTAACCACTTCACTTCCTCCAGAAACAAAAGCAAGACAAAGTTGCAGTGAGGATAAATATGGACAAAGACATTTTAACTCTCATGGAGGCTCTGACCACTGAGGCAACGGACATAGATCCAGACCCTCCGGTGGCAGTCCCAGCAGAGGCAGTACCTCCAGTTAAGATTGCCCCTGTGGAGGATACTTTGCCCACTGCATGTGCTGAGGTACACGAGGGACAGAAAAATGAGGGTTACAAAAAGAATGGGGAGATGGAGGCTAGGTCCAGTAAAGAGGCTTGTGACCCATGCCCAGATGTGACCCCCAAAGTTTCACCCGATGCCAACTATGGGAGGACTGGAGGGAAGAAAAGCAGCCGTAAAAGGAGAAATAGAAAGAAAAGGAAGATAATGTATCTTTCTTGGCCTCTGACACTACCAGCACAGGCAACTCCTGGAACTACATTTGTTTGTCAGACTTCTGTTAGGGGAGCTCTGTCCATTGCTAATGTGGGGATGGCAAGCAAAGAGCAAAAAGGGAAAGGTAAAAGGGAAAAGACAGCGGTTTTTGCTCAGATTTGGCAGGGACCCACAGACACTCTGCTGCCGGAAGCAAGTCCTGTTCAGTCTTCTCCAGGGGAAACCTCTGTGGCAGCCAATAAGGAAACAAAAGCCAAGAAGAGAAGCCATTATAAAAAGAGAACTAAGAAGCAAAAGATTTGGCATAGTCCTTGGCCTGTGACAGTTCAGGCATGGGCTTCTTTCACAAGCCCTGATCTGGTGCAGCCCAGTTTCACAGGATCTTTGCCAGCTGACAATGATGGAACCAAAGGGGTGTCTAAAAGCAGAAGGCCAAGAGGTGACAAAGAGAGCGTGCCAATTCTTACTTTGTCTAAGAGCACACAGGTGGCCGACACTGAGGGAAATAAAAAGAAGAATAAACGTAAAGGGAGGCAGGGAAAGGACAATGTCCTGGGTTATCCCTGGCCTCTGGCAATACAAGCATGGGCACCATTCCCAGCAGCAGCAGCAGCAGCAGCAGCAGTAGATACAGACCAAAGTCTTAGTCATGAAATTTTTCTACAACAGGGATGGTGGCCTCCACTAGAGAAGATTAAAAAGGGAAAAGGGTGTTTCATTCCTTGGTTTGAAGGCACAGAGCAGGGGTCCCCCTTCTCAGCAATAGCTCCATTGCCGACTTCACTGATGATGGATGACACCTGCTCTGAAAGCCAGGCAGTCCAAACTCAATGAAGCTAAGAGCAACCCCGGTATAGGAGAGAAGAAACAGCTAGAGGGCAGGAAGGCATTTCCCCTGGAGCCCTACCAGACTTGGGGAAATGCGGCAAAATACGGGGAGGATCAGGATGGAAACCACTGGGGATACACTATGTTGGATTCGGCCATTACAACTGTTGGTTCTGAGGATCTCGTCTCACACGAGGGAAATAGGAATGAGGCTTCCACCTTGACTAGAAGCCATACCCATACCGATATTTTTGAGGCAGAGACAGGAAGGCAGGAAGCAGAGGAGCATAGGACAAAATCTCAGAACATCTGGATGGGGAAGTGGGGAGATTTTTAAGATATGGAAGAAAAAAGAAAGGGAACTAAGGAGCCCTGAATTGGTCAACTGTCTATATTTTGATGGAAAAAGAAGGGTTTGAGATGCTACTCTGATCAAAGGGAGGCTCATTTATACAAGTGATAGATTTCCTGGTATTTTTGGTATTATCACAATTATACTCTTGATGGTCAGTTTCTCTTCTAATTAAAATTTAAGTTTATTAGAGGATAAAAAGGGAAAAAAGACTTTTCTTCTTTCTGTCCACTTTCTCCTAAGATCGCTAACAGTGTTGGGAAAGGGGGTTGTTGTTATTCATGGTTAATAAATGGTTTTACATTTATAGATGATAAACAAATGGTAGAGTGTGTACTGGATCCTACAGACACCAGACACTGTTTCATGACTGGAGAATGTTATTGTATATATTGTAGGCATGCTGCCTTAGCAATTGCATTTAGTTGTGGCATTGGCCATTTGAAGAGTTAAGTGTACAGACTCCATAACCACAATGCCTTGGTTCAAAATTCGGCTTTGCCCCTCATTATCTGCACTCCTCTAAGCAAGTCAGCCATCTCTCCTAGACCTGTTTCCATAGACTTGTGGAAGATTAAATGAGTTAAGATGGGGCACATAGAACCATACTTTTAGCATATAAGAAGCCTGCAAACAAAATTACATATTATTGCTTTAGTGCAAAGCTCTGAATTTTATGGAAGAACTGGAACTGTAGCACATGTGTTATAAGATCGTTATAATAGCAGTACATACATAAAAGCAAATATACCACTTCTATTTGGGTTAGTGTAACAAGATTCTTAGGGGTAGGACTGGGGAAATGGCACACAGTAAAGTGCTTGTGCACAAACATGAAGACCTGAGGTCCCATTTCCAGCACCCCCATAAAAAGCTAGACAAAACAGTGTGTGCTGGTAACACCAAAATTCTCCAATTTTGGAGAAGACGAAGGATCCCTGAGGCATGGCGACCAGCCACTCAAGCCGAATTGGTGAGCTCCAGGTATAGTGAGAGTCTCTATCTCAAAAAACAAGATAGTGAGAGATAGAGGAAGACACTCATTGTTGGCCTCTGGCCTCTTCATACATGCACACACATGCAAATCTTCACTCATATACCTCACCTCTCATGTGCAAACACATGAAAACAATAAAAGATATAAAATATAGATTCGTAAGTGTGTGGAAAATACTACTTAAATGGAAAGAGCAAGCAATAAAATGGTAGCTACTATCTGAGGTAGGAGATCTCAGTTAGATAGAAGAAGACACTCCTTGGCAACCTCTGCCTCTTCTTACATGCACATACATGTAAACCCGCACTCGCATCCCTCACCTCCATGCATACACATGTACGAACACACAAAAATTCAAAGAAATAAAAAATAGATTCTTAGCTGGATGGAAAATATTACTTAAATGGAAATAACAAGCAGTAAAATGGTAGCTACCTTTCTGATGTAGAAGATCTCAACTAAGTCAAGAACGCATTCTACAATAAAGGCTGAAAGAGACTATACTCTTGAGGCTACATTGGTCATTGCTGGATGGTGAATCAGGCATGGGTGATGGTTTGCTCTGTCTCTTAACCCTTTTGTGTAATAGCCATATGTCTGTATTATTGCTTGGCATTTTATACTCAGCTAATAATCTAAATGGATTAACAAGGGAAATGAGAGGAAGACTTCCCAAGAACAGCCATATTAGAGGAATGTCACTCAAGGCTGGAATGCTCCATGTACTGGGCTGGATGAACATGTCCTGCTGACACCTGCTAACAAAGAAATCCGAGCACCTTGGCTTGGAACAAACAGCAAAGATAGGCAGCCATGCTGGGAAGGAAGACAAGGACTTCAGTTTGCTCAAACAACCTATGGGAACAAGTGAGGGCGATGACCTTGCTGCAACAAACCATTGCTGCAGGGGCTGTGCTGCTCCAGTTATGCCACTACTGCATGAGCTTAGTTTGTGGGAAGCTTTGCTGGACAATGTAGATTGGCAGGGCTTGAAATTAAGAAGTTGGGGGGGCAGTATTTAGGGTTTTGATTTTGGGGTGCTTTTTGTATAGTTTGACTTTGGGGTCAATTTAATCATGATGTGTACCCAATGTATTCTTTGGCTGAGTCAAAGGTGCAGGTAGTCATGGGAGTTTCTAAGAGTATACAAGGGACCCTGGTATGTGCCCCAGATGCTCAAACTAGAACTTTGGGGAACTTTGGAGAGGTACTTACACAAAGGTACAGGCAGGGCTTTCCTAATATTCATTCATTCTGCCCTGAGGGATTCAGCGTAATCTGATCTAGGTCAAAAGGGACAATAGTTCTTATATTTTACCACAAGCCTGACTCTTAAAAGCAGAATCTTAACCAGAAGAGAGACTTGGTATAAGCATATTGGAGAGTAGCCACATAGCCTCACTTGACCCGTCATTCTAAACTTTGTGAGGGCATTCTGATATGAGTCAAGGTGAAGATATGGGGAACAAAAGACTTCTGATTGAGCAGAGCTTTGGAGGAATAAAAGCCACCAATACAGTGTGTGCTTTATTTTCCCCTAGTGAAGCCTCTGCCATTTCTCCTATATCTGTGGTAAATTCCATGTAAGAGAGCTTGGGTAGGCCTATGGCAAGATCAGGAGAAAGAGGCAGACTGAGATCATTGCCCTGTTCTTAGTCTACTCGAAGTTTGAGGCTAAAAGGGAAGACAGTATCAGTCTGAAATACCTTCGTTGTCCAGCTCAGCTTGCCAACCTGAGAGTCAAAATGGATTTGAAGAAGCAGCTTGTCACTGTTTAATAAAGATTGCTTGTATTTAACATAGTTTCTGCATCATAAACTGCTCTCCACTTACAAAGGCAACATGATGGAATCAGTAGCCATGGGATCAGCCTTTAAGCTGGGCTGTCTAGTTACAACACTATATTTCTTCCTCTCTCGAATTTAAATCCTTCTACCGTCCTTTCTCTCAAGAATACACTGCATGGTGCTGGCGAGATGGATCAGCAGTTAAGAGCACTGGCTGTTCTTGCAGAGGACCCAGGATCAACTCCTAGCACCCACATGGTGGGTAACAAGCATCCATAACTCCAATTCCAGGGGTCTGACGCCCTGTTCGTCCTCTGTAGGCATTGCACGATACAGTTACACTTATATACATGGAGGCAATATCATCATATACATAAAATAAAAAATAACAAATAAAATATTTTTTTAAAATAAGAATAAATTGCACTCCCAGCACTGTCTACCATTGTTCTCTAACAAGAATCTCTAACCAAACTGCTCACTTCAGTGTTCCTCAAATGTATCTAAAACATCCCTATCAAGTGTTTTTTTTGTTTTTGTTTCTTTTCCTCTAAGGTTTTTATTTTTTCCTCCTCTATGCTGTCTTTTATCTCTTGATCTGATTTCCCAGTTCTAATGGAAAACCCCTGGAGGCCTTCCAGCCAATGGAAAGACTTACCCTCATTGCTTCATCTGGGTTTTGCTTTTTCACCTGAACCAAAGCTGTTTACTCTATTACTTCAGGAGCTCAGTGAAGTTCTGTGACAGGAAGTATTCCTGCAGGATATATATTGTTCTAAGCCTGAGTCAGCCACTTGGGAGCCCCTTCCTGTATAACGAAGCAGACAAGGTTCCTGAGGGACTGCACTTTAATCTCACCACTAGGCAAAGAAATGGCTGAACGTTGTTCATTTCCTTCAGCAAAATAAACTGGCCCACTGGGGTGGTAATGGAGGACCCTGTTAAAAAAAAACTACGGCTCTTTCATAATACCTATGTTAAATAACAGCTGCAGAACCCAGAGTTTATATAGTTCTTAGCTTCCAAAGGGTTCACAATGCCTCTTTTAAATTTTTTTTGGGGGGGAAGGGGAGGCACATGTGCAACAGCTTGCTTGTGGAGGTCAAAGGACGACTTGAGGGAGTCAGTTTCCTCCTTTCACCATGTAGGTATAGGGATTAAACTCAGGTTGTCAGGCTTGGTAGCAAGTGACTTTATCTACTGAGCCATATCTCCGGCCCTCACTGTGCTTCTTAATATCAAAGCATGCTGTCATTGTATTATGAACATGACACTAAAAATTCACTAACAAGAGGAGATATAGTAAGCAGTGGGCTTGGAGGTGTTTTACCAGCAGCAGGGTTATGGCTACTTTCAAGCTTCAGTCTCTTACTCCAACCTCTTGTAACTAAGGGCAGTCATTTTCCAGTCAAGGTTGGGTTCTCTTTGGAAGGGAACACAGCTAATTGCTACACAAAGCCCATTCTTCTGGCCCTGTGTTCTAACCGCCCCAACCAAACTACGTTAAATGCATTCATGTAAACTGGTTTTTATATTGTTTCCTTACATAATTCCAGACAGGATTTCACATTATCTTAACTCTTCTTTGTTAAGTTTGGTGAATTTCTTAACCTTTTAATGCCTCCGTTCCTTGATCTGTAAAGTGAGAATAATTGTACTGGACTGGAGGCATTGTTCAATGTAGAGAGCATTCCCAGCATGTGTGAAGTGGGAGGAGTGAGAGAGACAATGAAGAAGAGGAAGAGAAGGGAAAGAAGAGGAAGGAGAAGTAGAAGGAGGAGAACGTGGAGGAGAAGAAGGAAGAGGTGGAGAAGGAGAAGGAAGAGAAAGAGGAGGAGGAGGAGGAGGAAGAGGAAGTCTACCTGTCAAAATTGCTGTGAGAGTTAAAAGAAGTTAGTGTCAAGACTGGAGAGATGGCTCAACAGTTCAGAGAGTAATGGCTGCTCTTGCAAAAAACCGAGGTTCAGTTCCCAGCACCCACATGGTGGTTAACAATTGTCCCTCCAATTCCAGGGGATCTGAAACCTCTTTTGACTTCCATGGGCGTTACATGACATGGGTGCTCTTACACATATGGAGGCAATGTCCTCATACACATAAAATAAAAAAGAGATTAGTCTCAAGTACCTAGAGCAATACCTGGCTTGTCTTTAAGAATACAACTAATGGGCTAGAGAGATGGCTCATCTGTTAAGAGCACTTATTGCTCTTCCAGAGGACCCAGGTTTGGTTCCCAACACCTACATGGTGGCTAACACCCATCCATATCTTCAGTTCCAGGGGATCCCACATCTTCTGACCACCCCAGGCACCAGGCTCACACATGGTACACTTTCAAGTACATGCAGGCAAAACACTGATATACATAAAAAAATTAAAAAATTAAATGTTTTAAAAAGAGAAAAAGAATACAACTAATATTGGCTCTTACTGTTATTTCTTCTTCCCCAGTGAGGACACAGGAGGTGAGGTATCTTGCCCTATATGCTCTGGTTTGAACTCTAAGCACCTGCCAGCTTCTTCCCCATAGTATCTGGTTATCAACCTAGATTTCTT
The DNA here is from genome assembly GCA_035773235.1 of Eospalax fontanierii. Lineage (NCBI taxonomy): Eukaryota > Metazoa > Chordata > Mammalia > Rodentia > Spalacidae > Eospalax > Eospalax fontanierii. The sequence goes on from CM069525.1 coordinate 96,726,916, forward strand.
GTAACTGTTTAATATGCAACACCTGCCCAATCTTGACAATACGAATCAAGTATTTTTAGGGAATACATGGTGCTGTGAAGAAACACACACACACACACACACACACACACACACACACACACACAGCATTGTGTTGTCCACCTGTGGAGATGTATTAAAAAAAAAAAACAACTTCAGCATACATAACTTATTATCATGTAGTCCAAACCTACTAGGCCTGAACAGATGAAGATTCAGTGTCTAGAGTATGCTTCAAACCCACATCTAGGAAAGCAACAACAAAAGGTCTGGGAGATATCTATAAGAATATCTATAAGGGTCTGGAGAGATGGCTCATCAGTTAAGAGCACTGACTGCTCTTGCAGACATCCTGGGTTCAAATCCCAGCACTCACTTGACAGCTAACAACCATCTAACTTCAGTTCCAAGGGATCTAATGCCCTTTCTGAATTCCACAGGCACTGCACAATACAGGCGCACTTACATACATGCAGGCATAGCACTCATACACGTAAAATAAAAATAAGTTAAACAAATTTAAAAGAATATCTTTAAGATATTCTTGTGAGTTTTTAAAAATGAGAGACCTTGGTCTCCTCACAAAGTCATAACTATCTCCATCTATCACCTAGAATTCTGCTGGGTGATGTGAGAGAAATATATGTTTATATATATATATATATTTGATTATATATTTATATATTTGACTATGTTATTTGATTCTTTAAATATAATACTAAAACTGAATAGTTTCTAAGGTAGCACAAGCTTTGCAATTATTTTTTTAAATGATGCAATAAAGGGGCAAATATTATATGGTTCCAATCATATGAGGTATCTAATTAGTATAATAGCCAAATTTATAGAGACAGAATTTAAAGCAGTACATTTTATGCTATTTTACCATAATTCTCAAAGCGTAAGGCTATTTTAAAAATCCTCTTGTAATACATTATTTAGCCTAGCCTAAAGTACATCCATCCATAATGAACTCAGAAAAAGAAAAACTCAACAAAACTGGAGTAATTGAGAATCAGTTAGGGTTTTGATCTGTGCTTTTGCAGCATTGAGGATTGAACCCAGGCCTCATGCATGCTCTTCAAGTACATCCTCACCCTGCACAATGCCAGCTCTTGAAGAATATTTTGGAGAAAAGACAACAGATGCAGTTGGTGAGGTCAAAGTGCAGTTTAGAGACGGAAAGTAAGGAGACAATAGGTGAAGCAAAAGGCCCAGAGCTAAGGACGAATGTGGCCCAACGATGAGCAATGCAGCCTGACTGAAAGTTGTGTGTGTACTTCGGAAAGCAGTGTAAATTATGGCTAAATGGGTGGCATCGGGTCCTGATCTCTGAAAGCCCAGTACATGTGGCAGACATTTGAATTGGAAGTCTTGGTCAGCAGGGATACATTGTAGTCTTAATATTTCAGTATGCATTTTCTTTGCAGTTGAGCACTGAATCCAGCATCTCATGCTACACAAGTACTCTGTCACTGAGCTACATTCAGATCCCTTAAAATTATCCTGTTTGCTACTGAAGGTTGAACAATATCTATAATACATTTCATTGTAATAATCCAGTGAGCCTGGTTTTGATCATATACTATAATAAATTAGCATTGTGGGAAGAAGGGTGGAGAATACAAAGTAGCTTTCTTCATTAGTTTTTGCAACTTCTTGCAAATCTATAATCATTTAAGTATTTGAGATGTAGAACATTGATTGTTGAAGGTCAAACTATCATCTGTGTGCATAATGGCTTGAAGGGAGAAGAAATTGAGGCAGGATGAGAAAAAAAGTCATTCCAATCAGATATTTACATAAAGTCCTTAAACATGATTCATTCAGAACCCTGGATAAACAAAACTCTTGCTTAAACTTTTCAGCTAAGAAGGTTTTTAGTTTATTCAATTTATGAGCCAAATACTGTGGCATTGGATGAAGACATTTGATTTGGGAAACCTGGAGTTGAGAGTAACTTTATAGCAAGTTATCTAGAGGTGAGTCAGGCCCTGACTTGTTTATAAAGACACTGTGAGCAATTCCATCTGCTCAGCTGTTGGACAAGTAAACCAAAGCTTGTTCTCCCGGAAAACAGAACAGAACCATCTCTAAAGGTCTGTTGCCCACACAGACTGAGCTTGGAACAACCTTCTTTAGTGAGTGAGCAGCTATGTGCACAATATGTCGACATGAGTAATGAAGGCTCAGAAAACCATTTTCCAAGCAGTGTGAAGGTACACCCCTGTAATCTCAACAACAGAAAAGCTGAAGCAGGACAATCAGGTAGTCAAGGCCAGTCTGGGCTACATAGCAAGATGGAAGCCAGCTTGGGCCACAGAGTAAGACTCTTGTCTCGAGGAGGAAGAGGAGGAAGAGGAGGACGAGGAGGACGAGGAGGAGGAGGAGGAGGAAGAGGAAGGAAAGGGGAAGAGAGGAAGGAGGGGAGGAAGACAAGAAAAAAGAGGCTGCTGCCAATCCTAAGATTATCTTACCCAACTATGATCATTCAGCACCCAAAGTCCAGAAAATAAAAGACCTGAATGCCAACATGTAAATTTTCTCCTTATTCCTAGTGTTTCTTTGAAGGGAACAAATTTTATTTCGGATAAACAGTGATTGAAGGGGCAGGAGTTGGAGAGTATTCTTCCAATTCATCTGTCTTAACAAATAGCTGCCCCTCCCCTTTGCCCCTCCCCCAGCTTATTATGACCTCAGATGAGCCACTGGAGAAAGTCCTACCACCTCATTCAGCTGGTTGCCGGGATACAGGCTGAAAAGAGGAGGTGGGAGGATGATGAGAGGGAACCAGAAGCTCTTTCTCTTATTTTCTTTTTCCATTGACCCTTCTGAAAACATCTTCCCATTTGATTTCTCGATTCGACATTTATTCCTGTAGGAAAGGATTTCGTCCAATTGTTTGTTTTCGATCCTTGTGCAACAGCTGGATTTCCTAATGTTTCTGAGATAGCTCAACTGTCCTAATTGTTATAGTTTAGACTACAGGATTAAAGCAAGCAGTCATGAATACACAGAGGATTTATCACTTAATGGCCAAACTGTTTGCACTATTAAGACTGAGAAAGAAACAGCCAAGTGATTGTTAATCCTGTAGAAAATGTACCAAAATGATAACCACTTCCTGTTGTCTCCTTTAAGGTCCTCTTCCTTGAAAAGATGGACATCTTGCGCTTTGCCTTTCTGTCCTTTAGGGATGGGAACACAGTTTAAGGAGACGTAAAAGGCATTCCAGGGTAAAGGGAAAGCAGAGGAGACTGTTTTGGATCACAGCACTGAAAGCAAGCAGAGTACTTTTGGTTTTCACATATATCACACTAGTGTCCTGTGAAGTTCATTCTAGAGGTATTTGCATTAGTCTGCTCAAGCACTGGGATTCCCATCTTCTCCGTTGTTTCTATGTGCCTGCAGTGAAAGGACGGGGAGTTTGCCATGGGCACTCAGCATCTGAATGTCTTCCTTCAAATCTCAAGTCTCATCTTGTCAGTGGTTGATAAGGGTCTGTAGGCCTGAGTTGGATCTGTGTTCCTACAGAATAGACCATTTGCGCCAGGGCCAGGCTATGACACAAGCAAAAATAAAATCAGTATTTACTACTAACCTATATGCTCTGAGTAAAACAAATGGGCCAGGAAGATGTGGAGCTCCTGGAAACTCCCCATAGACTCTGAGCTGTGTAATTATGACCTGTCAACCTGTGTTCTTTCTACTGTGCCAGCCTTGTGATGAACCAGGGGTGTGTGTACCCATTCTGACAGAAGAGAAGATAAGTAAAAATGGATGACTACTGTTCTTATGGTTCCACAGTCAGCAGTTGGCTTATGACATTCCTGATACCAGGTCATTTGCATTGTAATAAAGAAGTACCCCAAATAATGAGTTTTTCATAATTCAAAGGAATAAATGGTCAATAATGAAACTGTCAGATACTAGGAACAAGGCAGTAAGGAAGTCATTTGTGGATAAGTGGTCCACTGCCCTCATGCCTCTCTACTGTCATTCAGATTACTGCATACTATGCTAACCCAACAACTTCTAGTAGACAAACTGCAGTGCTCTATTACAATTATAGAGAGTACCTTATCCTCTAGAACGTCAGTTCTCAAATAGTACCTCAGAATCACTTAGAAGGTTATAGTTCCTCAGAATCACTTAGAAGGGTTATCAGAAACACAAATTGCTATGCCTCAACACTGGAGACACTAATTCATGTGGTCTGGGCTAGGACCCAATAAGTCACATTTCCACTGACAAGATAATCCTGATGTTGCTGATCTTGTGCCCACAAATGAGACCCATTGTGTTTTGCCCAAGAGCAAAAGTTCTGCAGTTAGACAACCTGGATCCTCACACTGATACTAATTGGCTTCACAACTTTGTGATGGAGACTTGACTGTTATGTCTGTTTGCTTTTAATAACAATGGACATTAAAAAGGACCTCTTTCATTGTATTGGTGTGAAGTAATTGAACAGTACTTAATCCCTAGTAACTACATGGTTCTTATCATTACCATCAACACGAAAGTACCGATGCATTATTTTTTTTCTTTAAACTTGGAGTGAGTAGCAGGCACTTCTGGGCAGATGTCCTCTTCCATACATTCTTGTAATGCCTGGCTACACAGAAAGGCTTGAAGCCACTCTGGTTTGTCTCAGACCTTGTTTGCCCTTAAAGGAGTTGGCTAAGTCAACATTCTCTCTATCTTCTCCACATGTTCTTAGGGAGCTTCTACAATGTTTTCCAGGAAATTGTATGTCAATGCAACCTCAGAGCAGCCCATAATATTTGAATAATATATGCCTCTGGAAACTCCATTAGACAAAGCTTTAGTTGTTGGAGTCAAAAAACAGACACATGTGAACTTCCTTATCTGAAGGGAGAGGAGTGTGTAACAGGATGCATACACACATGCACACACACAGAGTCACACATTCACACATTTTCACACATTCAGCTGTTTCCGCATTTTTTTTTTCTATTTAGGAAGAAGTCGTTTAGCCCAACTCCACAGAAAGACATCTTTCCCCAGAGTAAAAGGAAAATTTCTTCACTCTGTTAAGTAGAGAGGTAAATGAGTTTTGTCTACATTGAGCCCCTTCCCTGACCCAGGGGAGATAAGCTTGCTTCCTGTTGCTACTGAATTGAGCTTCAGTTTTAATAAACTGTTGAGGATATTTTGGTGGTCTCACAAGGGCTATTGCTGGTGCTGATAAAAGATAAAAGCGTGCTGATCGAGACAGTGAAAAAAAACAAAGAATTTAAAGAGTTTACAGGTGTCTGCCACCACTCAAAGACAACCAAGATTTAACAAGGAAATTTGGGCCCGTGTTAGTGGATATTAAGATTTTTAAAAACAGAAGAGAAAGAAGACAAATTGGCAGGTTTTACAGGAAATTTCCTACGTTTTAAATGTTATCAACCAAGCGTTAAAAAAATAAGAGGAGACAATGAAGATATGTCTACAGCATGTATTTGCTGCCAGTATGTGACCTCTAGACTCATAAGGAGAAAAAAAGGCATGCGGCATTTAGCATGGATGGTAGAGGAAGTTATCAGCAGACATGTAGGAGACTGGGAGGTAGGAGAAAGAAAGGAGCCAAAGCTCAAAGCGTTGTCCCAAAGAGGAGCACAGGTTGGGGCACTGTTTGTACTCCAACGGCGATTATAGATCAGAATCCTTTCTGACCAGTCACCTAGCTGTCAACGGCTGAGAATAACATTTAGTACCCAGGTACCTGATACCAGAAATTGCTTTGAAGTTTTTCCCATATAGTTGTCCCTCAGTGTCTGTGCAGGACTGATTCCAGGACTCCCTACACACATTAAAATTTGTGGATTCTTAAGTCCTTTATATAAAATGCCATATTATTTACATGTAACCTATGAACATCTTTCCAGATAGTTTTTTTTTTGGTACTTCAGATGGAATGCAGGCTCTCGTGCATTCCTGGCTAGTGTTCTACCACAGAGCTATACTTCCAGCCCAACTCCACAAACTTTAAATCATTTCCAAATGATTTATAATACCTAATGCAATGTCATGTCACACTGTATTGGTTTAGGCAATAACGATAAAGAAAAAAAGTCTGAATATATTCATTGCAGACCAGGCCGTCCTATGCCTAATTATATTTCTATCAACTATTAGTTGAATCTGTAGGTGCAAAAACTCTAGCAATGTAGGGCTATTTTATTTGACTTACTCATCACAGTATCCATGGAAGATTGGGACTGTTTTTATCCCCACCTTCATTTTTCCAGCACCCCAGGCTTGTGTCAGTTGACTTCATGGAGTGGAGTTTTGCTCTATGCAGACAAAACACCCTACAAGCCAACTCACTGGTATGAGCAGAATGTCTAGTTGACAATTACCATGGGTTCCATGCAGCAATCCCACACTAATGCTAAGAAACCTAGCTCTCCACGGATGATCCATGAGACAATGAACTAAGAGTTGGACTATTGGGAAGGAGGTATACTGCCACAGTTTTCTATCATCAACACTGCCAGATATCAGCACTGTGGCTAGAAGCAAGCAGCAGAGCCCTGATAGAAAAAGTAACTAAGAGCACCATTTCCCATACATGGAGCCAGCAATATGACAGGTCAGCTTTGATAGCAGGGAGGGCATGTGCTTATCTATGTCCTATCCAGGGAAGCTTCTTCACAAAGAATATTATAGGGAGGGGCTGGGTGAACCAGAGTGTGAAGGATCAAAAGCAGAGAGAGGCAGAATGAAGTAAAAGCAAAGTAAGTGTACTGTACAACTTTTCTGAAGCTCTCTCTTTTGCATAGGCCATTAGGCTGGCTGGGAAAGAACTACAGAAGAAAGTGGAGTTAGGAAATCCAGTTCATCCAAATGTTGGATGAGGGCCGCTGGTCTTTTCAAACATTTTCGCTATATTCTTGCATCGTTACAGCCACAGAAGAAGAGGAGCAATTTATGAATCTGGCCTAAGGTCTTGTTTTATCATTATCTAAATATATATTCACCAAAGTATTACCAAATGGGATTTTAAAAAATTCTAAGTGATGTCCTTTCTGGCATTTTCTTAGTGAAATGAGCTTGTTGCTTCATCAAATCGTGGGTTATTTATTTATGGAAAAAGTAACTAGGGACACCATCACTCCACATTGCTTAGTTATTTCTATACACATTGTCTTCTTTACTTACTGTCCTAAGATTAGCAGTTACTACATAACAGGAATTTATGAAAAGGTTTTAGTATATACATTGGATTTGAGGTAGGGACTTTTTCATGTCAAAACTGAAGCTGATGTGCTTTCTTCTTTCATCTACTGAAGATAATTCTTTTTGTACATACTAAGTGGCCATTCAACAATATTTGCTGAATATTGGCACTAAATGATGCCATCATCATGTTAAATAACAATATCTCTCATTTATTGAGCACCTACTATTTGTCATACATTGGGCTAAGTAGATTGTCCGACTTAATCCTGATTAAATGAGGTCCTATTCAGTTCGTGTTACTATCACTATCTTTCATTGTTCGTTGATGGGAACTCACTAGTATACTAAGTAACATTTTCAGGGCCGAAATTCAAACCCAGAACTCTCTGTTATGAAAACATGAGTCCTAAAGTATTACAACAACCCTCACCATAATAACAATAATTGGCTTTTTGTTTTGTTTGAGGCAGTGTCTCCCTAGTAGTCCCAACTGGACTGGAACTTTCTGTATAGACCAAGCTGTCCTCGATCTCCCAGAGATTGTCCTGTCTCTGCCTCCCAAGCACAGATTAAAAGTGTGTGCTGCCATGCTTGCCTTGCTTTGGGTTTTGAACATAAACTGTGACTTCCTGGAGAACCACTTCCTGGATGAGAAGGTGACACACATCAGGAAGATGGGCAGCCACCTGACCAACCTCTGCAGTCTGGCCAGGGCACAGCCATCGCAGGCTGGCATGCCTCAGCTGTAGCTGGGCAAGTATCTGTTGCAGCAGTTTGCCCTTGAGTCTAACTACTAGGAGGTTTCCATGCCTTCCAAGGGGCTCCCTCCTCTGCTCTGCTCCAGACAGCCTCTGGATCTCTGCCTGAACCTCTCCAGCCACTGGGCAGCTCTGTTACCACCACTGAGCTCCTTCTAAGCCTTGAACCAACAAAGAATAAAGCTTTTTTTTGAAGCAACAACAACAAAAAGCCTACAAGGAGTCCATTTCAGGATTCTGAAGGAGTCGATGGTATGCTGAAACCTGATCCTGAAGCCTGGATCCTGAGTCATTGCTGCCCAGGAGAGCTCCTTGACCTCTACTGGCCTGTGACGTGAATACACTTTTGTTGTGGTGAGCCACTGATATGCAAGGTTAGTTTTGTTACAAATGCAAGAATTAACTACCTTAATTACCTTGACTGACTACCCTTATCTCGTAGCTGTTAATGATCCTGATTACAGTTTCCCATTGACTTTGCTCCACTCATCACTAGAATGTAAGTTCAACCAGAGGGGGAACTTTTGTCAGGATTGTTCCCTCCTGTATCTCTCCATGTGCAGTACTTCAAACTTACTAACTGATGAATAAGTATTCGCTAAACAGGTAAGTGAATGAGTATATTCCTTTTCAAACTCACCTTGAGAGAATAGAAGGGGCTCTATTCCATTCGGGTCACCCTGCTTGATGCTGCCTCACATATTAGTTGGCTTGGAAACAAGCAACTTCTAAATGCTGAACTCTGAATGACTGCTCTGGGATGGGCCATATAAGGGTGCATCTCTGTTAGCCTCACCTACTGGCAGTCTAGCCCTACCATCCCACCTAGACCTTCTTCTGTCAAGGTCACCGAAGGCCTTCACATTACCAAACCCAATACTGTCTTTAGATCTTCGTCTAACTTTATCTTCCAGCTGTGTTCCACACAGATACCCTCAGTATTCTCTCTCAGCTTCTGTGACACAATGGATTTTCATTTTTGTTTGTTTGTTTCTGTGGTACCTGTCTTTATTTTCCTAACAAAACAGAGCTGAGGCAGGTTAAAGAGCCCAGCACACCAGAGCGTGTTGAGCTCCCACATGAAACAGAAAACAGCACCTCAGGGCCACCAGCCCTTCACAGGACAGCTGGGGCTTCAAAGATGCCCAGGTGCAGAACCTTTCAGAAACTAAGTCATGGAGGGTTGTAGACATCACCAAACCACCACCCTGTGGTGGCCCTGGCTTGGGCTGAACCCCCCGCTCACTGCTTACCCGTCTGCTAGCCTGGCTTCTTCTCCCGCTGACCTCAGCCTGTGCCTGAGATCCTACCTCGGCGATGGCCACCAAACACATCTCTGCTGCTGTGGACCCCCCACACCATGTTGATGAACTCATCCCAGATGCGCAGCTGCTTAATAGCACTGCTGCGGATGCAGCATTTGAGCATGAGCCAGAACTTGTTCCCATTTGCAGGTGTCCCCATTCTTCAGCTCCACCCTCATGGGGTGGTTCTGTGCCCTCTTTAGCAGCAACAAGGGCAACATCTTCTCAGCTGAACACTACACATTTTCTTAATTCTTTACTATCTTTGCTCTACTTTGGTCTGTTTCAAAGGCTGTTCTGTATCCAACGTCTACATTTTTGAATGTTCCAGGACTAATTTATGGGGTTCTTTTCCTCTTTGCCTGAACGTTCTCTATAAGCTGATTTCTTCTGATTTGCAGCATTAAATCATATCTACAGGTTACTTTCTTCTATATACATATTCTTAGCCTAAAACTTTCTTCCAAATGCTGAACTCATATAACGAACTATGTAAACACTGTGATGATTAAACTGATTGTCATATTGACTGGAAACACACCTCTGAGGTGTTGCTAGAAAAATTTAACTGTAGAGGGGAAGACCTAACTTCAGTATGGATGGGCTGGAGTCCAGACTGAATAAAAGGAACAAGTAAGCTGAGCACCAAAAGTCATCTCTTTCTGCTTCCTGACTGTGGTTACAATTTTGACCAGCCGCCTCACACTCCTGCTCCTTCAGCTTTCCTGCCACAAGAGGCAGTGAGCACAATAAACCTTTCCTTATTTAAATTGCTTTTGTCTGAGATTTTGACACTGTAACAAGAAAATAAACTAGTATAGACACCTAGTTGGAAATCTTAGAGGCCTATTGAGGTTAATCTGTCCAAAATGGAGCTCTTTATTGGCATCCTCTTCTCTAACCCCCAGAAGCATAATTGTTCCTGTCAGACTCTCCTACCTCATTGAAGGGAACACCACAGGTAACAAGTTACGGAAGCCAGAAACTAGCATATCTCTTTTGATTCCTCTATCTCCTTTACTTCCAACACCTAATCACCAAATTCTCTAGTTTCTAGCTTTAAAAAAATCATACCTGTTTTACTTTTCTTTATTTTTGCTGTCAGTACTGTAGTGTAAACCATCATCAGTTCTTTCTCAAACCACTGCAATAAACTCTGAACTAATGATCCAATTTATTTTTTCTCTCTTCTGTTCAATCCATTCTCCATGCATCAGTTAGAACAACCTCTTAAAGGAATTTTCCTTGTTCTTTAAATGAAGTCCATACTTCTTTCTGTGGGCCACACAGATCTGTATAATCTGGCCTTTATTTCATTGACCTCTTCTCAAGCCTCTTTTCTCCAGTCTTATGTGAATACAGCTCTGTTTCAGGTCAGTGAACAAGTTCTCTTTCTGTCCCAGGCCTTTGTCATATGCTTGTTCCAATGCCTGGGTTTTACTTTCTTTCCCAACTACTGGCTGCTCTTCCTTTAAGCGAACTTAATGAAACATCTCTGCAAATCCTTCCCTGCCTACAACTGCTCTTCTAGATTTTCTTCATTCATGTATCATGATTTAAAACTATACATCTATTAAATATTCATTTGTCCATTGTCTATCTGGCCCACTGTGGTTCAAGCTCTAAGGACATAGCCAACATCTATTTTATTTTATCAGTGTATTACACAGTACCTAACACAGAACTTGGCACATAGTAGTTACTCAGTGATATGTGTTGAATGAAATAGAAAGCACAGAACAACAGTCCTATGTGATTCAAAGGGGATAGTGAAATTGCCCATAAACACACTATAAAAATCTCTCTCATCTGGGAGTGGCGACACATTCCTATATGCCAGCCCAAGCTGCACAGCAAGATCCTACCTCAAAAAACTTTTAAAAAGAAAAAGAGCTCAATCACTGCATCCCATTCAACTTATTACATCATGCGAAGGGCCCATTAGAATCAATCCTTTCTTAAGAAATGCATTAGCATAGTGTTGCCCAAAGGCCAAATGTAGCCTGATGCAATTTTTATTTATCCTGTTGAAGAATGTTTTTTTATGATTTTACATATTGAAAAAATTTAAAAATTGATTTTGTGTGATGTGTGAAAATCACATGATATTCAGCTTATTTCCTCATTGTAACACAACCATTCTAATTTCTTCATGGTACAATAGCTGAGTTAAATAATTGTAATAAAGGGTGTAAGGCTTCAAAAGTCTCAAATATTGGCCATTTAGCCTTTCACAAAAAACTCTGCCAACCCTGAGACTAGAAAGAATTCTGTTAAGATGTGTAAGTTGTTTCATGAAAGTATCATAAGGGGGTGCTGGAGAGATGCTTCATCAGTTAAGAGCACTGGCTGCTCACGCAGAGGACCCAGGCTTGATTCCCAGCACCCACATGGTTGTTTAACAACTGTCTGTAACTCCAGTTCCAGGAGATCCGACGCCCTCTTCTGACCTCTTCGAGTATTGTACAACACAAGTGCACTTACATACATGCAGACAATACCCTCATACACATAAAATAAAGATAATATAGAAAATGTTTTAAAGTATCAGAGGAAGGTAGTATCAGTCATCAGTACGCAAACTCAGATTTGGTTATTTGACCTAAAATCCAACATAGAACTGTAGAAATGGGCAGTGGGCCCCAATCTTAGCCAAAAAACTATTGGGGCAGCTGATTATTGCTGGATGAGGAAGAGCTGATCTTCTTTAAGAGAGAGACTCTAAATAGGCTGACTACACCCTAGTGGGATGAACTTGCACAGAGGGACATCTGTATACACTAATTTAATTTGATAGACCTTAACATAAATGACAGAATACATGAATTCTGGTGGCGGGGGGATGGGAGGGAACAGATAGGGGAGGGATAAAAGATAATTTAGATGTTATGTATGAAATGCACAAAAATTAAATAAAAATATACCAAATAGTGTAAATCAAGACAAATTCTATAAAGGAAAGAAAGGAAGGCAGGTCCAAAGTAAGTATCCTTCATATGCATGGCTCTAACTGTGAAATCATGAATGGGAGCAGGGAGAAAGGACAGTGGTGCTTATAAGGAACCTGGCAAATGAGTAGTGTAGAGGAGGGGGATGGAGAGAACTGTCCACGAAACAGGTGAAACAGGGGGAAAGACAGCTTCCTGCGTATATCTCCTCTTCATGGCTGGACACTGAAAGTGAGTGGCCACCACAGAGAAAGCAGCTTGGCAGAGGCTAAGGACATGCTACGGAAGGAATCAAACTTCCCATTGTGGATTCCATGGTGATGAACTGTGGGGATGACTGCAAATGCTGAGGGGCAACTGAGAGTTGTTCAGAGGACATCCTGAGATGTTGTTGAGCATCCTGAGAGCCTGGAAGTCTCTGGAGGCTAGGGTTTGAGGAAAGGGGCTGGGGGCAGGAAAGGCAATGAACACTAGTGTCTCTAGTTTATTATTGTGATTTTTGCCTTTCTCCATATAAACCTAACAAATTTAGGTGTGAGATTACCAAGACCTTTCAAGTCTCATTGCTTTGAAATCCTCTGTGAGTCTCACATTCAGCATTTGATGGGTAGAATTTTGTCCCTCCCCTAGCTCATATATCACATGCTGGCAGTGCTGTAGTCAAGGGCCCTGGGGGCTTCGTAGGAGAGCTGCCCCTTTGTCGCCCCTGCCTTTTACTTCCTTTGCCTACCTGGAGGCAATCTCCTGGCATGCCCCGACACAAACAGTTCTTTTTTCTTCCGCTGTGAGGCAAAACATTCTTGCTCTTCAGTGAGTCATCACCCAGTAGGAGACACCACAAGCCAGATTTCTGCGTCAGCAGCCCCAACATGTTTTTTTTTAAGGGTGGGGAGACAGGAGAGAAGGCAAGCTTAAGTGATGGAACAAAGTGAGCACACCACAAACCAAAAGGGTGGCTCTGCTCTTCTACTTCCTATTGGCCTGAGGGACATGTCAGGCAGTCTCTTCTTGCTGTGCAGTTTCATTTGCTTTGCTCTTTAAATTCTACTTGCTGCCTTTTAGATTCAGAATTTAGGGTTTTGGTATGATGTTTGGGACCTGGGGGATCTACCAGAGTCACTAAGAAAGTGATAAAAGACAGCCCTGTGGAAGTTTTCACAGACCTAAATAAATATAGTCAGGGCTTAAGAGATAACTCAGTGGTTAAGAGCACTGGCTGTTCTTGCAGAGGACCAAGGTTTGATTCCCAACACCCACATGGTGGCAAAAAACAATTATACCTCCAATTCCAGGAGAATTGGATGGTCTCTTCTGACCTCCATGGGCATTGCATGAGATAGGCACACTTATACACATGCAGACAATACACTCATACACATAAAATTAAAACAATAAATAAAAAATTTTTAAATATAGTCTAAGCCTAAAATGTCAAAGAAGCTATTAAGGCAGTAAGAAGGGCATTGGAGTCCAAGGACAATGTAGAGAATCCAGGACAGGGTGGAATGCAAGAGACTTCAACCTGGATACTGATAATAATGATAATAATGAGAAGGAGAAGAGGAGGAGGAGGGGGAAGAGAAGGAGGAGGAGGAGGAGGAGGAGGAAGAGGAGGAGGAGGAGGAGGAGGAGGAGAAGGAGGAGAAGGAGGAGGAAAATATTATTAACACATTATTTTTGTTTTTTATTTTATTTATTTTATTTTTATGTGTATGAGTGCATTACCTGCATGTAGGTAGGTGCACCTATGTCCTGCGATGCCCTCGGAGGTCAGAAGAGGGCATCGAATTTCCCCAGAACTGGAGTTATGCATGGTTGTTAGCTGCCATATGGGTGCTGGGTCCTCTGCAATAGCAATCAGAGCTCTTAACTACTGAGATATCTCTCCAGCCCTTAAGACATTGTTTTAAGATACATACACATAGACATACACATGTATGTATAATGTGCTTAATCTTCATCACAACATGATGAGTTGGATAGTGTTTTTAATGCCACAGCATAGATAAGAAAACTGAAGGCTTCAGGTAAAGCAATTGCTCCAAAGGCTCTATGCCATGGAGATACAGAGGCAGAATGCAAGCCTTGGGAATTGGCACTGGAGTCTGTGCTCCTAAACGCCATACCACCACTCGAAAATTGTATTGATGCTTAAAAATGAATGACCATTTCCATGCTAGATTAGAGAAAGTCTTTTGAAGAATTCTTTCCTTCTATGGCGAACATTCTGACATGTAGCTTTCAAAGGAGGGGAAAAGAAGGCAGTAAAGTGTGAGATGTAGTACATTGCCACTTGTCCCTTGCTATACCTTTTGCACTTAGAAATATGCTAATGTTTGACTAGAATTGACATAGTCTAGTCTGGCAAAAGTCTTATAAACTGGTACCACACTTTTCAAAGAGCTTTTTGAGTGAAACGTTGGAGTTGCCTGTGTGTTTCTTTGTATCTAGGTCATGGATTTTTGCTTCTGGTGTTCTGGCCACCCACCATTCTCTCTCAGAAAATAAGATTTATGGGATCATTTATACTCTTGGAAGAAAGTATACAAATTTTGCTTTATAACTAGGAGGCATTTTTAGTAAGAGACATCAAAGGAGGAAGAGACTCACAAGTGAACATTTTAACTGGTCAGAACATTTTGTCTGGCTTTTGACCACTGGTAAAGTAAGGAAGAAATCTGTTGTCATCTATCTTCACAAACAAAAGATGTCTAGGGTAGCCATTATGTATTCCACTGAAATCAAGTTCACCATCAGAAATCTTCTGGGATTGACTCCTGGATAAACTAACAGCTGTATGTGTCCAGAATCACATTGTTGATGTAGGGAGTACTGAAGGACCTTTGCCTTAGTAGCACAATCCAAGAGCTGTATAAATATTCAACGATAGATCAGCTCCTGGAATACAGTCACTCTACTCACAAAGAAAGAATAATCCATTGAAACACAGCCCCTCTATGATAGAGCATAGATAGCTGCTTCATATTTATACAGCTGCAATATGAATGAGAAAACCTGTACAATCACAAGCTAGGTGAACAACAACAAACTGCTGTTAATGCATCAATTCATGTCTAAAACAGAGACTACAATTTCTGGAGAAAATTGTAACAAAAATATATGAGGTGTGCCACATTTGTTTTTCTATAAGAGTATCAAGAAGACCAAGGTAGAAAGAGTATCAAGTTGAAAGTCTAGATCAAAGATCAGCATGCAGAATTATATATCGATAGACATGGTAATTTCAGATCAATCAGTAGTGACCATAAAGATTATTAACATCATGTGGAAGAATAAAATTCAGTTAAAGTTCTTACTGACCACCCACTGTAGGCCCTTCTAACTTGAACATAACCATGTTATTCTAGCTTTGATGTTGATTTAAAAAATAAAAATAAAAACAAAACAAACAAAAAAACTACCGGCCATATTCAAAGAGAAAAGGAGATTAAAAAAAGATGGGAACTAATATCAAGAAGCAAAGTTCTTTTAAAGTGAAGATAAGGCAGATTAATGCTATTTTTTGCTCTACACTGATCTAAAATTTTGGGCAAAAACATTTTTATAGGGTTATTAAGCTAACTGCGTGACCCATAATTTTACCTCTTCTGTCTTGTATGCCAGAGGTTTTGTAGCTTGGGGTTTTGGCCCTTGAGATTATGTGGAGAATTCCTTTTATATGTGTGTTTATGAATATGTGCACATTTTTTCCACAGGGAGCAATTGTTCTTCTCTTTAATATCAGTTGGGTAATCGGCACATCGGTTGATATTTTCACCTTTAGCCATGACATATTTCTCACCAGCAAAATCAAGATATATGCTTCTGGCCAGAAAAATGTCCTTGTGGGTAAAAAACAGATATAGAGTTAATGTTAGCTGGGATACTCCACCGACATCTGGACCTTAGCGCTCAGAAGGAAGAACTGTTATTACATTTATTTATTGGGTGTATATGGGTGCACATGCATGCCACAGTATGTTGGTGGAAATCAGAAGACAACTTGCAAGAGTAGGTTTTCTACATCTACCATATGCATCCCAGGGATTCAACTCAGGTCATCAGGCATGGTGGCAAATGCCTTTTATTTCCTGAGCCATTTCACTGACTCATAAAAAAATAATTTGTCTTATTATGTAATTTCATGTAATGTCTTATTGGGAAAGAAAGAAAAGAACTTATGCCTAAAAATTTATCTTCTATATGTCAGACCTTATTAATTTGACAAATACTTATTTTCTACTATATTTATGGACATTATATTGCTCTGTAGCTCCACAGAATATTACTTCCTACATTTTATGGATGATAAAGTGATAACAATCAGAGATATTCAAAGAGGCTAATCAATTTTTCAAGGTCAAAAAGGGAATGTTAGCATAGGGTTTTGAATCCTAATAATTTCGGACTCAAAAAGTGTGAGTTGCTATGTTTGACTCAGTTTTACAATGAAAACCCTGGAAAAGCCCAATGGCTGCCTTAAAGTCACGAGGAGCAAGGTAAAGGGAAGTAGCCAAAGCTTCCTTGGGCCTCTGTTCTCTTAATAAGGTCATCTGAGGAGCCAACACCCACACTTTGCATTTGGGGCTCTTCCAAGCACTCTGGCATAACTCTGATTTCCTCCACCAGAGCGACTATGCCTCTATGGTCTTGTTTCCAGCACAACTGAAACGATCAGATTACAGCCTTCTCTGGAGAAAGGAAGAAAAGGCTCTGCCAACATGCCAGTCACTTCACTGAATCGTCCAAGACAGAATTTCCTAGCAGAGCACACACAATAAAAGGTCAGCTGCTTATGACATTATTGTCTTCTTCCCAGTTTGGCCTACCACCAGGTTGTGAATGAGAAGCCTGGCTTTTGCATAGCTGTTTTTGGTTTGTAATTAATAAGTCTCTTCCGGTTAGCTATCCTTAGACAGCATTTGATGCTGATGCTTGTTTGTTTGTTTGTTTGAGACAGGGTCTCACTGTGTTTCCCTAGCTGGGCCCTAGAATTTGCTTCGTATACTAGACTAACTTCAAGCTCACAGTGATCTGCCTGCCTCTATCTCCTGAGTTCTGGGATTAAAGACATTTGCCACCATTCCTTGTCTTTGATACTGGTTTTGTAAATTAGGACTCCATTTGATACAAGACATTCCTCCTTAAACCAGATTAGCTAAAGGTTATAAGGTCTTAAGATCAAAGAACTAAGGAGTATCATCGAAAACTGAGATTGTTCATGGTGAGGAAAGAGGAGCATCTGTTTCAGGCCTATTGTGAGAATAAAAGAGCTTTACCCTGTTCCAGATGATGCAGAGATTGCAACCTCCACCTCCTGCATGATAACACTGAAAGATATGTTATGGTATCAAATGCTTTTATGGTCAAAGTCACATGCACACATTCACATGATGCTTCTACTGTGCCTGCCGCAACCACAGGAGACCTATTCTTCTGTCCCTTACATACAATAGCAGTCCTGATTTGCCCAGTCCTAGTTCTCTCTGTCGGTGCAGTTTCCAGGAATTCCTTACTTCTGTTTTCGAAACACGACTTCAGAAGAATGTAGAAAAAAAAAAACTCTCACTTTTCTGCCCCTTAATTTTAATGAAAGGAAATGGTGGAGGTTATTAAGCAATACCTACATATAGTCTAGTTAGGACAGATTAAATCACATGGCAAATAAAAAGGTAAAAGACAGACATTTTAAGTACAGTGTGGTAGAATATACATGTAATCACACCTCTCATGAGACTGAGGCTGCATGAGTAGGAGTTTGAAGGCAGCCTGGACTACACACTGAGTTCTAAGTCATCCTGGTTTGTCTAATGAGACCCTGTCTAAAAAAAAATTCCCTGAGCTTAACATATTTCTTATGCCTTTGGAATATTTTCCAGATACATTTCCATTACCATAATAATAACAATGCCATATAATATATTATATATATGTTCTATGGTTTCTCATAATTACCACTACATTCACATACTCACCTTTGAAAACCTGAACAATCCAACATCATCCCTTGCTAAAATGGAAGGAAATACAGTCACTTATTTCTAGAAACTTAACATACCAGATGTTTACACTCTAAATGTAGCAAGCACTCTTGGTTTCCTGATGATAACAATTTCAATTCTCTTTTCTCCAGTTCTCATCTTATCATGATCATTGTTCAGAGGAGGTTGACAGAGCTATATGCACATTATTTGACCAGGACCCGTCTATTAAAATTAGGACTTTGATTAACTTCATAGAAAACTGGAATACAATGCTCTTTATTTTGAGACAAGAAAGCCAACCAATCTTTCAAAGTCTTCTACTCCAGACCTATGTTTTCAGCAGATGAACCTGGGGGATGGGATTTAGATATGATGTCTTCAATGTTCTGGAAATTTCTATAGCATCTTCGGGAGACTGGATTTAGTCATAGCTGGAATGCTGTACTTCGTGCTATAAGTCACAGAAAGACTCCTATGACTGGTAAATAAAGTTCTATTGCCTGAACTTCATTCTTCAAACCAACATACATTCATCATATTCACACTTGTGTGTCATCTAGGTCCAGGATTCCTTGTCTGCTGAACATAGATCTACAAATACATTTGTTCTCACTTGTATTTATTGACTTCCTTTTTCATATTTCCTTTTTTTCTTTTCTTTGCCCTGTAGTGCTGGGGAAGGACCTCTGGACCCTGTGCGTGCATGCTAGGCAAGTGCTCTCCACAGTCGAAATCATTGTTTTCCTATTTTATCTGGTCTCTATTCCTCTACTTGTTCTTTCTCACAAACAGGCCAGAATAGATAAATGAGATGATTTCTAGTGTCTTCCTGGAAAATCCATCTCGATTTTCTCCTCAGCATGTGACTCAGAGAACATTCAATGAAACTTACCCAGGCCTTATGAAAGAAATGGTACCAAGTCTGGTTCACAGAAGTCTTTCAGGCTGCCTTGCATAGTAAGTGAAGCAACTATTTTTAGATTGAAAAGACCAGATCTTGGAAATCCAGATAGAGGAGAATAATTTTATCTATGACTTTGATAACACTATGTCTTTTACTCATTAAATACAAGTTAGTGAATTTTTCCTCAGATAATTGTGTATTTGAATACTAAGTGCATGGAATCACTTTAGAACATGAATCCAACATTCATGTGTACTCACCAAAGACCCTGGGGAGTGTTTACTAGAAATTATGATCCTTACACTTTTAGCTCACACTTACTCAGTTGTCAGGAAGAACTTAATTGTTGAAAACAAGGAGTTCAGAAATTCTGGGCATAACACAGACCAGTATCTTAAGTGGTACCCAGCTTGCCTCATACTATTTTGCTGAGACAAGGACCTCTTTGGCAAATAGGGGAAAGTTCAAATAACATTTGGGCAAAGTTTTCTAGGAGTTCATTTTTTGGTCATGCTCCTTACTTTCATAAACTCATTGCACAATCTCAACATTCAGGAGTGACAGTGGTTGGACAAATGTCTTGGGGTAGGCCTTCCTTGGTGTGTAATATGGACGAGTTCTACTTAGTTTACACAGCCCAAGTTCCAGGAAGGAAAGACGACTTGACTCCTAAGAAATCCACTTAAATGTAAGCTCAGACTTCAGGTCCAGAGGAGAAAATGTGTTATAAAACTTGTAAAATATATGCTGCTCTAGGGCATTCTGCACAGCCACTTTTGTTCTCAGTGTGTGTGCGTGTGTGTACTTGTACAGAGGATGGGGGAAGCAGACATAGCCTTGAAAGTTGTGCTATCAAGGTGCGAAGCACCTCACATTTTTCTCAATTTCTCCACTCTCCTTACCTCTCACCTCTAAGCCTAACCCAGATAGCATTTCAGTGACTCAAACCATGAGTCATTTTGCAAACTGCTCCGTTAGAGGACCCCTTGCCACAATCTGTCACTTGGACCACTTACCACTTAGTACATTATTCCCAGAAGCATGGTGGATTTAGGACATTTGCTAGTGCTTCTCACATCTTTTCAGAATGGGTCTAGAGCAGTTAATACCACTTATGCCAAGAGGCACATAAGCTGTGGCCCCTGGAGCTATCTGACACACACATAGTTAAGGGATCTTTATCTTTCTTACCACAGGGACTGGGAACCTGTCTCCGCTGTTTATCCAGACAATTACATCTTTATCAGGACATTTCTTCATCAGCATACTTCCCCAACAAACTGTGAGTCTTACATGCTTCTCTCCACACACAACCACAAAGTTGATTCAAGCTGAATGTTCTAACTAAACATTAGGGGAACATTGAAAGCTGGGGGAGGGAGGCAGCCATGAAGGAGTACCATAAAACAGAATAGCAAGAGCTTAAGGAAAGGGGAGATTGCTATATCCAGGCAGCCATCCTTAATTTATCAACTAATTTAAATGCATTCACGATCACATTGATCCCTTTTTAACTTACACAGTTAAAGCCTCTGGCTTCTTTGTCCTTCTCTGCCTTTCTCTACTCTTTCATCCCACCAACCACCTGGTCTCTGGTCCCTGCTGTTGGGGTGAAAACTCCCAGAGCACAAGGTTAGGCCAATCACCTCATTAGCCATACACTGAGGATGGTTTGGGTCACTGCCCTTTTAGAAAGGGGAAGGGTTGGAAGGAGAGCAAGAAAAGGTTATATAGAGAGATTAGGGCCACAGGACAGGGAGGAGCTGCCATATTGTATAAAGGAAGCATGATTAAAAAGATTAGCTACTCTTCAGACACAAAGGCTGGGCGATGTATTAGAAATCTCATGAAGAGTCTTTTTAGTAGAGTGGACAATGAATTCCAAAAGAAAAGAAGTGCTTTTAAGTTTATAAGGTGAGTTTAGATAAATCCAGGGAAATCTGATTTTACATAAGAGAAGGGAAATCTAGAAAATTCATTACCATGTGCAATACCACAAGTTGGCAATATGTATCACATCGGTAAAAGGTCCCGCAGGAATCACTACTGCGAGCCTGTAATCCCAGCACTCTGGCTAGTACAGGCAGGAGGGTCATGAGTCTGAGGACAGCCTGTACTACATACTGAATTTGAAGCCAGCCTGGATGCCGAGACTGTGTCTCGAAACAAAATCCACTGTTATCAAACTCACAATGACTGTTAAAGGAAAGGGAAGTGGCAAGGAGAAGGCCAACCTAGGGTTTCTGCCAGTGCCTTCCTTGGAGGCCCTGTGAAAAAGGTCCCGAGAGTTGCATCAGCAGTTGACCGAGACGTTTCCATTCTTTTTTATTTCTTTTTGTGATAGCCAAGTCTGGCATCAAACTCACTAAATACTCAAGTCTTCTTGCCTTTACCTCCCAAGTACTAGTATTACAGAATAATAATGCCTAGCCATCACTTTCCATCCTTAGTTAGGTTCTTTCTGTTGTATCTTTTTACACAGAATCTCGTTATATAGCTCAAGCTGGCCTGGAACTTGTGATCTTCCTGCCTCTATCTCCGGAGGGCTAGAATTAAGACTCGTACCACCACACTAGGCCATTCTTAGTTTCTTATGCAATGTAGTGAAGATGTTTGAATTTCCACAAGTTTGGTCTGTGGACATTACACCAAATCATTCATCGGTGGTAAATTATGCTTTCTAGGTATCTTCCAAATACTGTGCAAATCAAATTTCTATAATCTTTCGTGTTACAAATATCACTGAACTTGTAGCTAAAAAAATCAATTACAAAAACATTCCAGCTCAGGTTGAAAATGTGATTAGAATGGGCCAAAATAAAATCAGGTTCAAAGACCTAGGCACCTGAAATAAAAAGTGCAAACCTATAGCACACTCCACTTTTGCTTAAGTGAAGAGATTACTTGGGGCAATTATTTAGCTTGTCGGAAAACACGATTGGCAAATGTGAGCAAGGCTGACTCAGAAGACTAGCTGTTAACCCTGGCGACACTTCTACTGTGGTGAGTAGCAAATAGAATGACATATCAAAGGGCTTTTTCTCACCTTATAACACAGACACACAGACACACACACACACACACACACACACACACACACACACACATGAACACTCACAGAGAGAGGGAGGAGAAAGGGAGAGAGAGAGAAAGAGAGAGAGGAGAGAGACTCATTGAAGGACTGATTATTTTCAGGCAAACGAATTCTATCTTATCACTGACGATCCCAGAAGAATGTCAGTCAGTCAAATATCCAGATGACCGAAGGCTTGACTGCACCACAAAAACTGCTAGATGTAACAGAAGAATTCCTTTTCCTGGGGACTGCTTTTAGAGTGCCTAAGCCATTTTTTAACTAATGATTGTTTTCATTTTAGTTAGTGTGTAGAATAACAGATTTCATTATGGAATTATATACATGGGTACCACAGTACTTCGTTCATATGCACCACTCTATGATTCTATTTTGGCCCCCTTCCCCTTCCTGCTGGTTCCCTTTCTCTTCCAAAATCATCACTCTTCTGACTTTATGCCATTTGAGAACCAGCATGTGGTACTGGTTTATTTTTTCCTACACATTAATCTCTTGTTTTGCCTCCCTATCACATTAGTACACTTCCTCCAACCAAACAGCTCCCCTCTACTTCCACAATGCAAAAAATAGACACGTAGTCTAGATTCTGAATATGATAGAAAACAATCCATTATTTGTCGTTGTGAAATTGTGAATCTGCCTTATTTCACTAAACATGATGAACTCCAGTTACATCCACTATTTTGCAAATGGCATAATTTCATTCTTCCTTAAAGCTGAATAAAACTCCATTGTGTATGTGTGTGAGAGAGAAACACACACACACACACACAGAGAGAGAGAGAGAGAGAGAGAGAGAGAGAGAAAGAGAGAGAGAATGAGAGAGAGATGGAGATTTCATTTCCTTTATCCATTAATCTGTTGAACACCTAGACTGATTCCATAACTTGATTATTATGAAAAGTGCCACAAAAGAAAGATGGATGCCTATGTCTCCTACAGTAAGCTGATTTAATTCCTTTGCATACATTCCCAGGAGTCTTCTTGCTAGATCGCACAGTAATTCTACTGTTAGTGTTTTGAGGAAACTCTACACTGATTTCCATAGTGGCTGGACTAATTTTCATTCCCAGTAACAGTGTACAAAGGTTCCCTTCCCACATTCATGCCAGCATTTGATGTTACTTGCTTTATTAATTATAGCCATTCTGCAATGAGGTAGAATCTATATGTAGTTTTAATTTGCATTTCCCTGATGTCTAAGGAAGCTGAACTTTTTTCATATCGCTATCAGGTACTTGTATTTCTTCTTTTGAGAATTATCTGTTTAGCTTATTTGTTCATTTATTGAGTGAATGATTCAAACACTTGAGTATTTAGTATTTTGAGTTCTTCATATATTGTATATAAGTTCTATGTCAGATATACAGCTGGCAAAGACTTTCTCACATTCTGTACGCTGCCTTTCCATTCTGGTGATTACTTTCCTTGCTGTGCAGAAGCTTTACAAATTAAAAAAAAAAATTCAATTTGCTGTTATTTCCTGAGTATTTGGAGCTCTTTTCAGAAAACTCTTGGCCATACCTGTATCTTGAAGTGTTTTTCCCATTTTCTTCCAGCAGTTTCAAATTTTGAAGCCTTACATTAAGTTCTTTGAAGCAGATGATTGAATTGATTTTTGTACAAGGTGAGACAGTGACATATTAACTCCTCTATATGTGGCTATTCAGTTCTCGTAGCCCATTTGTTGAAGAGGCTGTCTTGTCTCCAGTGGATACTTTTGGCACTTTTGTCAAAAATTAGATGCCTGGCATTGGATATGGTTGCACATATCTGTAATCCCAGTACTTGTGAGGATCAGGAGTTCAAGGCAAGGCCATCCAGAACTGTTTAAGATTTTGTCTAAAAAAAAAAAAAAAGAAAAGAAAAACCCACATAAATATTATGTGTCCCTACCTATGTGTGTTTATTCTGAGTCCTCTATTCATTTGCTCTATTAGTCTGTTTTTGTGCTAGTAGAGTACTTTTTTTCTCAGTATGGCTATGTAGTATATATAATTTCAAATCAGGTATTGTGACGCCTTCAGCAGTGTGCATTCTACTTGGGACAGCTTCGGCTATGATTCTTGTGTTTCCATATGAATTTTAGAGCAGTTCTTTTCGAGTTCTCAGAAGAATATCTTTGTAATTGCATCTGTTGATTGTTTTGGACAATATCTCCATTTTCACAATGCTAATCATGCTGATTTGTTGAATATTGGAAACTCATTCATTTATTTCTTTGTTGTTTTAAAGATTTCATTGTACAGCTGGTGAGATGGCTAAACAGGTAAAGTCTCATGCCACACTAAACATGACAACCTGACCTCAATTCTTCTTTTAAAAACATTTTTAATTAAATTTTTGCAGTTTTCATACAATATCGCTTGATGGTAGATTCCCTTTATTGTCTGCTCCTCCCCATACTGCTCACTGCCCAATTTAATGTACTCTCATTTATATATATATATATATATATATATATATATATATATGTATGTATTTACATATATTGGTCTATATGTATATAGATATAGATAGATATAGATATCAGTCTAAAGAATCTGATTTGTATCCTCAATGTCCTTCAGTATAGGTCCATCCACTAGGCCCACCAAGAGTTCCACTTCTGTAAGACATTCTCTCTCTCCCCCGTCCAAGCAACCATCGATTATCAAAAATTCCTTAGGTTGAGTTGGAATTTCTTACCCACTTCCCTATGTCTTTGCTAGGATTTTGTCTGGTTTGAGCTACCATAGGACTTAGCATGCTGTCACCATTGCTGTGAGATTATGAATAACTGATCAGCTGTCTGGAAGACTGTTTCCTTATGGTCATCCACTCCCTTTGTCTCCTATAATCTTTCCAACCCCTCTTCCACAATGATTTCTGAGCTCGATTCTTGGGGTACTTATATGGTGGAAGAAAAGAACTGATTCCTTCCAGTTAGAAGAGAATCAACTCCACCAAGTTGTTCTCTGAACTCCACACAGGCACTGTGGCACAATGAGACACATAAAAATGAATAAATATATAATGAAGTTTTAGTTATATAAATTTTTACCTACTTTATTACGTTTATTCTTAGGGTTTCTTTTCTTACATTATTGGTAATGGGATTGTTTTCCTTATTTCTCTCTTGCATGTTCCTTATTGGTATACAGAAAGCCTAATTATTTTTCTATATTGATTTTTTTATTCTGCTACTTTGTTGAATGTGTTTATCGGATCAAAGAATCTTTTGGATCTTCTAATTATAGAATCATATAATATGCAGACGGAGATAATTTGACTTGTTCCTTTCCTATTTGTATTCCTTTTGTTTCTTTTTCCTTTCTCATTTGCTATATGTTATTATTTTTATTTTGTGTCTATGAGTGTACCGCCTGCCTGTGGGTAGGTGCATCCATGCTATGCAATGCTCGAAGAGGTCAGAGAGGGATTTGTGTTCCCTGGAACTGGAGTTATGGACAGTTGTTAGCTGCCAAGTGGGTGCTTGGCATCAAACCCGTTCCTCTGCTAGAGCAACTGGTGCTTTTAACTGAAAGCCATCTCTCCAGTTCAGTCCTCTATTCCTTTTTTTTTCTTGAGGCAAGGTCTCATTGTGTCACCCTAGGTGGCCTGGAGCTCACTACATAGACCAGGCTGGCCTGGAAGTCATAGAGATCCACCTGCCTCTACCTCCCAAGTGCGAGGATTACAAGTGTACACCACTACACTGGGCATGACTGTATCATCGTTTTGACTAAGATTTCAAGTGTTATGTAGAATGAGAGTGGAGAAAGTATATACTCATTTCTTGTTTTAAATGAAATGCTTTTACCTTTACCCCATTTTGTATAATGTTGACCATAAGTCAGCCATATGCAGCCTCTACTATGTGTGATAGTTAATTTTTATTATTATCAACTTAACTGGATTTGGGTGTGTTTGTGAAGGAATTTCCAGACAGGTTTAACAGAGGAAGGAATACAGACCCCAAATGTGGGTGGCCCCAACCCATGGTCTGGACTCAGATGGAATAAAAATGATAAAAAGAGAAAATAACTTCCATACCAGCTTTCCTCTTTCTCTGCTTTCTCACAGTGGCCACAGTGTGATGAACTGCCTCACGCTCTTGTGACCAGGGCTATAACCACTCTCACTGTCATGCCTTCTCCACCATGATGGACTATATTCCCTCAACACTGTAAGTCAAAGTAAACCCTTCTCAACTTAAACTACCTTTGTCAAGTATTTTGTCACAGCAATAAGACAAGTAATGAATAAAGAAAAGCAGTTAAATTGGTTACTGGTGGGGGGGGGGGTTGCTGCTGTAATAAACTTTACCACATGGTCAGTAGGCTTTTGGAAGCAGACAGCGAGAGGAATGTGAAAGAATGTTGAAATGTGGGCTAGAAAGACCTAGTACACTGGAGGAAGAACTAAGAGAGTCATTCTGGTGGGAAGTTGAAAGACAAACGACAATAGAAACGCACATAGTAATGTCTGTACTAATGAAGTTTCAAAGAGAAGGCCATTTGTGTCACATTCAGGCAGAGACTCTGGCTGCTTTCTACCTTTGTCCTGAGAGCTTGAGTAAGGCTGAAACCAAAGCAATAGACTAAGTTGTTTGGCAGAGGAAATCTCAAAACAGTTCTGCATTCATTCAACTTCTCTGATTTTGTAAATTACGTTTGCGTGTGTGTTTGTGTGCATGCATGTGTGTGTGCATGCACTGTACATATCTGAAAGTCTGAGAACAACTTGAAGGAGTCAGTTCTCTCCTTCTTGTGTGAGTCCTGGGGATTGAACTCAAGTTGTGAACCTTGGCAACAAGCACCTTTAACTGCTAAGCCATTTTGCCATCGTACCAATTACCATAAAACAGGTAATAATCTAGGAAGATAAGAATTGTTTAGAGTAAAATTAAAAATAGTGAATGGGTAAAATAAAGGAATGGTCAGAAGAAGGGAGAAAAAACAAAAAAAAAAGAAGTGCTTTTAAGTTTATAAGGTGAGTTTAGATAAATCCAGGGAAATCTGATTTTACAAGATGGCGCCGGCTTCCGCAGCAGCGTGAGGTAAACAATTCTATATTTGGCCATGCTTGGCGCGAACCCTATCCCGAGAGTGCGCATGCGTGTGGGTTTGAATTGTCCCTAGCCAATCCCATGGCATTTTGCTTAGGGCGTGTGAATTGCAGCCAATCCTGAGGTACTATGTTGCCCTTCAAACTATAAAAGCCGCAGCACAGGCTCGCCCCTTGCCCCTCGCCATCATCGCCCATCTGTTAACCAAGAGCTCTCCAATAAAGTGTAATACTGGAAGACTCCTCGTGATTGTGTGCTTTCTTCCTCTGCTGGCCAGAGGCATTCGCTGCAGAGGTGATGGTAAGGTCAGGTCACCTGAAATGGAGCATCAAGTATGTCTTTGGGACGTAGCTAACTTCAATTACAGGAGCTATTACATTACTTTTAATTACTTTTAATGCCTACCTACTATTTTAATGTAGCAATAAACTATGCCTTTTATAATTTATCTCTCCTTTTGGATATATAAATTGTTTTAAAATTTTCACTATGTTCCCTTATCTCAGTAACCAGCATTATTTCAGAAAATGGGTTGTGTGTATTTCCTTGAATCAAGCAGTAGTCTTTTCAACCAAATGATTTCGATTTGAGGTTAGGAGCCAGCCTGAGATGTGCTGTGCATTCCCAGAAATCTCCTTTCACTCAGATCCACTTTCACAGAGGGAGAAAGCTGCTCTCTACAGAACACTGGGTCTGATGCCTATAGAGTAAATCCTGCACCAGCCACACTGTAAATCTGTGGAAATGAATTCTATCTTTCCATAAAAAATAAATGTTTTAATCCATCACACCCTCCTCCCCCCTCTAGTTTTTGATAAATGACTAAAAATGATCAATTTATTGGAGATGAAATAGTTTTATAAAAGGAAATAAATACAAAAACTTCATTGCTGGCTCCTAACAGGAAAATACATTTTAATCATTGTGTGATGAAAACCTGCTTACATACACATTGTGGATCAAACATTTGAAGTTAAGATGCTAGGCTAAGGGGTGGGTGATTGTAACTTTATTGCTATTAAAATATTTCAAATTGCATTCATGCTTCTGAATACACGTGAAGAAATGGAAACAAAATAATAAAGATTAACATTTCCCCAGCCTTTCGTTTAATTCTGTGTACTGCTATCTAATGTCATATCCTCAATTGTACACAGTGATTTCTAGGAGTACAAACTTACCACCCATCAATAAAGATCACAGGGTTGATTTTTTTTTAAATGTACTATGTTAATGCTGTAAGGAACATACTTATACAGAAATCTTCATGTTTGGTTCAGTAAGTCTTTAATAAATATTTGCTATGATAATGATGATTATGATAACTGTGATATTTAATATTTATTCTTTTTTTCAGTTTCATGAGACTGTTCCAGTAGGTCCAGATGGTCTGGAATTTGCTGTGTAGATAACTGCCCCAATGCACATAGACACACAGACAGAGAAGGAGAGAGGGAGAGAGAAGATTCTTTTCATTCCTGCACTTCTAAATACTATTAAATTGTTAAGGCTAGTCATACATTAAAGAAAAGCTTTTGATAAACATGACAAGAAGGAACTTGAGAGAAATAGAAATGATGCATGAAGAAGAATCTGTAAATCAAACCACACAACAAACATTCTTAGAAAGATGCAGAGATACACTCCATCCAAAAACATATGCTGATAATAGAAACAAAGTACCATTCTAAGAACAGGAATAGACCCTTGCAAATTCAAACTCTTAGGGAAGAGTTTTTAAAAAATTCAATGGATATTTTATTAATATTAAGTTCTCATGATATAGAGCAAAAAGACAAGAAGAGGAAAAGAGAAAAAAATGAGAATTTTAGAGAACCAATGTCCCTTATGAGTGACCAGAAGGAGAACAGGATAAAACAGCAGGGACAATAATTAAAGGCATAAAAATTTTTTCTCTCATGAAGGAAATGTTTCCAGATTAAAGGATGAAATTCCTGTTCAGTACAATGACTGTATGATACATATGAACACATGTCATCATGAAATTTTAGAATGCCAGAGAAGTCACTGGAATTTGTGCTCCATTAGTTAAGGGAGTATTCAGAGGATCCAAAAAGCAGAGGATATAACTTTAAAGGCTTGGCAAAGAAAATTCTTAAGATGTAGGTAAAAGGACAAGCCAGGAAAACAACTGTGTATCGAGGTAGAGACTAGTAGATGGAGGACTTTGGAAAATTATCTCCAGAAAAAAAGTTGGAACCCTCAAATTATCTGGCATACAGACCATATATGCGCCGTACTGGAAGAGCTTTAGAGTTTGTTTGGGTTGGATTAATAGTGATAGGCACACACACACACACACACAGACACACCACGAATTGGTGAAAAAGAAAGCCATCATTAACTCTATGAAAAACAAGTGAAGTGTGTATATTTAATGTGGGAAAGAGTTAAAATTATCATATCCCAGGCTGGAGAGATAGCTGAGTGGTTAAGAGAGCACCGACTGCTCCTGCAGAGGACCCAGGTTTGATTCCCAGCACTCACATGGTGGCTAACAACCATCTGTAAATCCAGTTCCAGGAGATTCAACACCCTCTTCTGACCTTCGCAGGCATCACACAACAGGAGTCCACTTACATACATGCAGGCAATACAATCATACACATAAAATAAAAATGATAAATTATTTTTTAAAAATAATATCCCCTAGAGGAAACAAATAGAAAACTGTTCAAATTAAAATATCAGCAAATAGGGGCTGGAAAGATGAGTTCAGCAATTAAGAGTGCACAGGGCTTTTGCAGAGGACCCAAGTTCAAGTCCAGCACCCACATAGGGTAGCTCATTGTCATCAGTAACTCCAGCTCCAGGGGATCTGGTGTCTTTGATCTCCACAGGCACTCAAAGGCAGAGACACATGATATCAAACATACTTTTTAAATCTTCAAAAATAAATAAAATACAAATATCAAAATAAGCTATAACCTAAAACTTTAGAGTTAAATACCAAAACAAAACCAATCAAAAAAGATGATAATGATTATACCTTAGAAAACACAGGAACACAGTGTGTGTCGGGGGAGGAGAGGAGGAAGGCAATGGTAGTTTTTAGAGTATAAGACTCCTGGGTGCTGTGTGTTCAACTCTATTCATTGTTTTGATAATAATAATAGACTTTTGGTGGGTATTAAATAATAATAATACTTTTGGTGGGTATTAAATAGTATAATATAGATCCAGCACAATTCTTGGAATATATTATAAATTGTAGTTCTCTAAAGAAACTTTTCCTGTATTTGAGATTCTGCAAACTGCTTCACATTGGTTGAATAAAACAACATGACTGTGGAGAGATGGAGTGTTGTAGGTCAAGAATCAAAATCATCCTGAACTATCTTTAGCCCTTTTTAATAGGTATTTGCTATTAGCCTTTGTAATTCTAACCTTGTTACATATAGTCTTAGCCAACCCTAAAGCTAAGACTTTGATAAACTTCTGAATCATACAGATTTCCTTGTTTTCTGTAGCTGACCTAATTGATAATCTTATCTATGTATTGTATAAATACATTGATTCATGGCTTTCTTTTTTTGTGCCTATAAGAGTTCATGTAATTATTTCCATAGAGGAATTGTCTCACTACCTGGGATATATTTGCTCAGATTTGGTTCAGGATAAACTACTTATTTCCTAAAGGTAGATTTGCTAGTTTGGGGTCTGGAGAGATGGCTCATCAGTTAAGAGCACTGTCTGCTCTTGCAGAGGACCCAGATTTGATTCCCAGAACCCACAAGGCAGCTAACAACTGTCTGTAACTTTAGTTCCAGGGGGATATGACATCCTCTCCTGGCCTCTGTTGGCATTGTATGGTAGAATTACACTTATGTACATACACAGAAAACACTCATGCACATAAAATTACTTAAAAATTGTTTTTAGAAGCAGAGTTGCTATTTTCTTATTGACAATAAACATGTTACTGTTTAAAGTTCACCTAATGTATATAAAACTTAAAATGCAAAGTATAATATTAGCTATAGAAAACTATAAACAGGAAGATTAAATGACTGTATATTGTGTTCACAATCACATATTTTCAGCTATTTTGTGTTACTAAGGCCACTTCCTACCTTCTAATCACAAACATTGCTTAGAACTTTATTATCACTTCCGTTATTCTTGTTAACCAATTTCTTCAGTCATTGGTAGTCAAGAAATGCATCTGTCTATGTCTTTGTCCTTCTGTCATTTAGTTTCAGAAGTAAAATGTACTACAGGACAAATAAATGACATGACTTGATGTCTCATGCTGGATGGAGTTTTCTCCAGCTTCACCATAGTGTCATTACTGCTGTTTCAGGGGCTAAAGAACAACTCTGACACTTGCTGACACTCTGACTCTGGACACTTGGCCCCAGGAAAACAGAATCTGAAAGCACAGTTTAAGGGTCCCCTATATTTTTCTCTACATCTGGAAAAGAAAAGATTTTTTTTTCTTAAGACCCACCCCAACATACTACCACCACCACCAACACCCAGGAATTTTAAGCCCTATTTTATTTATTTGTTTGGGCCTTTTCTTTGTCTCATTAAATTGCAAACTATAATTAGAAATTCGAGTCATGCCTGAGAACAATCTGATTTTAACCAAAAACCTAGTCACACATAGTCGAGATCACCTTTCTTGTTCTAGAGCCTAGTAGAAAATTTGTAAAATGAGAAAAAGTGTAGTGTGATATGGTGTCCAATTAAAGTTCAGACTCTGGTCAGATAATACTGGGTTTGGGTCACACTTCTACCATGTAAAATCACCCTAAGTAAGTTGCTTAACCTCTATGCCTCAGTATTTTTATTCCTTAAATTGTGATAAAAATAGAAGGAACCCTCTAAAGATCTTGTGAGGGCTAAATGAGACATGGAATTTAAGTAGCTTTGCACAGTGCCTGGTGCATTGGAAGCATTGGAAATTGATAAGCAGTTGTCCTTGTCCCTCTTATTTCTCTGGGAAGTGAAACAGTTCCTTTCCACTTGAGATAGTGGTATCAAAGCCTACTGTATGAAATTGGGCATGGTGGTGCATCTGTCTTTTGTCCCGGCACTCTGGAGGCAGAAGCAGGTGGATCATTGTGAGTTTGAGGCCAGTATGGGGCTGCAGAATAAGACTCTAACTCAAAACAATCAAGCAAGCAAAGAAACAAACAAATGAAATCAACTCCCTTTCTAGCCTTTTCTGAAATTGTAAGCCTTTTTTTATCATCCAAACAAGAAAATACAAAAGCTTAAGAAAGCTCCAAATTATCAGGATTACTAATATTCATTTCTTCAACCTTGCAAAGTGAACGTTGCTTTCTTAAATTCATCTAGCAGTGATGCTTAATTTTTTGACATTGCCATATGGTGTTGTCATCTAAAAGGCCTTGAGCCTCATTTATAGTTATACTAGGAGATTGATTATGCCTGAGTAGTTTCTCACTGTGTCTCTGGCGCCTACTTGTGGCAAAATATACAAACTTTCCTCAAGTTTCTTCTGGTGAGTTTTGAAAATAATAATCTAATGTGTGAGCTCTAAATCTGAACTGTGAGGTAATGCTTTAAACTGAAGCTGCAGGGTTTGTTTTCCTAAATGAAAATGCCGCATCTTAGGTGCAGTTATCCTGAAATACCAACACACATACATATACAGATAGAAAGGGGGGTGTGCATATTCTTAAGATCAATTTCAGGTCAAACACAAGACTAAAATCATTCCAGCAATGGACTAGAACTGGTAGTTCACAGATGACGGTGATACAGAAAAATACTGTACAGCCTGGACTGCTGGGGAAAGTCATTCAAAGTTCTATTAATTATCTAGTAAGCCCTGTTCATGTTTTGCATGAAAACTAAGTCATTTAGAATGACTCTAAAGGTCTGCTGAAGAAAAATTTCATAGAGATCAAGATAACTACCTCTTAATTAAAAGACAATCACAAATCTCATTTGTATCACTGGGTAACAACTGTTCCAATTTCAGTGGCTTAGGTAATTTCTGGTGTAAAAGTTGTATTATATATTTCAGAAAGAATGATTAAACTCTTCGTGCTGCATGCTCATATTGTTTCATGTGTTTCTATATTTCATTCTTTTTTTTTAGATTTCCTGCTTTGTGACTATTGCTGTATTAGTTGTCACACTGTTTCTCAATGTCTTTCAGTCCAATTCAGTATTATCTCACAGGATTAGGAGTCAGATCCCAAGTTCCCTGAGATACTGCCCCCACATAAACCATTTAATTAACTCCATCGTTACTGTATTCCAGAAAATGTGACTAAATAGCCAAAGTTGCCATGACTGCAGAGTTTCTAGGAAGGGAGTTGCCTCTCTTGCCTTGGCTCTGTGACATACTCCCAAACATGCCTGATTTTGCTTTCTCTTTGTTGGACAATGCAGCCTACACACTGTCCTCACTATAACTGCCACATTGCTCAAGACCTCAATTATCACGATCTTGCCTATACTCCTGCATATCTGGCAAGTGAATATAGCAACTTATTGTACACAGTAGATAATGTCCTGTACCTATCAAGTGCTAAGTACAGAACACACTGGAGAGTTCTAATGGGGCACAGCAAAAACATTTTAGCTGTAGGAATCATTTGAGAAAGCTTTCAGCTCATAAGCTTAGGCAACTGATTTGGCCATTTAAATTATCAGCCTTCCAAAGCAATAACAAAATCTACCTTCACTCTTCCTACCAAGGATCATAACTTAAAAACGAAAAGCCAATGAAAGAACAAATCAGAGATTTTCTAAAATCCAACTGAGCAAAGTTAAAGGGCTAAAAGTATAAAATTTTCTTGTTTGGAAATTTAATCTTACATGTAATGATGTATCATACAGAAACCGCCTTCCTTATGTCTTCCGAGGCTTTGATATCTTCTTCTGAAGCCAGAAAAGTGTCCTTCACAAATTCAAGCAAACATTGACACAGGAACATTATCCCCCTCTTGATTTAAGATCAAGTGCAGTAAGTGCAATGGTTTCAGAATTCTGGGACCAGGTTTAGGCCATATCAGAAAAAGGGTTCACCCAGTTCAAGGAAAGTAAGTACTGAAGTTCACCCAGTTTCTCATGATTACAGCACCACTTTAACTGCTGTTTATCACAAGAGTCACATCCTGAAGGAGTTCTAAAGTCCTCAAAGAGAAAAATCAGGGACTGTGGGTGCAGCTCAGTGGTAGAGCCCTTACAATGCATGTGAAAGGCACTGGACTGGATCCCGAACACTGAAAAATGTAGGTCAAAAAAGTATTTCAGCCATACTTAATG
The DNA here is from genome assembly GCA_035773235.1 of Eospalax fontanierii. Classification (NCBI taxonomy): domain Eukaryota; kingdom Metazoa; phylum Chordata; class Mammalia; order Rodentia; family Spalacidae; genus Eospalax; species Eospalax fontanierii. Next base: position 96,761,445 of record CM069525.1, read on the forward strand.
GAATTGTATTCTCAACTACATCTATTTATATGGCTATAGTCTCACAAAGGACACAAAGCAATTTCTAGCTTATAAATAGATTTGATTCTTTAAAAAGTTTGTAATATTTTCTTTAATTTAAATCCCACTTTCCTGAGCATCAGTGATACAAATGCTGACTTGGTTCCAAGTTTAGCCTTCTATCTTGATGAAATACTGAATCTTGGCAAAAGAAAATGGCATAATATAGTTGTAGCAAAACCAAAAATTAAATAAAGCACAAAGTAAATTGAATAATTGTTTGGAATTTTAATCTAATGTAAATGCTTAAAACCACACATGTTAATTAAGGAGGGTGAGGAAATGAATGAATACTGGATATTTCAATGGGGAGTCTCTGAGTTATGGGATGTGTTGTTCCCTGGTGCCTTAATTTGGTTTTACTATTAACTTTCGTCTAGCATTTCAGATTTCATAATACTCAGTAATTGGCTGGATCACTTGTTAGAGCAGCTAAATGAGATGACATAAATGATCACCTCTTGACTCTTGCACAGCACTACATCAGGATTGGATACGTGGCAATGACTGAATGATCATCTGCTGACTCCAACCTATGGCATCAGATAGGACATCTGGATTAAATAGCATTTCCTCAGAGGCCAGTCATGAACTCCAGAGTCTTGCGTTTTAAATTCAGTAATGGCTGTTTTTCAGTTTCTATTCACAAAGTAAATATTGAAAGTTACTTAAAGTATTTTATTTGAAAACAGGTTTGCTATCCCTAATGAGCCTACATGGCAATGTTTTTTGGATTGTGATTTAACCATTTTAAATCTCATTACAGCCTAGCCATTGTGTGTGTGCATGTGTGCATGTGTTTGTTGTTGTTGTTTCTTTGTTTTGGGGGGTTTAGATACTAAAGATTGAACTCAGAGCATCACACATATTAAGTATACACTCTACCACTGAATTACATCCTAGTTCCTTAGCCTGGTGGGTTTTATCATGACACAGATTTAAGTTGATTTTATATCATGCATTGTCCCATTTATGCCTCTGGTGGACTGTTCAGGCTAAAACCCAGAAACATGAGGAAGACTACTGTCAAAACAAAAGTGAATAAAAGTGAGAAGAATAATACCTATGGTGGTTTGAGTGACACCCATAAGCCCACATATTTGAACACATGATCCCTGGTTGGAACCTCTGTTTAGGGAAACTATAGAACCATTAAGAGGTGGAGGCTTGCTAAAGGAAGTATGTCATTAGGAGCAGGCTTTGAGAGTTTAGCTTCAGTTCACTTCCAGTTCACTTTCTCTCTGCTATCTGTGTTTGGATAAAGTAGTGATCTCTCAGCTTCCTACTGCCATGCCTCCCCCACCATTATGGACTCCAACGCTCTGGAACTATAAGCAACATAACTCTTTCTTCCATAAGTTGTTTTCATTATGATATTTTATCCCAGAAACAGAAAATAACTAATTCAGAAGTTTTTACCAAGAGTGAGTGTGGTTGTTGCTGTCAAAAAGCTGACCATGTTGGGGTTTTGGTTGTTGTTTAGGGATGTGGAAGACCTTGAAAGTTTGAGCTAGAAAATCAGTTGAATGCTGTAAACAGAGCCTAATGGGCCATTCTAGTAGAATCCTGTAGAACAGTAGTGCTGAGAGTAATGTAGAATGTAGCAACCCAGCGGGAGAGGGTTTCAGAAATGAAAAAGGTCTCTATTAGCATGGTATAGAAGCCACACAGCTGAAATTTTGGCAAAGAATCTGGCTGTCTTCTGCCCATGTCCTGAGCACTTGACTGATGCTAAATTTAAAAGTAATGCACTAATTTCTTTAGCAGAGGAAATTTCAAGACAATATAATATTGAGTCTGTGGCATGGTTATGACTGATCATTCTTTTTTGCCAGTCTACAAGGAACGAGAGCAGGTAGGACAGAAAGAAATACAAAATGTACACTTTGGAGAAAGAAAGTACATTAGGAAGCTTAAGGTTACAGCCAGGGCATGTTTTTTAAGAGAAGCTGCAACTATAAAAGAGATTAGTGCCATTAAGGAGAGGCTTCCTGCTTTGCAGTGGAACAATGAATGGGAAGGGTGCTTCAGGACAAGACCCGTTCAACCAAGCTTCCAACCTGTGAAAGGAGAAACCCTAAGGGGCTGCTTGATTCTAGAAAGCAATTGTTTCAACAGACAAAAGCTGATACTAATGTGGTTAAGTGGTGCAGGTTCATCACCGGGTGACAGTCAAACTTGACAGTGTTGTACACAGTGGTTTTGAAGACATGAAGGATGCAAGAGTGAAGGATTCATGGATTCTTCCTCCACAGTTTCAGAGAGTCGCTTAGTGCAGGCAAAGTGTGGCAAAGGAGTCCCTGAAAGAAGAAAGGTCTGAAAGGTCTGGAGGCCCTAAGAGGTCATTGCTTGACACTGTGAAAATGAAGTCTGGGTTACAGTGGAGATCCCAAAGATGTTGGAGATGTCAGAGCCCTGAGACATTTACCAAGGGGAATGCACACGGGAAGTGGATCCATCCCAGGAGAGAGATTTATGTTGCAGGCAGCAAGGCTGGAGGAGTGGAGCCATCTAAGCTCTCTGGAACTAAAATCCCAGATATTTGACACAAAGCAATTTGCTTTTTCATTTTACATGGAGTTGCAATTAAGAGAGTGCCTTGAGTATCAGAAGAGACTTTGAACTTTTGAACAGTATTGAAGGCTGTTGAAGACTATGGGGACTAAATGTATTTTACATTATGCTATGGCCAAGAGCCTATGGAAACGAGAGAGTGGAATGTGGTGGTTAAAAACAGAAATGTCCCCCTTAGACTCAAGTATGTGCTTCATTGGTGGCACTGGTCACAGAGGTTGTGGGGAGGTTCAGTCTTATTCAAGGAAGTACTTCCCTGGGGGCGGGCTTTGAAAGTTTATAGCCTTGTTCAACTTCCAATGTGGTCTCTCTCAGCTTCCTGCCACCATGTTTGCCTGCTGCCCTGTCTCCCCTGTCATTATGCACTCTAACCTTCAGGAACTGTAAGCCAAAAAAATTCCTTCTTTCTTAAGTAGCTTTTGGTCATTCTATTCTTATCATAGTAACAAAATTAACTAATACAATAGTTATTCTGAAAGTGAGCTTTTAATGGATGATTCTTAAGTCCTGTTGTGAATTCTTGTCGAAGCCCTAACACCCACGATGCCAAAATATGTTTGTGTTTGGAGATAGGGTTTGTGTAATTAAGTTGTCATGATGTCACTTAAGTAGACCCCAACTCACTATGCCTGGTATCCTTGATAAGAGAAGGAAATTTGGACAAAGGCATGAACAAAGAAAATACTGTGGGAAAACAGAGGGAGCAAATGGCCATCTGTAAGCCAGAGAGAAAAGAAATCAACTCTGCTAGCATCTTGACCTTGAATTTCTGTCTTCCAGAATTAGGAGGAAAAAACTGTATTAATCATGTTCAAGACATCTAGCCTGTGGTGCTTCATTATGATAGCTCTAGCTTACTAATCACTTGTCTGACATTGCTCTTTATAAGATTATTTTTTCTTTGTTTATTTGTTTCTTAGATAAGGATTTTTCTATGTAGGGCAGGCTGGAATTACAGGTGTATGCCACCGAGCCCAGCTTTTCTTTATAAGATTCTTAAGTGATAACAATTTGATAAAATATGCTATACTATAAATTAAACTGTCTTACAGAGTTTATTAATCAATGGTAAAACTGAAAGCATGACAGCTATATCCAATTCATCTCCACATTAATTGGGGGAGAAGGAGAAATGTATTTGCTATGTTTTTACGAGGAAGAAGTAGAGAAATGGCAGCATTGTTCTCTAATGTTGTCATGTACAAAGTACTAACATGAATATAAACAAATTTATTTTTCATTTGAAAAATCAAGCATCTCAAACACACAATATATCAAACAAGTTTTGTCTATTTTTGATGCTATAACATACTTTAATTTCTTTTGGCATTTTATATGCATTCAGTCTTCAAACAAAACACATCAAAATATGATATTTAAATGTGCTTGACAAATCTTGTTTGTTTTGAGTACTTTTTAAACAGCATGCATTTAATATTGTATAAAATTTCCTTTAAAATATGAGCCGTGTGGTAGGAAACCTTGAAGACAGTGCTCAGTGTTCTACATCCCTTGGTTTTCCAGGACGTAATGTCTTCTTGAGTGCGGGCTGGACCTAGCAAGTTGCTCCTAACAAACAGGAAAAGACAAAAAGGAAATGTAAGCATATTTCATTTTCAAGACTAGTATGATTTCCGCCTTGCTTGTTTTTATTTTTATTTTTTTCTTCAGTGCAGAGTTTAGACCCAAGGTCTTCTTGCATTATTCTGTATTAAGTATTCCAGAGTGAGTTACACATCCAGGACATCACACCTCTTTTATACTCACACAGAAAGAAATCAACTGCCATGTTGAGCCACCCTAAAGAGGCTCATATGATAAGACATCAACTGATGTCTCTGGTCAATAACCAGAAAGAAACTGAATCCTACTAGCAACCATGTACACGTGAGTTTGGAAGCACATCTTCCCATCTGAGCATTCAGATGAGACCATAGGCCATGGCCTATGTCTTGTGCAAGAAGACCATGAACTCGAGAAAATCAATCAAACTATGTTTCGATTCCTGACTCATACACACTGGGTAATAATAAATGTTGTCTTAAGCTGCTTTTGGAGTACTTTGTCTTGAAGCAATAGATAGCTTCAGTAAAATAGTGTTCTGAAATACCTTTCATTTATTAACATTTTTTATCATATACCAGCAAAAGAGAAGAGAGTTCAGTCATTTCTAAAAGGGATATAGAAGATAATATGTTAATATTAAAGAAGTATAGAAATTTGTAATGGATTATGCAATGCTTTTTTTCTTTCAAGAAAATTTAGAGTTGTACCAGCCAGGATTGATTACAAAAGGAACAACAATTTCTCCTAGCCCCCAACTTCTTGGAAACTCTAGTTAAAACTTCAAAACTTTAGATTTCTATGACCTACCCCAGAACTACTAGATTAGAAGAACTATGAAGAACTAGTGGGATGGACCTACTGTGTTTTAACAGGCTCCACTCTACCAAGTTCATCCAATGTTCATCAATGTACAGCAATTTTTGTTTTCAACAGATATTTATATACACAGCTCTTCTGAAGCCTAGATGTACATCAGACTTCTCTTGGGAGTTTATTCTAAAGTTGTTGAAATAAAGGCCCCAATGACAGACCAGGGAAATTTTATTTTTAAGGCTGGACAGTTAGTTCAGAAGAAATTCGGTGAGGACAAGGCAGGCTTTGTCAGTAAATATTACTGAGTCAATTTTGGTTTGTATATGTACCACCCACTTGTCATGACCTAAAGCACTCACTTGGAAAGCAGTCCTTGTATTAAGTATCCCAGATAGTACTGATTGAGAGGCAACCACCCACAGCTCTGGTCACATACACTGAGAAAGACAACAAGAGCCTGCATTTGGGGAAAAGGCCCGTGGGCTGTAACAGATGAACTTCAATGATAGCAGGGTCAGAGTAAAGCACATAAATGAACATTCTACATATCTCACAGTTCTGAAGACCCCCATCACTCACGTCACATGAACAGTGAGAGAAAACAAGGATCATGTGATAAACAGTATCTGGAAATCAATGTTCTCGAAGGTGTCCTGATGAGGCATGAGTGCCAAGAAGCTGGGCCTGTATAGCAGGTGGCCCTTGACCTTTTCTTTTTCCATGGCGTTCAAATGAATAGGCTGATAATATCTATGAGGGCAGCAACAAAAAAAAAAAAAAAAAAAAAAAAAAAAACCATGATTTCTGAGTCTTGCTGCAGTCACGTCCTAAGCTAAAGCTTTGACATGCATGGACTCAGTCCTCACTTGGAAGTACACCTCTTGGCCCCATTTTATATGTGGGGAAACAAATGCTCAGAGAGATTGAATGGCTAGCTCTAGTGTCAAAGCCAGGAAGTAGCAAAGCTTGATCTCAAACCCAAGTCTTTCTGATTCCAGAGGCTGGAACCTAAAATTGACTCTTTGTATTTATAAGGTGGTGTGACTTCTTCCCTCTGGCTACGGTATTCACTGCTAAGGTAAACAATGGTTACAGTTGAACTTTTTCTTTTCTTTTACTTTCAGAGCCTCTTCAGGATCAGGGTCAAGTAGATCTCAACTGGCTCCAAGTCTGACTAGGCCTCGTAAGTCTCAATAGAAAAATGTCCTCATAAATTTTAGCTCCTGGTTCCTTTAAGGGACAGAAAAAAAAACTTTAACTATTACAGTCTTATATGAAATGTCTCCTTAGGTTCATGTTCAGAAGCCTAGGTCTCCATCATGTGGCACTGCTGTGAGAGGTTCTGGAAACTTTAACAGGTAGGGAGGCTAACTGGAAGAATGAAATGACTGTGCATGTCAATAGGTGCTATATTTTGTCCCTGGCCCCTTCCTCACTCTCTCTGCTTCCTTTCCACCATCAAGAGAAAATCCTCTCCTACCAACACATTCCTACAAACATGAGGATTTCTGTCCAGGTGCACGGTGCCAGCATGCAGTGAATTCTCTGAAACTGAGTCAAATTACATTTTTACTCTTTTGAATTGCTTGTGCCAAGTATTTTGTCACAGCAACAAGAAAAATAGCTAATACTCCAGGGCACTACTTATGCTCTCTTTGGAAGCTTCAACATTAACCTCATGCTCTGCTCCTTAGGATATTTGCATTCCAAGCCCTGGATACATTGTCACCTGGGATAACCAAAAGCTAACAGTGTTATCCTCTCTACTTATGTCAATAAGTTTTGCCTGTAAGAAACTGAGACTATAATTAACTCTGAGAGTAAGTTGAGACAGACCTTTATCAGGAAGATAAAGGACAACACAGAGAATAAATTCACCTAACAGTGTCAGATAGGCAACTAGCATATCCCTTTCAAGGACAGAACCTGACCCTGGTAGTCATTTTCTGGGTATGCTTATATATACTGGGGTCAGAATTATTCCACTGGGCTTGGAGATGCTACCTTGGCTTTGCCTGGCCCATAAGGCCTCTCTGCTGGTCAGGGTCTCCCTAGCCAATGGCCTTTCTCCAATTAGCTAGCCTTAAGGTCTTTTTGGACCTCTGTGAACCAGCAACGCAGAGCCTAGAAGAGGTTTGCAAATTCCCAAGTCCTAGTACTTAGAGGAAAGGTAGCCTCAAGAGTACCTATCCTAGGTTGTGGGATCCATGGGTCACTGAAGATGGTTTCCACATGGACAGGAATTGAAGCCCCTCAGACCTGATCAGATTTCCTCCAACCTGACACTTATCTGAAGTACCTTGACACTTCCCTTATTCATAACCACTTTCTTCCTGGTTCAAAAGAAGAATAGTTAGGTCCCATGAATTGGAAGAACTAGTTGACTACATCATAAAAGCCCATGAATGACAAGAGGTTCTATATACCTGGAATTTACTAGGATCTGTCTGTCATATTTACCATGAGGAAGTTATACATAACTGATTTTGGGAATCTAGAGGCTTAAAACAAACATTAGAAGGCCAAAGCAACCCTGGGTACTGTTCTAACAAAGAGGGTCAGTATGCCAATAGACATGGGCCCAAATCAAGAAATGGCAGCTAAGGCTAAACTGGAGTCTTCCAAGGCCTCCATGCAAACGTTTGAGAATCCACAGGAGAACACAGTTACCTTGTCTGGTGCTTTTCTCCAGTAGCAGAGAATGCCAACTTTTAGTACCATAGTAACGGCTGCGTTTCTCCACATTCCTCACACTTGATGCTCAATTATTCATGGCCTAAACTGAGGCAGAAATGCATCAAAGATGGTATTTTGGAGGGAATAGCCTAAATTTGTGTTGTAAGAAACAGTGTGGAAATTTGCGGTACTGAGTTCCAAGGGGTGTGGTAGAGAACTCTTATGGCTCCCAGTGTAGTATATATAGAATTTGGGGGTTGTTCACAGATAGCATATATGGAGACAACTTCTGATGCTTAGTCCTTATTGGCAATTTCATTGGACTAGAAATTTACTAGGAGACAAACATCTGGGCATGTCTGTGAAGACATTTCCAGAGAGACTTAACTGAGGAAGAAAGACACCCTTGAATGAGGTAGGTGGCATCATCCCATGGTCTTGGGTCTTGAAGTAAATAAAAATGCAAAAAAAGGAGAAATTGAACTGAGCACTGACATTCATCTCTCCCTGCTTCCAGACTGAACCAATGTGACAAGCTTTCTCATTCTCCCACTGCTGCTGTGACTTTCCTGTGATGGATTGTGTATTGGTTACTGGGATAAAGCACCATAGCCAAGGTCACTTATAGAGCTGGAGACTTTTAGGCTTCTAGTTCCAGAGGGAGAGTCCACAATGGTGGGAGAAGCATGGAGGAAGGAAGCAGCCAGGGCAGAAAGCTGACAGATTACATCTCTAATGGCGTACAGGAAGAAGAGAGAACAAACTGGGAGTAGGGAGAGGCTATGAACTCTCAAAGTCCACCTCCAGTGACATGCTTCCTCCAGTAAGGACACACCTCCTAAACCTCCCCAAACAGTGCAACTAACTGGGGACCAAGTGTTCAAACATCTCAGCCTATGGGGGCATTTCTCATTCAAATCACTGCAGACTGTATCCTCTAAAGCCATGAACAAACTATAAACCCTTGATTCCTTCCTTATATTGATTTTGTCAGATATTTTTTAAAGAAATGAGATAAGTAACTAATACAGGGCTCCAAAGCAGTACTACTTTTAATGAGAAGACAGAGCAGGAAGAGGCCTTGGGTAGCTGGATCCCATGCTAAACGTAGTTCTATCCCTGTGTTTGTTCTCATTCCAGGACTTATTTGAGAGCAAATTATAAGAGATATCAAAGTGACCCAGGACATGCACATGTGCACGCGCGTGTGTGTGTGTGTGTGTGTGTGTGTATGCACACGCAGTTTCTAGTTTCTGTTTCCAGCTCAAGAAAGAACGATGATGACAAATCTCAGTTAAAACAACACCTTTGTTAGTAAAGGCTGTTTCCTACTTTCCTAGATAAAGGCTACCTACACTCAGAGTATGACTCAGATTCCCATGCTTAACTTGTTACATTAGATTTATGGGATTATGAGATTTGGTTCTGGGATCTTCTGGGGCTAATGAAAATTTTATGATTGTTATGAGACCATCTGTGGTTTGTACAGACTGAATCTAAAAAAGAAAGTGCCTCCTAGTTCCAGCTTCCCAGCACTAAAAGCTCCAGCCACTATCATGTAGCTGTGGCTGTTAACCTTTTTGCCTCACACGGCCAGTCAGTGCTTTGGTAAAATCACTACAACACAGCCCCTGTCCAAACGACGAGCTGCAAAGCTGGCAACCATGCTGTCCTTGTCTCGTGGCTACTTGTGCACATGAGCGCTGTGCACTAGCTCCGCATGCCTGCCCGCCGTCCTCCCTCCCTCCCTGTGCTGACCAGAGAAGACTCTGATCTTGAGGTGCTTTGGATGATGTTTCTGAGAAAGAGCAGAATTGTGTCTTCTCACTCTAAGAGCTGGTATCTTCACCACCTCACTCCTTAGAGCTGAGGTTCATGTGTGTGTGTTCCCAGCTCTAGGTCCTAGAGGTATAAAAATGGGAGGAGAGAAATCCAATGTGGCATAGGGTCAAGTTGTACCATTTGGATCCTGGTGGCTTCCCAGTCTCCAAGCCTTGTCTGGGCTCCAGGCCAAGATTCTCAGTTTCCTGATGGACACAGCCACTTAGAAGTTTCATTGGCACCCAAACCCAACAAGTCCAAACTGTCACATGTCTCTGTCACTCCTCCTCCCTGCATTTATCCCCTGTTTCCACTCACAGTATCACCACAGACCCAAACTGGAATGCAAGGGTCATTATCATCTTTTCCCTCTCCTTGACCCAATGGCACCCTGCTCTGTGATTTCTGTGTACTGACCTGAGGGGAGCCATCCCCATCTCTCACAGCTCACTGTCATGGCCCCAGTCTGAAAAAACCTCCTTTCTTGCCTGGACCAATCAGATGGTCACCCCACCTTTACCCTCTTCCTTCTCAACTGTTCCTCCCTGGTGCTGTAAGAATTGTCTTCCTGGTCTGTCACTCCTCTTCCGTGACAGAAACCTTTAGTGGCTCCCTATTGCTCACAAAACAAAACCCTTAGTTTGGTGCAGGAAGGTCTGAATAGCTGGCCCCAGCTACCTCATTGAGAGTTCCATTAGAGACTTAACAGTTGCATCTTGTTAACTTCACCCAAGGAACAAGCATGACACAATTTCATTCAATTCATCCTCCCTCTGTCTGGAGTGTTATTCCTGCCCCCACTATTCCTCCTGGCGATACTCTCTATCCCTCAAGATACAGTTGACCTTCCTTTGTCTGTGAAGCCTTCTGTAACTTTCCCAGGTGTGAGGTCAGCTGCCCCATGAAGCAGGTACTATTATGGTTTGAATATGTAATGTTACTCGCTGACTTGGGGGTGGACTGCTTGGTTCCAAGATCCTGGCATTATTTGGAGATGCATGAGAAACTTTAGAAGTGGGAAGTAGGTTACTTGGGACATGACTCTGAATTATCTGTAATCCATGGCTCCTATCTTACTCTCGGCTTCCAATTAGCCATAGACTGAATAGCCCCGTCCTCCACACACCTCTGTTGCTACAGTGTTCGGCCCCACCACAGACCCAGAATCCATGGAGCCAAGAAGTATGAACTGAAACCTCTGAGGCTATGAGCTAAAATAAATATTTCCCCTTTTAAGTTAGACTGATAGATATTTTGATCACAGCAAAAGCAAAGCAAAATCAACTAATCCAGGAATCATGGAAGCTGCCATCTGGCTTTCCTTTCCTTGAAAGGAAAATCTAGGAGGTCATAAAATGTTTAGCACAGTCAGTTTCCCAACAGGCAGCCCTTGATGTGGCAATGAGTGTACAGCTATGAGGGTGAGGTGAAAGGTGCAATGGGAACCCACAATGCTGGCTATTACAGGAATGTGGAATGTTCACTAAGGAAAGCCTCAGGGAAAAAATAGAGTCAGCTCAGAAGAGAGACCACATGGGCTACAAGCAGCAAGGCCATAGGAACAGGATTGCCCAAGCCCATTGGCATTCACAGCATGTAACCATGTGCACCTGAATGTGAGCTATTCGTGGAACTACAGGATTTGATGTTTGCCTTGCTGGACTTCAGTCTTGCTCTGGCCCAATATTTCCTTGGTATTCATTTATCATCTCCTCTGGAATGGGAATGATTACTGTGTGTCATTTTATGTTGGAAGTATGTACCTCGTTTTTCGTTTATAAGGGATCACAGATAAGAGTTACCTTGAGTCTCAGTAGCGTCTACACCTCGACTTTTGAAATTTTGGAAGATTTTGGGGACTCCTGGAGATGAACTAAATGTATTTTGCATCATGAGATGGCATTATAAGTCTTTGGGAGTCAAGGGCAGAGTGTTATAGCTTGAGTTTGAAATGTCCTTTATCGGTTCATTTGCTAGGCACTTAGTCCCTAGCTGGTAACACTGTCTTGGGAGATTTTAGAAACTTGAGAAGGTGAGGTGGATGAACTAGGTTACTTGGGGCATGCTTTTGAAGATTATAACTGGTACCCAATCCCTTCCTTTTTCTGTGCTTCCTATCTGCCATGAAGTGAACAGCATTCTCCTCCACATACACTTCACCATAATTTTCTGCCCAAGTGTATGGGGCCACGTGACCATGAAATGAACCCTCTGAAACTGAGCCAAAATAAACCCTTCTTCCTTTAAATTGTTTCTCTTGGGGACTGGAGAAATGGCCCAGTAGTTAAGAGTCATTGCTGTTCTTGTAGAGAACCTAGGATAAGTTCCCAGTACCCACATGGTGACTCACAGTCACCTATAACTCCAGCCCCAAGGTATCTGGCACCTTCTTCCAGCTTGCATGAACATCTGTACATACATAGTACACATATATGCACTCAGTCAAACACATATACACATAAAAAAAATCTTAAATTGTTTCTCTCATGTATTTGGTCACAGTAACGGAAGTCTAATCCAAATACATTCTTCTATAAAATACCTATTTGGTCATGAGAGTTTAGGCGTGTCTTAGGCCCCCCACAAGATACAAAGGTTTGCAAAGTTTGCCTGGGATGTGATTGTGTTCTTTTTTGTATTTTCAGAACCTAGAACAATATATACGCAATGCTCCATAATGTGTTGTTTAATCGCTCTTTATTCTACAATCCAGTTAAATATGAGAAGTTATCCTGAGATTTAAAATTCAGAGCTCAAAGTCTTTGCATACACCATCGCTCTCCTTCTGTTTGCCCCTTTCTTTCATTTTTTACCTTTTTCAATATCTAGCTCAAGTGAACTGTCCTAGGAAGACTTTCATAATGAACTTCACGTACCTCTCTTTTTTACTTTTCTTGTTTTCCTCTCAGCAATAATGCAACTGTAGGTTCTATAATCATTGAAATTACCATGATTCTGTCTCCTAGAGCCTTCAGATAATGTTCCCTCTCAAAATCCCCCTCCTACATGCATGGTGAGTCTTCAACAGAGGAATTCTACGTCTAGTTTTGTTTCAGCTATTGCCAGGATGGCTCTTTCCAGTTTGTAAATATTTATCCTCAATTAAGAGTAGCCTGGGACTCTGACTCATGACTTGGGATCTCACATTGCAATGTAAATCTTAAGCTTCTCTGTTGCACAAAATATTTAGTCCTTGTGCAAAGAAGAGATACTCAACTGGGTCATTACGGGAAATTTGCTTTTCTCTTTCTGATGAACTTACACATGTATTGCACAGGAACTGGGTTAAGGATGGCAGCAGTATCCCCAAACAAATAAACACAAGAAGTACATAGACTCTAGTGCAAGTTTGTTCACCTGGAACAACTTTGGTAGAGGCACTCTTTCCGGGACCAGGATATAAGAGTTAAAAGCACCAACTGAAGTAGCTCATATACCTCGTTCCAAAGTCTCTCTCTAGAGTTTATGAATTGTTTAACACTGGCCTTCATTCTCCAACCTATAGAATAAGGATAGTAATTGTTCCCACCTCATGGGCTGTTGTGAAGAATGAGTCAATTTCTGGTAGCCTGGTTTCTAAATGTGAGGAATTACTATTTCTCTCATCCTCCTTCAGGTAAAAGATACTTGTCTTTGCATTATTGTTCTAAGTCACAGGAAATTCCATGAAAGAAGCTGGGAGCTCACCAAATAAATCTTGCCAAAGCCAAAGTGTCATAAGCCAGGATAGGCAATGGAGATCCAAAGGATGAGGATGCCACACAAAGCTGAAGGAGCCCACGCATTTAGGTGAGTCAGCCATTAAATACATTTCTAGAACAGCTTGAGGATGTGAAGGCAAGAAAGATAACATGTGACTGAGTTATTAAAACATGCTGGCCAATTCCCCAACTTTCTCTTCCCAAAGCTCCCAAACTGACTATGGTCACAAATGAGTATAAGGCAAGCCTGGCCTCAGGGCAGCAGGTGCTAAGAGCTACCTTTAGTTAGAGTGAGTGCACAGAAGTCAACACAGCTGTCTTTGGTTCCCAGGTGTGCCTTGGGAAGATGATGCATTTGCCCACTGTTACATCTGTGCTTTTATCTTGCCAGTGTTTGTGATTTAAACTTGCAGCATTCAAGATAAACCTAAGTGGAGGACTGAATGATGAGTTGATTTTGTAGTCACTGATCTCATCGATAGATTTTAGACTTTTGGTTATTCTGTTTCTATCCCTGAGTCAGTAACGGTCCTGCATTTTGGTTTTTGGTTTTTGTGTTGACTTTCAGTCAGCTTTGGGATTTGACCATTTTCATATACTATTTTTATTTTATGTATATGGATGCATTGCCTGCATGGATGTAAGTGCACCAATGTCCTGCCATGCCAAAGGAGGTCAGAAGAGGTCGTTCGATCTCCACGGTTCTTAGCTGCCATATGGGTGCTGGGAATTGAATCCAGGTCTTCTGCAAGAGCAGCCAGTGCTCTTAACCACTGAGCTATTTCTCCAGCCCCAGATTTGACCATTTTATCTACTGCTGAAATGGATGCTATCATTCAATAAGTGGAAAACAACTAGCTTCCATGCTCTGGCCTGACTAGGATACAATATTGCTAATATCTAGCAAAATGTTATATCTAGATGGTATGTAAAAAGGATATGTGCTTTGTATTAGCTGCTGTTCTTTTCATTGAGACCCAATATGTAACAAAAAGCAGAGTACAGGAAGAAGGATTTATTTCCCACTTTCACAGTGAGGAAGGCAGGGGCGTGGGGAGCTTGTAATGCAGATTGTTATATTTCTACAGATCTGAGAGCAGAGACAGCAAGGACAGAACAGGAAGCAAGGCCAGGTTGTACAGCTTGAGGTCTACCCTGTGCAATGACTTACCTCTCCCAGCTAGCCACTCCCCCAAATCCCCACAATCTCTCAAAACACTGCCACCAGCTGGGGACCAAGTGTTGAAACACATGGGCTTGTGGAGGCCATTTATCATCCACCTCATAAGACTCCGAAAACAGATTTTCCTCTTGCAATATTTGTCTTCCTATATTGTTCATGAGGCTAATTTAATGGCTGAAAATGAGCACATGTAGACTATACGTCATACTTACACTTACTTTATTCCCCTGCTTCTTTGTCACACATTTTTTGATATTTGTGATGTTCTGTCTCCTCTCCCTTCAAAATAAACAAGGAATTCCCTCTCTCTCTCTCTCTCTCTCTCTCTCTCTCTTTCTCTCTGTCAGTGTGTCTGTGTATCTGTGTGCATGTTTACTGGGGATTCAACTCAAGGTCTTGCACGTGCCAGGCAGGTTCGTTACCAATGAACTGTACTGAACTTTTTATTATTGTTTTTGACAAGAGTTTCTTTGTTTCTGAGGCTGGCCTTAAACTCAATAGGTAGCCCAGCAGGGCTCAAACTTGAAATCCTCTTGCTTTAGCCTCCTAAATTGTTAAAATTTTAGGTGTGTGCCACTAGGCAAACCTGCCTTTTAAATTTTAACCTTTCACTATTGTAAATTATTTCAAACATATTCAAAATTTGAGAGTCTAATAAGTGAACTCTCATGGATTCATTGCTTACTTTCAACAATCATTTTTGTTTCAGCTATCCAATCCTCTCCCTAATTTAAAAATTGGGAGAGAAGTATTTTAAGACAAATCTCAGACATTATGTCATTTCACTCATAAAATAAATCAGCGTGTATCCTTCTCAAATTCCTTTTTAAAATTTTGCCATATTACTCCAAATAAAACCAGCAATAGCTTTCTAAGATCAGTTAATATTTAATCTGATTTTGATTTTACCTGATTTACCTTACTTCAAAGAAACTTTTGAAGTAAGAAGATGAAAGCTGTGGGAAGGAACATGCCTTGCTCGGAGTCACAAAACCACTTAACAAAAGAGTTGTGAAGAAGACCCATGGTCCTGTGGTCTTTTTGCCTTTTCTACACTCCTTGTTTTTTTTTGTTGTTGTTTATTTTCCTTCCTACTCCCCACTTATAAGCGTGCTTTGCCTCTCCTAGCCCTTTCTCCTTTCTATCTTACAAAATGGCCACAAAATTTAAGTTTAGGGCGAACATACAATAAAAAATGGGATGATAGTTATGAATTAAAGATGCTCTATGTGTCCTTCTTGGGAGATTCGGGGGCTATTCAATGCCAAGGCCGAAAGATAGCTAACTGGCTCAGATGGCTTGTGGCAATCTCTTCCTCAAATGTTAAAGTCAATGGCATCCCAGGTTTCTGTCTGTACAGGCTTTGTTCTTGTTCTGGGTGTCCTGCTTTATCATTTGGATATTTGAGAACTTTCCAAATACTTACCCAGCACTTCAGCTCTTGTGGAATCAGTGGCACACCCTAACACAAACAAGAGAAACATTGTCAGGGGCAGGCCAGATGCACTATAGAATTAGAACAAGTATTAACAGCTTTTTATAGCAGCTGCCTTTCAGGGACTGCTGCATGGTGAGCAGGTGGGCCCTAAGGGCTAGTGAAATGGTCCAGGAATAGTAAGGCTTGAATATACTGTGCCAGAGTTCTGGATAAAGATCAGCCTAACTAAAAACCAGGTTGCACACTAAAAAGTCTGCGAAATTTCAAATGGGCAGATTGTGGCATACGAGATGTGTTCAGCAGAAGAATTTGAATTTGTATACAGACTCCAAACAAATGAGCAAGCAAATAAACAAATCACACAGCCAATCTATGATCAAGCAGGCATGTAAATGAAAATCGTGTTGAACTTCAGGTTTCTTTCTCTTTCCTTCAGATGAGTATTTCTACTAAATAATTGTAAGACTTCAGCTTTTTGCCTCATTGTCATGTAACATGTTTAATGCAAAAGAAATGTAGTTGCTCTATTGGGCTGAAATCAAACTGGGCCAAGTGCTTAAGAAAGCTGACCAGACTGGAGAGATGTCTCAGCAGTTAAGAGCATTGCTGTTTGGGAGGACCAGGGTCCGGTTTCCAGCAAGCACATGGCAGCTAACAACCGTCTGTAACTCTGGATCCAGGGCTTTGGATGCTGTCCGTTGGCCTCTGCAACTACTGTGCTCCCATTGTACACATGCATACAGGCAGAAAAAACACAACACATAAAATAAAAATAAATCTTTGGTGCTGGAGAGATGGCTCAGCAGTTAAGAACATTGGTTGCTCTTGCAAATGACCCAGGTTCTGTTCCCAATACCCACATGGGAACTAATAATGGACTGTAACTCCAGTGCCATATGATCTGCCTCCCTCTTCTGGCCTCTGAAGGCCTTATGCCACACATGGTGCTCTCATGCATACGCAAGCAGGACACTCATACACATAAAATAAAAATAAATAGGCAGGCATGTTGGCACAGGCCTTTAAAAAAAAAGAAAGCTTATCCACTCATGAGGATATTCCTTTGAAGCAAGCGTTGGTTCTAGCCAGGCTGGAGCAACGCTAGGTAAAACTAAGGAAATGCTTAGGCTCTTAGGTTTTCTTTCATGGTGCCAGAGATCAAACCTAGGACCTTGTATACGCTAGTCAAGTATTCTACCACTGAGTTAGCTACATCTACAGCTGTGGTTCTTGGATTTTGTTCTTTTTGTTTTCAGGCTGGTTCTCACTATATAGCTCTACCTGCTCTGAAATTTGCTATGTAATCCAGCCTGATCTTATACTTTCAACAACCTTCCTGCCTCTCTCTCAAGTGCAGGATGTACAGGCCTGTGCCTATGTGCCTCGCTTGGTTCCTAGATTTTTAAAATAACACCTGAAAGTGCTTAACTGTAGATTACTCAGAAGGCAGGATAACTCCGAACTGGAAATCTGTGAAAGCTAGCTAGCAAAAATAGCTTGTTATTCTACAGGTCCAAAGCCAAGCTCTTGTTACTCCTATTAGTCATTTCTCATGATTACCAGTGCAACTCTATTTAATTTAGTTTAGTGTTATGATATAAAATCAGGAGAAACAGAGTCTCCCAGGTAGATTGAACTATTTAAGTCCTTGTTTTTCTAGTCCTACTGGGGTCTAGAAACCAAATTTCTTGTTCTTCCACTTACACAGTAAGTAACCTTTCTTTACCATAGTTTTCCTCAACTGTTAAATAAGGGGACAGAATTTATGTGAGATTTCAGTGACTTCGTGCATACAAATAGCCATTTGTCCATTCACTTAACAAGTACTGTTTACATTCTTCCATGTATGCTCATAGGAAGGAACTAGGCACCATGAGGCAATACAACAACATGAAGACAGGCTCCTTCTTGAGTCTGTGACAAAAATCTGCATCTAATGAGTAAAACAAACCAATTGGGGTTACAGGGAGACCCTATCAAAGAAACATGGTTTTGGTGAATCATAGACCATGGAGAAAACTGAATGCTATTTCTTAGCAAATTGACATAGACTGGAGCTACCTTCTAGAAATCAGAGTGGAGTACTTGCCTAGCACACATTCTGGATTCTATGCCCAGCACTGCATAAATACCAGATATAGTGTCACAACACTGTAATCTCAGCTCTTGGTTGGTGGATGCAACAAGAGCAGAAATCCAAGGTTATCCTCAGCTACATATCTAGTTACAGGCCAGCCTGGGATATATGAAACTCTGTCTCAAACAACAGAAACCAAGGTCTTGCTATATAGCTCAGTGACAGAGCAACTGCTGAGCATAGGCAAGGCTTCGAGTTTGATGGGCAGCACTACAACTTTTTAAAAAAAAAAAAAAGGATAAAAAACTTGGAGAAAGCTTTTCTTACCCTGGCCTCTTTCTTTATGTCTTCTGCTGTTTGTTTTACTTCTGCTTAGTTTTATCTTGAAGTATATTTTATCATATATTAGGATAGTGATACCTACTTGCTTTCTGGTCACATTTACTTGGAATACTTTATACCATCCTTGCATACCAAGAGAGTGTCTTTCCTTGAATGTGAGCTGTATTTCTTATATCTAGCAAAATGATGGATCCTGATTTTTGATCCAATCATCTAGTCTGTTTCTTTTGATTAAAGGGAATTGAGGACATTCATATTCAGAGTTACTTTTGAAAGATGACTATTAATTGCTGTCTGTGGCAATCACTATACTAACACTACAGTGATACCTGAATAAGCAGCCTGACTCTACTTTTAAAAGTAGGCCTGAACTTAGAGGGCACCCAGTCCCCCAGATTGTCCCCTCCAACTGTGCTACTGAGTCAGGCTTCATCCATAATTTTATTTAAACCATTTCTTCAACATTAATTGGGGAACTACAAACTTGGATCTACCCTCATCTTATCTTACCATGCCTTCCCTAGGCCTAAAACGTCTCATACAATGTCAAGCATTCTCAGTCTTCACTGTTTTCAATTTTCAATAAATAGATAGATATGAATGTGATGCCCTGTAGTGCTTTGATTTGTTAATTCTCAAGCATACCCACATTCATTCACTGTCAGGTGGAGGGCAAATTGAGTGTCCCAGGGGTCAAGACCAGGTATTGAGGTACAAAGAGCACATGGCTTTGTGCACTAGTTTGTATTATAAACAAAATAAAAAAATCTAAATTTTTGTTCATTTTGTAAAAGTCACTCCTATAGCTGTCATTTTGCGGAAATTGTGGTGTCAGTCCTACATTGTGTAACTGCTACCCTAGCATCATTTTTCCCCATTAGGGGTTTAGGTATGCTTATCCCTTTTATTCAGTGCAAAGTTTTCCTTCCAATGTTATCTGTTAGGCTCGGTTAGTGGTCATAAATTCATTTAGCCTCTTTTTTCGTAGAAAGTTTTTCTTCTCCTTTGATTACAATGGATAGTTTTACAGAGTAAAGTCATATGGGTTGACATTACGTTCTTTCAGAACTTGAATTACTTTGTTCCTAGCTCTCATGTCTGTTAAATTTTCCATTGAGAAATCAACTGTTATTCTGATGGGCTTACCTTTATGTTTCTTCTTTCTTGCAGCTTACAACATCTTTTCTTTGTTCTATATATTTAGCTTTAACTATAATGTGTGGGGAGTGTCTTTTCTGGTCCTATATATTTGGTATTCTGTGCGACTCTTCTTCCTGAACAAGCTTCTCTTTCCTTAGTTTGGGAAGTTTTCTTCTTTCATTTTTGTTTTTATTGAAGTTATTTATTTATTTTATTGAAGTTATTATCTATGCCTTTTATCTAGAGTTCTTCTCTTTCTTCTTTGCCCATACTTTCTAGATTTGGTCTTTTCATTAGGTCCAAGGGTTCCTGTATATTCCATCCATCCATTTATGGAGTGTTTGTTTAACAATTTTCACTTGAATGATGCTTTGATTGAATTATTTCATTCTTCTACCTTGTCTTCAAACCCTGATAGTCTGTCTTCTGTGTGATCCATTTGATTGGTGACACTTTCCACTAAGTTTCTTCTTAGACTTCCTGAATTTTTATTTCTTCATTGAATTCAATTTTCATATCCTAAACTGTCTTCATCATTTCATTCAGTTTGTATGTGTGTTTTCTTGGGCTTCAATTGGGACTTTATTCGTGTTCTCTTTAAGTACATGTAGATGTGTATTGGTATCCTCTTTGAATTCCTTGAACTATTTGATCATGTTTGTAATTGTTCTTTTGAATTCTGTACATTGCGTTTTGTCTAAGTTGTTCTCATTAAGGACAATTACTATGGGATTGGTGATCTTTGTGAGAGACAATATTGTCTTGCTTATTCATATTCTTCATGCTTTTATGAAAGCATCAAGGCATCTGGAGTAAGTGATTCTCTTTTGATTTTGTTTTTTTTGGCCCACCAGGTCAGAGTCTGCAGGTGGGTAGCAGGATGGGACATTTGGGAAAGTCCTGAAGGGACAAAGCTGAGGAGAACAGGTCTCTTATCAGGACTACGTGGGTGGCTAAAGATAGTCCTAACGTGGGCTGAAGGGCTGGGCAGCTTGTGAAAGTCTGGAGGCCACCTACACAATGTGGACATCACCCAGAAAGCCTTTGACACAATGGATATAGATCCTGGTCATTGGGAAGTCCCTGGAAAGGTAGGCAGGGAGCTGAGAAACTCCACAATAGGGTCAACAGAAAGTCCAGGGAAACTGATCTTGAATTTTTGATATAGGGTTTCACTATGTCTCAGGTTATTCTTCAAGCCACTATCCTCTTGCTAGACCTTCCCAGTGGTAGGATTATGGGTGTGTGTTACGACAATCAGCACTCTTCCTCTTGCCTCCATTTCCTCTCTTATCAGAAGACTTCCTTAATCAATTCTCCATCCTGTCCATATGCATGCTCTGGCTCTGTCTTCCATTATACTCTAGGCACACTACTTTCATCCATGCTCCATACTGCTGTATATTTTCTATCTCTCCGTCTCCCTGTCACAGGCTTCTATGAGCCTGAGTTCTATGTCTTTAGTTTCTGCATCTGTAATATATGAGGATTGACTCAGCTGACCTTCATATGAAATGCTAGCTCAATATTCTAGAGCTATTCTTTCTTTTGGCACCATAGGCTGCCTTGAATCTCAGCTACTACTGGATATCTTATATTGAATGTGACAATTATGTCATAGTGAGAATTATGTCTCTCAGAGACTTAACCTTTCTTTCCGAGGTTCCTGAAATGAAAAGCAATCCTTCCCGACTATGTTTGCATGAGTAAAGTAGGGACCGTTAGGAATGTTTGTACTATGCACTTCTTTTGATTTATGTGAAAAATGATGACTCTATTTTTAACAACAAAACACTTTATGTATCTCAACATGACCTTGTCTTCCTCTTTCTAAGAAGGCCTACTTCTGAACCTTTCTTTACCAGCAACTACAACTCAGTAGCTACTATGCTTCACTTTGTTTGTGAGTGCATTAGGTGTAAGTATAAAAGTGTAAGTAGGAGAAAGACTACAAGAACATGAATGGAACTGGAGATCGTATCAAGCAAAATAAACCAGACTCATAAAGACAAATTCTACATATTTTCTCTCATATATGGATTCTCCTTCTCTCAACACACACTCACACACACACACGTCATATGAAAGTCATATGAAGACTATGTGGAAAGAAGAAGATAGACTAGCAACAGGGGAGGGGAGTGAATATGGTCAAAATACAAGATACACTTGAAGAAATATGCCGTTATGAGGGGCTGGAGAGAGGGCTCAATGGTTAAGAGCACTTGCTGCTCTTGCAGAGAACCCGGGGTTTGGTTCCCAACACACACATGGAGGATAAAAACCACTTATAACTCCAGTTCCAGGGCATCTGATGCCCTCTTCTGACCTCTGTGGGCACTGCAAGACATTTATACGCATAAAATAAAAAATAATAAATAAGATATTTTTTAAAACCCAAATATGCCATTATGAAACCCATTGCTTTGTAAAATTAATATATACTAATGAAACTTCTTCATTAATAAGAAATTATGAGTATGAATGTTTTACTTGCATGTATATAGGTGCATCATGTGCATTCAATGCCCAAGAAAGTCAGAGTAGGCAGTCAGATCTCCTGGAAATGGAATTATGGACAGTTATTAGCTGCCATGTGGGTACTAGAAAGCAAACCTAGGCCCTCCTCAAGAGTAGGCACTGCTCTTTGGCCACTAAGCCATCTCTCCAGCCCCTGCATGGTTCTTTAAATAGATGTCCTGACTGAAAGTGTAGCTCAGTGGTAGAAGATTTTTCTCCCATGTGTGAGTCCTTGGATTTCATCCTTAGCACTAACAGCAAAACAAACAAACAAAAAAAAATAGGGAAACCACAAAGCTGCTTTTCTCAATCCTCTGATCTCTGCAACTTCCCTTCCCATCTACCATACAAACAGGCTGCCTGAAATTCGCACATCCTTCCCTGCCCCGCTGCTCTCCTTCCAGACCTAAATTCCCCACCTGCGGTGCATTGGTCTATTGTTCATCCATTCATGCATTTAAGCATTCATGGACATTCATTAACCATGGGCTTTCTATCAGGGTAGGGAGTGGAGCTGTTTCTCAGAGATGTTTGAACTGCTTTTTGAAAGTGGAGCTGTTTCTCAGAGATGTTTGAACTGCTTTTTGAAATTTGAAAGAATTTTCAGTGACACTGAGTGGGGAAAGCATTATTCTAGGCAAAGAAACAGTATCTATGAAAGATACACAACTCCTTACCAACTCAGGCACTCTAGAAATAACTCATTATACCTAGAGTTTAGGGAAAGAGTAGGAAACGATGTTGGAAAAGTAAGCTAAAGACAAATAACAGAGGGATGTATGTGTTGGAACTTTATCCATCAGACTAAAGGGAGCCATTGAAAGTTTTTTTGGCAGAAGATTAACAATCAGATATTTATATAGAAAAAAAGAAATAACACAGCAGGGGCAGCAGGATGCTCAGTGGGTAAAAGTACTCTTTGCCAAGCTTTATGATCTGAATTTGATCTCTAGGACCCACATGGTGGGAGGAGAGAACCAAGTCCTGCAAGTTGTCCACTGTCCTGTACACACGTACTGTGGCATGTGCACATTCACAGACACACCTACATGAATAAATAAATGTGAACAACTTTTTAAATAAAAATATCACTGTAGTGGTAACAGGGATTATAGCTTGCAGAGGAAGATGACCAAATAGAGAAGGAGTTGCCAGGTTACTATTGTGACATTCCACAGCAAAGAGAGGCTTGAGTCTAAGCAGCAGCATTAGGGCTTAACAGAAATAGACATCTAGGCACATGACTAGGGTATTTAGGAAGTAGGTGATAAGACTTAGTCACTGATTAAATGAAGGAGCTTTGGGAGAAGATTTATGACTCTGTTGACGGGCTGGATGGGAGTGCTCTTTATTGGAACAGGGAACAAAAGAGACATCAAGCTTGAAGGAAAAGTTATGGAACACATTGTACACATGTTGAGTGCACAAGGGTCTCCTTCAAGTTCTCCCACATAAACAGCGCCTGAAAGAAATGTGAACACCTTCCAAGTAGCTTAATGAGGAACTACATAATTCTCCATGAGTAGTAAAATGGGAGACTACGTTCATACTAATTACTTCATTTCCTACCAAGAAATGTATTGTATTTAGAAATCTTAATTTATAAAAAGTAATTTTAGAAATCAAAGCTTTTATAAAACTGGGGCATGGATGAGGAAAAATACAGTATTTTGGCCTTATTAAGTTATTAATACAGAACTTTTTAGCTGAGTTTGCATGAAATAAGTTGGCCAGCTTTACGCTCTTCATTGTAAAACCTTTACCCCCACCAAAGGACTTAGAGCCAACACAATTAGCTATGCTGGTGAAAAGGAGAATAACAGAAGTAATTGAAAACTACAGATGAATCAAAGCTCCACAGGCAACTCCCAGGAAAAATGTAGCCTCTCGTTCTTTTGAACCCCGGCTTGACCTCCCTGACACATGCAGCAAGGCAAGTAGTAAACTCTGTGGAAAAGTTTACAACAAAGAAAGTCTACATTAAGTAGCAAGTAAGTGAGGACAGTTGGAAGAAACAACAATGATAATGAAGCAGAAGCATAAAGATTGTTCGTTGTTATCACACAGTTATTGATGGGGGTTGGACTGTGTGAGAGCAAAGAGTGAAGGCTGAACTAGAATAGTATATGAGTGATTAAACAAAGACTGATCTTTATATGGATCGTTCTAGTTGCAATTAGATAAAATTCTTTGTTTTGTACAGCCCAAAAGGTATATAAAGATAAATGAAATTGGGTTGGAGAGATGGCTCAGTGTTTAAAAGCATTTACTGCTTTTGCAGAAGAATTGAGTTTGATTCCCAGCATCAGGAGGTTTACAAGTGCCTGTACCTCCTGCTCCAGGGAATCTGACATCATTCTGTCTAGCCTCTGAGGGTACCTTTATTCATATGAATATACCTATACAGAGACACACACATACACATAGTTAAAAACAAAAATATTTTCAGAAAAGATAACGTGATAGTTATTTGTTCACAGTTTAGGCCAAAATCTTAGAAGTTCTATCCTTCTCTTACACCCACACTCTATTCCAGCATGTTCGAATCCTTCTACATCTGAAATGTGTCCTAAATCCACCCACTTTCCTGTCTTCTCTGTTCTCTCTTCTTCCAGAAAATCTCATGCTTAGACTACTGCAGGAGCTCTTCTCCTACGAAATTCCACAAATTACTTTTCACTGAGCAGCCAGCATGGTCTCTGAAATCTTCCCACTAGGTCATGTTATTCCTTTGCTTAAAACCCTCCAATTCCTTCTTATTATGTTTAAAGGGGAAAACAATCTGAATTAATTTAAATGATCTAAGAAAGAATCTGTGCCATCTGGTCTCCATGTTTTTCTCCACACTATTTGTCACCCTAATCTTTCCTCTTTGTCTCCACAAGAGGCATTTCTTTGTGTCCCTCAACTAAGCCAAGTTTTCTCTACTCTCAAAACTTCTGCACTCATGGCTCTCTCTGCCTAAAGTCAACTTTCTTTCTATCACTGTTTGTCTAACGTCCTTGCCTGACACCCTTTCTTAGGCATTTTAACGTGTTTTACTATCATCACGAAATGAGTAAAGTGATCTTTCTCAGCATTCCTGATCTGATTCTTCTTTCTTTTCTTTTTATTGTGATATGATACCAAGAAAATTCACCTATTTTAAGTGTATAATTTTATAGTCTGTAGAATATACAAAGCATTGTGAAACCATCATTGCTACTGAATGTCACATATTGTCATAAATCACAGTCAAACCAACAATCGTTTAGCTGTTATCTCCTATCCTTCACATCTCCTCACCCCAATCCTAGACAATCACCATTGTGTATTCTGTCTCTGTATAATTATCTACTCTGAACATTTCATAGAAATAAACTTGTTTAAGATGTGGCCTTTGTAACTGGGTTATTTAAAGTACCATTGTAGTTTTGAAATTCATCTGTGCTCTATAGGTGCTTCATTCCTTCTTTGTGGCTGCATACTGCTTCATTGAATGGATATACCATATATTGTTTATTCATTCATCGAGTTGGTGGATAGCTGAGTTATTTCCACTTTTTGGCAATTGTAAATAATGTTGCTATGAACACTCATGAACAAGTTTCTGTGTGCGCATAGATTTTTTTTGTCATTTTTATAGGTATTTACTCATAGGTTACAATGCTAAGTCATATAATCAACTGACTCAGGACTGTGCTGAAAGGTTACCTCCTCTGAGAATTCTTCTCTGACTACTCCTAAAATAAATCACATATCTCCAGCATCAGTCTCTATTTTTTATTCTATTTTGTTTTCTACATATCACTTCCCACTATCTAAAATAAGCTTGTTTATTTTATTAGTTTATTTATCTTTTTACCTCCACTAGAACATCAGCCACAGGAACCAAGATCTTGTCAGGCTTCTTAACTGCCATGCTCTTAACTACTAGGTCACTGGATCAATATACAGTGGAGATTCAATAAATATTTACAGAAGACATGTTAAAATTTTTCTTTTTTCCCCAACTCAAAGTTTGCCAAGAAATGTACTAATGATTATTTTAGTGTTTTTCTGTTCTGCTAATTGTAGCTTGGAATAATTAAAATGTAGCCCAATTAATTCTAGGAAAAAAAAGTCTCTGTAAGAAGACTGTGTGGCTTAAACTTCTCACTTCCCTCCCAATGCCCTCACTTTTACCTTAGGAGTTGCAAAATGCAACCAAACATATATGACTCTGCTGTAAAAGACTGCAGCTGAGGAGGATACCAGAGAAAAGAAAACACCATTGAGGAAAATAAGATGTGAGATGCTCCACTTTGCAGAAGTGTGAATTGAGGCATTCTCTTCTTTGAAGTACTCTTCAAAGTGAATGGATTTTGAATCTTTAAATTAGATATTTGTATATATCTGACCTGGAAATCTTCCTAAGAAGAGCCGTATTAGGTCAGTATACCTTTGCCAGAGAATGACAAAGTGTGTGATAGCCTGATTTTGACCCTGATAAAAGAATCATTCGCATCAAATGAATGGTGCCTGTGCTGAGGTGAAGGAGAGAGAAGTCTCTAAGGGGTTTTGTCTTAGGTAATAGGAGAATGGGATGGAAATTTGTATGCACAATGTTCACTTAAATCCTGGCTTCAATTTGCTTTCATGTGCCCCTCTTTGAGAATGGAAACTTTTGTAAAAAAAAAAAAAAGCTAAATGTGATAGCTCATTAAAATTTCAGCAAAAAATCAGAACTGCTCCCTATGAAATATCTTCATAAGCTTCATAATATCTCCCCTCATTACTCTGCATTTCATGGATGTCTTTCAGAACCTGTGATTGGAAATGGCTGGTTGAATATCTTCAGGTTTAAACAAGCACTTACTAGAGATTGCTCCAGACTGATGACTCTTCCAAATCTAATGACCTTTTAAAATTTTTCAAAGGCATACTCTCAAAGCACAAAAGGAATCATAATTTCAGCATAAGCACGTATAAGAGCAAATAAATTTCTTCCAGTTGTTTGTCTTCTGATACATGCCTTGTCTCTAAAACACTACATGAAATAATGTGAGTGAAACGGATCACCATTTATAAGATACAGAAGACTATTATATGCCGTTTATGAGTACATGCAAATGAAATAAGAACACAAATAGCTTCATGAGAATGACGATCTCACACTCGGGACCTTAGCAGTCAGTGGGAGGATGATATAAGGAAAATATGTAGAAGCTTTCCTGCATTTGTCCATGCATTTGAGAAATGTTAATGGTACCTAGCATATGGTAACAAATGTACTTAAATTTAAAGTGTACTCATATAACCAGCACTAGATCTGTAAAGTTTTTATTTTTGAGCTGTGTGTGCCTGTTACACTGGCTATACTTTTTAGATACTTGCAATATTTAATCTTAAAATGACTTTTCAACTTTACAAGGGACCCCAAGTAGTTAACTTACCAACCCTTTAAATTCCTTCCTAGACGTAAGGGCCTATGAAAATCCTATCAAAAATAGGATCTTTGAGCAAAAGAAGTTGCAAACTTCTAAATAAACTATGCTACAATATGCCATTTGGAATTTCATATCATTAAAAATATGTTACATTTTTACTTATTTTATGTGTGTGAGTGTGGCGGGGTGGGAGGCGGTGTCCACACATGCAAACGCAGACTATTGTGTACTCGAGGCCAGAGGACAACTTGCAGGAGTTTATTTTCTCTTTCCAGCATGTGGGACCTGGGGATTGAATTCAGGTCACCAGGCTTGGTGGTAGGTACCTTTACCTCCTGAGCCGTCTTGCCAGCCCCTTATGTCATCTCAACACATATTGTAATACCAATACATAAAAGAGTATATTGTTTGGATTCAGTAAGAGGGCATTTCATGTGTACAGAACACCTCTGTCCTTTTTCTTCCTCAGCTACCCCCTAGTCCACTCTTGAATTGCCACAAAACTGATATGGAGAGCTCTTGTCTGTTCCCACAGGAAGTCCTGTCTCTTACTTGAAGGAAAAGATGCCCAGATTGGGAAAAATAACAGGGGCTCAAAGGTGTTTTTTCTGTTTTAGGTGTTGTGTTGTACATGCTGACCTCTACTGGTGTAAGACTCAACTTGCAAGTGGTTGGCTGCTACATTGCTTTCCTCTATCAACTTAGGTGATGCCCAATTTATAAAGAGGGTATGCATGTGGAAATCTAGGGCTCAAGGTTGCCTCTCCCCATTTACAGAATCATTATTTCACATAGAGTATGAGTTCCCCCGCAGCAATATTCACCAAACATTACATATGTTTTTGGGGAAAGTGGTGTGAATTTGGTTTGCGTGCTTGCAAAGTCTCTCCTATGTGATGGCCCTGCAAGCGCTATTGCTATGATCCAGAAAGTGTCTTTCCTTCTAAGAAAGTCATTTATCTTGTGTGAGAAGATAGAACATTAGCATGGGTGACTGTAAGAGGCTATCTACAATGCCATCTATAGAAGTACACTGAAGGAAGACTGAAGACCACAAAGAGGAAGATAGCACGTCTGTGGAGAAGAAACTGAGGAGCGTTTTTAATATGCAGTGGAATGTGTGATGGACAGTAGCAAGAAATGGGATAGAGTAATTCAAAAAGGAACAACCAAAGTACAGCAAGAACATCAGAAAGCTTATGCTGCCGGCTGGAGATGGCAATTATCCCTCCTGCTGGGCAAGAATATTAGAAAGTTGAAGGAACAGCCCAGGCTCTCCTTTGACATCAGAAACAAGCAATTTGTTGGACGAGCTTGGAACTGGACCATGAGTCTTCTAATTCAGGCAGGGCAGGGCAGGGTGACGGGTAAAGATAGACAGCCCAGTGAATTAACACTATGAACGGCTAGGGAAGGGTGGTTGGAATCTAGAACAGATTGTGGATTTGTAGAGAAGCCCTGGTGGCTACAAGTAAATAAGCAGTGAATTGGGACCATAGTTGTCACCCCTTCTGCCCCATGCCTCTTTTCTCCTCCCACCTCCCTCTGGCCAGCTGCAGCAAGAGACTAGTACAGAAAAAGCAAGAAAATGAATGAAGTGCTGAAGCTTGAAAAATAGCCGAACTAGCAAGTTAGATTATTGTTCTCTTTCTTCTGTTTCCCTCTCTTGGCACTATCACCTACTGGAGGAAAGGCTGTGGTGATGTTGGCCAAGGTAGAGGCTGGTGGGATGTCAGACTAGCCTTGGAAAATAATGGTTGGAAGTGCTGTTCCCCAAGAATATTGAGAAGTTTCCCTGCCATTCTTACAGACTTTTGAAGTTGGTTTTGTCATTGATGGCCCAATTAGGCCCTAGGCAGACCATGGGCGACAAATGAAAGGAAGTGGACATCCTCCAGGCTTGCAGACAAGGTAATTATTTCTAGGTGGTGGGCAGATGTGGTTAGCCATGCATACATCAAACAGTCTCCTTGCCTCTTTCTTCTACTTAGGAAGGGAAAGCTTATTTTCTCTTCTTTCCTCCTTTAAAAAAAAAAATACAGAGTCTTACTATACAGCCCTGGCTGGCCCGGAATGCATTCTGCCTCTGCCTCTGCCTCTTTGCCCCTCTGTCCCTCTGTCTCTCTGCCTCTCTCTGCCAGAGCCTCCTGAGTGCTCTATTAAATGAGGACACTACCACTCTGGGCCTTGTTACTACTATTTGTAACATCTATGTTGGTGGAAGCCTAACGTAACCAGCAAGGCCAGGGAGACATGAATTTTCAATTCAGTTTAACAGCAGCAATGATAAAGGTGGAATATCCAGCATTTGGGGAGGGAAAGTTGTGTGGCAAGCATAGCATATCCTTACCTTACTGAATCCTCACAGTACTGCAAAACCTTGACCTCAGGAGATTAAACCAACTTTACTTTGAGTGTTGGCTCCAACATTCCCTAACTCAGCACAGGACTTCACACAGAGTAAGAGCTCAACAAATAAGGAATAAACTTCCGTTCTTACGGTTTGAATGTGAAATGTCTCACCCAGGCTCATGTGTTGAACTCTTGGTCCTCAACTGGGACTATTTTAGCAGGGTTTATGTGGAAGCTTGAGGAAGTGGGGTCCACCTAGAAGATACAAGTCACTGGGAGCATCATTTTAAAGATTATTCCTGGTGCCCAGTCCTTTCCTTAGTGACTGTGTTTTCTTTCCTGTCTATTCTACCGCCATCTTGCTCTGCCTCACCACGGGCTGGAATCAAAGGAGCCAAGCACTAAGCACAGAAATCTGCAAAGTCATGACTTAAAATAAATCTTTCTGCTCTTAAGTTGTTGTTTTTGTTAGGTATTTTGGTCATAGCAACACAGAAACTAATGCATTAATCAATTGACTGATTAGCAATTAACATTAATAAACATCATTACATGTGTACAATCCTATGAGGCATTTGATATTATCATAACCTTATAAAAGAAAGACTAAAGAATTTATACAAATTTACAGAACTACTAAGCGTTAGCACCTGAATTCAAAACTGATTGGCAGCATCAAGTTTCTGTTTGGAAAGATAACAAAATCCTAAAGCTAGATAGTAGTGACCATTATACAACATTATTAGTAAATTTCATGCCTCTGGATTATACACCCCAGGAAGTTCACATTATCTGTTTCATATCATGTGTCCTTTATCACCCCCCAACACATACAACCCAAGTTATCAGAATCTGGAATTTCAACCACTGTGATGTCAATAACCATGAATGAGATGTTCGTTGCTGATTTTTTCACAAGGCCAACCAGTGATATGGAACAAGTCAAAAGACCTCTATTCAGACATAGAGGAGAACCTCATACTCATTTTCTACTACATAGTTATCATATTGAACTGATTCTTAATGACTTATTGTTATACTCAGATTAATATACCTCTCAACTCTCAACAGAGAAGTTTCTTTATGCAGCAGATGGTGATTAACACAGAAACCCACAACTGGGCCAATGTGTAGAGAATAAGAGGCTGCCAGATAACTATCCCTGAATAAGACACTTATATCAAACTTCTGCCTCCCAAGTCTCAGTAGAAGAGGGGGTGGAAAGATTGTAAGACCCAGAGGTGGTGACTGACCACAAGTAAACAGAATTTTCCATGACAGCGGGTCAGTTACTCACATGAACTCAGAGTAATGATGACAGCATGCACAAGTTCCATGCAAGCTCAAACTAGGCAAAATCCCAGCATGGAAGTGGATAATAAAACCCAATCCCACCTAAGGAAATTGTGCCAATCAACAGCTGCTGGGGGTGCAGAGATAGTCACCTGCAAGGATGGGGCTCTTGGTAGGTGAACCAGAATCCAGCAGATGGAGCTACACTGAAGACACTTGGAGACACAAATTGGTTGGTGGGGCAATAACAGGAGCTGTGGATAGGAGAGAAGATCTAAATAACATTAAATTATATTCTATGAAAATCACAAAAATGCAATAAAAAATGAAGACCTCTATTCAAATACCATATCTGTGTCTTTCTAATTGTGTTACCAGTGAGTAGTTAAGACTGGTCTGGGTTTTCTTGAGCTAAAATAGGAACCAAGTCTCATGCAAACTCAAAGGAGCCACATCAATTACCAGGGCCCCATGACATCGCTGGCTGACCTTGGAGAGAAAAGGAGCATAGGTGGCCTTGAGTCTCTCTGATAGGGAGGATCAGTAAGCCCTGGGTAGTTTACTTATTATTTCTTGCTCTTTTTACTGAAGTGTATGGCACCTATTGCATGGGACTTTTAAAAGGAAGCAAGATAGCTACTGATAGTGGAACTTGAGGAAGGTCTCATTGGAAAGGGGAAGGAAGATGAGCTCATATTGAGATAAACCATCTTGAGGGAGTTAGTACTAGATAAAACCAGTGTTTTCACACAGCACAAAAAACAAACCCTCACCAAAAGCAAGCCTAGTTGCAAAAATACTCTTTTGTCCATGGTTCTTGGCAGGGGGAGCTGAAAGTTCCCATCAGGCTCTTTGACCCCTCATACTATTCAGTGAAGAGACATATTCAAATAGAGCCATGTCCCCAGATACTCGGATCTTCTATGATGTTATGAGCAAAGATGAAACAGGAGGAACCCCATCTTCTTTCCATTTTCCTGACCGCACCATTTTCCCTATTCAAGTTCCATAAAGTTGTCACTAACATTGTTCAGGAATAGAGAAGTAGAAGCGGGAGATGTTGGCCTCTGTAGAAAAGCCAGGCCTTATCAGAGGCTATACAGCCAGCCTTGACTTTCATTAGACCTTAATACTGCAGAAAACCAGCATTGGGAATTGTGTATCACATATTTCTGATTAAAGCAGTTTGGGGTATCAGGATGCCTTCCATGTCTCCCCACCCCCACCCTGTACATTTATTCTGAAAAGAGCTTGCTGTAAGGTGTGACTGAAAAAACTGCCCCCCTCACCAATTCCAGGACAAGCAACTCCAACCAAACACCCAGAGTTCACAAATATCTGAGACATTTACAGCTCCCTGATTCAGAGTCCCTGACCCAGGGTTCACAAGGGTCTGTAAAAAGGGATTGCTTCCTGGCCAAAAGTTTACAATTTCCCTTGAACACCAATCAGATGTCATGAGAACCCCCTCCCCATAAAAAGGCCTACTGACCAGCTAGGCGGAGCTAATGGCTTATCTCTCTCTCTTCCGGAGAGTTAGCCTCTTGCGCTCTCCCTGAGGGGGCTTCTCTGCATTCTGATCTGGAGCCAGGCATGCCAGCCAGCCTGAGTCCCCCAAGATGAGGAAGCTAGTCTCCCCCATCTCCTTGGGGAGGTTAACCCCAGGAGGGCTAGCGTTTCTCCACTCCCGAGTGCAGAGAAGCTAGTACCAGATGGTCTTCTGTCTTTCCCCACTGGGGAAACCAGTCCTGTGCCCTTTAAAAATTGGTCCTGTTAACTCCCAAACTCTGGTCCATTTGTCTGCTGCATCTCTCGAACCCAGACCTTACACTTGTGAGCATCTTGACAGGAAAGTATAGTACTAGAGCCCTGGCTTATTACAGCCTCAGGAAGTACAGAAGGCCTCACTGTTGTTCTCCTCATTTGGCTCTATGAACTGGGCTCAGCCTCTCCAAAGAAAAACAAATATAAAACAACTCAGCAAGTGATCCTGGATGCCTGTGCTCCTGCTTCGTTCCTTCAGCTTTGCCTGAGGAATCTTACTTCCATTCATTAGGGCCTTTGATTCCCAACTAACTCTACAGCTCATGTCCTCACCTCTGTCTCCTACTGCCATAACCCTTTTGCCGCTAAGTCCCTTCATCTGGATATTAGCAAACTCGCTCAGGTGCCATTCCATTCATTTCCCAGCAGCCTCGCCCACTTAGCTTCTGCCCATGTGCCCTTGGATGTGGGGTGGGGTGAGCTTGTCTGGGAATCCCAGAGTCTACCTATTAATCCATTAAAAAGCTGTGCTCACACTCCGCCTGTACATTAGAACCAAGTTATGAGGTTGCAGAAAAGGTCTCAAAATCCTCAACTTGACCTGTCCCATCTCTATTTGTGCTGCCTCCTATGAGACTAATAAGAAAACTCACTAAACTCAAATTGCTCAGATATAATTATATGTGGAAACATTGAGTTTCAGGGGTTCTAAGGGAACACTGAATACATGCTGTCCACTTGCTGACACAGCAGAAATACAGCAGAATCCCTTTTGCAAACAATAATATGAAACACTTATGCTGGAGTGATGTAGACTGAGCTGGAGATTTTTTGGCTTCCTAAAGGACTTTGAGAAACATCGCATTGGGGTGGAGTGGTGGGTCAACGGTTAGGAAGGTGTGCTGCTCTTACAGAGGTCCTTAGTTCAGTTCCTACCACCTACATGCGTGACACAACCATCTGTAGCTCTAGCTCCAGGGGGATCTTTGGCCTTTGGCCTTTGTGGACACTTGTAATCTTGTGCACACAAATATACATACATACACACACACAATTTTTAAAATGATAAAAATAAATTAAAAAAAAAAACGAGAAAGAACAAAAATATTCCTTGGATATACTTGCTAAGATACAGTATAATCAAACCTGAAAAGAAACTGAGTAGTTTTGCCACTAAAATGAACTGGCAATAGAATTCTTCAGAGTTTCACTGGAATCAGTGAGCAGCTGATTTCCTGATCTGCTATGCCAGGAGCAGCTGGGAACTAGCAGATTTCACCTGAAGTCAAAAGCTGGCTTATATCCTGAACACTACAACAACGAGTCATAAAATTTCAAGGGGAAACAGAATTTGTGTAGTTGCCTGCCCTCTGGTGTCCCCAGAGCTGCAATGGCAGGCAGGGCTATAGGAAGTGTGGCAGCTCAGCCTGGGGTTTGTGCCACTCACAAATGCGTCACTGAGATTGGCATTCAGCCCACATTCTCCCCAAGCCTTGTTGCTCACACAGGGATTCTGCCACCTGGAAGCTGACCTCTTTTTTTCTAACTTATCTACCAAAGTTACCACTTTTTCTAGGTTTATCTTAGAAATTTCTACATAGCTTGATATTTCCATTTTCATACATTTTATTTTTCTAGTTAGAATAAAATTATTAGATGTCATTATGGCACATTCTCTTTTCTGCTCCCATGTCACATGTGTTTTATTGCCCTCCCCACTTCTTCAATAAGAGATGTATATTTTCTAAAGTTATCATAAAAGACTACTATGTGATAGACTATGCAGTTGACATGTAACCAGCCGTAGGGACACCATCACTTCTTCCAGCCCCAATTCCATACTCTGTGTAATTTCATGTATCTACTTCCACAGACAAGATCCTAATCAGGGCTGTCAACTCAAGGAAGTGACCCTTTCACTGTTAAAAGTCATATTCTTTACCTTCTACCACCTCCTCAAACCCAGTTAGCCACTAATCCTGACTCTAGTTCCATAACTTGATCATTTCACAAATATTTTATAGGTGTATTCAAATGGCATGTAATTTGAGGAAATTTTTTTTCATTCGCCACAATTCTCAGAATATTCATCCATATATTATTCTATTCACAGTTAGTAACTTTTTTCTTGGTGAGTTGTAGTCTACATATGTATATCTCAGTTTAACCAGTTACCCACTGGTGACCATTTGTGATGCTCATATGCGGGTTTCATATAAGTATAACTTTTCTCTAGGGTAAATGCCCAAGAATATAACTGCTGTGCTATTTGCTATGCCTGAGTTTAATTTTAAAGAAACTGTTCAATTGTTTTCCCCAGTGGCTGTACCATTTCACACTTCCAAGCCTAATATATGCGCTAGTTTCTCCACGTATTCAGCTGGGATTTGGTGTGGTCTCGCTTTTTAAGTTATTCTGATATGTATGCAGTAATAGCCCATTGTAGTTATAATTTAAATTTCTCTGATGGCTATAACAGTGTTGGGTACCTTTTCATGTGTTTATTCTAAAACTATTTTTGATAAACTTATGTATATTTCTTTCTCATTTTTAACTGGATTTTTAATTTTCAAAAAATTATTAAATTTATTTATATTTATGTGTGTGTATGTGTGTGTGTGTGTGTGTGTGTGTGTGCAGGCATGGGCATGCATGCAAACATACGACAATGCACCTGTGGAGGCCAGAGGACAACTTGAAGTAATTTTTTAAATGTTTCATTTGGAGATGTTTTTGCTGTATATGTGATTTGTTCATATTGTCTTACCTACAATTTTTCATTGTATTCACTCGAGCTTTCAGTGAACAAAGTTTCAAAATGTTTGATGAGGTCCCAATTGCCCATTTTTATTTTATGGTCCATACTTTTGGGACTAAATCTAATAACATTTTACCTAGCCTTAGATTCAAGAGGTTTTCTGTTTTGTCTGAATTCTTTATGGTTTGACATTTCCCTTTGAAGTCTGTGATCCAGCCTGAGATCATTTTGGTATATGATGTGGGAATGGTTTATTTTTGCAATGGGATGTCCAGGGGTTCTGGTATCATTTGTTAAAGGTGTCATCCTTCACCACTGACTTGCTTTTTCATCTTTGTGAAAACCAGTTGGGAATATTTATGTGAGTCTATTTCTGAGTTCTCTATTTCTTTCCTTTGGGTTCATTATGATCCAGTGATCCATGTATTCATTCCCTCCACCAATACATTGTCTTAATTACTATAATTATATGGTAAAGAAATTATATAGTAAACATTAAAAAATTATGTAATCAATTATCAAAATTATGTAATCAGTTATCAAGTAGTGCACATCATCCCACTCTGCCTTTGTTGTTTTAGCTATTTCAGAGCCTATGACTCTGCTTCAGAAGAGTAAAGAGGAGACCTGCTCTAGCAAAATGAATAGTTGGCTGCAAATCCAGTCTATAGGAATGTTTGACAGGTTCACATTTGCTCACAACTGCCATATTCTGAAACGCTTGTACCTGGGCTACAACCAGGACCAAATGTCCCAATATTCTAACCTTCGCATTTACAAAGTAGGTGTCAGCTACACCTCTGGAGAAGACGTCATTTGTTGGCATAACCCTATGCTTTAGT
Source organism: Eospalax fontanierii (assembly GCA_035773235.1). Taxonomy (NCBI): domain Eukaryota; kingdom Metazoa; phylum Chordata; class Mammalia; order Rodentia; family Spalacidae; genus Eospalax; species Eospalax fontanierii. The sequence goes on from CM069525.1 coordinate 96,797,773, forward strand.
TTAAGTCTCAATATACAGTAGATCTCTAATAAATGCTCAGACTCTTCGCTCCAAGGTACTTCTCCCTTTTCCCAACCATAGCATTATCCCAATGAAGATGGGTAAATAGAAAAATGGTCTACTTCATTCCCTCTTCATTTATGTCTACCTATTACCTTTCTCTTCCGATCTAAAACTCAAACTTCAGTTTTCCTGGAAATGGTGCCCTGAGGACCAGAGCAGCTCACGGAATAATTACACTATCTTATTTCAGTTCACTAAAGTGCTAGAGCTGCTTCAAAGGCATTACAACAACTTTTAAGTGTCCCCAACAGCAGTAGGATACTCAGTCCCCATAAAGAAATACATCAGGACTTCAATCAGGTGATAGCCTCCAACTATAGCATATTTAGTGTATACCTTAGCTTTACAACTGAGGCCATTTAAGATCCTACTCAGTGGGGCCTGGAGTGATGGCTTGGTGCTTAAGAACACTTGCTGTTTTTCCATATGACCAGGTTTGAGTCCCAGCACCCGCATGGTGGCTAACAACTGTGTGTAACTCCAAGGCATCCAACACCCTCTTCTGCCCCCTCCCTATACTGCACAAACATTGTGCACTTTCATACATGCATACAAAGAACTCATACACATAACGTTTAAAAATAAAAAAGATCCCAGTCAGTCTCCAGATGCACACCGAGTGCACGGCGAGGGAAAGGACACCACCATTGTTTAAGGCTACTGCAGGAGAACTCTGTGAGCAGTCTTCGTGCTGATACTTCTTGTTGAGCTGGCTTAGATTCCTCGGAACTGTATCAGTCTGAAGCTTTTCCTACCTAGGCTTTGTACTCTCTTCTCTTTTATACAGGGCATGCCTGCAAGCGCTATGAAGTCTTCCTACACCTACTTCTTTTTTTCCATCTTCTTTTGTTTTTCATTGATTTTACTTCTCATTAAAATCTCCTTCATTCCTGGGGCTCAGTAGTTAAGAGTATAGACTGCTCTTGCAAAGGACCAGAGTTCAGTTTGCAGTACCCACATGGCAGCTAACAACCATCCTAACTCTGGTTCCAGTGGATCAAAGCTGTCTTCTCTCCTCCATGGGCAATTCACGCACATACATAGATGGAGGCAACATACTCATACACATAAAAATAAAAAATAATAATTTTTTTTAAAACAGGAAAAAAGAAAGGAAAATTTCTTTAATTCTTAACTCCCTTGGCTTATATTTACTAAGAAAAAAATAACAAAAACAAAACAAGATACCCCTAGCACTTTCTGGATTTTAGGGTCCCTGATTCTAAAATTCCTTCAAGACTAGAAAGATGGCTCAGTGGTTAAGAGTGTTCTCTGTTCTTAGAGAGGACCTAGGCTCAGTCACTAGTACCCACATCAGGAGGCTTACAACTGCCCGTAGTTCCATCCAGTTCCTGGGAATCTGACATCCTCTGGCCTCCACAAACACTTACAAGCACATGGTGCATATATACTCACATAGGCACACACACATAAATATAAATAAAAATACATTTCTAAATTTCCATCAGATGTTACCCTATGACTCAAAATATTTTGGTCTGGGATCCTTCATGTTGGCATCCTATTCTAATAGTCTTCTCATCATAAACCACAAAACTTTCTCTTTGACAGAATCATCATCTTCACATTTTCTCTAGAGTCTCAAGAACAGTGATCACCAGTATCTTCTAAATATCTGATTAGAGGATCAGATTTGAGGATTTAAAACCTTAGATTCTTCACTAAGTTCCGTTACTAATTTCCTTTTGACCTTGAGCATATTTATTGTCCTTTATGTAACTTGATTTTCCCATATATAAAATAAAAGGACTTCAACTAAATGGTCTTGAAGGTTCATTCCAACTTTAACATTATACATGTATCAAAGCATCTTTTGGACAGGGAGATTCTACTGGGGAACAATTTCTCCTGCCAGTAAGAATGTATGTATGATGATATGAACTTGGCTCATATTTGAACATGAGTTAACTTGGATCACATGGGGAAATTGAAGAAATGGTGACAGGCCAAGATGTGGTAGCAGCAGGGGTAAAGGCAGTTAGAACTCCAGGCCAGAGGGGAAACTAAGGTCTGTAGAAAGGAAATAGGCACACCAGCCATCATCCTGCTAGGTCATTAGTTTCAAAGGGTCCACCTAAGTAACACGTCATCAGTGTTACTGAGCCGAGCATCAGTGAGGAATCTAGGACCATTCAAGCAGACAAACGTGAGCACCCAAGGAAGAAAGGAGACTGGAAAGTCAGGGAAAGACAGGAGACAGAAAAGACAGGCTTCTACCATCAAGAGTTGTAGCACTAAGGTCAGAAAAGTAGGTAGGAAGATGATAGGGAGAGAGATGTTGGAACCTCAAAACAGACTTGTTATGGAAAGACACAAGAGCTTCTGCACAGTGATGAATGCAGTTCATAAACAAGTATTGTAAAATTCAACATACTGAGTAAATTTCTATTATTTTAATCACAAAATGTTAAATAGTTGTGGTACGGAACATGTTATCTTGCTTATTTTCATCTTCCCAAATTGTATTTCAAAAAATAACATTGCTTAGTACAACGTAAATATATACAATTATCATTTGTTAATATTTTTAAATGTTTAAGCCCAGAATCAGGCATATGTCTCATAGGCAAGCTTCCTCAGCTGTTTGAGCCTCATTTACCATGGGCAAAGATATAGTCGTAATCACACTTGACTATAGGTCTAGGGAAAGGATGGAATAAGATGCCCTGGAGAAAATATTGAAGTCTGTGCCTGGCATATGTAAATGCTCAGTAAATGTGAGCTACTATTTGTTTCCCTTGTTTGACACTGAACTTGAATAATACAAACCCCTTCTCAGTAGCTCCCTAATTTGTGACAATGAAAGCAGGAGCTCTTGCTGTTGTTTAAAAGTTACAAATTCTCATTCTAGGGAAAATGCTCATTAATATTCTTAGCACTGTTTCTTACAGACATCACCAGGGGCTGGGATTTATCTAATGTGAACAATTTAATGTAATTTCTGTAAGCATACACATAGTCAGCTTCCAATTACTCACTCTAATGGAGAAGATCAGAGTCATGGGTAAATCTAAAACTGTTTGGCTTGGAAATGAACTAAATAACCTTCTTTTGCATCACATTTACCTTTTGGATTTCTTTCTGTTTTGGTTAATAACAAATTAAATTTACATTCCGTAAACACATGAGGTGGCAGCAAGTGACAATGCATAGAAATATTCTTGAGGGAAGGAGAAGCAAAGATCATGACATCAGCTGGTGCAAATGAAGACAAGATTTAGGATACATTTTTTATCCGTGATTCTCAGAATTTAGAAGAGGTAAAAAAATCATCTGGGGAATTTATTAAAATTAGCATTCACAGCCTCCATCCTTAAAATGGTTGATTGAATACTTTGGCAAGGTAAAACTGCTGGCGACAGAAGCCTGATGACCTGAGTTTGAGACCCAACATCCACAGTGGAAAGAGAAAACTGATTCCTGAAACTTAGCACATGTAAGGCCCAGAGTCTGAATCCCAGTACTTCCAAAAAGTTCCCCTAGCATTAAATGGACCATTTTAGCTATTTCTTATAACAGCTCTTTGGTGTTAAGTACATTCACATTGTTGTACAGTAGTTCTCTTGAAGTGCAGAATCTCTCTCTTTTTTATCTTGTAAAAGTAAAACTTTATACCTATTTCTTGTCTCTCTCCCTCCCTTGGTCCTTTATTATTTTTGATGAAATGCTTCATATGAGTGAAACAATACAGAGTCTATCCTTTTGTGAGTAAACAACATGTCCCTGAGTTTTATCCATGTTCCAAAATGAGAACCGATTACCTTCATTTTAAAAGGAGGTAGGGGTGAGATCAGTATAATGGTGTACACTGGATAATCCCAGTACTCTAAGAGCCTGTGGTAGAAGGGTTGAAAGTTCAAGACCAGTTTGGGCTAAATAGTGAGACCATTTCTCTAAAGAAAACAGATGCTGTGGTTCATTTGGTAGTGTGCCTGTCTAGCATGCATGCATCCTGTGTTTGATCCCTAGCACTGCATAAACTGGCCATGATTGCACACACCTATAGTCCCAGAACTTGGAAGGTGGAAGCAGGAGGATTAGTTCAGGGTCATTCTTTGTTACATAGGGAGTTTAAAGCCATATTGGGCTACATGAAACCTCATCTCAGAATAAAGCCCCTATACTACATAGCCTCAACTATAACTGGTATTTCTTTCCCCTACCCTCTCAGAATGTTGGGAATACTGGTGTGTGCTGTCAAGACCAGCTTTCCTATCTTTTCATTCATCCATCAATACATGATGGAGTACTTTTCTATTCTTTTTAATTTTTTCCTCTTTGTTCCTGGTGCTGGGAACTAAACACACAGACTTACACATATTAGGCAAGTGCTGTACCGTTGACATACACATCCAACCCAGTTGTGTTTTTCTAATAAACACACTGGATGATTGTCAAGGCCTGATTTCATGCCACACTTTATTTTTATTTTTTGTTTTATGGCAACAAAGTCTTGTTCTTAGCTCAAGCTGGCCTGGAACTCACTATGCAATGCTACTACGTGAAGACTGAGGACCATATTCCATTTTATAAATGAGAAAACTTAGTTTCAAAGAGGGGAACTAGCCTGCCCAATGTCACAAAATGAATGGTAAATAGGCAATAGGACCTAGGTCACCCAACATTTCCTATAATGAACTAGGAAGAGTTGATGATGGATATAAGGCTCTAGACTAAGAAAGAAAGGTGAGAAAGAGAGATGGCCTATAGAAAACAGACTAATTGGTTTAGGTGCATCCACATTGGGTCGGAGGAGAGAAGGAAGAGGGTATTGCCTGCAGAGAATGTGAATGAGGTGAATTTCTTGGATCTTGGCCAACCAATTCCTTCAGAACCTACAAACTCAGCAGTTCCCAAATTTCTGTCTGTGCACCCAAGTCAATTCGGAAACCTGTGAAAAAGGATGGTTCCAAGACATCGTAATTTCAGAGGTCTAGTCAAACATTTATGCATTTTTAGGTAGATCCCCTAGGTAGCTCTCAATCAAATACATGGAACTTAACATTATGAAAAACACTTGTCCAATTTTCTCAAATCTTGAAGTTAGTTGCTGAACTACTTTAAGTTACCAAGATCTTTGGTAACTTCAGTTCTCCCTGTGAGATCATTACAGACCTTGGGTCTTTGTGTTGAGTTTGACACCCTATAAAGTGTTCTGAGAGAGTCATCTGGAAAGAAAAATGAAATTATGGCATTTGCAGAACAATGGAAGAAACTGGAAACCATTACAATAAGTGACATAAACCAGATCCAGATAGACAAATACTGATTTTTTTCTTTTTTCTCTTATATATGGAACTTATATTTAAAGTTATATATATACTCATGAAACTGGAAAGCAGATCATGAGAGTGTAAGGAGAGATCTCAAGGGAGCTGAGAAAGAAAATAGTGGAATACCTATGATAAAAAAGCAGAAGGAGGGGAACTAAGTGGGGACATGACAGGGGGAAGTCGGGGGGCACCAGGGGAGATGAATGAATGACAACAGAATAAAATGACACATGTGTATAAAGATGCCATGATGAAAGTTACGATTTTACATGTTAACTTTACAAATGATAAATAGAAAACAGAACAGATATTTAAAAGAAAGACAGCTTGGACATGAGTTTGATTCCCTGAACTATTATTTAAAAAGCCAGGTGGGGTGGCATGAACTTACAATTCCAGCATTGATGAAGCAGAGGTACATGGATTCCTGAAACTCAATGAACAACCAATTTAGGCAAATCAGTGAGTTCCAGGCCAGTGAGATATGCTGCCTTAAAAGGCAAAAAGGTAGATGCCCTTTGAAGAACAACACCCAAGGTCGACCTCTACTCTCTACCACATATGCATGTATATACACACACACATACACACACACACACACACACACACACACACAAACACACACGCACATGAAAGCCAGTTAAGTCCTCAGCTGCTAAATCTTAATAAACCCCAAACATTGATACATAAAATGAACAGATTTGTGATCCTCTTACCTCCTCCATTTGCAGCATGCTGGGAGTACAGATATTCACAACCACACCTGACTTTTAATACATGTGAGTGTGTGTGTGTGTGTGTGTGTGTGTGTGTGTGTGTGATTCTGAATTAGGTGACAATTAGGTGATATATTTCTTTTTTGTAAAATGCAGCATTATAGTGTCTTTGGACGTTATTTGGTGTTTCAGTAAATATTAGCTGGATGAATAAATTACTATCATTGAAATACATTGACTTGGGTGTTTTGAAGATCTGATTTATGAAATTGCGAGTATTTGAAAGCCATCTCTTCTTAGACAGCAATTTCCTCTCTTGCACAGCAGTAATTCTCTCTAAATGTGCCTTCCCAGAATAAAGGTATGACGTAAGAGAGTCGTCTGCATTATTGTGTTGAAAAGGCTCTTGAGATGCCTAGAAAAAAAGGATGTTTAGGGTTGCTGAATATGGTTATGATGTTATCTGAGATCTGAGATGCCACATGTGAAATGTACATATACATAAGCCTGTTTCACAAACAGAGCAGTGCCAGTGCAAGTTCATATATCTCACCCAACTATGTTCCAAGGGGGGTCTTGACTGTTGTTTATGCCTTTTGTGGATTAGTGCTTTGGATCTATTAGGATGCAGAAGGTAAGGTTCAACCCAGCTTTCTTCTACAGATCCATTGCGCTTTCTCAGGCAGGAAGGATTATCATCCTCCATTTGCCACTAGATGGCCTATCATTCAAAAATAACTACTTCATTCCAAAAATGGCATATGGAATAAAGTTAACATCATCATGTGAATACTGCCTTCATGATTTTTAGCCACATCATAGTACACCACTATTTACTTGCTACTTTTACCTAAATTAGCTTACATCAGAGATCAGAGGTTTCTTGAGATGATTTTTATTGAATATTTGTGAATTTCAAAGAGAACATCTCAATCAATCAATCATCTTTACAACCTCTTCCCCACCAACACCTCCGATAGACCCCCAACTGGAATCCATACATTCTGTCATCTGTGATCTGTATTAAGCCCTATTGTGTAAAGTTAGGGTCCCCAGATATTCCTCAGCACAAGTTCATCGAGTAAGGTCCAGTCACCCTATCTAGAGTCCCTCGCTTTAGGAAGATCAGCTTTTCTTCATCCAGCAGTAATCAGTTGCCAATATTTCTTCACCTAAGATTAGGGTCCACTATCCATTCCCGAGTTCTATGCTGGGATTTTGTCTCTTTGAGTTTGCATGATTCCTGCACATGCTGTCACAATTGTCATAGTTTCATATGAGCAGACTTCAGGAGCTTGTAGGACCCTATTTCCATATGGTTATGCACCTCCTCCCTGGATCTTATAATCTTTCTGTCCCCTCTTTTGCAATAGTCCTTGAGCTCTGGGTGGGTGAAGTTTCATATCGGAGTCTTTTCCAAGGACCAGCATTCTACAGACTCTTAATCTCTATACTTTGGCCGTTTTTGACCTTTTATGTTCCTGGCCCTCTGTTGCCTGAGGGAGTTTCATTAATGAGAACTGAGAGATTCATTAGCATCCTCTTTATCCCTTGTTCTGTGTTCCATGGGCCTTAGGAATAGAGGTTGCATTGTAGATGTGCCACTTAAGCTTGGGCAATTCACAGACACTGTCTGTTTGTGGTACTCTGTAATAGTCTCCTTCTGGTGAACAAGAAGCTTCTTTGATTGGTGACTAAGATACTTGTTTGCAAATATAAGAATACATAGTAAGAAATTACATTAGTCTAGAGATGTGACAGTCTTAGAGTTTTCTCTAAGATCTATGACCTCTCCAGTCATGTGTATTTGACTATATTTACAGTACCACAAATGAGTTTTCTTCCATTGAGTGGGTTTTTAGTCCAATTAAGTAGCTGTTGATTGCCCCCAAGATAAAAGTGCTACTAGTAGACCAACATTGTGTGCTTTACCGGTTATTAATGTGGTCATTTAGTCTTGAAGCTGGTGTTGGACCATCAATTGATGTTCTACCTTAGAAGCTTATATAGTGCTATGCAAAGCTATGAGAACTAGACTTCAGGGGAAGTGGTTTCTGGGTCAGTTCCATTTCCATTTCTCCAAATCCTTTGTCCTAAGTATGCTCCATCTTAAGCAATATGGTCTTACCTTCAAGTTCTGGGAGGCAATCAAGGGTTGTGGCAATAGCCTGTATAATTTTTGGAGTCTCTTGGACTACCCTGGCTAACAACTCAAAGGAAAGTTTCTCTTGTCTGGCACTGTTTCTTGTTATGTAGCCTTCAGCTATATACATGGACTCCTGTAGAGATATTGTATGTGTAAATTTTCATTAGGTGGTTGGACTAATATGATTCCATCTGGTTTTTTAAACTAGCTAGGTATTATTAGTTTCTTCTCTCTCTATCCCAGTCTAACACTTCCTTTATGCCTTCTTCATTTGAAGGCTCCCCATTTCCCCCAATAATATCAGTCTCCTATGGTCCCACCATACTTGAGCTCCTTCTTTCCCTTTATCATCAAATTTCCTTGTAGACTCCTCCCTCTGCTTCCCATTTAAATACTCCCATTTTATCTACTTTTCCCTCAGTAACATCTGACTCTTACTTCTTCGCTCTCAGGTTCCTTATTTCCCTTTACATCCCTGGTTCCTTTCCATTATCCTGGTTCCTGCAGTTACATCAGGATATATACTGACAAAAAAAGATTTGGTGCTAGGATCCACCTAAGAGGAAAACATATGTCATTTGTTTTTCTGAGTCTATGTTACTTCACTTAGTATAACAGTTTCTAGTTCCATCCATTTGCTTGCAAATTTCATGATTTCATCTTTCTTTACTGCTGAGTAGAACTGCACTGTGTAAATGTGTCACATTTTCATTTCCCACTTGTCAGTTGAGGGACACTTAGGTTGCTTCCAACTCTTAGCTACTGTGAAAAGAGCAGCAACAAATGTGGATGTACAAGTATCTCTACAATAGGATGAGTCCTTTGGGTATATGCCAAGGAGTGGTAAAACTGGGTCAAACGGCAGGTTCATTTTTAGTTTTTGAAGAGTTCTCCACACTGCTTTCCATAGGAGTTGAACAAGTTTGCACTTCCACAAACAATGAATAAGCATTCCCCTTCCTCCATATCCTCTCCAGAATTTGTTATCATTTGTTCTCTTCATCTTAGCCAGTCTGACTGGGGTAAATGAAATATGAAAAGGATTTTAATTTGCATTTCCATAATTACTAATGATGTTGAACCATTTTTACAATGTTTCTCAGGCATCTTTATTTCTTCTTTTGAGAACTCTCTGTTCAGAGCCTTAGCCCATCTTTTAATTGGGTCACTTGTTTTCGGAATTCTTTGTTTTTTGAGTTATTTAAATATTCTGGATGTTAAACCTCTGTCAGATTTTCTCCCACTCTGTGGGTTTCCTCTTCATTTCTTTGGTCACTTGTTTTGCCTTTTAGATTAATGAGGTCCCACTTGTTGATTATTGACCTTAATTCCTGTGCAACTGATGTCCAGTTAGGAAGTCTTTTCCTACATCTATGACTTGTAGGTTATTGCCAATGTTTTCCTATAACAGTTTCGGAGTTTCACGTTTCGCATTGAGTTCTTTGATGCATTTGGAGTTGAATTTTGTGCAAGGTGAAACATAAGGGTTTAGTTTCATTCTTCTACAGGTGGAGATCCAATTCTGCCAGCACCATTTGCTGAAGATGCTGTCTTTCCTCCAATGAGTGTTCTTGGCTCCTTTGTCAAATATCAGGTGGCTGAAATTGCATGTACTCATGTTTCAGTCTTCAGTTATGTTCCATTGATCTATGAGTCTATCTGTTTATCTTTTCAAAGAACCAGCTCTTAGATTCCTTGATGTTTGTATCATTTTCATTAATTTTTGCTTCTATTTTTTGTCATTTCTTCTTGTCTGCTGGGTTTGTTTTGTGTTGTCTTTCAAGGTTCTTGAGTTGCAATGTTAAGTCATTTTTTGTGCTCTTTCAGATTTTTTAATGTGGGCACTTAGAGCTATAAACATCCCTCTTAGGACTGCTTTTTAAGTGTCCCAGACGTTTTGGTGTATTGTACTGTCCTTTTCATTTAATTACAGGAATATTTTCATTTCATTTTTAATTTATCATTTGACCCATTCAACATTCAGGAATGTGTTTAATCTCCATGAGTTCATGTACTTACCAGGGCTTCTTCGAGTGTTGATTTTAAGCTTTATTGCATTACAGTCTGATAGAACACATAGAATTATTTCATTTTTTTTTGTATTCACTGAGGTTTGTTTTGTGCCCCAGTATGTGGTCAATTGTGGAGAAAGTTCCATAGGGTGCTGAATAGAATGTGTATTCTTTGGTGCTTTGGTGGAATATTCTTAGATGATTATTTGGTCCATTTGGTGTAGGATATTGTTTAATTCAGATATCTTTCTGTTTATTCTCTGTCAGGTTGACCTGTCTAATGGACACAGTGGAGTATTGAAGTTCCCTAGTTTTAGTGAGCTGGGATTATTCTGTTTCTTAAAGTCCTGTAATACTGTTTTTATGAAGTTGGGTGCAGCAGAGTTTGGTGCAAATATGTTCATGATTGTTATATCTTCTTGGTTAATTTTTCCTTTGATCAGAATGAAGTGACCCTCTTTATCTCTTCTGATTAGTTTGAGTTTGAAGTCTGTTTTGTCAGATATTAGAATGGCAACTCCTGCTTGTTTCTTAGTGTCATCTGCTTAGAATATTTTTCCCATGCTTTCACCCTAAGGTAGTCTCTGCCCTTGAAAGTAAGATGTGTTTTTTGCAGACAACACATGGAGATCAGAAGAAGGCATTGGATCTCCTGGAACTGGAATTACAGATGATTGTTAGCTGCCATGTGGGTGTTGGGAATTGACCTGGGTCCTCTGAAAGAGCAGTCACTGCTCTTAATCACTGAGCCATCTCTCTAGTCCCAGATTTTGTATCTTAATCCATTCAACTAACTGGTGTCTTTTGACAGGGGATTTAAGTCCATTGATATTTTAAGTTTTTACTGAAAATGTATATTGATTCCCATCATTTTAAGCTGAAAGAGAGGCAGAGTCTAAGGACGATGGGTAGATGATAAAGATTCATGTCAGGTGCCCTTGCTTTCCTCACCCAGTTCAATACTTCTCTTTCTCTTCTTGCCCTTTAGGAACATTAAAAAGAGAGGAAGGAAGGAAGGAAGGAAGGAAGGAAGGAAGGAAGGAAGGAAGGAAGGAAGGAAAAATGGCACAGGTCAACAAGATGGTTCAATGAGTAAAAGCACTTGCCTCCAAGTTCGATCCCTGGGCCCAGAAGGTAGAAGGAAAAAAAACACTTTTACATGTTGCCCTCTGACTTCCACATGTGTGTTGGGCACTTGGGCACACATAAATTAAAAATAAATAAAAAATAAATAAATAAATAAATAATTTTTAAGAACAAAAGATTGTTTAGTAACCAAACCCCAAATTGCAAGTTGATAGGCCACAGACTTACAAGTCTAACCTATACCCCTTGTGATTACATGTGCTTTGGGATTCATAATTGTTTGGATTGAAGAAGTGCAATACTAATCTCTACCAGACATGGACTAACATATCCAGTGAGGTCTGTAGCAACATCTTAACATCAAACATCAACTTTTACTGGGAAACAAATGATCTGTTATATATACATATATTATGGGTATATGACCACTGTGAAATGGGATCACAGGAATTCAGGTTAGGCTGGTTTGACCCCAAAATAATTTTGATGCTGATTTCTTTAAAAACTATTGAATTGCAGAGCTTGTGTATACTTCTTACATCTGGCTATGGAAGGGAAGTCATAGGACTATGGTATCTGTATTATGACTATTGATTTATTCTGTATTTATATTTGAAATACTTATTTTTAAAACATTTAAATTGCCTAGGTTTGTGTCCTTTCTAAGAGGTCACACGGCACAGGAATGGGATTATACATGCTTACAAAAATTTGTTCAGTTGAATCAGCTTAATCTAGCCTTCCCACACTCATTATTTCTAAATCTTGTCTTCAAAAAGCAACAGATACCCATCTAGTTGGACAAGTTAGACTGCCTGTGAATATAAAGAAAAGTTAAGTTAATGGGTGTGGTGGCACACAGCTTTAATTCCAGCACTTGGGAGGTGGAGGCTGGAGGATTTCTGTGAGTTCTATGCCAGCCTGGTCTACATGGAAAGTTCAAGGTCAGCCAGAACTAAGACAGGTAAGACACTGTCATAAAAAAAGAAAAAAAAAAGAAAAGAGGAGTTAACCTGGAATACTGGTTGTACCAAGGGAAAATTCATTCATTCATTTATTCATTAATTCAACAAATAAATTCAGATAATTATTATGAACCTAATACTGCAAAATGCTGAGAAGTTATGGGAGGCACCATGTGAACAATATTCTCTATCTGCCATTCAGAAATTCATAATCTGAAGATGAGTGGGAATATAGCTCGGTGGTAGGATACTAACAGCATATGTGAAGGTCTAAATTTAATTCCCAGTACCACAAAAAATAGAGAAATTTTTAGTCTGGTGGAGTGGACAAGTTGCTCAAATACATCTTTTGATGAAGTAATATAGTAGTCTGTGTACCAGAGAAGGGGCACTGAAGGCAACAAGAGCTCTAGGCAAGTGTGTTCTCTGCCCAACATATAGACACAGGAGCATGCTTGGAGTGCTTAATAAAAGAGCTTACATGGTGGAAATCACTACATTTCTACTGTCTAAAGTAGCAAGATGGTCCCCTGGATCTCTAGTCTAGGAAAGCTTGGGGATTCATTAGATTAGGTTTCTGGGGTACTTAGATCATCCTCTGACCTGAAAGCCTCTCAATCCATATGAGAAGGGCTTTGCATGAAAGGAAGCTGAAGTTTTCAGTGGCTGGGGATCTTGGTTTAATTATTCCTTGACCTAGCTTATGTCAACTCAGCCTGAGGCTATACTGTGATAGGTATATTAGATTATTCGTCTATAGGGATAAAAAATGAACTTTTCATATGTAAAGTAGTTAAATTAAGCAAAAATGTAATCACTTTTATCTATTTTAAAGATTTTTGTCTTGTGGAGGTTTTGATCTTTTTGTTTTTGTGTGTGTATTTTATTGCTTGAGAATTTCACAGATGCATGTACCATGCTCTGGTGAAGTTGACCCCCATTCCCTCTCCATTAATTCTTCTCCTATTCCCAACACCAGTATTTTCTCCCAATCTTATGTGTTTTCTCCTTTTTTAAAAAGCTCTCAGAGTCCACTTAGTGCTGCCAGTGTGTACACTGGTATAGGGCCATCTGCTGAAGGAGAATGGGTAGCCTCTTAAGAACCAGATTCCTGAAGAATCCTAACCCTCCCTCATACAGCAGTGATCACTTGTCAATATTCCTCAGCTAGAAGTGGAACTTCCTTACCATCTTCTCCCTCCATGCTGGGATTTTGTCTGACTTGAGGCTGCAAAGGTCTATTATTGCCGCCATCAGTTCATATGAGCAACTGCCCTGTTGTGTCAAGAAAACACTATTTTGCTATAGCCACTGACTCTGGCTCTTACAATCTTTTGACCCCCTCTTTTAAGATGATCCCTGACCTTTTGGAGGAGAGGTTGTGATACAGATGTCTCATTGAAGGCTGAGCATTCCATAATATCTTGATCTCAGCACATTGCTACACCAATTGTGAATCTCTGTCAGTTGCCATCTACTGCAAGAAGAAGCTTCACAGATGAGGAGTGAGCAATGCACTTATCTATGGATATAATGTCTTTATAATTCAGTTTAATACTACATCTATTTAGCAGAGATAATAGCAGTAAGTTCTCTACTATGACTTACCTGACTTCAAGTTCTTTGCTTTGGTAACAGTGCCAGATATCAGTTCTGTCTTGTGGAGCAGGTCTTAAATATAAATAGAAAGTGGTTGCTCACTCCCATAACATTCATGCCACTATTGCACCAGTGGGCACATCTTGTTTATCAGACTAGTTGTTATTGTAGATAGCAGGGTTCACATCTGTGTAAGAGCGAGAATTACTTTTCTCCCATAGTAGTGCATTTAGTGCTTTCCAGCACTAAGAAAACTAGCTAGTAGGGATGAACCTTCTATATCAGTGTTTTTAATTCTGTGTCTCTTCTGGATATGGATATGAGTATTTGCACATGAGTGCAGGTACCTCTGGAAACCAGAAGATACTGTTGGATTCCTCTTGACCTGGAGTTACGAGCTGTTGTGAGCTGCCTGTCATGAGTGCTGAGAACCAAATTCAAGTCCTCTAAAAAAGCAATGCAAACTCTTACCCACTGAGCCATCTCTTCAATCCTAGATGGTAACAGCTTTTAAATGTAAAGTAATTAGCAGTTTTCTGAACAGAATATTGCTACAACAGAATACAAGAACCTGGGTATTTATAAAGGAAAGAATTATAATTTAGCTTATAGTCCTGGAGGCTGCAAGTCTAAGATTGCAGTGGCTGCATCTGGTGAGGGCCTGGAGCTCTTCTTTATGTAATGAAAATATAGGGGTCAAGTGTTATTTTACAAGACGCTTTTATAGAAACTAATCCCAGTTCAGTGAAACTGAAAATCATTCAGAAGGGTGGAGTTCCAATGACCCAAACATATTCTATGTGTCTCACAATCTCTCACCTGTCATATGGGTAACCACATTTCAGTTTGAATTTTGGAGAGGACAAGTGGCATTCAAACCAAAAGTGATCTCAATCTGTATTAGCAGCTGTGATTTACAGTTTTCCCCTGGCCAAGGAATACTGAAGTTTGACTTAATCTACAGCACAAAGAAGCTGAGCTTCTGTTTGGGAAGATGGTACTCAGTATGGAGGGCCGTACATCTTATGAAGGTGCCCTAGTAGTCTAGGGAACCTCACCAATTCCAGTGAATTGTAAAGATCACCAATGAGCTCCTTATTGGTAAATTTAATGGGCTTCTTTCAGCCCTTATCTTCTGTGACCTTTATGTTAACTAGCGTCGGCACTATTGGTACTATTGGGCCTCTCCCCTCATGAAGCATCGGCTTACACATGACAGTTTTCCTTTTTCTCTTGGACCATTCGTTCTGACTCTCCTTCATAAGCACTATGTCCTCCATCTTACTCTTAACTGCTGATGGTTCTTAAGATTCTTTCCTAGGAAAATTTCCATTCTCCTAGGACACACTCTCCCCTGGGCAATCTTTTTCACACTCATGGTTTCATTGACTTATATGCTGATGATTGCTCTATCTCTAGCCCAAATCTCTCTTCTGAGGTGCAATATCCCTAGAATTGGATGACAAGGAAACATTTCCACACAGATGTTTTACAAACATTTCAAACGCTACATGGTCCCAATTCAACTTAGCCTCCCTACTCCATCTCCACAAATGAAAGCACATCTTTTCATATGTTCACTATATGTCTCTCTCACTTTACCGCCATGCCAGTGATGCATAAGTAGTCCTATTTCCAGAATATACCCTATATTTGTACATTTCTATTTCCTTTTTACATTTAACTTATTTTATTTTATGTGTATGAATGTACTGCCTACATGTACATAAGTGCGCACATGTCATGCAATACCCACGGAGGTCAGAAGAGAATGTCCGGTCCCCTAGAACTGGAATTACAGACAGTTGTTAGCCACCATATGGGGGCTAAGGATCGAACCCGGGTCCTCTGCACAAACAATCAGCTTCCTATTTCTCTGTTTCTAATGCCATTACCCCAACGTAATCCCCTATCGTCTCTTACTTGTAGAAGCGTGTGTGTGTGTGTGTGTGTGTGTGTGTGTGTGTATGTGTGTGTTGGTTTTTGAAATAAGATCTTACTGCATAATTAAGGCTGGCCTTGAACATCAAATCTTCCTGCCTCAGCCTCCCAAACGCTGGAATGAAGATAGGTGCCACCACACCTGGCTCATTTGTAACAACTTTTAATTTTTATGAACTTATTTTTATTTTATGTGTATGAGTACTTTGCCTGCATGTTAAGTGCATTCATGTATGCAGTGTCCACAGGTGACAGAAGAAGGGATCAGATCTCCTTGGAATTGGAAGTATAGATGGTTGTTAGTCATCATATGGGTGCTGAGAACTGAACACCAGTCCTCTGTAAGAGTACTTAGTGCTCTTAACCAGTAAGCCTTCTCTCCAGCGCCTCTAACAGCTTTTAGATAATTTCTTCCTCCCTTTCCCTCTCCAGTTCAGTTTTCTTACTAAAGCCAGGAAGAGTTTTCTTTAAAGACAAAAACTATCAGTTCCAGCTGGGAATAATGACCCATATGTATAATCCTAGAACTCAGGAGGTAGAGGCAAAAGGATCAGGAATTCAAGGACAGCCTCATCTATGTAGTAAGTTTGGTGGAAGCCTGAGTCACATGAGACCCTGACACAATACCTTTCCGCCGCAAATGAGCTCACTCCTTTGCTTAAAATCTTTTGACAATGGAGTTAGTATGTAGCTCAGTAGTAGAATGCCTTTCTAGCATGCATAAGGCCTTGGATTCAATCCCTAATACCATATACAACACACACACACACATCATTTTGATGATGTATTAGATTTTAAGTAATAATGATTATATCTTCTATTTACATAATATCTAGTAGGTGTCAGGCATTCCTTTGAGATACATATTGCCAGCAGCACTGAAAAACTGAGACCTAGCAGCAAGTGTGTAGGGGAGGGTGGACTAGATGGTCCAGCCCTAACAGAATGTTGATAGGACTGCCCTAGCCAGCAGCCTGATTGCAACCTGAGAAAGAACTACTCTAATAAGCCACTTTGGAATTCTTGACATTTAGATACTACATGAGATTAAATAAATTGTTATTTCAAGATAAGCTGAGTAGAAATTTGTTACACTGTAGTAGATAATGAATATATCGCCATTCTATGTGAATGGAAAGACTATTTGGTCATTTGTTTATACATTCATTCAGCCAATATGCATTGAGTAGCAAACAGGTACTAGATACTACGCTCAGTGTGAAAACCTTTTTCTCTGTCTACACACCGTTGCCTTTGACAGCAGTGAGGAGCTAACCCTCAGTCCTAAAAGGTGACACAAGCTATCATGTTTCCCTGCTTTTGTCTGGTTACTCTTTTGCTTTTCTCAGTCTGGCAGCCTGTTATTCTTTCTCAAAGTTGGGCTCTTATATTGTCTCCACTCTTAGTAACATGCCCCCTTCTAGTACGCTATTAACACTCTGTGTACACTGCAATCATAAGGTATAAGAGATTCCTTCCTTGTCCAACTAAACTGAACCTTGAGGGGAAATTTTAAAAATATAAAACAGATGCTCAACTGCCCTACTAAGCAGTAATTAAAACTAAACAAACAAGCTATTTTCTTCCTAAAAAATTTGTAAACATTCACCACATTTGGAAATTCCAACACTTGGAGGATTGTGAGTTCTGGGCCAACCTGAGCTACACAGCAAGAGCTTGTCTCTGGTAAACATATGCACAAACAAAAATATAGTAAAGAGGCCAAGGCAGGAAGAGCCTGAGTTCAAGTCCAACTGTGTCTATGTAGTGATATCTTTTCTCAAAATTAAAGTTAGGAAAACTGTTTAATTATTAGAAAATTGAACAAAGAATTATGTAAATTAAGGCAGGATGAGATAAAGAATTTTTGATGTATGCCTTTGAAATAATTAAAATTTTGGATGATAAAAATATGCCATTTAATTAAATACATTAATAGATAAACAGCATTACTTCTACTTAGTTATGTATGTGCAATGTTGAACTCGTTTCCTAGAACATATTAATGTGCTTGTCCCAAGGACATCTGCATTCAAACAGGGAATTGAACTAAGGGAAAACTTGAGTGGTGACATTTCAGTAGGAACAGTAACTGGTCCAGTGAGGAAGAGCAGAGGGAACTTCCTGAGCCCCTCTGTGGTTCCATGCCCTGCTCTACAATTACAGTCACCTTGCGTTTCCAAATCCCAGTTCCTGTTCTGATCTTTTTTGCCACCCTGCCCACAAATTCAGCAGATACAACTGCCAAAATAGGCTTCTATGGCCCAGAGCAAACCCCCGTCCACTGTTTGTCCCCATATCTGCACATGGTAGCTATGAATGCTAAAATGAGTTGCTTTGAGTAATGGAAAGGCAAAGCTTCTTGAAGAAATTTATGTAAAATAGAAATGTGGAAAGATGCACTCAGCCTTCTGAGAAAAAGAAAAATTGCAGCCGCTGACAAGGAGGCCTGAGCAGTTCAGATGGTGCAAATTCTATGATCACAAACCACTCAGAGCTATAATTCTGTCTGATTACCCTGTGCTGCCAGGGCTGGTGGTGCTGGTAGTGGAAAACCTCACAAGATGAATGCTTGTGTGGCAATAAGATGGCAGGACTGCAACTTGGAGCTTATCTCCCATGAATTAAGACTCAGGCTGAAAGGCTTCAAGAGATGGTGACATTTTAGAATGATGTTTTGTGGAAACAGACTTGTCAAGCCAGATCCATTAGTTTCTAGTTCTGTGGGCGTCTTCGGTATACAGTCAGGCCAAGTATCCCTGTGCATATGTACACACACACACACAGTTTGTTTTGTCACACTGGAGTATGGGGGGGGGTGAGCATGAGGGGCAGGGCTGATAGAATGATGAAAGGTTCAGTGAGGAAGGGCTCTAGCTTTTCATCTGTTAAAGAACCAATGCCTCAGAAACAGCAGTACAGCTGTACAGGGGATGTCAACTTCTGGGTGTTCTTGTATTTCTTTCACAAGACTCATTAGGAAAAGGCGACCTGTTCTTGCTGAAAATAGCAAGAACTATCATTCAGTTGACCTGCCTATTGTCCTGCAACATTTAAGATGTAGGACCAAGGATTTAAGTACCGATTTTGTAAATCTTCCCTTCAAAATATTAGTACTAGCCAAAATTTAAATGTAGTGTTACACTAAATATAAATTACATGATTTTAGAAATGTTATTTAATCTCTCAAGACTTTTATTTATGAAATGGGAGTAATATTTGTCTAACAAGGCTTTCATGAGGATGAAATTAATTAAAGTTAGACACACTGAGTTGCATTTATGAAATAACCATTGTTGGACCTGGAAAGATGGCTCAGTGGTTTAAGAGCACTGACTGCTTTTATAAAAGACTCTGGTTCGGTTCCCAGCACTCACAAAGCAGCAAACAGCCCTCTGTAACTCCAGTATCAGGGGATCCAATGCCCTCTTCTGATCTCTGTGGGAATTGCATGCATGCGGTGCACTTACATGCAGGCAAAACAATAATACACATGAAATAATAATAAGTCAATTTAAATAAACTATTATTATTGGGTTAACTCTGGGTTCAGAGTTAACTCCACAACTTTTTAACCATGTGACTTCAACAAGTTACCTAAACTTTCAAAAGTTCAGTTTTCTGATCTATAAAACCAAGATGATAATTTTCACAAGCCTATGAGATTGGTACCTTTATGTATAGATTAAGATCTTAGCACAGTGCTTAGCATTATAATCGTTCAAGAAATAAAAGCTAGGGTCTGGAGAGATGGTTCAGTTGTTAAGAGTATGTATGTAATGCTTTTGACAAGAAGCCTAGTTCATTTTCCAGCATACACACTGCACAGCTCACAACTGCTTCTATTGCTCCTGGAGACCTGGCCTCTGCAGACAATTGCACTCATGTGCACGTAACATCCCCCCAACACACACCCCTAATTAAAAATAAAAATTAAACTGAGCATAATGGTGCACCCCTGTAATTCCAGCACTCAGGAGGCAGAGGCAGAGGCAAATGGATCTCCATAAGGTTCAGATCAGCCTGCTCTACATAGTGAGCTCCAGGACAGCCAAGGCTATATCATAAGACTCTCTCAAAAAAATAGTAAGAAAAATTAAAATTAAAAAAAGAAATGAAAGTGAGTTCATTGAAGTAATAGGTAGAAGAGAAGTAGAAGGAGAAAGAGGAAAGAGCAAGATGTCGTGTGCAGTAAAAGTACATACAAAGAGATTTCGCTTAGACAAAAGAACATACAGAATCTTTTTGATTTTTCAAGATGAGAAGGTTGCCTGCCATGGAGATGCAGGCAGGCCCTTCAATCCCAGAACTCCGGAGGCAGAGGCAGCTTGATCACTGTGAGATCCAGGCCAGCCTGGTCTACATAGTGAGTTCCAGGCCAACTGAGGGTAGAGGGGAGCTTTGTCTCAAAATAACCATAAATAAATAAATTAAAAATAATAAATAAATATTTAAATATCATCTGCCAGATGGACACTAAATCAATCAATCTCTCTCTCCCCACTCTTCTCTCTCTTCTTTCTCCCTCCCTCTCTTCCTCACTTCCTCATCTCTCCCCTTTCTCTACATAAAATCTTTGACTCAGTAGAAGAGCGATCTTAGCACTCAGGAAGCTGAGGCAGGGGACTGCAACTTCAAAGTCAACCTGGACTACACAGCGAGACAACAAAACAACACGCCAGCCTTTTAAAATAACTGTCTACCTCGTATTTTTCTATCAACATCATTGCTGTCCTTTAACCTATGCTACTCCTCAGACAGGAAGGCCCTGTGTCATGCCCTGAACAGGCAGAGACATTAATACCACTCTTACTATTGTCCTATTTATAGCATTACTTACTATAGTTTTGGAGTGTTGGGTGCCTGTGTGCTAATCACCTTCTGGGTATTATTCCTGCCAGAGTGTAAGCTGCATAAGAAACAGCACCAAATCTGTTTTCCCTTCTATTCCCACAGTGTAGCAGAGTGCCTAGCACATAAAGGGTCTTCCATAAATGCTCCCATCAATTATCAGAGACAATGAAACTATTATCCTCACTTTCCAAAGAAGCCAAGAATTATCTATAGTAATGTAGTCACAAAATGTGTATGCTGTAGAATGGAGACTCAGCCTGCAGCATAGGTTCTTCTTGGCACACTCTCTTGCCCAGTTTGTTTTCCCTATCACATATTGTCATTTCTCATGTCTTCATTCCTCTGCACATGCTGCTTAGAATGTCCATTGCTCTCTGTCTATTTGATAAACCCATCCTTTAAGACCTCATTCCTAGGGCTGGAAAGATGGCTCAGTTGTTAAGAGCACTGGCTGATCTCACAGAGGACCCAGGTTCAGTTCCCAGTACCTACTAGTGGCCAGCAACTGGCTGTTAACCTCCAGTTCCAGGGGATCTGATGCTCTCTTCTGGCTGACACAGGTATTGCATGACATGATTGCACTTACATATATGCAGGCCAAACACTGATGCATATAAAACTAAGTAAACAAATCAGTAAAAAATATTTTTAAATACTCAATTCTAATGTTTCCCCACCTCCTTTCTGTGGAACGTTCCAGGTCCTCCAGTGGATACCATGGCTAGTTCTAAACCCTATACATACTATTTTTTCCTATACAACATGTTTATGATAAACATTTATTCATAAATTTATTCAGAAAAAATAAAATTTAAAAAAACAAAAAATAGATTAAAAGCAGAACAACTATAACAATATACCATAATCGAAGTTAGGAAACAGTATTCCCTGTCTGAATATTTTACTATGTTGTACTTTATTTTTCAGTCTATTACTGAACAGGGGTAATTCAAACTTCAGGAAGTGAAACCATGGAGAAGTGGGACCATAGAATCCTATTTTCATGGTATATTTTATTCTTATTTAAGGTGGCCTTCAAAATGCAAAAGAATGAGAGTACAAATTACAAAATTATGGCCAAATTACAAAATCATGACCAATATCAGGGGCTGGGGATATAGTTCAATGGTGGAGCACTTGCCCAGAATGTGCAAGGCCCTTGGTTCAGTCCCCAACACTAAAAAAAAAAAAAACAGGATAGAAGGAAGGAATGGACAGAAGGAGAGAGGGAGAGAAGGAAGGAAAGAAACAAAAGAGAGTGACTGTGAGGTCAGAGTTAAGAAAAGAAATGAAATTTTACCTGGAGCTTCTCCTAGGACTATGCCTGCCAAAAGATTTTTCTTTTCCTCGAAAGACAAACCACAAATTAATTTCTTAGCTTTCTGGTAGCTAAGACAGGGATAGGAACCTTAATTTTTGCAGAATTTACAGTGTCCATAAGGTTAAAAAAAATCCCCATCACTTATAAATGAATCAGGGGGTTACCATAAGATGTAGTAGGGGGTTGGAGAGATGGCTCCGTGGTTAAGAACACTGGCTGCTCTTGCAGAGGACCCAGGTTCAAATCCCAGCACCCACATGGCAGCTAACAATAGCCCATAACTCCAGTTCTTGGGGATCTGATGCCCTCTTCTGACCTCTATGGGCATTACATGACATGGGTACACCTACATACATGCAGGCAAGACATACACATAAAATGAAAATAATAAATAAAATATTTTTAAAGATGTGGTGGATGACATCATTTACAAGGCTTACAGTAAATTCAATAGCAAACTGCCACTTTCCATTTCTTCATTGCAGAGCAATGACATCCTCTGAGAAGTTGTTGTTGGCTGCCATGTCCACCCTCTTAGACTGGATCACAGAAGTGTTCCTCCTTCTGGATACATTACAATTAATTATATGTTTAGATTTGCCACCAGGCTTGGAGCTTTTTGAGGGTTACATTATAATTATATATCTAGATTCTTCACCAGATAGAGAGGTTTTTGAGGATATGTAACATATATTGATCATCACTGTACTGTGCCTCAATTTCCTTATTTGTAAAATGGAGATATCAAATGGAACTTCCCTCTGGAGGTTGTTCTGATGAGTAAATGCATGCATGCAAAATATTTACAATTGTGTTTGGTGCGTGGCAAGCACACAGTAAGTATTAACAATTACTTCATTACCAGCGAATGCAATGCCTGGCTTTAGGCATTCAGTCATTAGGCTTAGGCTGGATCAATGCATGAGCTTAATATGGAAGCTTGTGGATTCTCTTTGTCTAGAGAGTTGTGGAGGAAAACCATTAGCACTAATTTGTTTAACCCCTTAAGTATTTAATCAAAGGTCACTTTCCAATGAACTTTCCTAAATTTGCTACCTCAAAACATTTCCTATATCCCTTTCCCTGCTTTGTTTTTGCCTTACTGTACTACATGTTTAATTATTTATTGCATTTATATCTGTATCTCCCCACTGAAATGTAATCTCCATAAAGCCAGAGATTCTGTATGTTTCTGGACAAGAAGCTGACAAACAGTAAATGATTAATAAATATTGATTGAACACAGACTCGCATGGAAGAAAGGTAGGGCAAGGAACAGGATAAGGCAAGCTCTAAGAAGGCTGCACCAGGCTTGCACTTACACAGCCTTTAGAGTAAGGGCCTCTATTAAGTTTTGCAGCACAAACACATCCTTCTTCACCCTAGTCCCATCCTCGAAGCACAGAATGGATAGAAGACCTACTAAGTTTCCTGGTCCATATAGTCCTAGATTGTGGTATGCTGGTAAGCGATGATCAAGCAGCTCCTTTGGAGTTACAAAGCTCTAATTTGTAACGTTGCCATTTTCCAAGTTGTGCATTCCCACAACGGTCCAATTCAAACTAGCAACAGGATATTTCTCCAAAGAGAGTTGTGAAGAAATGTGCCCAGTGAGCCCAGTTGGTTTTAGAAAACTACTGGATCCATGAAGTGTTATTAAATGCAGCCAGGGTCAGCATAAAGGTCTGCAAAGAAACAGTGTGATCACTGGATAAATTCACATTACTCATCTCGAAGAAAAGTAAGCTCAGAAGTGGATATCCCAAAAGCTAGTGGCATCACTTTCAGATTAGAGAATTGAAATGTGAGAATGTGGTACTTCTGAGGACTGTGCAGTAATCCCTGTGCTAAGCAAGGGGTTCTATACAGGAGCTACTACTATTATCTCCATTTTATACAGATGAGAAAACTACAGCATAGAGATATACTAGAAACTTGCTCAAAGTCACACATGGAGCAAGCCAGGACTCAAATGGAAGATTGTTCGATTCTAGGATCCATGTATTTTGTTTCCTGGAAAGCATAATATTGTGCTGCAGCCCAAGAACTTGATGAAATCTCAGTCCATACATATTGCAAAGATTCTGGTGGCCTAGGTCACAGGTTGTATTTCATGGTTTCCTTCTCTGGATCTGGCCAATCTTCCTTTAGCTCCAGATAATGAGGGTGGCAGGTATCTCACTTGCTGCTTTATGTCCAGTGGCCAGGTGTGCCTGGTACACAGAAGGCATCCGATCAATAACTGTGGAGCTTCTAAGGGTGGGTTAAAGCAGGGACTTTCAACTCATGATCCTCCTACCTCAAACTCCTGAAGACTGGATTTTAAAATGACTATTTAAATGTAAAAAAAATGCATGCGTGTATGCAAAAAATGCATGTGTGTATGCTATAATATTTATAATTATTTATTTATGTTATTTATTCATAATAATTAGTAAACTGTAAACAGATGCATGTATATGTGTACTATAATATCTAGAATCAAGAACAAGAAAGGGTAATTTGAAAAAATGAAGCATAATTTTCATCATTTTTTTTCATGGTGAATGTGTGTATTCAACTTTCTGCATACTGAAATATCAGGAATCATTTCCATAGTCTATAAGAGTCCAATAAGTGCTGTACCTTTCAGGCAGTGATTTTGATAGCTGAGTTTCCTTTGTAGTCCATTAACCATTAATGCAGTGGTAGGGACACAATTGGACACTGATTTGTTGGATATACTGAATGAGATACCATTATTGTTCTTAGTAACTACTTTTTTATTTGCTATAAAATTTATAATAAAACTTTAAGCCCTAAAAAATGAAATGAATTTGGTGTTATGGTGCATGCCTTTAGTTCCAGCACTTAGAAGGCAGAGAGGCAGGTAGAACTCT
Organism: Eospalax fontanierii; assembly: GCA_035773235.1. NCBI lineage: Eukaryota > Metazoa > Chordata > Mammalia > Rodentia > Spalacidae > Eospalax > Eospalax fontanierii. The sequence goes on from CM069525.1 coordinate 96,822,649, forward strand.
GTAAGACCAAGGCTAGCCTGGTCTAAGTAGTGAGTTCCAGGACAACTTCAGGGAGATCGTGTCTCAGAGAGAGAGAGAAAGGAAGGAAGGAAGGAAGGAAGGAAGGAAGGAAGGAAGGAAGGAAGGAAGGAAGGAAAGGAATAACAAGAATAAAGGAAATAAATTGGAAAAAACAACTTTTACATGGGGGATATTTGTGTTTATAGATCATTTGAAAAGACTTTATTGTTTACATACCCAGAAGCAAATTTCCCTTTCCAACTAATGTGAATTGGATGGAGTTGAAGACATTGGAGGAGCTCTTTTTTCTTTTTCTGTTCTTCCAGAGATTCCTAAAAGTATGGAATGTAAAATAGGCTTCAAATTATCTTCACTGAAAATCTGCTTTCCTCACTGTTGTATGCTCTGGCTGTAAGTCCCACTCCAGTGAAGATGAATGGCAGGCCACGTTCCACGATATATTGAGTATCACAAGACATAGGCTTTAAAATCGCAATGCTAAGCCAGAGTAGGCAGTTCTTTCATGAATAATTGAATAGTAACTGAGATTAGTGACTGGCTAAGTCTCAAAATTTCCACTCAGTGACCTTGCCCAAATACATTTCATGAGTTATTAGAAAGAAATACACAATGTCGTCTCCAGTTGGAGATCTGTCCCCCCATCTTCTCCTATTCATAGACATAAAATCAGTGCCAGGCAAATGGTTACTCAAGTTTAAACATTCTGGGTTAATAAAAACTACGAATTCCTCACAAAATAGATGACCAGGATGATACTATGTTTTGTGAGATAAGCCAGGCACAAAAAGGCACAGACCACATGATCTTTCATATGAGCACCTAAAAAATGTTGATCTGCTAGTACCTGAGAGGAGAAAAGTAGCCACCATGACTTGAGAGGTAGGGATATGGGTGTTAGAAAGAAGATGATCAATAACTGAAGGGGTGCTGTTGCATAGGTGGAATAACTTCTAGTGTTTTATAACACAGTACTGTTATTACGAGTGACAGCAATTAACAGAATATTTCAAAATGGCTAGTAGAAGAGATTTCAAATTCTTCCAACACAAAGAGATGATTAAAAATGTCTGAGGTGATGAATGTGCCAATTGCCCCGATCTGATCATTACTTATTGTGAATATGTATTCAAAAATCACACTGTGCTCTATAAATGAGTTCAATTACAGTATATGTATGAAAAATGGAAAGAGATTGAGTATAAACATTAAAGGCCAATTCTGGTCTGATTTAATGCTGAGTTACATATTCCGATGCCCTCCAACAGAGGCGACCCACAGGCCAGTGCATCTCAATGATGTGTTTTGCTTGCATGCCTAATATTTACATATTTTTCAGTTAAGTGATGAGAGCCTTGAAAAGCAAGGAGACTTTTGCATTAGCAAACATCAGTTGCTTCAGTTTCTCCTGAAAATTTGGAAGTGCCGCCACCACTAATCAGCAGTGCTGGCCTGGAGTAGTGTGGTAGCTGCCCTCTTTGAACAGAGCCTACATTCAGTCCCAGATTCACCTCTGCCTTATTACTCCTTTTTATCTGTGCAGTGTTGAGGCGAGCTGTCTCTGACAGTTTATTATCTCCTTTTGCACACTGTTTCATAGTTAATACAAGTATTTACTCTTTGTAGCAGAGACCATTCTACCCCACCCACTAGATTTATTTCAGTTGCCTACCAGGCTCGCTGAGCACGGAGACTGTGTTTGAATCTCTAATCCCTACTCTAAGGGCATAGGGACTCTAGTCTTAGACATAAGCAGGATTATAGCTGCCAGCAAAGATTGCTGGGACAAGCTGCCAAAAGAAAGTCCCTATGTCTCCAAAACAGCTGCTTCATGGCCTCCTTGAGAGTCACACTGCTAGTAGTCACTTCGATAGAGTGCTTGCATAGTATGCATGAGGCCCTGGGTCGACGCCCTGCACTGCATAAACAAAACATGATTGCATACATCTATAAGCCCAGTACTCAGGAAGAGGAAGCAGGAAAACCAGACGTTCAAGGCCATCTTTGGCTACATATCAAGTTTGAGGCCAGCCTGTGCTCCAAGAGACACTGTCTCAAATTAAATGCTGGCTGCGAAAGATAATCTGTTATCCTGTCATGCTAACTTCCGGGAAACATGAGGGTTTGCATGAGTAGCATTTTGAAAGGGGTCAGGATTGCTAAAACTGACTTAGGTTCCCTTAACTGGTCTCTAGAAAAAGAAGAGTAGAAAGCTTCCAATTAGCCGAGTACTCAGGAAGCTGAGAAAGGAAGAGCATGACTGTAAGGTCAGCACAAGCTGTTCACTAAGTTCTAAGCTAGGCTGGACTGCCTACCAAGACCTTGTCTCAAAACAGAAAATTAAGTCATTTTTTATTAAAAAGAGAGCAAATGGAGCACAGAACATGTCAGTATTGCTGAGGGAAGGGTACGGAGAAGTTCTTGGTGCCTTAGAACACATCCAGGCAAAAGTATAGGTCCTGGTGGGCACTGTGACTGGTGCTATTGACACGGGAGAAATCAAAGTTATTGCTGCAAAGGAGACAATTCCAGAAAGCCATCAGCATTTCTGGCCAGTGGGCCCTTCAGAGGAAGTGTGAGTTCATTTTTTTCAAAAGGATTGCTTGGATATGTCTAACTCACAGGTGGTGTGAAGGCCGGAACTCTATAAACAGAGCCTCTTGCAGCTACCAGAGGCTATTTTTTGCTCTGTACAACATCACATGCCCAGCAGACAGTGGCCCTGTTGGAATGCACAGAGAGCCAAGTGACACAGCAATTGGCAGCTCCCCAGGGAGAGACCTATTTTGTTTTATTTCCATTCCCAGTACACTCCACACTGGTCTTTCAACATTTTCACCCCACAAACCTGGCATTAATTAGTGACAGACCCTTTCCAGCACCTGGGGCCTTTAGTGTTGCAAGCAAAGCCCAGGGTTTCTTTAGCAGCTAAGAAGCTGCCCAGACTCGCTTGTCCACTTTTGTCCTGCTTCTCTAACACCCGTTGGATTCTAGAATTTTCCTGGATTTTCCACTTCCCTCCTCCAAAGAACTCACTTGAAAGGCTCTCTCTCTCTCTCTCTCTCCCCCTCCCTCTCTCTCTCCTTCCTTCCTTCCTTCCTTCCTTTCTTTCTTTCTTTCTTTCTTTCTTTCTTTCTTTCTTTCTTTCTTTCTTTCTTTCTCTCTTTCTTTCTGTGGGTTTATGGGAGGGAGCCAGTTTGACAACAAGTGTCTTCTTCAACCAGTCTCCAATTGCTCTCAATCTTATTATTTTTAATTTTTGAACTGACTTATTTTTATTCTGTGTTTATGAGTGTTTTACCTGTATGTAAGTGCACCCATGTACAATGCCCACGAAGGCCAGAAGAGGGTGTAGGATCCCCTCAAACTGGAGTTACAGATGGTTGTTAGCCACCTAGTAGATGCTAGGAACTGAACCCAGCTCCTCTGCAGGGACAGCCAGTGCTTTTAACCACTGAGCCATCTCTCCAGCCCCTCCACCTTATTTTTTTGAAGTATGATCTCTCACTGGCCTGAAAGTCACCAATTTGGCTAGACCAGCTGGTCGGTAAGCTCTAGGGATCCACCTGTCTAGTGTTGTGACTATAGGCATGTGCCCTCAGGGGTCTGCCTTTTTATGTGGTGGCTGGGGATCCATACTCAAGTCCTGATGCTTGTGTGGCCATCACTTTCTAGCCCTTGAGAAGCTCGTTCTTGCTCCTCACCTTCGCCTATGCATTAAGGGCTCAGAGTACAATGAGCTCAAGTCTTGAAGGAAATGACACTTGTGACTATTTGGAGAAGCACAGCAGTGAAGGGTTGTTGTTTGGGTGTTGGGGTAGGAGACTTGTCAGGGAGAGAGGCAATGCTGACAGTAGAGGAAGTGGATGCAGGTTGTGGGAGGGAGCAGAAAAGTCAGGGGAAGGATTTTACCACCTTAATCATTTACCCTTTCCGTCTTTCTGATTTCTGCCTCTGGCCATGCTTCCGGTACCACTCCAAGTGCCCTCCAAGCTCACTCTGGACACGACTGTTCAGAGAGACCCAGCTCTTTCCTCCCATTGCCTCCTACTACCTGGGCCCAGGCTGCATCATGCTGATTTACACATTAGTCAGCGGAACACTCAACACCCACTCCCCTCAACTTTGGCAGCTTACATTTCCATGAGACTGACAAGAAGGGTGCAAACACTTATTATCTACTTTATTTTATATTGAAGCCAATCCTCCCAGAGCCTATACAATTGCTCTCTAGCAGTGGTAGGAGAGGCCACATGAACTTTTCAGGACCCTGGGATAGCTTTGGGAAGTAATAATTTACTAACATCAGTCCTTGAATTATCTACTTGTAGATTTTCTGAGGGGATCACCTTTCTCTAAGTTGGCCTCCCCTGCCTCCCAGAGGGTTTCTGAGTTGTCTTTTTCCCCTGCTCCCATGACAGCCTGTGGATGTACGCTCAAAGAATACAGGCTTGAACACTAGCCTACGCAAAATGGAAACAGAAGAAAATTGACTGGAGGAGGGGGAAAATCTAGTTCTTTCTTCTGCCAGTCAGAAATTATTGGAGGTCTCTAACTGAACCCAGTAATTCTGAGTGCATGTTCTGTACAAAGACTAGCATCTAAGAAAGGAGGAAAAATTTTCCTACTTGGATGCTTTGGGTGGAATTGTTCTTCGGGGGACCCAGGGATGGAATAGAGCAAATGTGAATGGTATGAGAGTGTAATTGGGCCAAAATGAAAAGTATACATTATCATCATCATCACAATACCTGTTTATGTAACTCCTGTTATGTTCCATGCAGAAGTTGAAATTGTTTTACTTAATCATCATAACTCTGAATGGAGTTTTAAAGGCAAGCCAAACGAAGCATAAAAAGATCCAGTGACTTGCCTAAGGTCATGTGGCTGGTATCCAGGCAACCTTTCTCAAAGATTCATAGTCTTGCTTCTATACTAAACTGCTTTGTACTACTCATCTTCTGTTAGGTTTTCCATTGTTATATAACTAGCACCAAACTCAGTGGCTCAACATTGCAACCACTGTACTAGCTCATGATTCTATGTGTTGAGAATCCCAGTGCACTACCAATTACTTATGGTGCCTATAGTGTCAGCTAGGATGACTCAAAGAGATTCAGCACAGTTAGAGTGTCTTGACTATGGCGGACAGGAAGGGCTCTATTTTGGACTTCTGTTCTCATTGCCTACTAGATTCTTGGATTCTCTTTTGTGCTGTCTTTCCTTGAGATTTCTCATGGTAAGGTGGTGTCAGTTTTAGTTTTTGTCAAGTTGACACAAACCTAGCAAACCTAGCATACTTAGGAAGCGGGAATTGAAAAATTTCTTCCATCAGATTGGTCTGTGGACATGCACCTTCTGTATTACTGATTGATATGGGAAAGCTCAGCCTGTGGGTGGGTTTCCATCTCCAGCACAGCTGCTGTGCTCCAGCCATGCCAGTGAATGGAGGACCATTGAACAGGGCCTCAGGTGGCTCAGAGTGCCTCAGGAGGAGGAGCTCCCGGGATACTATGTCTGCAGATAGTTCGGTTATTAGAGCCAATGCAGGGGTTTATATAGGGAGGCCTTTCTGACAGAAGTCGGGAAAGTTAAAGGTGGGGTTTGGGGATAAAGGGCAGGAAGGCTGTTGAAGTTTAGGAATGAGGAAACAAAACCAAAAAACCTGGTTCTGGTCTAGGGTGGGGAAAAGGAAGATTCATATGTACAGTAGCTCCCTGGGGCAAGGTTATCACATCAGGCAGAGCAGGCCAGACACTTGCCATCCCTTCAGGGTATACAGGGTTGCTTGCCTTGCTCAATACCGAGACCCCCACATCAGCCCACTGTGGGTGGCACCATCCTTGAGCAAGTGGGCCTGGGCTGTTTAAGAAAAGCAGCTGAGCGAGTCATGGAAGCAAGCCAGTAAGTAGTGTTCCTCCGTGGTCTCTGCTTTGGTTCCTGCCTCCAAGTTCCTCCCTTGAGCTACTACCCTGACTTCACTCAGTAATGGATTGTGACCTGGGACTTATGAAGTGAAATAAACTCTTTATCCCTGTAAACTGCTTTTGGTCAGTGTTTTATCATAGCAAGAGAGAAGGAAATTATAACAGGTAATTTGTTATAACGGCTGTTTTTGAAAGAAGGAAAAAATTTCTAAGCCTTCTAAAAGTTAGACTTAGAACTGAGCACAGCATCATATTCTACCATTCAAAGTAAAGCAGGAGAGCAGACTTGATTCAAAGGGAAAAAGATAGAGTCAACTATTTGATGAACGGGTCCATATGCATGCAGAAATATTGAAAGATATAATTAATGATGATCAGCTTTGGAGATTATGTACATACAGACACACACACCCCTAATATATTATTCTTTTATCTTGTGTTAGTTGTATTACAGATTTGCTAACATATTAACATATATTTGTACACATATTCATACACACATTGATTTTTATAAAGCTAAATATTGCAATTATTTTGACCAATACTGTACAATGATGAGCCTCACTTCAAGATGCTTGCTATGCAATGACATGCACAGCAAACTATGTTAGGGCAGTAGTGGCACTTTTATCTGGCGGGGAATAATCAACATCTATCTAATTGAACTTAAAGTCCGCACAACAGGAGGAAACTCATGTGTGGTATTGTAACATAGACAAATACATATGGATGGAGAGGTCATAGATCTTAGAGAAAACCCTACACCTGTCACATCCCTAGACAAACATAATTTCTTACTATATGCTAAAAATTGATTCTAATATTTACAAACAAGTATTCTAGTCACCACTCATCAAAAAAGATTCTTTTGCAAGAGACAGAGTTCCTCAACTGGTCACACCCAGACAATAAGTATCTGTGAGATGCCCAAACCTAAGTGACATATGAACAATGGAACCTCTATACCTAAGTGCTCACAGAACATAGTGGAACAAGGGGTAGAGAGCATCTCTCAATGCATCTCTCAACTCTCATCAGTGAAGTTTCCTCATGCAACAGATGGCAATGAACACAGAAGGCCCCAACTGACCAAAGTGCAGAGAATAAGAGATTGCAGAGTGTGTGTCCCTGGGTAGGGTTCCTATATTAAATCTCACCCACCTAGGGCTCAGGGACCATTGCAGAGTAAGGTGAAGAAAGATGTTAAGAGCCAGGGGTGGTGCATGACCAGAAAGAAATGGAGTCTCACAGGCTCCTGGGAACTTGCTCATGAGAATTTACAGCAACACTCACAGCAGGCACAAAACTATGCAAACTCAATCAGATAAAAACAAGCATAGAACAGGGGAAATAGGCAGGGGCCCAACCTTATTTGAGGAACTATTGGCAGCTGATCTCTGCTGGGTGACCGAAAGTTGATCTTCTTTAAGGGAGTGATGCTATATAGGCTGAACAGGCTCCAGTGGATGAACTCACATAGAGAAATAGCTAGGCACACAAACTTTACTCAATAGGCTTTAACATATAAGGTAGAATGTGTGGAATCCTCTAGGGGCTTTGGGGGAGGTACAGATAAGGGGAGGTCTAAATCTTACTAAAATGCATTGCATTTTAATGCACAAATATTCAATAAAAATATAAATTGAATAAAAAACAATGCTTACTATGACAATAGAAGTGACACATGAAAGCAAGCAAATGGTGACACATGACTTTAAGCCCAGCACTCAGGAGAAAGAGGCAGACAGATTTTTGTCAGTGTGAAACCACCCAAGTCTACAAAGTGAGTTGTAGGCCAGATAGGGCCATATGGTGTGACCCTATCTCAAAATGATAATAATAAATAAATAGTGTACATAGGGAAGCCAGGAATAGTGGCACACACGTGTAATTCCTCCAGTTGGGAGGCTGATGCAGGAGGATCACAAGTTTGAGTCCAACCTGGGCTACATAGAATTTCCAGGGCAACATGGGGATGATGTAGTGAGACCTGGGTCAAAAAGAAAAGAGAGGGAAGGGAAGAGGCATGACATAACGACACATAAAGTGCACCAGAGGAAGTTATGTTGCATTTTACTCAGGACTGAAAAGGAAAGAATCAAGGACAATAGTTAAGGGACGGAGTCTGTATTTTTCACTTTCTGTTACAGACTTTTATATGCATCCCCTCATAATATGGCTTTGTGGTAATTCATTATTGAGCAAATCGAATATATTTTGCTGCCCCATTGCTGCTGAACATGGCCATGTAACTTGCCATTTTTGATGGAATGCCAATGAATATGCTAGCAGAGGCTTTGAATGTTTGTATGATTTAGTGTGGCCTCTTGTGCACCTACCATCTGCCAGAAGAACATGCCCCAGCTGGCTGCTGGACCTAGACAAAGGAGATATATGGAGGCGATACAAAAATGGACTCCAAGCCTGAAGCAGAACTATCCCAGATGACCCCAGACCATTGAACAAGCAAAATAAATGTTTATTATAAGCAACTGACATTTGGGGTTGTTTGGCAATAACATCACAGCAATATGTGACAGCTAGAATAGATCATGCAATAATCCAGCCAAGAGATGATGATGTGTTTAGACCAAGGTGACAGCAATGCAGATGATTAAAATTTTCAGCTTCTGGATATATTTTGAAGATAGAACTGCCAAGAGTGCTGATATTTGGAGGTGGAATATGAGAGAGATGGAGCCAGAGGGAACATTCAAGGACAACATGAAAATGTTTGACTTGAGCAACTGAAAGGAGAGCAGTCATTTAATGAAATAGAAAAGGATGGAGTTAGAGCATGCTTAGGGGAGGGAGAACATCAGAAATTCATCTCTGAGAACTAGGGGTATAGTGTGGAGGTGGGGTGCAAGCCTGGTATGTGCAAGGCTCTGGTTCTCCTAACACTATGAAAAAAAAAAAAAGAAGTACAACCTTGGACATGAAAAGATTGTGCTATTTATTTAATATCTCACAGTTCAGTGTTTCTCTCAGACTGTGCAGGATTATAGATTGAATGAGTAACTATATCTCCACTTTCCCTTATTGTTTAGAAAAGCACAAAACCCCTTGCCTCAGGCTGATCCCGCTTTGTACTTCCTCATCTAATGGTGGTTTTGAGATTTTTATGTTGAAGGCATTCAAAGTTATTTGTTTAGAAGGGAGCAAGACTTTTCTTGGAGCTACCTTTTCATAAAAAGTGATGGTTTTCAAATGGACTGCATGCTTCAAAGTAGTAAAAAGAGCAATGTTTTCTAAAGATGTTTTGTTTGCACATTACATATGATTGAAAAAGTATAAATTTTCTGTGTCACATAATATGAACCAGGAAGGAGTTCTTGCATCCAGTTTCAGACCACACACAAGGATAAAGCTTTTCAACAGCCAAGGGCCACAGGTATCATTAATTCAATGATCTGCTTTGTTCCAGGAACTATTATGCATGGCACAGAGAATGCATGGGTGTAGCAGACTGCATTATCAGTTAAATTTTTCATCACACAGCCCTAGGGGTACATTATACATCCTCACTCTATTTAATTGAAGTCTGACCATATGACTTGTGTTGGTCATTGAAATATGAGAAGTCACTAATATCACTTTCAAGCAAAGGTTTTCAGAACCATAGAATCTTAGAATGATGATCTGTTCTGTCATTGCCATGAGAACCCTAATATCCTAAATTAGATTTCCTGGCTCCCAGAGTGAAGGTGAACAGACTTGAGCCAATGGCCAATATTTATCATAAACAAGGAGTAAGTAAATTACTTGTTTAGCATAGTATTACCTACTGTAAATAAACTCCTACAAGTTACAAATGAGATAGATGGGATCACTGCCCTCTTAGAACATAGAGTTCAATGGAAGAGAACTGTATGAATAAGAAAAGCAGGACGAGTATGGTGGTGCAAGCCATTACTCCCAGCACTTGGAGGGAGAGGCAGGTGAATCTCTTAGAGTTTCAGGCCAGCCTGGTCTAGATAGTGAGTTCCCAGACAGTCAGGTCTACATAATGGGACCTTGTTTAAAACAGACAAAAACAAACAAACAAACAAAACACACAAGAACGAGTAGGAAACATGGAAAGGAAGTGGAGAAAATTATTGCAGAAAATGGCATGTTTTAAAAGTATGTTCATGTATGCATATGTTACCTAGTTTACTGGCTTCTGAGAACTGACTGATGTAGCACTCACTGTGTAGCCCAGGCTGACCCTCCAGCTCAAGATTCTCTATGCCTGTTTCCCAGGGCTGAGATTATGGCATGGTCTGCCATGCACGTGTCAAATAAGGTAGGGTGCTAACCCTTGACCCTTACAACAAAAATCTCCCCCTTTCTTTCTCCTCTCTTCTCTGTCATCTCTCTTTTTCTTTTCTCCTCTCCTAACACCTGGTCTCTCTGTTTCATTTTCTTCTTTCCTCTCCAGGATTCCTTCTCCAAATTCTGTCCTTCATTCTTTCTAGCTATCTGCGAGTCTTTAGATAGGTTTATAAGCACATAATATGCACATCGACATGCACTTGCACCATGTACTGTCACAGAAGTAGTGCTTCTGAGACTGAACTTGATAATCATAACCCTGGAACCCTGCTTATCCTACCAGAATTGCTCCACTGTTTTAATTACAAGCATTATTCATAACACCTCACACATTTTCTGTCTTGTTGACAGTATTTTGGAAGCAGCAGCTGCTCCCTTACTTTCCACATTGATTGCTACTATTTTGCCTTGCAAAAGAATATTAAATATCACAGTTAAATAGAACTCTTCTTCAAGACAGCTTCTGCTGTCAGCCCTTCAGATTCCCCCTTGGCTGAGCACTGCTGAGCACTTTCAGATTGGCTCCTGTGCTCATATTATTTCCAAACGTCTGGCTTTGATTTGATTCCAGCCTTCCTTCAAATCTTCTGACATCTCAGCTGACTCTCTGATGCCTTCCTTCCCTGTTGCCTTTAGGCCATGAGACAGCCTACTTCTCCCATGCCAGCTCTTGGTGGCTTTATCATGAATTCTCTATGGGTTTGGGGATGAGCATGTGCATGTGGAGGACAGAGGTCACAGCTTAGTGCCTTCCTCAATCGCTTTCTGCCTTGCTTTCTGGGAGGCTAGGGGAGAGAAAAGGGTTTATTTTTACTTTACCTTACACGTTACAGTCCAGCTTTGAGGTGAGTCAGGCAGGAGCTCAAGGCAGAAACCTGGAAGTGGGAGCTGAAGCAGAGACCTCAGAGGAATGCTGCTTACTGGCTTGTTCCTCTGGCCTGTGTTTGGCCTGCCTTTTTATTATTTTTTTTATTAACATTGCTTTCTTTTGAAAAATAACATATTTACATTGCAAAACTTTGTATAAGTTGGAGAATTTAGAAAGGGAGTGAATGCCAAACTCCAATTACAACAGCAGTGATAAATTTCACATTATTTTTGAAACTTGGTTGTACAGTTTGTCTAAATAATACTCAAAAATTATAGTAGACATATAGAATTTCGAGTTTACATTCTAAAATGCAATGACATATTTTTAGTTTGAGAATTATATCAATTTTGTTATGACAGAACTTTCTTTTAGTTTAAATTCCTAGACTGATTTTTATCTCCAGAAGTTCAATTAGGTGCTTTACATTTTCTGTAGGGCATAGGTAAAGGTACCCTGGAACTGTAGAAGAGTAATAGAAAAATAATTGGAAACCTCTTGGTGCCTGGGAATGGGAGAGGTCCCCTCCCATGAGCTGGAAGTTTAGTCGTGAATCACAGTTCTACATTCCTTCACTAGTGAGTTGTTGGTGGAATAGGTTGGAGGATAAAGGACTTTCCGATGTTGGGCGGCACTTTCAGCCTTCTCTGAGTAGCTGCATTCCTCACAGCTCCTGCCACCCGTGGTTCCAGGTTGTGCATGGCAGTGTCTTTGCCTCTGTGTTGGGCTTATGCTGGGGACAGGGGAGGTCTCTGTCATTTGCAGATTGTGGTCTTGGGTGAACTGATACTCTACAATGAATTTCCCATCTCTCCTGAGGGCCAACTGTGATCTTGACCCCACACATGAGCATCAAGGTCTTGATGTTGAACCTCTCCACCTTACTTTTTGAGACAAGACCTTTCATTGAACTGGTAGCTCAATGATTCAGCTAGGTTGTCTCTGTCTCCACAATGCTGGCATTCCTAGCATATGCCGCTGTGCGCGGTTTTTACATGGATGCTCCGATACAACTCATGCTTGCCCCACAAGTACTTCACTGAACCATCTCCCCTCCCCCCCGCCCCATGTGACTTTTAAGAATCTGGGAAAATCTCCATGGGTAAGAGAAAAAAATTTTGAGACAGGGTCTCACTATGTATCACTGGCTGGCCTAGAACTCACCATGTAGACTGGGATAGCCTTGAACTCACAGATCTACCTGCCTCTGCCTCCCAAGTGCTGTGATTAGAGATACATGCCACCACATCCAGCTGGTAAGAGAAATTTATTTAGAATGTAACTGCAGAATGGAACAGAAACCTAAGCAAGATTTTTGAAGAAACAGGAAGACAGTACAATATTCTAAGTCTATCTACCATAACATTACATATGTCAAAGAATGTATCTATTGAGTATCACTTCTAAATACAACTTAAGGGTCTGGAGAGATGACTCAGCAGTTAAGGGCACTGGTTACTCTTGCACAGGACCAAGGTATGGTCCCAGTACCCACATGGTGGCTAACAACTGTCTGTAACTCCAGTTCCAGGGGATCTGACGCCCTCTTCTGACTTCTGTTGGCATTGCATGACACAAGTACACTTATACACATTCAGACAATACACTCATACACATAAAGTAAAAAATAATAAATAAAATGTTTTAAGAATAAATAAATAATAAAATAAGTAAACACAATTTAAAATGTGTTTTTACTACTGATTTCAAGTAGTTCTATTATGATCCCTGTGATGTTTCAGAGATAATGCACATGATTAAACACATATTACAGTTTGAACTACATGATAAGTACATGTTTCATATTGGAGTTTGCAGTAGATACTGAGTAGATATTTCAACCTTCAGATTAAGATATATGATTTGAAATGAACACCTACTATTTTAGGAATACAAGAATGGAGTGTTTTAATTTGGATTTGTTTGGGAAAATCAAGCCATCACACATGTTCTGTAAGATACTAATATATAGACTTTATGTAAAGAAATGTATATTTACAAACATTGACAATCAGAGAACAAAATCCAAGCATTTGAAGGTTTCTTCGTGGATTTTGCTAACTCCTTGAACCAGTCCATTGGGAGTTCATTTGGAGGCTCTGTCCCTGGACTTTAGTTATTCCACAGGTTTGCATCTTTTAGCTGTATGTAAATAGCAATGGCACCTTAGGTAGGAAAATGTGTTGAGGAGGTGGCTTTATAGGACCCTGGGTATTTTATGTAACCAAAAGAGCAGTGAGCCAAGTAGTGTGGCTTTTTTAATTTAAAAAATTAAGCTATTTTTATGTGTATGATTATTTTCCTTACATTTATGAGGGACAATGTCCATGGAGGTCATAAAAGGGCTTCCAATGTCCTGAAACTGCAATTAGGGATAGTTGTTAGCTACCATGTGGGCACTGGGAACCAATCTTGGGTCTTCTGCAAGAGCAACCAGTACTCTGAACTGCTGAGCCCTCTCTCCAGTCTCTAGACTTGCTCTTTTATTAACAATCTACTCACATGGGAGTTAAATAGGTCCCTTCAAGTACTATATTAATCTTTTCAGAAAGCAATGCTCCAAGTGGCCTAATCACCTTCCATCAGACTCTACCTCCTCTATGTTACACCATCTTACCACAACCACACAAGGACCAAGCGTCTAGTGCATGAACCTTTCGGAGACAAGCCCTATATAAACTATGGTCCTGCACAATAAATATAGCATTCCCTTGGAGATCAGAGATCACAAACTCTGGAGGCCAAACAAGGGGAAAGCAAGCTATAATGAGCTTATTTTCTTCTAGTCATTTTTTTTTTCCATACAAGAATTTGGCTTAGAGTTTCTACATTCAGTAAAACCAGAATGGTGAGTTTATTAAGTAATTCTCTGGGTTTTAAATATTAGCAACTATACCAATATTTAAACACACAAAATACTTTAAGGGCTAAATGAAACATGTCTACAGCTTCTGTTCAAAGTGCTGTTACTACAGTGACTCAGTTCCAACGGCTTGATCTTTCTGTTTTGCTCCCTTCAAAGTTCACCTTTCCTGGATAGGGAATTTTATTGGCCTACCCAAAGCAATAGACTTACCTCAGTCATTCTAGCTATTATTGGAAAGCAGTCACTTAACAAGGACGGGGGCACTAGGAATGACACATTTATGTACAAAAGGGATCATTTTCAGAGAATAACAATCATACTAGCATTCACCGAGCACTAGGTACATGATTTTTACTGTTTTATTTCACTTGAGGTTTGAATATTGTTTTTCCACTTTAAAATTCATGTTGAAATTGAACTCCCATTGTCAGATATTAAGAAGATAGGACCTTTAAGCTATCACTATCCACTAATCCACTAATGGATTAATAGGTTAATGGGTTGTCTTGAGAGTGGGCCTGTTGCAGCAGTATGTTTGATTAAGTTTCTGACCAAGTGATGCCCTGAACTGCCTCAGGGCCCTGCCAGCAAGCAGGTCATGAACACATGCATTCTCTTTGTCTTAGATTAGAACTTCTTTAAAACTTTTCAATTCTGTGGAATTGTGTTATCTTCAATCTACTAAGACAAACAGCTTAAGATACTTACCTAAAGTCACATAGTTAACAGTGGGAAACCCAAGCAGTGTGCTCTCTGACTCTGGGCTCTTGACTGCTTTACCATGGCATGACTAAGGGAAGGAGAGTTTGAACCAAGCAAGAACCTCATTTGTTTGACTGTTAATCATAAAAGATTGTTATCTTGAATCAGAGCATAGAAATGTTCAGAAATAACCTCAGGTTAGAAAATTTTAGGCTGCAGGAAGAATGAAAGTTGTGGATAATCCAGGAACCTAGAGGGACACCATTTCTTGGAGGCTGAATAATCAAAATTAAGAGCAGAACGTTTTTATGAGATGAATCCAACAAACAAGTAGAAGCTCTGAGAGAGATCTCTAGAGACTTCATAACTGGTCTTCATTGGTTCCCTAGAACAAACTTAAGAGGAACTTAGAAAGTCAAGACAAAAGGACAGAAGTCAGAGAACAAATCTAGAGTTAAATTAAACTCCACTATGTAACACATAAGGACTTGACAAGTAGATGTCTGTAACAAAATAGTACTTGGTGGGCAAAGTGGGGCTGTTCCACACATGAACTCACAGCAGGTGTGACTGCATGCACAAGAACTACACAAAATCAGGCCAGACAAAACCCCAACATGGATGGAGGAGCTTGTGAAACCCCACCTGTAGGTGAGAAACTATTGACAATTGATGGCTGCTGGAGGAGGAAGAATGAGTTTACTTCAGGGATGTGTCCGTGAGTGGATATCGATGCTCCAGTAGGTGGTCCTACATCTATAAACATACTGGCAGCAGTAAGTGAACTTAGTGAGTTTTAAAAATATAGCATATGAAATTGAGAGAGAAAAGTGATGGAGAGAATAGATGGGGAATTGGAGGGGAGGAAGTGGGGGTGGGTAGATTTGAGCAAAACACATGATATACATAAAAAAATGAAAAAAAAAGTAGTGGGCCAGTAAGATGACTCAGCACATAAAGGCATTTGCTAGGAAGCCTGATGATATGAATTCAGTCTATTGGGCCTGCGTGGTGGAAACAGAGAACTGAGCCAAACCAATTATTTATTTGTCCCAGGCTATACTTGCAGGTAATATATCAGAACTCTGTGATAGCTGAGCTAGTTGGCTGATGGTCCCTGAAAGCATGGAGTTGCATAAACTGATATGCCTGATGGAGGGTTGGGAATGCAGGAAGTATATTTTTAGTATTTTATTTTTATCATTTTGATTTAATTTTTATATGTACGAGTGTATTGCCTGAATGCATGTATGTACACTCATGTTGTGCAATGCCCATAGAGGTCAGAAAAGAGTGTCAGATCCCCTGGAACTGGAGTTACAGATAGTTGTTAGCTGGTATGTGGATGCTGGGAACAGAACCCAGGTCCTTCACAAGAGTAGCCAATGCTTTTAACTGCTGAGCCATCTCTCCACTCCCAGGAAGTATATCTTTTGGCTCATGATACATTACCATAAATGTAACAACTTAAATCAACAACCATTTGTTATATCATATTTTCTGTGCATCAGAAATATGAGTATGGCTGAGCTGGGTCTCCTGCTTTAAGGTTCCTCATCAGGCAACAGGTAGGCCTAGAATCTGGGGAAGGACTCAAATGGTTAAGCTCACATAGTTGTTGAGGAAGTTAGTTCCTCACTGGTTTGGGGGCTGAGAGTTCTGTTTCCCTCCTGGCTATTGGGTAGGAGACATCCTCAATTCCTTGCCATATGAGTAATCCCAACTTGGCTGCTTATTTCATCAAAGCTTGCAAACAATGACAGTGGCAAAAAGAATCAGCTAACAAGACAGAGTTAAAAATCTTATGTAGCATTGGGGCTGGAGAAATTGCTCAGTAGTTAAGAACACTTCCTACTCTTTCAGAAGAACAGGGATCAGTTCCGAGCACCCACACAGGTGGCATAAAACCACCTGTAACGCCAGCTCTAAGGGAACTGACACCCTCTTCTGGCCTCCAAGAGCACCATACAAATACACACACACACACACACACACACAGAAATTGTAAAAAGTAAATCTTTATACTACCTCACAAATCCCATACTTTGTCACTAATTTTCCCCATGTATCAAAGTCTACTTTTACATATAATGAATACATAAATAAAAATAATGAGATGAGTGTTTTGATGCACATCTACAATCCTAGTATTCAGGAATCTGAAGCAGAGGAGCATGAGTTCACGGCCAGCCTGTCCACAATAGTAAAGACCTGTTTCAAAAGAAAATATTATGCACTTAGTGTTGCAAATACAAAGCCTGTTGAGAGAGCTTTGCATTTAATTGAACTGATATAACACTAACAATAAACCTATAACATATGTGTATTATTATCATTCCCATAATGGGGAGGGGAGATTGTAGTACAGAGAAGTTAAGTTATTTAGTATGGCACAAAACATGTTATGTGTACATCAAATCTTCTTGATCTTCTTCCAAGGACACATTTCCTATCCTCCTTTATAACTTGGTTAAGACCGTGTAGCTAGTTTCTAACCAACGCAATATGAACAGAAGTGTTGTAAGGCATTCCTAGGCCCAGCCCTTAAAAACAGCCCACACATCCCTCCTATCTTCTCTATCCTTCTGCGTCATCTTCAGAGGCCATATGTGGCTCTGGTGTATCACGAGATGCCCCTTCTTTCTCCTTTTGTGATTTTTTCCTAAGGAATATTTCAAATATTTCCAGAAAGTGAAAGAACAATATAACAACTCTCCTCCCACCCTGCCACTTGCCCTTCATCCGGGAGCTTTAACAATGCATTATTGACATTGCTGCATCCATAGACCTTTCCTCTTGCACTATTGTGAAACAAATCTGGAATGACATCATTTGATCTGTCACTATTTCGCTATATGTTTTTATAACATAAAAATTATTTTTAAACAACAGAGATTGTTCAGGCATTGTGGTGCATACCTACAAGCTCAGGATCCTAACCTACATAGCCAGACAGTGTGTCAAAATCTTTTTTGTTAAATTCATTAAAAAGACATCACCTCACAGAAGACATAAGGACAACATCATCAACCACCCATTATCCATGTCATTAATATATGTTCTTCGATTTTGCAGGAATCAGGAAGGATAAGATACATACATTGCAGTTGTTTTCAAGTCTTATACTGGCTACAAATCTCTATGCCTCTTCTTTTGTTATTTTTCATTTATTTATTGAAGAAAATAGTCTGCTATGGTTTCTCATAGTCTAGAGTAATATCACCTTTCTGTGCTTTTTCTGATCTTCCCAAATGACTGTCATCTCCCTTCCACTGGTCTATGTACCCCACAGTGATTTTCTAGGCCTTTGTAATCACACTGATTTTAGCCTAGCTGGTTTTAAAGTTGGGAGTGTGAACTTGTTCGCTGAAAGGCACTCCAGTGCTGCTTTCATCTCCATGACCCTCCATCCCCACCCCAGGAACTTAGACTTGTTTTTGAAAACTAGAAACTCCATAATTTTTGTCTAGCCTATTAGAGTGAATGAGGCATCTGTCATGGTTGGGGAGGCACCTGGGGTTCTGGACTTGTTTGGAGAGAAAGCCTTGTACAAGAAAGAGAGTAACAGGATGGGCAATCTTGGGCCTGGAGTCAGAGATGTTTGAGGCAGAATTTCATGGTTTGCTGACTTAGTGGCTTTGGGTGGATAATTTCAGTTCTCCATGTTAGGATATTCAGTTGCAAGAGCCGATTCTAGATGATTTTAAGAAAAGAATGGAATTATTTAGAAATTTTTAATTGGGAAGGATGAAGAACAAACCTGGCAAAGAAGTGAAGGGAAATATTCAAAATCCACCGTTGAACTGACCCTCTGAGAAAGTCACTACACCGTTACTAATAACTCCAGACACTACGGGCCAAAACTGCCATTGCTGGAGTTCTTCGTCACTCTTACCTCCCAGCAAAGGGATGGAAGCAATGTTGTAATCACTAAAGACTCTTCAGTATCAGGCATGCAACAAAAGGTATGTAATAGGGATTGAGATGTAGTTCAGTTGGTAGAATCCTTGCTTATGCATAAAAACCAGGGTTCCATCAGTGACATGTAACTATAAACCTAGCACTTGGTAGGTGGAGGCAAGTAGACTGGAAATCTGAAGTCATCCTTGGCCACATAATGAACTCTAGGCCATCTAGGGATACATGAGACCCTGTCTCTAACTAAAGAAAGAAATATATAATAAGTAAATAAATAAAGCAAGCAGGTGGAAATCCTCTGATTATTATGTGTTTCTTGGTGTTTCCCAACAATTTCAAGTCACCATGATCAAATGAATCAGAAAATGATCACTGTAAAAGCAGAGAATTTTGGGAGTCAGTTGTAGTGGCACATAACTGTAATTCCAGCACATAGGAGACTGAAGCAAGAGGATTGTGAGTTCAAGGTCAGCCTGGGCTACATAGTGAGACTAGTCTCAAAAGAAAACAGATACGAAGAGAGAGAGGGAAGGATGGAGGGGAGAAGGAAGAAGAAAGGGAAGGAAGGGAGGAAAGCAGAAGAGACACATCTTGGCAGGTCCTAGAATTAAAGGCCAAGTATTAGCTCCCCCATCTATCTTGATATCTAAAGGAATGAAAAGAGGGAAAAGAAAAAGGAAGTATGAACTGCAACGTCCTCCTGTGACTCTTCAGGAACTACTTACAACATTCAGAATTCTCATAGAACAACTTCTGAGCATTAGATGTAGATGCCTTCCCTAAAGCTAATCTGCTCAACTAATTTGATCTAAGAGGTTAGTGGTTTAAAAAGTATTATTGGATAATAACTCCTCCTTCACTCTAATAAATATTTATTCATTTCTTAATTCTTTCCTTTACTCAGGAAACATTTATTGAACATCCATTATGCTCCAGGCTCTGTGCCAGATATGGGAGACAAACTAGTTGAAATTTTCCCCTCAAGAAGTAGAATGTGAAAGTGGGCTGGACTTAGCAACCCATTTCCATTTTATGAGGCCCTGAGGTTTAGCACTGTTTCTACTTGTTTTCTTGAATCAGTTGCACTGAGCAAAGCCATTGCCATTTTGAGTCAGTTAAGAAGCCGTATAGCAAGGTCTATATAGCAAAAAGCCATGATCTCCTCCCCAAATCTGTGACTCATCTTCCAAGGAATCAAACTTTCAGATGTCCACAGTCTCATTTTAAAAAAATATTTTATTTATGATTTTATTTTATGTGCATGAGTATATTGCCTATGTGTGTGTAAGTGCACCCATGTCATGCAATGCTCATGGAAGTCAGAAGAGGGAGTTAGATTGCCCTGGAACTGGAGTTACAGATAGTTGTTAGCCACCATGTGGGTGCTGGGAATCGATCTTGGGTTCTCTGCTAGAATAGCAACTGCTCTTAACCACTGAACAATCTCTCCAGTCCCCACAGTCTCATTTTGACAGCTTGTCTACAGTCTCTTGTGAAGTTTCAAGTCAGAATTATCCAGCTAAGAGGTGGTTGAGATGGCTCCACAGGTAAAGATGCTTGCCACTAAGAATAATGACTTGAGTTTGATACTTGGAATTGACATGGTAGAAGGAAAGAATAGATTCCTACAAGTTGTTTTCTGATCTATACACACACACAAAGTAAATGAAAAAAAAACTTTATCTTTTAAAAGAATTACCCAGATAAGTCACATTTTATCAACAGAAACTGAGATGGTACATGTTTATTTTTTTATCTTTTAAGCCACCAAATTTTGAGGTAATTTATTACAACCCAAGAGATAAGTAATACAAAATATACAAGTACTATGAAAAAAGGAAATATTTGGGTGCTATAAGAATGTACAGCACAGGATATTTTCTTACTTTGGAAAATGAATTAAGTTCTTATTGAAAGATCAGTTAAAGTATGACCAGAGCAGAGAGGGGGATTAGCAATGATGAAAGAGTTAGTGGAAAAGTTGAAGTACTGTTGGCAAAGAGAAACATATCTGAAGGGAAGTAGTTGGGAATGAATGGTGATGGGCCATTACCAGAACCAGCCAGACAAATCAACAGGTCTCGACTTGGGGGATGAGGATGAGCAAAGAAAGAGACAAGAGAAAGATGCAGGAGGGCTCCCAGTCAGTACCGAACAGCCTCGATTAATTTTTTTCTCCAAGTTAATATTTTACATTATACATTTTCTCCATCCTTATTTTGTTTACACAAGAGCATGAGAAAGTGGAGATATTTCTCCTTGAGAAATACTAAAAACAAAGACTAATCATATCTGACCTTGCAAACACTTCGAACCCAGCTACTTGGCAGTATGCCTGTAGGAACTGCTTATCTAAGTCTTCCTTGGCTCCAAGTACCTGTGGAAAGCACATATGTTTAACTCTTTCTTGGCTCCCTGAAGGCCATGACATTGCTCTGTGTGGAAAGGAGTTTGTCATCAAGCATAAGGACCTGGCTTTAACCCCTGGGACACACGTTGTAGGAGAAAACTGACCCTTGCATGTTGTCCTCTGACCTGCACTTGCAAACTGTGGTGACGCGCCCCCCACACACACATGCAAAATAAATGTAAAATGACTTATTAAAGAAATTAATGGATTTGAAAGTTATTTGGGAGTTAGAAAACCTTGTCTAAATGTTTTTTGACAATAAATTGGACAAACTCTTCTGATCATGATTTTCTCACGAACAGATGACATCTTCTGTTTGGATGAGGTTGGGAAAGGTAGGCAATTGAGTGCTTTGAAGAATATAGAGACTCTGTTTCTCTTCTAACCTTGGGCCTAGGCTCTCTCCTGCTCTTCTGCCTCAGATCTCTGGACTAGCTTCCTAACCTGGACTAGTTCAATCCTCCATCTTAGCTTATTACACCTTCCACAGGCTGTCCCCATCCCTACCTTGCCCTTTGCCTCCTGATCTGCCTGCCGCAGACCTTCCTACTACCCTGGTAAGTCAGATCCCACCCACTGTGCCTTATTTCCCCTGCACCCTAAGCAGTTCAACTCTCTCCCTGAACACTGTCCCCCTCCTAGCCTTAGGTCCAGGCCTACTCTAGCTTTTTCAGCCTCAGATCTCTGGACTACCTTTTTAGTCCAGACCCACCCACTGTGTCCAGATCCCCTGTCCTCAGGCTAGCTCAATTCTCCGGTTTAGTTTGTCACATCCTCCACAGGCTGTCCCCATCCCTGTCTTGCCCTTGGTCCCCCTCCTAATCTGCCTGCCGTACACCTGCCTACTACCCAGCTAAGAAATGGAAACAACCTAAATGTGCCTCAATTGACGGATGTGGTACATTACACAATGGTATCCTACTCAGCGATAAGGAATGATGAAATCATGAAATTTGCAGATAGAAGCTATTACAGAGTTCTACAACTGGTCACACACAGAGAATATATGTCTGAGAGAGGCCGAACCCTAAGTGACACATTCACAGTGGAACTTCTACACCTGAGACTCATGGAATATAGTAGAAGAGGGGGTGGAGAGAATACTCATACATAACTCAGCTCTCACCACCAAAGCATCCTCATGCAACAGAGAAGGCCACAATTGGTCAAAGTGTAGAGAATAAGAGACTGTAGAGTATGTGTCCCTGTATAGGACTCCTATATAAAACCTCACCCACCCAGGGCTCAAGGACCATTGCACAAGAAGGGGTGGAAAGATTGTAGGAGCCAGGGTTGGTACATAAACAGAGGCTTTTAGGCCTCTAGGAACTTGCTCATATGAACTTGCAACAATGGTATCAGCATGTACAAGACCCATGCCAACTCAACCAGACAAAAACTAAGCATAGAACTTGGGAAAAGGGCAGCAATCCCTACCTAATATTAGCCAAGGAACAATTAGCAACTGATTACTGAAGGGTGAGAGACAGTACATCTTCTTTAAGGGAGTGACTCTAGATAGGCTGACTAGACTCCAGCAGATGAACTTGCACCAAGGGACATCTGAGTACAAATACTTGACCAGATAGGAGTCAACATATATGTCAGAATGCAAGAGATCCAGTGGGGGGGCATATATTAGGATATTAGGAGGGGATCTAAATTTTATTAAGATTTATTATATGAAATACACAAAAACTCAATAAAATATACATTGAAATAAAAGAGTATGGAGACGGGGGTGAGAGAGATGGCTCAGTATTTAAGAAAACTGGCAGATCTTGCACAGGACCAGGGTTCAGTTCCCTGCACTCACATGGATGCTAATAACCACCTGTAACTCCAATTCCAGGGAACCCAACACCCTTGTCTGACCTCTATGGGCATTGTGCAACATGGGTGCACTTACATACATGCAGGCAACACACTCATACACATAAAATTAAAATAATAAATACAAATATTTTTAAAGAATATGGAGAAGTTTTTA
This sequence comes from Eospalax fontanierii, assembly GCA_035773235.1. Lineage (NCBI taxonomy): Eukaryota > Metazoa > Chordata > Mammalia > Rodentia > Spalacidae > Eospalax > Eospalax fontanierii. The sequence continues at coordinate 96,845,665 of CM069525.1, forward strand.
AATAACTGGACTACTGAGTAAAAGAATTACTGACAGGGAATATACTAAGATGGACAGACCACAAACTTATGGAACCATCAGTATTTACAGACATCTGATTTTTCTATGTACAGCAGCCAAGTTAAAGGTACAGAGGAAGTTACTTGAAAGTCCTTGATTGTTGGAAGCTTTGCCTGGGAGAAAACAGGAATGGCACAAGGATGTGAGGATCCTTGATTATAGTTGGGATGATGAACAATGGTAGATGCATCGAGTAGGGAAACAAGCGAGCAGAGTAGAAAGGCCTGTAGACTGAGGCAAGGTGGGTACTACAATGTGCTGTCCAATTGCATTGCAAGGAAGAACTGATTTCTAATTTTATAAGCATAGTGTCACAAGCTACTTAGCCACACTGCCAGGCCTTTCCAAGATGTCCTCAGATGTTCACAAAGCTGCCTAATCATTTAACTACTTCCCCAATAGCCCACATTTAGTGACTAAGACAAATATAGTCATCTTGGTAAAATGAAGAACGTTGGTACTTCAGAATATCCCTGCAGATTAGTCCAGGTCTGTCACTGTACGCCAACTTTTGTCTGATTGATTAATTCCTCTCCTTTCCAGAGCATTAATCATGAGGTCACTCTTAATAACCAAGTGAAGAAGAAGGCTGGAAGGGTAGGATGTCTTAAGATGTGATCTAAGAAGTGGAGTAGTATGGGACAACAAGAAGACAGAGCCACTGAGGGTAAGGAAGTCACATGGATGTTGAAGTCACCAACAGCTCCCTCATTTTAAAAGGCATTTTTTGTATGTCTGGGCATCAAACTGTAAAGCCTTAAAGTAACAGTCATTTATTACTTCATAATATCAGTCAGATACTCCTCTTTGAGCATCTCTCTCTCACAAGATTGCAGTTGAATTATTGGCCAGGGTAACATCTCAATGCTTGAGTGAAAGAAGATCCAGTTTGCAGTCCATGCGTAATTTTCACTGACAAGGACTCTGGCTGGCCTCGGGGCCTCTCTGGCAGCAGTTCCTGCCCACGGAGCAGTTCACAGCATAGAAGTTGGCTTCCTTCAGAGGTAAGGAGAAAAACAGGGTATTTTGCATGGAAGTCACAGTCTTTTGTAAGTTCCAAAGTGACATCCATCACCTCTGCCGCATTCTTTTGCTAAAAGTGAGTCAGAATACAGAGCAAAAGAAAGACTATTCCGGTGAAGAAAGGGACCTAGAAACACAGGCTAAGGGAAGAAGCAGAAGGTAGTGGGGAGGCAAATACAAACAAAGAATGTAGCTGGCTGTGGTGCTTCACACCTGTAGTCCCAGCACTCAGGAGGCAGAGCCAGGCAGATCTCTGTGAGATCAAGGCTCGCCTGTACTACATAGCAAGTTTCAGGTCAGGTGGGGCTGCAGCGAGACCCTGTCTCAAGAAAACAACCACAACAAAAAGAACAGAGTGTGATATACATGTATGTGAAATTGTCACAGTGAAAGCCCTTACTTTGTATACTAAAATCTAAGAAATTTTTTATGTAGCTGAATATAATTTAAAGATACATAATATGTGCCAATGCAGAGTAAACAAAGATTATTCAAAACTGAAGCTGGGCATGGTGGTTTATAATCCAAGTAGTTTGGAGGCAGAGGTACGTGGATCCCTGTGAGTTCAAGATTAACCTAGTCTATATAGTGAGGTCCAGGCTAGCTTAGGTTAGAGAGTGCAAACCTGTCTCAAAACAAACAAAAATCCTTGAGAGAGTTTGAGTTGAAGAATAAAGAAAAGTGACACAAATGAGATTGTATGAAATTAAAAGGCTTCATCTACACACAAAAGGAAACTATCATAGAGAATATAGACAGCATACACAATGGGAGACAAATTTCTGCCAGCTGTACTTCTGACAAGGGATTAGTATCTATAATAGGTAAGGAACTGCAAGAGTTTAGTACCAAAACAAACTTGCCAAACAGTAAATGGACCAATGAACTGAACAGACACTTCTCAAAGAAGAAACCCAAATTACCAATAAATATTTCTAAAAAAGTTCAACATCCTTAGCCAGTCAGGGAACTACAAATTTGCACTGCTGTGAGATTCCATCTCACCCTAGTCAGTATAGCTATCATTAGGGAAACAAATGACAGCAAATGCTGCTGAGGATTTGGAGAAAGAATAACCTTTATTCACTGCTGGGGAGAGTGTAAACTAGTGCACCCATTATGGACACCAGTATGGAGGTTTCTCCAAAAGTAAAATTACTACATGACCCAGGTATGCCACTCCAGGGCATATACCCAAAGGACTTTATATCCTACTACTGAGATACTTGCATATCCATGTTCATTGCTGCTCTATTCACAATAGCAAAGACATGAAATCAGCAGGAATATCCAGCTACAGATGAATGGATAATGAAAATGTGATATATATATGTATATATATATATATATACATATATATAATGGAATTTTATTCAGCCATAAACAGAAGTAATAAAATGTGAAGACAATTGGATGGAACTGGAAATATTATATTAAGTGACATACTTTTGTCAACTTAACACAAATCTAGGCATACATGGGAAGAGGGAATCTCCACTGAGGAATTTTCCCCCACCTAGTTGGCTTGTGGCTCTGTTTTCAGGACCTGTATTAGGGCCCACACCACTGTAGACAGTGCCATCCTTAGGCGGGTAGGGCTAGATTGTACAAGAACGGCACAAGAGCAACTCAGTACGCCTCGTTCCTCCATGGTTTCTGATTCACTTCCTGCCTCCATGTTCTTGCTTGAGCTCCTGCCTTGGCTTCTCTTGATGATGGACCTGTGAAGTATAATAAGCCTTTTGCTCCCCAAGTTGTTTTTGGTCAGTACTCTATTGCAGCAACAGAAAGCAAAATAGGACACCAGACTTAGAAAGACAAATACAGTATGCTCTTTTTCATATGTGAATGTGAACCTCTAACTGTTACATGTGTACGTTTATGTGGGAGTGAGTGTGGACAGACGTCATGAAATTTGAAAGAAGCCCTTGAAAGGGCAAAAAAGAGGCTATAAGGGAGGGGATGGAGAGAATAATAGAACACACACTATAAAAGCGGAGGGGCAATGTGGGGGCCTGAAGCATCCAGGAGGGACATGAGGCAGAGATATGGGGATCAGATCAGTGAGGGAAGAGAACCAACCAAACTTAGTATGTATGTCGTAAAAAAACCTGTAGTTTTGCATGTGGATTAAAAAATAAATTATAGAAAGATGAGTCAGGGAGTGGCCTAGATTCAAGGAGGGAGGCTGGAACAGGGTATGAGTAACAGGAGTCAGTGATCCTTGGGAGCCATTGTAGATGCTAACTATTGTACCTTCTATATACAAAGCACTAATCTAGATGCCCAAGACCCCCACAGTGAAGAAAACAGGTAAGAGCTTTTTTCCCTCCTTCGGCACAGCTCATTTCAAGGAGGCAGAAAATAAACACGTAAACACACAGTTCATTCAAAAATAGGTACTTTAAAAACAATCACAGAGGATAATTTTTAAGAAAGTGGTTGGGTGGAATAGATGTAGGGGGATATTTTTATATGAAGTAGCTGAGGAATGCCTCTGGAGTGACAGTTCTGCAACAGACTGGAAGAATGTTGCTCAGTTAGTAGAATGGTTGTCTCCCGAACATGAAGTCTTGGTTAATAGCCAGGTATAGTCGAGCATGCCCATAATCTCAGACCTCAGGAGGTAGAAGATAGAGGGTCAGGATGTTCAAGTTCATCCTTAGCTGTGTAGCAAGTTCAGGGACAATCTAGGCTACATACATGAGACCTTGTCTCAAAAATAAAAAGAGATGGGGGAGACAGACATGGCTTAGCACTTAAGAGTACTGGTTGCTCTAGCAGAAGACCCAGGTTTGGTTCCCAGGACCTACACGGTGGCTAACAATCATTCATAACTCCAATTCCGGGGGATCCCACGCCCTCCTCTGACTTCCGTGTACATTGCATGCATGAGGTACACGTAATATACATGCATACAAAACACTCATGCACATAAAATTAAAATAAATAAAATGACAATAGCCTTTCAAGTACGCTGGAGAGATGGCTCAGTGGTTAAGAGAACCGGGTACTCTTGCAGAGGACCCAGGGTTCGATTCCCAGAACCCACATGGCAGCTAACAACCGTCTGTTGCTCCAGTTCCAGAGAATCCAATGCCTTCTTCTGACCTCCATGGGAATTGCATGACATGGGTGCACTTACATACATGCAGGCAGAACACTCATACACATAAAAAAATTTAAAAATAAAACTAAAATAACCTTTCTAAAAAGAAGCAGCATACAGACACATACATACACACTATTTTGTTTCCTGTGGGAAGAATATAAATGGAATTTCCAAATGTTAAGTAGAGATTTAGAAAGATGGTAGAGTTTGGGGTAGGGCAAAAGGCACTAAACAAGTGCCAGCATTTTAATGGATGAGGGGACTTCAGTAATGACCATACTGCCCAAGTCTTGTAAGGGAGAAGGACTTTCAAAGGGGTAGCCATCTCAGTGGGACTGGGGAAAGGATAGGGGCCTGAAACAAGTGCTGAGGATTAAGGACATTTACCCCTCCTCTGGACTAGGTTGGGGGGGGAAGAGGGGGGGAATGCACCACCCCCACAGAGGCCTGCTCAAGGAGGCAGGTGTCAGTCAGTGAAGACGTGTGAAGAAAGAGATCAATGCCCAAAATGGGTGATGGGATGCTCTTTTGTTATCAGGTATCACCAGCTGTAGCAAAGATCATTCAGAAGCTGCCTCTGATTTAGAGTACCCTCATGTAATTTGAGATAGAAAGAAAGAGACACTATAAATTCTGAGGTGAGTATTGGCAAGATAAGCTGCACTTCTAAATTAATTTAGACTGTAGGCTTCTGCCTTTGAAATGCTAATTGGGTTATACGCCAGCCACCCTTCAGAAATCTTCAACTGCTCTTCATCCTTCAACCTACTGCTTCCCTCTAAATGACTCAGCTAGGGCAGTCTGCCTAGGAAAATGTTATTTTTTGACTTACTTCAGCAAAGGCCAGAGAAACAGCAGGCCAAGATGGACTGAATACAGGCCAAAAACAGAACCTGGTCCCAGAGTTCAATGTTCTTCAGCCTTCCCTTAGCCACTATTTCTTTTCTTTTCTATTTTGTTTAAATGATTTTTTGAGAATTTCATACAATATATTTTGGTCATATTTAGATCCTCTCCCACTTATTATCCCTGCTCAATTTAATGTACTCTATGCATGTCTATACAGACAAATTTGTGTCTCCAAATGTCCTTTGGTGTGGATTTATCCACTGGAGCCTGATTAACCTGAAGAGTCACAGCCTTGAAAGAGACTAACTCTCCCCTTCCCAGGAGCCATTGGTTGTCAATAGTTCTTCAGGTAGGATTGGGGCTTTTTCCCCATTTCCCCACATCAAGGCTGGGAATTTGTCTGTTAGCCACTATTTCTAAAGCTTTTTTTTTTCATTAGTGTTCTGCTAAAGAGCATTTTAAGGCACTTTATCACTCTAATCAACCATCCCCATGAAAAATTAATAGCACATATGTAATATAAATTGCCCTTGGAGGAGCCCCCACTGCTGTAATTGATGAAATTCTCCTTCCCCTTAGAGTCAAGTTCCCCCTCTTTTTAAGGGCTATCACTGTTAAAAATGGGTTCCCTAATACTACCAATGGTGAAGATTTTAGACATAAGACAGAACCTGTTGTGAGATGTTCTGAAACGAGGAACTAGGGCAAGTTAGCGGTACAACTAAGCCAACTCAAGTGAGGAATATTTACTACAGCAGATAGAAGTCCCATTTTGGAACCAGGTAGGGTGTGTCATGGTTATAATCCAAGCACTGAGACAAGAGATTGCTGCAAATTTGACTCCAGACTGGGCTACATAGAATTCCAGTGCAGCATGTTTCAAAAAAACAAATAAAAATAGAAAAGAAATAAAGAAGTGTCATGTGGAAAGCAGAATACTATGTATGTTTGTTATCCTTGCTTGGGCCCTGTAGCTCTTTGTGGAACTAGTAGATGAGTTGAGTCTTGGCAGCAAAGCAGAACCCACATAAAAGGTGACCACCTCCAAATATACTTTAGTTGTTCTCAGCATTTGAGGATACATGTAAAGGAAGTGCAGATCTCCACTGCCACCCTGGTGCTTAAGGAGTTCCGGGGGGGGGGGGGTCTTGACTCAGGCCAAAATAGGACTAGTCGGTTCATGAAACAGAGTTGGAAAGTTTGGTAAAGATATTTTAAAATTCTGGGCCAGGAGAGATGGCTTGGCAGTTAAAAACACTGGATGCTCTTGCAGAAGACTTAGGTTCAGCTCCCAGCACCCACAGGCAGTTAAATAAGCATCTAGAACTCTAGTTCCATGGATCCAATTATCTTTTCTGGCTTCCATAGGCATTGTATACATGTGGTGCACTTATACACAGAAAATAAAAATAAATAAAAGTTAAAGAGATATTTAAAAAACTATTTATTACTTTTATTTTATATGTACAAGTATATTTGCCCTCATGTATTTAAGTGCACCTGTGTCCTGAGGCGGCCAAAAGATGGCATTGAATTCTCCTTGAACTGGAGTTACGGATGGTTGTTATCCACCATGTGGGTGTAGGGGATCAAACCTGGGTCCTCTGCAAGAGCAGCTACTGCTCTTAACCACTGAGACATCTCCAGCCCTTAAAAAAGAGAGAGATTTTGATATGTACTTAAGCATGAAGTTTAGGAGAAAGTGAGGTGGTATGAAAATAAGACACACCTGGGAGCGTGTGTGTGGGCTTCTCAAAACTGAGTCTCAGAAAGCATGATACAGCAAAGTGTGGGTCCAGGCTCCTGAAGGGAGAGTCACAGCTCATTGTTTTTATGATATTTATATATAGGCTTTTGGTGGCATTTGAAGCTAGCTTATCATTAGGTGTTTCCAGAAGAGCAGCTGACATGATTACTTTTAAGATAAAAGGGTATATTTACTATAAGCAAAGGTCAGTTTTATTTGAGATTTCCAGACAATGTCAGGTGAGAGGAATGAGGCCCTGCCCAAGCCCATATACATCCAGGCCTTAAGCCTGGGTCATTGCTATTTTAACATAAAATATCTGTATATGAAAGGAATATTAACTCCACTTGGGTCGCCTTTACAGAAAATGTTAATTATGCTGGATTTCTTGCCTCTCGGCTGGTGAGAGGTTTTAATTTAATGGGATGAGAGCACCCTGTCCCTTCTCATGTCCTCATCATTTCCATCCTTCTATCCTGCCTCAGTTCCATGAATCAAACCACAGCATGCCTCTCTTGTCAAAAAAAGATCCGGCAGTGGTTCTTGAGTGGAGCCTTTGTCCTCTGCGTGCACACAAGCAACCTTCTCATCTCTACCTCTTGTTCTCTACTGCGGTTCCTCACAGGTGGGCTGGCCTTCCAGCTCTTCAAAAACTACTTATTAGATGAAAAGCAGCAAGGTAGAAAATGTGCGAACCACAGAAACAGAATCAGGCAGCTCCCCAGAGAGTAGTAGCCTCTGAGTAAACTTTGAGGGAGCTGGGAGACTGTGGCTGGAAGACGGATCTAGGAAAAAGGTGTCTTTCTCCCAGTCTCAAGTCTGCCAAAACCTAGGCAGGCTGCCATGGCCAGATGGCCTATTAGTCACCAGATCTTGGTCACCTGAGTCTCTTCCCCCATCCCTGAGCAACAGTAGGCCGTTCACTGTCAGTTTGTAAGCCTGTGTTTAGAATTTTAGAGGTTTCAGGTAGGCTGCACATTGAAGGGCAGTCCAGAGAATAACCCTCTGGCCGGATTTTAAGATTTACTTTCTGTGTGTGTATGTGCATATGCACGCAGATAGGCAGTTGTGAGCCACCACATATAGATTCTGGGAACTGAATTCGGGTCCCCTGCAAAAGCAGTACATTTTCTTTACCAGTGAACTTTTCCTCGCTGCTGGATTACTGGATATTCCCATCTTCCAAGTCTACTTGCAGTACTGCTCTCTAGGCAGTTAGGGTTACAGGCCCAAACAAAAAGGTCTATGTGTTCTAGCAGAACCAATAGTCAGTGGTTCTGAGAATACTGAAGCTTTACAATAACCCAAATGGATGAGTTCAGAAATTGCAATCCAAAAGACTCTGGCTCACTAAAATGGCAACTAATCTAGGCTTTGTTCTTTTTCACTACCTGTCTCCTCTTCCCTTTGGAACTTTTTTGTGGGCCTTCCAGTCTTGCAGGTTTTCCAGAACCTGTGGCTTTCACCGGACCCATCAGCCAATCAGAATTACCCACCACATTCAAATTAACCAACCAGATTCATACTAGCTCAATGCCTCATTTACATAGAGAGGAACCGATCGGGCCTGTTGCTAGGATGCGGATGAACCTCTGGATCTAGAATGCTACTTGGCAACTCATTGTTGAGACTAAACCATCTCTCTGCTTCAGGGAGCTGATTCTTTGCCTGTCCTCTGCTGTTATGGCTCATCATTCTTCACAACTGTGAGACGGTGGACTGGACTCTGATGCAGGAAACCAGCAACATTATCCTCATCTCTAAAAGATGTGCGAGGCACACTGCATTAGTTATTTTTTCTCCTTTTTACGATAAAAATATACCCGACAAAGCAACTTAAGGGAAGAAGTGTTTATTTTGGCTCCCAGTTTGCGGGTATAGTCCCACTTGATAAGAGAAGTCATGGTAGCAAGAGTATCAAGCAGCTGGTCACATTGCATCCTCATCCAGGAAAAATAGATGACTGCTGGTGCTCAGCTTGATTCTCCTTTTCACTGAGCTAGGGATCCCAACCCATGAACTGGTGCTGCCCACATTTAGGATAAGCTTCCTCACTTCTGTTAACCTAGAAACATTCTCACAGACAAATCCAGAGTTTTGCCTCCTAAGTGGTTCAATATCCTACCAAATTGACAATATTAACCATACATCCACCCTCGGTGTCTTGTACTCTCTTGAGATCACTGATTTATCTTGTAAAGGACTCACAGGAGAACTGCAGAATCCCTTCACTTTACACAGGAAGGAATTCGTTAGCAGGTTCTTCACATAGACCCAGAGTCACTCTTTTACAGAATCATGTTGACAGTTTTGTCTACCCAGAAGTCCCAGGGATTGTGGTTCATTCATTCTGGAGTAAAGCCTAGAGAATGGAATTTCTAACAAAAGTAGCTTGGACAGAGTATCCCAGTGGTCTCCTAGAATGGGCCTCAGGAACTTCACAGGTGCCTGACACTCTGCAAATTGTATCAGTTCTAGGTAGACACTCATGTAATTAAGAGACTGCTATAAGAGAGCAGCCAGACCTCACTGTGTATTTCCTGGGAAGAAAGAGTAAACACACATTGATCAACAAAAGGCCAGTGGGTCTCCTGGGGGAGGCTACCTATAAGAGGTATAGTTGTCAGCAACCTCAAAGAATTACCTTCCCCTCTTACCACCCCCTTGCCAGCCAAAGCTGAGGTCTTGACAACCAACTGACTATTGTTTCTTCCTAGCACACTCTGGAAAAAATTCAATGCTAGTCAAATCACCCTTATCAGCTGCCTATTCATGTGGGATTCCGGCGCTGATAAATAAGCCACTTTGCCCTTCAGAGGCACTTTTCCTCCTCAGGCTAAGATGTGCTTTGCTTATATTTTAATGAAGAAGAGAGGAGGTAGAGAAGGGAGGGAGGTTTGGAAAGGGTTCTTTTTAAATATATGTATTGAAACAGTAAAGGTGGTTATGTCACACACACACACACACACACACACACACACACACACACACAGAGTGATGCTGTGAAAATTGGCTGACCACAAGGTATAATTTGAGAGTCCGCTGCTCAAGTGTCACTTTCCTCATTGATCGCTCCATGTTTACAGCTTCATTTCCTAAGCTCTGTGGATTTTCATCTTTCAGATTTTCCTGTCAGAATTTAAATAATCTATGGGCTAGGAATATGAGCTCAAGGATGCTCACTTTATCCAGCATGTGTGAGGCTCTGTGTTTGACACCCTGCACTGTTAAAAAAAGGGGGGTCGGGGTGGGGGCATGGGGGGGTGCTTAACCTGAATCCATGAATACTTCTAAATTCTGGAAATCTTTACTGTGGCTTGGGACTTCCTAAATATGCATTTGCAAAGTCTGGTTCCTTCACTCTACAGAGTCTACATTTTAAGCAAGATCCCCAAGAGGTTCTGACAGAGCATACTTCAAAAAACCCTACTTCTAGGGTTAGGGAAATAGTTTGGAACCAGACTGTACCCTTAGCATATGTGAAATCTTGAGTTCAGTCACCAGAGTTCACACACACCCCCAAACCCCACAAAACTCTGAAAAATCCCACTATTCTCTAGCAGTTGCAAAGATGTAGGTGTGTTATATGTGAATCCACTACAAGTTTTAATCAGATTCTGAAAGATTTGTTGACTTGAAAAAGTCACATAATTATTTAACAGACTGTATTTCAAGAAGTTATTGCAAAATAAAATTCAGAGTATAAGGGATAAGGCAAAAAAGAAACTTCCAAGTATTCATTCACAAGTAGGAAAGGCTCGCTCAGGACAAGTCACTTCTCTACCTGCTCTGTCTGAGAAATAGAAGTTATAAGAAAGAAGCACCATGAACAAACTGAAGGACCTTTAGCCTGTGGAAAAATATTTGTACTTTATAGTGCAAACAACTAACTTCTTGGGCTGGAGATGTGGGTCAGTTGGTAGAGATCTTGCCAACTTGCATGAAGCTCTGGGTTCAGTCCCCAGTATTGCACAGAAACTGGGAATGATGTTGCCCGTCAGTAATCCCAGCACGCAGAAAATAGAGATGGGAGGATCAGAAGTCTAGGTCATTCTCAGCTACATAGTGAGTTCAAGGCCAACCAGGGCTGCATGAGACCCTGTTTCAAAAGACCAACCATAACAAAAATGACTTCTTTTACATATAAAGAGGTACTAAAAATTAATGTGGAACAAAAACACTAAGGCAAAAGAGAAAAGGTCAACTGACAAAGCATGTCTCAGAAAAGGAAATGCAAATAAATCTGAAACATATGAAAAGATGGTCAACTTTTCTAATTATGACAAAAATTCAAATTAATATCTCAATGAGATCCTGAGATCTCTCTTTTCCTTCCTTCCTTCCTTCCTTTCTTTCTTCTTGTCCTGTACTCACACATTCTAGAAAAGCACTATATCACTGAGCTATATTCAGATATCTCACTTTTCATGTATCATATTGAGGAATATGAAGACATTTGATAGCACACAATAACACACTATGATTGTAGCATTCCTGCATTAGAACATCTCTATGGAAGGCAACTTGGCAATATGTATGAAAATTGCAAATGCCCTGTCATTTAATGCAACCATTCCATTCTACTTTTATGGATTTCATCATATAAATATATCCACAGCAAGGTGTAGTAGCATTAATCTGTAATCATTTAGGAGCTTGAGGAAAGGAATTGCTATGAGTTTAAGGCCAACTTGAGCTATATAATGAGATTTTGTCTCAACAATACTATTTACACAACTATAAAGATTATTCATTAGCAGAAGATTATGGAAGACCTAAACATCTAGTTAAATATGTTATGGTAATCCATATAAAGGGAAGATATGAAGCTTTAAAGTAGCTAGATTCCTTATATACTCAAAGAAAGCACCTCTAAGATATATGGTCTTTGAGGGAGAGCAAGATACTAACAATGTGCGTAATAACATAGTATACATGAAAAGAAGATGCCTGTATTTGCTACTCTTTGTATCAAGTCCTAAAAAAAATACATACATAAGGAATGTATTGGACATTGTAAGACCTGGGGACTAGGGAGTTGGCTCAGTCAGTAAAGTGCATGCTGCACAAACATAAGGAGCTGAGTTCAGATCCACAGGACTCATGTAAAAGTCAGGCACAATGGTGTACATCTGTAATCCCAGTGCTGGTGAGGCAAAGATAAGAGGATCCCTTGGACTCTCTGGCCAACCAGTCTAGCTGAAATGGTGAGCTCCAGGTTCGGTGAGAGACCCTGTCTCAAAATATAAGGTAGAAAATGATAGAGGGAGACACCAATCCTCACTCTCTAGCTTCCATATGCATACATACACACAGTGTACACATGCATATACACAAATACACATACACACAATTAGACATTACAGGATCCAGGAAGAAGGTTTATTTTTTTACTTACACTCTCTGGAATTTTTTTAGAATATCAGCATGCATTTCCCATTGTAAATGAATGAAATGCTAACCGAAGCTAAAGCAAGCAAGCAGACTGTGGCTGCAGTGTGAAGGGTGATGTGGAACAGTGTGAAACTGGAGTGGAGATGCTCATCTGAGCAATGTGGTCCTGGGTGGGGAGACTAGAGCACATCAAAACCACTGCAGTGCAGCCTCTGGCTTATAACCAGGCCCACTGTATATGCGCTAAAGAGTTTAACAGATGAATGCATGGGCTATATCGTTGTCTTTCAGGTATGTTAACACATACCTAATTGGGAACCTTGAAGGGGCTCCTTCTCCTCTCCACACGTTACAACGTACTTCATGTTCCAAGGCCAGCTCCAAAGAGACTTCCCCAACTCCCTTTCTGATGAGGCCTCAGCCTCCTCTCTTATGTGTTAAAGCTCATTTCTTTTGTCTTTGCTCCAACAACATTTTTCCATAATGTGTTTGCACAGCATTTGCTCCAGTCTGCCAAATGATTTATATTAATAACATTACCATCTTGACCACTAGATTAGGGGGAAAAAACCGCTTTGCTAGGGCACTCTTTCATCCATCTTTGTTGGGCCTTGTTGGTACCCATGTAACACCTGATAGATGGAAGCTGGCCAAGGACTATCGATGATATTCAAATGCAGGCAACGCTGCTCTCAGCATAGGACACCGTTGGCAGCAATGTGCTCTATATTCCATCACAGGTATCTTCATTGGGTTGTCTCCCCACTGAATTACATGATTCCCTCAGATGTTGGAAGGAATGTCTCTCACCAGCCAGGCTTTAGCAGACGCAGCAAATACTTTGCATTTCTTAGCTGTCCTTTCCAGATCCCCAGGCCTAAATCATAACTGATACTCTCATGTGTCCCTTCCTTCCCTGTCTACCTCAGTGATAGAGCATACTCATTTTCCCACTAAATCAAATGTAGTCTCAAAATGTTCTTCTTAAGATAACATTCAGTAAGGACTGGTACACAAAGCAAAATCTGTTTGTTATTCCTACACTTTGGGTTGGAACAGCCTCCTAGCATCTTACACAAGGCCTCTCAGGGACATTGTGATTCGAAGCATGTTGTAAGTCTACAAGTACATGATAATGGCACTTGAGGACACTAAAACCAATGGGAAAATCTACTGGTCCTAGCAGAGTTAAGTTCTAATGAGTCGATAGTGTGCAAGCTTGTTCTGTTGCTAACAGAGGAAGACAGACCTCAGCTAACTGGAACCCAATACGGCAGAAACCTTCAGTCACTAGAGCACTCTCCATCTGCCTTCTTTTTCCCACCTTTCTCTCCTAACAAAAACGCCTTATACTTTTAGGAAGTAGAAGAAATAGATAAAGAATCAAGCTCCTAATCAGATATGTGTCTGAAAACAATACTGCTAAAGCCTGTCCTAAAGTCAGGCCACTCTGGAAGAAATCTTCATCTTTTTTTAGGATGACTTTCACACCTATGTCTCAGTAATGACAGTAATGACCACAATTATGACCCATGAACTTGTAAGATCCTTACTTCAGCAGAGACTCAAACAATGGTGACTCCTTCAGTACTTTCAGCATCCATCCGTCAGTTTAGAACAGCTATCACCTTGGGCCAAATTCAGCTCACCACCTATCGCCATAAGGTTTTGCTGGAACATATCCATCCTCATTCATTCACATGCTGGCTATGGCTCCTTTCATGCTGTATTTGGGAAGCCAGATGATTCAAGAAGCCTAAACTATTTACTATCTGGCCTTGTATAGAAAAAGATTACAGATCCCTCCCTGACTTATGTCACTCAAGGAGGTGGTCTCAAAACAGTGATTGATGTTTCCTCTTTCATCCTTTTCTCCCTTTTAACTCCCTTCCTTCTACTGAGAAACAAAGAGACAGACAAAAAAATTAGACAAACATACAGACTCATATACACACACCACACGTATACAGCTACAGAGCTAAAGAGAAGCCAATACTTCCTGGGAACAGAGTATAAGATGGCATACTTAAATGTTCTTAGGCCCAGCCAACTTTCCACTGAAAATAGAGCCAGGGACCTGTGTTCTATACATAAGTGTAGGAGTGGCACGTGTTTGAAATCACATTTTTATGTACCTGTAACGGAAGTTATATGTGGTCTACAAAGCAAGTCCTAAATCTCACCTTATTTGGAATTGTCACTCACTCTCTTCCAAACAGAGTTGCTTTCTTTTCCAGGGCTACTTTGAGTTGGCAGCAGGAGTAGGGATAGGGATAGCCTAGGAGGGAACACGTGGGGAGGATTACTGTATCCTCCTTCTTTCTTTTTCCCTCAACTAGTTTAGGCAGCAACAGGGAACGCCAGGTAACATGGAAATACCACTTCACATTGATTACTGGGCCATTCATAAAAGGCTTAAGTAATAGTGAATATGGAATATTTTTCTTGGGTTTTAAGATTTATTTTACTGTTTGTTTTTATTTTTATAGTGCTAGGGATTAAATCCAAGGCCAAGTACATGCCAGGAAAACACTCTTTGAGGAGTTACTTACCTCCGCAGCCTTGTTTCTTTTGAATTGCTGTAAGTGGGTGGTAGATGATTCTTCCAAGAGAGCAATTTGGAAACAGAGCCTAAGGCCAGCTCTCTGGCTCTTGCCCACATTCTATTAGTCAGTAAATGCTGTCCACAATCTGTTCCCTTCCTGAGTATGTCTTGCTCTCTCTTACATTTCTCTCCGTCAAAACTCACTCTCAGAAAAGGAACTGCAATATGTCAATTCCAACTGAGGTGTGAAGCATCAGGAAGGCTGAATGTATTACCTTTTCTGGGCGGATTTGCATTTTAATAAAAACTAGTGCTTCTTTAATCACTGGAATTCACACAGGAGTGGAGATACTCAGGCATATTCTACTGAGCAAAGAAGTTTTCTACATCCCTTGAGCAGAGGAGGTCTGCTTCTGTTTCATCATCCACATCATGGGAATTATTGCATTATTAGTACCCTAATGTTAGGAAGATTGAATAAAATAATTAATGTGAGTAAAGATTTAGCACAGTGTTCGGTATATAAGCGCTCAACAAAGATTAGATCTTTATTTCTTTTCTATTTTTATTATTTATGCTGCTGGGGATTAAACCCGGAGCCTACTGCATGCTAAGTATGCGCTCTACCACTGAGCTGCTCTCCAAACCAGGTCTTTATCTTATACCACTCATTCCCAGTGCCAACCCTGACAAAATCCATATCCTTAACTTGTGTGCTGATAGGTCTGGATAGGTTGCATCTCCAATACCACTATAAGCTAGAGTAGGTATAGAGAAGCAGCCATCTTATAGTCAAGGGCTATGAAATTAGGGAGCCCTGGACAGACAGCCTTTGTGCTGGGTAGCTTTAGTGTCAACTTGACACACCTGGGTTGAGGGAACCTCAATTGGGGAATTTCCTACATGTATGTAAGTGCAATCACATTGTGAGATTCCTGTGGAAGTCAGAAGAGGGTATCACATGCCCCTGGAACTGGAGTTACTGACAGTTGTTAGCTGCCATGCGGGGACTGGGAATTGAACCCTGGTCCTCTGCAAGAGCAACCAGTGCTCTTAACTGCTGAGCCATCTCTCCAGCCCTGACTTTCAACCATTGAGCTTTTAGACTTTTGAGGTGCCACTTAACATCTCTGAGCCTGTTTCTGCAACATAAATGGGCATATTAAGACTCTGAGTGTTAGTGAGAATTGAATGTGATTTGTACAGCACAGAATCTGGAAATGTGGACTTAAAAGCTTTAACCATTATCTCATCAGCTTCTTAACTAAATCCTGAGGCTACAGAAATAGGGGAATAAAATTACACATAGCACTTCTTAGTTTAGGATGCTAAGCCAAAGTATCTTAGATCTGTGATGTGTAAACAACAAAAGTGTATTTCTCATAATTTACTCACCCCACTGAGGGCTCCATCATCATGACCTAACCTCCTCCTGAAAGAGTCACATCCTATCCTATAACTGTGGGAGTTGGAATCTCAACCTATGAATTTGACAGACACAAAGTATTTAGCTCATAACAGAATGTGAAGGAGATAATTCTTGCAAGAACAAAGATAAAAATCAATGTAGCCTCTGAGGCTAAGGATATATCTCAGTTGGTAGAGTGTTTGCTGAGCATACTCTTGGGCCTTGGCTTCCATTTCAATCACTGCAAACAAATAATATAAATAAAATACATCTGGAAAACTTTTCTTTTTCCAAAAACTAGGTTCAGGAAGGGATTGTGTGGTATGACCAAAATGTTTGTGTTTTTCCAAAATTTGTGTGTTTAATGTTAACCTCCAAGTTGATGGTATCAGGAGATAGGGACTTTGGAGGGTAGTTACGTTATTGGAACTAGTGTCTTTGTAAAAGAGATACCAGATGACTGCCTATTCCCTTCCACAATGTGAAGACACAGGGGAAAGTCACCACTTTTGAGTCAGAAATTGGGCCTTCACCAGACATCAAATCTTTCAAAACTTTAATCATGGAATATCAATTTCTAGATCTATAAGAATTTGCTGATGTCTGTAAGCCATCCACTTTATGGTTCACTCAATTCTCCATATTCACAGGTTGAATTCAACCAGCTACAGAGGAAAAATATCCAAAGAATATAACTGCACATCTATGACTATATACAGACCTTTTTTCATGCTATTGTTCCCAAAATAGTACAGCCAAACAATGATGTGCCTAAAATCTGTATTGAATCTGGTATTATAAGTACTCTCAAAAAAAGTACATGGGAGGATGTACATAGGTTATATAACATGGCACTATTTGCTTTAATTTTGAGGGGAATATGGTGTGGTACATATATGTGAGTGTTCAGGTAAATGTGCCCCTCCATTGTGAATGCAGAGGCTAGAATGGGATGTCAGGTGTCTTCCTTTATTTATGTCCACTTTATTGCCTTGAAATAAGATCTCTCACTGAACCAGTAGCTTGCTGATTTGCCTAGGCTAGCTAGACAGCAAACTCTAAGGATCTCCCTGTGACTTACCTGCAATGCCAGGGTTATAGTCATGCACAAGCATGCCCAACTTTTTATGTGGTTCTTGAGATTTGAACTCAGGTCCTCTTACTTGCAGAGTAAGTGCTATCACTTATCAAGCCATCTCCCCAGCACCACTCCACCATTTTTTATAAGGCACTTAACAATCCACTGATTTTGTTATTCAAGTAGCATCCTGAAACTGATCCATCCCATAGACACCAAGAAATGACTGTATAAACCACAATGGATTAGATTTAAAAACTGTCTTTATTGGCTGAGTGTGTGGTGGACTCTTATAATCCCAGCACAGAGGAGGCTGAAGAAGGTGAATCTCTACGAATTCGAGATCAGTCTTGTCTATATAGCAAGTTCCAGGCCAGCCAGGGATACATAGTGAGACCCTGTCTCAATAAAACAAAACAAAATAAAAAACAACCAACTAAACAAATCATTATTTTTCCCTGAGCTAGATGAAGAGTAACATGGGGAGATTTTTAGCACATAGATGGGTTTTTTAAATTCTTTATTATTTTATATGTATGAATATATTGCCTGCATGTATATAAGTGCACCTGCGTCATGTAATGCACACAGAGGTTAGAAGAGGGCATCGAATCCTCCAAAACTGGAGTTACAGACCATTGTTAGCTGCCATGTGGGTGTTACAAACCGAAGCAGGGTCCTCTCCAAGAGCAGCCTGTGTTCTCCATTGCTGAGCCATCTCCCTGGTGTGGACATCCATGGTTTTTGAGAGTTCTGTCTATGAGGTGTTATACAGTATACGTCCTAGTCCTGGCCCTCCCTCACCTGTTTTAGTCCACATCTAGTGTTGGAAAAGAGTTCGCTGATGCTTCAGCAAAGTTTATACTCCATACCTATCCCCTGCCCTCAGACTGCTCATAACTGATAAAGTAGTCATTATTTTTGCTTAGTATTCGTCTCCTACTCTAAATAGATAATTTGATAGGTCTATTTCATATATTACTTTATATACGCCAAAGCACTTAGCACAGGAATCAGCAACCTATGTCTTAAATCCATCCCACTTTGTTTCTGTAAATAAATTTATATTCACACACAAGCACACCAGTTCATTTATCTGTCATCAATGTGTGCTTTCATGATACAATAGCAGATTTGAGCAGGTTAGTTGCAACATACATCATAAAGCCTAAAAATAGCATGTGCCCTTCTATGGAAAATGTTTGGCTAGCTTAGAGATATTCAATAGATATTTAATGAACATATATTATTTATGTGTTTAACACTTACATAGCACTCACTATTGTCAAACATTGGTCTGGGAATCATATATATTAAGGCATTTTTTTCCTTAAAACATCTTGGTAACATAAGTGATACTATTAGTCTTATATTAGGGAAGATAATGGGAAATAGAGACATCCAATATCTTACTCAGTACAACACAGGTTATAGGTAGCCAAGGAAACAAAACCCAGGCAATAGCCAAGTATAATGGCACATGCTTAAATCACAATACTTGGAAGGTGGAAACAGAAAGATCATGACTTCAAGGTCAGTCTCAGCTACAGAGTAAGTTTGAGGATAGTCTAGGCTATGTGAGACCCTGATGCACGTGTATGTGAGGGGTCAGCAGAAACAGCTGAAAAAGCTCTGACAGGTATTAAGAGAGTCCGTTTTCCTCTTCTTTGCAGGGGAACAACATCCTAGATCTCTATATTAGTGAAAAGAAAGAAAAAAAAGAAAGGAAGGAAAGGAGGGAGGCTAAGTATAGTGGCAGACTTTAGAAGCAGAGGGAAGAAGATGGGGAGTTCAAGGTCATACTGGGATAAGAAACAAAACAAAACAGAAATTCTAAGCACTGAGGCTCTGAGTCGATGCTGTCAATTCTATGTAAACAGATGGTGGATTAAGTCTACTTGTTCTGTCTGGTGTCCTCACAAGAGAATTGCTGAGGGGTTTTAGGAAGTGGAAAGAAGGATATGGTCAAAGCAGAAAAAAACAAAACAACAACAACAAAAAAAAACAAAGATAAAGTGGTGCAACTCCACACAGTCCCTAGGACTTGGTTAATACCACGAAGTTGCTAAAAATTACAAAATAAAATATATTTAGGCTCTCACCACATGTAATGGAACACAGCATATCTTGTCAGCCAAGTTGTGTCTGTCACTATTACTTGTGACTAGTCAGCACAATTCATACAAAGTTCCAGGTCACTCTAAAGTGACAGCAGCTTGTTTTATTCTGGTGTCTTCTGCTATAGCCAACTGTCTTCAGTACATCTGAGGTGGAACAAGGCAATAACACTGGAGTGGTATGGGGCAAATTTGTCCCCCTCTTTTAAAAAACAAAAGGCCCCAGAACTACAACCGTTATGTTAAGCACTTCCTCTTCCTGTTTCTGCATTGACCAGGGAAAATTCCAGCTGATAGCAGGGAGGAGCAACAAATGCCATTCTATGTAGCCATAGCTCCAAGACCCTATACAGGGCCACCAATGAATCTTTGCTCTTGGCTTGGTATTTTTGCGATCTGCTGGAAGTAATGGATTTGTTGGTTAACACTTGTGAGACCTAGATGTGCCTATATGTGAAGGATCAGCAGAAGCAGATAGTTGAGAAAGCTCTGGGAGGAAAGAAGAGAGTTTGTTTTCCTCTTCTTGGCAGAGCAACAGCATCCCAGGATTCTACGTTGATATTAGGAACTGGGTGCTTGGACTCTGGATTTATCATAGGGTTAGACCAATCTGGAGACTTTAGGTATTAAAGCCAGAGTGATTTGAAAGTCACTGATTGGGGTGGGAGGGATGGCTCAGTCGTTAAGAGCACTGGTTGCTCTTGTAGAGGACCTGGGTTCTGTTCTCAGCACCCACATGATGGCTGACAACCATTTGTAACTTCAGTTCCAGGGGAATCTGATACCCTCGTCTGACTAGAGGGAAGAAAGCTGAAAATCAAATCCAGGTAGATAGTTCAATGGAAATACCAATTCCAACAAACAGACCAAAGGGACCGAACCGGAGCTCTGCAATGCTAGTTAAAAATACTCAGGCATTGCAGATCAGAGCAAGAGGAAGGCAGAGGTAGAACATACACAGATTCCCTAAGCTCCTGGATTGAGTTATAGAAACCCTTCGTGGAGTCCCTTGACCTTGGCTTTGAGTAAGAAGGCCCCACCATCACCAACATCACAAAAAGGAAGTGGCATAGTGAAGAAAATAGGAGCACAGACTCTAGTGTCAGACTGCCATCCTAGGTCTCCAGTGAGTCTTATTAGCTATGTGACCTGTGGATAGTCATTTAACCTACTGAAGCTTCAGTTTCTACAAATGTAAAAGAGAGGTAACAGTATAGTTTCTATCTCCTCTGTTGGGTAAATAACTTGTAAAAGAGAATGTGATAGGGCATTAACACACATAAGTGATATTGAACTTTTTCACTTATTAATTCATTTTGTGTGTGTGTCTGTGTGTGTGTGTGCATGAGTTATGTGCAGTATATGCATGAGAAGCCTATGGGGGCTACAAGAAGTTGTCAGATCCTCTGGTGCTGTGATTACAGGTAATTGGGAACTGCCATGTGTACAATAGCAGTATATACTCTTAACAGTTCAGCCATCTCTCCAGCTCCTATAATATTATCCTTTTTATTAATTTTTTTAGGAAGAGTCTCCCTGTAGTCCCAGCTAGCCTGGAACTCGCTACGTAGACCAGGCTAGCCTCAATCTCACAGAGATCTGCCTACCTCTGCCTCCCAAGTGCTGAGATTAAAGGTGTTTGTCACCATGACGGGCTATAATATAATCTTTTACAGAGCATCAAAGGATGACAATAAGCCAGCTCCAAGCATACCCCTCACAATGTGACTTGAAATCCACAAGCAGGTGTCCTGCTACCACACTACCACTGACTCTACAAAGGCCATGGCTGCTCAATCCAGCTGTCAGAAGGGGTGTGGGCAAGTGAAACCTTTCTTTGATCTCCTCTTTCCATGGGGATTTTCTGTTTCCCAACAACTTTTATTTTTCCAAATGTGCAGACACTGCTAACCTGATCTTGAGAATGAGAAAACCTGCTGGCAGTCCTACAATCGTATTTGCTGGAGAATTATTTACTTCCTATGAGGAATTATCAGGAGTGCTGGGCTGTAGCTCAGTTGGTAGAGTGCTTGCCTAGCAGCCATGAAGACCTGGGTTCCATCCAGCATGATGGCATATGCCTATAATCCTAGGATTCGAGAGGTAGAGGCAGGAGGATCAGAAGTTCAAAGTCATCTTTGGCGGTATATCAAGTTCCAGGCTAGCTGGGGTAATAAGACCCTGTCGACAAACAATGCATGTCATGATTTGCCAAAGAAGCCACATCCCTGGGAGACGTGGGAAGATGGAAAGTCCCATGATTCCAGAGTCCTGGAGGTGGAGATTACTTGGCAGAGTTGTGAAGTAGAAGGCTTTATCAAATCTTTCTTTTCAGACATCTTTTTTCTTTCTGTACTCCAAAGCATTTAGGCCAGTGGTTTTGAAAATGGATTTCACCATCTTCTTGTTTCAGAATCTATGGGAGAACAAGCTAAAAATTACAGATTCTGCACACCTGAGTTTTAATTCATTAATCACAACCATCTGCAGGTTAACTCGCAACCATGTGTATGCTATTATTCTATTGGGGAGTTTAATTTGTAAGTAGGCAACACATTCACAAGGCATAACATCTTAAAAATACAAAAATATGGCTGGGTATGGTGGTACATACCTTTAAACCCAATATTTTGGAGGCAGGTGGATCTCTGTGAGTTAGAAGCCTGCTTTGTTTACATTGTGAGTTTCAGGCCAGCCAGGATTACATAATAAGTCTGCTTAAAACAATAAAAAAACCTATGCCATGGGAAGTCTCTTTTTCATCACGGGCCTCAGCTGCGCAATTCCAATTTTACCTGCACACTTGCCATGTAAACCAACAAAATCCCTACTATTTATTTCTTATGGATTCCTTCAGTTTCTTTAGCACATACAAGCAAAAATATAAGGTACTGTATCTCTATATTGTATAGAATGGAGATTATGTAACATATAATATATAGAGCATAATCTATATCACATAAATTATATGATATAAATACAATCTGCATATAGTTGTGAATTACATAATATAATCTCTCTATATATTTTACACACTGTTCTTTACCTTTAAAAATAATCTAACTGGGGCTGGAGATATGTCTCAACAGTTAAGAGCACTGGCTGCTCTTCAGAAGAACCACGTTTGAATCCCAGCACCCACATGGCAGCTAACAACTTTCCATAACTCTAGTTCCAGGGGATCCAATACCCTCTTCTGTCCTCCATGAGCACTGCATGACATAGATGCACTTACATGCATGCAGGCATAACACTCATATGAATAAAATAAAAATTAAAAGATAAATAAATAACATAATATAACATCAAAGTCTTTCCCTAAACTTCTTGTGGTGGTATATGCCTTTAATCCTAGGCAGAGGCAGGTAGATTTCTGTGAAATCTATGCCAACCTGGTCTATATAATGAGTTCTGGGACAGCTGGGGCTACAAGGTGACCCTGTCTCAAAAAATCCAACAAAAAATGTCTTTCCCTATCTGTTATAGACATTTTTTACTAGTTTTCACAGCTGTATAGTATCCCATTGTGGGAAAGGACCAGGCTTTATTTATCTAGTTTCTTTTTGATGGACATGTGAGTATTTCCAGTATTGTATTTTAAATATTCCAATTTACTCCCAGGGCAGTGTTTTGTAGTGACTGTTGATCACAAGCAAATGTAGGGAATCCTGTGCAGAGCACTTTGGTTCCTAGTCAGGACAGACTGGGCATGTACTGGAAAGAGGAGGCACAACAGCCTAGGATAAATACCAAATCTCTTCAGCCATGGAATGATGGGCTTTCTCATAAGGCTTCAGAATTAGACAGGAGCTGGAGGTGTAACCCAGTTTATCCAGTGCCTACCATGCCAAAGCTCCAGGTTCAGTCCCCAGCACTGGATAAACTGAGTGTTGTGGCACATACCTGTAATCCTACCACTGAAGAGGTGGAGATAGAGGATCAGAAGTTCAAGGTAATTTGCCACTACATAATGAATTTGAAGCCAGCTTGCAATACATGAGACCCTATTTAAAAACATAGAAACAACCAATCAGAATTAAACAGACCAACTTTTTTATTAACTGTTATTAGCCCTTGTCTTCCTTGCACAGAATGGAGAAAGGCCAATGGTTCCTTCTGCCACAAACTTACTATGAATTCTAGGAAAGCAAAACCTTGGATTTGTGTGCATCTTCTTTAATGGGCCTCTTGGAGAAAAGAATATGGAGTTAGTTGTTATTGAAGACCAAATTTCTAAGGAATATGAACTGAAGTTCGCATAGCCCAGTGAAGATCCATTCTCATTCCATATGTCCCCTTCACAAGGTAAAGAAAGCCTTCTCAAACAAATAGAAGTCTTCCAGAATCTTTTCTGCAATACATGTTTAGTTCAGTTATGACCACTATTAGATACTTACTGTGAAAGATGTCAAAGCAATCCTCATCAACCTCAAATCCTTACATATCCTTTTGTGAAATTTTAAACTCTGTTCTTGCTTCCTTAGCTAAATAAAGGGTAAGATGGTTTTATATGTAGCTGAGGATAACCTTGAAAGAAGATAACCTTTGAACTTCTGATCTTCCTGCCTGCACATCCTAAGTGCTGGAATTGCAGGCATGCAACACCATATGCAGCTTTTGCCTTGTATTTTAACCAGCTTCATCTTTCTGTGACGTCTTATGGAACGAGGAGGGACTGTTTATTGCTGAGATTTTTTATCTCAGCTTAAAGAGGCAAGACAATGTCCTAGTTGAAGATTCCAGACAGACATCCAGGGAGCCTGGGAATTTGAACTGTAGGGGCTAAGCGCACCAGCCAGAACAGATGACTTCTTCATCCCATTATCAGGCACACTACAGTTCTAATTTTGATGAGAACAAGACAATTGTTAAGTGGAGTGCTCCTTACTCAACCGCCTAATCAACCATAGCTGAAACAATGTCCTCTTTGTCTAGTCAGCAATCATTTGTCTCCAAGAGAGGGAAGGGGGATAGAGCTTTCAGAAAGCAGCATGTACTGAAGAAATGTAAATTGCTTTGGATCTTATTTTTCTTTAGCACTGAAACATATACAGCCTGAGGAAACTGAATGTCCGTAACTAGAGCCTTCCCTCCTCCTGTCCCTATTTCTAAAGCAAGAGGGTGAACTGGGATTTTGGCAGTATCGCAGGGTTTGATAGGGAAATTGCACCCATGTACCCATGAAATCTCCATAGTATGGTAGCATAACAGGATCTACAGAATAAACAAACTGGTTGACTTGATAGTGTGGATGGAAGAAATTTCATGGGATCCCACCTCTAGAGGAAGAGCTACAGGCTATCGATAAATGCTTAGGCGGGGAGAATCCATTTTCTCCAGGGATGAACTCCCTGAGAAGTTATCTAATCCCAAGTGGTCAGCCCTAAACACTCCGTGTGTGTGTGTGTGTGTGTGTGTGTGTGTGTGTGTGTGTAACACTAACAATCAAAGAAGAGGACAAGAAATCGAAAGGGAGTAAGTGGGGTGGACATGGAAGGAGTTTGAGGGAGACCTGGGGGTGCTGAAATCATATAATTACAATATTCATGTATGAAAGTCTTAAAAAATAAAAAAATTATTAAAAAAGAATGTTGAACTGTTGGAATCCTGTTGTGCTTTTCCCACATCTTCCCTATGCATTATAGTTCCCTAGTTTCATCTTTCTCAAAGTACAGTGCTTAGGCTATATCTATTAGAGTCTCCAGGAAATGTTGAAACTGCTTTATCTCAGACCGCTGAAACAGAATCCGGCAGTGGGGTGTCCAGAATCTGCCTTATCTTCAGGTTTACTGGGTAAATCTGTTATATTGTAAAATATAAGCATTGTTCCCTGTACTATGAGCAGGTTTGCTTTTTCTTAGTTTGGATTTCCTTTTCTTTCTGCAGCCCCTGGTGGCTTGGACAAGGCTGGCCTTGATCTCACAGAGATGAACCTGCCTCTGCCTCTTGAGTGCTGGTATTAAATTGTTTGTTTCTGAGACAAGATCCATAAAGCCTAGGCTGGTCTCAAACTTGCTATGCAGCTGAGGATGACCTTGAACTTCAGCTCTTCCTGTCTCTACCTCCCAAATGCCTGGGATTATATGCGAATGCCTCCAAGGCCAGATAATGCAGTGCTGGGGACTGATGCAAGGGCTTTATGCACACAGTCAATCATTCTGTAAACGGTAATATTTCTCCAGCCATGTGGGGATTTTTGGTTTGTTAGTTCCTGCCCCTTCTCCTCATATCAGTTCCTGTGTTGCAAGCCCATATAAACATGATGATAATGACAAAGCATATTTTCTAAGCATTCACTATGTGTCAGATACTTTACTAAGTGTTTTGGATATTGTGATATATGTAATCTTTGCGAATACCATATGAGGGTGAAAATATGACACATGTCTTAATGATAATGTACCCATGACTTGGAGAAGCGAAAACAAGCAATACATGGTAGAGCTGGGGCTCAAATGGAGCAATATCCACTGGCAAAGGCTATGATCTAAGTTGAGTGGTTTCAGTACCATGTCTCCATGCTACTGAAACTGATTCTAATGGGGCTTAGTTGTCCTTAACCACATAAATTAGTAGGATGAAGAGTGATTGCTAGTGTGAAGGAAAGCATCATGTTGGTAGCATTCTTTTGTAAACATCTCTTTTTTCTCTTCCTCATTTTCTTTCTCAGGCCTACTATACTATCTTTGACATTTAGTTCTGTCAGCTGAAAGTAACTGGATTCTCTGTTTACCTGAGCTTTGGACAATGATATTTTGGGGGTTGATGCTCTGTTTCACAACTGCTTTCCTAGGATGATCTCCAAGTAACAAATTTTCATTGTTGTTTGTGGGGTTTTTTGTTGTTGTTTGTTGAGATATAGTCTCTCTGTAGCCCCAGATGGCATGGAACATGCTATGTAGACCAGGCTAGCCTCGATCTCACAGAAATTTGCCTGCTTCTTCCTCCCTAGTACTGGGACTAAAAAGACATGCACCACCAGTCCTGGCTCAGAATTTTTTTTTTTTTTGTAGTGTTGACCGCTTGTCTTACAAGTGCCAACCTTCCCAAATCACCTTCTACTTCCATCATGTTCTGGAACTCCCCATTTTCATATGGTCACTGCTAGGTAATTTGGTTGTGTACTTATGTTGAGTGCCAGAAAAAAATACAATAAATATTCTTATTATTACTCAAATTATTTACTTTTGGATTAATTTTGAGATAAGGTAGCTAGGTGTACATTGTACCATAAAATAAACCTCATAAGGTGAAAACAAATCTCTTATTATTGAACAAATTGGGTGCCACTATTTTCAGTGGACCGGTCACTTCATAGTATCATTGCTTTTATGATATCAAGCACTTCAGTCCACCAGTCTGCTGGTCTAGGCTGCCAGAGGTGAGCTTTTAGAAACTGGCTTATGTGGAAACAAAGACAAGATTTCTATGTTGAGAAAGGGCGTTTACTGCTGGGGTCTGATAATGCCAAGCATGGAAAGAGTGTATCCTCTCTGGATAGAACCAGGTAGGAATGGAACATCAGTCTGTTGTACAGTGAGTCCTTTCTTCCTTCCCAAGTCTCACCTAAAACAAAGACCTTAGACTAGATGACAGATGAAGCCTTTCTATCTCTAAACACTTAGAGCAAACCCCAAAGTAACCAACCTTTCAGGACACTCTTTTGAGTAGTGGCTTATAAGTTATATGCTCAACTGTCTAAATAAGAATGACTCCCAAATGACTTGCTTTAAATACACAGGCCTGTAATCCCCTACTCAGGATGCTGAGGCAGGCGGATAAAAAAAAGTTCAAAGTTTGCCTGAGCTGCACAGTGTGTTCAGAGGCAGTGTGGGAAAATCAGTTGAGACCATATCTCCAAATACAAAGTAAAATGTGGACTGGAGATAGAGCTCAGTGATAGAGTGCTTCTACTTATGACCAGGACCCGGTTAGTCATATGACCACATCTAGCTTCAAGGGATGCTGAAAAATAGTTTTGACCTGTGCTGGCACATGGAGCTAGAACTCCTATGACTATAGGAAAT
Organism: Eospalax fontanierii; assembly: GCA_035773235.1. Classification (NCBI taxonomy): domain Eukaryota; kingdom Metazoa; phylum Chordata; class Mammalia; order Rodentia; family Spalacidae; genus Eospalax; species Eospalax fontanierii. Next base: position 96,873,025 of record CM069525.1, read on the forward strand.
GTGAGAATAGACACAGTAGGGAGTCAAATCACTTTGTGATTTTTTTTGCTCTCATGGCTCTTTAGTTCATTGGTTTCCTCCTCACTGGCTACTATTACCAAGCAAGAAATTTCTTGGTGAAAACTGTAAGACAATGAGTCATGGCCTGTGTTGGCAGAGCTTAGGGCTAGGCTCATGGGGGACTTTTGCCCCTGAAGACACAGAATATATCTTCTTCAAGCAGACATCATCTATGGAATTGGATCAAGCTGTTAGTGGGGGGAGGGGGTCACCAATATTTTTGAAAGAATTCTGTTCTTTTCCTGAACTCAAATTGCAGGTATTGTTTCCAGGGTATTGGTAAAGCTGATTGTTGGCTTCCTTTCTTGTTCATCTGTTTGGTTTGGTTTGTCTTAGTCCCCTGTTCCTGTTAGAGCTTTTCCTTCCCCTTTGCTCATCTGTTTTGTTTTCCTTTATTTTGTATGTGTGTTGTTTTGTTTGAGACTGTTTCTCATGTATCACAGGCTAGCTTTGAAGTCATAGCCTACAATGATCTTGAGCTCCTAAGCCTCCTGTCTCCACCTCTCATGATTTCAGTCCTGTACCACCATGCGCAGCTCATATTGTAAAGGGGATTAAACCCAGGGCTTTGTGCATGTTCAACAAGGAGTCTACCAACTGAGCTACATTCCCAGCCCCTATTTGTTTCAGTATATGTTTTGCTTATCAATACAGGATATGAAAAAGATAAAGCTTTTAGTAGCAGATCAGTGTGACTTTAAGCAAATCTTAATGACTCTGAGGTTTAGTTTTATTGTTAAAATATAGTCAAATCATCTAATTCAACTAGCTTCTAAATAAATTATTGATTTTCACTTATGGTTTTAATATCTAGGAGTCACAGAAGGCTCAGACAGCTGCCTCTCTCTTCCTCCTTACCTCCTTCCTACCCTCTGTATGCGTGTGTGTCTGTCCATTTGTCTGTATGCCTCTTTATCTTCTCTCTTATTAGTTAACTGTGAACCTAATAGTACTTTCAATGCCAGTCAGCCGTTTATTGACTAAGTAGCATTTCATAAATCACTACCCTCTTCTGAGCCTCAACTACCTTATTTGGGAAATGAGCTTATTAACAATATTCACTTCTGTAGGTTTGTTATGAAGATGTAATGAGATAATGCATGCAAACTGCATAGCATGGGGCCTCCCACATACCAATCAGTAAGCATTAGCTATTTTCAGCCATGCATTAATTCCTTTGCTCCACAAGTATTTGATAAGTGCTTGGAATGAATGATATTCTGCACCTTCTAAAGCCTTATCATTTCACTTGGAATTCCAGAGAAAATACAACCTTTGAAATGTTGAACATAAAACTGAATGGGGTTCATGATAAAGAAATCAAGACAAGGTCAAGGAGAGAAGAGATCATTACAAAGCAGAATAGTGTGTCTAAAATGTTCCTCCTCTGAGACTCACTTCCTCTAAACCCTGGAGACCTTTTTTGGACCACCTTTTGAAAATTGAATAAGACTTGGATAAATGGAGGGAGAAGGACAATTTGGGCCCTAGCTGTGAATGTGTGGAAAACTATAATGAAAAAGCAGCAGGCTGTTACAGGTGTTGAGGGCTTGAAAAAGCTACACAAGAGAATTGGTCTCTATTGCTGCTGCTCAGAGTTTCATAACCGATGTTCCAGGATTGCAAGGAAGGCCCCAGAACAGTCACCCTGGAATGCAAGCAACCTATTTTTTTTCTTACAGTGCTACAAGAATGCTAGCATGTGCTATGCCTGCCAGCCCCTGCAAAGGAGAGCACAACTTTTGAGTCTCAGAAAGTATTGTCTATGGAAAAGCATAACTCACCTCAAAGGGGATAGGAGATGGTTTATTCTAGTGCCAACTATGAGTGACCATGTCCCGGGAACACAGATTCAGGTCACCCCAAATTCTATGTTCCAATATGGTAACAGTTTTATGGACTTATTATAGCAAGAGAACAAAGAAAAGTCATACATCAAGACGCATTTCAAACACACTGGTGGATACATTCAGTAGGCAGGTCATGGCAGAGCTGGGGATTTTGACTATAGGTCTCAGATTCTAGCTGATGACAATCTTAGCTTTTTGATTGGTAGGACCTGGTGGTCTGCTAAATTAATACATTCCGAATTATTTTACCTGTTAGTCATAGGATGTAAAGTCAGAAACAGAGGTCGGCAACAGAGTTGGTAGTTAGGGGGCTAAAGATAGTCTCAAGTCAGTTGTAATTAGGCTCTGTACCCACAACATCCCAAACTCTCCACAATCACTGAAGTTCTAATCAGTTGATCAGAATTTTTGTAGCACGGTCAAGATGCAGTTTTTCTGGGAACTCTGGTTCATAGTATAATGTTGAGGAAGAATTTTGAAGCATATCCCACCGCCAAAAAGGAAGGATAAAGAAACTTGGATTAGGATATGGAAAGTTGCCTAGAGTCTGAATTATGCTAACAAAGGTCCAAATCTGGGTTCACGCTGCTATTTTCCTCATTAGATACAGATACCTGGTAAAGAGCCATTGCCACACTGCCCACTCTCTGTAAACCCATTCTTGACAAAAGAAAGGAAAAAATAAACTCAATGTCCTACTCAAACTAGGGCTATGGGAAAAGTCTTTGAAAATAAGATCAGTCTGTACATCTGGAACCAACCAAAAGACTACATAGGTGGAATATGTTAGTGAAAATACTTTTTCCCTTCCTGATCCTAAGTAAATGGACTTTAGAGTTCCATGTCAGTGGTTTTTGTATCTTATTAAACAAAATGGGTGTTGGTTCCTACTTGATAAATGTTTGGTAGGCTTTTCTAAATACGTTCTCTACAGCACTCCCTTTACTTGTATTGTGAAGGCACTTGATTATAAGAAGCAAAAGCCAAAATAGGAAGTGTAATCAAACAAAACAAGCCAAAGAAGAACTTGATGAAAGGATGTCATGGGCGATAGTCTTCCAGAATCAAGAGGAATTTGGAAGGCTATGCTTGCAAGAAGTCTTGAAGGATCCCAGGGGCCACCAGGAATCATATAATCTTCAAGCAGAGTCTGTTCAGGACACTGTAGCCAAAGTGGGGCATTCTCAGAACCATTACTAGATAAATATCAACCCCATCTCTTTCTCTTACTTGTTCCAAATTCTTAGTCCCAGAAAAGGAAAAAAGAGGAAGGACTCCTTCCACTTCTGTAGTTGAGGCTGAGTGTTCCATCCCATGTTATTTCACATTTTAAGAGAGCACCCTCAAACAGGAAGATGAGAGGTGAAGAGCAAGCTCATAAACCTACAAAGCTGTGGCCTTTATAACCTCCCGTGGTGTTTTCCTTTTATTAGTATTTAAATTTATTTTGCTTTTTAATTTTTAAATTAGCATACAAAATAATGAGTTTCATTATGACGTCTTCACAAATGTATATTATGTACTTTGCTCATATTAATCCAACCCCATTATCCTCTCTTATTTTACCTTCCTATCTCCTACTTCCTATTCTACTCCTCTCAGCAAATGGCCCCTGGTCTACATTCATATATGCACGAATATGTGTTTATTAATGTCACCTAGATCTCCTGTATGAAAGTAAACAGACAATATCTGTCTTTTTGAGTCTTGCTTATTTTGCTTAACATATTGATCTTCAGTTCCATTCATTCCCCAGTAAATGCCATCATTTCATTCTTCTCTGACTGAATGAAATTCCATTGTGTGTATAGATGACATTTTATTTATCCATTCACCTGTTGCTGTGCATCTAGGCAGATTCCATCTCTTGACTACCGTGAATTGTGTCTCAATAAACATGGCTATGCAGTATCTGTGTAGTGTGTGGACTGAGATTCCATCAGGTACATACCAAGGAGCAGGACAGCTAGATTATATGGTAGTTCAAGTTCTAATTTTTTGAGGACTGTGAATGAAGGCATGTTACTACAGGAAATGACATATTATGAAGTTGAGAAGTTAATTTTATGGGTGTCTGATGAGATTTTGTTTTAAATTTTCAAAGCTCAATATGCGTTTATTTTGTAACTTACAAAAAACTCAGATTCTGGAGGCTCTTGTTGGTGAACTCTGGGCAGCATCTTCGTTTTCCAGAAACCTCCCTTTAGGCCTCATTGTCACTGTGGAACAGGTTGAGAGGGCTGAGAACCAATAGCAACTTCCAGAACTGCATCCAATGTGCCATCTCTGAGAGTATTTCAGGCAAAGCCTTGGAAAGCTAGGCGTGCTTTTCTGCCTCGTGTTCTCAGCAGTAACAGGAAGCATGGTACAAGCTCTCTTGTTTCAGTTTCAACAGCTTTACTGAAGTCTAATTAACATAATATTATATAAATTATTAAGTTTGATACATTTTGGTGACTATACATGAGGAAAAGCATTGGTACAGTCAAAATAAAGAACATCACATACACATATCCACCCAGTTTCTTGAAGCTTCATGGAGATGCATTTTACCTTCTCTCTCATCCTTGCCCTCAGATGATCATTGACTGCTTTTTGGCACTATAGATCAACTGGCACTTGTTCACATTGTATGTAAACGGAATCATGTAGCATATATTCTTTCTGTATGGATTTTTTAGTCAGCATAATTATTTTGAGTGTCATCTTTGGTGCTGCTGGCAGTAATGTTTATTTTTTTTTCATTGATGAATTGCATTCTGTTTTATGGATGTAGCACAATTTGTCTAGCTATTCACATATTTAGATTGTATGATGGTCAATCAGTCCATAGTGATTCAGTTAAACAGAAATTAGATATTGCAGTGAAAGTATTTTGTAGATGTTATTAGTGATTACAACTACTTGACTTCAGGTAAAGAGATTTTTCTTAGATCATCTTACATGTCCCAGGCTGGCCTCAAATTCACTATGTAGCCAAAGATGATCTTCAACTTCTGATTCTGCCTCCACCTCCCAAGTGCCGGGGTTACAGGCAAGCGCCACCATGCCTAGCTTTCAGCCTGCCTGTCTTGATGTCCTACTCCAGAGATTTTGGAATTGCCTCTTCAGCCCCAGATTTACATAAGTCAATTTTTATAATGAATTCTTTAGTATATATTCCCTATTAGCTATGTTTGTATGGCTAAACTCTGACTGGTACAGGTTGTTCTTATTTTTACACTATTACAAATAAAATTCATAGGATTCTTTGGGTACAAGTTTTTATATAGATATATAGTTTTCTTCTTGTAGATGAATACTTCAGAATGCAATAATAGAATCATAATGGGCGCATGTTTAAGCTTTCTAGAAACTGCAAGATAGTTCTCCAATTTGGTTTATCATTTTAAAATTTAATTAATTAACTAATTAATTAATTAATGCTTATTTTGAGACAGGGTCTTCCTGTAGTTCCAGGTGTCCTGGACCTCACTATGTAGATGAGGCTGCCCTCACTCTCACAGAGATCCACCTGCTTCTGCCTCCTGAGTGCTGGAATTAAATGCATGTACCACCATGTCTGACTTAGTTGATCATTTTTATTTTCTTTATGGAATTTCTGTTTCCCTTTTCTTTCCTTTTTTGTTTTTTGTTTTATTGTTTTTGTTTGTTTGATTTTTTGAGACAAGTTCCCACTCTGTAGCAGAGACTGAACTGCAACTGTGAATACTCCTACCTCAGACTCCTGAGTTCTGGTATTATAGAAATGGACCAACAAATTTAGCACTTCTATTTTCTTAAGGAGAAAGGTTAGTTTGTAGATTTGATACTTATTCTCTTTTCTATGTAATTGTGTGGTTTCCTAGATTTCTCACTATACGTTTCACCATGTCCAACATGTTTTGATATGTTATATTTTCATTTTCATTCTGTTCAAAACATTTTCTAGGAGCTGGAGAGATGGCTTGGTGGTTAAGAGCACTGGCTGCCCTTGCAGAGGACCAGGGTTCAGTTCCCAACACCCACATGGCAGTTAACAACCTTCTTTACGCCAATTCCAGAGGATCTCCTGCCCTCTTCTGTCTTCTGAGGGCATTGCATGATATGGGTGCACTTACTTACATGCAGGCCAAGTACTCAAACATATAAAATAAAAATAAATTTAAAAATTTAATTTTCTAATCTCCCTTGATTTCCTCTTTGATTCATTATTTAAAAGGTTGGCATTTCAATTTTCAAATGTGTGGAAATTTTCTAGGTACCTTTCTGTTACTGATGTGTTAAATAATATCACAGTGGTCAAAGAATACACATTTTACGATTTAAATATTTGTAAGTTACTGAAACTTGTTTTATGGCCCAAAATATAGTCTAGCTCAGTAAAATGTTCCATTTACATTAGAAAGAGATGCCATTGCGCTGTTGTTAGATGAAGCATTCTATAAATATCAGTTAGGCTCAGTTAATTAATGGTGCTACTGAGTTAAACTATATCCTTACTGATTTTCTGTCTACTTGTCCTATAGGTTATTGGGAGGAGTTATTGAAATATGATGGTCAATTTACAGGATTGCCTATTTTGCCTAGATATTTCATCAGTGCTTGCCTCATGTGTTTTGATTAGGCTCTGTCCATTTTTTCTTGTATTCTTCTCTCTGCTTAAATTGGTTAATTTGTGATATTCTAGGCTTCAGTTCATGGATTCTTTCTACTGTCCCCTCCATTCTGCTGTTGAACCCCTTCTTTGAATTGTTTACTTTGTTACTTTAAATTCTAAAATTCTCTTTGGACCTCCTTTATGTCTTCTGCTTCTTTTCTGAGAATTTCTGAATTTTATATTTATTACTTGTCTTGTTCGTAATTGTTGATGCATTTTAAGATGAGTGTTCCAAACCCTTTATCAGATAACTCTGACATATCTGTTATCATGATGTTTGTGTTTGTTGACAGATTTCTTACATTTTAATTTTAGAATTTTCTAATACTTGGTATGACAAACACCTTTTGTCTGAAATATCCAGATTTCAGGCCTACCAGATTAAATTCTGAAACTAGGTACTATTTAAATCCCTATTTTAGCTGCCTTCTTTCAAGAATCAATGAGTTGTATGCTTCTTTATTGTTATGTGAGGATAGTAGTCAGGTTCCTCACTGAATCTGTGCTGAAATCCACGATTGAGGACTGCTTATTAGTTATGGGTGGAAATGAGAAGTCCTGCTCTCTACTGAAACTTCATTCATACTTTCTGACGGAGATACACAAGAATGACTTGGTCTTGCTATCTACATGGCCTCCACTGTCATCATAGGTGGGGGTGATTTTGTTACCGTTCATTGCCACCTTAGCTTTTCAATAAGCCTACTTTGATACTACTCCCATAGAAAAGGGGCACTGATACCTCTGACACTTTGGTAAAATAAGATTCCAGACTCTCCATATTGTCTCTACTGATACTGAGAAGAGTGCTAAACCATCAGTGGTAAATGTCTTAGGTATAGATTGAAGAATCATATTACTTTTGCTGAATATAGAAATATGGCCTCCCCCTACATCTTTGCTGGTACAGAATGGTGTGTGTTTTCCGGTAGTGTTTGGCAGATAGAGGGTCATGTTATAAATGTGTTTGGTCTTGCTAGGTTGCACATTTTCTGGTCCTTTTGCTAGAGGGATCAGAATTTTGCTCCCCTCTAAACCTGTTAGCATCTGAGTTTCTGGCTTCTTCAGCTTCAATTGTGAATACATAGGGCAAAGGGAAGCCAGGCAACTCACCACTATGTTGTTCCCCAGGTTCAAGGAGAGAGAAGATAATGGGGGATTATGAGCAAAGTACTTGATTGATACGCACGTGTGAATATGTCAAAAAGAAACTCATTATTTTCTATGTTAATTTAAAAAGTGAAACCATTTAAAATTATTTTTAAAAGAAGAAAAACAGTGTGGGAGGTTAAGAGGCCAGTCTGCCTTCTTTTCACTTTTCAGAATCTTCCTGTATGTAATTTCTAAGGCTTTTACTTCCGTTTATTTAGTAGGAGGAATGGAGAAATCATATCTGTTACACCTTTGATGAAGCAGAAGACCCTTAATCCTTTGCTTTTGTTTTTTGAAAGATATTTTCACTTAGTATGGAGTTAAAGTTGATATTACTCAACACTTCAGAGACACTGCTTCAGTGTCTTCTCATTTGTATTGTTTCTGATGAAAACTCAGCGATTGCCCTTATTTTTATCCCTATTTCTGTTTCTCTTTATGAAATGTGTCTTTTTCTGTGTTTGAGATTTTCTCTTTTTCTCTTTGTTCAATGGTGTTTAGCAATTTGATTATGATGTGCATGGTATAGCTACCTTTTTATTTTGTGTGCTTGAGATTATATGAGCTTTTTGTATATGTAGTTTTATACTTTTGATCAAATTCAGGGCTGTTTTCTTGAATATTTTTGCCTTTCCTTTGTACATCCTATTACACAAAGTAATTGTTTCACAGCTCATGGCTGCTCAGTAGGTTTTTACAAGTTTTGTTTTGTCACTGTGTTTCTTTTTGAATTCTTTTATTACTGTAGAAGACTGCTGCTAAAGTGGTTCACAGGTTCCCTTACCTCCTGGATTTATGTTCTTAATGAGTGATTTCCGTTTCTTCTAATAAATAAAGGACAAGTGAGTGGACACTGTTTCTAAGATTCAGTTATAAATGACTCTGAGAGTCTCAATGAGGAGATTCATGTAACAAGGATGTGAGGATGGCTTCTAACCAATCACCTTTTATGATCTGAGGCCATCAGTCCAAAAGCTTATGAGAAACTGTGTCCTGTTAACTGTAGGCATGAACTTGGAAGCAAATCCTCCCCCAGTCAAGCTATGACATCCTGGAAGCCTGTGAGAGATCTCAAAACAGAGAACCTAGCTAAACTGTCAACACAGCTCTAAAGTACACAAACTGATATTTTATCTTTTAATATTTTATTTATTATTTTTATTTTATGTGTATGAGTGTATTGCCTGCATGTACATAAATGCACCCATGTCATGCAATGCTCACAAAGGTCAGAAGAGGCATTAAATTCCCTTGGAACTGGAGTTATAGACAGTTGTTAGCTGCCATGTGAGTGCCGGGAACCAAACCGAGGCCCTCTGTAAGAGCAGCCAGTGCTCTGAACTGCTGAGCTATCGCTCCAACTCAAAAACTGATATTTTAAACATTATTTCAAGCTTCTAAATTTAGTGCTAACTTGTTATACAGAAACATAAAAACTAAAAATTTGGGTAATAGGCAGTTGAGCCTTGCTTATAAATATATAAAAGTGTAACAGCAGCTTTGGAACCTCAAAGTAGCTAAAAACTGGAAAGATATTTTGAAGATCATATGAGTGCAGCCTGTCTTGCCTTGAGCAATCCAGTGGTGAATATTTGAATAGAAACTGGAAGGAGGAGGTGATTCTTATGTAGAAACAGAGAGTTGAGTGACTTGATCATTTGTAGTCACATGGACAGCAAAGCAAGTGCTTACTGAGTGTGATGATCTAGCAAAAGAGAATTTTCAGCAAAGTTTTTAAGATAATTCTTGGTATCTTCTTGTCATTTAAAATAAGAAATGAGTGAAGAATGAGAAATTGAGAAGAAAGTTATTAAATGTAATGGAACCAGAAATTAATTTAAGGAGTAAAAGACACCAAAATTAATAAATATCTTTTGTTTCCGTGGTGATTGTGATTGTTTACTTTGGTTGTCAACTTGACAATCTGGAAATCAAATACGAGGTAAGCTGCTGGGCACACCAATGAGGGGTTTTCTTGATCAGGTTACCTGAAGTGAGAGGACTCACCCTAAATGTGAGGTGCCTAAATAATAGCTGGTCTGGGGAAAAAGCAAAGCTTTTTCCTTCATTGCCTTCACATCTCACTGATGACTCCATCTATCGTGTTGCTGCTACTGTTGATGCATTCAGAACCCAGTTCTTCAGGCTTCCAGTATAGACTGAAGAGTAGTGTCTTTCCAGGACTCATTTCTCCAATCCATCAGGACGAGACTGGGATTCCTGAGGCTTCCAACTTCATGGAGTGGTCAGCCACCAAGCTCTCAGCCTTTCCAGAGAGGATAGCCATTGAGGGGTATAAACCATCTCTTACAAACCAATCCTATGAATTCCCTTTTATGGTATATTCATTCTATCCATTTTGTTTTCTACAGAACCCTGCCCATCTTGAACCTTCTTCACATGATCAGAGCGTTAGCCAATATCTTATTTTCAACTTTGTAGGAAACTCCAAATGGGATGGTTCTCCCTAATTGTACTCATGTTTCTGATCTACAGAAACCTTGACGAAAACCAGGTGAGGCAGTGCCCCATTTATACAAAGCTGAGGCAGGAGGATTGCAAGTTCAAGCCTAGATTACATAGAGTGCAAGATCAGACTGAGCTATATAGTGAGAAACCATCTTTATGAAAAGAGTGGTAAAACCAAATAATAAACATATGCTGTTGTAGGGCTAAGATTTAGATTAATTTGTTAAATATCAATAGATAACTAAATAATTGCTGTATTTCAGCACCTATTTTCATTAGATATTAGGGTATCATTTTCTTGTGTCTTTATCAAGTTTTGTTGTTGGAATAATGCTGTCTTTCGAGAATGGTTTTGCAAGCATTCTTTCCCTTTCTGTTTTCTGGAATGGTTTGAGGACTATTGATATTAGTTTTTCTTTCATTCATGAGTAAATCAATTCCTGGGCTTTTCTTTGTTGATAGATTTTTTTTTACTACAGTTTCATTCTCATTGCTTGTTATTGGAATTTTGATTTATTTTGCATCCACTTAGTTCAGTTTTGGGAGGTCATATGTATCAAGAAATTTGTCGATTTCTTCTAGATGTTCCAGTTTATGGCATAATTTTTTTAAAATACCCTATAATGAGCCTCTGGATTTCAGAGGTATCTGTTCTTTTGCCCCTAACTTTATTTACTCAGACTGTAGTACTCTTTTGTGGTTTTTTGTATTTTGGCAAGACAGAGCTGGTGGGTAGAATATTCTGGAATAATCTACAGATGTCTATTAAGTCAATTTAACCTATAGTATAATTTAAACAATTTATTTTTATTTATTGCATTCTTATTAAAACTGTTTGTTTTATTTTTATTTTATATGGATGAGTGTTTTGTCTACGTGCCTGTAATTGCACTTGTGTCATGCAGTGACCACAGAGACCAGAAGAGTGTGTTGGATCCCCTGGAACTAGAGTCATGGACAATTGTTAGCCATCATGTGGGTTCTGCTAATGGAACCTGGGTCCTCTGCAAGAGCAGGCAGTGTTTTTAACTGCTGAGCAATCTCTCTAGCCTCTTATTTTTACTTTAAAAAATATATGTATATATGTGTGTGTGTTTGTATGTGAGTGCAGTACCAGAAGAGGCCAGAAGAGGGTGTTGGATCACCTGTAGCTGGAGTTACGGGTGGTTGTGAGCTACCTGACTTGGATGATGGTTCTCAAACTCTGGTCCTCTGCAAGAGCCATACACAATCTTAACTGATGAGCCCTCTCCAGCCCTTATAATGTCATTTAACTCTGACGTTCCTTTGTTAATATTTTGTCTGTATTATCTATTTGTTCGTAAGAGTGGGGTATTAAAATCACGCACCATTATTATATGGGGACCCAAACCTCCATTTATTTTCTGTAGATTTTGTTTTATAAAATTCACTACAATGATGTTTTGTGCATATGTGTATATATATATATATATATATATTTTAATCGTTGTATATTATTTTTAAAAATATTCTTGATTTGAGAATTTCACACATTGTATTTTGATAATATTTAGACCTACTCCCCTCCCCCTGCCACCACCTTACTACCCTACTTGAATTTATGCTCTCTATTATTATTTGTCTTTATTTTAAAATCTATCAAGTCTAATCTGTGTTTCCTAAATGCTCTGGGGTGTGGGTCTATCCCTTAGAGTGTGGTCAACCCATCAGGTTCCTTACACCAGTAAAGAAAGCTGACTCTCCCTCTCCTGGCACCTATCAATTGCTAATAGATCCTGAGCTAGGCCTGGGGTTTTCATTGTATCTTCTTGATGGATTGTTGTCTTTGTCAGTGTGTAGTGACTATGATTTTCTCTCTTAAATTATTTGGACTTGAAGTCTATTTTGTCGTATGTGAGTGTAGCTACTTCTGCTTGCTTTTGGATTCTGTTTGCTTGAACTATCATTTTCTGTACTTTCATATTTCATCTGTGCATGTTGTTACTGCTGAGGTGAATTTCTTCCAGTCAGCATATTTTTGGATCTTGATTATTAGTCCAGTCATATGTTCTGTGTTTTTAATTGAAAATTTAAGAATATTTACCTTTACAGCTACTACTAAAGATTTCTACTAATTTCCTTCATTTTGCTGCTTTTCTTATCCTTGTTTTGAAGTTCTGTTCATTTAGTTCTCACTAGTCATCTTATACATGTTGTGGTTTACTCAGTTAATCCTGTTTGATTCTTTCCTATTTCTCACTTGCTTCTCAAGTCTTCAATTTATTCCTTTACTGTGTCCGTTTGATAGTGTCTTTTACATCTTCTGCATGAAATATTCCTGTAAGTATCTTCTGTACTGCTGGTTTAGTAGTCATGAATTACTTAGGTGTTGGCTTACCTTGGAAGGTCTTTACTAATTCTTTTATACTGAAGTATAACTTTGCTGTGTAATGTAATCAAGGTTGGCATTTATTTTCTTTCAGGGCCTGAAATACAACATTCCATACCTGCCTGGCCTTTAGAATGTTACTAAGAAATCTACTGCTATTCTCAGAGGCTTGTCTTCATAAGTAACTTGGTGCTTTTTTTTCATAGCTTTCAATATTCTTTGTTATGTACTTTAGAAGGATTAATTGTTCTATGAGATACAGAGGTTAGTTTCTGCTTATTTTTACGTAGGGTTTTAAATGCCTCTTGTACATCAATGCACCTATCTTTCTAAGAATTTAGGAATGGACTGGAAATACAGCACAATGGTTAAGAGCACTTGCTGCATAGCTATGAGGACCTGACTTCAGATCTCAGCACCCACATAACAAGCTGGGTGTGGTCTGGAATGTGTGTTTAAACCCAGCACAGTGAGGTGGGAAGTCTGGGCTGTGCTGACTATCAGCCTAGCTGAAAAACATGAGTTCCAAGCTCAGAAAGAGACTTTGCTTCAAAGGTATAAATAAGAAAATCATAGAGGAGGACATCTAATTCCTTCTGTGCTCCGCACATGCATATATGTGCACATGCACACACCACATCAACACATCCACAAAATAAACAAATAAGGAAAAAAACTCCACTAAAAACAGTTTGAGAATTCTCCATTATTATATCCACTGATATATTTTCTGTGCCATTAGCCTTTGGTTAAGCCCTTTCATTTATACCAATTATTCAGAAATTTGATCTTTTAACTATGTTCTGTAGATTTTGTGTGTTGTTTATAGCTTCTTATTTTTGTTCTTTATTACTGTCTAATTTGATAATGCATTGAACTTGTTTTCAAGTCCTGCTCTTCTAACTTCTACCTGATCTAGATGAGGCCTTCAATTGAGAGTTTTGACTTATTTTTGGAGACAGGATTTTATAGCCTCAAATGCACTATGTAATCAAGAATGACCTTTTATTTTTGATCTTCTTGCTTCCACCTCCTGAGTGCCAAGATTATACATGTGTTTCACCATATCTGGTTTTATGTGGCCTAGGGGACTAAACATAGGCTTCTGTGCATGCTATGCAAGAACTGTACGAACTGAGCTATATCTCAGCTCCTTAATTGACTTTTCATTTCTGTAATTGATGTTGGTTCTTTTTTAGAGTCTCTTTTTACTGACTTGCTTTTTCATATCTTCTATTATCTTCTTAATTTTTCAAATGTTTATTTGTATCCTTTTCATATTCACAGATTATTTTTAAGATCTGTCTTTCGAATTCTGTGACTGACATTTCATCTATTTCTATATATTTAGTTACTGAAGAATTATGATCTTCTGAAGGAGTTGTGTTGACTTTTTTTCCTATTTCTTGTGTTCTTTTCTTGTGATTTTTAGCATCTGTTTTAAACGAGGTTCTTCTTAGTGACCAGGCTTGTCTCAAGAAGGGCTCAGTCCTCAGTAGTACTCACAAAGAAGAATACAAGCCATGGAAACACACACAAAACAAACCAGATACATTGCTATAATAAAAACCAATTAACAACTTACATAACCAACAACAATAGAAAATAAAAGGGAAAAAAGAGGATAAATGAAAAAGAACTAGGGGCTGGAGAAGCTGCCTAGTTGGTAGAATGCTTGCCTAGCACGCACAAAGCCCTGAGTTTCAGCCCAGCTCCACATAATACTGGGTGTAATGATATAAACCCATAATCCAGAACTTGGGAGTTGGAGGTGGAAGAATCAGAATTCTAAGGTCGTCCTTGGCTACACAGTGAGATTGAGGCTAGCCTGGACTACATGAGACCTTGTCTGGAAAAGAAATAGGAGACTAAATTGTGAAAGGGGAAAATACCAAGAGCTAATAATTCCAATTTTAAACTAAAATCAAGTAAATAACATTAGATGAAAGTCAGAAAAAAGGAGGAACAATTATTACTAAAATTCTTCCTCTTTAGCCTGGAGAAACTTGCTTTGTGGTGCTCTAATATTGGAATTCACCAAGTGTGGAGAGTATATGGGTCCCAAATGATATCTATTATAATTCTTCTCTGCCCCCAACATAGAGGTTGGTCCTATATGTAGGCTGAGCCCTGCTCCCTGTTTTCTCTGGGAAGGGCCTATATTCACTCCAGAGGATTTTTGGAAGACATGCTCAGTGCTAGTCCTCACTTCAACAATGTTCAGTGACATATGGGCCAGGCAGGTGCTGCCTTCCTTCAGAGGTGGCAAATGTCCAAGCTGGAGCATATGCCTCAATGCCTAGGCGTATGAGAGAAGCAATAGATCACTGAGTTCTGTACTAGCGTAGGGAGGACCAGGTACTGTGCCCTTCTCCCACCTTCGTATTGGTGTTTAGATTTACCTCAGACTGTTTAAACTTTTCTCAGCTCTGTAGAAGAGTATCCTTTCCGATATCATCTCTCCTGTAAACGACCCAGTGGCTGTGGTGTGTTGTTGCTTGGGATCTTGGATTGAGGTCAGTTATGCATCTCCTGATCCCCAGAGCTAATTCAGGCCCCAATAAGATGGCTTCTGATAATAGCACGCCAAAAGACAGCAAGCAATATAATGAATTTTTGTGGTAGTGTGAATGACAAATTGTCCCCCTTAGGCTCATGTATTTGAACATTTGGTCCCCAGTAGGTGCTGCTGTTTGGGGAGGTTATGGAACTTTCAGGTGAGGAAGTATGTCACTGGGGCTGAGCTTTGAGAGTTTATGGTCATGCCCCATATTCAGTTCACTCTCTCTGCTTGCTGCATGTGGATGGAAATAAGATCAGCCAGCTTCCTGCTCTGGCCACCTGATGCCATGCCTCTCCTGCTGTTATGGACAATCTCTCTAGAACCATGACCCCAAATAAACTTCCTTCTGTAAGTTGCATCAGTAATAGTATTTCATCAAAGCAACAGAAAGACAGATTTCTTCATCATGCAAGAGTCATTTTCACACCGAATCCTAGGACTGAATGTAAAGTTTGCAAGAACTGTGAGCTTCTCATGCAGGAAAGACTACCCATCTGTGTTATGATTAGGGATGCATGCACTCTCCGCAGTGCATTTAGAGTTCAAATTTGTGCTTCTGGAAACTGAAGATCATTTTGTGCTTTCTCTGAGTTGTCCTTACACTTCTACAGGCCTTTTGGCCTTCCTATCATCACTTTCTTGATTCCCTGAACTCTTTCCTTTTTTTCTCTGAATATATTGTGTATTTTCTGTATTGTTGCCCCAACTCCTCTCACTCACAGAACAGTATTCTACCATCTTCTAAGCTAAGAATCTCATCCAGGTGGGCAAATTGTCCTTCATTACTAGGGTAAGCCTGGGTCAATAAGCAAGAGGCAAATGGAACTTTCACTAAAAAAGGAAATATGAAAATGGAATGAGGTTGAGGTGACGCACTTTGAAAGTCCAGAGAGGATGAGCCAAGCTATGCAGGTAACTTGTAGCAACTGGAAAAGACAAGGAAACTGGTTCTTTTCTCAAACCTCCAGAAGGAACACAGTCCGGCTGATAACATGATTTTATACATTTGTCCTCCAGTACCAGAAAGTAATATATTTGTGGGTTTTATTTGTGTGTTTGAGAGTCTTATGTATCCCCAGCTAGCCTTGAACTTCTTTGATCATCCATCTTCAGCTCCTGAGTGCTGGGATTGTAAATTATGCATCACTACACTGTGTTTATACTTTGTGTAGACTAGGTATAAGAAATAAGTCATTATAGTCCATTTTCAGGATGTGGTACATTTAGAGTTCATGAAAGAATTACAGGTAAGCAGCAGGCACCAGGCCTTTGACTTCCCTAGCTGGCAGCTGGTTCCTGTTTGTCTAGGCGCTCTCAGTTCATCCTAGGGTTGAAAAGTTACAGGTAGTCTGCTACCTGACTGAATCCATATGTCAGAAAAGTAGGCATTCTTTAGCTCCAGGATTACATTAGATCATGCTTTGTGTCCTGAACCAATAGAATGGGGAATTTGGGGAGGGGGCTACACTAGACATTGAGAAGATTGTACCTCACTGAAGACCTCAGCCTGTAATAATTAAAAGGGATAGATGAAGGGGATTAGATATATAAAAATCACTGTTTTGTGCCAAATGGTGCCATTTTTGTGCCATTTTTGTCTTTTCTCAAGGCTGACACTTGACTTTGCAAGGTTGTAGAATAAATCTGCTTCATTTTCACTGCCCTGTGTTTCCAGTACTCTTATCATGAAATGAGGATCATTGTTTCTCACACTAGGCAAGCCCTCTACCAATCAAGCTGCATCTCCAGTTTCTGTTTGTCCTTTTAAAGTCAGTAGATGTGTAGTGGCTTCTTACATTAAGAAATGAGGAATACGCCTCTAGTTCTTATCAGTGTCTCGAAGTTCAGTCCAGTAATGCAAAGGTTATTATCTTTGACTGACTTTATACCTCTCCTTATGTGTAACTCCCTTCCCTGGCAGTGAAAAACCTGACTTAGTTTTCCTGCATGTGACCACTCTTCTGTTGCTGTTACCAGTATTTCCCTAGCAGAGACACCCCTCATCCTACAGGTGCTATGAATATCAGCAACTCTGCTGAGAAAAGTTACACAAAAGAAAGTAGCCTGCTTGTTTCCATATAAAGGAATATTTACAGTGGAAATAATTATCGAGCATAATGCAAATCAGAATATCATTTTTTTCATGCAAGGGGTTCAGACAAGGAAGGTATATGAGGAATAAAGAAAATATTCCATGTCTTAGTCGGAGAAGTGATTACATAACAAATGCCTTCCCATATAAAAATTCATTGAGCTCTCAGACATCATAATTTTATGTGTGTGTGCACACACACTTGTCGCATCTGTCTCTCGTCCAGCAAGGAAGACGCAACCCCGAACTCTTCCAAAAGCAGTTTATTCAGGAACCTTGAACAACCTTTTGGCTTCTTAACTTTCTAACTTCTTCTTCCCTCTCCTTACTGCTTCTCCTTCTCCTGCCGGGGAAAGCCCGCCACAGAGTTACATTCCCTCCTGCCAGCCAACCCCAAACTACCACGTGGTGAAAGCAGATAGGCGCACACAGGCGGAAGCAGGGCCAGACCTCAGCCACAGCCAATTATGGAGCTGTTTGCTCCAGAGAGCGCCCACCTCGGGATGGTGGAAGGCGAAAGCAGGCACCATCTTTAAGATGCAGCAATCCGCGGCTCTCTACATCTCCCCCTTTTATTTTATATAACTTAGCAGAAACGGGCGAAGATAGAGGTCTGATCCCTGGTGTGCACAATTGGGATTATGTCCTGGAGACACCCACAGATTCATCACCTGCGGTGACCCAGACCCATCCCGTACCAATTTTCCCAGGGGAAGGAGCTAAGGGTACCACCTTCATGCAATCAGACATATCCTCCGAGGTGATGCTCAAACATAAGCAAGCAAAACCTCGTGCAGTGCTTTGCCTCGAATCCCGTCCTCATAACTCCTTCATGGCAATTAGCCATGCTTGGGGAGACTGTCCAGCTTTAATGGCTGTAAAGGCTTGAATGATCATAGCTGCATTCTGCTTTTGTGTGGCTTTGATCTTACATATACACCACAGGCAGACCAGGGAGGCCATAATCAGGAGACCTGCTAACACTCCCATTCCCGCCCACTCTTTCAGATGGTTTATAGCAACTCTTTTAGGGTGTCTTTAAAATTAAATGTCCAGTTCAGCATTGGCTTTGGAAACACCGACAGGATTTCCCATCTCGGTTTCATTTTCCCTAGTTGGCTCATCAGGGCTGGAAGCAGGGGTATCGTCATGCTGACTTTTGAGCTGAATTCTTCTAACCAGGCGTTCAGGTACCCATACTGGATCTTGTTGGTCCTGTGGAAAAATACAAACAGATCCTCGTGCCCATGTCAGCACGGAGTCAGGCCCACGCCAGAGGCCCGTTAATACGTCTTTCCACTTAGCCATCCCTTTTGCAGGGCCATGATGGTCCTGATGTCTATCCGCTGCTGAGCGGCCTTGAGCATCCAAATTCAAAAAATTTATAGTAAACAAGGCTAGGGAAAGTCTTTCCCTTGGGGTGCGGCCGTGGCCTACTCCCCCTTTTTGTTTTTGAAGACATTCTTTTAATGTGCGATGGGCACGTTCAATAATGCCCTGTCCCTGAGGATTGTATGGTAGCCCATGAAAAAGCTGTACCTCCATTTGCTGGCAAAAGGAGGTAAAACTGCAAGCTGTATAGGCTGGTCCATTGTCAGTCTTTAGCTGTTGGGGCTTGCCCCATGCACCCCAGGCCTCTAAGCAATGCGTTATAACATTGCGTGCCTTTTCTCCTGTCAAAGGTGTAGCGTGTAGAATACCTGAACAGGTATCCACAGACACATGAACATATTTTTGGTTTCCAAACTCCGAAATATGTGTCACATCCATCTGCCAAACCTTTAAAGAGAGCAAACCGCGTGGGTTAACTCCAATCCTAGGTGGATGGTGAAAAGTTACACATTGAGAACAATTTAGCACCACCTGTCGAGCATCTGCTCGAGACAGGTGAAATTTTTGTTGTAAGGCTCGGGCATTCACATGAAACCTGTTATGAAAACATTTTGCCCTTTCTATAGTGGAGCTTAAAAATATACATTCCATTCTGGTCCATAAATCTACTTTATCATTCCCTGTACTCAAAGGTCCTGGCAGGCCTGTATGAGCCCTAATATGTTGGATAAAAAAGCAAGCCTGTCTTTGCCAAATTAAAGTCTGTAATTGTTGAAAAAGCTGACAGACCGGACTAGAGTTTTTAATTGGTCCGGCCACTTCCAAAACTCTTACTGCATTAACGGCATAAGCTGAATCAGATATTAAATTAAAGGGAAAGGTACAATCTTTAAATACTTCTATAATTATGCTTAACTCAATTAACTGTGGGGAGCCAGGCTGAAACTGTCGCATCACAGGCTTTTGTTTCTCAATCATGTAGGCTCCACACCCTGTTTTGGATCCATCTGTAAAGATATTTGGAGCCCCCATAATGGGTTGAGACAACGTTATCCTGGGAAAAATAACAGGATGTTCCTTAAAAAAACCCATCAATGGATGTTTTGGGTAATGATTATCCAGCTCTCCACCATACCCACATCTTAATATGGCCCAATCATCAACTGTAGCACAAAGAATCTTTATTTTGATGGCTTGAATAAGGCACTATAATTGTAGTGGGAGCGATCCCAAAATATTGTAGGCACTGTTGGAGGCCATTCAAAGCTATCCTAGCCACTGTAGTGGGGTAATATTCAATCGATTTTGCAGGAGATAGCTTAGGATGAACCCACAATAATGGCCCCTCCTGCCACAACAATCCTGTGGGCTGAGAATAAGTAGGAAGAATACATAAGGCTATAGCTTGATCTGCCTTAACCCGTTGCAAAAAGGCATGTTGTAATCCATCTTCTACTCTGTGCAACGCTTTCCTTGCTTCCTCAGTTAATAGCCTGGGGGAATCTAAGGCTGAATCACCATTTAACATACTAAACAAAGGTTTCAGTTCATAATTTGGCAGTTTTAAATAACTTCTTATCCAATTTATATCCCCTAATAATTTCTGAAAATCATTTAACGTTTTTAATTTATCTTTTCTTAATTCCAATTTTTGTGGGATAATTTGTGTGGCTTTAATCTTAGTGCCCAGATAATTGACTATTTGTTCCTTTTGTACCTTTTCGGGGACAATAAACAATCCTTTCTTTTCAAGTAACTTAACTAACATTACATAGGCCTGCTCCAACCTTTGTTCCCCCTTAGCAGCCAATAAAATATCATCCATATAATGAATGCATCTCAAATCAGGAAACTCTCTCCTTAATGGAGCAATAGTTTCCCCTACATACAGTTGGCACATAGTGGGGCTGTTGGCCATGCCTTGTGGCAAAACTACCCACTCAAATCTCTGATCTGGCTCTTCATGATTATAAGATGGAACAGTAAAGGCAAATCTTTCACTATCATTATTATGCAAGGGAATTGAAAAAAAGCAATCCTTAATATCAATTACAATAACATGCCAACTTTCAGGCAAGGACGAAAGCAAAGGCAGACCTCTTTGTACCAGGCCCATGACTTTGCATCTGCTGGTTAATGGCCCGTAAATCATGCAATAGTCGCCACTTTCCAGAATTTTTCTTTATTACGAAAATAGGTGTATTCCAAGGTGATACTGATGGTTTAATGTGTCCTAAAGACAGTTGTTCTGCCACAAGTTCTTTTGTGGCACTTAGCTTTTCAGAGGATAGAGGCCACTGAGGAATCCATACTGGCTCCTCTGTTTTCCAAGTAATGGGTATCCCCTCCTCAGTGGCCCCTAGGAAAAACCCAGGCCTTGTCAAGGGTTTCTTTGTTGTACTTGAATGGGACTCTTTTTTCCTTGTAGTTGTCGTCCCATTCCAAAGCTGGGATGAAATCCCATGTCTTTCATAATTTTTTGCGAAATAGGGGAGTACTCATTGCTTAACTTAAACCCCATATCTTTTAAGAGATCCCTTCCCCACAAGGAAATAGGAAGTTCTAACACATAGGGTTGTAACACCCCAGAGTGTCCTTCTTGATCCTTCCACTGCAACTGTCTTGCACTCATATCTGGAGCATTTGCATAACCTAAACCTTGTAAAGTTTGAGATGAGGCTTGTAACGGCCAGCCTGCAGGCCAGTCCTTTTTTGCAATAATACTTCTATCTGTCCCTGTATCTAGCAACCCTAGGATCCTTTTGCCATCTACAATCAGCTCTAAAACTGGCCTCTGATCCAAATCCAAGGATAAAAAGGTTAAATCTGTTCCAGTAGATCCAAAACCGCTTTTCCCTCTCTCTTTGTCTTGTGCAGCAAATTTTTCATGTAGGCTAGGCAAGAGTATCAGCTGAGCTATGCGGTCTCCAGGAGAAATGGCTGTAATGCCTTTAGGCGACTCAACCATAATTTTTACCACTCCAGTATAGTCTGGGTCAATCACTCCTGGGTGAACTCTAAGGCCTCTTAAGGCTGTTGAAGATCTTCCTATGAGAAGTCCAACTGTACCTGGCTCCAGGGGTCCTTGAAAGTCTGATTCTAACAACTGGACCCCCATTTGGGGAGTCAGTACGAGTCGGGTGGCGGAACGCACGTCCAATCCTGCTGAACCTGCAGTGGCTCTCCTCGGTCTTTGGGATGACAGAGGGTCGGCCATCTCTCCTGATGCTGTTTCTCTTTCTGATTCTCTATTGCCCCATATATTTGTGGGCCCTGAAGGCGGGGGCCCCGCTGGCCGTTTTTTGGATGAGCGCCACTGCGATCTTTAATCAATGGCTGCCCATTGATATCTTTTATAGAGCGACATTCATTCGCCCAATGTTTTCCTTTTTTACATTTTGGACATAATCCGGGTTGTTTGAGGCGCTGCCCTCCTCCAGGATCGGTTACACCTCCTCTTTCAGGGCATTGTCACTTTAAATGCCCCATTTTGCCACACCTAAAGCAAGCGCCAGAACTTTCTCTTTTATTTTGAGTCAACTGGATTACGGCTGCAGCTAAGCCTGCATTGGTCAAGGGACCCCCTAACTCCTTACACACTTTCATCCAGGCTTCCAATCCTTTATTTTTATAAGGAGTAATGGCTGCTCTGCACTCTTTGGTGCATTGTTCATACACTAATTGTCTGATCAGGGGCATGGCAGTGTCTGGATCGCCAAATACCCTTCCTGCAGCCTCCACCAGACGAGCAACAAAATCCGAAAAAGGCTCCATCGGGCCCTGTAAAATTTTTGTAAGGTTTCCACTCACTTCTCCTTTATTAGGCAAGGATTTCCAAGCTTTTATGGCAATTTGGTTAATTTGCTCAAACACCTGAACGGGATAGCTGGTCTGTTGATTTGCAAAACGACCCTGCCCTAACAACATATCTCTGTCCCAAGCGGGCTGCCCTGCAGCCCGATTAGCGGCAGCCTGTTCATTAGCATACTCAATTAAGAATGACTTCCAATCTAAGTACTGCCCCAGGCTCAGACATGCGTGAGCCAACCCCGCCCAGTCACTGGGCGTCATGCAGTGTCTATGTAAAGCTTCTAACTGGGCCACAGTGAAAGAGGCATTAATTCCATATGTTCTTACAGATTCAGCCAGGGACTTGATAACTTTAAAGTCCAACGGCTCTTCATATCTATTTCCCTGGGGGTCCTGGAACACAGGATAGGCTAGGTGTAATTCTGATCGCACCTCTCTCCACACTTTGGGACAGAAGGACCCCCCCGAACAACCGCTTCCTCCCTCCTCGTAATACGGAGGAGCGGAAGGCATTGTTCTGTAGGGTACAGCTTCACCCCCGCCCTCTCCTTCCATCTTTCCCTTTTCCACTTGTTTTATGAGCGCTTGCTACTCATTTTCGGAGTCTATAACCTCCGAATCCCCAACACTACTCGTGCTCTCAGATTTTTCCTCTTGTAACATTCCCAAAGCTGCCTGCCCATTCTCTACCACTCCGCTACACTTTTGGTCCTCAAGGCAGCCCTTCACTAGTTTCCAAATAGGTCGCACTCCTCCTCTCAGAGTTCCCTGATCGGCAGCAAAGTCCAGATCTCTCCCTAGTTTTTCCCATGAAGGGATTGTAAGCCTTCCGGATACCGCGAACCAAGGTGCAATGGTATCACAGTCTGCCAAGAATCTCTCCAAAGTGCTTTTCCCAAGCTCCAAATTCTTAGAACGAAGTAGCTCATTTAGAGCCAAAAAAATTGGGTGGGAACTAGTATTTCCCGTAACATTTTTCTGGGTACCTCTTGTACATTCTCTACAAAAATAGGCAAAAATAAGGTACCAGAACACAAAACTAATGCCCATTCCTATAGCAACAATCATATAAAAATCCATTTTTACTTTCGGTTCACTATAACCTCCCAGCTGTCCCCGCTCCATCTACAGAGGGAGCAAAGCACCCCGCTTTGTTGCAGTCCCCCAATTTACTTGAGGACTTAGCTAAGTACCCGCTCTTGACGCGGATCCCCAAATTCAATTGAGGACTTTCCCACTTTTGTCGTGGATTCCCATTACCTGAGAACTTTTCCAGTGCACTGCCCTGACTGCAAAAGGTTCTGAGTCCCTCGATGAGTTCTCCTCCCCGTACAGGCCGCCACTTGTCGCATCTGTCTCTCGTCCAGCAAGGAAGACGCGACCCCGAACTCTTCCAAAAGCAGTTTATTCAGGAACCTTGAACAACCTTTTGGCTTCTTAACTTTCTAACTTCTTCTTCCCTCTCCTTACTGCTTCTCCTTCTCCTGCCGGGGAAAGCCCGCCACAGAGTTACATTCCCTCCTGCCAGCCAACCCCAAACTACCACGTGGTGAAAGCAGATAGGCGCACACAGGCGGAAGCAGGGCCAGACCTCAGCCACAGCCAATTATGGAGCTGTTTGCTCCAGAGAGTGCCCACCTCGGGATGGTGGAAGGCAAAAGCAGGCACCAACTTTAAGATGCAGCAATCCGCGGCTCTCTACACACACTCATGTTCAGGTATGTATGTATACGTGTGTACACGTGTGGAGGCCAGAAGAGCACTTTAGGTGTCATTTCTTAGGTACCATCCACTTTTTTTGTTATCCTTTCTTCCTTTTTTTTTTTTCTTTTTGACAAACCTGTCTCTTACAGGTTTAGAACTTGCCAAGTAAGCATGCAAATCTGACTCACCACTTATCCCCAAGGATACAGGGATCTCCCTGTCTCCCCCTGCTCTGCATAGGGATCACAAGCCACATGTCACTATACCAGGCTTTTTTAATGTTGATTCTGGAGCTTGAAATCAGGAACTCATTCCTGCACTTTACTATTGCTCTATCTCCGGGGGGCTCATAAAAGTATTTTAGAAGGTGATAACTATTTACATAAATGTTTTATGATTATAGAAGTTGTTGAATTTACTTCAAGTCTTTCTGAAGGTTTTGCAATACCAGAAGCTTAAATAATTCCCAAATAATTCCAAGGGGTCTGAGGATGTAGCTCAGTAGGAGAGTACTAAGTGCTTAGCATGTTCCAGTCCCTAAATGGCATCCACAGAAGAAATAATTTAAGAAAAACTACATCTCAGTGTCAGAGTGCTGGCCTAGAATGTGGGAGGCCCTTAGTTCCATTCTCAGCATCACAAAAATAAATAAACTGCAAAAACAACAATAAAAACACCCAACTTTACTAGAGCTAGGCATGTGATAGAATGAATACTTAGCATGTGCAAAGGCCCTGAGTCTAATGCTTATCATCAAAAAAAATGATAGTAATAATTCTGACAGATTTTACTTATGATGTGTCTACTAGTTAGTGTGATAATCACGTGTCAGTGCTTAAATACAGTTTAAATTTCCCTCCACCTCTCATCTTTAAAATTGGCATCCTTTTTAATTAGGGATTAAATTACATGTATTTTTCTACAGGGGCAGACATTATTAATACTCTTATGTTTTTTTAAAGAGGCAAGGACTATGAATAAACATTTCTCCAAAGAAGACATACAAGAACACAATAAGCACATGAAAAGATGCACATCACTAATCATTAGGGAAATGCAAATAATACTTCACACCCACTAAGATCAAAAAGATAGTAAATCAAAAAGATAATATATCAAAAAGATAAAAACAACAGTTAATGAAATATGCAGAAATTACAACCTTCTTATCGCTGATGGGAGTACAAAATGCTAAATATACTTTGGAAAACAGTTTGTTAGTTTCCCAAAAAGGTACACATAAAATTACCACATTCTCTCGTAATTTAACTATTAAGTATGCATCTAAGATGATTGAAAATACATGTCTACAAAAAAAGTCTGCACATAAATATTCTCAATATCATTATTCCAAGTAACAAAATAAAATCATTCAAAATTCCACTGAGTGATACATGGAAAAACAGAATGTGGTACATCCATATGCTGGAGTATTATCTGGTCATCAAAATGTACGAATATATTCTACACATCAGATGAACCTTTCAAACAATTTTGTCAGTTGAAAGAATTCAGACATTATAAAGACTATCTATTGTCTGATTCCATTCTTTTACAATGTCCAGAGTAGAAAAATCTGTACATAATCCTTAGTGGAATTTTTTGTGACAGAAAAATACATATTTGATTTTTTCTGTCAGTGGATACAGATATGATTCATACTTTTCAACAGTACCAAAGAAATCTATTTTGTCTTCATGGAAATGTATATAATTATATAGTAATATATAGAGATGTACATAATCATTTCATTATTCATACTTTGGTCTTCATGTGTCAACATACATTTTGTTTACACCACTACAAATGTAAAGAGATTACTGATTTATTTAAGTGTTGGATGGCAATATGATAGTTTTATCATCTTCCATTAAATTAAGTAGCTCAGATCTCCTTTCCTTTCCTTAAATGATGACATATGGGAAGTGTTGCCTTTTTTCTGGCCACTTTTGTATCAAACCAAGTTTAATCCAGTCTTGTCCTGCTCCAAATCTTCAACCGCACATTCCATTCAGGGTTTTCCCCTATACTCTTTAATTCAAGCATGTCTTGTAGCTATAGAGATTTGGACTCTGTTCTCGGATGTCTCTTCTCTAAAGCTTCTGTTTTCTCCAGAATGGGAACAGTATAGTATTGAGATCAGATGAAAGTAATATAGTTGTTTAACACAACTGGGGCAGATTCTATCTCTTCTGTCTGTCATATGATAGGCACCAAAGTACCTGTTATGGGTTCTGTAGGGGTTACTTTTCTGGTTGACAAAATACTTGACAATTGCAACTTACAAAAGGGTTTATTTGGCTCATGATTTGAACGGATACAGGCCACCATGATGGAGAAGGCATGGCAGCAGGAGCATGAGGTAGATGGTCACATTGCATCCACCATCGGGAAGCAGAAAGAGAAGAATGTTGGTGCTCAGTTCACCTCTTTCTTTTTTATTTAGTCTGGGATGGTGTCACTCACATGCAGGATGGCTCTTCCCACCTCAATTAGCCCAATTTAGAAACTCTCACAGACATACATGCCCAGAGGTTTATCTCCTACTTGATTCTAGATCCTGCCAAATTAACAATATTAATCATCACAGACTCTTAGAGTAAAGCTCTTGTCACAGGTGTGACATTCTCCATCTAATTTTCTTTGGTCTTGTTTTGAGATAGGGTCTCCCTGTAACCCCAGCTGGCCTAGAACTTCATATGTATACCAGCATGGCCTTGATCTCACAGAGACTCCCTCTCCCTGCTTCCAAGTGCTGGGATTAAAGAAGTGCGCAATCCACCTGTTTCAACCTAGTTTTTGTCCAGTTCTTTTCCTGGCCCCTGATCCCAGGGCCAATTATCTATCTATCTATCTATTTATCTTTCTATCTATCATCTATCTAATTTCAAAAAGTAGAATAGGACATGGTAGAAAGTATATTGTATGCCAAATATTACTCCATACAAATTTCTTATCATGCATTTTGTGAATATGTAAAGTATTTTTCCCTGTGGGCTGTGATCTAAGAAGCTAGGAAGCTACTCTTCAGAAAGTGAATGTTGTGTTGGGCTGGCAACATGGTTCAGTAAATAAAAGTACCTGCCACCAAGCCTGATAGCCTGACTTTGATCACTGGGACCCACATAATGGGAGGAGAGAACTGACTCTTACAAGTTGTCCTCTGACCTCTACACACACACACACACACACACACACACACACACACCACACGCACACACACACACACACACACAATGCTGCTGCTGCTGCTGCTGCTGCTGATGATGATGATGATAAATACATAGTAGAAATTTAATGGTGTGTTATAGGAAGAAGATAGAGCTTAGGAGACCTGGTTTCTGTTCTTAGTCTGCTATGTGCTTACTAGTGACCTGGAGCACACCCACCTATTTCTCTCCAGATCTCCTGTTTTGTTTTTTTTTTGTTTTTTTTTTTAGTAAGTGAGGGGTTTGAAATCTCATCCATTGCAGATCTTCCTGTTGTAACAACAGCATCAACAATAGCAATTAATATCCATCGATCACTAACAATGTGCCTAGCTGGGTTTCAGGTGTTTTGCACGCATTGAGTAATTTATTTCTCAACACAGTTCTGTGATACATGTGATTTTATAATCACCCCTATTTCTGGATGACAAAATTAATACCCAAAGAAATTAAGTAGCAGAGTTGGATTATGGACCCATGCTTTTCTGGTTCTAGATGTCATGATTAAACGAACACATCTTCCAAGTACAGCTCTGAATCAGCACAGCCACCCTTGAATCTCAGGCTCATTTTGAAGAGGATATATCATGTTCACTTAGCCACTCTGCTCAGTGAGTTTGTAAGGACCTGGAACATTGGGCACCCTTTGTAAATTTTACTTGAAATCCAGCAGTTCATTTGTAGTGTGAATTTCTGACTTCCTTCTATTTGTCTCATTTTTCTCCTTATTCATCTGAGCATCATTACTAAATGACTGATTCTCTTTGTCCTGTTTTGTCAGTATCTTCTATCAGTCATCTCGCAACAAATCTGTCTCCCATCTCTTTCTTCTTAATATTAATTCATATCCAAGTGCTTTTTAGCCTTGCAGATAACAAAGAATTCAACAGAGTATTTTTGCATTATCTTTAGCCAATAATCAATATTAAATTTCCCGTCTGGTACCATGCCATTTGAAATAAAGCTCCACATTTTTCTGCCTTTTTACGAGTTCCAAGAATTTCTCAGAGGAGCAATGTGGAATCTACTTAGTTTCCTGTTCCCCAAATCCTCCTATTTCTATGACACTTCTCAGGTGACATGACCCCAAAGTACAGACAGGTCCATTGGGCTCTGCCGCATCTCGAGTATCAATTCCGTATTCCAGCAAGAAGAATTCAAGACCTTTAGTTCAATACTCAGGTTAAAGGCCAATCTTATTATGACACTATGGTGATGACTTACCTTGTATACTGTGTCTAAGTCCCTACCTTACAGCTTTGTCCTGAATCTGCCCTCCCCCACTACCAAATTTCTGTTCCAGCCTTAATAATCCCTTATGAATGGAGACTGACCTCCCTAGGAATTATAATCCTTCAGTAGCAATTTCCAATTCTGTAATTTATTCCCATGTTGCTGCTTTCCCAGTTGAATCTCTGAATATGAGCTGCTTCTGGAGCTCCCAGTGCCCTGTTTAACAAACCTGCAAAGACAGCTTGAGTCCTTGAAATTACCTTTCTTGCTAGACTATGGTAAGTGGACTGATAGAGGCCAAATAGATGTTCCTGTTTCCTTTGACAGTATATTTTACACTAGGACCTTAGTTTAAGTGTGGTTGATAGTCCAACAGTACCTGAGAGCTTTTTAGAAATGCAGAAAATCTGGCCTCACTCTTGAATCAGAATGTGCATTTTAAAAAACACCTGTTCTTCAACTAGTAGCTGATCTATTACCAAGTCAATGAAACATATTCAAATAGTTTTTGATTATAAGGTCATTGAACCAGAGGTGGTGGTACACACATGCAATCCCAGCACTTGGGGAAGTAGAGGCAGGACGACAAGAATTTCAAAGTATTTCTTGGGGCTGGAGAGATGGCTCAGTGGTTTAGAGCACTGGTTGCTCCAGCAGAGGACCCTGGTTTAGTTCCCATCACCCATATAGTGGCCCCCTTATGACCTTCATGAGCATTGCATGACATGGGTTCACTTACACACAAGCAAGCAATACACAAAATAAAAATGATAAATAAAATATTTTTAAAACAGTAGTTCTCAGGTATATTGTGGATTTGAGATACATGAAACCCTGTCTCAAAAAAGAAAAAAAAATCAACAATTCCCACTTTAAACTTCATGAAGGCCAGGAAATGCATGCATCTTATATAGTATTTTTACTGTCTAGAATTGTAATCAACAGAGGGAAGCACTGAATAAATATTTGTTGAAGGAATAAGCAAATGAAAAGATGAATACTGACTGGGTTCCACTGGGAAAGATTCATAGATTGTAAGCATCATTATTTGTCTCATTCGTAAAATAAAGATTCCTAGTTCTCCTTCTGTGTATGAGGACTAGGCATAAAAAAGGAGATAAGTTATAAGTTGTCAGTATTTATTCTGATACATCTTTTCACTAAGATGTGTACTTTAACTGAGACCAGATCCTGGCTGCCTACTTCTACCTCCAGAGTGCTGTAACTAAAGGCATGCACCACCATGCCCAGCAAGATGTGTATTTTTTTTTTTTGCTTTAGGATGAGCTGACCTTTGTCTGAGTGTTACCAAGGGCTTCCCTACATAGTAATGTCCTTTGGTGTGTATGTGGGGGGGTGGGGTCCTGGTAAAGAGACTCAGTCATATAATCACTTGTCAGTTTAGCAATATTAACTGAATATTAAGTGCCAGGAACTCTAAATACTGGTGATCACAGCAGTGAATAAAACAAAGTCCTTTTAGAAGTTTACATTCCACTGGAAAGAGACAGACAAGAATGAGATAACATTATTATAGTTGGGATATTGCTCAGGGAAGGAAGAATATTGGGGGTGGGGGTTAATTCTGAAGGAGAACTAAAGAAGGACTCTGAGGAGGGAACATTTGAGCAGAAGTGTGCAGGAAGCAGATATGAATATCATTACATTTATTTATTTCCATTTTCCAAACAATTGGATAGCTAGTGCAATGGTCCAAAAGTGGGAATATTCATTGCATATTTATGAGAGAAGGGGAGCAGGTAAAAAGGTTAGTGACCTTAATCTGGTTTTGGTAGTGACTGAGGCAGGAGGCCTGGTATATTCTGATGATATTCTGAAGAAAACTTGGACATACTCTGCCAGATGTCTTGGGAATGGGCTATAAGGGGAAAGAAGGAGTTAAGGATGTGTTTTAATCACTTTTCTGTTGATATGATAAAATACCCTGACTGAGAAACTTTATAAAAGAAAGAGTTTATTGGCTTATGGTTCCTGATGTATAATAGTCTGTCGTGGTGGGAAAGGCATGGTGGTAGAGGTGGTTGGAGCAGAAAGCTAAGGGCTCACATCTTCACACACTCATAGGAAGCAGAGAGAGAATATGGAAGTGGGGCAAGGCTTAAGATGTTTCAAGGCCTGCCCCTAGTCATGTGCTTCCTCAAACAAGACTGCACCTCTTAAACCTCCTCAAACAGCGCCACCTACTGGGCACTATGTATTCAAAGATTGAGCCATGGGTGACATTTTCATTCATATCATCACAGAATGATTCCATTGTTTAAGACTTCAGCAACCTGAAGTATAGAGCTGCCATCTGCACAGATGGGAAAAATTTGAAGTACTAGGTTGGTAGAGTGGTGGTTAGGAATTCTCTTTAAACATTGTGTTTGCGTTGCTACAAGAACACATCTGAGACTAGGCAATTGAAAAATAACAAATTTACAGTAATGTATCACTGAACAATGAGGCTATGTCCTGAGAAATGCATCCAGTGAATTCTCAGTTGTGCAAACTTAGTATGCATGGAAGGTGTACATGTACAAACATAGAGCCTACTACAAACGCAAGCTACATGGTATTTTGATAGTTACATGTGCCATGTGCAGCCCATTGCTGATGTCTGTAGTTCTCACAATTCCAAAATCTTAGAAGTGTAAAATCAAAGAATGGCAAGTTCAATGAGTGGTAAACAGCAGGTCTATATTTTCAAAATGGTGATGTGAATGCTGTGTCATCAAGTAGCAGAAGAAATAGAAGAACAAGAAAATGGAGGTGTAGCGATATTGACCAGGCCGGCCTCAAATGATTTTTTAGTTTGATTGTTTTTTGTTATTGCTGTTGTTTTCTTTCTTCTCTTTCAATTTTTATTTTTTAATGTATTTTTATTTTTTACGTGTATGAGTGTTATGCCTCCATTTATATATGTGCACCCATGTCATGCAGTACTCACAGAGGACAGAAGAGAGTATCAGATCCCCTGGAAACAGAGTTATGGATAGTTGTTCTCTATCATATGGGTGCTGGGATTAGAACACTGATCCTCTGTAAGAACAGCCAGTGCTTTTAACCACTGAGCCCTCTCTCCAGTCCCTCTTTTTTTTTTAAACAGGACCTTCTACTTGTACCTCAGTTGGCCAGAAGCTCACTGTGAGAGACCAAGCTGGCCACAATCTTACAGAAATCTTTCAGCCTCAGCTCCTGAGTGCTGAGATTAAAGGTGTGTGCCACCATGCCCAACCAGGACTCAAATTCTTGATCTTCCTGTCTTTATAATTAGTGTGCTTAGGTTATAGTCATTTGCACCATGTGTAACTGTCTCTGAAGGCTTTAAAAAAATGGTACAGGCTAGCTTCACACTTGCTGTATAGTTGAGGATGACCTTGAACTTTGTATTCTCCGGTCTCTACCTCCCAACTACTGGGATTACAGGCTTGTGCCACCAAGCCTAGTTCATGGAATTCTGGGGGGTCAAACCTAAGGCTTCATGTATGATAAACAAGCACAATACCAACTAGTTATATCTGTAGCCCTCTGAAGCATTTTTTAAAATAAGAACATTCATCCCATTCATAAAAGTGAGGTCCTCATGACTCAGTCACCTTCCAGAGGCCCTATGTACAATTATAATCATACTGGTAACTGGTTTCAACATTTGAGCTTTGGGTGGACACATATATTCAGGCTATAGCAAACTTGTTACATTGGAGGCACTTGTTATTAAGTTTTCAAGAACTATTGAGTACAGAGCAGGATAAATGCATCTGGAACAGAAAGGAGAAATCCGAATCTCAGAAACAAATTTTGAAATCTTCAACATACATTTAGTAGCTAAAGTCATATGATGAAAGAGGAAAAATTAGGTTTTTCATTGTAATTTTTTTATTTTTACATTTATTCATGTGTGTGTATGTGTGTGTGCATGAGTGTGCCACAACATATGTGTGTAGTCAGAGGACAACTTGTGGGAGTCAGTTCTCTCCTTCTGTCATGTGGGTCCCAAGGAGTAGATTATCAGGATTGGTGACTAGCTCCTTCCCCTGTTGAGCCATCTTTCTGGCCAAGGGAAAAAAAAGATGTTTTGAGGAAGTGGGGGAGTATAATAGAACACACATTTCATGAAGGCAGAAAAGGACATTACTGGGGGATTGGAACGTGAGGTGGGATTGGAACATGAGGTGGGATTGGAACATGAGGTGGGATGGGGACCTGGGGGGAGATCTACAAAATTAAGTTATGTGTGAAAAATGCCATAACAAATCATATTACTTTGTCTGTTAATTAAATAAAGAAAACAGGGCTGGAGAGATGGCTTCACGGTTAAGAGCACTGACTGCTTTTGCAGAGGCCCCAGGTTCAATTCCCAGCAAGCCCATGGTGGCTGACAACCATCCATAACTCCAGTTCCAGGGGCATTCCATGACACAGGTCTACATACACATATACAGATAATGCACTCATACACATAAAATAAAAACAATAAAAAACATTTAAAAAGAAATAAATGAAATACATAAAAAATTAAAAAATCTTATGATGAGGTGAGATTCCCACAAGGAAAATAGTCCAAGAGATGAATTCTGGGGCATGCTGATGTTTAAAGGCCTGGAATGAGAGGGAAATCTATACAAAGGACACTGAGGAAGAGCAATTAGTAAGGTCATTGGTGAGAAAATGCCATCCTAAATGTCAAGGGAACAAAGCATTCCAAGCAGGAGGGAGCATTCATCTATTTGGAATGGGAACGAGATGTCAAACAAACTGTGAATTGGCCATTTGCTTTGAAACATGGTAAATCATTTGAGAACTAGAAAACTGCAAATTTGGTCAAGAGATAGAGACAAAAGTCTGGCTGGAAATTACTGAAGAGAGAGAAGAATTAGGAGCAGTGAATACAGACAGCACTTCCAAGGAATTTTGCAGTAGCAGGGAGAAGAGAATTGGGCAAAAGCTAGAGAAGATATGGGGTGAATGGAAGTCTTTCTTTGAAAAATAGTAGCTATTGGGGCTGGAGAGATGGTTCAGCAGTTAATAGCACTGGCCGCTCTTGCAGAGGACCCGGGATCAATTTCCAGTACCCACATGGCAACTAACAACTTTCTGTAACTCCAGTTCCTGGGGATCCAACACCCTCTTCTGAACTCCACAGGCATTGCCTGACCCAAGTGCAATTACATACATGCAGGCAACACACTCATGCACTTAAAATTAAAAAATAATAAAATATTTAAAAAATAGATATTGCAATGTGTAGAGGTTGAAATTAGTGATGGAAGAACAAAGGATGTAGACTACCTTGAGCTACATTCCAGCCTAGAGTCATATTCTTTGGGAGATGAGAAAAGATGGGACTAAGTGTGTAAGGGGAACTACTGAGTGGAGGAGGTCTAATTTGAAACAAATCTTTCTTATTCTCCTGGGCATAGAAGCATGCAACCATTGGTCCAGCTACCTAAAAGGCTGAGGCAGGAAGATAGTTTGAATCCAGGCATTTGAAGCTTACTTTGGAAACACAGTGAGACATAGTCTCAAAAAACAAATATCTCTTCAAAACCTCTTACAAACCGTGCTATAACACTAGTTAGACAATATCTATTAAACATCATCAGACACTCAGTGTCATGTTCCATCACATATTTGGGCATTTGCTTCCTCAGAATTCAGGTCATCATTTCCACTTGCCTTTTGATTAAGAGATGCCTAAAATCTACAAAACAGGTGTCCAGCACATCTTCTGAATCCCTAAAAGTTCTCCTTCTGCCTTCAGATTTTATTTGTCATTGTTGAAAGAAAGAGAACTACATTAGAGGCCAGTGACAACTGGGTTTTTTCCTATATTTGTTTAACGGATAGAGAATACTATTTCTCTCCCGTTTTCCCTGTACAGATCTCTAATATTGCTCTTGTGGTTGTTCCAGCAGTCTTAGATGCAATAGTCATTTTGCTAGGTGCTTTTTTATCTGCCCAGAGAAACAGGCAAGATTGTTGGCAGATAGTAATGAGAAGTATGAACTAAAACATTGTCGCAGGACAGCCTTCCCCCGGAGTCATCACACACACACACACACACACACACACACACACACACACACACACATCTACTCACCCCAGAGAACGAACTCACCAAAGACCAGAGTAATGATCGCACCAAAGTCCAAAAAGTCCAACTTGATGAACCTATCAGTTTTACTGAGGTTACTAACAGGAGTATGGGAGAAAGGTTACTTAGAGGAGCAGAAATGACTTAAAAGCAGCTGCATCACCAAAAAGCCCACAACTGCAACCCTGGAGCTCTCTGCACACCTTGCAGGCAACTCAACAATCTGAGAATCGCTCTCAACAGCTCAGCTCTTCCCCCAGCAGTTGTTTACTTCTTTTATAAAGCTGGGAAGGGGTCTGCTTTCCCAGACATGTGGCATTTTAGTTTACCATCTGAGTCTCATGAGATCCCCCATCCCCAATCCTCCTTCAGGAGGGTATGTTTCAATTGGGAGGAAATTGCCAAACAACAAGCACAGAAATGTCAGTGCCACCTTATTACAGTTCTACTTCATCGTAGGGTGTAAGAACAGCCAAGGAAATTCCTTCAGTATTGGTAGAGTCATATTCCCTGCTTTCTTCCCTTTGCTCTTCACAAAGCAACAAGAGTGAAATGTGCTAATCTGGGACACCTGTAGTAGTGTATGGCCCATTTGGAGTAATTCAGTTGTCTATCCCCATACAGGTGAGTAGACCCTGAGCAGCACACAAAGATGAAAGACAGACAAAAATACCTGTCAACATTCCAAGCCAGGTGATGCTATCTGAAAAATTCGCAGGTTGTGCTCAAGAGTAAACAATATTCCGGGCCAGGAGAAAGGAGAAATGGAAGGACACAGAGTGAGGAAGAGAAAGCAAAAATATACGTAAAGAACGGAACCGTAAAAAATGTTGACAGGGTGTCTGAAAGAAACAGGGAATGAAAACCTGGTATATTAGTTACTTTTCTTCTTACTATCACTAAATACATGATAAGAAGTTATGTAAAGAGCTTCTTTCAGCTCATAGTTTGACAAAAGTCTCTCAGAGCAGGGGAGTCAGGACAGCAGAACAGGAAGCAGAGAGGTGGGACAGGAAGCTGACTTGGCTATAAAACCTCTAACCTCCCCTTTTCCGGTGATCTACTTCCTCCAGCTAGGCCCCACCCTTTAAAGTTTCCACATCCTGTCAAAATAGGGCTGCTAGATAGGGACCACATGTTCAAACATATGAGCCTATAGGGAACATTTCACATTCAAACCCCAATGCCCAGGCTTATTCTGTTTAATCCTAAAAATTAGTATTTATTTATTTTACCTAAGATATGATATAGATGTTATATATATCAAAACATCATTTTTTTTCACATCCCACCCCTGTTTGAAAGAACACACATGTATTGATTATTTCTCTAGTCACTGAGATAAAATACCTAACAAAAGATACTTAGGGGAAGAGCGACTAATTTTAGCTCACAGTTTCATGGTGGGAAAAGCATGATGGAAGACTGGCTCCTGTCCAAAGTGGCAAGAGCCAGAAAACAGCTTTCTGAAATCTGGCTGAATGACATGGGAGTAGAGGCCTTGGGACAGAAATGGGACAGGGTTATAACTTATAATTCCCTCCCCTATGGCCCTAAGGCTTCCAGCTATGTCCCATGTTTAAAAGATTCCATAACCTGACAAAACCATGCCGACCAGTTGAGACCAACTGTTCAAACACATAAGTCTATGGAAAATATTTCACATTCAAATCATGAAAACACACTTTAAAAGCAGGGACGATGACTCAGCAGGTAAAGTACTTTCCATATAGGTGAGAGGAGCTAATTTCAAAGATCCAGAACCCACACAAAACCAGACACTGCAGCACAAATCTATAACCTTGGTACTCCTACAGGGAGCTGGGGGCCAAACACAGGAGAATCTCCACCGGAAAATCTCCAGGAGCTTGACATCCAGCTAGCCTGGCACATGCAATGGCAAACAACAAAAGAGATCCTGCTGCGAACAAGGTAGAAAATAAGGATCAAAACCAGAGGCTATCCTTTAACCTCCACATCCATGCTGTGATGCACGCACCCACACTCACACAAGAATGCCTGCATGTACACATACAATCACACATATATAACCCCCTCCCATATAAGCACTTTAACTTGTGACTTTAAATGTTTATCTCTGAGCAAGAAGAAAAAAAAACAGAAGGCATTTTTTTCTGCTATAAAGTTAAGTTATTCCTCTTGTACTGTTATGCTCACAGGGCCTGTGACCGATATAGTACTCAGCATCTTGCTCCTAAGAACCACCTTGGCTGGCCTCCATAAACATACCATATATTAAGAGAATTCATACAGCATCATTTGAACATTGTATTATGTTATTTGTTTCTTAATCTAATCCTTTGCCTTTAGATACTGGAAATGAAAATTAGTCAGAGTCTAATCTCTCCAGGGATGTTTTTCTTTCCAGCCAAGCCTATTCTGTCTCCTATAGAAAACAGAATAAAATCCAATCTTGAGATGATGCGTCAGGAAGGGATAAGAAAAGCAAGCAGCCCATCACACTGGGAGGTCCAGAGGAGGCAAACAGAATTCTGATGCTTTTCCTCTTTTTCTAAAATTAACAGTTTGGGGCACCCTTTTCTCTGTAAATTTTTGTCATGATTGGCCCCAACTGGTGGTATGGCTCTGTTACAGGAAGCTTTGGTAACTGCTGTGGACAAAATGAGGGAAAATATTGAACAAAATTAAACAGCTCCGTGTGGTGGTGCACATGTTTAGTCCCAGCATTTAGGGGTCAGAGGCAAATGGGTTTCTGTGAGTTTGAGGACAGCCTAGTCTACATTCAAAGTTCCAGGGCATCTGGGACTACAGGGAGACCCTGTCTCAATAAACATACAAAGAAACAAACACTCCCAGGGCTGTGAGGACTTAACTGGACTGTGGTAGAGCACTTGCCTAGTATGCACGAGACTCTAAGTACAATCCACAACCCCACAAGAGGGAAAAAATGAATAAGAAAGAAAAAAATGAATAAGAAAAAAATAAAGAATGCCACAGGGTCCAGGAGTCGTGGTGTATGCCTTTAATCCCAATATCCAGGAGGCAGAGGCAGCTAGATCTGTGAGTATGAGGCCATCCAGGGCTACAGAGTGACTCCCTATGTAAAACAAAAACAAAGAAAAAAAGAATGCCATCAGGGTTGACAAGATGGTTCAGCATATAAAGGTACTTGTTGCTAAACCTGGCAACATGGGTTTAGTCCCCAAGACATAAATGATGTAAGGAGAGATTCAACTCTCATAAGCTGTCTTCTGACTTCCACAGCCTGGTTGTAGTATGCATGTCCCCCAACATCATGCATACACATACACAATAATAAATATTTTTAATTAAAGAAAAAGAATATTATAAGAAATATGTTACTCCCAATCATATTTCTTAGTTTTCTTCTTCTTCCTTTGTCTTTTACTTGAAAACAACTGAATATTCACCAAGTCAAGGTTTATACACCCAGAATCAAATTCTTTTGACTTTCATATCATGAACCCAAGTATCACCAGTCCCTTCTACTTAGACAGCTAGATTATTTAGATTAGAGTGTTTAATTTGGAGTGTCTATAGAGGCCAGGAAACTAGAAATAGCCCATGGAAAAGAGGAAGAAAAGAGGCCTTAACGGGTAGGGGCTAGTAGAACACTTATTATGTGGTATGTGGCAGGGGGGAGAATATTGGGGGTTAAAGAGTTAAGTAGGGATGGGCACATGAGAATAGAGGAGAGAGAAGGTTGGGATTGGTGAGCCAAACTAAGGATGTATGGAAATTTACTACTTTGTAAAATAATGAAAAATATAATTTAAAAAAAGGAATTTGAATGCAGGTACCCTGCATGGGTGGACCAGGCTTCCTCCCAGAAGATATGGGTTATTAAATGAAAGTTGCAGTGCCAGGTGTAGGACACTTCCTTACAAATTGTTGGTTAGGGTGGCCCTAAAGGCCTCCAAAATAATGCAGGTCACTCCCATCACACTTGGTTGCCCACCAGAACTAGATGGTAAGACCTCCCTGATGAAGATGAAACATACTTTTTTTTAGCAAGATATATCAAATTGGAGATGACATAAAAATTTGGCCCTTGATTTTTTACATTTTATCTTTCAAGCTGATGGAAAGTGTTATGTAAGCCACTTGGGGAGAAAAGGTATCAGTGGTATCACCCAGTGGTGAACCCTGAATGTAGCAGTACCAACCTATAGGGCAAGATGTGCCTGCTGGTGCAATAATGGCACAGTAGTTAAGCGGGTAAAGCAACTGCTTTCTGATTGGATTTGAGGCTTGCCCCACAGGATGCAACTCATGCCTGCTACTGTAAACCTGGCCAAAAGCCCATGGCCAAGAAGGTCATAGACCCCAAGGAGTAATCATTATTTGCTAAATAGTCACATTGTCTACGTTCTAAATATTCATGTTTATACTGATTGATTACTGTTGCTTTCAACCTTGGAAGGAAAAACTTTTTTTTGCAGTAGGCATCAGTTAATGCAGAGACTCTAAACTGCTCAAATCACTGAAAGAAAGTGACTTTGGAATGTTCAGCCCTAAATCAGACATCTATATCACCCCCCACTCAAGGTTCAGGAAGAGGTTATGGAAAGAATGTTAAGAACTGGAGGATGGGGAGGAGCGCTGTGAAATGCTGTCTTCTTGACATGACATGGCTACTGCACTCATGAACAAACTGCAGTTATGGTTATCTGCACAAGATCAAGCCAATAGGAAGAGTCAATATTCTAGCACGGAACACTAATTAGACTCTGTGCTACAACAAAAGGAGAGGGCATGAAAGTGGGGGGAGATGTCTTGGAGGGTGTCTGCAGGAGTTGGAAGAGGGAGTTGGTGTGGATATGGCCAAAATACATTGTATACATGTATGGGATTGTCAAAGAATAAATAAAAGATAAAAAGGGAGGTAAAGGAAATTCCAGACTAAATTCTATACATGGAAATAGTCTACTGCTTTCAGTCTTTTGATTTGAGTTATTTAGACCCTCATGTATTTGTAAGAAATGCTGAAGAGAGATCACATATATCCTTTACGTTGTTGGATATTTTTCATCCGGTTTTTTATTTTTTTGGTTCTGAGTTGAACCCTGGACCTTCCTTATACTTGACAAGCGCTCTATCACTGAGCTATGTTCCCAGCCCATTCAGATATCTGTACGTGCTGTTGTGTGTATACATGTGTGCATGTTGTGTGTGTGCATGTGTGTATGGTGTGTGTGTGTGTGTGTGTGTGTGTGTGTGTGTGTGTTGGTGGGGACTGAGTCTAGGGCCTCACACATGCCAAGCAATTGCACTACTACTGACGGATTGCCTCACCTGTGTATGATGATTAAACTATAATTAGAAACCAGACTGTGGCTCACATCTGTAATCCC
This sequence comes from Eospalax fontanierii, assembly GCA_035773235.1. Lineage (NCBI taxonomy): Eukaryota > Metazoa > Chordata > Mammalia > Rodentia > Spalacidae > Eospalax > Eospalax fontanierii. The sequence continues at coordinate 96,912,942 of CM069525.1, forward strand.
AGCATTCAGGAGTCTGAAACAGTTGGATCAAAAATTCAAGACTTCAGGGTATGGTGGCACATGCCGTTAATCCAAGCACTTGGGAGGCAGAGGCAGGTGAATCTCTGTGAAATTGAGGCCACCCTGGTCTACATAGTGAACTCCAGGCCAGTTAGGGCTACAAATAGACCCTGTCTCAAAATCAAAACAAAACAAAAAATTCAAGGCCAACTTAGACATAGAAGACCTGGTCTCAAAAAAGCCTAATTTACTGGGGGCTGGAGAAATGGCTCAGCTGTTCTTGCCGAAGACCTGGGTTTGGTTCCCAGCACCCATGTGCAGGCTAACAACCGATTGTAACTCCAGTTCCAGGGAATCTGACATCCTCTTCTGACCTCTGTGGGCACTGCCCCACACGGATATACTTACATACATTCAGGCAATACACTCATACACATAAAATGAAATAAGAATAATAAATAAAGTAAAATATTTTTAAAGACCAATTCAGCGTTGATGATAGTAGATTCTTCACTTCATGATCATGATTAAGTCCATATAATATTATGCTATACATCCTCTGAAGAACTACATAACGCTATGAGCAAACAGACTGTCAAATAGCCCATTGCAGGTCTAAGGAAATGGCTTGCTCAATAAAGCACATACTGCAAAAGCATGAGAATCTTAGTTGAATCCCCAGCACCCACATAAAAAAGCTGGGTACAGAGTCTCGTGCCTGTAATCCCAGCAAGGGCTTGCTTCCCAGTCTAGCCAAATAGCCAATGTTCAACTGCAGTGAGAGACCTGGTCTCAGAAAACAAGGTAGAGAGCAGTCAAGGAAGACACAAGAAGTTGTCCTCTCGTCTGCACACATATGTATACATGCATGCATGCTTACCCACATACATGCACACACACACACATACACACACACACAAAAAAACTGGCCAATTCCAGAGGGGGAAAATAGCTCTTCCTGAGTCTCATACAGTCTCCACAGCCCATTATTCATCTGCCTTGGTGATAAATTGCACCTTTTGATGCACCAGTTTCTGCAAACTGTTTTAAGCCAGATTAAAGGAACTATTAAATATAGAAAAGCATGGAATCTATATTTGTTCTGTGGATTGATAGCATAACATAAGCTGTGTGGGTCACACACATGCCATGCTGTGTGCTCTTTACAGATGAAGGTGGGCATCTGGAGATGAAATCTGGAGGAAAGAACAGATGGAAGGTTGATGAGACGGAGGGGTGGAGGAAGGTGGCAGGAAGTAGCCCTGAAGTGAAGGCTCTGCTACAAAGAATAGTAGGTGGAGGAGGCTCTGGAGTGTAGCTGGGATCCATGGTGATGAACTAAGAATGAGTATAAAATATTCATTTCTGGAACCGTGTGTGTGTGTGTGTGTGTGTGTCTGTGTGTGTCTGTGTCTGTGTGAAATTTGCATGCCAGAGGGCAATCCAAGGACAAAATGGGGACACATATCTCTTAATTCATTTGTTCTTCCTATCTCTGTTTCCTTAGAAACAAATCTATCAAATTCTGGAGAACCCTATTCAAGATGAAGCTACTCAGAAGATATTCAGTCCCCCAGTGTTTTGAAAGCAGCTGTGAATGGGTATTTGAAAGAGCTAAATTGTTTTCTGATTTGAAGCACTAAGTTAAAAATTAGCCATCTTTCATGGTAGGAGGTGGTATAACCAAGTGCTCAGATGGTTCAAATAATGAAGCTAGGTCCTGAACTTGAACTCCTTGTGGCCTGTATGCTTCTGTATTCCCAGTCCCAAACAGCAGCATCTGTGCCCCTGTCTACAACCTGATCCTCCATACCTAGTCAGTCAGTCATATTGAAAGACATGTGAGTCTCTGGGAAAGAGGCACAGTGGTGTGGAGTTAACAGATCTTGTACAGAAATATGCCCTCCTAGTTAAAGTAAATTTCTCTCTCTCTCTCTCTCTCTCTCTCTCTCTCTCTCTCTCTCTCTCTCTCTCTCCCTCTTGTCCTCCCTTCCCCTCTCTTCTTCAGTTTCCTCCCAGGTATGAGGAAATTTAATATGCAACTTCTTAATAAATAATTGCTATTGTAATGTTTGCCAGTTAATAACAGGTATAGATTGAGGTCCAAGTGTCAATTTGGAAACTGATTGCTACTTCCATGCTTCCCCTCAGGAATTCTCAGGGGAGGAGCTGTGAATATGACTCAGATGTAGAGTCCTTGCCTAGCATGTGCAAGGTCTTGGGTTGAATCCCTAGAGTCGGGGTGGGGAATCCTGTAACTCATAGCAAGAGAGCATGCTATTATTAATACCCTTTAGTAACTCCAAGTGAAATGAAATTTGTGTGCTTTCCTTCACCTGACTCTGCTGCTGAAGCCATGAATCGAAGCTCTTGGTCTCCCCGCCAGGAGGAGATGATAGCTTTGTCCTCCCATGGAACAGGGAAGAGAGAGAGACCCAGATGCAGAGCTTGCAAACAGTGTAGCAGGTTAGAATAGAGGACTTGCTTAGAGCTGGCATAGATGTAGCCAACAGCTCTCAGAATCCTCCAGGGGTTCCTGAGCCAGCTTTCTAAAAGTGCTTTCAGCATATTGATTTCTGACAGCATTGTAATTCAGGAAAAGAACAACTACAAACTGCCAGCTTGCCCACATCTCCAAATCAATTGCACATGTAGCAGACGCTTGGGTTTCTTTTTGCCTTTCTTCTTCCTCCCCTGCAGGAAAGTATGTGGTTTTTAATAACACTCCTGCCATGTTGTGGAAGGACAGGATGTTAGTTCCACCTGAGGCTACAGATGTGAAAGAGTATTGAACAGAAATTCCATATGACCCACTTGGGGTAGATTAGGTTTCAGCCTTATGATCAAAACATGAATATTTGACATTTAAAGGAAAGAAACACCTAAAGTAAACAGTTATTGAGTAACTTTCTCAATAAACAAAATGCTAGAACTTTACATATGTACTGCCACATGGAACCTCCCAATCATCTTACAAGGTTGATACTGTGAATGATACATCATGTATAAAGGAAAATGTTCTGAGAGATGAAATCACTCACATAGGGTTACAAAAGATGATCATTAGCAAGGACTAGAACTCTCTTCTCTGATTTAAGGTCCAATTTGTTTATTGTTTGCAGGTTGGCCTCAAATTAACTATGTAGCTGAGGATGACCTTAAAGTTATGATCCTCCTGCTTCTACCTCTTAAGTGCTATGATTACAAATGTGTACCATCACATCTGGTTTTATGTGATTCTGGCGCTCAAACCCAAAGCTTTGTGCAGGGTAGATGAACCCTCTACCAAGTGAGCTACATCCCGAGCTCCCTATTTACTGTTATGTTAATTTTAGCTTCGGGGACTTAAAATATTTCCTGCAACTTTCAACCTCAGCAAAAGCAGAGTGCATATATATATGTCCTAATGCCTGAAATACACATTTTAAATTAATTTTAGTTATATTTGTTTGTACATACTTCTTGGAAGATAGTGACAATTCATGTTTACCACAGCAAAAACAACAAAGAGTATGAAGAAATACCTCCAGTAAAAATGAATTTTCCTCAGGAAGCTACTGAGTCTTCCAACTCCATGCATCTGTGGCTACCTTAGCCTGGAATGCATTGGTTTATGTCTCAATTCAGTAAAGCAATTCCTCCATTCGTGTATTATGGTCTAGAGAGAAAAGAGAAAAATGAGCTAGTAATCCAGGTTTTCAAACTGCAGGCCACATTTCTAAGGCCAATTCTTTCATGCTATTCTGCCCAGTTGTTTTGAAGGAATCCTAAAGCTAGATGGGAATTCAGGTGAGTGAGTAAAAGTCTATTAGATTCCAAAAGAGAAAGCTGAGGCCCAAAGAAGGAACAATTTGCTCAAACTAGTTGAATTCACTTCTGGTATCCTAGTCAGCAGTCTGCTTCAGTACAATAGTGTTCCATGATCTGTGAGGTTGCTTTCTACAGTCTGTCACTTGTGCTCAGTCTTAGTCTGGTAATAGCTAGTGGAAAATTTCCAGAAGTAAAAAATTCATAAATTTTAAATTGCACAACTTTCGGAGTAGGATGATAAGCTTTCACAGTATTCCCCTCTGTCCTGTCTGGGATATGAAACATTCCTTTACACACTGTATCCATGACATACATGTGGATACATATTGTTTCAGTATCATGGTGTTTGTGTTCAAGTGACCCTTCTTTTGCTTACTAATGACTCCAATGCTCAAGAGAGTAGTGCTACAATTTAAATATCTACTTAATTTGATGTGTGTGTGTGTGTGAAGGCACTCACATGACACAGCATGCACATGGAGGTCAAAGGCAACTTTTATTTATTTATTTTTTGAGACAAGCTCTCCCTGTAACCCCAGAGGACCTGGAACTTGCTAGGTAGACTAGGCTGTCCTTGATCTCACAGAGTTCCACCTGCCTCTGCCTCCCTTGTGCTGGGATTAAAGGCGTGTATCACCACTCCACTCCCAGCTCAGAGGCAACTTTTGAGAGTCAGTTCTTTCCTTTCACTTGTGGGTTCTGGGAATTGAACTCAGATCACCAGGGTCATCAGTCTTGTGCAGTGAGTGTTGCTACCCACTGAACCATTTCTCTGGCAATAAGGCTGCAATTTAGATATGCAAAGAGAGGTTTCAAAGAACTTCTTTGTTTTATTTATTTTTACTTTACGTATATAAAGTGTTTTGCCTGAAACTATGTAACTGCACCATGTGCATACAGTGCTCATAGGAGAGAGTGTTGGATCACCTGAAGCTGGAGTTACAGTTGGTTGTTAGCTACCCTGTGAGTTCTGGGAACCAAAATCCAGGTCTTCTAGAAGATCAGCAAGTGCTCTTAACCACTGACCCATCTCTTTTGCCCCAAAGAATTTAAATTAAAATTTTCCCTTCCCCTCCTTCCTCCACCCTCTCTCTTTTGAGAAAGGGCCTCCATATGTAGTTCAGGTTGACCTCTAACTCAAAGTCCTCCTGCTTCAGCCTCACAGGTACTTGGATGACAGATATATACAATCATGATCAGCTAAAAAAAATGAAAGTTCTTGACATAATAAGAAAAAAAAGTGTGCTGAGGGCAAGGAAAAAAATTATGATGAGATTGCTAAGATCTATGGTAAGAATAAATCTATGATTAAAACTGTGAAGAAGGAAGAAGAGATGCATGTCAGTTTTGCTATTGCCCTGAGATTGCAAAAGCTATGTCCATAGTCAAGGGTGAGTGCATAATCAGTTCAAATGGAAAGGCCATAAAATTTGTACATGAGCAGAAAGAAACAGAGTACTTTATATGAGTCAGTGTGAGTCTTGGAATGTATCCCCTGATAGAAGGAATGACTGCTGTAGCTTCAAATACATGGTGTTGCTGCCCAGCCAAGCTTTCCTAGGCTATGCCAAGGGCAGAGAGAATCCTGAAAGGTCCTCTGCTTTGCCCAGTATGCTGCAGCAAGGCTTTTGGCTCTGCTTGAGCTCATGACATTTAACCACAGACTTTTCTTGAAACCCCTGGAAGAAAGACAGCCTCCTGACTGCTTTTTGATTTAAGTAGCCAAATTATGCCAAATTGAATTTCTGATGACAAGGTAAGTGGTAGTTTAGGACTATAAGCCAAGAAAGTATTTCATCAATGACAGTCGATAAATGGAATTAAGGGAAGTTTAAATTTGGAAGCTTGGGGAATAATTTGTTAGTCTTCATCTTCTTCAACTTGGCTTGGTCCTTCTAGGTTATAAATAAAATATTTAAGAGTGTCAGTATCTATTTAAAGTAACTTTACCCCATACCAAGGAGTTTTTTGTGCCTCCATCAAATGTTTTATTTCTTTTCTTAAGAAAGTATATGTCTAATACATATATTTCATGTGATTTCCCTGTGAAAACTTAACTTTCTTATTACTGTCTTAGGACTGGATGATGCCAGTCATTATTGGAGTTGATAGACAGGAATATTGTAAGAACACTTATGATTATAATCTTACTTGTTCTGGGAATTTTTTTATGTGTACAAGTGATATGCCGGCATGTATGTAAGTGTACCCATGTTCTGTAGTGCCAGAGGGGGACAGAAATGGGCGTCAGATTCCCCGGTCCTGGAATTTCAGACGGTTGTTAACCACTATAGGTGCTAGGAATTGAACCCAGGTCTTCTGAAAGAACAGCCAGTGCTCTTAACCATCGAGAGCCACCTATCCAGTCCTGTTCTGGGAATATTCTTGTGAAACAAAGAGAAGCTGTGATTTGTGCCTTTCTACCAACTCTTGAGGAAAGTGAAGCAGGAAGTGGGTTAGGCAGCAAGTTAAGGACCCAAGGTTTGAACCTCGGTAGTTTGTGTCTTCTAACATAATGTATTCCTCAATTACTTTGTCAGCTTCCGTATTAGTGACTTTTCTTGTCACTGTAACCAAATACCTGACAGAAAACAAACCAAGGGAGGACTGACTTAGCCTCACTGTTTGAGGACCGTCCATCATGGCAGGCATGGTGGTGGTAGGATGTGGCAGTGGGAGTGTCAGGTAGCTTGCCGCATCTTGTAGAGAGACGGGAAGCAGAAAGCACTCATCTAGTCTTCTCACTTTTTTTTTAAATTGAGTCTTGGCCTCTAGCACATGAGACGGTATCCATAATATCTTGGGTAAGACTTTTTCCTCAGCTAATCATGTCTGGGGATGCCCTCATAGATAGGTATGCCCGAAACTGCTTAGGTGATTCTAAATACACTAAAGTAGACAATAAGAATTAACCTTCACAGCTGTCTTATCAGGTGCTACAGTATGGGGTAAGGGAACAAAATTATGGCTAGAAGAGTCAGAAGTCAGGGCTCCAAATGATCAAGGATTCACCAGATATTAGGGAACCATCTAGAGAAGTTATTATGATATCTGGAGACTATACAAAACTCAGAAATAAAGTTCAGATGTTGAAGGAAACTAGACAGGCTTAAAATGGCTGGAAATTATATAGCTTAGTGATAAAATACTTGCCTAGCATGCACAAGGCTCTGGGATTGATCCCAAGCAACAGGCAATAAAATAAAATAATAAAGGGAAAGGAATGGTAGCACACACCTGTTAGCCTGGGAATTTGGGAGGCTGGGGCAGAAGGATCAGTTAATTCCCAGAGTTTTAAGCCAGCCTGGGCAAAATAGTGAGAGTCCATCTCTTTAAAATGGAGAAATAGATGGGGGCTTGAGAGATGACTCCGTGGTTAAGAGCACTGGCTGCTCTTGCAAAGGACCCAGGTTCGATTTCCAGTACCCACATGGTGGATAAAAATCGTTTGTAACTCCAGTTCCAGAGGAAACCGATGCCTTCTTTTGACTCCGTGGGCATTGCACAACAAGGGTACACTTACACACCTGCAGGCAATGCATTCGTACACATAAAAATAGCAAATAACATTTTTTTGAATGGAGAAATAGAGAAAATTAATGGAGGAAGCAAAATGCGAAAATGTTGATTCTATCCCTCTAGCAACTCTGATTTTTATTTCTATTTATGTTTTGAGGTATTTGGGGTTCAAACCAGGGGCATATTCATGCTAAGCACACACTCTACTACTGAGCTATTATCTAGTCATCACAGCTGTGACTAAAGCTTTCTGCAGGCTATTGGAGCCCCAGTTACTGTTGCCTCATGTGGAAGACCTTGAATGGAGAGAAAAGGAAAGACTAAAGCTGCATCAACTTGACTAAATTCATTTACAGAGAGGATGATCCTATGGTCAAAGCCACCCTGGGCTACATGACAAGACCCTGTCTTGAAGCGGGTGGGAAGATCTAGAAAATTCTAGATCAGCTGCTGAGTAGAATCATGAGGGAAAGAGGGAGAGGAGTAGTCTCCATTTGGTGGTATGTTGGTGTCAGCCAAGGCATCTAGTGTTCATTGTTCATGGGGGTGTTGGGGGGATGAGAACTTTATTGACCTTAAGGCAGTGTTGAGTTATGTTAGTCTACTTTTTCTTATTATAATGAAGTACTCCAGGGAGGCAACCTTTATAAAGAAGTTTGTTTACCTCACAATTCTCAAGTTGAAAGTGTAAACAGTATGGAAATGACTGTGGCAAGGCCTCTAGACATTGAGGGGTGCCTGTTGATGTGGAAGGAAGTGATCATATGGTCAGATGGGGAACTAGAGAAAGTGTGATGGGCTAGGTTTACTCCTTCTATTAGAACTCCTCTCTGGCTGGTTGTGGTGGTTACATGCCTAGAATACCAGAACTCAGGAGGAAGAGACAAGAGGATCTCTGTGAGCTTGTCCATATAGCGAGTTTCAGGCCAGTCAAGGCCACATCCTGAGACCTTGTCACAAACAAACAAACAAACAAACATACAAACAACTCTCCCCCTCTGAAGAGTTAATCCAGGGTTGTATAAGAACTACCTTAATCCTTTCCAAGGGCGTGTCCTACAACGACCTTAGGACTTCTCACTGTGCCCAACCTCTTTAAAGTCCCTTTAGCTCCTCCTACACCACTACACTGAGGACCCAGTCTCCAACATATCACACTGGGAACCTCTTGCCCTGTTCCCACCTATATCTCCTAGCCACATATTGTGTTCTTTGGATCTTAAACTGGGAGGATCAGCATTCTTATAAGAAACAATAAAAGTGAAAATGAAATATTCTTTTTAAAATATTTTTATTATTTTTATTTTATGTGTATTGACTGCACGTGTATAAGTGCACCCATGTCATTCAGTGCTTGTGGATGTCAGAAGAGGGCATCAGACCTCCTGGAACTGGAGTTATAGATGTTTGTTAGCCACCATGTGGGTGCTGGGAACCAAATCCTGGTCCTCTGCAAGAGCAGCCAGTGTTCTTAACCACTGAGCCATCTCTCCAGCCACTATTAGTTTTAAAAAATTTATTTTATGTGTATGTTTTCCTACGTGTATGTATGTGTACCACATGTGTACCTGGTGCTCATAGAGGTCAGATGAAACCAGAGTTACAGACAGTTGTGATCTGCCATGTTGGTGTTGGGAACCAAACTTGGTCCTCTGCAAGAGTAGCCAGTGCTCTTAATCACAGAGCCGTCTCCCCAGTCGCTTAAAATTTATTTCAAATAAAATTCACATTATTATAATGAACTCACAAATAAAATCATCATGCACCTAGATTAATGGGGCCACTCAAACAAACCCTTATCCAGTCCCAAACTCTCTTCACAGTTAAGAGTTGCCATTTTAAAGTCATGGAGTTTTGCTTAAAATTTTACACTTTCACTATTAATTAACAAAAATCTTCTTGTGCTCCTATAGTCCAAAGGCTGAACTCTCACACCATTTTTTTTACACAAGGACAATGGGTTTTGTTGTTTCCTACACTGTGTGGTCTTGACGAATTAAAAAGGTCTTTGAGCAGTTCTGTGGGGCTATGATATGCAGGTGCAGTAGTTAATATCAACCATGACAGCACCAATAGAACTATAGCTCCAGGAGTGAGAAGGGCTTCCCAGAAACAGTATTTCCTAGCCTTCTCATAAAAACACTGAGTTTGTGAGGTTTTGAGTTTGATAAATTCAGCATCTTCTACACTCAGAATTCATTTCCTGATTTAAGAAGTGATCTGGCAAGGTGTGTTGGCACTCCCCTGAAATACTGACACTCTGGAGGTCGAGGCAGAAGGATTTTGAGTTCCACGGTAACCTGGACTATATAATGAGAGCATGTCACAAAAGAAAAATCAAAACAGAATGAAGAAAATATGCTTTTAGCCATGCTTGGTGGGTTACTCCCGCAATTCTAGCACTAGAATCTGAAGCAGAAAGATTACCACAAGTTTGAGGCCAGTCGGAGCTACATAGTAAGATCCAAGCCAATCAGAGCTATAGTAAGAGATCTTGCCTCAATAAAGGAAGGAAGGAAGGAAGGAGACAGCAAGAGAGACGATTTGATAAACTTAGGAGACAGAATGTTGAATAAAAGAAGCTCATCACAATAGCTAAATGATTCCATTTATATGGTATTCAAGGATAGGGCTTCACATGAATAGTGATGGAAATCAGAGCAGTGGTTACCTCTGTGGGTGAAGATTGATTGGGAGGTGTGCATGAAGATTTGAGTGGTGATTACAGGGGTGTATACATTTGTCAAACTCACCAAGCTCTACACTTAAGACTAATAATGCATCTTAATGGATGTCAGTTAACCCTGGATAAAAAGAAGAAAATTAACTGCAGTGATCTCTTGAAAGATAGATCTCCAGTCCTTTCTCCCAAGAGCCTCCACCCATTGTCTCCCAGTGGCATGGTTTGCTGAGAAGCAGTATTGTATCTGAGTTCACATCACTAGCTTTGGGGCTGGCAGATCTAGGATGAAATCTGAGCTTTGGCACTATCGGGCAGTATGATTCTTGCTGCTACTTTTCTGTCTGTAAAATGGTATTGTAACAAGCGTAACTATGTGTATACATGCGTATAGCAGCTATGTTTGAGCAACTATGTTTCAGGCTCTTTGATCATGAGGTTTACATAAGATAGTATATGTGAAGCATTTGGGCCACTTACATGGTATTCGATCATCCTTAATTAAATTAAAAAATTATTACTTTTATTTATTGTGAGTGTGCCACAGTACATGTGTGGATATCACAGGACAAGTCAGTTCTCTCTTTCAACTATGTGTGTCCTGGAGATCAAACTCCAGTAGTCAGTCTTGGCAGTGAGCACCTTTACCTGTAGAGTCATCTCTCTGGCCTGAGACTCAGAGTTTTAAAGAGTTGTTCCAGATAATTCTCAAGTGCAGGCAGAGCTGATCACCATGGGGTTTTCTTTATTCACACCTCCAAATGGCTGCCTCCTTCTCTAGGACACATCCCTGGTCCTTCCAGCTCCTAGCGTTTTCTCTTTTCAGAATGCCTTAAAAGCTGAGATATAATTGCCATGCAGCATGGCACACAGCTCCAAGCATGCAACTATCTCAATGTTGCCACATGTGTACACCTGTGTAACACCACCTACATCAAGACACTGAACAAAAGTAGTGTCTTTGAAGGGTTCCTTTACTGTTAATATTTCTGCAGAGTACTTGTCATGTTACCCCTTCTCCTCGTAGATGACATTAGCCTGGTGTTGAATGAACTATCTCTGAATTTTTGTTTTGTTTTGAGAGCGGGACTTGCTATATAGCTCAGTCTGGCCTCAAATCCATGTTGATCCTACTTCAGTACCCTGTGTCCTGGGATTATAGACATGCATCTCTATGTCTAGTGCTCCCCCTGAATTCTTGTTGCTCTCTAAATCTTACCCGTGTAGCTCATTTGTATAGGCAGGATTTGCTCTTATCTTTTTGTTTTGGCTTTATGCCTCCCTCAAATATTGTTATTTAACTTTTCTTGCTTTTGAGTGCTCTCTGGGTTAGATCTTAAGCTCCTTCAGGGCAAGAATTCCTCACAGGTCCAAAACATTCTTCTGCACATAACAGAGGCTCCATGACTATGTAGAGAATGAATGCTTATGTTGAATGAATAGGAGAGGGAGAAACACTAAGCAGACTTACTAAAGCAAAGGCTTTTCTCTTCATTCTCTATCATATACTTGCAATTTATTTTTCCTGATAGCGCTTCACAGAACATCAGGATTGTTCATTGTCTGTTGCTTGTGGGAGATCATGAATGTATTGGATTTGCACCTTTATTCTGTGACTTTTCTTGGTGAGATGTGAACAAACATCTATTTAATCCAGAATAGGGCACTGATAACAGGGCAAAGAAATGATTCAACCCAAGTCTAGCTTAGTGAACCAGTGAGTTTACTGGGGTCACTTACAGGAGCTTGGGTGAAGGACTATTTACAGGAGCAATGGGTGACTCAAAGGCAGCTGTACCATTTAAGAGCCCCACCCCAGCATGGGTGATGACTCTTGAAAAGCCAGGGTGGTGCTCCCTGAGCAATTTGCTTGTGCCCTCAGCTACACTATAGAGTTTGTTCTTCCTAGTTATTGTTTCCCGTGTATAGAACCTTGGGAAAGAGACTTATCTTGTAACTTTTAAAGTTTTCTAGCCTTGTAAATATAGTTTCTTTTTTTAAAAAAATTATTTTATGTATATGTTTTGCCTGCATGTACATCAGTGTACTACATGCAGGCAATGACCATGGAGGCCAGAAGAGGGAATCTCATCCACTGGAATTGAAATTATGGATGGTTGTTAACTGCCATATGGGGCTCAGAACAGAATCTGGGTCCTCTGAAAGAACAGTAAGCTCTCTTAACCACTGAGCCATCTCGTCAGTCCCCGTAGTTAGGTTCTTCAGTCTTATGAGCTTCCCTCCTCCCTCTAGGAGGGAATGTTACAATTTGGAAAAAATAACTATGTAACAAAGTTTCATTGTGGCTAGAAGCATGAGAGTGGATTCAAAGAACAGAGTGCAGAATTTTAAAAAGATCTATACACAAGTCTAACTTGAGAATCTAACTGAAAAGAAATAGCTTGCTGTGGCCCACACTACTGGAAGAACACTGAGAATTAGACGTCTCAATGCTGGTTCTAACTGTGGCACTAACATGTGGGATATTGTAGATCTAATTTCAGTTTTAAGTGCCTCCATGTCCTTTACAGGAGGTCACCTGGGCTCCTAACTGGGAAAAACACTTTAGCCCAAAGAACGCAGGGCATACTTTCCACAAGTAGATTACTACCTCATGTAACCAAACCAGGAGAACAGTCCTCTGCCTTGATTCAAACAGGCCTGAGAAGAAAGGGGGGAGGATGGAGTTTATGAAATCATAGCCTGTTACAGCCAGTATATTTCTTGGAGACTTACTGTCTGCAAAATCATTCCCTGAGGTCTTTCTGAATTGCACATGGATTCCAGGTTCCCTTTTCACTGTGTACCATTAAGACCTCCTTAAAGGACTGTGGGTTAGCTCAGCTGGTAAAAGTGCTTGCTGCCAATTTGAGGACCTAGAGTTCAACTCTTTGGTGAAAGGAGAGAATCAGCTCCTGCAAGCTGTTCTCTGACTTCCACATATGTGCTTTAACTCCAGTGTCCATATACAATAAATAAATAAATGTAAAGTGGGTCATGGTGGCACATACTTTAAATGCCAGCAATTGGGAGACAGAGGCAGGTGGTTCTCTGTGAGTTGGAAACCAGGCTGGTCTACATAGTAAGTTCCACGACAGATAGGGATACAAAGTGAGACCCTGTCTCACAAAAACAAAGACAACAACAACAACAAAAACACCCAAAACCACACAGAGAAAAACAAGACAATAAATAAACGTAATATTTTTAAAAAATTCCCTAAAAATCTGTTTGTTTCTTCTTGTTCCTGCTTTGCTCTGACCTGTGTTCCAGCCAAAGAAATAATCAAGACATTTGACTGAAAGTTTTTCTTGTTGTTTGTAAAATTTGACCCATCACTTCAGCTCAATTCTTGCTTGCCTTTTACCTATAAGGGACACTGATCACCCTGTGTTTATTTGGTGTTTATGTATTTGCTACTTGGCTGGATGGAGGAGGGAGTAGGGGGATATCGCGGATGAGGAAAAAAGATTAAGACCCTTCCCTGCTCTCTAAGAACTGGGTGTGGGCGGCAGGACTCACAATGATAGAACAATGGAAGGCACTATGTGATTCAGAATAAAATAAGTAGTTCAGGCAATAAATGATGTAGAAATTTGGGGGAGGGAGAGAGATCTAGAAACTATGTGGGGGATTGAAAAGAGTGTGATTTTCCGTGGGTTTTGAAGGATGGGTAGGGTTGTTTCTGCAGATGTGGAGGATGGCACTTATTTGGAGTGTACATGCCCACACACTTAAACACACATGCAAATGCCCAGATTGGTATTTCGTGGGTACTTTGTTTTTATTTTATTTTTTGAGATAGGTTCTCACTAGTAGACCTGGTTGGCTTGGAACTTGGAAATGTAGACCAGGCTGACTTTAGACACATGGATATCTGCCTGCCTCAGCCTCCTAATCAATGGGATTAAAGGCTTGCACCACCACAACCAGCTCTGAGTGGGTACTTTGCAAGCACCAGATACTACCTAAAGTTCTACAGAATTCAACTCATTTAAATGTGCATAACTTATGAGGTAGATAGCATGTTTCAATTAATAGATAGGAAATAGAGGCACAGAAAGGGTGAGCAAATCATCTAAAGTGACATAGCAAGTAACTGGCATATACAGAATTAGTTAAAATGTACATTTTGAAAACACTTTGTTTGTCTACCTACAAGAAAAAAAAGAGGAATTTTTGAGTCAAATTAGGAAATTGGTCAGGCTGTAGTCGTTAAAGCCAGTCATTTTGTTCTAACAGGACTGGCTAGGTCAAAATCCCAACTGAAGGTCAGCTTGTAAATCAGAGGGTCAATGATGCCATGGCTGAGAGCTATAGGCTCATTCTCACTTCTTTCAAGGAAGGAATTGGAGGTCTTTAGATGCTCCCTCCTTTACCAGGATCTCCCTAGCTCTGTTCCTTGGGTATATTGCTGAGATTTAACAAAATATGGGAGGAGAATTGGTGAGCCTCTTAAGTGATCCTTGTTTGTTGTCATTCTTTATTAATTAGCACATGAAGAACATCAAGCCTATGGTAGACACTCCATAAAGCTTGAAGTAAGAGAAGCCTGCCTGGCTGGATTAATCAGGAAGACTGGACTTGGAATTGGCCTGATAATACAGTAGACTGTATTTTATGTTTTTATGACTGGCACACAGCCAGCATCTGAAAGTGTTTCTTAGGCAAGGTGCCTGTGGTTTTTCTGGATATTCTAACTACGTGAGTCTTCAATAAATATTAAATCTAAAGCAGTCTTTTTCCTAACTGTTGTAAGAAAAGCCAAAACAGTCACTAGGTAGAAAGCCCCAGGGGTCCCCTGGCCCTAAGTAGGCTGCTCTAGAGAGTGGGTTAGAAAGCAGCTGGTCTCTTCTGGGGAGGGAGGAGGGAAATCTGTAAGGAGAAGCTTCTTTTCTATCAGATAGTCTATCGTTGAAGGCATGGCAAGACAGGGGCGACTGAGAGTGTGTGAGAGAGCATCAAGGGAGGACTGTGTGTCTGGAGGTTAGAGAGAAAAACTTCAGAGCAGGGCAGAACGGCAGGACGGAGAAGAAAGGGAAGAAGTTCCCAAATCTAGCTCTGAGGTGGGGAGCAGGGATATGAGAAAAGACATTGTGGTCTCCCAAGAATCTCCCCTTTCAAGGCACAAGGGAGGAAGCTGGAAAAGGCTGTAACCGGCACACCTCCA
Source organism: Eospalax fontanierii (assembly GCA_035773235.1). Classification (NCBI taxonomy): domain Eukaryota; kingdom Metazoa; phylum Chordata; class Mammalia; order Rodentia; family Spalacidae; genus Eospalax; species Eospalax fontanierii. The sequence continues at coordinate 96,928,121 of CM069525.1, forward strand.
AAGGCAAGCTCTCCCAGTAGTTCAACACCAGACACTCTTACTCCTTCACTTCAAGAAGTTAGCGAGGACCCCCCTAGTGCCTACTATGTACCCAGGTATAGAAAGAAGTGTCCGGAGAACCGGGTCAACCAAGGAGTCAGTCCTCCAGGCTTCCACCCGGGGGCAATTTCTGTCACCAAGGTGAAGCAACCCTGCTGTGCACGAGTGTACGCAGCGAGTGCCAAAGACAGGGCGGAGAGGAGGAGGAGGAGGAGAAGGAGGGGGAGGAAGAGGGGGAGGAGGACGAGGGGGGGAGGAGGAGGAGGAGGAGGAAGGAGACGGGGGGGGGGATGGAGTCTTCGGAGGGTGGAGGCAGAACTGGGAGCGGGCCGGGCAGCAGGTGGGAACCGGGGAGGCGGTGGGGGCGGGCGCGGGAGGACAGGAGGCAAGGCGGGGCAGGGGTGGCCCCGAGGACGTCGGTGGTGGTGGAGGGGGTGAAGTGGACTGGAGGAGGGCGGAGGGAGGAGGGAGGAGGTGGGGAGGGGGAGGAGAGAGGGAGGGGAAGCTGGAGGAAGCGAGCGGCGGCTGCTGGGGGAGGAAAGCAGGGAGGAGGAGCCGTGCACCGCGGCGGCGGCGGCGGCGGCGGCGGCGGCTTTGGCCGCCAGGGGGGCCGAGCGGAGCGCCGCCCGGGGCCGCGGAGAGACGGAGGGATTGGCTGAGCTCGGACGGCGGGACCGAGCTGCCGGTGAGTGGAGCCCCGCGGGGGGCGCGACTAGTCCCCGAGGGCTGCGTTGGGAGGAGCGGGAAGATGCGGCGGCGGCGGGGCGGAGGGTGGCGGCCCTGTGGCCCGGCCCCTGGCTGGCTTGGCCTCCCCGCCCTCCCTCTCGGCTTCCTCCCGCCGGCTGCCTGCGCCAGGCGGGCAAAGTCCCGGGCGGGCCGCGGGCTGAGGGTGGTGCTGCCCGGAGGGCGGGCGTGCGCGGCCGGGGGGTGGAGCTGGCGTTTCGGGGGTGTACCCGGGGGCTGGAGGCTGGACCGGGACCGCTCTAAATTGCCTGGAGAGGGGCCCCGTCGGCGGAGAAGTTGCTAGCTGGGGGCAGAGACGGCCACGCGGTTGCAGGAGTAAGGCATCCCCCTCCCGTGGAGTGTGTGAGACGAGGAGTCCGGCGTCCCTGCCATCCCCGTCGCCCTCCCCGCCTGCCCAGCCCTGCAAGCTCCTCTTCTCGCCTTTGCGTGCCCCCTCTCTTTCACCCCCTCTGCCTCCCAACTGGCTCTCTTGGCAGTGCAGGGTCCCCTCGGTCCCCGCCCTGACCCCTGCTTCCTTTGCCACCACTCCCCTTTACCTTTTCTTCCCCCGCTAGTACCCCTCCCCGCTTCATTAATTCCCATGCAATTGCCTCTTTGAGACCTTTTTTTTTTTCCTCTCCTTCCTTTTAGATTGGCCAACGGCTCCTTTCAACCCTGCCTCGTTGGTGGCCACTGGAGAAGCGCGGGGGTTCCCCAGACAGCCGTGGGGACAAGTTAGAGCCAGCACTTTACCCCGAGCCTCGCGTGTAGCTTCTCCTCCCCTGCTCTAGGTGCCCGGGTGTCCGGAGGGGGGTGCGGGGTGTGCCCTCCTTACGTGTTCCACGGCCCGCCCAGGCAGCCCTCCGGTCTCGTGTTCCATATCGCTCTTGCTTCCTGTATCGTGGTCAAGTGGAACCACTTTGCATCATGTCCCGGTATAGCTACCAAAGTCTCCTGGACTGGCTCTATGGGGGCGTGGACCCCAGTTTTGCAGGCAATGGGGGCCCCGACTGTGCTGCCTTCCTGTCTTGGCAGCAGCGGCTGCTGGAAAGTGTGGTGGTCCTGACCCTGGCCCTGTTGGAGATCCTGGTGGCCCTTCGGCACATCCTGAGGCACACGGAGGACGGTAGGGGTGGCCGTGGCGGCCAGCCACAGCAGGTGACCCAGCGGCCAGAGGAAGGCAAGGAGAGCCTGAGCAAGAATCTGCTCTTAGTAGCCCTGTGCCTGACCTTCGGGGTGGAGGTGGGCTTTAAGTTCGCCACCAAGACCGTCATCTACCTGCTCAACCCTTGTCACCTGGTCACCATGATGCATGTGAGTCTGTTGACTTTTTCCTGGGCAGTCTAAGTGATAGGAGTCATTGTGTGCTCAGGACTGTGGAGGGTAGAGCACTACATCCTTGTGGGAAGTGGGACCCTTAAAAATGATTTTCCAACCCGAGGCTGTCTTTGTGCTAACTTCAGACTTGGCTTTTTTTCCCCCCACCGTTGCACAATGGGTCAAACCTACAGTAGAAGTGAGGAACCTTGTGCTTGAATCCCTATAACTGGCACTCCCGGTTGGTCCCATGCCCCACCCCTCCCACCCCTGCTGGGGCCTGGCCTTTCACAAGCAGGAAGTACAGCCCTAGCCAGGTGCCCCTTCTGAATAGCATCTGTGTCTCATATAGATCAGTCCTCTTGCTTTTGCTGGAGTTAATTTCCCAGGGGCCTGGTGACAGTCTTTCCTGGAGGTGGTCACACAAGCTTCCTTACCTCCACTGTGGTACTTTGGGGAAAATGCTTTTAGGGGTTTCTCTTAATGACTCTTTCATTTGGGAGTTTATGCTCTCATGGGACTGCCTTTGAATTGTGGGATTCTTGAGCAGTGCTCTACTAAGTGCTCTTGCATACTTTGGGCTGGTGATCTTACCTGCAGTGAGAGGATATTTACTTTTTCCCAACCTCTCCAACTTGCCACTCATATTATTTCTCCTATCAGGCTCCAAGGGTGCTCAGAGACAGCTTTTTTTCCCCTTTCTGACCTCTACCCATTAGCACTGCTAAGGAAAACAAATGGGATCGAAAGGGGGAAATTGCTAGGTATATACAGATAATCTGGATGAGGACCAAGAGTGAGATTATTTTTCTTGATTCAGCCTGTCCAGGGATGTTCTGACGCTATAAATTCATGGAAGAGGAGGAGGCACAGGAGGAGGGAGAGGAGGAGGAGGGAAGGGAGAAAGGGAAAGCAAGGAGGCCTGTTTAGATTCCAGGCTGTGGAAAACTTGGTGTGTTTTACTGGGGGTAGTAGTTTTGAAACCTGTCATTAGAATCTTTATTGCTTTTATATTTGTGGAAGGTTATTTTCAGGAGACTTGTGATGCCCCTGTGTAGGGCAGGAGGTTGAGATTATTATCTTCATTTTACAGCTGTGGCAGTGTTCAGGGATAGAGGTCACTTGCCTCTAGCCAAAAGATGGATTAGCATCAGGGATGGAAAGCAAACCTACTCTCCTTTGTAGTTGCAAGCTATCAGTCCTAAACTGGGGGCAGCCCTGGATGATGAGATGGTCCTGTGGGATTTTGCTGTGTTCTCATGGCTTAGATCTTTGCTAACTCATAGAAATTTTTGATTACCCATTCCTGGCCTCAGTTTCATTATCAATAAAATGTAGAGAATAACTTTAGCCCCTTCCCATCTTGCAGATGTGGTAAGGGTGAGTGGTTAGTTCTGGAATAAGGAAGATGTTACTGATTGGACGACTAATAGCATAGAAGGGAGCTGGGGTGCATAACCTTTTTTTGGAGAGGGTTTAGTGTGAAGGAATGCCATTCACAGGAAGTTCAGAGTTGTCTTAGATAGACCTTCTATGTAAAATTGAGCTTTGCTTTTCTTTTCCCTCCCCTCCCCTCCCCTCCCTTACTCCTTTTTCTTTCTCCTTCCTTCCTTCCTTCCTTCCTTCCTTCCTTCCTTCCTTCCTTCCTTCCTTCCTTCCTTCCTTCCTTCCTTCCTTCCTTTCTTTCTTTCTTTCTTTCTTTCTTTTGTTTCTCAGTGGGCTTTTTGTTACTGAGAAGTAACAATACATCTGAGCTGCTGTTGTGTGTAACTAAGGAGTGCTTTTTTAGAATGGCAGGTGGTGAGGGTGGGAGGCTGCCTCTCCTATATGGAGAGAGGTCTTGAGGCCTCTGGGCAACTATGTATCTAGAAGGTCAACAAAGTGGTAAATTCAGCCTCACTGGGCCTGCTGCTGGAAATGATGAAGTCAAACCTGGCAGCATCATGGTTCTTACAGGAAAGATTTGAGAGACTTTTAGAAGACTCAGGAGTCCTACTTCTGTAATTAATTAGTTATATGGCTTTGGGGAAAGTACCCTTCTGAGGCTGTAAGATGAGGCAGGGCTGCTCTCCTATCTTTTGACAGTCGATTATGTGATTCTTTCCTCGGTAATCAATGGCAATAGAACAGAAAGCTACTTTGAAAGGCTTTTGACCTTCTTGTGCAGAAAACAGAAACTGGGCTCTTCACTGTGAAGGTCATATAGCCAATCCACCTTTAGCTTTTGCTCCATATGGCTCTCAGTAAAGTACAGTTGTCCAGGTTACCCTTTGGGTCATATGCAATAATGATGGCATTTGAGGGGCACATAGATATTTGGAGGACATTGGACTGATTTCTTGTCCCTTGTGCTTTTCTTTAGCTTTTGCTCTGAAGCTATAGGATTTAAAAAAAAAAAAAAGTCATGCCGATAAATTCTTGAGCCTCACTGGGGATTATACTTCTCTGTCTTGTACCCCTGGGTCACTGCTTTGTAACCTACTATAGGATTTAGGCTTTGATGCGTCCAACTTTTCAGTGTCCTCTATGTGGCTTTTCTGTAGAAGCAGGACTGTATGGATTTTTAAAAGTTTATCTGCGTCTGTAACAATATTAGCAGCAGATGGTTGGAACCAATTTTCTGACTTGATTGTAGCAATGACTAATGATAGTATGGAGGGTTACTAATACCTTACATTTATCTAGCACTTTACTGTTCATAAGGCACTTTCATATGCATTATCTTATTTAAGGTTATGATAGATCAGTCTAGGCCTGGAGGAAGAGATGTTAAAATGTTTCCTGTGACTGTTTCTGTTGCAAAGGAGAGATTATGTATCAGGAAATGCTTTTGGAAGTGAATTAGCTGAATTAGGCTGTGATGTAGCTGTAAACGCTGGAGATTAGAAGTCCTGACAAGGAAAGGGAGATGTTGGCTGAAGTAAAAAAGAGACTTTCACCATGGGCAGGCGTGATGTTGCATGCTGTATTTCAACTGTATGACTCAATTTTGGCATTGTAGCATGTCTTTCTCTGCTAGAGTCAGCAAGGGCCATATAGCTTTTAGGCCAGGAAGTAGAAGAGTTGGAGGGAAATCAGTTCCTTTTTCTAGTTCCCATTTTTCAGTCTGCAGAACGTTCCTTTGCAATGCCTTGTTACCCAGACCCTTGTCATAGCTGTGTTGCCTTTGGGTGACTGCCAACTGTAGTAGCATAAGGAGGGGCAGAACTTATGTCTGAATTCTATCCCTGATTAATATTCCTGCTGTTGAATTGCTTTTTGGTCTCATGCAATTTCTCAGAGGTTCAAGGATGGTAGACTGATAGTGGGATTGCAGTAGTACCAGACCGCAGCTCAGAGTTAGCACAGCCCTATTAAACACTGTGTTAAATATCAGGAGTGTTGGCCAACTACACCAATAAGGATTCCTTCAAGCATGGCCACTCAGTCCCCCTACCCATGATTTTGGCAGTATGCATTATGGAGACTGAACCTACTGAGCCACTGGGCTGTTTACCAAAAACCTCCCAGCAAGTCAGTGGCGCAGGTGGCTTTAAATTTGAGCTGCCACAGTGGAAATCTGTATTACGAAGGGATTCTTGTAGCTGTTTAAGTCTGAAAAAAAATTCATGTTTCTCAGCAGAAGAGTTAAAATGCCAGACAGGCTGGATGTAATGGTAAATGACTATAATTTTAGCCCTAGGAGATTTAGGCAGGAGGATGGCAAGTTCAAGGCCACTCTGGGCTACAAAATGAGACTCAGCATAAAATCAAAACAAAATGAAACAAAAACAGTTTAGCTGATTGTGTGTATTAAGAATAGTGATCTAGCACTAGCTTTAACTCAGTCACTCTCTCAGCAGTGTCAAGGACCTTAACTTATTGTCCCTTTGTCTTCCTTGAGTCTGGTTATGTTGTCTTTGTCTCAAGAACTAATCTCTCCTTCTCCATGATTTGTTTAATTGTTAAATTCCTGTTGGTTTTGTGTGTCTGTGCTAACATCTCCTGATCAGGCATTGAATGTAACTAGGTACAACACCTGCCATTTAACCTTTCATGCCTATACATAGAAAGCAGGCTCTGTTGAGGCTGGATATTTAGCAAGTAATAGTCATGTCGGCCCTTAGTTCCAAGCTACCAGTTTGTTTATCGATTTTTTGATTTCGGTTAATAACAGTGGTCACCCCCCTTTTTGTAAATTTATTTTATTTGTGTGTGTGTGTGTGTGTGTATGTGTGTGTGTGTGTGCATGTACATGCATACCATGGTACGCATGCAGAGGTCAGAAGAGAACTTTTGGGAGTTGGTTCTCTCCAAACCTTGCACTGTGTATCCTGGTAATTGAACTGAGGTTGTCAGGCTTGCATGGCAAGTACTTTTACCCTGTGTGCCATTTCACCAATCCAGCCTCTTCTTTTTAGAATTGTGTTTGTTATTTAATTTTGTGTCTTTTTAAAATATATTATAAATTTGATATCCACCAAATTGGACTTACCTGCTTTGAATTACTAAAGTTTAATGTTTTTTTCTTCTCTTATTATTAAAAGTGTGTAGTGGCAATTTATTGAGGATACCTGAGCCTTGGGTTGGGGATGATGTAGTTCAGTTGTCATAGTACTTGTGTATCTTACATGAAGTCCTGGGTGAGTTTGATTCTCAAAACCACATACATTAGATATGGTGGCACATGCCTGTAATCCCAGCACGGGGTAGGTGGAGACAGGAGGTTGCAGAGGTTCAAGGTTATCCTCAGATGTATAGCAAGATTGAGGTCATCCTGGAATACATAAAATCTGCCTTCAAACAAACAAATAAAAGTAGCAGTTATGGGGGCACACGCCTTTTTAGTCCCAACACTCGGGGCAGAGGCAGGTGGATCTCTGGGAGTTTGAGGCTAGCTTGGTCTACATAGCAAGTTGGAGGCCAGCAAGTATTATACAGTGAGACCTTTTCTCAACAGAAACAAACAAGTTCCAAAACAAGGTCCCAAATGGAAAAACAAAAGTCCTATGTATGCAGTGGCACAGACCTTTAATCTTAGCTCTCGGGAGGCAGAGGCAGGTAGATCTCTATGAGATTGAGGCCAGCCTGGTCTACATAGTGAGTTCCAGGCCAACAACACAACAATGAAATGAAACGTCCCGAGTGATCTGATTTGCACTGGTTCATTCCATTTACCATATGATGAATTTGTTTTAGAGAAAACCTGTTGGAGTTGAGAATGAGGCTTTCTGTGTTTTCCCCCTTGAATTCAGATGACACATTTCCTCATTCTCCATCTGCTGTCTGGAGCACCGATTACTGTTCCTGCATGGGACTGATGTTGGTGGGTAATGGGTACAGTGAGGGATCCAACCATCTGCTGATGACTTATCAGATGGGCTGTGTCCTGTGTCATCTACCCAGGAGGGCATCAAGGGAGGATGTTTGTTTGGGTCTCGACATTGAGGCATGACATTCCTTTTTAGTTTACTTCTCTCTCCAAAGGAAATTGCAGAGAAATTTCCCTGTCTTTCATCTTTGAAGTCTTTAGGAGATGGCATCCGTTATAAGTAGAGGTGGTGCGGATTGGTAGATTAAACATCTTCATCTAGCCATGGGATTTTATGATGCTTATGGCTTGTTACGGACATTGGAGAAAATTATACCACACTTTCCTATCTAGATCTTTAGCACGAAAAAAGATATAGAGAGGCAAAACCTTTTAATCTGTTAAATAACTATGTAGCCACTTTACCAAAGAAGCTGGGCAAAGATGATCAAAAGTGACAGATGACCAATATGGTTTTACATTAGACTCCTGTCCATTCATTCATCTCTTAATGGCTACTAAGCGCCAGTCCTCTAATCATTTCTCTTGCTTTTTTCTGGATCCTTGCCCATGTCTTCATGCCTTTCTAATGTACGGCATGCAGAACTGGGCATTGTCACTCTTACCAGAGGTCCAGCCCATGCCAAGAAGAGAGGAAAGCTTTGTTTCCTATCCTTTTCATGCCACGTACCTGTGAATACAACCCATCACTATTCCTGCTTTTAAATAATGGTATGTTCCTGGTATGTTCCTGACTTCTGCTCTGTGGCTAATCACAGTCTCCCTGATTTACTTTTTTTTTTTTTTTTTTTTTGCCATACATACAGCACATTCTCAGTTTTTGTGGGACTTTTAAAAACAATTCCTTCTCTCTGAAAGTTCTCCTCAGGATTCTTCATTTGAAAGCTTGCTAGATGATCCTGACCTGACTCCAGTTATTCTTGTCATTCTAGTAACATCCTTTCTCCTTTCCCAACTCTCTCAGTACTTCTCAGAATATCGGGTATGGGCTTGGGGTATAGCTCAGAGGTAGAGTGCATGCTTAGCATGCATGAAGCTCTGGGTTCAATGCACAATAACACAGACACTTTTTTTGTGTTTGGTGAGGTCACATTTTTGCAGGTTTGTTCAATTTCTGCTACTATTAACAGGAACAGTTGTTCTGAGGAAAGGCATCCAGCACTGTATAACTCCCTGCCGAGCTCACTACCAGGATGTACAAGGACATTCAGTATTTAATGTGTGTCTGGAGAATGCTGACCACCTAAGTGACTGACAGAGCTGATGTTTTGGTTTCCTTCCTCTCTGGTGGCCTGTATTCCCTTGCAGTCTTGTGGACACAGTTCCTATATTTTTTGTGCCCAGGAAGCAAATCTTCGAATCTGATTTTGAAATTGCCCACAGAGAGAGACAGGCTCAGCTCCAGCGCTCACATATCTTGTAGAATTTATACCACAAAGAACTAGTTATTAGAAGCTTGGCACACTCTTGATCCAAAGTATCACTTTCATCCTGATCAGGAAATTATGCTGTTGCATCTTCGTCTTTATTCCGTGGCAGACATCTGGACAGGACAACTTTCATTTCTTTCATATCATATAAATAAAGAGAATATTAGGCCAGTGACTCACTTTTCTTTTTTTCCTCCTGCATTTTTCCGTGCTAGCTCGTTGTCATCTTGCCTACATGGAAGTATTTTCAACAAGTGCTGAACTTTTCATCCTTTCTTATTCTATCATGTCTTGTTATTATTGTTATTTATTTCGCAGTGCTGGGAAAGGGGCCCTAGGGCCTTGTATGTAATAGGCAAGAGCTCTACCAATGAACTCCACTACAGCCCTAGTTTTTGTGTTCTATGTTTTGTTACATTGAGAATATCTTGATTTCAGAGGCTCTTTTCTTCTCAGTGACTGGCTGAGTGGACATGAAAAGAATTATGGACACGGAGAGGAGTGATTATCAAACATTTCTTGTAAAAGAATCCATAGAAGATGGTTATAATGCTGATGCTTGTGCCCCCCTACTTCCCCAGCCATCTAAGCAGGTCTGGCTAAAGATGGCATTCTGAAGTTTTAAGAAGTTCCCTGGTGGCCTGGGAATGTAGTTCATGTAGTAGAATGCTTGCCTAGCACACAAGAAACCCTGGGTTTGAAACCCACCACCCTGTAAAACCAGGTGGAGTGGTGGTACACACCTCTGATTCCATCCCAGCACACAGGAAATGGAAGCAGGAGGATCCAGAAGTTCTACGTCATTCTCAGCCACATAGCAAATGCAAGGCCAATCTGGGATATGTGAGACTCCGTCTCTCAAGAATAAAATAAAACAAAGGAACTACTTTCAAACAAAACAAAACTACTTCTGGTTGTTATGATTCTGATGAGCTTTGGCCCCTACTTTTCAAGAAATTATCTGGTAGTTAAAGTATTAAGTGGGAAGTTGGCTCAAGTGCTGCTTTTGATAGGCATGAACCTGGGTAGCCTGTAGGCAAGACATTTGGGTTTCTTGCAACACGTCACTATTTATGTAGGTGGTATAAATTATGTAGTTTACATAGTTGAATAGTTTACATAGATAGTATGGTTCAAATGAAATGTTAAGGTCATCCAGATTTTGTGAGGTGTGTGTTAAGGTAGTCATAGAGAGGCATATTTTGTCATTAGAGTATTTCAACCAGGCCTTTTGTCACCTAGTTCTTCTGTATTTCTTCCCTCCAAGTCACTGTGATCTACAGACTAACAAGGGGGGATTTTGACACCTGGTGGCTGCATGCTAACTCTCTGTGTGTGGTGTGAGACTCTCTGTTTTAAATGGCTGTAGGAATTTATTCACTTGTGCAATTATTTAGCAAGCATTCTTATATGCCAAACATTGGAACCAGGCATTGGAGATGCAAAAATAAATAATAATCAGGCTTGGATCTCATGTTGCTCATAGTTTAGATGAAATAGACAAGAAAATAGATAAACTAAATTACAGTGTTCTATGTGCAGCGTAGATGGGGAGTGTCTTTTTGCTCTGCATTTAAGGAAGATGTTTTTCCAGGAGTTTGTGCTGGTTCATGTAGGACATTTCTCTTGTCTTGTTCTCTGTTCTAGTGCCTAGATGGGGTTTGACAAAGGAAAAAAGAGGGGAATTCTAGAACAATGTATGAGCTCAGCATGGTGGTGCAGACCTTTAATCCAAGCACTTGGGAGGCAGAGGCACATAGATCTGAGTTCTTGGCCAGCCTGGTCTATATAGTAAGTTCCAGGCCAGCCAAGGCTGCATAGTGAGACACTGTCTCAGAACAAACAAACAACAACAAAAAAACCCAAAATGTTTGATCCCTACTCTGCCACATCCTCTTTCATAGGACAGCATTTCAATTAAAACCTGCAGTCTTATTATCAGGGGAACATTTCTTGTTTCTTCCTACACAAGGCAAGTGAAACTTTAGAAATGCTCTGTCATTTCTGGGCCAGTGATAAAAGACAATTCATGAAGTCTCAGTAGGGGACATGCAAGACAGAAAATTGTTCTCTAGGCTTTTCCAAGGAAGGCCCATTCAGTCAGCGATGCCCAGAACATTGAGGTAAGTTAGCAGATATTAAATACATGGAGATAACAGGAATCCCACGTGCAACGAGGAGATGATTTTTTCACAGGCCCACTAGATACGTGCAGTCCTAGATGAGCTCATTCCACAGTGGAACTGATAAAATATGGCCTTCCCTTCTCCCTGCTCCCTTCATCCCTACCTCCCTTCCTCCCTTCCTCCCTTCCTCCCTTCCTCCCTTCCTCCCTTCCTCCTACCTTCCCTGCTTCTCTCCTTCCCTCCATTCCTCCCTGATTTCTTCCCTCCCTCCCTCCACCCTCCCTCTTTCTTTTCCTTCCTCCTTCCCTTTATTTAAGACTTTTTCTGCCTTCTTACCTTTCTTTTTCATATTCTTTCCTTCACATTTCTCTGTCTTTCTACCCAAGCAGCTCCATTCAAGTTGACCTCCAAAAAGAGTATTTCAAGCTCCAGCCATATGCCTTCTACAATTTAAAGTGCGTATTTGGAGGATGGCGAGATGGTTTAGTGGGCAAAAGCACTTGCTGCCAACCCTGATGACCAGAGTTTGCTCCACAGGACTCACATAGTAGGAGGAAGGATATGACCTCTGAGTCTCTGAGAGTACTGGGAAGAAAGTGGCTCCATTTAAAATGTTCATTCCCACTTCAGTGTGAATGGGCAGACTCCATTAAATATTCAGGAGAGGCTAAGTTTTTAAAAAGTTCCGTCTTCCCCACTTTATCCACAGCTTTAACAATACATTATTCTTCAATAATATTTTTGTAACTTTACATTTTTGGATCTTTTATTTTTATTATATTTATATATTTATTTATCTATTTATATAGGTGTGAATGTGCCATATACACATGTGGTCAGAGGACAACTTTTGGGAGTCAGCTCTCTCCTTTTACCTTGTGGGTCCTGGAGATTGAACTTAAATTTTCAGCCTTGAAAGCACATGCCTTTACTCACTGAGCTATCTTGTAGCCTGTGATTATTTTGTTTTATTTTTCAAAATATTCTATTTTTATTTTTTATGTGTATAAGTGTATCACTTGCCTGTTTGTAAGTGTACCTGTGTTGTACAATGCCTGTGGAGGTCAGAAGAAGGTGTCTGATCCCCTGGAACTAGAGTTATGCCTAGCTGCCATGTGGGTGCTGGGAATAGAACCCTGGTCCTCTGCAAGAGTAGTCAGTGCCCTTAACTGTTGAGCGACCTCTGTAGCCCTGGTTACTTTATTTTAAAAATGAAAAGTTAATTTAAAAAACTGCAACAAAGATATTGTACCATTTATTTTAGAAAGTGTCCTTTTGTGTTGAACTTTGAGTTTCTTTCTCATTTAGAATGGAGGACGGACATGTATGTGAAAGTTCTATTACTAGTGAAGAGGAAAGCAGCCTTTTCTGTATAGCTTCTGAAAGGAGGAGAATCAAACCTTTTTGACTTGTGTGTGGTTATCTTAAGACATTCTGCTTGCAGATTGGAGGTTCTAGACTGGGTTTTTTAATTTTCCTAACATTCTGTTAAGCAGAACTTGTGCACATAGACACAAAGATGAATATAATGATTGTACTTGCTAATCACTATTGTCACTTTCTATTATTTCTTTCTTTGTATAAACATATTTAAAAGAAAAGAATATTTTTTGTTTTACTTTTTAAAGTATTTTTTAAATTTTATGTGTATGAGTATGTAAGTGCATGTATGTAAGTGCACTTGTGTCATCCACTGCCCGTGGAGGTCAGAAGTAGTTGAATTCCCCTGGAATTGGAGTTATGGATTGTTGTTACTCTCCATATGGGTGCTGACAATTGAACTTGAGTTCTTCGCAATGGCAACCAGTGTTCTTAACCACTGAATCATCTCTCTAGCCCTGAAAAAAAAAAAAACTTTTTGTAATGATTATTGAGTTTTAAAATCAGTGGATCCTGTGTTTCAAGGAAAACAATATCTGAAGGTTCTAGTTACCTTACCTTGAGCTAGTATTTTTAGGCCACTGGCCTTTGCATTCCCATATTCCTCACCCAGAATTTTTACTTCTCCCCCGCCCTCCCCCTCCCCCTCTCCTTCCCTCTCTTCCCCTCCCTTTCCTTCCCCCTTGCTCCCCCCTCCCTCTGCTGTTTCCCTCTTCCTCCCCCTCCCTCTCCCTCCCTCTCCCATCCCCTTCCTCTCCCTCTCCCTCCTTCTCCCTCCTGTCTACTCTGCTCCCCCTCCCCTCCTCTCTCCCTCCCTCACCCTCTCCTATCTTCCTTCCTCCCCTTCCCCCTTCCCCATCTGTTCTCCTTCTCTCTTCCTCCCCCTCCCTCCCTACTTCCTCCCCTCTCCCTCCCTTTCCCCACCCCTCCCTTCCTCCTCCCACCCTCTCCCTCCCTCTGCCCTACTTCTCTCCTACCCCTCCTCCCTTCCCCTCCCTCTCCCTCCTCCCCTCCCCTCCCCTTCCCTTCCCTCCTATCTTCCTCCCTCTTCATCCCCCTCCCTCCTCCTCCCCCCTCTCCCTCCCACCCCTTCTTCCTTTCCCTTCTCTCCTCCCCCTCCTCCTCCCCCTTCCACACCCTCTCCTATCAGTGCCTTTCCCCCCTATTTTACCATCCTCCAGGGCATCAGATTAATATAATTTTCTCTCCGAGGTGCTTGGATGCTGAGTTTAATATGATGGCCTGTACTTAGCTGCTTCTTCTGGGCTGAAGTCCTTGCTGTTTACCTAGTTCTTTTCCAGGTACATAGGACAGGGCTGGCTGGCACATCTGTCTATGAATGGTGTTTTAAAGTACTTGGACTTGTTCGCAAACCTGAGATCCTGAAATTGATGGTTTTGTGCGAGGTTCTCCTGGCTGGTTTTCATTCCTGTCCAGTAGCTTCTGGAAGATGTCAGAGGGAAGAAGGTGGCATAAGCATTGGTCTGTGTTGGTTGGTTCTGAAGGACATGGATGGCCTGGAGGTACTAGAAGTTTGACGTGTTTTGCAGGAACAGATCAAGTTCTGTTCTGCTCAGGTGGGTAGGATAAGGATAGTGAGAATCATTCTCATTCTGTCCTGATGTCTTCCATCTCTGCAGCTCTATCACACATCAGCAGTGCTGTCACCTTGGGGTATATTTTGCCTTGAGTGGAATCGCATTTGTCAGTTTACTAGCTGTGTTTGCAGAAAGACTCTAGCTGACTGTGCTCTAGCTGTTGCTAGCAAAGAGACATTTCATTCAGGTGCTGATTAAATAAGGCACAGAGCCAGATTGCACATTAAGGCCTTTAACTGTGGCTCTGGGAGACCTGAGTAAACATTTGTTAGATGTTCTGGGCAGAGAATTAGCAGAGGACAGTGGTGAGGTGTAATTTTCAAAAATCAGGTTGAAGAAAAATGTGAGCAAGGAGACATTTCTAGAAGGAGATGAATCCTCTTTTCCTAGAGTAATCAGACTTGAGTCACTGGCACATAGAAGGGCTAGACAGGCTTCCTCAGTGGCATTTACTTGCTGGCATTCAATACATCTGGACTGGGACACAACAGGGATCTTGACTAAGTAGGGCACTAGAAATGCCTTCTTGTCCTTATAATGCTAGCCGGGTCTAGTGTGGAGAGATTTTAAACTATATTTCCTGGGTTTGGATTTGAGTTTCATTATCATGTGATCTTAGGCATGCTATTTAACTACTCTCAATATCAGTTTCACTCATCTGTAAAACGGGAATACTAATAGCAATTACTAAGTAGGATGTTGAGAGAATTAAATGAAATAATGTAAATCAAGCATCGAGCAGAAGTCCTGGCTCATTGCGTGCACTCAGTGAACATTAGCTTTTACTAACAATAATAGTTCTGTTATATTTTGAAGCAGCAGTGGTATATTTGGTGTGAGTATAAGCTTTGGGGTGATACAGACCTGGGTTCATACTCTTAGTTCTGTAGCCCTGCTCACATTAATTAACATCTTTTAAAATATTTTGTTTACTATTTTTATTTCTTGTGTGTGGTATGAGTATATTGCCTGCATGTATCTATGCACCTCAGTCATGAAATGCCCACAGAGATCAGAGGAGGGCGTTGGATCCCCTGGAACTGGAGTTATGCGCAATTGTTAGCTTCCATGTGGGTGCTGGGAACAGTCAGTGTTCTTAACTACTGTCCTATCTCTCCAGCCCCTTAATTAACAACCAGTGTTTTCACACTTGTGAAATGGAATTATCATGCTTAAATATACAAGGGTTGTTGTTGAGAATTGAGAAAAATAAGAAGATATTAGTAAAGCACTTACTGTTGTATGTGATACACAGTGCACATTCAGTACGTTTTAGCTATGATAATGATGATGAGGATGCCAGCAGGTACCACCACCATCACCTCAAGCACCACAATGACCACCCAAATGAGAGAAGCCTTCATGATTATTATTATGACTGTTGCTGCTGCTGGGAGCTTGGTTCTGAATGGTAAGGATGTGATACTGGAAAGCGGATTTAAGAATTTTAGTTAATAGCGGCTCGAGAAATAACTTAGGTTAAGAGCACTTGCTTCTCTTTCAGAGGACACTGGTTTGATTCCTAGCATCCATTTGGTGGCAAACAACCATTCCTACAGTTCCACGGGGTTTGACACCGTCTTCTTGCCTCCATGGGTATATTTACATACATGCAGGCAAAACATGCATACCCATAAAATAAAAATAAATAAAAATTAAATAATTTTAGTAAACAAACGCTTCTCTTGCATCTTTGTGTCATGCAGGAAAAAAAATACTGGTGTCCATGAGGCTAGTACCTGGGTGGTAATGTTTGTGAGTAATATGAACATTACCTTAAATTACCCACTTCTTTTAGAAGAATCGTGTGAAGGGTAGCTCTAGTGGCTTGCTAGGGGACTCTTGACTTACTTATTTCTCTTCTGCATCGGTGGGCTGACTCTGTGGTGCTAGCTATCTTGAGATTGATAGTCTAGGAAACGAGTGAGTAGATGAGAGGATGTATGAAAGGAGTGGCTCTGGGTGAGGAGGTGAAGTGGATAGAGACAGGTGAATGAATTTAGTTTTTACTTTGTCCTTAATGTCTTTTGATTGAGGGTTAGGTTAGTTTTTCATGGAGAATGAATGACTCACAGGGCTAAGAGAAAGGCAGGTTTAGCTTTTAATTTATTTAGTATGTATGTATGTATGTATATATGTATGTATTTCTTTGATTGAACTCAGGGCCTTGAGCATGTTAGGCCTGTGTGCTACCACTGAGCTCCATATATAACCAGACTTAGAAAAGTAGGTTTATTTGTTTGTTTATTTTTAAGTGTATGGATGTTGTGTCTGCATGTATGTAATTACACCTGCAGTGCTCTTGGAGGCCAGAAGAGGATGTCGCATTCCCTGGAACTGGAGTCACAGGTGGTTGTTAGTCTCCATATGGATGCTGGGAACCAAACCAGGTTCTCTGCTAGAGCAACTACTGCTTTTAACTGCTGAGCCATCTCTCTAGCCCCCCAAAGTAGGTTTAAAGTACACCAGTATCTTAGCTAAAGGGGACACACACTCCAGTGGAAAGTGTGCTGCTTAGGAGATCAGACTTCCCATGCTTTATTTATATATGAGCAAATAGATGTGGAAAAGATACCCACAATGCTTGTTACAACTGCAAGATATGGTAAACTCCTTTCAAGACCCACTTTTGGAACTGGGTGTGGTGACTCAGGCCACTAATCCCAACACTTGGGAGGCAGAGGCAGTCAGTCAGATCTCTGTGAGATTGAATCCAACCTGGTCTTTGTAGCAAGTTCCAGGCCAGCGGGTCTACAGGAGGACACTGTGTAAAACAAACAAAAACTCATGCTGTTGTTTCAAAATAGACTCTGCCCTGAGTTCTAAGCCACTGGTAGCTAGAGGAAGACCCTGTTTCCTACCCTTTTGTCATGTGACTTTATAGCCTTGGGATAGGGAGTTACTTCATTCCCTATCCTGCAAAGACCATTGGGTATATTCCCAAGCCTTGTGGATACATAGGTGGTTGTTTAGACTTGGAGTTGAGGACTGAGAAGGCTAAGGTTATGTTTTCTGTGATAATCCCGGTTCTCTGGGAACAACTATTTAGAGGGCATTTCTACAGCAAACAGCAACCCAAAGAAACAGCAGGCATTAGAAATTAGCTGTTCCAAGTTCACCGTTCCCTCTGAAACAAAGGGTCCTCTTCATATCAGCACTTGCTCCTTGTCGGTTTGCATTTGTTAAGGGTTTCCTTTCTTGAAGTTCCGGGCACTTTGTGTGTGAGCACGCCCATGCCTGTCACTGCACTTTATTTTCTTCACTACACTTCATTCTCTGCACCCGCAGGAATGTTGCTAAGGGTCATATGCACAAGTGTTTCATTATCTTAAGCATTTTCACACTCGGCCTCCTGGGCTGCCAGATGCTGTTTTCCCCTGGGTATTTTTCATTTCCAGTGCCAAGAGGAATATGGGCACCCAGAGGAAAGGGCCTTGTTATATCCATGGGTCTCATGAGTCTGTGTCCCCATCCAGCTCTCAGAACAGACCCAGCCAAGGTCATGTGTCCTGCCTGCTTGTGGGATTTTTGGCCAGTAATTGAAGAAAACAGATTGACCTCCAGCCCAGTGGCTGTCCTCCCTGCAAAGGCCTCTTAGGGGGGAGCATTGTCTTGAGCCAAGGAGTTAGGGGTGACCTTTCGGCCAAGGCTGTGTTAGATTTGTGAAGAATGTGAAGGCCACTGTGTCCCAGGGTCTCCTGACCGGCTGGTTCCTGTTTGGCCCTATTTCACAGCTAGTACTCTGTTTGCTCAGATGGAAGCATGTGGACAGCAGGCTCGGATCAGCTTCCCAAATTTCTTACTCCCTGCTTTGGGTCTGTCCTGAAAAACAATTCACAAAGTACACTGTGGTCCACACCTGTTTTTTTTTTCAGTCCCTCTTTTCCATAGTTGGTTTACTGTGACCTGAGATTAAATCCTGGCTTCTCCTGTTCCTGACCCCCTTTTTGGAGTTCTTTAGTATCATAGATAATAAAATTTTAAAACTAACTTAGAAGGAAAGCTTAAGGACATTTTATTGGAGTCTGAGAGAAAAAAAAAAAAAAACCAAGAGGTCAGGCAAACTGTACACTGTGGCAGCTGCCTGGAGGAGGGAGATGCATAATTGAAAGAGAAAAAGCCAAGCTAAGAGTTTTAGAGCTAAGTCTGCTGGCAGCTGGAGAAGAGGAGAGGAGCTTCAGAGAAAGTGAAAATGTCCAGGGTGTCTGGGCAGGCATGTTTCGAATTCTAACTGCTGTCCAAAGAAGAGATAGAAATGGGGTAAAGGAAAGTTACACTTTATGAGTTGGAAATCAGAAAAGCAATCGGGCTTGGCAGTGAGAGTCTACAGCATGTGCTCTGAAGAAGGGACTTTAGGAGGATATAAGTATAGTATCTCATTAAACATGATATAAACATGATAATTAGGCCTCCCATCTTTGCATGTCTTTGTTTGTCCTGAGGGGTGGTCCCCTGGCTCATTGACAGGCACATTTGGATTAAAAAATATTTTATTATTTTTATTTTATGTGTATGAATGTTTTGCCTGCATGGATGTAAGTGCACTCATGTGCAGTGCCCACGGAACTGGAACTGGAGTTATGGACAGTTGTTAGCCACCATGTGGGTTTTGCGATTTGAACCCTGGTCCTCTACAGGAGCAGCCAGTGCTCTTAACTGCTGAGCCATCTCTCCAGTCCCTGGATTAACTCTTGTGGGAGGGGACAATAGTATGTTGTTGTAATGTTTTGATCTTTGAGGCCATTAAGATAGAACTCGGGTCCCATTCTTTTTTTTAATTTTGATTCTGTTTTTTGACACAGGGTCTCCCTGCATAGTCCTGGCTGGCCTGAAATTTCTATGTAAACCAGGTTAGCCTCAAACTCACTGACATATACCTACCTCTAACTAAAGGCTTGTACTGCCACAACAGGCTCAGATCCAATACTTTTAACTCAAAAGCATGTAACAGAGTAAATTGAAGCGAATTATCAGGCCAGGCATGGTGGTGCATGCTTTAATGCCAACACTCAGAGGTAGAGGCAGGTGGAACATTCTGATTTTGAGACCAGCCTGGTATACATACTTTTAGACCAGCCTGGTCTACATATATGAGTTCTAGGCTAGCCTGGGCTACATAGTGACATCCTGTTTTTAAAAAATCAGGAGGAAGTAGCTTTTCCTTAATAGGACTCAACAAACAACTGCCTTCCTCCCTTTCATATGCCATTTTAAATCCTAAGAAGGAGCAATTGTGATGTTTCCCTTTCTTAAAATTGATGTGTTACCAGAGGAATGAGGTCGAACCCAAAGCTGATGACGGTGGGGAAGGTCCATCTCCAGTGACTTACAAGCCCGCTGGCCAGCTGACTAGCTTTCTGATGCTTCCACTTCTATGCTTCATGTCTTCTCTTGGCACTGGCTTTTCCTTTTCCTGTTGTGGACTTTGAGAATATCTGGCTCCCTGCTCTGGAGTCGTAGGTATACAAATACAAGTGGCATGGTTATCTTACGGAAATTCTTCTTGCCTTTTTGAATCTCGCTTTGGACCTTTCAAATCCTGTAAACTAGGAACAGCTTCTGATGAGCAAAAAGTGTAGGATTTTAGAGGAAGAGCTCACTGTGTTCTGTTCCCAGCACCCACATGGCAACTAACAACCATCTGTAACTCCAGTTCCAGGGGATTTTGACACCTTCTGACCTCCTCAGGGACTTCACGACATGGGCGCACTTACATACTTGCAGGCAATACACTCATAAACATATAATAAGTAAAACATAAAAAAAAGTGACTTCTTTTAGACAGTATATATATCTATCTTTGTAGCCTAGGTTGACCCTAAACTTGGGTTTTCCTGCCTCTGAATTCCAGGATTGCAGGTGTGTACCACCATTCCCAGAAATATCTCTAACATTTTTTTCTCTTGCTCCTTTGCATAACAATTTTTACTTCTTTTTTTTTTTTTTTGAGACAGTTATGTACCCAGGCTGAGGATGTCTTTGAACTTCTGATCCTCTTGCCTCCACTTTTGGAGTGCTGGGATTACAGACCTGTGCCAATGCACCTGGTTTATATGATACTGAGGATTGAACCCAGGGCATCATACAAGCACTTCACCAACTGAGCTACATACCTAGCTCATCTGTAACATTCCTGAGCACTCACGAAATAGCTGCAGGCTTGGCACTAAGTCTCCTGCCTATGTACTTGTTCATTTGCAGCTTTCCACAAAGGTCATTTTTGTTTTATCGAATTCTTTCATTTGCTTCTAGTTCATTTCCCCTTTTCTTGACTTGTAGACACAGAATATTCTAGCAACACTTTCTCAGATTGTTGAAACAGCTGAGTGGTGCCAAGTCAGAGCTGAGAGAAACCTCTGAGATCAGCTTAGAGAACTCTCTCTTCCCTCATTGTTTTAGATGAGCAAACAGACCCAGAGAGTTGAAATAATTTCCCAAAGTTCTGGCAAAGAGTGAGGTCAAAATTAGCATATGGAAGAGACTGGTTATCTATGAGAATGACTGGAAACCTCTCCACCAAAATCCACATGAAACAGAGCGTGTGCAAAATTTGTGTAGCCTGAGCTATACAAATGACCCATCTATAACCATCCCAATCTGCTGGAATGAATTCTATTAAGATTTCTTTTAGCTCCACCTCCTTCCTTTCTTGGAAGTACATGCTATCGTAATAAAATGTCTTTGCTTCTGTTACCATCCAGGTATCCCTATCCAATTTCTTGTTCTGGGACACAAGAACTTAGAAATCTTGATTCCCAACAGACCCTGATATCCACCTATATCTAAGTCACACAGCTAAGAGGAAACAGTGTTGGGTCGGCTCCTGATTCCCAACTTAGTGTGTTATTATGATGCCACATATGACATTACACCTTTAACTGTTGAAACATAAAATGGATATAGACTTTTGCTTTTGCCCACATAAGACATTTTTATTTTTTTTTGCAGTGCAGCAGATTGAACTCAGGGTCTTGCACATACTAGCAACTAGCAAGCATTTTACCTCTAGGCTGCTTCCTTGGCCCCAGAAAGCTTGTGGGTTTTGAGCATTGTTGTCTACTGCAGTCTTGGAAATGAGGATCGTTTGGCTGTAGTCTACTTATTTACCTGATTTGTGCAGTGAATCCTTTTCTGTTATGACTTTCTTGCCTTTACTTCCTCTTCCACAGGGGAGCCTGGTCTTGGTCTCAGTATTCCTTGCTGCTGGTCATGGGCAGGTAGGTGGTCCAGTTGTGTGAGCACATGAGCTTGTGTGTAGAGCCAGTGGCCTGTTTTGAAATGCTGGTTGTTTAGAATTGATATTCATGCAGCTGTGGCTCGAAACTAAGAGCACCCTTTCCTTTCTCCACTAAAGAGACTTGCATTTGAGAGCCAAATCAGAGCCCAGAACACTTAGCAAGCTGAAGCAACAAAGACCAAAGCAGAAGAATTCGAGCTTGTGCCAACTCGTGCAATTATAGAATAAAGAGTATTGGGTTAACTGTTAGGCAGACCTGGGTCCTGGTTGTAGCTTTGTTACTAACTGGTTGGCAAAACCGTGTGGTTTGGACTTGTCAAGTACTCTGTCTGTGCTTCAGTGTAATGGAATAAGATAAATAGTGGCTAGTTAATGCCCTGGAACCAGACCAGCTGGCTTCAAATACACTCTACCTTGGGTAAGTTCATTGACATTTCTGGGCCTGCTTTATCTTTTTCTTTGGGGTTTTTCTAAGCTCATTATTGTCACCTGTTTGTTGTCAAACATATGCCTAAAGTGCCTGGGCCTGTTTTTAAAATCTGTATAATGAGGTTTCTTGGCATCACAATTCATCTGGTGACCCAGTTGGAATAATTGCTACTGTTTCTCATCCCTGTAGTCATCTTTTTCACTATCGTAGTCTGTGAATCCTCTTTTTTCTTTTTTCCTAATTTTTTTTCATTCTAACCATCCCTTGATTTTTAAAGTTTTTTGTTTTTTGTTTTTTTGGGTGGGGAGAAACAGGGTCTCACTATGTCACACTGATTGGCCTGGAACTCAGTATGTAGATCAGGCTCTCCTTGAACTCACAGAACTCCACTTGCCTCTGCTTCCCAAGTGCTAGCCAGGTCATCTCTTCATTTTTTTTTCTTTTGATTCATCTGTCTTAGTTCATCTTGTTTATCATCATCATCTTTTGCTTTTTCTTCATGGGACTTAATATAGTGGCCTGCTGAAGAATACTTCCTCCTTTAAGTGTCTTTCCTGTTTTACCTACTGTTCCTGCTACTGCCAGAATGATAGAGGTAAAATACATCTTGGGTCCAGGCATTCCCTTTCTCGAAAAACCTTCAGTAGTGCAGGGATGGTCGACAAAGAGATACATATACTTTATGGTGTTCCTGTCTGGCTATGCCAAGCCACAGGCATGCTTTCCTACGAAGTGTTTATGTAGGTTCAAAATATTTTGAGCATAGTTTTTTTAGGCAGCCACTTACCAATCAGGCAGCCGTGGCACATACATCAATCCTTCCAGGAAAGCCTGAGCTCCTTAGGCTAGGATTCAGGATGTGCTGGGGTTTTGCTCCTAGCCCTTTCAGTTTTGTTTTCTGTTACATTCTTTCTTGTGCTTTCTGATCCAGCCTCATATACTGTGTCCCTCCATGCTTCTCTGAGTTTATACTTTGTTCATGCTGCACCCTCAGCCAGAAATACTCCTTTTTCTTCCTGCTGAAATGCTATCATCATTCAAGGCTCAGCCCAAATACTCCCCATGAAGCTGTCTTCAGGCTTCCAAGCCAGATTTAGCCACTGTCATCTATTTTAGCATGTTATTCTGCCTTATGTTATGTAATTGTTTATGTATCTTCTCCTCTCCTGAGAGTGTGTGTTTTGTGAATATGAAGGTTTTTAAATCAATTTTTCTGTGTTGCACAGATTCTAATGCATTCTTGACTCCTGTCCCTCCCTTCCTCCTTCCCCCATCCTTTGTTTCTTCCTTCATATCAGAAAACCCAGGCAAGCTTCAAACTGTTTGTAGCTAATGATGAACTTGAACATTTTGTCTTCTTGCCTCCATTTCTGGATGCTGCGTTTGCAGGTATTCTGGGATTATTGCTATGTTGTACCATACTCAGTTTCTGTGATGGTGAGGGCTTTGTGCAGTCTACAGATCACTGTCTACTATGCGACATTCCTAGCCCCTTCCTGTTTCATTTTATTTCTTTTTTAGTTAACGGAGTCTAGTTCAATCCCTTTGTCTTCAAATGAGGAGACTGCCTTAGAGAAAAAGTTCATTAGTTCATTTTTTGTGCATTCATTGTTAAGTTTCAGGTGTTTGAGACATTTATACATTTGAGGCTGGAATATTCCCAAGGCAGTTGAGATGTGGTTAGGACTAGAAATGTCAGTTAAGGAGGCATTTGCTTAGAGCATATAAAGGAGGAAGAGATAAAGGCATCATTCAGACTGGAATGAAAGTATAAGAATATTCTGGGGAATGTTTCTTTTTAGGAACAGAAAAATGGTTCAGCGAAGGAACAGCCATATAGGAAGTGGAATGACGCCTGAGAGTGGAAGGAGTTTCAGGAAAGTTGCTAGCCCTTTCTGAGACAGGAAATCCCAGGAAGACTCCAGGAAATGCCTGGTCCAGGTTGCCAACCTCTTCACCCACTTCTAAATATTTACCTTACAAATGTTAATGTGTGAAGAGTTTCATTTGTGGATCTTTATTGTGTTGGTAGAGAACCTTGGGGCTAGGCATGGTGGCACACACCTTTAGTCCCAGCATGTGGGAGGCAGAGGCAGAGGCAGAGGCAGAACAAATGCATAGAGTTCCAGGTCAGCCAGAGCTACATAGTGAGACTGTCTCAAACAATAACAGAAACAAACCAAAGTAGAGAACACTGGGAAAGAGCCCATCAGTAGCCAATGGTAAAATAGGTCAATGGAATATTGGGCTGCTTTAAAAGAAGGAAGCTGATTTCTGCATCCACTTTGAAAGCTGTTCACTGTACCTTGTTAAAATTTTTAAAAAGCTGCAGAACAGTATGCTAGAAATCCATTTTTTCTAAAAACCCCTTCATATGCACATTTTTATGAGCACACTGTAAACAGTCTGGAAGAACATATACTAGAGTTCTTATTCTTAAGTGGTTGGAGGAGACACTATAACTTGTTATTACAAATCTGTATTGTTTGAATTTGCAGTAGCACAAATTCCCGTAGTAATTAGGAAAAATATTAAGGGCTATGGGTGGAGCTCAGTGGTGGGGCACATGATTAGCAGGCATGAAATTGTTGTGGGATCCATCATCAGCACCGAAATCAGTCCATCAATAAATACAAATAAAGGAAGGAGAGGAATGGAAGCCTGGGAGAGTAATCATAAAAGATTCAATGTGTGAAGGAAACGAACTCCTGTGAAAAGATTTGGCAACTAAGAAAATACCATGTTTGGGAGGCTGTGCCCCAGGTGCCTTGCTGCCTGAGCGGTGGGCGGGGTTCGGTAAGGGAGCCTGTGGAGAGATTCCTGTCTGAACCAACAGTTACTCCTTGTCAGGGAGTTCAGCTGAGAGGAGAAGAGGTTTGTAGAAGAAGAGTAGCCAAATGCCGAAGAAGCAAGCAGGGACTGATTAGGATGGAATTTCAAAAGTAAACACGTGTGTGTGTCTGTGTGCATGAGACAGACAGACAGACTGCTCTGAGTTATACAGAGAGCTGGGAACACTCACCTGCTGTGAGGAAATGTCAGAATGAAGTACGGACTAGGCAGTTGAGAAACAGGTACAAGGAATACTGATGTTAGGAGTATAGAAATTTCCAGAAATGGCTGATGTTTTAGAATGGTTGTGTCTGATAAATATAACAGTGTGGCTGTAGGAGCCAATTGGCTTCTCTGACTAACTGAAGGTTCTTAATGCCTGATCCACCTTAGGGCTGGCAGTGTAGCTCAGTGGTGGAGTACCTGTCTAGAACATACAAATTCCTCCATGGTAGCACACACCTTTAGTCCTAGCACTCCGGAGAAAGAGGCAGGCAGATCTCTGTGAGATCAAGTCCAGCCTGGTCTACATAGTGAGTTCCAGGCCAGCTGGGGCTACAAGGAGACCCTGTCTCAAAAAACAAAGAACAAAACAAAAAAATCCATCTCACACACTGCCAGGAAAACAAAGAATCTTTAATTTGGGATGCACATTTCAGTCAACAGAGAGAGCAGTAAATAAAAACACAAAGGACTGAAGAGATGGCTCAGTGGTTAAGAGCACATACTTCTCTTGCACAGGATTCTACTTTAGTTCCCAGTACCCACATCATGTAGCTCACAACCACCCGTAACTCCAGTTGCAAGGGATCGACCTCTGGCTTCTGTGGTCACTCATGTGCACACACACGTAATTTAAAAAAATCTGTAAAAAAAAAAATAAAACAAACCCATGCTTGTTTCTCTACCACATTCCAATTTTCTTTTTAGACAAGGTTACATGGTGTAACCCTGGTTGACCTGGAACTTACTGTGTAGACCAGGCTGGCCTTGAACTCAAAGAGGTACACCAGACTCTGCCTCCCAATTGTTGAGATTAAAAGTGTGTGCCAACATAGCTGGCTCTCTATCCCATTCTTAAATCCTCTACCTGGGCTAGGTCCTGGACATAGGCATCTTTTAAAGCTCCTTACATGATACTAATCAGCAGACAAGATTAGGAATCAGTCACTAGTGTAAAACACTGGATTAAATATTCAGAGCCTAAGCTGGTGTGTGTGTGTGTGTGTGTGTGTGTGTGTGTGTTTAGTATCTCAACATGAGGGTTTCCTCTGTATTCCCAAAATCTTTGGACTGCACTGTTAGTGTTAAGTGTTCTTCATTACATGCTAGTGAATTTTGCCCCTATCTAGAGTGAGTTCAGGCCTATGATGTTAAATTCAGTTCTTTAATAGTCACTGCCTTTGTGGGACCTTGCATTGAGGTACACTAATTGACTCACCCTGAATCATACAACTTGCAGGATGGGTGGGGTGATGGCACTCAGGCCCAGATCTGCTCCTTTACTGAGTACTAAGCAGAATGCTTGCTATCTAGCTGTTCAATCACTGTCACACAATATGACAAGAAGCTTTGTTTTTTTGTGCAATGCTTCGTTATATTAAAAGCCCAGGGGTGGTAAAATCTGCCATATTTAAAAAGTCTGGTGGGAGAGAAGTTTGAGGAGACCTGCTTGGCATGCAAAAAGCTTGTGATATGCTAAGTACTGTGTGGTGAATCTACATCACTTAACAGTTATTAAGCAATTACTCTGGGCCTAGCATGGGAGCTGGTAGATAGGAAAAAGATGTGGTACGTGATTTCTGCCTCCAGGGAATTTGTTGTCAGATCACTGCATTTTTAGGTGGCAGATTTTTACCAAGTTTTTGTGCAGAAAATGCTAGAGATAGGAGGTAGTTTGAGTTCCTGTAGTTCATGACCTTCTTTTTACAGATAGGGAAAAATACTCAGTGGGGAACTACTTGCCCAAGGCCATACATACCACTCAGGATTAGTAGAGTCAGGATTAGTGTATCATGCCATCACCCTTTGAGGTTATATGTCTGTCTCATTTGAAAGACTAGTGAACTTAATGTTCCCTATTCAAATTTTAATAAGAATCCCATTTGGTACTTCTTGCCTTCAGCCTCCCTTGTAGTTTGGGGGAGGGAGGGACTGAAATTTCTTTCTTTTTGGTGTGTATTTTTGTTTTTTTAAAAAAAATTTTTGTAGTTTTTGTACACTTATAATGAATTTTAGTCATTGTCACTCCCCATTTCCCTCTCTCATCGTCCCCACTCTCACTGAGACCCTGTTCCCAAAAGCTCCCCTGCTACTTTTATGTCTTTTTCTGTATGACCCACTGCGTTTAATTGGAATTGCTTGCATAAGTGGGGGCGGGGAGGTTGTTTACAAGAGCAAGGGCAGCTTATCAGTGGCTGCACCACTGAAGAAAATGACACTCCCTCATCGAATGTCCATCTTCTTTCTTAAGGGCTTGCCTAGATAGCCTGCACTGGCCTATGAGACAAAGCATGGCTGATAATCTCTTGACTGGAATAGTGGCTCGTTTCCCAGAGTCCTTTTCTACTTCTTCTAAGGCTCTTTCCCTTCCTTGATGTATTATTTTATTTTTTGCCTCCATTGCTATACTGTTTTTTCCTTTTGTTTAAAGCACGTTAGAGACAGGAGGTGCCTGGTTCTGTGTGGGCCTAGTTTTCTTTCTTTTGCTGTTTCTTTCTTGTGGTCCTGTTCCTGTCACTTCCCAGTCAGAGGTTCACACCCAATTTGGGGACTTTCTTGGACGAGGCCAGTGTAATTCGTGGTACAGACAGTAGAGTTGCAACTTCCCTGAGTCCTCTCCTCACACAAACAGTAAGGGTATACTAGTCCCAACTCATATTCACTGAATAAATATCATGTTTCAGACATCTTGAGGACTGTATACATTAACTGGCATTTCCATGTTTTAGACAGGGAAATGGGATCCACAATGGTTAAAAGCATGTCTAAGGTCACACAGCTGGAAAGTGGCCAGACTGGTATGAATATTTAACATGTAATGGATTCCAAAGCCACTGTGTTTAAGTAGACACTGAATATTCCTTAGCTACAAGTCTTGGCAACTGAACTTTAAATTTCAGAGGTTTTCAGATTTCAGATTACTTGCATAGGTTGCTGGAGCATGTTGGCACACAAAAGGCTTGCATTTTGGTTTTTTGATTACTTTTTGGATTAGGGTTGGCCACTATATGCTAGACTAGTAGAATCTACCATCAAAGGGAGTTACTAATTACATTTTTGTGCCGACGAGCCTGTTCTGCAAGGTTTTTTTAGATAACCTTAGGTTGGTCAGAAGACAACATCTGTTCCATATTGGGGAACCAGTAGATCTACCTACAATGTTGATTGAGTCACTTCCTTTCTCTGAGACTCAGTTTCTGCATCTGTAACCTAGAGTCAGACCAGGTGATATCGAAGAGTCCTTTCAGCTGATAGTTGATGGCATTAATTTATTTTTTTGCTTTCTACTAGAATGGAAAAAACAAAACAGGATGAGGGACTAAATGTGTCAGAAACTTTAAAATGGGGAAGAATTTAATGGTGTACTCTGGATGGGATAGTTAGTATCATATGCCGTTACTACAGTATTAGTTTGACTACTTTCAGATGCTGTGATAAAACACCATGACCAAGGCAACTTATAGGTGGAAGAGTTTATTTGAGCTTATGGTTCCAAAGGGATAACAGTTCATCATGGTGGGGGAGGCGTGGCAGGAGGAAGCCAGAGCGGAAAGCTGAGTGCTCACATCTTCAGTCACTCACGGGAAACAGAGAGAGCATATTAGACATGTGGCAAGGCTATGAAGTCTTTTTTCAAGGACCAGCCCCAGTGCCATACTTCTTCCAGCTAGGCCACATGTCTTAAAGGTTCATGATTTCCCCAAATAGCACCACCAAGGGGTACAGTATACCATGTGTTCAAACACTCCCGCCTATAGAGGATATTTCTCATTCAAACCACCACAACATGCTTAGCTAGTTTATACATTGCTTCTGTTTTCCTGTGGGATTTTTATAATGAAATAGTTTCTTTTCTGTTAGTTCCACACCAGACTGTGTTTTCTTAAAATGGCTGTTATTTAATTTCAGTCTGTGGTCTCTAGAGATATTTATAAACATCAAATAAAGGCTGAAAGGTAACAGGGCACTTAAATATGTATGAGATACAAATATTTTATTACTCTATGTTAGAATTACTACAATTTCTGTTCTGTTTTGCAAGAGCGCTTTGGAAGTGGCTGACTTCTAGAAGAGATATAATCTAAACAATGAATCATACATATAACTTTTATCCTTGAAAATTTAAAAGTAGATAACCTAACTGGTTCCAGTGTAATTTTCTTTTATCTTGTCATGAAAAGATCACTAAGATTAATAGTCTATGAAAACTGATACTTCATATAGAATGGTAGCTTTGATCTTTTTGGTTAGCTTGTTTTTTAGACAGGCTTTCGTATAGCCCAAGCTGGCCTTGAACTTGTCATATATCCAAGGATGATCCTAAACTTCTGATCCTTCCTACCTCTGCCTGCCAAAATTCAGGGATTACAGGCATGCTGCAGGTTTATGCAGTTCTCTGGATGGAACCCAGTGCTTCCTGCATGCTAGGTAAGCACTCAACCAACTGAACTAGAGTCCCAATCCTGTAGCTTTGATTATTTTTTTTCTTTTTATCATGAGTAGGGATGTTCTTTTACCTATAGGTCCTTATTTTTTTTAAGTAGAAAAATAGTATTTAATAAAAAATTAAAACTTTTGTCGGTCCATGGTCTGGATTCAGAGGTGTCAGTCCAATCATGGCAGGGAGGGTGAGACTTTTTCTCTCCTCTATCTCATGCACATCTTAAAGCTCTTTATAAGGTCAGTTTAGCATTGTTATGAAAAGGAACAATATCACTTATCTTGCAACCAGAAGTGGAAGCCCAAACAGATGGGCTCCAAGAGAGTTCTTGTGCCACATAAATAACCAAGTTGTCTGCTTATGTTCCACTTATGGGTTTCAGGCTGAAGCCCCCTGGATAAGCACTGGAAGGTTGAAAGATTCACTGGTAAATCCAAGCTGTATATAAATCCCACCCGTCATTCCCATACTTCTTACTACATGCTGGTTTTATCTCATTCATGCTTTTTCGCCCCAGCGCTGGGAATGGAACCCAGGGCCTTGTGCATGCCAGGTAAGCACTCTGCCCCTGAGCAGAATCTTCAGCCCCATGGCCATCCTTCTGTCCTACATTCCAGCAAATTCACCTGAGTGGAGGTTCCTGCTGTCAATACCCTGGTTGTCAGAAGAGAGATCGAGAGAGAGAGAGAGAGAGAGAGAGAGAGAGAGAGAGAGAGGAAAGGGATGAGAGTGATAGAGAAAGCATAGCACTTCATGTGGTCCCTTACAAATGCTAACTTGTTTTTTTGCTTTTCAGTCTTCTTTTCACATAATCAGTGTTTGTATTCCCATTTTGACTTTGATAGCTTCCCAAATGTAATTCTTATGTCCTTCCTTCATCTTAGGAACTAGCATCTTTTATTTCCTGTCTTCTGGTTTGTCTTAAGACTTTCAATTTAGGTCTGAGTTTGTTGCTCACGAACTGGATGTCTTTAAAAAGTGAACTAATCACTTTCTCATTTGCAAATTGGGGCTAAAAAGTCCATTTATCTTATTGGGTTAATGGAGAATTAACTGAATTAATATTTCTTTTTTAAAAAGACTTATTTTTCACTGTCTGTATGTCTGTCTGTATTTGTGTGTGGGTATGTGAATGTGTGTGGGGGTACCCAGGAATCCAGAAGAGGGTGTCAGATCCCCTAGATCTAAAGTTAAAGGCAGTTGTGAGCCACTTAATATGGGTATTGGGAACTGAGCTAAAGTCCAATGCAAGAGTAGTACAGGCCTTTAACTGATGAGCTATCTCTCCAGCCCAAGAATTAATATTTCCAAAGTCCCAAGAATACTATGTAGGTAATCAAGGACTCTCACTGTCCCTGCAAATAGAGTCAGTAACATCAGCCTTTCTCTAATACCTCATGAACTTTTGTCTGAAAGGCATGAGATTTGCCCTTTTCTTTTGATAATGAAGGGTACCTACCAGGAAGGAATCCTGGATTTCATCTTCACTGGAGGCTGGAAGTTGTTGACTCTTGCTGCCAGTTGAAGAGCTGGTTAAGATTGGGGCAGAAATCTCCAGGGAGAGGGTGTGTTCTTCTGCTAATTACTCTGCAGACGGCAGGGTGTGTGGGTAATGAGCTCTATACTGGGTGTGGGAGTTCAGTGCCCAGCCTTCGGGAAAACATGGGCAAGTTTCGCTGGTTCTTGTGACAGGTGTCTCCCTGACTCTTTTCCCTGGAGATGTTTTGGAGTCCAATAGAGCCTTGGATCTCTGGGTACTAGGCCTATTAGTGGCTGCTTCACAGTAATCATAACAGCTTCATTTAGTTAGCTCTTACTTTGTGCCAGGTACTGTTCTAAGTACTTTATATGTTTTAGCTTTTAATCCTTATAAAGATTCTCAAAGGGAGGCTAGACAGTTTGTCCATAGTTACATAACTAGTGGGTTAGAGCTTGAATTAGAAACCTGGTGATCTGAATCTAGAGCCTAGGGGCCTAACCAAACTCATTACTCATGTCTTTTTCTCTTATAACTGACATGTAATTTGTTTAGTTGGCAGTGCCTAGAAATGTGATTGATTCTTGTTCATGTTTCTATCTAGAAACCTTCCTAAATACTTTTAAGTTAATTATAATTAATTTACTTAGGGATTCTTCCAAGTTTTCTATCTTGGTAATCATACTTAATTGGTAAATAATGAGACATTTGTGGCTTCCTTTGCAGCCATTCTGTTTTTTTGTTTCTTGCCTTACTGTTCTGGTTAAGAATTCTGGTACAGTGTTTAGTAGGAGTTGCAGTAGTTTATAGTTGTGTCAGTTACCGTCATGTCTCACCACTCAGGGCCATCCCGAGTGGACTTTGGAGGGGCCAGCCCGAGGGGTTGGGGGTGAGTAGACACAGAGTCACGCCGCAGACTCCGGGAGTTGGACGGGAAGCAGCCCAAGCGTGTGGCACTGCATACTCGAGTGGGACTGCAAACTCCTTTATTGAATAGGTGCACAAGCTCTTATAGGCCTGGATAGCCAATGACCTTATGGGGTGGGGTCCCAAGTACAGCCAATAGTAAGTTTGTCCCCAGGTAGGCAGGTACTTTCCAGATGCTGGTCTCACAACTTGCCAGAGCAGAATGCCACACCCACAGGAACCATTCGCTATTCCTCCTAGCAGGTGGCCTTAGGCTAGGCCCACCTTACATTATGCCCAACAATACTTACCTTAAATTTATACTTGTCCTTGTCTTAAAGGATGTGCTTCGCATGTTAGGCCATTCCTATATGGCATTGCTTTAGGTTTTTTTCATTGATGCTCATTTAATTATAGTAGCTCCTTTTGTTCTGAGGTTGTTAAAATTGTTTTTAAGAAATCTTGAATGAATGTTGCATTAATTAAAAAAAATTAATTTTATGTTTGAGTGTTTTGCCAAAGTGCATCCTTGTCATACAGTGCTCACGGAGGCCAGAAGAGGGCATCAGATCCTCTGAAACTGGAGTTACGGATGGTTATTACCCATGATGTGGGTGCTGGGAACTGAATCTTGGTGTTTTGCTGGAGCAGCCAATTGCTCTTAACCACTGAAACCATCTCTTCAACCTAATGTTGCATTTTAACAAAGACATTGTTTTCTTTACTGAGGTGATCATACTGGTTTTGTTTTTAATCTGTAAATGTGGTGGATTACATTGATTGATTGTCTTATATTAAGCTGACTTTGCATTCCTGGAATCAAGTCCTTTCAATTATGATGTGCTTTCTTCTTTATTGTTCCTGGTTATGTCTTGCTAATGCTTTGGTTGTTTTGTTGCTGTGTTCCTGAGTGAATCTGACTCTACTTTCCCTTTTTCATGTCTCTGTCAGGTTTTGTTATTAAATTTATGCTAGCTTCATAAAATGAGTTAGTTAAGTACTTCCTCTTTCTCTAAATTTGGCAATAGTTTGCATGGAGTAAGAGATATTTGTTTCTTCAATTTTTGTTTAACTTCCCGTGTGGTACGTTCCAGGACTTCAGGCCGCCTTTGTAGAAAGATTTTAGACTGAGTCAGTGTATTCAATTGTAAAAATTTATATATATTCCATTTCTTCTTTCAGTCAGTGCTTGTACTTACTGTTTTTATTTTTTAAAAATATTTTATTTATTATATTTATGTGTATGAGTGTATTGCATGTGTGTGAATGCACCCATAGCAGAAGAGGGTATTGGATTCCCCTGGAACTAGAATTATAGACAGTTGTTAGTCACCGTGTTGGTGCTAGGAATTGAATCCAAGTCCTCTGCAAGAGCAGCCAGTATTCTTAACTGTTGAGCCATGTCTCCAGTTTTTTGAGGAATGTGACTGTTCTAAATTTCCAGATTTATTGATTTAACACTGCTAATATTCTGTTACTTATGGAAACAACAAATAATTATGATATTCTCTGTTTCATTCCTAATATTGCTTATCTTAAAAAAAATAGCCACAGGGCTGGAAAGAAAGCTCAGCCGTTAAGAGCAGGCACTACTCTTGAAGAAAAACTGAATTCAGTTCCTAGCGTCCATGCCAAATGGCTCACAATCACCTGTAACTCCTACTTCAGGGAATCTGACATCCTCCTCTGGCCTCCCTGGGCATCTGCACTCATGCACACATAACTGTACATGAACACACACATACATATGATTTAAAAAAAATCTTAAAAGCATAACCTTACATTTTTATATTTCTCTTGCCGGAAGTAGTGTAGGTTTTGTTAATACTTCATGTTATGTGTTTGTTTTCTATTTTGTTCATTTCTGCTTCGGTTTAAGTGGTGCTCTTGTTCACATTTTCTTTGGCCTTTTGCATTCTGTTTTCTTTCTAACTTAAGTTGGATGCCTATCTCTTATTTTCAGGCTTTCTTATTTGCTGTGTACTAAAGGCTAATAATTTTTGCTGCCTACTGCCTTGACTATATCGCCAAAATTTTGATGTGTCTTAATCTTCCTTTTTAGGAGTTTTGCAGTTTGTGTTGTGATTGATTAACCCACACATTGCTTAGAAGGATAATTCGAATACTTGTTTAATTATGTTTTTGTTGTTGATTTCTATCTTTCGAAAAACTGATTAGAGAATGTGGTCTCTGTTCTTCCTCTTTAAAAAATTTCCAGATTCATTTAGTGGCTCAGATCTACTGTACTAGATCAACATTGTAAAATTTGCTGGTTTTGAATAAAATTTTGCTCAATTTTTTTGTCTGTTCAGTCTACCAATCACTGGGAGAACTGTTAACATTTACTATCACAAGGGTCAATTTACCTATTTCTTCTTTTAGTCTACTTTTATTTTATGTATTTTGAGGCTATATTATTAGGTGTAATAAGTTATTTGCATTGCTTTTGTTATGTCCATTGATCAAATATGTGATATAGGAGTCTCATAGCAACTTAGCTTGTAGAAGATCAATAATGGTGGCATGGTAATCACAAAAGCACCCTTCTAGGTGGGCTGGGTAAATTGGATTTTGAGCTCCAGGGAAGAAACATATTTAAAGTCAAAATGGCACATTCTCAGTTAAAGAATCATAGTAAATTCTTAAACTTGACATTGCCAAACAAAATTAACGCCCTCATCTCCTCAAAGTGCCAGAGGCTTTTGCCAGCATTCAAACACCTTTGAAAGCTACATAATGTTTGGGTTTAGGTTTGGGTTGGGAGTTGGGAGAGAGAGCTTTGTTTCTTTTGGGCCTCAGTGACTTT
Organism: Eospalax fontanierii; assembly: GCA_035773235.1. Lineage (NCBI taxonomy): Eukaryota > Metazoa > Chordata > Mammalia > Rodentia > Spalacidae > Eospalax > Eospalax fontanierii. The sequence goes on from CM069525.1 coordinate 96,962,396, forward strand.
TGGAAGGCGAGACAGGTTTCTGACCTGTAGGCATTCTTCCTTTTGCTTTCCTTTTCTTTGGGACCTGACCCAAATTCCGTTTTTTTCTCTTCTTTTTTAGGTTCAGTAACTATAATTATGTGACAGTGAGGTGTGGAAAAATTGAGATAATAGTTACACTGGGGTTCTAAATAATTTATTTTCTCTGCTCACTCTGCAGAAAAAAAAAGTTTATGATCTGTAGAAGACAGGTAATCACAAAGACTAACCAACAGAAATGATGGCAACGACTGTCTTTTTATTAGATTTTCGAATGGAATCAGACTATGTGAAGTGGGAAGTCATACAGAGAGACAAATTGCATTTGGTCACATTCGAGTGGGAATGGAACTTCTCAGTTCCAGTCTTGAGCCTACATGGTGCTGTGAAAACTTATTTTCAGGCTCTGTTAGGGCAGCTCCTGATTCTGATTACATTTCCCAAATAAAATCTCTGAGCTGCTCTTCTTAGCTAGCCTTTCATTCTCATTCAGAGAATTTCAGCGAAAGGGGAACAGGTGAGCAAGGTAGGCTCTCCTACTGCTGGCATCTTCTCATGTCAGTGCGCCATCCTCCTCTTTCTGTCTCTTTTTGTTTTTAAAAGTAAACCTTGTGTAGTTTTCATTGCAGGAACAACATAATCATAAATAAGGAAATGGAAAGCAAAAGAATGCGGCGGGGTATGCCTTTAATCCAGGCACTCGGGAGGCAGAGGCAAGCAGATCTCTCTGAATTCAAGGCCAGCCTGGTCTACATATTGAGTTCCAGGCTAGCTGGGGCTACAGGAAGACCCTGTCTCAAAAAGACTAAAAAGAAAACAAAGGAATGTATAAAAGAAAAGGAGACGTTCCTGGAAATCTGCCTGCTTCATTCTCTCTTTAAAGACTTTGCTTAATATCAATTCACATCTCTCATAAAAGGATAGTGTTAATAATAACATCCAACTTGATAGGAGTACACACACACACACACATGCACACACACACGTGTGTATATAATGAATGGATTAATTATAAGACAGAGAATAACGTTGTAGTAGCTGATATAGCTGTCTTTGTATGTGTTGAGGGGGATGGGTGGGCAATGGCATACAGTTCAAGATAGGTTACTTTCTAAAGTTGCTTAGTAAACTGTAACATGCCCCTAAATATAAGATTAGCATTAATACTGGCACTGGCTGGTATATGACCTCTCGTTTGTCTGACATTGTCATTGGACCATTACACAAGGCACTGACAAAATGGTATCCCATGCCTCTGTTATGGCTGCCATTCCAGTAGCTTATTTATTTACTTGCCTATGTTCTCTCAATATATACCACATCAAAAGAACAGAAAGATCTGAACTGAATCTTAGGAAAGAAAGGAAGGAACAAATGTAAATTCCTCTAGTGAAATGCACAGATAAATAACTCATCTGATGTAGTCATGGAAGAAGCATTAGAAGCATTATCTAGTACTACATTGACTACAATAAAGTAGGTGACAGCACTCTGTAAAATGGTAAAGCTGGGTAATAATGCCAAGAATTGTTGTCATCATGACTTCTGAGATTGGCTGTTATCTAGTAACTCTGCTGTGCTATGCTTGCCAACAATTCCTGAGTGGTCCTATAAACCTGTTTCCTATACGGGTGCTAAAAAGTGCCACAAAAAATCATCTCCTGATGATTGTAAAACCTAGGCAGCTAAATTTAATAAGCCATTTGTTAAGAAGATGGAAGATAATGACCAATTTTTGGTAGACAGATAGTTGCCTGCTGAAACAAAGCATGTATTGAACTATTTTGGAGTAGGAAGAAGCATTACTATGACAACAAATTACTTATATTTGATTTAGGAGAGCAGTGCAGCTTAATGGTTCAGAAAGCTCATGAAAACAATTATTGCCATGGGTCTATGTTAAAATATAAAATGTTAAGTATGATCTGTTCCATAATTGAGCACCTTGGTGCATTTTGTATCCTTTCCTTCTTCAATAAAACATGATATAAATAAAATTAGATGGGGAAAATGCAAGCAGAGTTATATACAAATTATCCTACTTTCTAAGGCACCCTAAATGAAATTCACATCATTCATTTGTTGAAATTTGGAAAGTGCCATGTGCTTAAAAGACAAAGGTGGGAAAGGCAGCTCAGAGACCTATTCACATTTTTCTGCCAACTAGACCTGAAATAATGGTAGTTTGGAGTTTCTCATTTTGTAGATGATTAGATGATTAATCTTTTTTTGTGATAGATAATATGTTTATTTGAAAGGAAACTTCTCTTCAGATCATTTCCAAACCTTCACCGTGTTCATGCCTGAGTGAATGAGTAAATGCTCATTTGTGTGAGCTGGTTATGTGCAGTGCATCTGGGGAAGTGGGCTTCTGGTAGCTGGTGAAGGCATTGAGGATCTGGAGGAAGAAAACCTGTGGATACGGCGACTTTCACCTACAGACACAGCCCTTACCGTTTCCTAAAAATAAAACTAGTCAGATGGGCTCACTCACTGGGGACAAGTCAGCATATTCGAGAAAAGGTCCTGAGGGTGGGTAGAACTCAAGGCTCCTTCCTGAGGGCTCTTGAGACACGAGTTTTGAATACTTTTCTATTTCTCCTTTTCTGTCTTTCTCTGCCTCTCCTCTAACTGTACCTGCTGCTGTCATTCCATTTTCCTTTTGTACTTCCAAACTGGAAAGTAGGAGATAGAAAAAATTTGGAAAATGGATAACTTGACTTCAAGACAACTGGAACATCACCCTAAACTTCCCTAACCCTAAACTGCCTCTCCAGCCATAGCTCACAAATTCATATATCCTTTCCCCTTCATTAGAGGGGAAATTTCATTGGTCCTTGCTACAGGGAGGAGACTGTGTCATAGGGTTCATTCAGAGGAGAAAGTTTGAAAAGAGTAACATGTCAAACCTTTGGCTAACTCTATAAATAAGGAGTGGCCCAGGATCTCAGCTGTTGATGAATCATAGACTTTGCCTGGCACGCCATTTAAATGATATCTTCCTAAATGACCTGGTGTTCAGTGTTTTATTGGCTGATATGCCATCACCTTCCTCAGAAACTTCTAGTGCTCCCAGGTGTTTCTAAAATAACATCGGAAGTAGTGAGCGTGTTCCATAAGGTCTTTCACAAAATGGAAATACACCTTTTAGAAAAGTACTATAAAAGTAACACATTCATTATAGAACATTTGGAAAATAGAGAGGTTTGCAAACTTTTCCTGTAATGGGCTTCAGTAATAAATGTTACAAAGATTTGTGGGCCATGCCACAGCGACTCACTGCTGTTGAAGTGCAGAAGCAGCTACAGGGAAAGACAATATGTAAATGACCATATCTGTGGCTGTGTTCCAGCCACACATTATATATAATCAGTCAGCGGGACAGATTTGATTTGCAGAACATACTTTTCCAGTCCCTGGCATACAAAATCAGAAGCAATCATGATCTCACCACTAAGATGCAAGCATTTTTCTTCTCTTCCTCCTGTGCCTGTATAATTTACACAGTTGTGACTGCACTGTATATTATCAACTTCTTACTCCTCTTTTGCAATTATTCACAAACATTGTCTATGTCATTGTAAATATGCCACAATCATAATTCATGACGGTGTTATAATATCCCATCCTATAACGGATCATAATGTACCTAATTATCTCCTATTATTCTCTGTAGTTATAAAGAACATTACAAAAGACTTTCTGTTTAAATCTTTGTGTTTCAGATTATTTCTTTGGTCGTTTTCCATGAAACAGAATTACTGAGTCAGAGAAAATGAATGTTAAGAAGCTGCTTAATATTATGTTCCAATAAGGTAATGAGCATTTACATTTCCACCAGTGGTGGGAACAGAGAAAGCCTGTGCTGCCGTGTCCTCGCCAATACCAGCTACTCTCATATAGCAAAAACCTTTGTTAAAATGACGTCTAAGTTGGTCTAGAGAGAAGGTTCAGTGGTTAAGAACGTGTACTTCTCTTGCAGAGGACCTGAGATTGGTTCCCAGCATCCACGCAGGGTGGCCCACTGGTGCTTCTAATCCAGCTCCAGTAAATCCAATGCCTTTTCTGGCCTCTGCAGGCAACCACGTTCACTTGCATATACCCACATACAGACACACGCATGCATATACATAATAATTGAAAAAGAAAAAGAAAGTGTAAAGATATGGTATCTAAGTTAATAGATAATTCTTCGAGTATTAGGATGATATTGAAAATACTTCAAGAGATTATTAGTTTCATAGTTTCTTTGGCTTTTCCATAAGTGCAGAGCATACTGGACCCTAACTCTTTCCTCTTTCCTCATGCATTTTTCCACTTTCATCCTTCTAGCTCTTTCTATCAGAATTTTATTTGTCCTTTAGTTCCCATTCCAGACCTGAATTGGGCACAGTCTGTGCAGCCCTTCCTAGTTCCTCCTATTCATTATGATCTGCTTTTGAACTTCATGGCACAGAGGGCCTCTCTCTTGGCCCTTACCTATTTCTGTTCCCTTTTGTGTTTATCTGTGTACTGCCATTCCCAGGGGAGGGACTAGGTCATATGTCCTTTGTATGGACTCTTAGCGCTTCGCAGAGTGTGCAGCATACAAGAGAAGAACTAGTGGGCTCTTAGTGCTTTGCTGAAAGGATCCTAAGGGCTTGTTGCATGTTACATACTTACATGGGATGTTGTAATTACCTGTAGTGTTTACAGAACTCATTGGGATCACTGATAAGAGATAGAAACTTTGCTGATGACTCATGGTTGGTTGTCTGCTAGATCCTGGTCACTCTTTTCTATGAAATCTGTATCATCAAGTTTAACAAGTGATGATAAAAGTTTTAGTTTACCTGAGACTACTGTTCAGTCTCATATATGGTATGTAATTGCACCGTGTGGTAGAAGTTTCTGTGCTGGTGGCAGTTTTTTTTTTTCTATCTGTTTTGTGCAATACAGTAGTTATAGTCATATTCTGTATGTGATTACTGCAACTGAGGTTTTGATCTTTTGCATTTTGTTTAATTGTAGATACTTAGTGAATAGCTACACATAGGTTGTAGCAGTTAATAGTAGATAGTGAAAAATCATGCAGAATATTTATTAAATGTTTCTTTTTGATGCCCACTGAAATCTGACTTGTTTTTGAGAGGGACAGATTCTCATGTACTCCAAATCGACTTTAAACTGTGTACCTGAGGATGGATGATCTTGAATGGTTAATCCTTCCTTCTCTACCTCCCAAATGCTGGGATTATTGGCCTGAGTCTTCAGTCTGGTTTATGCAGTGCTGAGATCAAACCCAGGGCCTTATGTATGCTAGGTAGCACAGAGCTACATCCCTAGCCCACAAGCTGAGTATTTATAGCAATCGATGTAACATTGAATTTGTAGCATTAAATTTGTGGCAGTCTAGAATGTTGAAGAGGCAGTTCAGATCTAGGTAGAACTGTGGAGAGAGAAAGAACCATGGGTTTCTCTAAACAGATTGCAGCCTATGATGAGGGATGGAATGTGATGACAGTTGAATAGAGTGGAGTCAGAATAACAGTTGGGGACATTTGAACTTGATATAGTCAGTAATAGAGGGGGCATTAAAGATTCACAGAAAGAGGAGTAACAGATGAGTAAAGTGCTACAATGTCACCTTGGCCAGGTATCTGCAAGCTTCCAGAAGAGAATGTGAGTTATTACCTCCTCCATTGGATAAGGCTGGCCAGGAGTGATCCACAGACTCCATCAAAAGCAGCTCCATTAGAAAATACAGACTATTTATTTTTCCATTCACTTCCAGTTATTGTGTGCCTTCCTGTGGTTCATACATCAGTGGAGACAGCTGAGGGCTGGAAGTTGAGGGGTGGCAGAGAGGCTGCCTGTGTGGGTAGGCAGCATCATACTCTCCTCTGCTTGGTCACAGGAAGAATTTCCCTTAGTGACCCTGGTATCTAGAAAGGTGGGTGACTTCTGAAAACAGTCTGAGTATCTACTTGTAGTACTTAACAAGATACTTTTTCCATTTGCATGCTTTCTGTAATAAGAGTTAGAAGCAGATTTCTAATGTTATTGTTAGGAAAAGATTTCAGGCTTAATTTCTATTTATTATTATACTTGTTTATTTTGGAGACAGGGTCTCACTTTGTCGCCCTAGCTGGCCTTAAACTTGAGGCATTTCTCTGGCCTCATCCTCCTGAGTCCCAGGATTACAGGTGTTCAGTATCACACCTGGCTCAATTTCATTTCTTAACTTCGAATTAGGTCAGACATTTATTTATTTTTTTGTCTTTTCATGTACTGTTTCCTGCCCTCACCCTTTCTTTATTACCTTGTTATATATACCTTGTTACCAGTTATTCCATAACTGTGTCATGACTGTAACATAGGAGCTTAATAATTGACTACTGTTGTCCTAAAGATCTCTGAGTTCTTTTAAAGCAACATGCTACAGAAGAGAGTCCCCCTTCTCCTTACACACCCCCTCCCCAACATGGCTGCTAACCCACCCACTCCCATTCCTAGAACACCCCTCTCCCCGTCCTCATCGCTACCAGGATGAGGACCATCGTGACTCAGGGAGAGTGCCTAGCCTAAGAACAAGCTCCTGAGAAACATGTTCTGGTTAAATCAGACCTAGAAATCTTCAGAAACCCTTGGTCCAGAAGGGGCCTTGGGACACAGCTAATAGTTAAATCTCCATGTCTTAGCAGGTCTCCCTTTGGTGACTTAAGTGCCCACTCACAGTTTGTTCAGTGGCTGAGAGTAAAGGCAGCCTTTTGTGGGCCCCACCTCACTTCCTGGTGTTGCAAGAGAGCTGGGACATCAGGGATTATTAGTATTTCACTCTTGCGTAGTAAAACCGTTTCCTTAGTGAGGCCACTTAAGAGGAAGAAGCTAAATTCTGGACTGAGTTGCCATGGGGGTGGGGTAGGGAGAAAGGAGAATGTAAGACACAATACAAACTTTCTGAGTGCCGGAGATGTAGTGCAGTTGGGGATGCACGAAGCCCAGGTTTTGACCACAACTTCTACAGAAACCTGGCCTAATGGCTCATGCCTGTAATCTTAGCCTTTACAAGGTAGAAGCAGGAAGATCAGAAATTCAAAGTCATTTTTGGCTACATAGTGAGACCTAGTATAAAACAAACAAAAACAAACCTTGAGCTTGAGCTTACACCTATGACCCTTTTTTTGAAGCGGGGGACAAGGTCTCCCTGTGGTCTCAGCTGGCCTGGAACTCGCTATAGAGACCAGGCTGGTCTCGATCACCCAGAGATTCTCCTACCTTCTGCTGAGATTAAAGGCATATATCACTACACCTAGCATACCTATGGTTTTTAATCAAAATCAGGTATATTTAAATGATTTCTCTACTGATGATGGAATTAGTGTGTTTAAGGGTTAGAAATGTGGTTTTGACAGGACTGAGTTTCAGTAGACAGCCCAGGCTGGCTTTGAATTTGAGATCCTCCTTGCTTGGCAGTTATAACATCTTTATACCTAAATTCTGCTGGATAGTAGAATCAGATACTAATGGATTATATTTTTGGCTCTGTCACTTTTAATTGTTTTGAGCTTGGACAGATGTCTTTATTTCTTGGAACCCCAATTTACTTGTTACAAAATGCTAGATACATTAATCTCAGCACTCGGGAAGCAGAGGCAGGCAGATCTCTGTGAGTTCACAGCCAGCCTGGTTTACATAGTAAGTTTCAGACCAACTGGGGCTACAGGGAGACCCTGTCTCAAAAAACACCAAAAAAAGGTGGGTAATGATATCTGCCTTGCATATTTTTTTATTAAAATATATTTTAGGGGCAGTCCTGGGGAACATAGGGTCTCACATATGCTAGGCAAGTAGTCTACCTCTGAGCCATATTCCCAGGCCTCTTATATATTTATATGTTACATATTTGATTATTATATATTTATTTTGACACAGGATCTCACTAAATTGGCTAGGTTCCCTTTGTATTTATGCCATACTCTAGACAAGTCCATGAACTTGTGTGGTCCTCCTTCCTCCGCCTTCTGAATAAGAGGACTATACAACCATGCTTGGCTTATAAAGGATTCCTTTTCTTAATAATTATGTTTGTGTGTGTGTGTGTGTGTGTGTGTGTGTGTGTGTACACACATGTACATACCATAGTACACACGTGGAAATCAAAGGACAACTTGCAGTCAGTTCTCATCTTCTACACTGCAGGTTCCAGGGATTGAACTCACATTCTTAGGCTTGGCGGCAAGTTATTTGGCCTGCTGAGCCATCTTGCCCAAAGGTTCTTAAAGTGTGTCTGTAGGAAAGGGTTCCTGGAACCTAGTAAAGAGTCAATAAAAAGGTGGTTGTTGTTGTTAAGGCAGTTTATTGTAATAACTGCAAGGTCAAGGTTGTGGTGCCAGTGCCCTTTTCTCTCCTTTCAGCATGCTTGCTTTTTTTACTACCAGAGCAAGAGATATTGAATGCGAGGACCTAATAAGACAGATTTTCCTTCAGAAAGAGTATTCCTTCCTGTCTAGTGACTGAGGAAAGCTTTCTAGCTAAGCTGCCTTTGTCATGGAAATAATATGAGATACTTGCCACCTGTCTCGGAGGTTTCTGTGCAGTCTAAAGATTGGTGGGAGGTAGTGAGTAGATAGCTAGGTGGATGGATGGTAGAGTCTACTGGCCTTTTAGAAAGTAGGCCTTTTTGAAAGTGGTAAAGTAGTGAGCCTCTGCTTTCTGCAGTGGGTGTGTGAGGGGGGATGCATTGTTATTGAGTCAGGGAAACCTTATGTTCCATATGTGGGAATTCATAGTCCCCCTCAATGGAAAGTTCTGCATGCCTTGCTTAAATGGATGCTTTCCTGCTAATCTCTCAATCCTCAGAAATAACAACAGCAATCAATTATGCCATCTCCTCTCTTGCAACACTAACCGGGTTTGGACTGAAGTAGAAATTCATTGGGTCTGGATTTTGATTTTCTTTTACATTTGGGCAGAATGTATTTATTTACTTTTATTTTATGTATATGAGTGTTTTGCTTGCATGCATGTTAGGTGTACCTGGGTTGTGCAGTACACACTGAGGCCAGAAGAGGGTGTGAAATCACCTGGAACTAGAGTTGTGGAAGGGTGTTAGCTGCCATGTGGGTGCTGGAAACTACCCAAGTTTTCTACAAGAGCAGTGACGGTTCTTAACTGCTGAACTGTCTTTCAGCTCCACGGGCAGAGCTTTCATGTATAGGCATGGGAGGGTATTGGGGTAAGTTAGAGAAGGAGGTTTATGTAACACCAATATAGAACTATGTGAGGCTTAGAGTATTGCCATGTCTACTGCCCTAATGGGATCTGAGGAAAGAAAAATGGTGGGATCACAGTGACCAGTCCAGAGATATACTCCTAGACAGCAAATAAAGCATTAAGAAGTTTTGTTCTTAATTGTTCTAAGAGCCATCTCAGAAGGTCTCACCTTCAAATTTACTCATTCTCACCACTCTGTTCTGTAAGAATCAGAAAAACTAGACTCTGAAAAAATTGCTTGTGATACAATCTGTATATATGTTAAATCTTACTTTAAGGTTAGAGAGGCAGCTGGCCTCTTAGACAAACTCTTTTGCTAATGTGAGTTGTGGCCTTTGAATTCTTAGTGCTTAAATATTTTTATGTATTGGGTATGCTTCAGGCAGATTTCTTTTCAGGCTACAACCTCCTTTTTAGTTGAGTGACTGAATATTTTTGTATTCCATCCTATGTACCCGGGGAAATGAAATCAGTGTCACAGCTCCCTGTTGATCTATGTTCCCAGTGACTCAGGCCTCAGAGCTGTTGCAGCGACTCTGTGCGTTTAGTTAGCAGCTTTTTTCTCTGTGCATTTTAAGGAGGTATATACAGTCACTTTTTAGGACAGAATATAGTGTATGTGATGACAGGTTTAAAACAGCAAAAAGAACTGAATGAGTTCCTGGTGGAAGTCATTCTGTGGGCCTTCCCCTTTGCTGAAGTCTCCTTTTCGCCGGGCCTGTTCCCCTCTCTGGAGTTTCCTTGCTCCTGAGGCTGAACAGCAACTTTTAGAATAGGAGGACACACTCCAATATTGATAATTTGGACCCTTGATATTTTGTTTGTCTGTGTTTCTACCGTGTTGCAGCTTATTGAATAACAAACTTGCATTGTCGGATTCAATGGCTGCAATTTGCCAAATAGTCTCAATTTCCTTTGATAGGTGGTCATTGGCAATCATAGGCTCTTTTATTCTAACCATAGTTACTAACATTTGTTCTCAGGTTATACACTGCACTTTATACAATAATATTTATGTCTCAGAATAGCTAAGAAAGGGTGGAACATGCTGCTGAGTTGAGAGGGGCCATCTTGAAGTCAGAGGCAGGGTTGCTAGAGGTGCCAAGGAAAAGTCTGTAAGATACCAGACAGAAGATGTCCAGGCACAGAGAGACATCAGATGCAAGGTCAGTTGAAGTGTGCTGTGTGTAATGGGCAGGAGACCCTGTGCTCTATCTGGAGCCTGGGGACAGAGGCAGGAATCCTTCCTTGTGGTGATTTCCTGGGGAAGAGTCATAAGAGTGACCAAGAGACAGGTCAGTACACTTACCACATTTCAGTTCATGGGTGCCCCAGTTAAGGGAGGTGGGGTTTCTAACTGGTGTGATTAGTAAACTCAGGTTTCCTGTGTTGCTGATATGATGCGATACATTCACAGGTGTGCCATCATTTATTGGCTGAAGTTATTTAGCAGTTTTTGCCTCGTGGTGTGCTGGCCAGTGGTGGTTGTTTGCTTGTGTAAAGGAGATGTAGAGTCATTCTTTCTTGGCAGTTAGACTGGAAATGGAGGTAACTAGGGTCAAGGCTGTTGCTTCATAAAATGGAATCTGTCAAGGCCAGGCCTGGTCTGCAAGCCACACAGCATAGAGTAACTGGGAGTAGATCCCACCTGTTCTCAGTTTCCCAAAAGAGGTTTCACAGAACCTGCCAGGTGCCCTGTTATAAAAATGTTTTGGAGTTAAAAAACAGGTGTAGTGGTGCATGCCTGTAATCCCAGGTCTAGAGAGGCCGAAGCCAGGAGGATCTCCAGTTCAAGGCCATCTTGGGCTACATAGCAAGACCTTGTCTCAATAAACTCAAAGCAACAACAAAGAAATAACAGAATGAAGCAAAATAACCAAAGCACAAATTTCTTTGAGTTGCTGTAGAGATGACTCAGTGGTTAAAGTACTTGCTATGCAAGGCTGGAATTTGGATCCACAAAATGCATGTAAATGCTGGGTATCATGCCAACCCATCTATGATTCTAGACTTGGGAGGTAGAGACTAGGGATCCCTAGAGCAAGCTGATAACAAGACTAGCTGTATTGTTGAGATCTGGGTTTGACTGAGTGAGAGATTTTGACTCAGGGAATAAATTGGAGTGATTGAGGATGATTCCTCATATCAATCTTCAGCTTCATACACATGCATGCATACTCTCATACATGCACATACAAACACACACCACACACCCAACATACACACACACCACCCCTTCCAACAAAAATGGAAAGAAATTTTTCCATTTCAAAGGAGCATTTCACAGGCATTTAATGTAATTCCATAATTCTGATGGCACGTGCTAACTTCCTCTGCCTTGGGAACCTTGACTTTTAACATGGCTTAAATAGATGTCATTGCCATTGTCACTTTTCCTGGATTCACATTATGCATACATTACCACGTAAACTAGCAATAAACACAATACCTTTTTTTTCTAAAAGTAAATCCTTTCTGTCCTCTGTCATGATTTTTATTTATTTTTATTTATGCATGTGAATATTTTGTCTGCATGTTTGTAATCACAGCTGTGCATGCAGTGCCAGTGAAGGCCAGAAGAGGGTGTTGGATCCCCTGGAACTGGAGTTATGGATGGTTGTTAGCCACCATGTGGGTGCTGGGAATTGAACCCATGTCCTGTATGAGAGCTGCCAGTGCTCTTAACACTGAGCCATCTCTCTAGCCCCTTCTGTCATGATTTTACGTAAAGTGAGTTTTTATATCAGAACACTCGTGTATATAGAAGTTTCAAAAATATGTGTTGCATATTGACAAGTCAATTTGGTTGTAGTAAGTAGATTCTAGCAGTAGATTCTGTTCTTATCTAAGGTGGATATTGTGAATCTGGTGGATAGAAGTAGATGAGAGCTATGGGTTTCTACCCCATAGCCAGTAGTATGTCACAGTGAAAGCAATTCAGACCAAATTCTATCACACAAACTTTTATCATGAAACAGGAAACCATGCATGGTGGTACATGCCTTTAATACCAGCACTTGGGAGGCAAAAGCAGGATGATCTCTGAGTTCAAGACTAGCCTGGTCAAAAAAACCAAAACAAAACAAAAAAAATAGCCTCACCCAAGTATGGCTCCATCTGCAAGTCCAGAGGCATTCCAGTTCTTTTTCTTCCCAACCACCATCTTGTGTGGGATTCACTGGAGGCAGATGTGACAGTATTCCAGCAGTTGGAATTACCTGCTAATTAAAAGGCATACCTAATCCCTCTATTTAAGTGTCTAGACACAGATTTGTTGGGATTCCATAGTGTAAGATGTCATTCCAAAGGAATGAAGGACATCAGACCCATCAGAGTCTTATATCTAATTCATGCAAATGGGGCGGGGGTGGTGACTAAGTAATATATATGTGCAACTGATCCACTAATCATTAACACTAAGCAGTTTCTCCAAGGAAACATTATTTCTAGCATCTGTTTTTCTACTGAATAAAAAATCAGGTATGTTGTACACAGGTCAAGCATAAGTATAGATTTTTTTTATATTAAAAATGTATATAGATAGGCCTTAACATATGTGACAAAATGCATGAAGCCCTGTGGGCAGAATAAGGGGATGGTGCAGAAAGGTTAGGGGGTACTAAGTATGATTAAGATGTATTGTATGAAGTCCAAAAACTTCAAAGAATATATATTAAAAATTAGTATATAACACAATTAAGATAGTGAATATTTCACCATCCCCAAATTCTTCCATGCCATGATTTTGGGCTTGCTTTTGAAGCACCTTTGTTTGTTTTGAGATGGAAGTCTCACTATATTGTCTAGGCTGGTCTTGAACCTCTGAGCTTAAGTGGTTTTCCTTCTCAGTTCCTTCTCAGTCTTCTGAGATCTGGGACTACGAGAAAGTATCACACTGCCCAGTTTTTAAAATAGTGTTTTTGAGGTATAATTCATATATAATACACATAATATACATGCAATTCAGGAATTTGGCTATATTACATTATTAATTTGAATCGTGATAATTATATATATATATCATAAGTTTTGCTATTTTAGAGCTGGGAATATGCCTCAATTGGTAGAGTACTTGCCCTAGTATACATGAAGCCCTGGGTTCAATCCTCAACATTGGATAATTCAGATGTGGTAACATATGCCTGTAATTCCAGAATTTGGGAAGTAGAGGCAGAGAATTAGGAGTTCAAGTTCATCCTCAGCTACATAGTGAGTTGGATCCAGGCTAGACAGAACAACGTCAGACCCTGTGTCAAAAACCAACTTTTTCCATTTTAACTACATTAAACAGTTTGGGGACATTAGTTACATCTATAATATTGTAAACCCATCACCACTGTCTATTTTCAACGCTTCTTCACCACTCCAGATAAAAGCTCTGTACCCTGTAATCATTAAGTGATAACTTTTTATCCCTTCCACAGCCAATCCCTGATAATTGTTTTTTTACTTTCCTCTCTGTGAAAATGCCTTGTATAGGAATTTCTTATGAGTGGAAACATAATACATAACATTGTATGCATGGCTTGCTTCACTGATAATGAGTTTTAAGATTGTAGCATGTATCAACTTATCAACTTCCTTCTTAAAGCCAAATAACATGTCATTGGGTAGATACACCACATTTTATTTCTTTATCTGTCGGTGAACATAGATTGTTTTCTCTTTTTGGCTATTGTGAATAATGCTGGTGTGAACATACATTGGCAGAGAGCTAGTCTGGATTGTTCCTTCTTTGAGAGTATATGTCCTGGACTGGAATTGCTAGGCTATATGGTAATTCTTGTCTCATGTTTGTTTTTTGAGGAACTGCCAACTATTTTCACAGCAACTTAGCTATTTTAGATTCTCACTAGTAATAGACAAGGGCTCCAATTTCTCTACACATTCCCCACCACTTTTTTTATTGTTAAAATTATATCTGTCCTAGTAGCTGTGTGTTTTTGGAGAAATTTATTTTCAGGTCTTTTGTCCATTAGTACAGTTGGTTGGTTTGTAGTTTGTTGCTGAGTTCTATCAGTCCTTGATTGTGGACTTTGGTTATTGCCATCAGTTTGTTATATAATCAACCCTGGAGTATTTATTCTTAACTGGGGTTCTTCACCTGCTGAGAATAGGGTGCTGGAAAAATACTTAAAGCCCCAGTTTATAGTATTTGTCAATTTGAGTGGTGAGTTTCAAGCTACCACTGTCTTCACTGAAGCATCAAAGGAATTGGGAAGAGATGTAGGTCATCAGTTCTTTCTGGCCGGTGTTTTCTTTCCCAGCACACTACACCCTGTAAATTAACAACCTTACAGAGTAGACTAACCCATCGAGCGTGGTGTGGATGCTTGTAGTGCCAGCTACTTGGGAAGCAGTGACAGGAAGATCACAAGTTTGAGACCAGTGGGCAGCTTACTGAGATATTTCCAAAACAAACAAACAAACAAATTGGTGTATAATTCATTGGTATTAAGCTTGGCTAGCAAAAACAAAAATAAAAAACATAATACATCTCACAGTGTCTGTAATGCAAGTATTTTATATTGCTAACATAATTCAAAGTAAGATAAAATGATTTTTAATTATAACACCTTCCCCCCAAAAGAAAGACTGACTAGAATTTGTTACACATCAGTCATTCACAGAAGAAGTTCCTTCTTCTAGACTTCAGAACCCTTATTTGTTACTTTCTACCCTTTGGTCCCTCTAAGACTTATCCAGATAAAAAGTGGAAATGCAAGCTGGAATATATCAAGTATAGAACTGTAAGGAGTTAATGATATCCTTTTATGATGGCAAAAACACATGTATTGTAAGAAGAATTTCAGCAAGTCAGAAAGGGCAAAAATAGAAAGTGAAAATCCTCCATAGTCCCATCTGCCCGGGTTAATCATTATTAACAGTTACCATTTATTCCTTCAGTGCTTTATGTTGACATAGCTTTTTAAAAGAAAAACATAAACAAAAACTGGATGGTTCCTTATTATCTGAAGCTTTCCCCCTTGATAATATAGTTGGGCTGTTTTTCATGCTGGTGAAAATAAATACTTCATTTCTTTTAACAGCTGCATAATTTCCTTTGTGTGAAAGAAAGGTTAGGACTTTTGATGAACTGTTTGGAAGAAGGGACTGATGGGCAGTATATGGACTAGGTAGAAAGACTGATAACTGCTGTTGAGTAAGAACAACAGAGACAGCGTAGGATTCAGTTTTCTTTCCACTGGCTTCCATACCTTACCAGACGGTTGGCATGGGCTCACCAGCCTTACCCTTAGCCAAGGCTCTATAGATATTTTGTGATAGAGGAAAAGACATTTTATCCAGTGGTGTAGTTACTGGTAACTTGTCATGTTTCTGTAAGTAATCTTAATTAAACTCATTGAGTCACACACATGCACACACACAAATACATAAAAAGAAAAAGTAGAAGAGCGACTAGTTGGGAATAGAAAGGAAATCAGTGAGAGATGGAGGGACAAGAGAGGGTAACAGAGGATTAATATGGACTATATATATATATATGTATGAAAATGTCATAATGAAACCTGTTATTGTACATAATTAATGTATGCTAATAAATCTTTTAGAATCAGTTAATACTGTTAAAGAAAATTTAAATTACTCAGGGATAATTAAGAGGCAAGATTGCATATCAACTTCTTTCAGGGCTTTTATTTTTTCATATGAAACAGGCTCTTAGGTAGGCTATGCTGGCTTCAAACTCATCCTTTGTAGCTAAGGATGTCCTTGACCTTCTGATCTTCCTGCCTATACCTCTGGAAAGTGCTGGGATTACAGATATGCATTACCTTGCTGAGTGTTATGTATGCTGGGAATTAAGTACCCGGTGTCTGGCATCGCAGGAAAGCATTTTACCAACTAAACTACATCTCTAGCCCCAGAGACCTTTGTCTTTACAACAGTTCTTTGAAATGTTTTTAGGGCTTTGGAAGTCCGGTGTTTGAAATTTTATTTGGAAGCTCTTTATTCACCTCTAGTAGGTTCCATTCTGATTTTGAGACACATTATGTGTATGTGGGTACATGCATGAGTGTGATTGTGCATGTACACGTATACACATGAAGGTTTACGCATATGCATGTGGCGGTCAGAGGACAACTTGGGGTGTCTTAGGTGCTATCAAGTCCACCTGTTTTGTTGACACAAGAAGGATCTCACTGGCCTGGAACTTACCATCTAGGCTAGGCTGGCTGGCCAGTGAACCCAGGGCATCCAACTGTGTAGGGGTTACAAGTATGTACTACCATGCCTGGTTTTTTTTACAAGAATTTTGGGGATTGAACTTAGGTCTTCCTGCTTAAAGGTAAGCACTTTACTGACTGAGCCATCTCCACAACCTGAGGGACATTATTTTCAAGTCAATACGACCTTTTAACTTCTCCCAATCTGTCTCTCATTTTGTAAAATGGTTATACCTAGATTATCTTGTTGTGTTCTGACCTGTCAATTCTCAATAGTTGTCAGTGTTTCTTTGTCCTGGGTAGCAATTGTCATTAGTATAGTTCCCATTGAGCCTGTCAGGTATGGCATTTGTTATTGGTGCATCAGGGAAATGATAGGAGAAAAGAAGGTTATCTGGGGGAAGGTAGGAGAGGTATGGACAGTTATTATTAGGCGACTGTCAAAAACTGTGTGCTTTACTCTCTGGCATGCATCCCTCCTGGGAATGAAATAATCCAAGAATGATAAGCTCTCAGTTGCCATCTGTCAATTTGTGATGCTGCTTGCCTTGTTCTAGTTAACATTGAACACTGACCTCACATGGCATCTGGCAGAACTTAGAGGAAGATAAGATGATCATAGGGTGTAAAGCAAATGTTCTGAGTATTTGCAGATAGATGGGCTAAAGGCCAGTGTGTCAGCTTATCAGCATGTGTCTGTCTTCTACTTTCCTTTCCCTCCCTTGGGAAGCTGACACTTTGTGTTTCCCCCTGGACTATGACTTATTTAGATTCTCTCACTAGTTTAAATAAGTTTCTTTAATAGGGATGAGGGGACTTATTTTCCAGGTTTGGAATGAGATTCTTTTATCTTTTTTTGGTCTTTTTGAGACAGAGTCTTCCTGTAGACCCAGCTGGCCTGGAATTCTCTATGTAGATCAGGCTGGCATTGAGCTCATAGAGATCCACCTGCCTCTGTCTCCAGAGTGCTGGGATCAAAGGCAAGAGCCACCATGCTTGGCTCCTAGCTTTCATTTTAAGTAAGAAGATAAGATTTAGGGCTGGATGTACAGCCCAGTGATACAATGCTTGCCTAACATCTGGGTTCCATTTCTAGGATGGGGGGGATTTTAGGTGTTTGAAGCTCTAGGATGTACATACAATTTTCTTTAAAGTTTTCTGCTAGGCATTCAGGTTATAGTATATACATCTGACTGTTCCTTTTGGCCCACAACCCTTACCATTGAATTGAGTCAATACAGTCAGTTACCATTTAAGGTTAACATGAAATGCTGAAGACCTTGGAGGTATTATGAGGAAGAGTGGAAAAACACAGACACCTGATTAATTCTCTCCAGTTCAGTGCTGATGCTCTGAGCTGTGAGTCCCTCTTCCTGGCAAACAGTGAGAATGAAAAGAGGCAGGGATCCTGACTGTTCATTTATCACCTCACAGCTCTCCATCAACAGGAGGCCTTCTTTATCTTATTTAACCTCTCAGCTGAGGAGGATTTGCCAGGATTTGCCATTCACTTGTTGCTCTTTCCAGTCAAGTCTTGATTATTCGTGTATTAGAGAAAAGTATTAATGTGAATAATAGAAGACTGGCCCACCTTGGCCTCTTTTCTCTGCCACTGCGGCAGCCCGAGAACCGCAAACATCTATGGAAAAAGGTAAGGAGGCTGAGACAAGCTGGGGTGGACCACGCAAATTAATGTTGGTGTTTTATTCCTTTTTTGTTCCTTCTTTTGAAATGCTCCCTGTTTGAGTTCTATTTTCTTGTAACTGTAGGAGACTGCTGGTCAAGTAATGTTAATTTGCCTGCTTAAAGTCAAAATAGGGATTAAACAACAACAACAAAACTAAAAGGAGGACAAATTGATTAGGATGCTGGTTCCCTCTCACCTGTTGCATCTGTCCTTGGTTAGCTTTGTTAGTGTCCAACGTTGGTGTCTTGCCCTTAGTGATTATTCTCAATCTAGGATTTGGGGCTCAACTGGCTAAAATATTCACAAGCTGTGTTTGTCAAATGTATATAGCCCTTACTCACTGGCCTCAGAGACACCTTAGGTGTTTATTAAAAATGCCAGTTCTTGAGTTCTAATGCATACCAGTTGAGTCCAGGTATGAGAATGGCAGGTTGGGAGTTAGGGACACTGATCGAAAAATATGTTTGTTTGTTTGTTTTTTAAAAAACAGTATTATTCTGTAGTCTACCCTGACCTGAATGCAGCCCTGGACTTAGGGCAACTCTCCCTCTGCCTTCTGAGTGTAGAGCTTGTAGGCACATGTCATTCTGCTTGCTAGGTATATGACTTCTAATCTATACTTCTCCAAGTCATAAGTATGCACACTCAATTTTGAAAAAATTTTTTATTGATTCTTTGATCATATTTAAAGCCCTCTAGTCTCAGATCCATCCCCACCTCCCTATGCCCATACTTTGTGTCCTTTATTTTTACAAAAGCCTATGGAATCCAATTGGTGTGGGGTCCATCTCCTGGAGCCTGGTCAGCCTACTCAGAGTCACAGTCTTAAAGAAAACTAACTCTCTGTTTCATAGCAGCTATTAATTACCATTAGTTCCTCAGCTAGGGTTGGTGCTCCTTGTCCACTGCCCCCCCTCCATGCTGGGATTTTGTTTGACTTGGGCTTGCTCAGGTCGTGTGCATGCTTTCATTACTGCTATGGGTTCATATTTTGGAGAAGAACCACCTGAAGATGATTGGGAGGATGGTTCTTTGAAATGAACTATCATGCTACCTCTGTGTCATTTACTATTGGTATTTGGAGTAGGGAGAAAAAAAATGGAGACATTTCAGGTGGCAGAGGAAGTTGATAGGGATTTTTAATGAAAGGAAAGTGGAGAACAAAGAGCAGCTTCTGCCCAAGGTTAGATGGCACATAGCACTCTCATCTCTTCTCAATTAATGCTTGAATAATTGAGAGTTGATTGGGCAAGGATGCAGGAAGACCGTGTAAGTTACAAATTTGGCTGGCATCCATGCTGCCTTCTAAAGACAACATCCTCTTGTCTGTTTCTATGTTGTCTTTATTTAGAGTGAAAATACCCAGTAACTCCTAACATATTTGGAGGGTTTGTGGTAATTCAAATACATAGTAGGCACTGTATAATGCTATTTAATGGTTGTGTACTAAATATAATCCTGTGAATCCACATGAGGATTTTGTGTTTATTTTAAGAGACTGGTTGTAGTGTTCATTCTTTTGTTCAAATACTGTCTCTGTGGAGCAAAGCGAGGTCCTGTGTTTCATTGCTTTCCAGGCATTCCCCAACAACTGTTGAATGGATTTGCTTCAGAAAGCTTCTTTGGAAGTCTGTTTAGAATTCAGATTGCACTTTCTCTTGGACACAATATTCTTCTGGTGGGTCAGGTTCCCAGACCAGCCTGCAAAAACCTATTTAATATGAAATGAAGCACAAGGATAGACCCCAGCTACTAATCAGAGTTCCCAAATGTGTTTTTAATTGAGGGAAGGACCAGCATTTAGCACTGTGACTATAGACACACACCCCAGCTTTACTCTGAGCAGAACCATATGACTTTATTGATGGACAGAACAATTTCAACTCTTTCGTATGGCCTCTTCGGCTTTGTATGATCTGGCAGCTGCCCAGCTCACAAGTATCATTTCTTACCATATCTCCTTGTCATTGCATTGTATCCAGGTTAAAAGACTACTTTGTCTCCTTGAATGTGTCTTTATAACCTATGGATCATTTAAGCTTTTATCTTCTCCTGGAACTTTCTCTCTTATACTGCCCTCTAAAGGGTGCCTGTTCTTTAGGCTTTCAGTTTTTATTATACTGTGTTTTTACATGCTTTAGGTAATTTCTCTTAGACTGAACTCTCCACAAAAGTAAATACCTTGTCTACTCCTTGGTTCATTATTGCTTCTTCTTAGCACGGTGTCTGGCAGGTAGCTGTGGCAGGCGAATGAATATCTGATCCAGAGGATTTCAACCTTTTCTACATGCCATATATAATGAATGAGCTTCATGTCCTCAACGACTTAAGTGGCAGCATACATCAATAAGATGATATTTAGGTTATACAGAGTATCCAACTGTCCTAGCTCTGATTCAAGCCTTTTCTCTCTGCCTCAAAGAAACTTATGTAAATGCAAGTGAGAAAGATTGTTATCATCATACAAATGAGTGTGTATGTTGATAAATCTCAAACAATTGCTTTACTGTTCATAATAAACATGAATCACAGGTAACTTGCTTTGCTTTTCACCAGATGAGACATTCCCACATGTTGGTAAACTGTGTTGAGACTACCAATCTGATTTAATCTGTGAGCTCTGAGATTTCAAGAGGGTAGCAAGTCCATTCAGGCATGTCCAGTCTGCTCCCTCCCCAGAATAGCTATGAAGGTGGCCCATAAAATTGGAAACTTACTTAAAATAGTATGAGATTTTTTTGTGTGGTTTGGGGGATGGAACCTAGGACCTTTTGAGACAAGGGAAACATTTTTGTTTTTGTAAATTTGTTGTGCATTTCTCATATGTGAACTTTGTAGATGCCATAATGTCAGAAGTTTGGATGCACCTGTAAGTTTAGTTACTCCCTGCTCTGAGATTAGAATATGACTTCCAGTCATTGCATTTCTTCCCCGACATATATGTTTCCATAAAGTCTGGGTGCACTGGAACCAACTAATCCATGTGTGTATGCTTAAGACAGTCTCTAATCACTTGACCGGGGTAATTACTGGTGATGGAAAGGGGCAAACAGGAACATACAGTCCTGCAGAAAAGTGCCTCTTGACATTTCATATTTGGATCATTTAATGCTAGATCCAGAGGAGAGTATTCTTTATACTAGCTCACCCAAGGCACTGCTTACAGAGTCTGCACATAGCACATGGCATTTCAGTATTTTGGGATTCCATATCTATAGAGAGTATAGAACATCATGACATGCTCAGTGGTATGCTTTGCTGACTTCACTCTGCTAGTATGCTGATAACAAACCTGGAATTTTCTTACCCGTATAGTATTTAATAAACATATGGTTTGATATATTTTATCACTCATATGAATAATGGCAGTGGTTTCATGTAGTTTTTATATAATCAAGATGAGGCTGTAGGTCATCAGTTTAGGGTTCTGCCTCAACTATTAAAAAATATATAATGCAAATCAGGCATGGTGGCAAAAACCTTTAGTCCCTTGAACTCTGTGAGTTCAAGGCCAGCCTTGTTCACATGGTGAGTTCCAGGCCAGCTGAGGCTAAAGGAAGTCCCTGTCTCAAAAACACTAGAACCCTGCCCCCCTAAAAAAAATACAAAAGAAAAAAACCTAATACAGGTTGATCATACCTAGTCTAAAGAGCTGAGATGTGAAAATTTGAGTACTGATGTGAAAAATAAAGAGGACATGAATGAGAATAAAATGGTAGGGGTGGAGAGGAGTGAGGGGGATCTGAATAAAGAAAAGATTATCCAAAATAATGCACTCTGCTCTTGCAGAGGATCTGTTCAATTCCCAGCACCCATGTCTGACAGCTGTCACCTGCCTGTAACTTCAGCTCTAGGGGAACCCAATGCCTCTGGCCTCCAAGGGCACCTGCATTCAATAGGTGTACACATTGACACATCAACACATAAACATTATAATTAAAAATAAAACAGATCTTTTAAAAGGTTGAGATTTGATGTTCACTTGGCAGCACGTGTTCTAAAACTGCAAGGATAGATTAACTTGGTTGTTATACAGGGAAGACAGGCAGACCAGCAAGGTGACTCAGCAGGTAATAGAATTTGCTATGCAAACCTGGAACATGAGGTTGGTCTCTGGAACCCACATAGACGTGGAAAGAGAGAGCAAACTCCACGAAGTTGTCCAGTGACCTCCACACGTGCACGGATGACCTCCATATATGCACAGATGACCTCCACACATGCATGGTGGCACATGTGCCCTCCACCCATCATGTATACACACACAATTAATAAACATAAATAAATATTTTTTTAAAGGGTGACAGGAAAACCAGTCAAGCCTTTCATGTTTTAAATTCATTCTGTAAAGGACTGGAAGAGTTTTAAGATATGCAATCACAAAGGAATGATAAATTTTTAAAGGGATGAAAATGCTAATTACCCTGATTTCACCTTTACATACTGTATACACATTGAATTATTATATTCCACCCCATAAATATGTATATTTAAAATATCTTTGAATGAGGAAAACAAATATACACCAAGAAAGAATGTTCAAAATTTTGGAATATTTTGATTTTAGAATTAGGGATGCTTATCCACTAAAATCACTGCAAGTATTCCGAAATTTGAAAAATGTATATATCTGAACTACTTGTGGTCACTTACATTTTAGGTAAGATATACTCAATCTGTGCCTTGAATACTTGTTGCCAAATGTTGTTTGTTTTCTCATCAAGTCATAGGATTTTTCCCTGTTCAGAATAGAATTTGCCAGACAGCTAGACAGCATACAACCTAATGAGTGACCTTAGTAGAGTTCAAAGGCATTTAAGAAGAAGACGACCCACATGAAGAAAGGAAGTTGCAGTAGCCCGTGAAAGAAAAAGGGAGGGCTATGCTCTTGGAGGTGTGTACCTGGGACTGAGACAGAGTTGGGTTCCTGGGGATGGATTTGTGGCTGGCTGGGTGATGATGTAGGTCCTTACTCTACCTGGTTTACAGTAAGACCCACATCTCTCATACTACTCTTTAGTGATGAAAATATCTATAAGCCGTAAAGCCAACATTAAGAGATTGTGAGAGCTGAGCATCTCCTTCCCTGGCCTCACAAATACCTTTGAGGCTGGTTGGACAACAGCATAATAAAGAAGAGTATCCTTCAATGCTCCCAAGTAGAGGTAGTACATGTCTGTGTATGTCTTTGGACCAGAAACAGTTCGCTTGACCACAGGCTTGCCTCTGTGCCTGTTCCTTAATGCCACCATGAAGCACCTCTCATGTGTCTCTCTGGGTCAAAGGAACACAGTGAGTCCGAAGAAGATCCTCTTATGCTCACACATTTCCTTCCCTCTCGTGATAGCCAAACCACTGACCTCTGGTTCATTTGCATCCATCTCAGTTTCTCCTCATAACATGGCACAGTGAATTTTGGTGTTAGGTACAGCCAAAAGCTACCCATTGTGAAGCAAATGTGGACAGTGCTGTAATTTGAGATAATTTACAGAAAAGAGCCTTTCTGATACAAAAGGGCTCTTTTTTTTCCCTTTTCTTTCTTCTTTTTTTTTTTTCATTTATGCCTCATTATTTTTTCTTCAATTTCAGCCCATCACTGGCTGGATTTTCCTTTTGATGTCTGCTTGCTAGAATAGTCCCTGCTTAGAAAAAAGGAAAAAAAAGAAGAAAAGGCCAACTCCCTGGCTTTCAATTTGCAGCATGCCCACCCAGCCCTCTCATCCACCTCAGTTTTTCCCTAGGTAGGAACAAAAGCCAAGCTCCAGGATCAGGCCACAGATGGAGGAAGAACCCTTTTTTAAAACCCTAAGCACATATGGATTTCATGTTTCATTGTCATCCTGCCTCACAACTGGGTCAGGTACAAGGGCTGGAGTGTGTGTGTGTGTGAAAGTGGGAGTGGGAAGAGAAACAGATGGTTAGCTCCTTAAAGCTAACATTCCTATTTTTTTAAAGAAGTGCAATTAGGAAGAGAATAGGTTTTTAAGGTTTTAGTTGGCTAATTCTGGGTTGCTTTTAGCCTGTAGGGCATCTGTGTCAAGATACAGAGTTTGGAGGTAGAACAGAACTTACTAAGCTAATGTTGAACACTTTCTCACACGGGGTGTGGGGGGCTTTGTTCTCTGGTTTTCTTTCTTTTTTTTCAGCCACTGCTTGCATGCCTCTTTGCTTCCTCTAGCTGTAAATCGCGGAAGGTCTGTTTCTGTGTGCTTCCTGCTTATTTTCTTATAGATTTCATGGGTGTGCCTTTCTTTGGAGGGAATATACTGCTTTAATATTTTTTGTAAATAGTGCTTGAGACCGCTCGCTTTCTCTCTCTGAAGGTACTGGATAGTAGAGTGGTGGAATCACTGATTTGCAAATCTGGTGCTACACTGAAATCACCTTGTGGTACTTTGCAATATTGTTGCCCAGGCCTCGCTGATGAAGAAAGATGTTGAGGAGTACATCCCAGGATTATTGTTGTGTTTTAATTAAATTCCCTAAGTAATTCTCATGTGCACTCAGGATTTAGAACCACTAAATTGCACAGCAAATCTGAACAGCTGAGTTCCAAAGCTCTTTTGAGTTAGTCGAGAGAAAAATGATTAGGATCTTCTTCAGACAGGATCTCATGGTAGCCCACGTTGGCCTTGAAGCCATGGGCCTCTTGCCTCTGTCTCCTAACTGTTGTCATTACAGTTATGAGCTACCATGCCTGGCTCAGTTAACAGTTCTATACCTTAGTTTTACCAGTTAAGCAGACAAGACACCTGAAGCTTGGCAAATTCAAGTGGTACAATATGACCTGCTATCACAACTGGTACATCTGCAGAGAAACAACTTTCCTTCAGAAATATCTATCTATTGAGCAGGCATGACTCCAACAGTGGTTTATGATAGTGTCTTGGATTAAAATAAGTCTTTCTAATTCCTTGAAGAAGAGCTGTCTGTGTGGAGGAACAGCAGTTCTACTTTACTCAGCATGGTTTGGTTAGAACTTTCTAGATTAAAAATTTTTAATTGAATTTTTGTTTATTTCATAAAGAATATCTCAATCAATCTCAATCACCTTTATACCTTCCCTACTGGCACCCTCCCATAGCCCCGCACTGGAATTCATAAATCCTGTCATTTGTCTTAAGGTTTGTTGTGTCAAGTTAGTGTTCCTAAACATCCCCCAGTGCAAGTTCATCTACCCAGGTCCAGTCAGCCTATCTAGAGTCCTTAGGAAGATCAGCTCTTCCTCATCCAGCAGTAATTAGCTGCCAGGAGAATTTTCTAGATTTTTAAACCTGTTTCACCTTCTAGCCAACTCCTTTCTCATTCCATATTTTTTATTTATTTTTATTTTGTGTGTATGAGTGTTTTTCATGCATGTATGTAAGTGTTCTTATGTGTCCAGTGCCCATGGAGATCAGAAGTGTGTATCAGATCCCGTGGAACTGGAGTTATGGATGGTTGTTAGTCACTATGTGGGTGCTCGAAACCGAACCCGACTCTTCTGTAAGAGTACCCAGTGCTCTTAATGGTTGAACTGTCTCTCCAGCCCCTATTTTTTATTTTTATTTTTTGAGAGAAGTTCTCACACACCCATACCGGCCTTGAACTTGGTATATAGTCAAGAATGACCTTAAATTTCTGATTTTCCTGCCTCCACCTTTCCAGTGCTAGGATTACAGGTATGTGCCACTGCATGTGGTTATATGGTACTGGGTATGGAACACAGGATTTCATGTATGCTAGGCCAACTCTTTACTAATTGACCTATAATCCCAGCTCCTAGGAGCCAGAGTCATAATTTTTTCTGTTGACTTCTTATGGTGTTTTTAAAATAAAGTCAGCACCTGCCATGATCTGAACCTGAAGACACAAGAATGTAACACAAGACAAATACAAGCCCCAGAGCTAAGCAACAGAAGTATGTTTCTTTTCCTTTTGATTTTCCTTTCTTCATAAGCTAAACATTCCATATTTGTATCCCCCAAGTGAGATCATCCAGTAGTTTGTATATATATATATATATATTAATATATTAATGTCTTGGTCATCTTTCTCTTAGCTCAATCTCATTCTCAAGGATGTGTGGCGTGTAGGTTTTTAGTCATACAAAGGCACAGTTTTCTTCCCCTTTTTTCCAATGGTGGAAGACTTAAATTTTGTTTGTTTGTGAGGGCTTTGTGTTTAGGCACATTTCCTATGTAGTCTAGGTGAACTGGTAACTCATAGCCCCTCTCCTGCCACAGTTTCCTGGGGGCTGATATTGTATGAAAATAAAGCCAGGTCTCTTTGGGTTCTAAGTAGAACAGATCCATTTCACCTGGCACAGAAATGGATCTGCTCTACTTAGAGTGGTGATGCTTTAAAGATCCACGTGGTAGCATACTGTATGATCTCTAATTTGGTAGTTCATTTCCCCAGAAACTACCATTACGCATTTATTGGAAATCTTAAGAGATACCTGATGTATTAAAAAGCCATGAATATTCTAAAACATCTTTTAAAAATGTTTATGTGTATTTTGCATGAATGTATGTATGTGTATGATGTGCATAAAAATGACTATAGATGCCAAAAGAGGGCACTGGATTCCCTGGAACTGGAGTTCCACATATATGGTTGTTTGCCACCGTGTGGATGCTGGGAACTGAACCCAGGTCCTCTGCAAGAGCAGCCAATGCTATTAACCACTGAGCTATCTCTTCAGCCCCACATTCTTTATTCTTGTCAGCAGTTTTCACCTTTTCCAACAGACTTTCACCTGTTGAAGGGGGTTCCTACAAGGTAGGATAATTTTCACACTAGCTTTGTTGTTGATTTTGTCTACATAGCAGGTTTGAGGATGCATGAGATCTTGCCTGGAAGGAAGAAAGGAAAGAAGGGAGAGGAGGAGGGAGAAAGGAAGGAAAAGAAAAGTGCCTAAAGATGTGGAAAAACGTCTTTTCTTTGTCAATGCATTTTCCCACCCAGCACCTCTTGTCAAAATAACACACACACACACACACACACACACACACACACACACACACACTCCCTCCCTCCCTGATGTTGCTCTTAGTTACAGCTAGATTATTGGTCACAGATCTCTGCAAGCATCCATTGGCTAGCATGGCTGTGACCCTGACACAGTAGGTTGCCTTCCTGCAGGGAATTGAACACTGGTCCCTCCCTCCTATGGGTTTGCCTAGACTTGATTCCTTCAGAGTTCTCTTGAAACTTCAAGATAACCAGGTCATCTTGTTCTAAATGTTTTGTGGGGATTGAGGTCTAGACATCAGTACTGTCTCAAATGGGTCAGAGGAGAAAGACTTCCAACACTTCCCAAAGGGTTGAGTTTTCCCTTCCTTTCCTCTTTATTATGTTCCTAGCAGTTCTCTGGTGGAGGTATCCTGGGGAGCTTTTCTTTGCTTGTGGGTGTAGGGGACTGAACTTGGCCATCTGCAAAAGCAGTGCATACTCTTAATCCCTGAGCTATCTCTCCAGCTCCAGAGTCTCATTTTTATCAGCTTCCCAGAGATGTTATGTTCTCATGGGCTGAGCAGTAAACCATAATGATGAGAGAGAGCACTGCATAGATATGGTAACACTGTGTACATCCTTTCTCATAGCAAGATTCCCAAAGCCTAATTATACAGGACAGATTGTTTTATAATCACAAATCACTTGAAAGGTCCCGTGGGAAAGTCCATTTAGTGATAGATAGACTGTAGAGAACTGTTGCCTTTTTGTTTGTCAATCACACCATTGTTGTATGACCTGAATATATGTCTTCTCCTTTCTCCATAGCTGCAGATACATCAATAATAACTGTTGAGTGCTCCTGTTTTTTAATTCCTTGTGAAAACTGTAGTACCAATATATTTTTCTAGAGTTTTTTTTTCCAAATATATTGAAACAAGGTCTCACTATGTTGCTCAAGCTGGTGATGAGCTCCCTAAATCACACAGTTACTGATCTGGTGCCCTAGATCCTCCTGGCTCAGACTTCGAGTGCTGGAATCACAGGTTTATATCTCAATGCCCAGGTTATCTTCTTGCCAAGGTAATATTGTTACAGCCATTTTGTCATCACGTGTTCTTTTTGACTTTATTCCAAAATTCTAGGTCTGTTTCCAAGCAGGGCCGCCATGAACGGCTATGCACTACACAACCCTAGGAGAGGGTGCCATTCACATGGACTATAATTGAATGGCGCCACTAGGGTTGTGCAGCGCACAACCTACACAGCTATACTCGGCGGCCCTGAGTAATGTATTAGTGTTGTCTTCATCGAGAGTGTGGTTTATGGAGAAATAGAGGGTGTTAGTTTGGAAGTGTTCTCAGGGGTCTGAAGCAGTAAGCCATTGTTGTGATCACGAAGAGAAAAAGGAGGTGGAGTTATGGTTGGGGATGGGATATTTTCTGGTGGAGGCAGCCATCATATAGATATGCTTACCTGTGTTCTTTCAGTCAATGTTTTGGAAGAGCAGGAAAGTGTTGGTAAAAGGGAGCACTGGACCTGGGTCATGTGAGAGAAGCTGGATAGAAATATGTGAAGTAGGCAAGAAGGAATCCTAGTTGGGAGAAATAGTGGAAGGAGTGATAAAGGTTGGCAACTGTGGGGGTATATGGGTAATGATGAATGATTTTTCTTTGCTGCACAGAAATGCATGTAGAAGAGAATGGGGAGCAGTATAACTTGTTAAGTGCCAAGTAATGATGGAGATAACGTGATTGCTAAATGAAGGCCTTTGCCTTCATTCATTAAGTAATGAGCAGTTATCCAAAGCTTATGGGTTTTAGAAACAATTTTATTGAGATATAAATCATGTCCTCTATAATTTAAATTTTATTTAAAGTCTATGATTGAGAACTCAGTGTGGTGGTGCATGCTTTCAACCCTTAGTACTTGGAAGGTTGAGGCAGGAGGCCTGAGAGTTTGGGGCAGTTACATAATGAGACTTTGTCTCAAAGAAAAATAAATGAATGACTAAAGTTTATTACTGAATGATTTTTATTTTATGTGTATGAATGTAATGCCTGCATGTCTATAGGTACACCCATGTCGTGCACTGCCCGTGGAGGTCAGAAGAGGGTGTTGGATCCCCTGGAACTGGAGTTACAAATGGTTGTTAATTGCCATGTGGATGCTGGGACTCGAACTCAGGTCCTCTGCAAGAGGAGTCAGCGCTCTTAACTGCTGAGCCCTCTCTCTCTCCAGCCCCAAGATTATGATTGAATGATTTTTAACATATGAATATGTAGCCATAGCTGTAGACAGATTTAGAACATTTCATCACCCCAAAAACAAATTCCATGCCATTTAGCTCTCAACCCTCTACCTTTCCTTCATCCCCTGTTCTGAATGACTAGTTACTTTTTATCTATATATTTGCCTTTTCTAGACATTTCATATAAATACAGTTATAACATGTGATCTTTATTGAGAGGCCTTTTTCACACTGTGTGCATGTGTGCATGTAATTACTTTTTTTTCCAGTGCTAAGAATCAAACTTGGTCCCATGCATGCTAGGCACGCATGCTTACTGAACTTCACTCCCAGCCCCTAGTATGAAGTTGTTGAGGTTCACTCACATTGTAGCATGTACATTGGTACTTCACTCCTTTTAAGGTCCAAATAACATTCCCTGGTATTAACATAGCAACTTTTATGTATCTTTTTGCTTTTTGATGATCATTGTGGTTGATGCTTTTATCTCTTATGAATAATGGTCTTAGAACATATGTGTGTCAATCCTTCCCTTCCATCTTGTGTGAGGTAGAGATTCTTGTCATTCCCTGCAACTTAGGTTAGCTGGCCTGCAAATGTCTGTGGATTCTCCTTTCTCCATTTCTTATTATGTGTACTGTGACTGCAAGCACATGGTTCTGCCTCTAGCTTTGTGTGGGTTCTAGGGATCTGAGCTTATTTCCTCACAATTGGCAGATTCTTTATCCACTGAACCATCTCCCCAGCCCTAAAAATACTTTTAAAATTGTAGCCATGCCATTGGGTCTGGAATATTTCATCACGTTGTGTTTGATCTGCATTTCTCTGATGTCTAATGATGTTGAACATCTTTGCATGTCTGTATCGACCATTTGAATATTTTCATTGGAGAAATGTCTATTTAAACAGCCTATTTTCTGTTTTAGATTTATTTTATTTTACTTTTACAATATTTTATTTATTTATAAGCATGAGTTTTATTTTATGTGTGTGAGTGTATTTATGTAAGTGCACACCGTATGTATGCAATGTCTGTGGAAGCCAGGAGAGAGCATTGGATCCCCTAGGAACTAAACCAAACTGCTGTTCTCTGCAAGGACAGCCAGTGCTCTTAACCTCTGAGCCATCTCTCTAGCGCCTACCTTTTACTTTTTTTGATACAGTGTCACAATATGTAGCTCAGGCTCGCTTCAAACTCACTTAATAGTGAGTTAATGCCCAGCCTGGGCTCTAACTTGGGATCCTGCCTCAGCTTCCTTAGTGCTGGCATTATTGACATAAATCACCATGCTGAGCTCTTAGCTTACTTTTAAAATTGGGTTTTCTCTTTTTTAAAAACAAAAAAGAAAAATTATATTTATTTGCTGGGCATGGTCAGATCTCTGTGTCGTCCAGGCTAGCCTGGTCTACATAGCAAGTTCCAGGCCAACCAGGGCTACATAGTGAGATCCTGTCTCAAAAATAGTTTTTATAATATTTATTTATTTACTTATTTGTGTGTTTTAATGTATGTGCTTGTGCTTGCAAGCACACATGCCGTTGTACCCATGTAGAGATCAGAAGACAACTTGTAGAGTCAGTTCCCTCCTTTCAACATGTGGGTCCTGGGAACTGAACTCAAGTCATAAGGCTTGATGGCAAGAATCTTTACCTACTGAGCCATCTTATTGATCTGTTGTTTTTTGATTGTTGTTTTATTTATTTGTAAAAGGATCTTCTTGTAACCTCAGCTGGCTTGGACCTTGCTAGTGTAGACCAGACTGTCCGTGATCTCTTAGAAATCCTCCTGCCTCTGCCTTCTAAGCACTGGTATTAAAGATTTGCACCAGTGCATCTGACTTTAATTGTTGAGTTTTGAAAGTCATTTATATATCTGGCTACTAGATCATTATCAGATACACGGCTTGTAGCATTATTTCTCCTTTCTTTGAACTGTCTACTCCCTTTTTCAGTATCCCTTGAAGCACAAAATATTAAATTTTTATAAAGTCCAATTCTCACTCTCATTCTAATTCCTCTCAGCTCCCTGTATCCCCTCCCTACTTAATGTCCTCTTTTCTAATAACTCACTGAGTCCAGTTAGTGCTGCTTGTTTGCTCATGGGTGTGGGGTCATCCATTGGAATATGGACACTCTACCAGGAGCCAGACCTTTGAAGAAAATGTCTCTTCCCTCCCCCAGCAACAATCAAGTACCAGTAGTTCCTTAGCGAGAGGCGGTGCTCCAGGTCCCTCCTCCTGGAGCCTGTGTTTGTCCTGTCCTTACTTTGTCAAGTCCAAGTTATAAAGATTTATTCCTGTGTTTTTCCTGCATTTTATAGTTCTGCTCCTACAGTCGGGTCTTTGAATTTTTTAAAATTTATTTTCTGTGTGTGCGTGTTCTGCTTGCATGCAGGCAAGTACACTTGTGTGTGCAATGCCCATGGAGGCCAGAAGAGGGTGTCTGATTTTCTGGAACCAGAGCTTCAGACAGATGTTAGCCACCATGTGGGTGCTGAGAACTAAACCTGGGTCTTCTGGAAGAAATTATTTTACATATGGATAACCAGTTGACCCAACATTATTTGCTAAAGCAAGTATTTTTCCACCTTTGAATGGTCTTGTCACCCATTTGAAAGTCAGTTGAGAGATTTGATTTCCTTTTTATTATTTATTGTTTTTATTTTGTGTATGAGTGTATTGCTTGCATGTGTGTAAGTGCACCCTTGTTGTGCAGTGCCCACAGAAGTCAGAAGAGGGTGTTGAATTCCTTGGAACAGGAGTTATGGATAGTTGTTAGCCACCATGTGGGTTCTAGGAATAGAACCCAGGTCCTCTGCAAAAGCAGTCAGTGCCACTGAGCCATCTCTCCAGCCTGAGAATTGATTCCTATATTGTCAGTTCTGTTTCGTTGTCTATATGTCTGTCATAGATGCTGGTACCATACTGCCTTGGTATGGGGTCGCAGCACTCGGGACCAGCCCGAGTGGGGATGGGGGTGAGTAGACGCAGAGTCAAGCTACAGACTCGGGGAGATGGATGGGAAGCAGGCCAAGCCTGTGGCACCACCAACTCGTTTATTGAATAGGTACAGAAGCTCTTATAGGTCTGGATAGCCAATGACCTTATGGGGTGGGGTCCCAAATACAGCCAATAGTAAGTTTCTCCTCAGGTTCTTTCCAGGTGCTTGTCTCACGACTAGCCAGAGCAGAATGCCACACCCACAGGAGCCATTCCTCTATTCCTCCTAGCAGGTGGCCTGACTAGGCCCACATTGCTTTATGCCCAACACCTTGGTCCCCATTGCTTTGGGTGGAAATTTGAAGTCAGGCTTTATGAGTCTTGCTCTTATTTTCAAAGTTATTTTGGCTATAACAGGATTCCTTATATTATATGAATTTCAGAATCAGCCTGTCACTTTCTGCAGTCCCTGGGATTGTGATAAGGACTTCAGTAACTCTGCTCCTGAAATTTTTAGGGACTATAACATTATCCAACACTGTTTTAAGAGTAGGAACATGGCCATACTGTATGAACTAGAGTAAAGAGGGAGAGGGGTTGAAGATATGGATGTTATAAGAGAGAAACTGTTCTAGCAGGTTAAGTAAATGATATAGATACATCTAGGGAAGGATAGAGATGAAGATCCCAGACACAGTGCAAAGGGAGTGGCAAGATACAGCACCTAGGAAGTGACTTCATGTGGGAATTCATTTCAGAAGGATGGAAGGCAGCAAAGATAGCACTGAGGTTTGAAAAGAAGCCAACTGATGATTGGCTCGCAGTGCCCTCTTTTAATTTTGTTGCTAGAAAATTGTGATTTACAGAATTGTGACTTACAGAAGGGCTGTGAAGAAGCAGACAGTAGTCCTTAGCGCTTCTAAGTGTTAGCAACTTGAATCATAATAGTATGTCAACATAGTTCATGTTGGTACAATATTAGTAATTATACCTTTTTTTCAGATCCTACCACTGTTTCCATGAACCTCCTTTTGCTGCTCCAGTATTCAGTCCAAAGTTCCATATTTGCCTTGACTTGTGCTGTTTCATTAGTCTCCTAACCCGTGACGGCTCCTCGGTCTCTTTCATCACTCTAACAGTTTTGAAGAGTGCTGGTCACTTTTTTGTGGCAAATGGGTTTATCTGATGTCTTCCATGTTTAGACCATGTTGCATAATTTGAGCCAAATTACCATGAAAATGACATGTTTTTCTCTGTTATATCAGGGGATACAAGATGACATGTCTTGTTAATGATAAGCTAAATGTGATCGACTGCTTAGGGTGATATCTATCATGTTTCTCCATCTTAAATGACTATTTTAGGAGTGATAGTACTTAATGTACTTATTAATTACTGCATCTATCAGTGCTTCTTGCCTGCAAAAGTTACCACTGCAGTGTTTGCCGGTTGGCAATATTTTGCTTTTCTTATTTCCTCTACCTTTCTCAGTTGGAATTCTGCCATATGGGAGAATGTGCTCTTCTCTCCCATTTTTTGAAGTCTAGCAGAGAGGCCAAAAGTTAAGGGAAGGACACAGGTTCACATTTATGCATGTGAGATTTCAGGGACCTATTTGACATCCACATGAAAATGTCTAGAAAATATTTGATATATTCATGGAAACAGCAGTTGAAGCCATGATACCTCAGCTAAATGCGGCTATTCTTTCCATTTTAGAAATGCAGAAACGGGTTCAGGAAAAAAAAAAAGCTGGCAAAGAAGGCATTAGGAGGCCACGCTCATGATGGCCTTGATTTTACTGCTATGGGCTTGTTCAGTGGCTCACCAGTGGCAGTTTGAGATTTGGTAGGAAGGAAGCATTGATAATCAGATCCTAGCTCTCAATTTACTTTGTCACTATGCAACTGTGTATCATAGTAGTCATTTAATATCACAAATTAAAAGAAATCCAAGAACATGGTGAGTTCTCCAGGCTCCTGGAGAAAAGAGAAGGAAGGGGTGTTGTTTAGAGTTATTGGAGAAGGCTTTGTGGAAGAAATAAAATGTGCCATGTGCTTGGGAGGTATTTGCAGCATAAGGACAAGAGAAAAATATTCAATAAAGATGATGTTCTCCATAGGTTACACTTACTTTATTCCTTATGGTATGCCATGCACTGAACTCCTTACATCCAGCATTCAATTCTCACATCTACCCTGTGAGATAGTACCACTGTAATCCCCATTTTACACATGAGGAAATAAATCCTAAGTGGGAAAGTATTTTCTCCCCATAGACAACTGGACAAGGGAAGCCAAGTCTTACATCAGAGCGTTATTAAGGTAAGCATTGAATTAGAGCAAATGTACATTGAAGTGCAAATTTAATGTGAGCTGATTTAGTTCACCCTAACAATAGATTTTCAATAGAAATCATATCTGGGGCTGGAGAGATGACTTAGTGGTTAAGAGCGCTCTCTGCTCTTGCAGAAGACCTGGGTTTGATTCCTAGCACCCTCGTACACTGTGGCTAATACCCATCAGTAACTCCAGTTCTAGGGGATCCAACACCCTCTTCTGATCTCAAAGTTTGCCACTTTGACCAGAGTACAAGGTTTATGAGCCTGGGAGTGGCCACTTGTATTTTTTTTGAGTGTGGACATTATTTCCAAACGTGCCTTGTACTTCTCTGTATTATACATAGCATTGATTGACTAACCCTATTCTTTGTTAGGGGTCATTCAAGCAGATTACAATCTGGTCTTTGTTGTCTATGATTTTAAAACTTATTTCGAATTAGGCACTTTTATTTTCTCTTTAAATTCTTCGGGGAAGCTTCTTTGTAAGCTCCTTATATAGACAAAAATGGTAAATTGTCAGAAAGAGGTAATTCAATAGCTGATTGGCGGATTGAGGAATAACATTGAACCGTGGAGTATATATAGGTAAGGTTTCCCAAAGAATTGATACTTAGTTCTGCATTTGAACAGTAAATAAAAGCTAGCCACAAGAGGAAAAGGTAGAGGGGCGGGCCATTCTGGAATAGTAAATAGACTACCAACTACAGCACAAAAATATGCTTTAAAAATAGCCATTTGTACTTACAGACATATGGACAATATTTTACTCAACATTAGCCCCTTGATAATATAGTATAACATCTAATGATATAGCATTTGCATTGTATCAGGTGCTATAAGTAATCTAGAAATCATTCCATGTATGTGAGAGGACATATATAGGTGATATGTAAATACCATGACATTTTATATAAGGGAGTTGAGCATCCAAACAGTTTGCTATCTGAAAGGTTCTTGGAACCAATCCTCCATAGAAAGAGAAGCATGATTATGTTCCCTTGGAAGAACTAAAATGTTTCCTATAATTATGCACTAAGTGAATGGTAAAGGAGCTGAAAATGAGGAACTTTCATGTGCAGCAGAAGGATATTGGCTGAGTAAATTGTTTGCATGTAAATGAGTAAGATGAAGCTGTTAGAAATGAGGATGTAGTGGTACACAGAGTCGCAAATGGTATGCTCAGGATACAGTTGGCCTAATGCATGTTTGGAAGATAGATGGAGCCTCCCGAACAGAGGCCCTTATCTGTCATGCATAGGAACTTGGGCTTTTTCTTTAGGTAGTGGCCAGCCATGTAGGGATTTAAAATGGCATAGCAAAGTTGAATTTTAAATAGATCCTTCTGGCAGCAGTGTGTCTTATGGTAGTGCATGGGGAAGAGATTGTCACAGTGGTCTAGAAAGAAATGATGAGGGTTCAAAGGTATGGACACTAGTGAGCAGTGCTTCAGGATAGACTTTGAGCAACTCAGCAATTTGATGTTTCTTTGGTAAGTGATGATCATAATCACTTGTCCTTAGGAACCCACAGATATCTGAGTATCCTTCTAGGACGTGAAGCTACAAGAGTTATGGTCAGAGGACTGATTGATTGTGTCCTAGGTCAGTCAGTCTCCTGTACCTCTCATTCTCCACTTCTGTTTCATTTAGTTCATCCATGTCTCTTCACTGCTTGACCTGCCTGGCTGCTTATTTGGGATAGTCTGTTGTGAACTTAGGTCTGATCTGACTGTAGAAAGGAATGGGAAGGAGGATCAATGATGGCTCAAAGGTTGGATGGAGAGGTGGGAATCTAGATCCAGAGTGGTTCTGAGGTAGTAGGTAACGAAGACATGAGGTAGGTGATTAGAAGGAGTGGAGGGAGCTTACTGTCTTTTTTTGGACAGTAGCTATAACAAACTTGAGTTTTGTAAGGATTTCAGAATCACATGTATCTGCCAGACCGGTGGTTGAGATGGCTTGCATCTGGAATGAGCTTGTCTTGGGATTGAGGAATCTGTGTGTAATGTGGGGGTGATTTTTAAAAATTTTAATAAAAAAAACAAACAAAAGAACCAAAACCGAACAAAACAGACAAAAAAAAAGTGCCTATGAGGCCTGGTTTGTGAGTCTGAGGTGGCAAGTACGATGATTTAGGATTTTTATCAGAAATGTGTGAAAGCTTTTAACCTTCAGTTTCTTCATCTGTAAAATGGGGTGGAATTACATGGCCCCGCCCACACTTCCAGGAGATGGGATGGTGGCGCTCTTTGGTAGCATCATTTTGTCTACTCTCTGCTCATTCCCTTTGCTTAAGCCTGCAAGTTTGGAACATGGATAGAAAGAGCCAAGTGGGTGTTGGGATATGCTGGGAGTCTCATCTTCTTTGCTTACACTTCTAGGTGTTCTCTCCTAAGTCTCTTCCTGCTATGTCCAGTTCATCAACAAATCTAAAACACATGCTACCAAAATTTGGAGGTGGTTGAATCCAATCAAAGAAGGAAACAAGGACACTTATGCCAAGGCTAAGGGTCCTAGGGCCTCTAGGTTAAGATGTTATTTTTATAATGGTCCATTGACTAATAACAGTTATCATTGCAATCTTAGCCTGACTGAGCAGAGATTCAACCTCAGAAATCTTTGGGGTTGCTGAAGGAGGCTACAGGTTCCTAGAAATGGAATGTGATAGAGTTCCTATTCTATTCTGTTCTATTCTATGTGGTTTAACAATTGCTTAAAAAAGGATTCCTGCTATCCTAGTTGATGGACAAAGACAGATAAGGTTAGAAAGGCCAAAATGTCAATTAGAATGACATATACCCATGAAAGGAAATGTTGGCAACCTCATGCAGAATCGGGACTAAATTAACTGTTTCAAGGAGAGATGAGTGGGTGGGAACTGGGGACATGTTCCCTACATTAGCTTCTTGATCCTCAACCATAGGGCAGGTCAGAACCAGTAAAATGGAGGTATAGGGAAATTGGCCCCCAGGAATCTGCTTATGCCCACTTGGTTATGAATATAGAAAGGTCAGACTTAGCTGTGAGGCCTGTACTTTGTGGTTAGCATGTTACAAGTGTCTGGAATCACCAGCAGCCTTCCAAAGCTAGGACCTTTTAAAGGTGGTTGGGGCCCTGTCTCCTCTGTGTACTGTAGCTTCAGAATGTAGCCTGTGGGGGACCTGATGCTGGGTAACTATTTGCAACCTCCAACTTGGTCCTTTGCCTAAGGTAACTTTACTGCTGTGCTGGGGGTAAAGAATACCAGCTTTGTTCATTTCTTTTTTAGGCTGTTCCTGAGGGCTGGGTTACGGCATGGAGAAGAGTTAATATTTGCTTAGTTGAAATTCAAAGTACATAATTCTTATTCAAAACTAGTAGGCTCCAATATAGTTTAGAAATCGGAATCTTTAGTATTTTAGAAAGGCCATACAATGGATGGAATTTTCCATATATTTTCTGAGGGGGATCTGTGGCAGCATCTCACACAATGAAATAAATCCCATTTTTGTGGGGGAATATATGAAAATCCACCATTGGTAGAATAAATAAAGTGAGCCTTACCTTCATTCTAGGCATGTTTGGCTAAGAAATTAGCTTTGAAAAAGCATACATTTTTAGAGCTTTCTGGATTCAGGAATTACCAAGAAAGGATTATGAACCTGTAATTATCTTTGGGTTTGTACTTTTAATCAAATTGCTCCCCAGGGGAATGGCACAAGGTGGTAGTATGGTGTATGGCTCTTTCCTCAGAGGGGTCTCTGATGAGATATTGAAGGAGATAACCTCCCACTGGTGTTCCTTTAACATCCTGTCTCCTTTTCATACTCACTCCTTTCCTCTTAGCAGCGATTCTAGCTGACAAGCACGTGTCTTCTCTCTAGTACACTATTCTTCTCAGTGTAGACTCTAACAGAACAAAATGCTGAGGCACACACATTTACAAAGCCAACAAGCTCATAATGCAGAATATTATAGCTCTCAACGTGGCAGGGGCAGATGTCCGTGATTAAACCATAGTGTTGAATCAGTGTGCATAAAGGAACTTTGAAAACCTAACATTCAGGCTTTTGTTAAACCTTAATCTCATTGAATGTCTTTAATCACTGGAGTAGTTGAGTCTGAGAGCACATACCAAGCATATGAAGAAGCTACCAGGACTGGCTGACCTCATCCCTGGGGCTTTTGTTAAAAATACAGATTTTAGGACCTCAGGTTTTTGGAAATAGAATTCTTAATGTGAGAACCCAGGAAGCAAGTTTTGGAAGGTATGTTTTGTCCTTGATAACATTTGAGAACCAGTGTAGGCCAGAGAAGGCCAAATGGTTGCAAGTCTTCAGAAGCTGTAGTTCAGGCCTGTATTATACCCATGAGCAGGAATGTGATTGATCCCTTAAAATGACAAGATTCTTTTGGTTTGCTTTTTGACTTGCCAGGAGAACAAAATCTTAAAAATAATCTAGATAGACTTGTAGAAATAAATAAACAAATAAATAAATAATAAACAAACCCAAGTGGAGTTTAGCATCTGGGGATGGGAGTTTGATAAGGTTTCCAGAAAAATTTAGGATGCCCAGTTACATTCATATTTCAGATAACTAGTAAGCCACCTTTTAATAGAAATATACTCCATGCAACACTTAATGAGCTACTTACACTAAAATATTATGCATTGTTTCTCTGGAATTCAATTTAACTTTGTGTCCTGTATTTTCCTTGCTAAATTTGGCAGCTCTGGGTATTGATAAGCCCCCCTTCCTCTATGGGAGGCAAAGCAGATGGCATGTGTGAACATGTTCCATGCGCGGAATCTATTTTTATCTGTCCTGGGTTAAAGCTTCAAAGTCTGGCTACTTGTATCTTACTGAAATTGGAGCATTAAAAAATTGAGTGTCTCTATCCAGCTGGGTCTATCTCTGTCTGTATGTCTCTTTCTCAAACACATGTGCTTGCATGTGCAAACACAAATGTACGTTGATAAACTACCTGTTTGTCTTTTGACTATAACATCTTACAGACATACTAAATATGCAGATTTTATCTTTCTAATGTTTTCATCACATTTTTTGTTTAGCATTTTGGTTATTTTGGTTTTTATGTTTTTATTAAAGTAACACTGAGTCATTGTGCCCAATGTTTTGCTTGCTAACCATTCTTAATTCTTCAATTGCAGATCTTCCTTCTGGCCTGTCCTCCATGTCCGGGAGCTATTGTCATTTTCAAGTAAGAGAAAATTGTGTTTTGCTCCATTGCCGTTGCTATTAAGGCTGTTCTATTTATTTGATGACAGAGGACAATGTGCTGGTAACCCACTGGCCAAGTAATGTTTGGTCCTCTGGCCTTCCCCAAGGGATAAAAGTCTTTGATAATCCACTGAGCTAGAGAAATGCTGTGCATGGGCATGTGTCTGTTGTTGAGTCCTGGCAAATTCTATTGAACCAATCTTTGTGACTGATTATACAGCCAACTCAGGATGTCTTGGAAACACTCTGGCCTACTTAAGTTGCTCTTGATTGCTGTTGGGGTCCAGAGAACTGCAATCCTGTATAGTTCCTCTAGTCTAGTCTCCATTGAGACTGCAGTCTTTGTATTGAAGACCATTCATTGTTCCTGTATCTTAAAGTGCAAGATAAAGTAATGGGGATTATGGGGATTGAAGTCAAGGCCTTCCAAGCCCTGCTTGGGAAATGTACTACTACTGAGCCACATCTATGGATGCATAAATACCGATTTTCTTTAAAATATCAGTACACACAAATCCACTAATATACATTATAAACAAATTGAGTTTCTCTCAAGTTACTTCAATGAAGTTAGTCAGAGTCCTGGAACCCTCGTTTTTACCATGGGTTGTGATCATCTCACTCATCATACCTTTTATTGGAATTGCTAATGAGAAGGTAAATCACCTGAATTAATTTCATGTTTTTTCCCCTTTCCTGGCGCTGAGTTTGCAGCTATTCCAGCACAGTGAAATGGTCAGAGGGCGGGAACAGGAAGCAAAAAGCCTAACAGATGCTTGGACAGTTGGAAGTTGTGTAAATGGTTTTCTGATTTACTTACGACGTTAAGTGGTAGATAGGGGGGAAATACCCCATTTGCTATAGCAAACAGTTCTGTAAAATAGCCAGTTAATCTCTTGCCTTAGGTGAGTAACTGTCTTTTTGGTAAGGGGTAATGGATCCTGATTCTATTTTTTATGTGAACTGCTGCTAAGAGAAGGGGCTATTTAACCCCGTTTCTCTCCTCGCCTTTTCAAAATGAGCTCAATTATTCAGCATTATGTTTTAAAGGTAACTTTCATTGGTTTTATTTCATTAGGGTGAAAGCAACAATTTTCATCATGGAAAATACAGCACAAATATAAAGGAAAATAACCACCTGAATCCTATCCCCAAGAGAAAATTTTGCTTATTGCTTTTCTTTCTGATTTGTTTTGTTTATATAGGCAGAAATCATACTGTTTATTGGCGAGTTTTACTGTGTCCTTTCTAAATTTAACTTAATTCACTTATATTTTTATGTTCATGCGTAAATACATTAATATGATAACTGGGATTTGCACAGGGGTCCTTTTTTGGCTTGGCACCCCACTCGCTCATATCACCCCTGAGTATACCAACTGCTGTATATCCTTCCCTATTTTTTTCCATGTGTTTAGACATACTCAGGTACATTTTGGAACTTTCATTAATTGTTTAAAAATATTGATTTTTATATTTTTTGATACACCTTTTTCACTGAACTCATGGAAATGTATCAAAGTCTCTTGGTATAAAGTTGCAAAGTATTTCATGGACATGCAACAATTTATATTGGCATTTCCATATTAATGAACATTCACTTTAGTTTCTTTCCATAATGTTGAAGTAAACACCACTGTGCTTTCAATTCATAGATAGATACATACATACAAATGTTTGCATGATATATATGTTTGAGGGTTATAGGGTTTTTTAAAGATTTATTTTTTCAATGTATATTTTATTAACTTTTTGTGCATTTCATACAAAGTATCTTTTAAAAATATTTTATGTATTATTTTTATTTTATGTATATGAATGTATTGCTTGTATGTGCACCCCTGTCATGACATGCCCATGGAGGTCAGAATAGGATGTTGGATCCCCAGGAACAGGAGTTATGGACGGTTGTTAGCCACCATGTGGGTGCTGGGAACTGAACCCAGGTCCTCTGCAAGAGCAGCCAGTGCTCTTAACCACTGAGGCATCTCTCCGGTCCAATACAAAATTTCTCAATCATCTTTATATTCCGTTCCCCATCTATACTCCCACAACCACCCCCCCCACACTGAATTTCATGTATTCTGCCATATATGTTAAGGCCTAACAAATCAAGCTTGTGTTTCCAGATGTCCCTCAGTGCAAGTTCATCCAGTCAAGTCTAGTAGGCTTATTGAAAGTCTGTCCCTTAAAGAAGATCAACTCTCCCTCACACAGCAGTAATCAGCTGCCAATAGTTCTGCTAAGGTTGGGGCTCGCTGCCCATTTATCTTAGCAGATGTTGCTTTATTGAATAACAGAAGCTAGCTGTTTCATTTTGCTTTCGTTTTTGTATATAATCTATGACCTTATTCTTTCC
This sequence comes from Eospalax fontanierii, assembly GCA_035773235.1. Classification (NCBI taxonomy): domain Eukaryota; kingdom Metazoa; phylum Chordata; class Mammalia; order Rodentia; family Spalacidae; genus Eospalax; species Eospalax fontanierii. The sequence continues at coordinate 97,004,591 of CM069525.1, forward strand.
TTTACATCCCTGTTAAAGTACACGTTACATTTCTTTAGTAATTGGACAACCAAATGGATATGCTTGCTTGACTCCTTTTTAAACTGCAGTATAACTGCTTCTTTCCTGAGTGTGTATGTGTGTGTGTGTGTGTGTGTTCCCATCTAATGAAATTTACTCGTCTTTGGGTTTTCATATCATTTATTCTTTATCCTATGGGTGATTTCTGTTGTACTTAATTTGTGAAACATCTTTTATATTTTAGACATTGGATTTTTCAGCTTTCACCAATGCAGCTCTTTTCCAGATTTGTATATATTGACTTTGTTGATGATATTTTGCCATATCATTTTCCCTTTTTTATATCAAATGATTCTTTTTATATAATGTCAACATTTTCAGTTCTCTTTAAGATTTATTTTTATCAAAGATAGATGGCCAACGTACTAGAACAAATTCCCCTACTTTTCCCTGTAAACCGATAGATGTTTAATATACTTGGCTCCAGTTATTGAGTCTCTGTCCTGTTCATTGGTTTGTGTACCAAGATCACAATCACTTGATTACTTTACCTTAAAATTCTTCCAATGTTTCTTCAGCAATTTTTTCCTATTTGTACATTTTAAAGCTCACTTTCACTCAACACCCTTTTCCAGTGCTACTAGAATTCTAATTAGAATGACATTAAATTTGGATTTATATTTTAAAACTGTCATCATTCTTTTTAGTTAAGAAATTATGTTTTCCATCTCTTTGAATCTGGCTTTGTGTCTTTTAATTAGGTCTATTCTTTTCTTCTTATCTATTCTATGCTCTCCTTAAAACTTTTCTCAAGAGTTAATAGCTTTTTTCCTGCTAAGGCTGTAATATTTTCCCATTTCCATTGCTAAGTGCTGTTGGGATAGGATTATTGACTTTTAGGGATATTTATCTTACATCTAGCTGTTATACAGATTCATTTTTCTTTTATCTTTCCAATAGTTACATTAAGCATTCCATTTTTGTTGCATTTAGTAGAAATTCAAATAGCTAAATAAAATGCTGCTGATGGACTGCTCTGCCTAAATGAGATTTCAAATTGCAATGATTTTTTGTGTGTTCTTTTATATTTGCTGTTGATATTTGTCAATTTATTATGTTTAAAGAGTTCCCACTTTTTTGAGTTTCCACATTTTCTCAAGGAATTTTGTTTAAAAGAGCAGAATGGTTGTTATATTTTATCAAATAGTTTTTCCACATCTGTTGATCATGTGAGTTTTGTATTTCCTTGAAGTTTTCTTTTCTTTGGACCTGTTAGGCAAGTGCTGTACTATTAAGCTAGACTCCCTGCTCTCGTTTATGTTTTCAGCCCAGTGAGTTATATTGATAGAATTTCTGGTTTTTGAACTATTATTATATTATTAAAATAAGCCTACTGATCACAGTATGTTATTATCTTGGTATAGAGCTGAATTATATTTGTCAGCATTTTCTTTAGAACCATTCTTCAATATTCATGTGTGATATTGAAGTCATTCTTGTTTTCTTTTTAATTTCAGGATTAACCGTAGGATAAGTATGTAACACATACTATAGAAAATTTCTTCTTGCTTTCTAGCCTCTAATATTTCAATCACCCCTAGAAATAAGAGTACTATGTAGTCAACTACATTAAATTTATGGGAACAAATTTGAAAATATAGAATAAGTATATAACTTCCTAACAAATACAAATGACCAAAATTAACCCCAAAAGATTTTAATAGGCTGCTTACCATAGAAGACATAGGAAAGGTAATTATGACTCAACCCAATGAGAAAGGTACTAAGACCAGATGAGTTTTACAAGTAAGTTTCATCAGTCCTTCAAAGGACACTGAGCCATCTCACCAGTCTGTACATTTTGACTTCTTTAATTTTAATTTTCTGTTCTGATTTATCCAATTAATGATGTGTTTTCATAATTTTTTACAAAATTCTTTATAGTTTCAAGTTTTTGAGATAATTATATATACAATTACAATGATATAACATATGTAATGTATATAGTATAAATATGTGCTTGTGTGTGCATATATATGTTTGTATACATGTGTATAAAATCCTGCAGTATTATTATCATCTTTACCTTGACTTTTGTCACTTTTCATAATTCCCCGAATATTTATCCAAGTTACAATACACTCTCAATTTAATGGGTACATATTATTCCATAGTATGGAAATAAAATCTGCAGTGTCAACTTAAAAACTGGCATTTTAAAGGGGCTGGAGAGATGGCTCAGCAGTTAAGAGCATTTTCTGCTTTTGCAAAGGACCCAGGTTCAGTTCCCAGCACCCACATAGTGTCTGATTATCTCCAGTTCCAGGGGATTCGAAGCCATCTTCTGGTCTACTCATGCATGCTGACAAAACACTCATACATACAAAATAAAAATAAATTAAAAAAAAATCAGCATCTTCAGCTCAAGCATGGCAGTTTATGCTTATAACATTGCATTTGGAGTGAGGAGAACTGAGGTAGGAGACATAAATTCAAGGCCAACCTGACCTACACAGTGAAACTGTGTCTCAAATCAAACATATAATGCATATATATGTGTATACATTTTTTGATAGTAGACAGGTCAAAACAATACTTTCATTGCATGTTAACATAAGCTCTATACTGTACTACATTGCCTTAAATTACCTCAACTAATGGACTGCTCAAAGTGATGACATCACCATATATTAGTATTAGCACTATACTGTTTTCAAAGCACATTCTCTTAAATTACCTCAACGCATCCTTAAAATGTTATTGTGAACTATAGAACACAGTATCCACACTACCTGTAAGGTACTAGAGAGTTAAGAAACACCGAGTAACTTGGCTAACATTACCTAGGGGCAGAGACAGGATTCTCTTTCTTACTCATATATCTTTCCCGTTGACAGGATCATGCTTTGTACCTGTTCTAGTTTGCTGTCTGTTGCTGTGATAAAACACTGACAAAAACAAATTTGGCGAGGAAAGAGTTTAATTTAATTTTACAATTATCAGGTTATAATCTACCATCCAGTGAAGTCAGGCCAAGGACTCAAGGCTGGAACCTGGAGGCAGGAACAGAAACAGATCATGGAAGAATGCTGTTTTAGCGCTCCTGGCTTGCTCTGCTATACAGCCCAGGGATGGCACTGGCCACAGTGAGCTGGGCCTTTTTCTATAACAATCAACAATTAAGAAAATACATCATAGACATGCCCACAGGCCAGTCCAATGGAGGAACTTCCTCAACTGAGGTTCCTTCTTCCCTGGTGTCTCTAGTTTGTGTCAGGTTGACAAAAACTAATCAGCACTGTATACTAGGCTGGTCTCAAATTTGTGATTTTCTTATCTCCATCTCCCAAATGCTAGGATTATGGCATGCACCATTGTGTCCTGCTACTCTCCCACCCCTTTTCGAACTAAGATACATAATGAAGGTTACCATCATAGCTACCATGGTGGGAAACATTTAACATAGATTATCTCATCTAATTGTTTAAGGAAATATGTATGGAAATAGTATCCCTAGTTGGATCAAAGAAACTAAGGTTCAGAAAGTTGCAGTGTTGCAAGCAGTCAATACATGGCGCATATATAATTTTATCCAGAATCGTAATAATTATAGACCCTGTTTTTATAATCAGAACCTTGTATTGCTGAAGTGTTCATTGTTAAATGCATGAACATATGTTATTTAATGTAGTCCATACATATCTGTGTACGAAGATAGGCTCATTGACTAGCACTGCCTACCTGTTTCCTGCTTTCATCATTGGTCCTTTGCTGCCCTAGCCCTGCGGGAGTTTGCCAGCTTCCCAGCTAAGCAGGGGTTGGCATGCTCTTCATGAAGACCTGACCAGTCACTGCAGAAAAGGGGTTAGAGTATATAGAGAAGGCTGTCTGCCCCATGCTGGGCTGGGGCTGGCAGTTCTTTCAGGGGTGGAGAGGGGGCAGGATTATCTATAGTGTTCCCATGGTGTGTTTCACAAGGGAGAATAACAGTTTGCCAGCACATAACAATGACAGTTGGCTGGGTCATGGACTTTCATTTATGTGCACCTCAGTCGACAGGCTATTTGCTAAGTGATGCTGCTGTAGCCTGCTGCTAGAAAGGCCATGTCAGCAGAAACCATGCATCCAGGATGTAGAGCCAGAATTGGCATGATTTCCACTTGGCCCACCCCCACAGCAACCTTGAACACGGCGCTCTTGTGATCTCTAATCTTGCCAACTCCTGGAATTCCAGCCTCCTGGCAGCCTTCTGCTTCTGAAGGCCCCTTATCCTTCGTGTTTCTGGCCTTCCTTTCTCTATGGTTGCTCAGATAGCAGCCGCAGAGTTGTTTGCTGTATTTTGTCTGTACATGTAGTGCTTGCTGTTCTGCATCTCTTTGAATCTGAGCCATTTTCCTTTTACTCATTTGGCTGATTTGAATAGTTCTTTCCTCAAGAGAAGTCTACCAGTACTTTCAACATCCCCACTACAGAATTCTTTTTTCTTATTCAGGTTTGACAAAAATCTCTATATTCATTCCTCTATGTTGGAGTTCTACCTCTTCAGGTTCAACCAACTACAGACTGAAAGTACCTTTTAATTGTATCTGTTGTGAACAGGTAGACTCTTCTTGTCCCTTTTCCTGAATACTGTAGTACAGCACAGATTTGCATAGTGTTAGTGTTGTATTAGGTATCAAAAGTAATCGACAAGTGAAGTATGCCAGGATATTTGTAGGTTGTACATAACTACCACACCATTTTATATAAGGGCCTTGAAAATGCATGGATTTTTGTATGCACAGAGGGTCCGGGGACCTATCGTCATGGACACTGAGGTACAGCTGCATATCTGTCTATATATCCTGGAGTCCACGTGTTTATTATACTTCTACCAACTTCAAATAACTTACCTGTTTCAGTCACCTTTAGGGAACCTAGCCTGTCAGTGTATCAAGGAGCTAATCTTCTTCTGAAGTTCTTAATAAATAAGATTTCCTTTTGAGAAAGGGGGAATGGAAGAGTACCATGATGCAGTAGAGCCACAAACCCCCTCAGTTCTCTCACACATCTCATTGTGGCTTTTTTTTTTCTTTTCTTCTCAACCCTTTCCTCAGTTTTTCTCCCCAAATATTATTGTAGCAGATTTCAAATATACATATATTATTCTCATATGTTATTTAGCCATTTATATAATTTCTTGCAAACTGTCAATTCACATTATTAGTTTTATGTAGGGATATTTCTCTTACTGTTTTGCATGAGCTATATGCATATTAAGAGTAGAAGTCTTTTATCTTTTCAGTAAATGCTTCATCTGAATTGCCTTTTACCTTTGTTGTTAGTTTTTAGGACAGGTCTGCTAAGTATCCCAGGTTAGTCTGTAATTTACCATGTAGACCAAGCTGGACTTGAACTTGAAATCATCATGCTTTAGCCTCCTCAGTGCTGGGATTATAGGCATCTTCTACCATATCTGGCTTACTCCTTAACTTCTTTTTTGAGATAATTCTCACTATGTTGCCCTGGCTGGCCTCAAACTCATTATACCAAGCTGCCCTTGAACTCACGGAGGGCTGCCTGCTTCTACTTCCCAAGTGCTGTGAATAAAGACATGTGCCACCTCACCAAGTACTTTTTAACTTTTTAATAAAGTGCTGCACATTGGTTTTGGTAATTCTTTATGTGTATGAATATTTTGCCAGTGTGTATGTAAGTGCACCTATGAATCTGGCCATGAAGGCCAGAGAAGGCATTGGATCCCCTGGAACTGGAGTTACAGATGATTGGTAGCTGTCATGCAAGTACTAGCAACTGAACCCAGGTTCTCTGCAAGAGCAGCCGGTGCTCCTAACCACTGAGCAATTTTGCCAGCCCCTGGTTTTATATTTTCTGGTTGTCAAATTGATATCCTCCTTTAGGTCATGGCACTTTTCTCTTGTTTATTTTTTTGAGACAGAGTCTCACCCTTTAGCTCAGGTTGAAAAGTGCCTATATATCACAGGGTGTCCTGGAACTCCTGATTATCCTCATCAATCTCGTACATACTGGGATTACTGGTATATACCATTACAGTTTGCCTTCTTTCTGTATTTTTATGCTTGAAAAGATTTTTCTCATTCTAAGATTAGATAGACAAGCAAGTGTTATAGTTTTTAAAAATAGTTAATGTGGCCATTGAAAATTTCATATTGTGAATATACATTATACTTTCCATACCAGGGATATAGCTTATTTTTCTCATTTATTTGTTTCTTTGTTTTGAGAGGTCATCTCATGTAGTGGAGGCTGGCCTTGAACTTTAGATATTCCTGAGTATGCCTCTCCAGTGCTAGGATTATAGGTATGTACTAATACACTTAGGAAAGATTTTCCTAAGATTACTGCTCTAACATTATTATCTTAAATAGATTCTCACATATGATTGCTTGTTTTACTGTGCAATTATTGATCTCTGTTACAGTTTGAACCAGCTTCATATTCTTATGTTTGCAACAGCTGCTAGGCCAGATTTCTCTTTGTCATTTATCAGGTTACTATTTTACTTGCAGTTTTCTTCTTACTTGGTCTCAGTTATGTTTTAGTTCTAAGTGAACTTTAAAAGTATTTTCAGGTTCTCATCAAATTCTACTAGGTTTTGATTCTACTTACTTTATTTTAAAATATTATTTATTATTTCTTATTTTATGTGTTTGAGTATATTGATTGCATATGTGTAAGTGTATCTGTGTTGTCAGAAGAGGGCATTGGATCCCCTGGAACTGGAGTTATGGGTGGTTGTTAGTCTCAATGTGAATGCTGGAAATTGAACCTGGGTCCTCTGCAAGAATAGCCAGTGCTCTTAACTGCTGAGCCACCTCCAGCCCCAATTCAACTTACTTTAAAGCTAAAGTTGCATTGGCACCATCCCAACACTCAACCTCTTCATCCAGGAAACAATATGATTTATTTCATAATTTACTCAAAGATTTTTTAATATTCCCTAGTTTGTGTGTGTGTGTGTGTGTGTGTGTGTGTGAGAGAGAGAGAGAGAGAGAGAGAGAGAGAGAGAGGGATATTTCTCATCAAGGCCATTTTTAGATAATTTAGAATCTCCTATTATATCTTCAAATTTGTTAATTACTGATGATTCATAGGGAAGATTTCAATTTTGTATGTTCATTTTATATTTTGCTGCTTTGCTTACCTCTTATTTCTAATAATTTTTCAGATGTTTTCCTTGAGTCACTTTGGAAATAGCCTATAAATTCCCATATGGCGTATTCCCATATCTTGTTTTAAAGAGCAAATTTTTTTTTCCTTTTGGCTCAAGCTTGATTTTTATTGGCTAGAACTTCTGGTTTAATTTTAAATAATAGTAATTCTGGCAGGATTTCTTATCTTGCTTCTGATTTTACTGGAAATATTCCTGGTGTTTCATTTATTAGAAATATTTCTGTGCTTTACTTTAGTTGACTCTAATGCTGGCTGTTGGCTTAGGCTAGGTGATATTAAGAAATTATCTTGAATTATCTCATTTTTAAATTGTCAAGTTCTTAAAAGATTCAAGAATTTTATTTGTTGATTTATTTTGTGGTACTAGATCTAGAATGCAGTGCTTTGGGCATGCTGGGCATGTGGCCTTTTCGCTAAATTGCATTCTTAGCACAGCTATGACTTAAATTTAGCTAATGTTTTCTGAGAAGAAACAGTTGAGTGGTTCATTTATGATTTTCTCTTTGATCTCCTAATTTGGTACATTAGAGGGGTAGAATTCCTAATATGAACCTGTGCAGGGTTTCCAGTGTAATCTTTTCTTTTTCATCTGCATGCTTGTGAGAGACTTAGATTTGGCTTCTTTCCTGTGAATTTGATTGATTTTGCTCTTTGCAATCTCCAGTATGAAATTTAATTCTGTGATTATAGCATTCATTTCTTTATAATTTTCCTTGATTTCTGGAGCTCTCTTTTCACCTTGGCTTTTGGTTTTTCCTTCTCAGTATGCTTTACTGAGTGGCTTTTTATACCTGTTTCTTAGACTATTACATACTATGGAGGATGAAGTTTTGTTAAATACTTCTTTCTGGTTCACACACTAAATCCAGACATTTGTGCTTCTCCAAGTCTTCAGAATGATATGCGTTTCCTCTTGTGCTGCCAGACAGTTTTTTTTTCCTTTGTAGGAACCATGCTGGGTTTTTGTATGTCTATGCATATTCAAAAGAGGATCTGTTATTTGTCAAAGACAGACTGTGTAGACTGCTTTTAAATATTTTTATGTTCTCTGTGATATTAGTTAGAACCACTTCTCAGCTCCATTCTTGGCTGGTAGCTTGATGCACAAACTTCTAGCCTGTTTCCCACAGTTTAGTAACTATTCATCTAGTGAGTTCTGCTGGGGCAATATAGATTATCTACCCCAACTACTAAAGCTCTTAGATACTCTGAACAGATAAAGCATGTAAACCCATGCCTCCCACATGTGTGACTCCTAAAGTTTTCCTTGTGAAGCTTTCCCCTCTCAGGATGTAGTGTGTTAGCACTAAATTAGATCATATTCTTCTGTTTTGCCTTTGGAAAATTGGAGTCTCTAAATGGATATAGACCAGTTTTGGGAGTTGCAAATATCCTGCAAGGATTGGTCATGCCGTGGCATCCCAGTTGCTGAATACTAGGTGAGCTCTGGGTTTGTCGGCCTCGAGGCTGATGGTAACAGAAGGATTTAGATCTTCTTTCAAGTTTCTAAAAGCTGCTCCATGAATTGGCCACAGAGTGTTAGTGGTTTTTTTCCCTTTATTTTAGCGCCAGCCATATTATTGATGAAGATTTCTTTTATATTCAGGTGGGCAGTTGGTTTGACCATCAGTTGAGTTTTTAAGTGATCTTTAAGTTGGATCTTTCTCAGTACTTCATAGGTATTTCATGCAGTGGAAAGTTGGGAGAGGACATGTTGGTGGTTGTTAGCCATGAACTATTTGGGTGATAAAGGATCTTAAAATATGGAAAGAAATGAATGTAACTCTGTTTCAATGAAGTTTTAGTTATATGAACAGGAGGACCGGATGCAAAAGTTGTAGGGATTACTACTGGTCATAGTTGTGCAATGTCTGTATACTTAATTAAGCCCCTGAATTGTACACTTAAAACAGTTAATATAGGAAATAATATGACATATACTCTAATATGTTACCAAAATCAGGACATGCTTTGCTAATCCTGACTTTAACAGAATTAGATCTAGCATACACAGAGAGATCCAGGCCGAGAAAGGATGGGAACTGGATTGTACAACAGAACAGCAGCCTTGTTAATGAGATGGCAGTGGGAGATTTCTTATATATTTACAGTGAATAACTTCGTGAGGGATGGAGATTCAGGAAAGCTGAAGTTCTTCCTAGTGACATTATACCATGGTCTTTAGGAATGCAAACACAAAATTTAATCCACATCTTCTGATATAAGTAACAGAGCACGGATTTTTTTCATGCTCTGGAGATTTGGGAAGCCTGTGATATTGTCATAGGGCTTCATAGAAACTAGAGAAGGTCTATGAGATGTTTCAGCAGAAAAAAATTGCTTGCTGTACAAGCCTGGTGAACTCAGTTCAATTCCCAGAACCTATAAATGGAGGAAAGAGAAAAGCAACTCCACAAAGTTGTCCCCTGGGCGTCACATGCTGCCATGTATGCACTTGCTCATATATGTCTCTATGTCTCCCTCTCCATCTCTCCCTCTCTCCCTCTCTCTCTCCTTTTCCCTTTCCCTCTCCCCCTCCCATGCCCTCTCCCTTCTACCCCCATCTCATACACACACATATATACATGTACATGGTAAATTAACATATTTTAAAAAACCAGCCAGGCCTTCTTTCTGCTTATAGTACAAATGGTGGCTAATTATACTTCCAGTAGATGACCTCATCCTTTCCCGGGGCTAAATAATCCTAGGTCTTAAGTTACTGACCACAGCAGACTAAGTAGGTAAAAGAGCAGCTGCTGACTGGAACCAGCTGTTTCTGCAAGCAAGATCCAGCAGAGATTCTTCCTTGTCATTTAGAGATCTGGGCCCTTCCATGTAGAAGCACTGCACTTCTGACCCTGTTGCATTTCTCTGGGTGGTGTGCAGAGGATGTTGCTATCTCCCAGCTCTGGTCTTCACTGCCCTGTTTGATCAGCAACTAAAAGCAGCCTGAATTCCTGACACATTATCTAAACAGGAGATGAGAAATGGGAAAGCAGGACTGTAGTGTGTTTAAGCTGTGCTTGGAGCAAAATTAATATATACAGGTCAATTTCCCACTACCCTTGTGAGGTTGGAGGAAAGCTAAAATCTCAGGGCTGGGGGCTGTAGATACTGTCAGCCTTCTGCACTGAAGCCCTGTGTCTGAGAGCAGCCTGGGACCACAGGGGAGCTTCAGATTTCTCCTTTATCTGTGTTAGGGTTTTTAGCTAGGTTGAAGGTAGATGTTATCATCACATGGTGGAATGCTTTTACTCCCCCGTCCTCTCTATGAATCTTAGTATCACAGATGGTTCTGTTTCTCAGTTTGCTCTTTGATGTACTGGTTGTACTTTTCTTTCCTTCTTTGATCCACCCGTCAGTCCATCCATCCATCCATCCATCCATCCATCCATCCATTCATCCATCCAACCACCCATGTCTAGGTCTGCAAGCAAGCTCCAGCAAAGAGATTCTCCCTTGTCATTTAGAGATCTGGCCCCTTCCATGTACAAGCAACCCTGTACTTCTGACTGCATTTCTCTGGGTAGAATTCAGAGGATGTTGCTGTCTCCTAGCTCTGGTCTTCACTGCTCTGTTTGATCAGCAACTAAAAGCAGCCTGAATTCCTGACACATTATGTAAACTGACCAGGAGTTGAGAAATATTGTATAGTTTGGTCTTGAAAACCTGGGCTCAGATGACTTCCTCCCTCATCTTCCTCAGTAGCTGGAACCATGCCATCTTAGCCTCTTTGTAGAAGAGGATTTCACAAGCTTCTTAGAAAGGCTAACCTTTTTGGTCTCTATATCTCTGTCTCTGCCTCTCTCTTTCTTTCTCTGTCTCTTTCTTTGTCTTGTGATCCATGAGCAAACAGAAGGAAAGAGGAATGACAGCGAGGATTTCCCCAGATTTGGGTTGTGATCTGACAGTTCTGATGTATTGTGAACAGTTAATATGCTGGGTTATCCCAATGTACACCAAAGGTGGGGGGAGTTCATGTAATAAGTCTGTGAGCCGTGCAGTTTGAATGACTGCAACCTTCCATCTATCCTGTGTATGAAACATTGCTAGCAGAGGGCTGAAAAACAACCTCTTGCTCTAGAAGCCCATGGTGTCCCTCATTGCCCATTGCTAAAACTCTGAAGCATGCTCCTCTTCATGAGCATGGGGAAAGCAGTGGAGCGGTGGTGCGAACGGGATTATCTGGTCATGAGTATCTGCTGACTCAGTCTGAAGAGGCTTTTGAAGGAGAGGAGATGAAATTTCATCTGGGGTGCAGAGAGCAGAGGTGCAGTGCTGGATGGAGAGGGGACTCTTGGCCAGGTGTGAGCCAAGGTAGATGAGGGAAACTTGGGGTGGGTGATAGTTAGAATTAGGGCAACCTGACATGTGATCATGGCATTGCAAAACTGATACCTTATTGGCCATTGGGCCACATGATATTAGGATAATACAGCAGTCTGGAAGCACTCTCTGTTCTAGATGCCATTTATTATACTTTATTAGATTTTCTGAATTTTAAACAGCACAGTTTTCCCCAATAAACCTCAGATTTCTTTGACTATGTTGAGGTTATAAGATGGATGTCCTTTGAATATGTTTGTTTCCCTTTTTTCCCTTTTTGACAATTACAAAGATTGAACCTAGGAGGTCATGCATGGGAGACAATCATTGTACCACTCAGCTCCAGGCCTAGCCCCGACCTGTGTGTCTTAGTGTCTCAGTACTGTTTTTCCCAGAGCTCATTAGATGAGCTGTGTGGAACTTGCAGCATTCTGAACTGTGGCTTAGCTTGGGGTCAGGCAGTGTTTAAAAGGAGTAGCTTGCTTTGGCACTTTTTCCATGGAGGTGACTGATTTGGGGCTTGGCTTTGGACTCATTACCGAGAAAGGTTTTTAGAAGACAACCGCTGACTAGAGCAACCTATTAAGGCTTGGGTCTTAGCAAGGGAGAGAAAGCTGTGTGGGTACATACTACAGATTTAAAGGAGAAGGAGTCCAGCGATCTAGAAGGTAGGGACAGTCCAGGGATACCATTTTCTTTTTAGTTTGATACTTAGCTCAGGTGTCTGCTTTCCTAGGAGCTGTTAGGACGCTGTCATATATTCATGTGCAGTCTTTCTTAATGCTTTGAAGATTGAGGAAGCTTTCCAGTAGATTATAGATCTTCTCTTTCCATGCACAGTATCCACTCCCTTCTTCCCCATATATATGTATACATTTTTTTTCTTCTGCAAATCTCTTGGAAGATCTCACTGAATAGAGGCTTCTTTTTTATTTTATTTTTCATTTCCTTTTCCCATGTAGCAGTGTTTTAAAACATATGTTTAGATGTGTGTCATCTCCAGATAAAAGGAAGGCAGTCATTCCAGATAACTGTTACCATCTTGAGAAAGCTAAGTGTGGACTGTCCTATGCTATTATATTTGAAAAAAAAAAAGAATGTAGCATAATAGATAACATTTGGGAAATGTATGTTGAAGCTGTGCAATGAGTAATGAAAAAGCAGAGATGTTTCAATCTTACTGTAAATGCAGTACATGCTCATGTAAGGAAAAAGGACTGAAACATTTCATAAAGCAATAAAGAGCTGTTTATAGACAACTCTGACCTGTCCAGCCTTGTTAAGACTTAGTTCTTGGTTCTTGATAATTCCTGTTAATGGGTTGGTATTTCCTTCCTCTTTTATTTGTGTTTATACTCAAAATTAGAAATAATGATTATTCTTTTATGCATTGTAATATTTAAAAAGTTAATAGCTTAAGCATGCTGGTACATTCCCGCAATACCAGTACTTGTGAGGTGGAAGAAGGGAGATCAGCCTACATAGAAAGTACAAGGCTAGCCTGAGCTTATTTGAGAATACCAAGAACCAAGTCAAAACAAAACAAAAGCTAATGAAGTACAATTGCTTCCCTATTATAGTTAGTATACCACAGTTGCTTTCCCTATCTTATTAAGTATTCCTCTGAACATTATTTCTGATGGCCATGCAAGTATTCTATTATTTGGATTAATAATGTATAACATATAATAAAATGAATAATCGATAATGTAATAATATAATACAAATATATGTAAACATCACCCTGGTAATTCAATGTTTATCTTGACAGTCTTTGAAGAGGTCTTGAGTAATGCGGGAGAATTAGATGTCCCGCGCTATATGTGTGCTTCTGCTGTTTGCTTTGTGATCCTGAGTGAAGATGAATGTGCCGGCTTCCATTTCTTCATTTGTAAAGACTGTATTATTAGTAACTACTTTCTTGAGAGTGCTGGTAACAATTAGAAGAGGGGAATGGAAGTCTCTTAGCATAGGACTTGACATATACTATGTACTCGTTAAGTGTTTTTAGGAATACATAGCATTATGTTTGTCTTTACCCTTTAGCATCTCTGTATCTTACTGTTATAATTTGAGATTGAAAATTGCTTTCATTTAGATAAGTAGAATTTCAGAATGAAAATTACTTTCAGCTAAGTAGCATCTTTTGCCAGTTGAGCAGTTTCTAGATGACAGCTTATGTGAATTTCCTGAGGGGGAGGCAAATATTCTTTTCACTTCTGCAACCTTGTTCAGTTCAGGATAAGGAAGTGGGAAGCCACTGGTTACAACCAGGGAATGTTTTTTGTGCCCACAGTGAAGTTATTCCAGGTTTTCCTGTTGTGCTTACCTACTTTTTCTCCTCTTGTGCATTTTGAACCATATTTAAACATATCAAGCATATAGAAAAGTTACCAGAACAGTGCCTAGGATCCATGGAAGCCCTTCACTGAGAATCGGCATTTGTCATACTTTCTGATATGTGAATTCAGAAACTCAAATTTGAATACAAACAAATGTAGCATTCCTTGCTACATGACAGGTATGTGCTATGGGAAGGGTGTGCTCTTAGACCATGGGTTTATAGAAATGGGTCAGTGTAGAAGGTTCCTGGATTCTGGGATATAATATAGTACAAGTGTAAGGTATAAATAGGTCTACTTTATTTGTAATATAAATCACAGAAAGTAAACCTCAACATATCTGGTCATTAGCAGAAGAATAGATTCAGATATCCATCAACATGAAAATGGATAAGTATCATATTGTGGTATATTCACAGAATTGAACATCAAATCAGTCCAGGTGCCCTTAAATAAGAAAGTAAATGGTGGTACAGAGCATGGAGGAAGGACTGGAGAGATGGCTCGGTAGTTCAGAACACTTGCTGTTCCTCCAGAGGACCTGAGCTTAATTTCCAACACCCACATGATGGCTAATAACCATCAGTAATTCCAGTTCCAGGGGATCTGATACCCTTTTCTGGCCTCTTTGGGCATTGCATGCATGTAATATACCTATATACATGCAAGTAAAACACTCATAAAATAAAAATAGTAAATAAAATATATTTTAAAATATTAAAACATAGCATGGGAAACCATTCAGCAACAAAGCAGAATGAACAACGGATTCAGTCAACAACATGGAATAATTGCAAAGGAATAATCACAAAGGAAAAATCGCAAAGGCAGGTCACTGCATAATGTCACTCTCAAAAGGCTACACAGTAGAGTGGTGAAAAACAGGTGAAGCAGAGCTGCAGGTATTGACAGGGATAGTTAGAATGTGCCATGCTGAGTAAAGAGCGATAACAATTACATAATATCTATGACGTCATATGTAACAGAAGCATGATACAGCACTGTATGGGGTGTGTGGGTATATACACATGTAGTAAATATATAGAATATCAACGGGAAACTGTTACTTTCAGAACCAGGGTTCCTTCTGAGAGGAGCGCAGCACATAATTCTATCCAGGAAGGAAATACAGAAGGTGTCAAGTGAATCAGCAATGTTAAGATGTACTTAAATGGAATGGAAGGTACATGGGTGCATATTTCTATTATTTTACATATATCTGAATGTTTGGAAATTTCAAGATAAAAAGGACTAGCATGAGAAAGCTCTGTTTAAAGGACCTAGAATCTTGGATCCATGTGGATATGAAGAACACTGAAACAGGGAGAGTTCACTGTTTTGCTTCTCATATTTATTTTGAGTTTTATCATAGTGAATTTGACTTTCTAGTGTAAGGTTTTATGATTTTTAAAACATGTAGATGACTGTATTTTTTCTATTTTATTGACTGTTTAGGTAATGTGTTAAGTTTAGGTTATGTGTATGTATTATTTCCTTATGAATGTCCAATTGTTCTATTAACATTTGCACTGTTGTCAAAATCAAACATATCCATGTGATCTGATTCTGGAATGATTGATGTTTTTGTTCTTGGCCAGTGGCACATTGTTTTGATGGGTATAACTTTACAAAGCACAGTATAAACCACAATTGCTTATAAAAAGTATATGTGAAAGCAGTAATGGCTAATTTGTATTTTCTTAACCAGGTGCGTCAGGTGTAGCTACAAGAGAAGATAGGAGAGAAGTGGAGGAAAACTCCAGTTTATTATATTTTATTTCATTCACAGAAATTTAATATTCTTAGTGGGGCCATATGGAAAGGACACCTTGACAAAGCAGTCAGTAGGCAGAAGGCAGAAGGCAGAGACAAAGAGAAGCCTTAGGCCACTGTCTTTATTACTACATTGAGGAAGTTTGGCTTTGGACAGGTTAGTTTGCATATTAAAAACCTAAAAGTCTCTAAGCCATGGAGGAGCACACTTACTTTCTCTCTCCATTTATTCATCTTGAGGATTTAGGTGATGTTTTCACCATTTATTTAACAAACATCTATATGAATTACTGTAATATATGCTTTCCCCAGCATTTTATCAATATTAACTCATAAAAATTTTATGAATTGGGTGAATTGAATGAATGAATACAGTTCCTATTATACAAATGTAGGAACTCTCACAGGACTTTCTAATGGCCCAATATCTCTTTGCTATAACCTGTGATAATCAGGTTAGCAAATTGGATGCAGGTATAAAGTAAAAACAAAAGCTATTGCCTCTGATTTAGACTTTTTTATCTGATGTATTGTACTCTGGGTTTTTAGAGGTTGGCATAGCTGTGTAATGTGGGCCACTTGACCATGCAACACAAGATGTCATTTCTTTTTAAAAATTATTTATTTTTATTTTATGTATATGAGTGTTATACCTGCATGTATGTTAATGCACCCATGTCATGCAGTGCCTGTGGAGGACAGAAGAGGGCATCAGATCCCCTGGAACAGGAATTATGGATGGTTGTTAGCTACCATGTGGGTACTGAGATTCAAACCCGAGTCTTCTATAAAAACAGCCAGTGCTCTTAACCACTGTGCCATCTCTCCAGCCCCCAAGATGTCATTTCTTTAGATATGGCCTGTCTTGCCCCATGGTTATCCCATAATGTTTTATTGACTGGTCTGTAAACATGGGTACAGACAGACAGGCACCCCCCCATACACACACACCCCATGGGACATATGTAGTGTTTATGCCATGCATTTGAAGATGAGTACAGTAGCAAAAACAGGCTTGAGCCGGGCGTGGTGGCGCACGTGTTTGATCTCAGCACTTGGGAGGTAGATCTCTGAATTGATGGCCACTCCAGTCTACATAGTGAGTTCCAGGACAACTGGGGCTATAGTGAGATCCTATCTCAAAAACTTGATGACTTATGCCTCTGTCACTTATTGCTCATGTGGTCTTGGGCAAGTGACTCAATCAGTTGGAGTTTTGGTTTTCTCAGCTATGAAGTGAAGAAAATAATGGTGATTATGATAAAAACTGTGAGGACTGAATAACATGATATACTTGAATGCTTAGCCTCATGATTTGTTCATGTTCAATATTTTTAAAGAGAATAATTCACTCTGTGTCTTTGTAGATACATATTACATATAATATATATGCACACACATACACATGCATATATCTCCCATAACTGATTTTTGAGAAACTAGAACAAGGCTTCTCTTTACTTACTCATTTGGGTCTTGACATTAATTTTATCTTATCAGTGGCTTTTCATGCGCCTTTGGAAATGTAGTCCATCATCCTCAAAACGTAACTTTGGGTACTTGAATGTCTAGTTGGCCTTGTGCAAATGCCAACATTTCTCTGAGGTCAGTGGCAAAGCCTGGCACCAGAATCTAGTGGCATGTGGATGATGTAATTGATATTTCCTTTCACAGTATGAGTCTATGCTATGACTGTCAGAGAGGAGGGCCAAAGGACAGAATTAAGCCAGAGTCAACTTTACCAAAAACCTGAAATCATTCTCCCAGAGCATAGGATATCCATTTGGATGGTCTTTCTGAAAAATCACCTGGTCAGCCTGAGGTGGGAGGAATGGGATTTCCTTCGTGTGCCTCTTCCTTTTTATGCAACAAGCCTAGTTCTCCTGTTAACTACAATGACCTGGGCATTTCTAGGGAGTCTTCTCCCTTAAAGTCACCCTTGAAGTCATGTTAACTCTGGGAAAGACAACACAGGAAGCCATGGAGTGTTGCCTTCAACAGGAAGGCAGAGGTGCACCCCTCACTTGTCGTCTGAGGTCATATTTGGGAAGGAAAAAGGGAAGAAGGCTGTGCATTAAGGCAGTGAGTACAATGTGAATTTGAGGCCTGATGTCAGAAAAATCTGCGTGTGTGTCCTGTCATTGACCAGGACAACTTACTTCTCTGAATGAGCTTCGTTTATACAATAAAACAATGTGCAAAATCACAATATTAGTTACTTTTCTGTTGCTGTGATAAAACACCATAACCAAGCCAACTTATAGAAGGAAGAAATTCGTTGGCTTATGATTCCAGAAGGATAAAAGTTCATCATGGTGGGGAGGCATGGCACCGCAGAACCTGAGGGCTCACATCTTTAAGGAAGTAGGAGGAGAAACTGAAAGTGTAATATGGTTTGAACACTAGACTCCAGTTCTTACTGATGTACTTCCTCCAGCAAGAGTGCATCTCCTGAACCTCTGCAAACAGCACCATCGATTGATCAAGCATTCAAATACTCGAGCCTCTCTACAAGAACACCTCATTCAAACCACCACAGTCATGATGCCTGTTTAAGAAGATCGCTATCAAAATTAAATGAGAGAGTTCACATAAAGCAGTTAATTACTTGTATGGAATACATTAAGCATGAATAATCACCATCACTGAGGATTTGGTAACAAAGAACAGCAGGAGGAAACAGACTGGGGAAAATGAAAAGCGGCCTTGGGGCTTCTGCGCTAGTCTGGTCAGGTCTACTTGGAGGATCTCTTATCCTTTTTTAAAAAATATTTTTTATTGAATTTTTGTGTAATTCATATATAACTTCCTAGTCCTCTTTATGCCCCCTTTCCCCTTAGCACACTCTCATACCCTTCCCCGCCCACTGCATTGCATGAATTCTGTCATTTATGTTAAGGCCTATCGTGTCAAGTTAGTGCCCCCTCACGTTCCTCAGTTCAAGTTCATCTATTGGGGTCTAGTCAGTCTATCTAGGGTCACTCCCTTAAAGAAGATCAGCTCTTACTCACCCAGTAGTAATTGGCTGCCCAGTAGTTCTTTGTCTGAGTTTGGGGCCTGCTACCCATTACCACGGTTCTCTGCTGGGTTTTTGTCTGTTGGGTTTGCATGGGTCTTGTGCATGCTGTCACCATTCCTGCAGGTTCATAGGAGCAAGGTCCCAGGAGCCTGTAAGACTCTATTTCCATATGGTGATGTACCTCTACCCCTGGCTTTTAAAATCTTTCTGCCCCCTCTTCTAAAATGGTCCTGGAGCCCTGGGTTTGCTACCCTCTGTTGCATGAGGGAGCTTTGTTGATGAGGGTTCAGAGATGAATTAGTTTTCTTTCTACCCCTTGTTCTACTACATTTCATGAGTTTTAGGTATAGAGGTTCCATTGTATATACGTCAGTTAGGGTTGGGCATTTCATGAACACTTAATCTCTGTGTGTGTGACCAGTTGTGGAACTCTATAATAGTCTCTGTCTGTTGCAAAAGAAGCTTCTTTGATGAGTGGCAGGGACTAGCATTCTTGTCTGTGAATATAAGGATCCATATTTAGCACATGGTAAGAAATTGCATTTGTCTGGGTATGTGACAGCCTTGGGTTTTTTTCTATGATCTTGACCTCTACAGCCATGTACAATACCACACATGAGTTCTTTCTGATTGAGTGGACTTTAGGTACAATTAGGTATCAGTTGATTACCCACAAGACAAAAGTGCCACTACTGACCGAATATAGGTTGTGGTGCCAGTCATTTTTGTGGTTATTAACCTTAACGCTGGGGTTGGACCTTTAGTTGATGTTCTCCTTTATCTGCTTACGTAGTGTTCTCTAAAACTATGAGAGCTAGCCTTCAGGGAGGTGGCTTCCAGGTCAGTTCCAGCTCTATTTCTCCAAGTCCTATGTCTGAAGTATGTCTTGTTTTCAACCATAGGTTCTAGGAGCCAATCATGGCCTGTAGCAATAGCCTGTGTAATTTTGAGAGTGTCTTGAACTACCCTGGCCAACAACTCAAAGGGAGGTTTCACCTGTCTTTTTATATAGCCTTCAGCTATAAACCTGGACTCATGCAGAAATAGTGTATGTGTAATTATATTTCAGGAGGGTTTTGAACTGACATGATTCCCTCTGATTTTTTACCAGCTAGGCATTATTCATCTGTCCTCTCTCTCTCCCTGTCTACTCTTCCCTCCATGCCCTCCCCAGTTAAAGTGCCCTCATCTTCCCCGTTTCTCTCTTGATAATACCTGTCTCCTATGGTCCCCTTCTCTTGAGCTCCTTCTTCCTCTTTACCCAGAATAATAATTATCCCCATTTTACCCATTTCCTCCTTAGTAACATCTGTCTCCTACTGTTCTTCTCAATCAGGTTCCTTATTTCCCTTAATCTCCCTGGGTTCCTTTCCATTTTCTTGACTCCTGCAGTTACATCAGAATATACACTCACTTATAAGGATTTGGTGCTAGGATCTACAAATGAGGAAGAACATAAGCTGTTTGTATTTCTGAGTCTCTGTTATTTCACTTATTATAACAGTTTCTAGTTCCATATATTTACCTGCAAATGTCAGGATTTCATCTTTAATGCTGAGTAGAACTCCACTGTGTAAATGTACCACAGTTTCATTTTCCACTTGTCGGTTGAGGGACACTTAGGTTGCTTCCATTTCTTAACACAATACAGAAGCCTGATTCAGGCACTCTCAGGCAGTCTGCACAGGTCTGGTTTCGATCTCTTTTTCATAAATCCACCTTTGTGAGCACCAAGAGAAGTGCCAAAGGTCTAGGTGCAGGTGTTTTCAACCTTTTGATGTTGTGACACAACATTGCCATCTACAAAGTTCTCACTTGAAAAACCACACAGTCAAGTTACAAAGAAAACAAAAAGCAAAACAACCTCCTCATATTTTTAAGTAAGTTTATGATTTGTTGCTGGGCTGCATTACTAGTTTTAATGGACACATGCTGCCCGCAGGTCTGACATGTTTGTTAAGATTCTTCACATTTGACCTGCTGTCTCCATATAGAGGATAGGAGATATTCTGCTATCCTAGGACTGCCGTGTGTGTGTGTGTGTGTGTGTGTGTGTGTGTGTGAGAGAGAGAGAGAGAGAGAGAGAGAGAGAGAGAGAGAGAGAGAGAGAGATCAGCTAGCATCTTACTCAGATAAAATCTTTAATGTTGAGTATCTGAGAGGCACAACTTAGTGGTGGTTGTCTACAGCCCATCCAATCAGCTTTTCTTCAAGAGCAACAAGTTGTTATCCTTTGCCTTCTTCTCAGTAGTAAAGAACTATTTGTCCTGAATGATGAAGAAGGCTGTTTAAGTCCCTCCTCAGAGCCCTCACAAGAAGGGCTTGTTCCTGAGTTAATCTTGCCTTAAGAAGGATGTCTAATGTGCATTTTAACAAGTCTGGTACTGGGACTGGTAACTATTATCACTACTCCATGTTCCTTCACTTTATCTTCTCTCCCCTCTCCTCCCCTCCCCTCATCTATAATGCTAGGGATGGAATCCTGGCCATTGGGCTTGCGGGGCAAGTGCTCTGCCGATGAGATTAAGACCCTAGCCTTGCCTAGCTTTTAAGCTACAGAATTCTATATGTAGAGTAAATCAGAGAAAGGACAGGGGCTTCCATGTTTCCCTCCTACACCTCCTGCAGCAGCTACTAAATGCATTGTTAAGATAGAAGGGAGATCCAGTTTGTACCACACTGAAATTTGCTCCTGTCTTAAATTAATTTTTTCCTGTTGTTGTTTCTTGGCAAAAAGAGCTTAAGAGAGAGAGAAAGGGTTTATTTGGCTCACAATTCTAGGTTACAGAAAATCTGTCACAGATGTTCTTAGAAGCTAACATTAATCTAGAGAACCCCTCGCAGTTATGCCTGGAGGCTTGCCTCCTAGGTGTTTTCAGTACACATGGGGGGGGCAGGCCCCTAGGGGGTGTCAGCCCTTTTCTGCCCACGTCTCTGGGGGAAAGTCTGACCATGGCTGTGTAAAAAGGCAGCCATATTCTAATAAACATGCTTCTGGAGTGGCGACAGAACAGGTACCTGCTACAGTTCCCTTCTTCAAATGCCACAGCAGTTAGAGCCATCGGTTGGGGCTAACTGAATGTTTAGGGAACACATAACTCACTGTATAATGAAATGTTGTGACCAAAGTATGTTCAGGAAGTGTTCTGGAAATTCTAAGGCAGTGATGGTGTTCCTCAGAATGTTTCAGTTAATAAATATAAAACAAGCTACTTTTAATTTAGTTTGTGTGTGGGTGACCTCTAGGCTGTTCACCCAGAGCCACTTGTATATATAGTCTTCTCCCACGTGGCCTATCTTAATCTCACACATTTTCTTCTCTCTTGTGACCTCTTGATCTTCTTTCTTCTAGGTTACAGATGCACATGTTGAATGGAGCTCTTCTGGCACTGCTGTTTCCTGTGGTAAATACCCGACTGGTAAGTATTCTTTCTAGAAATGAATTGGCAGCATCCAAATCAGATATGCTCACTCTTTTGTAATCCAGGGCTTATCCTACTTCTTTTCCTGTACAGTCATGTGATTTTAATTTGTATATGTTAATAAGTTGGATACAGTCATATCTGAGGTCAGTGGAGGCTTGGAGGGGGTCAGAGTAATTTGTTTGGACTCTGGGGTTTCAGTAAGGGTTTAGATCAAAACTAGAGAAAATTAAAATTGAGATTAAAACTCTTAGACAAACTTGTTGGAAAGAAATGGGACTAGCAACTTAGCGAGGCTTCCATGGGTTTTAAGGAGCTTTTGTGGTCTGAACCACATTAATCTAGAATAATATGCTATGACCTGCAAATCCTGTCCACTTTACCAATGACTCTCTTGGGCAAGAATCATGTTTCTTCTCCATTCACTCAATCTCCTGGGCAAAGTGGATCACCTACTCCACTTCCCACTTCAAGGGAACCAGGAGCTACAAACCTGGGAGGATAGTACACTGTTCTTAGACTTCTTCATGTGGGGCTTTTGAGAAACTAATAGGCCACTTTTAGAAAGCCCAGGGAAAGAAATGCCCTGTAAAAATGGATAGTATGGGACTTTCACAACTTCAGTTTGCCTCGTAGATGAAGATCATAGCCTAAGTCTTGAAATGATAACCCTTCTTCTGGGTAGATTTTAAAAATTTTGAATGTATTATTTTTGCGTGTATAAGTGTATTGCTTGCATGTATGTAAGTGCACTGATGTCATGCAAAGTCCACAGAGGTGAGAAGAGGGTGCCAGATTCCCCTGGAACTGGAATTATGGATGGTTATTAGCCATGCTGTGGGTGCTGGGAATCAAACCCAGGTCTTTTGCAAAAACAGCCAGTGCTCTTAACCACTGAACCATCTCTCCAGCCCTCTAGATAGAATTTACAAAGACTTTTGACACATTATTTCTGTGAGGTAGATAGGTAGGACAAGCATTGTGGCCTCTTGTTTCCCAGAGGAAGAAACCGACATTCAGGATGGCACATGAATTGTAAGTGGCAGTTAAGACAGAGTGTGAGCCTCTCCTAAAGTCATGCTACGTACTCCTCCTTCTGAAGCATGTAATTTGCCCCTCATTGCAGATATTCCTGAATATTCTTATGATGGTTGTTCTTTTCTAGATGAATACAAGGGCAGATATTCAAAGGGAAAATATGTCTAAAGCATTGATTTTGAACCTTCACTCTGCTCTGGGTTCATATAATTAACTGGGCTGTGGCTATTGCTCAATGTTAGAATGCCTGCTTAACATGTTCAAGACTCTGGGTCCCATCCATAGCACCATAAAAAAAGAAACAATCAAACAGCTTGGCAGGTCTCAGTCATATAACAACTGATTGACAGGGCCTGGGATGATGGCAGGGAATGCACAATTGTAGCAAATCCTCAGGTGATGTTAAAGCAGGGCTCCTCAGACCATTCCCAGAGAATTTATATATTAGGCATGCATAACTCAGTTATTCTAAGTATACAATTCAAAGTCTGTTCTGAAGACCAGCATGTCCTGGGTGATGTTTATTATGAAATATGGAGTTTCAGACCCCACATCAAATTTACTGTAAATGAATCTATTTAGATTATAACTTAGATGGCATAGGCCCTTTTTCCAAGGAACTTGAGCATCTTGTACGTGAACCATTTAGGCTAATGAGTTGAGGGATAGGGGGCAGCACTGTTCTTGACTTAATAGGCAAGATTAACTCTTAAGTGTCCCGCTTTAGATGACATGAACAGGCACAGCTTGCTCCATAGGCACCATTGTATTCACTTCTGTCTCCCTCATAATACGATTGACCTGACTTTATCTGCCAAAGTGTGGAATGAGTAACTTTGAGTGTAAGGAGTAACTCGATGGAAGAGCACATATTTCGTGTGTGTAAACTGGTTTCTTTCCCCAGAACCAAATAAACACCGCCAACTTGAGAAAAGCACTCTTTAATTCGTCCTCAGAGGAAAGGGCGTCTTATATCACAGAATGGTGTACTTACCCCAAATTGACAAAATAAATTTGTACTTTAAAAAAATAGCTACTTGGGGTGGAGAGATGGCTCAGCAATTATGAGAACTGGCTGCTCTTGCAGAGGACCCAAGTTCGGTTCCTGACACCCACATGGTGGCTACCAACAGACAGTAAATCCAGTTCCAGCGGATCTGATGCCCTCTTCTTGACTCTGTGTGCACTGTATGCATATGGTACACTTAACTTACATGCAGGCAAAACATTCAGACACATAAAATAAAATACAGCTACTTTCCTACCCCACTGCTCTGACTGGCTCTGCCTTAGGAAAGTGAAAGACAAGTTGCCTCTTGCCTATGCAGGAATTGTTGAGCCTGAGGCTAGGACCCACTGCTCTCTTATCTTTTCTCTCCGCTCACATCATTCCAGCTCTCAGAAGACTGAGAGGTCAGGTAGACAGAGAGCTACTGTCTTGATTTTCCACGGCTCTCAGATACCAGGATAGGTACAAGGGGTGGGGGCATCTCACAGAAATCACTCCCTACACTAGTGGAGCCAGTGATTCTGAGTTTGAAAGTGGCCAACCCAAAATGCTGGCTCAACAGCTTCTGCCACCTGCAGTTCCATTCCTCCTGGAACCTTTCCCCAGTGAAAAGCCAGTCACTTTCTCTTTGAAATGTCCCTGAATACGTGGCAGAAGACTACCAATGAACCAACAGGGGGATAAAGGGGCTTGCTCACACACCCGAGGGCATTTAGAAGCAGGTGGTAAGGTTTTCATTGAGCCACTGTTATTGGACCAATTGTGTGAGAAATCAGGAGTTTCACTGGGTCTCCTGATAATCTCCTCTGGCTGTTATCAGTAACCACAGGAGCACCATTATCAGCTGCCAGTTATTGAGTGCTTATGTGTACCAGGTGCTGTTGAAACTGTTTTAAATGAATGGATTTAGTTAATGTTTACAATAACTTCTGAGGCACAGTACAATCACTATCTCCAAGGTCAAAGAAGTCAGCAGGATTGGCTTCTTAGGCCTCTTTTTGTAGTTTGAAGATGGCAGCCATCTTGTTTTTCTCACAGGATTTCTTGGTATAACCTACTTTTATTTAAAAAAAACTATTAAATTGAATTAGAGCCCACTTTAATAGCTTGTTTTTATCTTAAATTCCCTATTTAAACCCCGATCTCCAAATATATTAACATTCTGAAGTACTGATGTCAGAACTTAGACATGAATTTGGGGAAACCCAGTGCAATCCACAGAACCTGCACTGTGTTAACAGATAATTGCTTCTCCTTTGGTACCCCCTGATTTTCTTCTATTCCTCCATTCCTTCCTCTTTTTCTCCCTTTCTCCTTCCCCTTTCAATCTCTCCCTCACCCTCTCTCTCTCTCTCTTCTCTCTCCCCCTCCCTCCCATCATGGTAGATGTGCTATTGTATCTGTTGCATTAATACCTAGTACTTTCTAAATAAACATCAAGCTATAGCCAGGAAACTTATCAAGTATTTTTATCACTTTTCCTGTCACTGAAATTTCTTTTATGGGCTGTCTTAAGTGATTTCAGCTACGCTACTCTGGTAAATCTTTGCACTCTAAATTAAAGCCGAGCAAAGCTTATGTCTCCATTTGTCTTTGTCTTTGCAAATTGGTCTTGGTCTGGCTCTTTCTTCTGGTTGGGACTCTTGAGAATTCTGACCTTTAGGGCAGTTTGCTTTGCAGCCCCTTTAGATGAGCTCAGATTTACTTCAAATGAGACACCGGAAGGCTGGCAAATCTTTCTTAAACCTGATGATCCAATTAGGCAGGAAAGCAGCTTTTGACTTCTCTTTTCTTCTTCCCTCTTGGGCCTTTATCTTTTTAATCCTTTTTTTTCCTCATTAGCAATAATGAGGAAGCAAGAACATTAAAAGGAACTACGTGGTGTGTGTGTGTGCCTGTTCCACTACATATATACATTCGAATCCATAAAGAGAGGGAGTTGGAGGAAGCTGCCACACTCAGCTAAAGGGTTTGTGCTCATTAGTGAATTTCCACCTGAGTTCTTCTAGCCTGAGTTCCTCCACCCTTTCTATTGGCACCAGGATTTGCAGATCAGCTAGAAAATGCCCAGCTTTCGTTCCACCTGTTTCTCCATCTTCAACTCTAACGCCTTATAGGAAGCGCCTCGTATTCCAAAGGGCCACATTACGTGTAAGTGCTCTTTATAACAGGATCTAGCTTTAGATGAAGGTTCTTCAAGGCAATTTGCAGTAATGTGACCTTTTATTTCTGGGAGGGAAGCAGAGGAAACACGTCAATGGAACCGCTGATTAAATTAGATTAATTGGGTGCTCAAAGCTTGTGTGGTTTGATCTTCTGGTGGGGAGATTTTTGCGTTTGAATGACTTGCTGAAGAAGGGGGGATGGCCTAGAACTCAGGTCTGACCCCTCCACATCTCTTCTTACTCCATGATCAGGATTCACAGTGAGTGTGCATGTTAGTGCGGTAAAGCATATGCTGAGTCGTTGTAGTTTCCTTTCATCTGTTATAAGAATTGGATCATAGGCTTCGCCGAGTAGCTGAAGAGAACTTGCAGAGCCTCTTCCCAGACGAATGCACAAGTATACTTCTTTGTATGTGTGGTGCTTGAGAACGAACACAGGGCTGTGTGCATGCTAGGTACGTCCTCTACAACTGAGTCCCAGCCCACATGAACACAGTTTTGTATACAGTGCCACGAGGGATACAGACCACTCCCTTTCCTCTTTTACCAACTACAAGCCCATTCATGGATTAAGTTATATTTCTATGTTGTCGGTAATTCATGGTGTGGAAAACAGATGTACTTTATACTTTGTGAGTCCCTTCTGATAGAGATGACCCTTTTGTCTTGATGGTGATACTGGGTACTGTGTCTGCATCTGGGACTCTGCAAAGACAGTCATTCAGTCCTGGCTAAACTACCCTCTGGAAAGGACAAACAAGCCAAGAAGTGGGAGCAGTGGAGGATGCCCATGGAACCTGGTTAGAAATGGCCACTTACAGGTCTAACCTTGCATAGCTAGAAATTGGGCCCTAGAAAGAGACAGCAGGCTCGTGTGGCACCCTCTGCCCTTTGTCCCCTTTGTCTCCTAACTCCCATGAGAGTTTCTTCCTAGTGTTCATTGTTCTGAGCAATAGAGACTGGATGAAGAAAAAGAGCTCCAAACACCTTATGAGCGCCCTTGCCAGATGGAAGGCAGTAACCTGGCCTGTGTTTGTATTTGCAGATGTCTGCCTTCTCTTAGCATTATTAGAAGAGTGATAATGATCCTTTTCATTAAGCTCCTTTCTTCTTCAAGGCCCAAAGCTTCTAGTGTATTATTATCTCATTATCAAAATTGTCCATTATTGTCTATCTATATTGATCCATCAGATTTGTTCCTTTCACTCCCTCTCCCACCCCTCCCCTTTTGCCCTGTTCCTTTTCTCTCTTGGGTGGTTCTTTTGAAGCACTTCAACACTCATACTTAGCAGAAGATGTTAGCAATGTCTTTGTCGTTACTTGTGCTGTTCCCCACTGTTCAGGAACTTTGGCTCACTGTTCCTGGGCTGCAGCTCTGCTGCCGGCACACCTTGTCCCCATGTGGGAGGCTGGTAAAGGTTTGCTGTCATTAATGCAGATAGGCTTGAGAATCGCACTCGTTGCTAACTGGCACATTGAAATGTGCTAATTGACCTAGGAGAGTTATTTATGTCACTGGCAAATTGAGCTGTTTTTAAGTTATAGTTTAGATTTTCAACTTGAATTGGGGACAGAATATCCTTTCTTGAGAGCCTTAAAATATGAAAAGCTTGGTTTGAAAACAACTTGCTGAAGCAGAGCCACAACTGTTTCTTAGCTTTCTACAAAAGTTATGTAGCAAATCTGATGAATGTAGTGTGTCTGAGGATATGGAGGTTGTTTAGAAGAGTTTGGGACTCCCAGGTTCAGAGATAATTCTAGAAACTACCCTCATATTGCAACTATACTGTATTATGTAAGTATGATAGTGTTTACTTAAAAACCAACCAATTAATCCCAGCTCTCAGGAGGCAGAGGCAAGTGAATCTCTATGAATTTAAGACCAACCTGGTCTGTATAGTGAATTCCAGGTCAGCTGGGGCTACAGGAAGACCCTGTCTCAAAACAAACAAACAAAACCCCAACCCCCCCCCAAAAATCCAACCCAAAACCAAAAAAACAAGACCAACCAAGCAAACAAAAAAAAACAATCAGAAGACTATAAAGAAAAAGAAAAATTGTTTTACTTTTCCAACTTTCAGTCTTATCACTGTAGGGATAAATTATATTAAAGATGATCTGTCTTTCAACATTTCTCTCTTGTGCATATCTGTAGATAAAGATTTTTATATTTACTGGTTTATTTGGGATTTTCTTACAGTTTGGGTTTTATTACAAATATTATTCCAATATATTTTTTCCTTTAACCTAAAGCTGGACAGTCATTAATTTCATTAGGCATGCACACAGTTTTCCACTAGCTGCTTAGCATTGCATATTTTGACTAGATTATGTTCAACCTGTGACTTAGGTTCTCTCTTTAGCATTGTAACTTTTCTGTTGAAGAGGACAGTGTCTCTTGCTTTGTGCCAAGCCCCTTCAGGGCTTTGTATTTAGTACATTATAGATGCCAACAGATAATAACTGAGTTTTCCAGGCCTGACAATCCAGCACTGTATCAGGTTGAGGCAGGAAGGTCACAAGTTCAAGGCCTGTCTGAGCTACATTCTGGGTTCAAAACTAGCCTGAGCAACTTAGTGAGACCCTGTCTCAAAGTAAAAAGAGGGTCGTGGTTCAGTGGTAGAATTCTCACCAAGAATGTGTGAGGCCTTAGGTTCAACCCCCAATACAACACCGGCAATAAAAGACACGGAATTAGGAGGGTGTTTAGGGGACATAGAGGGAGTTAGATTTGGTAAATGGGGTAGATACCATCATTTTCTATTGTGTACATTCGTGAAATTCTCACAGTAAAATTTAAAACAAGGAAAAATGAAGTGTCATGTATTGATCACCAGGGCCTACTCTGGGGCTAGCTCTTTGGATTTCTGGTTAGTTCTATGTGTGTAGCTGAACCACCTTGTATAACGTAGTGGCCTTGCTGTACATATTTGCTTCTCTGTAAATGATGCTCTGCTGAGTAGAGGTCTTGTATGGCACACACTCAGCTCAGCTTGCCACATAGGAAGGGACTGAGGAGCACAAGTAGGGGTGGTGCTACTACTAATACCAATATTATCTCAAATATTTTGAAGAGG
This sequence comes from Eospalax fontanierii, assembly GCA_035773235.1. Taxonomy (NCBI): domain Eukaryota; kingdom Metazoa; phylum Chordata; class Mammalia; order Rodentia; family Spalacidae; genus Eospalax; species Eospalax fontanierii. Next base: position 97,033,959 of record CM069525.1, read on the forward strand.
GTTCCTGTCAGCGTGCCATTTTTGATGTTATTCTTTAGAGCTTTGGCCACAGTTCCCTGAGCTGTTCAGCCACATAAAGGGGGCTTTGTTCCTGAATTAGCCTTGCTGAGTGAGATTAAAATTCCCTGGCAGGCTTTCTTGTCCACATTGACTTGTAACAGTACCTTTGTTTTTTTTTTTTTTTTTTGCATTTGATTCTGAGGTAGCCTGTTTGCTTAGGTGACTGGTCAGCCCCCTCCCTTCTCTCCTGACAGGTGAATTAGGCTCACTTCTCTATCTCTCTCTCTGTCTCTGTCTCTCAAATAAAATATATAGATCTCTTGGGTCGGTCAGCATACCCAAGCCTCTCAGTCCATTTAGGGTATAACAGTGGTGGGAGCCAGGTGTCACCCTGTTACCTTCTGAGCTTGGTAGTGGCTTGCCTAGATTCTCTAAAACAGTGTTTCCCAATATCTTTTCATCTTGAATTACTACTATAAATATGATTTTTTCTGAAACAGGGTCTTGTGTATCCCATACCCACTGTGTAACTGAAGATAACCTTGAACTTCTAATTTCCTATGTCTACCTCTGAAGTGCTGGAATTATAGACACCCAACACACCCAACTAAGAGAGGTTTCTTTATGCAATAAAAAGTCTTGTTTCTCAAATGATATCTTTCTCTCCAGTCTGTGAATTGGTGGCTATCAACCCTGTCTAAGTGATTCAAGTCCTCGAAGACAGTTTCAAAATGTATGGAGAGGTTGAGACATGGCTCATTGGGAGAGTGCTTTACTAATATGTCTGAAGCCCTGAGTTTGATCTCTAGTATTCCATTAAGAACAAACAACAAAAAATGTTACAGCAAACCTGTAATCCTAGCACTTAGTGGTGGAGGCAGGAGGATTAGAAGTTCATGGTCATCCTGGGCTACATTGTGTATTCAAGATTAGTCTGGGATACATGACATCTTGTCTCAAAACACCAATAAAAACAAAGGACTGCCAGACATTCTAGTGATCAGCTAGGGCATCTGGGCTGTACATCTTGTTCTAATTCCAGTTTGTCTCTGGGTGGAATTAGGGGCACTGAAACAGTTAATTTTACTTCATTTGGAATCAGATTGCCTAGTAGGACTGATGCTATCTACTCTTTCTACCTTATAGATAAGGCCTAGAGGAAGAATATTAGAGATAAGGACAGAACAATAAGTAGATAAGGAAAAGCTTTGCAAAGTTCAAAGTACCCTGGAAACGATTCCTTGTCCTCCTGTTTTTTATTAAGTAATATTTTTTGAACAGGGAATTGAGTTTTAATTTATATATATAATAAATGTTTCCTTTTAAAGTATCGATTCAGTGGAGTTTAATATATTCAGTGTTTTGCAGTCATCACGACTATTTAATTTTAGACATTTCTCAACATCTACCCTGAAAAAGAAGCCCCGGTACCTATTAGAATTCATTACAAATTTCCCTAAGTCTATCCTCTGGCATCTAGTAATCAACTTTCTATATGCGTTTAGCAATTCTGGATATGTCATGTAAATCCTATAATATGTGACCTTTTGTGACTGGCTTCTTTCACTTAGCATAATGTTTTCAAGGTTCATCAATGTTTCAGCACAGATTAGCATTACGTTTTTTATGGGCGAATAGTATTCCCTTGTATATGTGACATTTTGTGTAGCCATTCATCCACTGATGTTGTTTCTGGTTTTGGTTGGTATGACTTATGCTGCAGGGTGTCTGTCTGTTTATGTATATGCCTTGATGCATCATATGGTAACTCTGTGTCTTAGCCTTGTAGGAACCTGCCAGAATCTTTTATAGCATGACCGACCGTTCCAGAACTATACCAGCAATGAATCATTGTTCTTTCCACTCTTTCTGTCTCTTTTATTATAGCCTCAAAGAAAATGTGATATTTCATTGTTGCTTTGCTTTACATTTCCCTGATAGCTAAATGATGTTGAATGCTTTTCATGTACTTATTAGGCATTTCTATGTCTTTCTTGACAAATTTATTTTTAAATCTGTTTCCATTTTTAATTGAGTTGCTTTTGAGCATTCAGTTTTAAGGGATATTTCTAAATATTAGACATATCAGGTAAGTGATTAGAAATATTTTCTATCATCCTATCAGTTGTATTTTTTTGAGACAAGACTAATACACCCTAGGCTGGCTATGAAATTGCTACATAGCCAAGAAAGAACTTCCTCTCTTGCTTCCACCTCTCAAGTGCTGGGATTATAGTGGTGCACTACCACGTCAGATGTCTTTGCGTTTTCTGGATGATGTCCTTTGAAATGTACATTAAAAAAAAAATTCAAATAACTAATTGCTTTTGATTTGGCTGTCCTTGAAGCGCACTTGGTTCTTTTTGAGACAGGATCTCCATGTAGCCTCAGCTGGCCTGGAACTTGTAATGTAGACCAGGTTGGCCTTGATCTCACATAGATCCATCTGCTCTGCCTCTCCAAGTGCTAGGAGTGCTAGGATTAAAGGCATGTGCCACCTTGCCTGGCCTTAATCTTTTTTTTTTTTTTTTTTTATTGAGAAACTCTACTTTCTCTACTTTTGAATTGGCTTCCTGTACTTTTTGATGTAGTATCTAAATACTACTGGCCAACCTAAGATTATGAAGACTTAAGGCATTTCTTCTAAGCGTTTCAGAAGGTTAACACTTACATTTGGGTCTGTCTCTGATCATTTTTGAGTTAATTTTGAACATCTAGTTGTCTCCATCCATATGTTGAAATGACTACTTTAACACTGAAATATCTTGCCACCTATGCCAAAAATCAGTTAAAAAGACATATCAGGTTTCTTTTAGAACCTCAGTTCTGTCTTTGTGCAAGTGTACTATTGATTGTACAGTCGATTACTGTAGCTCTGCAGAAGGTATTGCTTTGTTTTTACAAACTCTCTGTGTAGCCCTTGCTGGCCTAGAAGTTCTGGGCCCCCTGTCTTATGCACCCAAATGACTGGATTATAGGTGTATACCACCATGTCTATTAAGACATGGAAGGTTTAAAAATGGAGACCCTTTCAAATTTTCTCTCCTTTTTCAAGATTATTCTACTTTTTCTGGAACCCTTGCTTTTCCTTGTAATTTCTGCAATACAGTCAACAAAGAATTTGATACTGATTGTATTGTACATAGGTTACTTTAAGAAGATTTTCCATCTTAATAATATTAAATCTTCCAATCCATGAACTCAAGATGTCTGAGCATTGCTTCCATTCTTTAATTTTCAGTGGTGTTTTATGGTTATCAGATACAAAATGTATCATTCTTTTGCTAAATTTGTTCCTATGTATTTTACTCTTTTTGATGGCATTGTAAATGGAATTCTTAATTTTCAGATTGCTCACTGCTACTCTGTGGAAATATAGTTCAACTTCCTTATTGATCTTGTATCCTGTCATCTTTTAGAACTTATTAACTCTCATTTTTATATGCGGGCTTCTGAGAATTTTCCATGACGAGATCATGTCACATATGAATAGAAATAGTTCTACTTTCTTTCCAATCTGGGTACGTTTTTCTGTACTTTCCTTGTTCAGTTGTCCTGGTTAGGTCTTCTAGGACAGTGTTGAATAAAAGTAGCAAAAGCAGACTTCCTATCTCATCCTTCAGTGTAAAGAAAATATGTTCTGCCTTTTACCCATTAAATATGGGAGCTGTAGGGTGCCCTTATCAGACTGAGGAGTTTCCTTCTCTTTTTCTAAATTAAGGTTTGTTTATTTTTACTTTGTATATGAGCACTTTTCTTGAATGTGTATACAGTCCCTGTAGAGTCCATAAGAGGGTGACAAATCCCTGGATCTGGAGTTACAGGCTGTTAGCTCCCACATGGGTGCTGGGAGCTGAATCTGGGATCCTCTGCAAGAACAGCAAGTGCTCTTAATCGCTGAATCAGCTCTCTATCTTGATTTATTTATTTTTATTTTATGTATATGAATGTTTTGCCTGCATGTGTGTAAGTGCACCACATACATGCAGTGCCCATAGAGTGTGTCAGAATCCCCTGGATCTGGAATTGCAGATGGTTGTAAGCTGCCATATGGGTGCTAGGAACTGAACCTGGGTCCTCTGCAAGAGGAACAAGAACTCTGAACCCTTAAGCCATTACTCCAGACTTTGGAGATTCCTTCTTTAGTAAATGTTTGTTGCTGGTGAACTTAGGAGAGTATGATGTTACTTAAGACAGGATGATGTTCCTAGTCATACTGCGTTTGTAATTGGTGAGAAAATGTCAGTTCTTCAAAGAGGAGGCATCGTGATATGATGCTTTGAGGGTCCAGAGAATACTTTGATGAGATTAAAATTAGGAATCTTATGGGACACAGTGGTGCATACCTGTCATCTCAGCACTTTGGAGGCAGAGACAGGAAGATTGTGAGTCTGAAGCCAGCCTTGTATACATGGGATACCATGACCTTGTTTCAAAAATTGTATGAAAATGATTTGTCAAAGCTAATAATTTCTGTTAAACATAGTAGTCCTATATTGTTATGAGGCAGCTAGAGTGAAATAAAATGATACTTCAGGACTGGCATACAGTGATTGTGCCACTATATAAGTGATTATTGTATAGTTCCTATGTTTGGATGAGATGTATTAATTAGCGTATGCTGCCATAACAAAATATCATTGACAGAATGGTCAAACACCAAACGTGTATTTCTTGTGTTTCTGAGAGCATAGACATGTGGTATTAGAATGCCAGCATGGTAACAGTTTTCTCTGGCTTGCAGATGAATGACTTTTGAATTGTGTCTCCACATAGTAGAGGACAGAAGTCAGAGAAAACAAATATTTTGGGCTTTCTTCTTAAAAGAATGCTAATCCTATATTACCTGCTATATTAGTTTTATCAGATAAATAAAGTATCTGGGATGATCACCAAGCATTTATTTTGGCTTATGACCTGAAAGGATTTAGTTCATGGATGAGGTGATTATGTGTGGGAAGAGGTTGATCCTAGCTTGGTAACTAGGAAAGGGAGGGAGGGGGGAAGGGGAGGGGAGAGGAAGGGAGGGGACAAATAGTCCTTTCAAGTTCAGGTCTCCCAATGACCTGACTTCCCTCCATTAAGCCCCACCTTCTGAAGATTCCCTCAATTCCCAGTAGAGTCACGGGCTGCTGACTAAGCCATTAAACACAGCAGACATTTGAGGGACATTTCTCCAAATTACAATTTGTGGCATATCCAGCAAATGACTACTCTTTGATCAACACTCCTGACAAGTCTGTTTCCATCTCCCCTGTCATGTGAGTGCTGAGTGGGGTGCTCTCTCTTACACATCTATGACCTAGAACCAAGTGACTTGAGACTTGAAGAAAAAGGTTTACAAAGTTCAAGGGTACTCTTCTCAGTACTAGTATTGCTTAGGCACTGTATCAGTTACTTTTCTGTTGCTGTAATAAAACACCATGAACAAAGGCAACTTATAGAAGAAAGACTTTGTTTTGGCTTGTGGTTCCATACGGATAAGAGACCAATCATGGTAGGAACCATGGCATCAAGTGGCAGACTTAGTGGCAGGAGCCAGAAGATAAAGGCTTACATCTTCAACCACAAACAGAAGCAAAGGGAGCAAATGAGTCAGGCTAGGCTCTGAACTCTCAAAGCCCACCACCCAGTGACATACTCCCTCTAGCAAGGCCTTAACCTCCCCAGTTTCTCCAAACAGTGCCATCAACTGGAGACCAAGTGTTCAAATACTTAAGCCTATGAGAGACATTTCTCATTTAAACCACCACAGGCACCAAATGGAGAAAACTTTATGGTATGGTGTGTGGTTCCAGAGAAATGATCCAGGAAATGTCTGGAGCCAGGAGGCCCTAGAATGCAAAGATTAGAGCATGAATGTATATATGATCTATAGATTTTTAAATTTGTGTTTTTATTTTATGAGTGTTTTGCCTACATGTATGTAAGTTACTTGTATGTGCAATGCTGTTGAAAGTCAGAAGAGGGTGTTGGATTCCCTCTGAAACTGGAGTTATGGATGGTTGCTAGCCACCATGTGGGTGCTGGGAACCAGATCTGGATCCTAAGCAAAAAACAGCCAGTGTTCTTAATCATTGAGCCATCTATTGATAGATTTTTATTAATTAGTATTTTAATATTAAATTATGGGGCACAGTGTAATGATTTGATACTTATGTGTGTACTAGTGGGGTATAATCAAATCAGAGTAAGAAGTATTTTCCTGTCAAATATTTAGGAAAATTTGAATGTCACTTAACCATACACATTAATGAGTGTATGTGTACACTGATATTTTAATACATACATATATACATATATGTATATGTAATGGTCCTGTTGCGGTATTTAACATTTCCTTATTACCTTTTGTTTGGAGACCTTATAGTATAGGAAACAACGTATCTGCTAACGTAGATTAATTGTATTCTAGTGCATCTGTCACCTAGTGTCAACAGTTGTCAGCTCTTGCTCATGTTTAATGAGTGCTTCACTCCACCTCAAGTCCACCCCCAATGATCATAAGTACTTATTCCAAGACTATTCTGAATAAAAGCTTGTGGAACTTTAAGTGTAAATATTTCATTGAGTATCTCTAAAATGTAAGAGCACATGCATATCACAAGAGTGTAATCATGACTATGAGAGTAATTTCCTTTTAAATTCAATTTTGTAATTGAATTTTTATACAATGCACTTTGATGGTTCACTTCCTTTCTCTCTGTACCTCCCCCACAGTGCTTTTGCCCAATTTAATATACTCTCATGTATATAATATGGCCTGTCGAATCTGATTTTTGTCCGCAGATGCCCCTCAGTGTGGGCCCATCCACTGGGTCCACCAATTAATATCATTAAATCCCCGCTCAACAGAACATAAGCTTTCAATCCATCTAGGTTTCAGCTCTGGACTTTTTTCTGTAGCACCAATAAACATTCTCATACTCTATTCCATATTGCAAACTGATGACAGTCTTATAATTCTTAATTGTTCAGTAAAGGAATGAATGTAAGGTACATATTGCAAAACCTCATTCATGCTAGTAAATGCTCAATAAGGATTACCTAAAGTTGTTTGTAATGCAAAACATTTTAATTGCTATTAAGTTGCCTTTGAGAATGGTTTTGACATAATCACCAGTCATATTTTGAGCCCTGCAGGATTCCTTTTGAAAACAATAACAGAAATAGTTTCAAAGTGACCCTCAAACCTCCCAGAGAGCACTGGCATAAATTGGAAAATAGAGCTAGAAATAACAGGATCCTTGTCATTTTTATCCCCTGTCTGTGGCTCCCCCTGAGGTTCCTAGTCACCATGGTAGATTGTCCTGCATATTAAAATCCCCCCTCCTCTCCTAGAAGTGAGAAGAACAGATAGGCCTGGGGATTGAAAATGTGAAAGCTATTCAGGGTAGGAAAGGGCACTGCCTTTGAAGAGGTTAGGTCTCTCAGAGTGAAGTTTCATGTTTCCTTGAGTGGCTATGGACTTGAAGCACCCCCTTGAGCCACACTGCCTCTTGGAATGAAATCTGTGGACATGAAGCAAGTTTACTTTGTCGTGTTGTCCTTAGAAATTTCTCTTGCACTGGGATGGCCTGTTGCAGGCATCAGCTGATAGCATTTTAATAAAAATGAAGCCCAAAGGAGAAATGATAAGGTATCTGATTTTAAACCAAAGTGAGAGAACAGCAGATGTTTCATTCTGTCTGAGGGTCTGAGGGAGAAAAAGCAATTAGCAGCTGCTACTGATTTAGCAACAGACACCTGCTAAATGAAAATCTGTAAACCCAGCCAGGCTTGGCACCAGAAGCGTGTACACTGCTTCTCAGGCATTTCTGGGAATTGTAAATTATGTTGGCTTAAAATGGCAAGCAGGGGGCTCAGAGAAGCTGAATTTGTTTATCTGGACCAGGAGAATAGTTTTCTAAGATGGCAGCAGTTTAGATACTATAGTTAGTGGGCAGAGAAGAAGAGAATGAATGTCTATTGAGATGATGCCTGGTTACTTTTGGTTCTGACCTGATTATAGGTTACCTTCTGGGGGAATCCCATAGGAGCAGAGGGTGCTGACAGGGAGTGTGGTCTGGGGACTCACCAAGTAGCACACAGGCCATGAGCCTCAGTGCAGGAGGAGTCCTCAATCTAGGCTCATCTTAACTCCACTCCAGGCCTGTCACAGATGATTGGTTCTATTCATGATCCAGACATCTGTGGAACTGGTGCTTTGCTTTGGCTGGGAAGGAGGCTTATTCATGACCTTTTGCCTTCTAGGAGTTTTTCCAAGTGGCTATTAACCACTCCTGTCCACACCCATTTTTCCGAGACCTACAGTGAAACACTAACCTGGGGAATGTAGAAATCCATAAAGAGGGCTTTAGGGATCTATAATATGTCAGATATGTGTATGCATGCTGAAGTAGAGAATACAGGTTCTATATGGAATGTTCAAGGTATGACTCATTGGAAGGAAAGTCACATTGTAGGTCATCTTCATAGTACTGAAAGAATGGAAAGTCTCCCATTTGTGCCTCTTGTCACAGTCATTGTTGTATGTAGTTGCCATTTCTCAGTCTCCAGTCTAGGCAAGAGGTCACCTGTAACTGGGCCAAAGGGATGTTCCTTGTCCTGTTTGCAGGCTTGAGCAGGAGAATGACAGCTTTCTTTATGGAGCAGAAACCAGGAGCAGCCGTTGGCAGATACATGGCTAGAGTTGGCCTGAGAAAATGCCATCTGGAGCATCAGACTGGCAAGAAATTTTAGTGTGGTTATGCAATGCCTAGTTCCAAAGTATAACTGAATAAACACTCTTTTGCCTTTAATTGAGTGATACTTGCTCTAGTTTGCTTTCTGTTGCTCTGATAAACATCATGACCAAAAATACTTTGGGAGGAAAGGGTGTATTTAAGCTTACAGTACAATTCTTCATCAAGGGAAATCAGGGCATGAGTTCTATCAGGAGCTTGAGTTCTATCAGGAGCTTGGATGTAGGAAATGAAGTGGCTTACTGGATTGCCCCCTGTGGCTTGTTCAGTTATCTCTTTTATACAGCCCAGGCCGCCTTCTGAGTGATGGCACCACCCAGAATGGGCTGAGTCTTCCTACATCAATTAGCAATTAAGAAAATACCTCACAGATATATGCAGAAAGTTCCTCAATTGAGGAATTCAATTGAGGTGATTCCTCAAAGTTCCCCTTTTCAGGTGTGTCTAGTTTGTGTCAAACTGACAAATATGAACCAGAACAACTCTTAAGTGAGAATACTCATTCTGGGTATGTTTGGTTGATTTTCCTTTGTTTTGTTTTCCCAGGTATGTTTTAATTTTTACTTCCTTATGCCTCACACTAAACAGTAGTGATCAAAGGTAGGAGGAAAGTTAGGGACCCCAATATTTAACCAAATTTGGGACACTCTCCCTTCTTTAATCACGGGAGAGATAGTATTCCCATCAATTATTTCCAATGAATGCAGCAACCAATGCATAAATAAGCACATCACAACACCAGCCTGCTTTAATAAGGGGATCCAGGGCTGGGCATGTTGGTGCATGCCTATAGTCCTAGCTTGGTCAGGGGTGAAGCAGGAAAGTAGAAAGTTCCAGATCAGACTAGGCTAAAAAGCAAATTTGATCCTACTTCAGGCTTCAAATATCTCAAGCAAACCAAAATGAAAACCAAACCAAAATGAGCCTGGGACACTGCCCATGGCATAGCACATTTAGATATACTCACAGCTCTTGAGAAAACAGACACCCATAGACCTGGCCCTTAGGGAATAACACGAACACTGATCCGCTGAAACTATGATCCCAGTCTACTCTTAATTCAAATCTTCCAGGCTTCCACAATTCAGCCAAACTCCTGGTGACAGAATTACTGATTTTCTTTTGGAATCTAAGACCCATAGGTCTCTGCTAATTTGAGAAATCATCTAGTAACCAAAGGAAGGATGTCTCTATAACATGATGTTCTCTTGCAGGTCCTAGGCTGTACATCAACTTCTTTTTGTAAATGATGACATGTTAGTTTTTTGTTGACAAGACAAATACCTGAGAGAAACAGTTTCAAAGAAGGAAAGATTTATTGTGGCTCATGGTTTCAGTACATGGTTGGCTGAATTCCTGGAGCATTGTGGCAGAGAGGCATGGCAGAACAGCTGTTCATAGCAACCAGGAAGCAAAGAGTGGGAGGACAGAGGGAGGGAGGAAAAAAAGGAGGGACTGGAGACAAGGTATCTTTCCAGGTTATGTCCTCAGTGACTTACTTCTAAGTAGTCCTCACATCCCAGAAAAGGCTTTGTATTATGGATCCATAGTGGATTAATCCACTAATTAGGTCAGAGCCCTTAGGATCTAGTTACTTTTCAATTATTTGGATCCAGAGACCAAGCTTTCCATGAATGAGCTTTTGGGGGGACACTTCATATCCAAACCATAGCACATGAGCTCTGTGAATCAAAGAGTTTGATAGGGCTAAATCCTTATTACTCCCAAATCCCAGCCCCCACAAAAGAGCCTGTTGATCTTGTGCAGCTAATGACAGCTGCTGTTATTTTGAGAGTGCAGTGTCATGCCCAGAAGGCAGCATTCTGCAGCACCTCATCTCTTCTTTGAACTCTTACATTCTTTTTGCCCTTTCTCCTATGATGTTCTCTAGGCTTTGGAGATGGTGATATAGATGTTTCATTTATGAGATGTGTATTTGGCTTTGTTTAAAAGTTGTTTTGTGTGTATGTTTTCTGTGTTGTGTGTCTTCTGTGAGTATTTGGTATATGCATATAAGTGTGTGGGCATGTATAACCATGTGTATACATATGGAGGACAAACCAGGATATGGGGTGTCTTCTAGCCTGCTCCTTCTTTTCTTTTTATGATTTTTAAAAATTTCTTTCTACTTTTCTGTCTATGAGTGTTTTACTTGCATACATGTAAGTACACCCATGTGTGCAATGCCTGTGGAGGCCAGGAGAGGGCATTGGATTCCCTGGTATTGGAGTTACAAATGATTGTTAGCTGCCATATGGATATTGGGACTAAACCTAGGTCCTCTTCAAGAGCAGTCAGTGCTCTTAACTACTGAGCCACCTCCCCAGACCCATCCATCTTATTTTCTTGAGAGTTTCTCTCACTTAACCAGAAGCTCACCATCTCAGCTAGGCTGGCAGTCTAGCAAGCTCCCAGGGTCTTCATGTCTTTGTCCCGCAATACTGGGGTTACATGCATGTACAGCAATGCCCATCTTTTTCTGTGAGCACTGAAATTTAAACTTGTGTCCTCATGCTTGCATGATGCGTGTTATTACCCACTGAGTCATCTCCTCAGCCCAGGGCTAACCATTGAAACTCATCATTTTGGACAGTTATGAGCCTCTGCAAAAATAAGGTTCTCTGACAAAATATGACAGCAATACTATTCTATAGGTAAAAACAGAGTTATTTAGAAGGCAATTTGACTGGCGCCTCATGTCTATTTAGCAAATAAAGCACTAGCTCCCCACTAGAGCAAATGACCTCTCCAGCTATCGCAGAAGGGGAGTTCACAAGGCTCCAGTCCCTCCATGAGAATTTACTTAGAGTTAGTGGTTTCTGAGGAAGGGAGAGACATTTTCTTTAGTGGTATAGCCACTGGTAAGTTGTACATGCTCCTATAAATAACATGTCACTCGTGCTTCTGTAAGTAACAGTAGTTAATGTAATTCCATTAAAAAGCCTTGAAAATGGGAGGACTAATAGGGAAGAGAAAGGGAATCCGTGGGAGAGGGTACTGGGAGGGAGTATGATGAAAAGATGTTATATATGTATGAAATTGTCCTGATGAAACTCATGTGTGTATGTGTCGTTTCTGGACACTCTCAGCTCTAATACCATCAAATACTGCCTTTATCTTCTTATCTTTTCTTCTTCTGGGTACATTAGTTCATTTTGTCTTCCCAGCTCTTATTCTTCCTTTCATCATTTTTGTATCTGTTACTGTACTGTATTTTGAATCGTTTCTTCAGCTCCGTAATCTAGTTATATATAATCTAGCTGTGTCTAACCAGAAGTTAACTTACTGAATTTTTAATTTTAATTACTATGTTTTATTTTTAAAACATTAAACAATTTATAAGTAATATACATCATGTAAGGTATAGTTCTTGTTTCTTTGTGTGCTTAGGTTTTGTTTTATATTTTGTTGTACTGTATTTTTTTTCTTATTTGGGATCTTTGTTGTGGGGATCTTTGGAGTCTTGAATTTCTCTAGAGAAGCTTTATCTTTGTTATTCCTAGTCATATGAGGACTGCAAGTCTGCAGGGTATGCCAAATGAAGCTAAGATTTTTAGATGCCCCAAGCAGGGTACATTCGGCTTGTGAGGTCACATGAGGGCTGGCTTGTTTTATGGAGAAGCCTCATCCCCGCCTACTACTCTTAATCAGATTGAGATTTGAGACTAGATTTTCTGGACCATTCTAAGGAAGAGATGATTTGTTGTCCTTGTGCACCTCTACACTAGTGTAGTTTTGAGGAGGATGGGTCTGAACTTCATGAAGGTGACCTGTCGTACATTCTCTGGGAAATCTTTGGCTTTCTGTCCTTTCCTTATGTCTCATGAGTTTATCAAAAGTTCAGAGCTTATTTAGTTGGCTTAATTAAATCAACTTTTGTAAAAAAGTGAGTTACATGGAACCCACGTTTTTCTATGAGCTCCTACTTAATGTTTAGTCAGAAAATACCTGTTGTAACAGAAATTCTTTCGATGGTACTGGGAATCTATCCCTGGGCCTCATGCACGCTAGTTCAGAGATTAAAAAAAGAAAACATTTCAAATAATATTTTATTGAGGAATTTTTCAGTGGAAGATCTATTTAACTACCAGTACTTGATTGATCAGAAATGACTGTCTTGGTCTTATTTTCCAATCTTTTTATAGCTGAGTCCTTTCAGTGGCAGCCAAGAGGATATTGAATCCATTGGTTGCCATTGTTCTGAAATAGCTTTATATCAACTAGCAATATCTACATTGTGTCCAGTATTATGACAAATTCTATGAGATAACAAAGTGCATTTAGCTTATTGTATAGTGAATTAAATATTAAGAGCAATGATCTTGAGTCCTTCAAATACTGATTTAAACCAACCTTCTACATTCTGGAAATCAGCATTTGTGGTGCGGTAACTATAGGACATTAAAGTTTATAAAGGAAAGAGGTTATTTGTATTTTCTTCATAGTAGTTGTCATAAAATAGGAACTCAGTAATTATTTGTTGAATGAAGAAGTTGGTGTCTGGGACACCATAGAAGTGTTTTCCAGTTCTGATAGGTTCCCATGGTGATATAAGTAGATAATTCCATATCTGACCTCACATGATAGGGATGAAAGAAAAAATTAAAAGACAGGAGGTCAAACCATCATGTATTTGAGTCCTTTGTAAGCGAGTTTTAAAGTGTTCCCAGAAAGGGCTTCAACGTATATTGAGATGACATAGGTTAGGTTGGTGGTTAAGAACACCTAACTCTGGAGTCAGACTGTCTGGTTTACTTAAAGTTTCTATAAGTAACCTTGGGTTAGTTACCTAAATAATATCTTTCTCAATTTCCTTATCTATAAAAGGAGGATTTCCAAACATGTCTAAGGGTTTGGTCATAAGAAATAGTTAACACTGCACGTGCTTAGCTGATGCCTTGCAGAGAAATGCTATGTGCCAGGAGTTTTAGTTATAATTGATGTGATTGTTGACTTTTTGTTGTTTTGAGCACTAGTCACATTACTATCCTTTATCAATACGTTTTCCTGGGCGCTGCCTTCCATTTCTTCATAAGAATTTTCTAGAGTTTTCATATCCATTACTTAGAAATTTGAAGCTTGGCTTACTGTGTTTCTCTAAGTATGCATTGAATACCCCTGCATCCAAATGGCCTTAGGAAGCTTTAGGAGAATACAAATTGTGGGACTCCATCCCAAGGGGTCTAATGAAGATTCCTTAGGTGCCAGTTTGATACAGATAAAGATTCTACATTTTCTGGGGCTGGAGAGATGGTTCAGCAATTAAGAGCAATGGTTATTCTTAGCAGAGGACCTGAGTTTGATTTCTTAGCAGAGGACCTGAGTTTGATTCCCAGTACCCACATGATGACTAGCAATTGTCTGTAACTCCAGTTCCAGGGAATCTGATGCCCTCTTCTAACCCCCACGGGTATTGCATGACACAGGTGCACTTACGTATATGTAGGCAATGCACTCATACACACAAAATAAAAGTAATAAATAGCATATTTTTTAAAAAAGAGTCTATACTTTTTGGGTTGGCTGAAACAGGGTCTAAATTAAAAAAAAAAAAACTATCATTGTTGATGAAGAATCTGGGAGAGCAATCTTAGAGCCTGAGAAGAGAGAGAAGGGGAAAGAAAAACAGAAATAGAAAGAAAAATGAATTGAGTTTGCTCATGCCAGGATACGATCAAATACCATCCACCTCTGGTGACCTCAAGGGAATATGTGAAATTTGCCTTCCCTTGATGGAGAAATGTGTGGACCTAGCTGCAGCTTATAGCAGGAGTCATGGGGTGAGTTAAGGGAGATGTTGAAGGTAGGGAGGCCTGTCTCACAGTGACTGCCTGGAAGCTGTGGCCCCCACAGAATAGAAGATTAGCTGGATTCCTTGCTTGGCACTGTGAGAAAGAGTGTAGGTTCAGTGCCTCTGAGCTGTTGTGAGAAGAATGAGAGCCCAATCTTAGGGGCCTTGGTCTTTGTCCTTGCTTTAATGCTGGTTTGAGATTGGTGTTTATCTTCAGCTACCTAATGCTGAAGTCCTTTGAAGCCATTAAAACATAGGAGGATATGATAGACTGCCTGGGCTGATGAGGAAGTGGGAGTTAAGTACCTTTCCTCTCAACCTTCCCTCCCCATACATAACTTAAATGATCAGAGTGGATTCCATAACCTAAGTGGTCTGATGAGTGGTAGAAGAGGCTCTCTTTGAGCCCCTGCCACTTTACCAAAGCTGGAGAACTAGCCCTAGGCAGGTCAGTGTACAGGAGTAGTTTGGGCTCCACATACAAACCAATTGGCTTTTGACTTATGTTGCCCTGGTTCCTCTGGAAGCTTTTTGAACTGTCTTTGTTATTAGCCTTTCCTTTGAGTTCTATAGAGAGAAACAGCAAATATTGACTTTTTCTCCTTGAGTGAAAAATCACCAGTGAACTCAGCGCTGTACTTTTAAGTCCTGAAGTACCTTCTCATGTACTCAAAGATAAGCTCATAGATGGCATCACATTCGACATGTGGCTCAATTTGAAAAAGTGCTAAGTCTGGAGTTAATGAATTAATGACCTCTGGGTCCACTTTATTGGGTAGTGCCCACATCATATCATAGAAGCTAGGTAGGATGAGGCCTTTAGGTTTCACAAAAGGCCCTAACTTCACAGTGTAGAGGATGGAACAGATCAGTGTTTGAGATTATGGATTCTGGTGTCAGATTCCTTGAGTTTCAATATTGACTCAGATATTTAATAAGCTTTGAGACCATGCACAAGTTATCTACTAGAACCTCTATTACTCTTCCTAAATAGATCTTGAGTACACACATTTAGGGCAATCACATAAAAAACTGTGGATTTGCATCACCACCATCATTCATCCGTGCATATTCTCCTTATATTTTATTTATGTGTACATTTATTTATATCTAATTCCTGTAAGCCTAATGTTAGAATTCAC
This sequence comes from Eospalax fontanierii, assembly GCA_035773235.1. Classification (NCBI taxonomy): domain Eukaryota; kingdom Metazoa; phylum Chordata; class Mammalia; order Rodentia; family Spalacidae; genus Eospalax; species Eospalax fontanierii. The sequence goes on from CM069525.1 coordinate 97,049,636, forward strand.
TGTATTGATAATAACTTAGATCTGCCTATGTGCTAGTCTCCAGTCCTGCTGCCTCCCTTCTTACCTCCCTAGGAGAGAACCACTAGTCTGAATTTTGGTTATTTTGCCTCTGTTCTCTTTTATTTTTTATGTGTATTGTCTGCATGTATATATGTGCACTTCTGTCATACAATGCCTGTGGAGTTCAAAAGATAAGCTCAGATCCACTGGAACTGGAGTTGCCAATGGTAGTCAGCCACCATGTGGGTGCTGGGAATCGAACCCAGGTCCTCTGCAAGAACAACCAGTGGTCTTAACTACTGATTCAGCTCTCCAGTTCCTCCTTTTCTCTCTTTAAAAGAAATTTTTTGGAAATATGAGACAGAAGTAGTGGATATTCACATTATTTGCTGGACATGACAAAGCTAATGCACACATGAACACATAGAAGTTGTGATTGCATGAACAAGATCTTGGCAAAATCAAGCTAGCTAAAATCCTAGCATGGATGAGGAAGGGACTCATAAAGTTCTACCAGTAACTAAGGAGCTACTAGCAACTGAGGGCTGCTGGGGGAGGAAGTGTCAATTTTCTACAGGGATGCAGTGTCTGAAACGCTATCCATGCTCCAGTACATATCCTACACACAGGCAACACTAAATGGACTCAGTGAGTTGAGAGAGGAGAGAGTGGGGGGGGGCATAAAACTGGAAGGGAAAAGTGGGAATTGTGGAGGATCTGAGGGGAGGGAATGGGGGTGGATTTGGTCAAAACACATTATATGCATGTACAAAATTCTCAATAACAATAGTCCTGTCTCATATGCGCAGATGCCTATAAACACAGGGCTATGTAACTATAGATTCCTAAATAAGATGTCATTTAGTTTTAGTTTTGGCCCTTATGGAGAACGTATTATGTATATGCCATTTTCTGGGACTTGCTTGTTTTATGCAACATTCTGTTAGAATGATTGATTCCTGCTGTGGGAATAGCTATATATATTCTTATATATAATATATATATATATATATATATTCTTATAGCTATAGTTAAATTTGTCAGTGTGACATTCCATCGTTTAAGTCAATTAATGTCCTTCTCTGATCTACTTGGGATGGACATTTAGTTGTTTCTAGTAGTTCACTATTACAAAAAGGAAAAAACCTCTCTGTTTGCCATCCTAATTTTGGGAGTAACAATAGGAGCCACCTCCTAATGGTAATGTAAAAATGAAGAAGTTGTTAGCAGTTTGAAGACATTTCAACTAGGCCTTATCTTTATAGTATGTCACTGCTGTGCAGATTAGTTACTTTTCTTAATACTTTGATGAAATGCTTAAGAAGAATAGCTTCACAGATTGAGGGTACAATCCATCATGACAGGAAAAAGTGATGGTGAGAGAGGCTCTAGCTGTGGTACAGCAACAGTTTCCCACATTGGTAGTGGGTTGCTTCCGCTGAGGCCAGGCAGCAGATCTGAAGTCCGTTAGAAGTGGAAGGAGAGGAACTTGGGAGAGTTCATTTTCACCTTGATTAAAATAAATAGCTAAGTGAGTGCTTCTTGAATACCTCATGGCTAACAGAACCAAAAATGCCACTTGGTACAGATCTATGGGACTGCCCCAATGGGGCAGGCAGGTCTGGGCGGATATGTGTTTCACACCAGGAAATATCTTGCTCTTGTCTCTGTGTCAGCAGAACAAATAGTGTCTTTCATGGGCTTAATACATTTCATTTGACATTAGGTAGCTGACTGGGAGACAGCCATTGGCGAGAACAATTCTATTCCCATATTCTCAAAGACTTTGAGTACAAAGAAGAAGCAAGCAGGGGGTAGTCCTGGAGGAAAGAACAGTGCCCTTCCCTGACTCACTCATTCCACCCGCTCACCATATCAGAACAGGGAATAAGGTGCACTGCTATGCGCCTGCTCAGGCTGTGGGCATCTGACCTCACAGGATGGGTTGAAGTGTGAAGATGCCCTCACATCTGGGCAGATACACTGGAAACCATGGAATTTGGGGAACTCTAGAACTAATACACCCCTTTTTTTCCTGTATAGGAGATCGACTCCCAGGGCCTTGCATTTTCTGAGCAAGTGATCTAACATTGAAGTGTATCTCCACCCCTGACATATTCCTTTCTTAAAATGCTCAGATATGCTGAAGGAAGGGATTATGAAAGTGAGAACAAAATGAGCTAATCATTACTAATAGCCAATATTATCTTCTTGCTAAGGATTCCTATAATACAGGTATATAAAACATATAGTATTTGAGACTGGAGAGATGGCTCAGCAGTTATGAATACTGGCTGCTCTCAAAGATGGTCCAGGTTCTGTTCCCAGCACCCACATAACAAATGCTGGTAACTCTTGTTCCAGGAGATCAGATGCCCTCTTCTGGCCCCTGTGGGCATTGCATGCATTGGTGCCCTTACATTCATGCAGGCAAAACACTCATGAACATCAAATAAAAATAATTCTTTAAAAGAAGAAAGAATATAATATTTAATGAACTAAGCAAGTTTCAGAATGAAAATATGTTTTCTCTCATATGTGGTTCCTGTGTTTTACATTGTCTCATAAAAAGAGCACCACTGGCTGCTCTTGCAGAAGACCCAGCTTCAGTTACTAGCACCCACATGGCAGCTGAGAACTCTTCCTTACTGCACTTCCAGAGAACCTGACACCCTCTTTTGGCCTCTGCAGGCATTGCAAGCATGTGGTGCACTTACATGCACACAAAACACTCATACATTTTTACAAAAGGTGGACATGGGGGTGCATGCCTTTAATCCCAGCACTCAGGAGGCAGAGGCAGGTGGATCTCTATGAGTTCAAGTCTAGTCTGGTATACATAACGAGTTTCAGGCCAGCCAGGGCTACATAGTGAGACCCTGTCTTACTCCCTCTACCCTCTGTTAAAGTAGAAGTCATATGAAAGTACAAGGAAACATGCCTATGGGGACAAAGGGAACAAATGAGAGAGAGGAGGGTAAAAACAGCGTATTGGTGGAGAATATGCTCAGCATTCAATATGTCCAGAATTAAAAATAAAAATGATGAAATATAAACTAGAACCATAATCTCTCCACACTGCTTTCTGCTTCTGATGACATGGACTGCATTCATTTGGTGTTTGCTTCTCCATGCCTGACATTCCACTTAGCGTTATAATCTCTAGATTCAACCAGGTTGTTTCAAATGACAGGATTTCATTAATTTTTATACATGTTCATCTCTTCTCCATCTTCTGGCACTCTCTCTATCTCACTTGCAGTCCAGATTCATGGTTTTTACTGACTTACTAGTAGCCCTGCCACATTGTTAGGTTGGCACCGAAAATTCAGCATGGTCCCAACATCTTTGCTTGTATTACACATTCTTCAGTCCATACCTTTGATCACTGCTCCCACTTTAGAGAGGAGTCGCAACACCCTCCCAACCACCTAAACCAGCAGCCTGAGCATAGTTTCTTACTTCATTTTTGTTTCCACATAATCCCTTATCTAATCTGTTCCTTGCTCCTGGCGATTCACCTTCCTACTCTCTCCCAAATCGACCCATTTTCTCTTCTTCCATGGCCCCATGTCTTAAGTTTGACATAAATATTGCTGTTTCCAGTTCCTAACTGATTTCTCTACCCCCAGCAGCATCCCCTGCATTCAGCTGCCAATTCTATACATATACATTTACATTACATATACATATACATATACATACATATATACATATATATATACATATATATATATATATCCTGCTCATTCCTCATGCCTTTCCCTTCTTTGGGAAAATCAACTCAAAACTAGTCATTGCTCTCAAGACCCTCCCTTGATCTTTTACTGCACTGGCATGTTTATTTATCTGATAGCCTGCTCACCTAGACAATGGCTCGTGTAGAGCAGAGGTCACACCCCACTAGATATCTGTATCATTACTACACAAGCAAGAGCCAGACACAGTACCTACCACACAATCCTGGTGAGATGCAAATGACCGTGGATCATCCAGAGTGAGTCATGTTGACTTTGTTTCGATAAATAAGAAGGCATCCGGTGAGAAACTGTGGCTTATACCTGGGCCATAAGAATGAACCGAGCTGGTAATCTTAAATTACCCAGCAACCATCTGCTAAATGTTCTACTGTGGGATTTTAGGACTGTGGGTAGTGAGTGATCTCTTGCTAGAGCCTGTTGGTATGGCAGAATCAAACTCCAGCTTTGCAGCCATAGAGATTTGGCATCAAGACTTACTGAATATGATTGCCGTTCTAGCTTTACTACATCCTAGCAGGATTGTTGTAGAAATGGAGAAGAATTGTGATTACCAACAGTCATTGCATATGTATGTACATATATATAATTTTGCTACTGGACTAAAAACTGTACATGCAACATTTCACCTAATTTCATGACAACCTGATGAGCTCAGAGTCGGGTGAGGCTCAGTGAGATTAAGGAATCCAACCAAAGTTGACCAGCAAGGAAATGACAGCCAGAATTTGACACCCAGCATCCTGACTCTCAGTTGGAAAAGTTTCTTTGGGAGTCATCTGTAAAGTCAGGACCCTGGATAAGGTTAACTAGTAAATAGAGAACCTATCAGAAAACATGCTACAATATCATCCATCTAATGAAATAAACACTTTTAAGTGAACTAAGCCAGTGCCAGAATGAAAATATTTTAAGTTTTCTCTTATATGTTTCCAGGATTTTATATGTGAAGAAAAAAAAAAAGAACAGCCTAAGAATTAGTTCTGGGAGCTGCTCTTGCAGAGGACTCAGATTCAGTTCCTGGCATCCATATCGTGGCTAACAACTGTCTATAATTCAGGGGATCGTAAACCCTTTTCTGACCTCTGTGAGCATTGTGCGACTTGGGTGCACACTTACATACTTGTGGGCAATACACTCATACACATAAAATAAAAAATGTGAAAATTAAAAAAAAATAATTGGTTCTGATCTCCTATAGTATTTAGAGGTGAGGCACATCATGAAAGAGATAGAGAAGGGAGGCCATCAAAGTGGGGAAACATGAGAGAGTGGTCTCCCTACAGTATAGCACATAAACTGTTTTAAGGATGAGGAAATGATTATCTGCTTCAAAAACTTCTGGTAAATAAAGCAAGATGAGGCCTGGACTAGCAAGTCTAGTTACACAGATCGTTAATTGCACAAGGGGTAAACGGGCCCCCCAAATCTCCCTAGCACCCTGTCAGGGGACTTATTCTGGCAGAAAAGGGGTTACTACATCTAACTCCTACGAGGACATCATGTGGTCCAGCTTTCCCTGTTACCTTGCTCACTGGCATCAGTAGCATGGAAGTAATTAGCAACCTCAACAGAAGCAGTTTGAGTACAATAATGGGACTGGAAATTTGATTAGATTGGGTGAAAGCACACTTCAGAGGAGAGATAATGACGGCAGTGACCAGAGACAAGTCTTTTAGAATCTTTTAGCAGAGTTTTGCTTTAAAGAGAAGAGTTCAGGGTGGTGGCTTGATGGAGGATGTGCGGTAAAGAGTATTTCATTAGATGAAAGATATTAAAGCATGTTTTCTGATAAGAGTGAACCAGTGACAAGAGGGACAATTGCTGCTGTGACACCCTTGAGAAGGTAGGAAAGGATCAACTATAGTTCATGAGTGGCAATGACCTTCCTGAGCATCCGGAGGCTGTCTGACCACTGGCAGGAGATAGAAAGCTGTGTGGGTACTTTGAGGAGGAGCTGTGGAGGTGGGAGCTGGTGCATGATCTCTTCCCAGAATTCTTTTTATCTCCTGTGAGGGAAGAGGCTGAGAGCAAGGGTGGGGAAGGGGAGGAGAGCAGGAGCCTTATTGAAATAGCTGTTTAGGAGATAGGCCAGGGAATGTCCTTGGGATTAGACTGGAAGTCAGTATTAACGGCCTGCTCACAGATTGTCATCATGAATTCAAAGAGTTAGTAGCATGGCTTTATTTCTGCTTTTCTCCAGACATGCTTACTTGCATGGGTTACAGTACATGAAGGAACAGAGTTGGGTTTTACCAGGAATGCAGTTTGGCACATCAAACAGGAAAAAAGGAGAGAGAGAATGTCAGGAGGGTTGGATATGTGCAGAAGGAAGGTGCTGGACCTTAAATCAGTGATAGGTAGAGGTGAGGACTAGAGATGGGTGAAGGACAGTGAGGAGGAGGTAAGACTAGCCAACAGGAGGGCCTGTTCAAACTGAGGATGCACTGAGTTAAGCGGTGAGGAGGAATGAGTTGGAGAGCAGAGGCAAGGTGAGGGGGTATGCAGGGGTCACAGGTATGACGGAGTAGCTGAAGAGGTGCAATGGAAAGGAGATCTTGTTGAGGAATGGAGGGAAATACATCAAGAAGCCAGGGTATAACTTCCAAAACAAGACCCTCTCTCAATAAAACTAAAACCGCAGCCATACCAGGGTACGGCTAAATATTGAAAACACGAGTTTTGAAAAGGGCTTGTTGGGAAGAAGTGACAGAGAGGTGAGAGGCAAGTCTTCAGTGTCTATAAGGATCTTGGTCTATAGCCTCATGACTAGGGGTGAGTATCAGGCAACAGGCTGGCAAGGAGGTAGAAAGAACATTCTGTACAGGACTATAATTTAGATGCTGCCCGTGAGAAGCACGGAGGTGTCTTCGTGGCAAAGCAGCTTAAACAGGTACGGAAGGAGAGACAGCATTTGAGAGGGCTGTGAGGACACCAGCGTCACCGGAGAGCAAATGAAGTATTTGTTACTGCGAGAAGCTGAAGGGACTGGATTAGTCAAGAAGAGTTTGAGGATAGAAAAGATTGTATATCAATGGTCAGTGGGCCCCAGAGAATAGTGAGAAGTTCAGTAACTTGAAATGAATGAGAAATGAGGCAGATGACGGAATGTCCATATGGAAATTTGAGGTCAGGGTTTGATGGATGACCTGTGTTGTGTCTTGGTCATCTTGGGAGACTGTAGTAAACAAGAGTGGCAAAGTGGGCTTGATCCCCATGGCAGAGTATGATGGTGTAGCCATCAGGGTTGTGAGATGGAAGGAAGCAGGTTGGGAACCTTGCCATGGGCAGGGTCCATACACCTAATGTTTTGGCCAGCTGGATTCCAGAGGCCCAAATAACTTTTCCACTCAGTTTCCTTCCAAGCTGAACCAAACCAAGCCAAATGACCAAACCACTAGCGTTGACTTGGAAGTGAGAAGGAAGTTAGTGAACTGTGTTGCTCAAAACATTTTTATAATTGTGTATGTTGAAATACAGCAATGTAGGAAGTTGTGTCTATTCCCAAGATTCCTGCAGCTGAAAAGGAACAAGGTTGTGCATTAGAGTTCAGGTGTGAGTTCTGTAGTGTAGAAATGAATAACAGAGTCATGATACTTCTGGGGGATATTGCTTATTAAATGGAGAAAAGAAGGTGAAGGAGGCTTCATGAGCAAGTTTGTAGACCAGCCTGGACTCAGGCTCAATAAAGGAGAAATGTCGCTTTCTTCCCTACTGCTAGTATCTCTTGCCCTCAGCTCTGTGCCTGCTGCTTTCTTGGATGGATTTTAACTTCTCTGCCTGGGCTTTAGTTTCTTCATCTGTCAAATATGTCTAACCATTTCCCTACATAGAACCACTTGATGGGATTACCACTTGCAGTAATTAAATGTTAGAAGAATGCAAAAGTATTTTATACATCATATGGTGCTTAATAGAAGTCCTTAATCTAATTTGCTACTAAATGGTAAGTGGTGGGTTTTCCGCTGCTATTTTGCTCCCTTCCCATTGCTGCTAGTATCCTGGTCTTCAGCACCTCCCTTTCAGCTCCACCCTCCCTTTCCCTCCCTATCAGCTCCACCCTCCTTTTCCCTCCCTCTTCTCCTATGCTTCACATTTATCTCTCTCCTCTTAAGGTCCCGATGACAAACCAATATTCAGTTCCACCCAAGTTCCCTCTAGGGAACCAGTGAGTTTATTGAGCTTCTTTACAGAGCACGATTGAGGGGTTTACTGGCAGGAGCATAGGTCACTCCAAAGCACCTGCACTGGAAGGTCTGCACTCAGCATGGATGATGATGACTCCCCATGGCTGTGTTGGCGAAACCCCTTCCCCTAGACTTTTCCAGTCCATATACTCTAACTCCTCCGAGACCCTAAGGCCATGTGCATTTAGGGAAGAATTGCACAGGACTGATTAGAAGGAGTGGCTGGATACTTAAGCGACAGTCCCACGGCCCTCCTTGCGCTTTCCTTTCTATGAGGAACATCAAGAGTCAACAAGCCCAGCTGGGATGATCTTTTGCAAGCAGGCACCACTGAACTTGTGAGGATGGTGTTTGTTTAGCTCAGGGGATAGTCCTGTAAACAGCATCAGCTTATAGTTGGCTCTTTGTGTGGCATCCCGTGGTAGAGGACTCTAGGAATAAGAGCTTAGAGGACATAAACTGGTGGGAACAATGGTCATTGAAAATGAGGTTTGTGACCAGTGTGACTACAGAGATACAGTGGGCTAGCAACAAGAAGCTCAGAAAAGCCATCATTATTGGACAAGAGTAGCTACTGTCATGTAGGCTGGGGTGACAATGAGATGAGCAGGCTATGACGGTGAGGCATATTTGAACAGAAGGGGCTGGGCCAGGTCACCATGTAGAGAAACAATTGGGGACATGTCGTAGTCCCTCTCCCCTGCCCCACATTGTTACCACTATTGCTACCCAGGGTTAAAACAGTAAGCCCTTTGCATCAGCACCTTCTTCTGTGTGTTGGCGTTTTGGGAGGAGTAGTGATCAGGGGAGGGTAGAGTTCAACAGTCCTTCCTAGCCACAGGTTTCTGAAGCAGAGATTTCATAGCCACAGTTTTACCAGTTAGATTAAGTGTATCTGAAATATCGCGCCTGTCTTGAACATGTGCCTTTTGTTGTTGTTATTCCCTAAATATAGTATGGAAACTATTTATACAGCATTTTCATTATATTAGGAAATATAAGTTATCTAGATAACTAATATTAGATCTAATTTAACAGGGGTGTCCAGCCTTTTATGATCTTCAGATGTATTGGGTATCCTGGGAAGCATGTGGCCCATGGGCTAGAGTTTGGACACACCTCATTTGAAGTGTCCAGGCAAATGTGTATAGGCTATTTGCAAGTGCTACATCATTTCTTTTTCTTTTTCTTTTTCTTTTTTACAAGGGATTTGAGCATCCACAAATTTTGGTATATGGTAGTAGAATCCTGGAGCCAATGTCATACAGATATTGAGGGAGGATTTACTATAGACTGCCAGAAACTATCAACTGCTTACATTTGAATCTTGTTTCTGTCACTAAGTGATCTGTAAATTATCTAACCTCTCTGAGCCCCAGTTTCTGACCTATGAAAGGGAGATAATTGAGGCAGTATGGTTAATAGTTTACAAAATAGTAGTTCCTGGCCCATAAGAAGTACTATATAAGATATATATATATATATATATATATATATATATATATATATATATATATATATATATATATATTTTTTTTTTTTTTTTTAAATAGAGCAATCTTAAATCACTGTAATTATTCCCATTTTATTGATGCTAAAACCAGAGTGGAGGAGTTAAGTGACTTGCCCAAAGCTATACATCTATTGAGTAACAGAGTCAAATCTGGAACATGGACATGACAGGTTTGAAAATAGTTTGCAACCACTGTGAGTAACTGTCTTCTGGCACATGTAAGTGGACGCTTTACTTTCTCGGAGAGGCACTACATGAGGGACACACATGCACACAGGAGTTTGAGAGCTGGGCAGAGGAGCTACATGAGGATTTGCAGGGATTAATGGACACACGTGGCCTTGTTCTGTTTCTGTGCTCTATGCCCTGGGTCAACAGCTTGGCTTCTAAGCACCCCCTCTAACCACCTTTGTTGTTTTGTTTTTTTTTTTAAAGCAGGGGAAGGTTTAGTGTTCTGATTGTAGCCAAGGAGCTGAGCCTTCCTGGGACCTTTATCTACTTGCTTGGTGATGGGTGACCTCATTGAAATGAATCAGTTAACCCTTTTGTACCTCTGGTTCTTCACCTGTTAAATGGAAGAGCCTGATTAGATCATTGTGTAAAAATATTTGAAAAGCATAAATCAGTACCCCAATTTACACTACTATAGTCATCCCTGACTGCATCAATTAGTGTCAAATATAAGCTACTTAGGCCTCCATACTGGCCTTGTACTAGTTATGCAAAGTGTCAGATGTCATCACCTGTTGTAGGATGTTCTCTGAAGTGACTTGGAACCTCATCTTCTTTTCTGGGTTTGGACATTCCTCTATGAAGGTAAAGTAGAAGCTGTGTATGACTTATGTTCCTGGGAAATTGTCCTTCAGTGTGGATTTCTGTCGTCAAGTGCCAGAGCCATTGTCTATGTCCAGGGTCTCCATTTGTCCCAGCCACCATTCTGGGAGCTCTGCCATCTTTTGCTTTCAGTCCTTGGCATAAGGCAGACTTGGGCTTCTGTGTTTTGGGTGCCTATAACTGCTTCCTCTTATTAATAGTCTTGATTCTGCGCTTTCCTTGAAGGGAGTCCTTGCCTCTGAGCTAGTCTTAGGGTTATTGTCACACACACACACACACACACACACACACACTCCATGTGAGGGGTTGGCAGTATGCTTAGACAAGGCCCGTTGTCATGTCCTGAAGTTCTTTTCCTACAGAATTGATAATCCAGCACTTTTTGAGGAAGACTGGAAATGGGTGAGAGATGGTTTGTTGGATGTCAGGAAGGAGAGAAAGGTCCTTTTGGAAAGCTGTGTCAGAATTGGCTCAGCTCCTTGGTCTTCATTCTAAAACAGGGCAAACCCTGAACTGACACCCCACTATTCCAGGCAGAGACTCATTATTCATGAACCTAGACCTGATCAGACTTAGGATTCATTTTTTTCCCATTTGGAATATTAGGACAATAAATCTTCCTTTGTATGAGGAGTAAACTTGTAAATACTCTGACATCTTTCCAGGAGCAGGAAGTAATATAAGGTGGTCTTTCTTCAAATGTATTCTGAAGAGTACTATTATTTTTAATATATTTTCCTTAAGAAAAAAAGATTAGAGAAAGCTCTGTGAAAACTGCGTTAAGTAGGTACTCCTGCAGAAACCACTCACCACGGTGAATCTCTGAGTGGAGAGATAGAATGTATGTAACATTTCCTCAATTTTTAACATACCTTTTTTCCAGCAGAGTGTTTTCTAAGTCCTATCTCTGTAAAACATACCTTGAAAGATAGCAGTTTACCTGAGAAGTCTATTTCATTCTTTATTTTCCCTTGAATTGTGAAGGGAGCTGAATGGTTGAAATGTCAAAGAGGCCGCCGTATAAATCACGAAGGGTAAGGGTGTTTGGATTCTGAATGGAGTGTAGCAAGTGCTTCCTGTTCTGAAATGTCTCTCTCTATCTTGCACCCACAGCTCCCCTTTGAACTGGAGATTTACTACATCCAGCATGTCATGCTCTATGTGGTCCCCATCTATCTGCTTTGGAAAGGAGGTAAGGCCAACAAACCACATGCCTCTGGCAGCCCCACACCTTGTCTCTTTACCTCTATGGCCTGCAGTCATACTACCTTGGGTGCCTCTCAGGATCTTGAACTGTTGCCCTTCAGCATGTTTGATGCAGTCCCCAAGCTCTGGGGAAGTGAGTATGGTTGAGCCCTGAAAGTCTGGGGATATTCATCCACCCTTGTGGATGAGCATGGGATGGCTGACTGCATCATAAGGCCTAGCTTTGGGTTCATGATGGTGGCCTGGGATTTGCATGGCTCCCTGCACACTGTATCACTCTTGTGCTTCTGTTTTCCTGCCTGTCTCAGTGTTTTCTTCAGAGTAGTAAGAAGAGAATAAAGTCCCTTCTCTCAAGAGAGGGACTTTGCATTCTTGCCTGTTGTCTCCACCCTCTCAGAATGAAAGAAGCTACTGAAAGGGGTGAAGAATGCAGGGAATAGAGGATTGTGGGATTGTGGAAAGAGGCAGATTAAAATGATATCGTCCATGTAAGAGAAATGGTCACAAACATCAGTTTAGTCAAGAGAGAGATACCACCAACCTGGTAGAGACAGTGTAGAAAGGAAGCTGATCTACTGGTGACCTCATGATGTTGCTGAAATTATCCACTCTACCCATTGTAGACAGAAGGAAAGGAAAGTTCCTGTGTCTCCGGGCTCATAGTGAGAGCTGATCTGTGCCTTCCTTCTCAGCCACCAAAGCCTTTTGGTACAGGTTGCTGAGATTTTTCTGGGAGCGCAATACTTGCTCCTTCTCTCCAGGCAGCAGAGTTCCATTTTTATCACTCTAAAAATGACACGAGGCCACCTGGATCTTGAGCTCATTAGATGGTCCTCTGTAAGTTCTGTTGCATTCTGCTACTTCTTGTCAGTCTGTCAATCAGATTTGCCTCCTCTTCCCTGGTTCCTGTCAGGCTTTTTTTCCATTTGGCATCTGAATATTCTTTGAGGCTGCTTTTGCCTGGTGATGCCACTAGGGGTCTCACACTGCCAAAGAGCCCTTCCCTTCAATTTGGTTTGAAAGTACTCCCTCATTTTGCTACTGAGCTTTCAGAGGAGACTGATGTTCAAATATCCAGGAGGAGACCTGTGCTGTTTCACAGCTTTGACCCCAGTGGCATAGGGAGCATCTCCTAATAACAGTCAATTCTCAGAGGAACACTAATTCTAAGTGGAAGCAGGCCATGAGGCCCACTATTCCTTTCTTCTAAGGTTTTTCATGGAAATTATGGCCAAGTCCACATGCTTGTTATTGAAAGCTTTCTGTAATCAGAGCTCAGCATCAAACGTTATCCAGTAGCTAGGTTACACTTGTCTGACATGGAAAATACCGGGTAGCCAGCTCTCTTCCCTCCTAGGTGGGGGATGAAGCAAGACAACTTGGGAAACCACGCCATCTAAACAGGATTGATTTTCTCCAGCCTTCTTTGTGCTGTGCTCTTTGATGGGACAAAGCTGAGGATGTTGGGATGTTCACTCTTTGTTCCAATTTGTTTCTTATTCTTAGTGATTCCTTCCCTTCCACCTGGTGAGGAAAAGCTGTTGCACTAAGCAACAGTAATAAGAGCCACAGTACTATTTGTAGTGTGCAGAATATATGTATGATACATGTTTTGCTTATTACACATGTAAATAGCCTGCTGAAGAATCCTCTTATAGAGGAGAAAATCAAGATTCAGAACCATGTCAGTACTGTTTCCTAACAAAGCCAGAGTTCTAAGACCCGCCTAAATTCCTTCCTAGAATAGCTCTTCCATATACCTTAGTATGGTAAGTGCTCCAGAAGGAAGGGTGGAAACAATGTCATTTCTAAAGGTCGGTTCATCTTCACTAATACACTACTTCCTGGAAGACAACTGTATCTTCATAGAAGGAATGCTACTGGTATCCTAGGTTTCTAACTCCTGAGGTGATAAATAGGACTGTAATGATAGGTGATATACTTTTGCTACTTAACACTTAATTGACACCAGGCTTGGTGAAGATATAGCCTGCAGGACCAGAGGAATGATGTCAGTTGCACTCCAGAACCTTAGAATTTGAAGTCCTTTACAACCTGGCCAGCCTAGAGCTATTTCTGGGGCTCATAGCCCTTTCCAACTCTTTGCTGCCATCTCCTGTTCACTTGGGAATTGTGAGAATGGAGAGAAAATTCTGGATTTCTTCCTAAATAGGGCTGTTTTCACTTTCACCTAGCCCCTCAGGAGCGACAATAAATCTGTAGAGGTGAGAAGATAAATCCCTTTGAAACCAAGTAGGCAGAGACTTTGAGGCTTCTATTCTCTACAAGACTCTGGAAAATTTTCAGAAATAAATGCCTTGGTACTTTTTACTTAGGACAAGGCTGCTCTCTTCTAGGAATTTCCAGTGACCTGGAGTGCTATTTGACTTGAGCACAAAGTTCCTGTTCTGGGAATTTGGGTATAAGAGATAGTGTTCATTGGGAATCCCATTTCTCCCACATACCACAGTCTTTATACACCACCACAGGCCACAGGGCCTCTCTTGGCTACAATGTTCTCTTCTTCCTCCAGTCTAGCTCATTTCTCTGTTTCCTTTCCTTTCTTCCTGCGCTTGGTTTCCTGGAACTTTCTTTTTGTTTTGTTTTGTTAATGTTCATGTTTTTAATTTTTATTGACTCTTGGCATATCATAGTTATATATGTTTAATACGCATACAGACACACACATATATATATGGAGAGAGAGTACACACTGATACTATAATATGTACAATATAGATTGAATCTGTATATGTATAGGATACACAGTGATACTATCATATATTGTAGATTGGATCTGTGTATGTGTAGAATACACAGTGATTGTATCATGCATTCAGTGTAAAATGACTGAATCTGTGTATGTGTTGGGTATACAGTAATACTATAATATATACAATGTAGAATGATTGAATCAAGCTGGTCAAACCTCATTTCTTGTAAAACCCCCTACTCATCTAGCAGCCTATACAGAACCAAGACTCCTTCCTATATCTTTCCCGAAGTCTGTACAGTGTACACTGCATCATGTGCTACCTGGAACTTCACCATCTTCTGCATCATTGTTTCATCTCTACTTTAAGGAAAATGTTTTCTCCTTTATTATTCTTATTATCTTTTTTTTTTTAATTTGGGGGTCTCATATATCTTAAGCTATCCTCAAAGCTGCTATGTAACCAAAGATGGCCTTGCTTCCGATTCTCCTGTCTCCACCTCCTGAGTGTTGGATGAGAATTATGTACCATGGTACCTGGTTTATGCAGTGCTGGGGATCACAGTTGACTGCTCAGCAAGCACTTGATCAACTAAGCTGCGTTTCGAGCTCCTCTGTGCTTCAGCTTTGACCACTACCATCACTTGATCTCTTAGTCACTTCTCTCATGTTCCTAGAAGTCTGTGACCTGGGGTTCTCAATGAGTCTACTGCAGAGTTAGACAACAATGTAGATTTTAGTCATAAAGCATCTTCTCAAGATTTGGAATTGTGGATTGCTCTGGCTTCCAAATCCCCTTCTCTTTAGCCACTGAAGTGTTTTTTTTTTTGTTGGTTTTTTTTTTTGTTGTTGTTGTTGTTGTTTTTGTTTTTCACTCAAGACTCCTCTGTTTGAGTTCATAAATTGCTGTGCCCCTTTCTTTGATCCAAATCTTTCAGCTTTCTCTCTTCATAGCTGTCTTGTAACACCATGATCAGTTACTGGAACTTGCCTTTCTCCAGCTGCTGAAAAATGTCTCATTCTCTGTTTCCTGGCACTGGGGTCAATTTCCACTTCCTCAGTAGTATGCTCAGACTCAGCCTAGTACAGAAAATCCAGAGAGTCTGATGAAGGCCCCTGAAAGTTCATGGTCTCTGGGATTACTGTGTTGTCAACAACATTGCTCACTTATGTTCTATCTTTGCTTAAATCCTCCACACGTAATCCTTAGAAATCACATGTAAATCTTCACCCTCTTCAAGCTTCTTGGCCACTGTAATCAAACTTGCTATTCGTTCTGTTCTCAACCAGTGCCCTCACCCCTGCCAGTGACTGAGAAGATAGAGGTTTTTGAGGTGGGAATTTTCTGAATACTTTTCTCCACTTCTGGTGGCTTCTTTACCCACACTGATTCATACACTCCTCCCTCCCATTGTGGACGATGTGATCGTCCTGATTGTGGCCAGTCATACACTTTTCTGTTACTGTCCATTTCTCTGCCTCCTGTAAAACGTCATTTCATCTGTCAGCCCCCTGTTTATTGGGAATACAACCCTCCTTCACCATTTATTGTTTTTTTTCAGACAAGTCATATACAGCTCTGTCTTTACTTTTTCCTTTATCTCAAGCAGCTCAAAAATTTCAAGGCTTACCAACTCAAGGACAGCTGTGAGCACTGTGCACCAAAAAATGATAAACTTACCAAAACGTTATGAGGGTGTTTTGTGATTTATTATTTTTTTAGTAACTCAGTTATGAGGTTCTAAATATGAATTTTATAGGTATCAGTATTGTATCATAATGTCAAAAGATTGAACATGTAGAGTGTAAACAATATCTCCCAAAGCTTACCTCTTTGGTCAAGGTAATTACCTGCATTGTTCATATAAACATCATGACTATGCGTGCAGTACATGCCCTTGAATCCATTGATTTTATTAAAAGCTGAAATGTGACTTGTTAAAAGACTTGAAAGGGTAATTTTCATTTCCTGGCTATTTTGAGATACTTGAAATATATTAAAAAGGTATTTACAATCAGAAGTCACCTCCTGAACATCATGGACCTATGGGAGACATACGACACTGCTCTCTCTGAGTCTACCTTCTTCCTCAACTTGCATTCCTCAGAACAGTGCAATCTGACATCTCTACTCTCACCAGGACCTTCACAGAAATGACACTGGTAAAGATCTCCAGGAGCGTCCATCCATCAGACCTACTAACCAGTCCTCATCTAACTGAAACTCTGCCGCACTCAACTCTGCTGATGGCTCCTTTTTCAAAGGCTCTGCTTTGACCTTCCTAAGTTTCCCCTTTCTTCTGGCCTGTCCACCTCTCTGACCATGTTCTTACAAATCTCCTTCACAAGGCCTTTTTCTGTATTTCCTCTGAGCTGAGTTTCAGCAGCACTTGCTCTTGAATAATCTGGTGGGGTTTTGTGTGTTTTCATGGTTGAACTGTCAGTTGATGTAGAAATGGCCACTCTTGTTATTGTGATGGCTGCTGCCACTGTCCATAGCCCAGACTCATGGGACTTCTTTTTATACAGTTCATTACCAGCTCTACCCGAACAGCCCCGGCACATCTCACATTCAGCGTGCGGGCCCCGACCTCCTTTCCTTCCCCTGCAGCCTTTATGTTCCTGGAGGTCTTCAGCAGTGGCACCCCGAAGTCACCCTAGGAAGACTCTAGGCAGGTCCCCTGCCCCCTGCACACCCTCTCCCATTAATCTATACTCTGTTAACATGACAAGTGCTATTTGAGTCAGTCTACGCAGTGGCCACTGGAGTGTGCTGATGAGCAAACCGAAAACACTACCTCTTCTCACCTAGAGACTGTAGGCAAGATCTGGAGAGAGATGGATCAATCACAGAAACGCACGTATATGAGGACTGTGAAGGAAGAGTGTGTACAAGCTGACCTGGTGTGGCTTGTAGAGGATGGAGAATTCCCTGAGGAGGGGCCCCTTAAACACAGATCTAAAGGGTGACTGGGAGTTTACCAGTCATCTAGAACGTTAGGGAAACCTGAACCCTCGAGGTTGGACAAAATGGCACATGCGATAGCACTGTGGCCAAGCTTGACAGCAAGGGAGAGGCATGTGACACTGGGCCTGAGGGCCAAGGTAGGGTCAGGTCTGAAAGGCTTTGAGAGCCATGTTAGAGGTCTGTCTTGGTTATAAGGTACTAGGAAGGCATTGAAAGTTTTAAGAAAGGACATAACATTGGCCTGTTTTACCCATTACAATAGTTTTTCTTACAAATTCAAATTAATTTATAAACTTACAAAACTTAGTTCAAAATCAAAGTACATTGTGAAATATATTGGGAAAAATAATGTGTCCTTTGCACCCCATGTCGTTTCATCCACCTCCCACTCCTGCCCCTCTATAGAGGTAGCAGCCACTTTGGGCTTCTGCATAGCCTTCCACAGTTTTTTTTTCATACCCACCGCTGCCCTTCAGCACCCACAGGTTCCATTACATTTTTTTTCATATGTCTGTCACAGAATGCCTGTGGAGGGCAGAGGACAACTCCCAGCAGTTGACTCTTCCTTTCATCATGGGGGTGGGGTAGGGTCGAACTCAGGTCATCAGGCTTGGCAGCCAGTGCCTTTACCAGCTGAACCATCTTGCCAGCACCCCAGGATCTATATCCTTTTAAATCCCTGGGTTCACTCAAACTTTATTTGAAAGTATTTTTAAAAATTGTCTGAATTGAACATGTGCAGATTTTTCACATTATTCCCTAAACAATATAGTGTAACAGCTCTTAATATAATGTTTACATAGGTATTGTAAATTATCTAGAGATGATTTAAATTATGTGGAAGGTTTGTGTAGATTATGTGCAAACACTGTTCCATTTTGTGTAATCATCTTGAGCACTGCTGATTTTGGTATATGTATAGGTTCCTGGAACCAATCTCCTTGGATATCAAGGGACAACTATACATGGAAAATTTTTAAATATTTTATTTTACTCCTTCTTACTATAAACATTCAAAAATAGCATAGAGTTACCTGTACTGTTGCTGTTGTTATTATCATTGTTGCTATGTTTGGGCTTAGAGGACTGATTCATGCAAGCCCATAGGTATGTCCTATGTTTTTCATGGTACTTACTAGTTCATAACACCAGTGGTGGCATATAGTATTACAACGAAGACAGTGCTTTGTCTCATGTAACTTCGTGCCAGGTATCACTTCAAGCATTAACTCATTTGATTCTAACACCAACCCTAATAGGGAGGTATCACTGTTACCTTCCATTTATTCATGAGGAAATGGATGCTTTCTCAGTGGCAGATCTAGGATTTGAACACAGAGGTATAGGTCCAGAGATCTTCCTTTATATAGTGACATGCTTACAACAGTGGACCCTAATTTATTTACTGATGTGCATTTGTTTGACATCTTTTGCTAATGATGATAAATTACATCATGCACAGTGAACCGAGACTAGTGCTCTTTTGTGTGTGTGTAACTTTATCTACAGGATCAATCCCTCTATAAGTGGAAATGCCCAATCAGTGTGTAGTCTCAGAATTGAGATGAGAACTTCCAAAGCCATGAAAGTTAGACCAATTTAAATTCTCTCTGTAGTCCCTGAGAGTGCTTCTTTCCATGTAGACTTATCAAGAGCATATTTCTGGTCTTTTGCATTTTTGCCTATCTGATGAGTTTTTAAAATACCTGCAACATTATATCAGTTCAGTTTTGTTTTCAATTTCTTTTTCTTTGAGTATAGCTGAGTATTAAAAAAATATGTTTATATGGTGTTGGAGAAATGGTTCAGTGGTTAAGAGTACTTACTGCTCCTACAGAGGTCTCTGGTTTGGTTCCCAGCACACACGTCAGCTTGCAACTTTTGTAACTCCAGTTCCAAAGTATCTACCATCTCTTGTGGCCTCCAGGCACTGTACACATGTAGTGCACATACATACATGCAGGAAAACACTCATATACCTAAGATAAATATAAAAAAATCTTTAAAAAGAAATCAGTCTTTAAAAATGATTTTAGTTTTCTTTTTTTTAATTCTTCCTTTTCTTTTACAGTGCTGGGGATGAAACCCAAGGGCCTTGTCTATTCTCAGCCAGTACTCTCCCACAAGAATCGTAGTCTCTTGTGCTCATTTTTCTATTGAGTAGGTCTTTAAAAATTTGAATCTCAAGAACTCTATGTATTGATATTAGGAGTTATCCCTTTATAATGTGATGTGCAGTTAAGGTCCCCACCTTCATTGGCTTTAACTTTATTCATAATTCGTTTTAGCCATGCAGAATCTTTACATTTGTATGTAATTCCAATTTATCTCTTTAATTTTATGGTTTCTAGATTTTGAGTTCTGTTCAAAATCCTTTCCTAATCCATGGTGACCTAAAAGAATATAGTAATCTTCCCTTATTTATCTATCAGAGCTACAGTCCAAGGCTCCTAATGGATGTCAGAAACTTCATATACTACAAACCTTCTTTCTATTGTGCTTTCTCTATACACGTACTTCTTTAAATCAGTAAATTAGATACAATTATGGATTAATAATAGGTATTATTATAATAAGTATTATAACAGTTGCTGCTATTTCTGGGGTAACAACTTAGTACCAATCCCGGCTTATCATTGCTTTGTTCAGTAGTGACAGTTGTCTCCCTGTGCTTTTCATGCCTGCCTCCACTCACCTTAACATCCCAAGCCCCTTTAAAGCATCTCCCTGTTTATAAACTTTCAGTACCCAGTATACAAAAGACCCCATGTGACCTGGCCTCTACTCTTTCTCCAGCCTCATCTGTTTTACAGCCCCTTCCTAGCAATCTACTTTTTGGTGATACTAAAGTCCTTTGCATTCCCTGAGCTTACAGGGCGGTTTCTGCGTCTCTGTGTATTTTCAGTGCTCCAATATCTGCTGGGAATGACCTTCTCGTTCCAGCCATGGGCATAGACGGTCTAAACCCCCTCAGCAGTGGCCTACTCCAGAAAATGCACTGAAACTCCACTCCCTGCCCCTTGGCCACCTCCTTCCCTCATGCTCTGCCCCTCAGCAGACTACTGAGCAGGTGTCTCTTGGTGTCTCCTTACATGCTGGGCTCCTGGAAGATTGGGAGTTTTCTTTTGCTTTTGGTTTGAGGGCTAAATGGATGAGGGAAAGACCCTCTGCTCAGAAGTGTAGTCATGTGCATAATAGAATATGCATCTTCCATACTAATTCATTGTCTTTGTTCTACGCACTAGACAAAAGGTAAATATTTTACCTGCAGAACATTGATCTCACTTAATCCCCATAAGTCCCCTAGACTTACAGAAGCCCATCACCTGGCGCCAATGACCTTGAATGAGAAAATAAAACCCACAACATCTACATTAAGTCCAAGTGAAGTGTAATATTTCTTTCAGGTGTGAATGTACCTGCAGCATTTGGTGTATTGTTCTTAATGGAAATCACAGATATTCTTCTTCTATATTACTATTGCTACAGATCTCTAAAAAAAGCATTATCATTTATCACCTCAACTTTAAAATGCATGTTTCCTGTTTGAAAATATATTGCTAACTGTATGTCAATGTGATGTATTTCTTTTATGATTCTCTGTTTCGTTTCATATACTTGAAGATTTTATTCTGGGCTGGTTCTATAGCTTAGTTGATAGAAGGCTTACCTAAGCATCTATGAAACTCTGGATTCAATATCTAACATGACATAAACCAGGCATGATAGAACAAGTTTTTAATCCCTGTGCTTTGGAGGCAGAGGCAGGAGGATCAGCAGTTCAGGGTCATCCTTGGCTGTATACTAAGTTCCAGGTCAGCCTAGACTATTATGAGACTCTATCTCAATGGGGAAAAAAAATATTATTCTGAGAGGGAGTTTTTACACTACTTCATACTGCCCCAAGGGTCTGTGGCACCAGATAAATTAGGGGCACTTGTTCTGGAGTTTACACAGGCACTTGAAAAGGAGCAGGCAGGCTGGCTTTACCACATCAAGGGATCATTGGATTTGGAATTGTGAGTTCAAAACCTGATTTTGCCAATTTCTAGAGAGGTCTAGCATTCACAGTAGAGCTTTGGGGTCTCTGTATCTGTTTACTCACTTACAAAATGAGGGTAGTAATAGGACCCATCTTATGAGTGTCATGATGATTCCCAGAGTTGATGTACATGTAAAAGTCCATCCGCCAGTGCTTGGTACATAATAAGTGAAGTGTAGTGGTTTCCCCTTACTACTGTTATTACTATTCATCACTATTCTGCTTCTCACGAATTCACACCTTGTCTTCCGACTAGACTGTGGGCTCTAGGGAGGGCTGGGGAGGATTATGCCTTGATCAGTTCTAAAGCCACAGAACCGTGCTTGGACGGATTGTATGATTAAGGGTGGATTTAGCAGCCTCTGTTTCCTCCTTTGAGATGGTGATTTCTCCTTAGCGCTCCAGATGCTCTTGTTTCCTGGCTCTCCTGCTTCAGATCTTTTGACTTGGACCGCTCTCCTCTGCCTCCCACGCTCTCCTCTGCCAACCACGGAGAAGTCTATGTTGCTTATGGACAGGGTACTTCAAAAGAAATACGTCTAGTACAAAACTCCTCGTTTACATAGCCCTTCTCCCAACTTTCTCTCCTTTCTCACCCTCCTCCATTTCTTTTTACTCCACTATCAAGATCATGAGCTGAGGAAGCATCTAAGATCCATTCCTTTGTTTTGTCTTCTCTGCTGACTATTTCAGAAGTTCGATCCAAATTCGTAGTCTTACTGGCACATTTGGACCTTCCTCCATCCCTGCCCTCAAGCCTAGTGTAGGCGCTCAGCCCCTAAAATGGGGGTTGACTTTTTTTTTTCACATCCCTGCCTCCCTGTCTACCGAATCTATCCTCCATACAGTATGTAGAACAACCCGTTAAAAGGAGCAGCAGATCTGATCAGATTTTGTTTCACTTCTTTTAAGCTTCATCTAGGGTTTTTGACTTGGTGTTCTTTCATAGGCATTCCACCTTTGCCTATCTCTGACTCCATTTGCCATAACTTGGATGGCAATCCCATTATTTAGCTCTTCTGAAGCAACCAATCGGCTGTTGACCAAGCTGATCCTGCCCCACCTCCAGGCACACAGTAACTTTTCTCCCTGGAACCTGGCAAATTCCAGGTCCTTCTGGGTAAATTACCTTAAGGGTTCTACCTTTTTTATGGAGGTATCTCTGAATCACTAAGGCAACTTGAAGCACATTTTCCTTCATGTGCCTTCTCTCTCTTTTAATTTTTTAAAAAAAATTAAAATATTTTTTAGACAGGATCTCCCTGTAGCCATAACTGTCCTAGAACTTGCTATGTAGTGCAGACTGTCCTCCCTCTCATAGAGGTGCCCCTGCCTCTGCTTCCTGGTGCTGGGTTTAAAGACCCCTTTTCCTTTTTTATTTGCTTTAACTGTCCCAAAGTCTGTGTTTCGCCACCAGGTGGCAGCAGTCACGTGTTTTTAAATCTCAGAAGATAAAGACAAGTTAGGATGTTTGTTTTAATTAATTAAATTAATAATATTGAACATCAAAGAAGTTAAATATTAATATTATAATTAAAATTCTGTGAGAGCATGGGAGACAGTGAAGTTCATAGGATAGAGCTCCACTAACAGAGAGCAACCACAGAAGGAAGAAGTGTATTTTAGGTAGTATATTTAGGTAACTACTATAACAAACATCCTGTGGATTAAATAGCTTATAAACAACAGAAATACACTGTTACATTCTGGAGGTGGGGCAGTCCAAGATGTAGACAGCATCAGATTTGGTGTGTAGTAAGGGCACGTTCTTCATGGGTGTTGCTGTCTGCTCGCATTCTCACATGTGCCAAGGATAAATAGGTTCCCTTTGTCTCTTTTATAAGAACACTAAGCCCATTTATGGGAATTTCACCCCAATGACCTTATCACTTTCTAAAGGTCTCACCTTCATAATATCATCACATTGGCAATTAGGTTTCCACGTGAAATTAAGACAAATATTCAGTCTGTAGCAGAAAGAAAATGCTAGAGTTTGAGATGCTTCTAGATTATCCAGGTTGAGTTGTCCAGGAGACAGTAGAATAGAATGTTCTAGAGCTGTTCAGGGAATTCTGGGAAGGGACCAACTTGGATATTATTGGTAGTAGATAGACTCTTCAGAATGGATGAGCTGGTCCGTGGTAGCCAGGTAGATGGGAGGAAAGAAAAGTTAGAAAAAAACCTTGGGATAAAGCAAGCTGAGGGGGATGGACAGAGAAAGAAGGCTGTCAGGAGACTGTAGGAATGGTCAGAGCCTTAGTCATCCTGAAGGTAAAGCAGTAGAAAGTTTCACCAGAGTAGCAGTAACCAAGCCGCATGGCTCTGAAAGGGCAGTAAAATCCAGCCTCTGGACAAGTGGGGATAGAAACCAATGGGAAATTGGGAGTCCTCAGGGGTAAAGGCCCAAGGGCATCTCAGAACTAATGGATGAAGTTTCTCCTCCCTTCTCCCTCTCCCCATTCCTGCTGTTTTACCCGTAGTCTCCCCTCCTTAGGGCTGCGTCTCTTCAGAACATCTGCATGAGTAGTGCATGTATGTAGGTGGATGCATGTGCACAGTCTGTGCACGTGGAGGCCACAGGATGACTTCTAGTGTAGTTCCTCAGGCACCATCCACTTTGTTTTTTGATAAATGGCCCCTCATTGGCCTGGCACTTGCCAATGAGGCTAAGCTGGCTGGCCAGCAAGCCCCCTAGGGATCCATCGGTCCCCACCTCCTCAGGGCTGGAATTACAAGGATATTCCCCCACACCTGTTTTTGTTTTTGTTTTTCATATGGTTGCTGAGGATCAAACTTGAGTCCTCCAGGCAAGTACTTTACTGACTGAGCTATCATATAGAATTCTTGATGATAGAAATGTCTTGTACATTGGGTTGGATATGATGGAACACCCCTTGTAATCCTTGCACGCAGGTGGGTGAGGCAGGAGGATTGTGAATTTGAGGCCAGGATGGACTACATAAGGAGACTGTATATGGCACAGAGATAGAGATAGAGATGATGATAATGATGATGATGATAGATAGATAAATGAGAGATGAAGAGATAATATGTGTGTGAATATGAAGGAGACTCTTTCTGCTATCCATCCAGTCAGCATGGTAGCCACTAGCGACAGGTGGCCCCTGAGCAGTTGAAATGGGGCTAGTGGGACTGAGGAACTGAATTTGCAATTTGATTTGAAGTTTAATTTGAATGGAAACTTAAAGAGCCACATGCCATTACTGGTGGACATATTGGACAACCTAGTTCTAGAAGATGGGGAGAACAACATGGAGAACCATTTTGAATCAACAATCCATCTACTTTTCTGGCCCTGGTCTAAAAACGTTCCCCCATTTGGGTCACTACAGCCTGCGTGTAGGAGCAGAGCATCTGGTTTGAAGGACCCATCCATTGCTGGGGCTTTGAAAGTAGGATCAATGCTGTTGAATATCTAGAATGAGAGGGATATTCAAGATTCAGGGCAGAGTACTGGTAATCTTATTTTTCAGCTTTAGGATTCCATCCATGGACCAGTCACCAAAAGAAGGATGGTAGCACAAGACACAGAATAACAGGTGATTATGGCATCTCCTATGCACAACTTCCCTGACAGGCTGGGCTAGAGCTTGCAACCTTCCTCAGGACACCTAAGTGAGCATCCTACTCAGTACATAGAGAATGGCAGGTGACCAGGGCTAGAACAAGCCCTGTCCCATCCCTGACCCTGTCAGAGGGACTATGAAGTTAGAGTAGGTAGGAAGGTACTCCTGTAAGGCTGCCCAGCTACAGGCTACACTGACATGTACATGATGAAAGTGGAAGCTGTGTTTTAGTCTTTTTCCAAAATTGACTTCCGTTCTTTAGCATCTGTGTTACTGGCCAAGTTCTTTAACTTCTAGTTTCTTTGCAAAATGAGAATAATAGTGGTACTTTCTTACAGGTTTGTAATGAACATTACATGACATCATGTGTATCAAGGGCTGGGCAAGTTGTTTGGTATTGTTAGGATTGTTTCAGCTTGTCGGTGTACCAAGACCCTGTCTACTAGCCCAGTAAAATGAAGTCCCAGCAGTGTTTTCAGCTGTTACCTTGAGCAAGTGATCCAAACTACTGAGAGGGTAAGGAGGAATGTGAGGACAGGGATGAAGGGTCCCCTCAGCCTACCAGAAAGTTCCAGGTGCTGGTGCCAGCATTAAAAGTCACAGGAGAAAGAAGTGAGGCCAGGAGACAGCTGAGGAACAAAGCCAGATTCAGGGCAGGAAAGGATCAGAGGTCCCAAAGAGGCCTAGGAGACTTATCCAACTATAGGAGTGAGGATATGAAAGCTGAGCCTACGGGAGGTTGTGCTTAGCTGATAGCTGCTGAAGATGAGCTCTGTAAAGTGATGACACTTTACACTGCAGCAGGCTTCCTATCACATCTCAGTAGCTGCAGCCAACTCAGAATATGGCTTATGCTCATTAGTGCTCCGAAATGATAATTGTCAGATTTGCTCCCAGATCTTATGAAATGCATTTATAAAGAAACATACCTGTTACAAAACACGGGTATTTTGATAACTGCTTTAGCTGTGATGCCTTTGTTTATTTTATAGTTTCCAAACACAGATGTATAAAATAAAAGGTATATACTATGAAGTCTATGAAGGGGGTCTTTCAATCTCCCCAGGCTGCTAGATGGGACCCTCCCTTGCCTTGTCTCTAGGCTGCAGAAAATCTCTGTAACTGACACTAGAGGGAGCTCCAGATTCAGAATTCGTCCCCAGCCTAATACTGAGGGAAGTGACTGTTTTGAAGTGCATGGCAATTCAGCAGTCCTGGGGGGACATTTCAGGAGAATGGGTTTTAAGGACCCCAGTGTGCTCTCAGCAGGCTACTTCTTTGGAATGGACTTTCGCTTCTCTCCTGGAGTATGAGGACTGGGGTACAGCCCCTGTGCTAGTAGGTTTCCGGGACCAGTTAAAGTGAAAGCACTGTGTGGCTAGCCGCAGCTTCGGAACTGTCCCAAAAGTCATTTATTACAGAGTCCAGGTTGGGTCTCCTGCTTTTTCTCTCAGGTGAGCCCACTGCCCTTCCTAGCTAGCAAACATTAAAGTACTGGGAAAGACTTTCCTTTCACCTGGTCTCCGTGCTGTTTGTCTTGTTGTGCCAGGACAGAGAAATGACTGAGAAACTCAGAGCCCGTAGGTTCCTGAGGCGTGAGTAGAGGAGAGCTGAGTAGTGGGGAGGGATCTGAAGCACTGCACAAAGGCTGGGCCTCATGAAAGGGTGGGTAGGCGAGTTTCTGAAGGCCTTTGGATTTTCCCTGCTGAAGAGAATGTCACTGGGGCTTTGGAGAGCAAAGGCAAAGTCAAGAATTTTCTGCCTTCGTTTTGCCACCTTCCAGGAACCACTTATGTTCCCACATGGCTACACTGTCATTCCTTTACTGGTGGCTTTCCCTAGGCCTCGTCCTATATCTTCTGGTTCCAGTGCATCATCTGTGGTGTCACAAAATCCAAGTATCAGAGTACTCCTGAAGGGCTCATTACTTAAATACAAATTACAGCACCCACCCATCTTCAAGGTTCCAGTCCCAGGAACTAGGCTCCAAGAACTTGCATTCCCCACAGCTTCTCTAGGCTGGGGCTTCTCAAAGAATAGTTCCTGTGCCAGCAGTGTCAACTGAAGGAGGGAACTTCATATTAGTGCAGGTTCCTAGATTCCATATTTGAGGCCACTCTCCAAACCTACTGAATCAGAAACTCTAGGATAAAGTCCGGAAAACTGTGTTTTACCCAACCATTCAGGAAGTTCTAATGCCATTGAAGATTGAGAGTCTCTATCCACTGAGTGTTTGATATAGACTGAACTTTAAGCCTCATTGACTCAAATGATCCAGGAGGTGGTTCCCCTTGTTCACAGATTAGCAGGGACTCGGCCAGTACTCATTGCATACATGCCTGTGGTACAGTGCTGTGTTATGTTTAAGTAGCACTTTTCTTTAGAGTGCTTCATGCTGTTAACTTTTCTGTTCCAGCAATGTTCTTGCTACGTCAGATCTACCTGTTAGATTCAGTACCTGCTCCAAGATCTAGTCTGTGTGTTAGCTTTGATACTCATGATATGAAGATGAGTTTCTAAGATGTCTTAGTCCCAGACTCAGTGCCAAGTCAACTCTCACTGGACATTTTGAGAGAACAGCGTGGCCTCTGTGGGCTCTGCAGCCTGTTGGGATAGAAAACTGACTACATCCACGTCCTTTGTTACCACCCAGCAGAGGACTCTCTTCTGCCTTTGTAATAAACAGTACTGAGTATGAGTATGGGGCTCATTTGACCCAGTGCCTGTACGAAAGGAAAACTGCTTTGAACCTTCATTCAGAAGCTAAGAATAGAGAATCAAATATCCATAATCATCTCAGGGTTGTTCCACACAAAGATAGCTTCTGTGCAATTAAAGCTGCATTAGTCAGGTCTTTGTCACCCTGACAAATACCTGAGGGGGGAAAAAAAAACAACTTAAAGGTGGGATGATACAGTTTGACTCATAGTTTTAGAGTTTTCAGTCCATGCTTGGTTGGCTCTGGTGTTTATAGGCCTATGAATGGAGAAGTAGATCCTTAGAAACAGAGAGGGCATTGTGGGGAAGAGCTGTTTACCTTCTGATAGCCAGCAAGCAGAGAAACAAAGAAAAGGACCAGGGACAAAGTATATCTTTCCAAGGCATACCTGTGGTGATTGAGTTCCTCTCAGTAATGCCATTAAATTCTGAATACGCTAGTGGATTAACCTATTGATTAGGTCAGCACTCTTATGATCCAGTCATGTTTCTTGATTGGATCCATCCCCTGTGGATCAAGCACACACCTTTTGGAGGGATACCATGTATGCAAAGTATGACAAAAGATTAAAAAAGCCAGAAATGAAGTTGTCTCATTCACAGGGCATCGAAGATTACATAGCATCATTGTCAGGAGCTAAACTTGCTGTATTCGGCGTTTCCCATCATATTGAGTGGTACTACTACTAGTTCATTCACCAGGCCATAAATCTAAAGTTAATTAGTGGTTGTTCGCTCTGAGTGGCTCAACCCCTATCCAGTCAGTGAGTAAATCCTGTCAGTACTACTATTGGATCCTTTCTCATCCATTCCCACTAGACTTTCTTAGTTCAGATCCGATCATCCTTGACTTACTGGTTTCCCTACCTAATCTTCTGTTCAGTCTGTAAACTCTAGTCCTTTCTTGTTAAAGTGTGATCTGTGCCCCAGCATTTCAGGGTGCCAGTTAGAAATTCAGAAGTTCAGACCCTGCCCAGATATCCTACATTAGAACCTGTATTTTAACAAGGGCCCAAGGTAATCTGTGATGCTCAAAGTAAGCAGTTTAAGCACAGTTCTTCTTCAACTGGCCTTAGCCCTCATCCCAAGCCTTCTTCTGTCCACCACACAAGTCTAATGAACATCACAGATGATTACTTTCTTGAGCATGCTGGCCTCCTCATGCCATTCTTTCAACAAATATTTTTTGAGTCCCTATTTGCTTGGTGTCTGGCAGTGTAGTAGCTGATGGAACTTAAGAAAAATAGAACAAAAATCATAAATATCCTTCCTCTCGTGGGCCTTACATTCGTGTGAGAGAAGACGGACAGTAAAGAAATAAGAAATGATACAGTAAGTTTGATGCTAAATGTGATGCAAGAGGAGATAAGGCAGAGTAAAGGGCATGCTGCTGGGGTATGGGGTGGAGGGCTGCAATTTTGTACAAGGTGGCCTCATTTCAGAAGGGAAGCATTCAGTGAAAATGTGATATTTGAGCAAAGGCTAGCTGTCAAGGGAACAAGCCCTTTGATCTCTATGGGAAGGATATGGCAAGCTGAGGAGATGACAAGTGTAATTGTCAGGAGGCAGAGATGTCTCTAGATTGTTCCAGTGACTATCCATAAGGAGTTATAGCTTTTTCCATATGCAGGAAGGGGAAAATAGTAGGACATGAGGTTACAGATGATGTAGGTGAGGGTTAGAACATATACAGGGCCTCATTGACCATGGTAAAGATTTTACATTTTATTCTTTGGGAGCTCAAAGCTCTTTGGGGAATTTTTGAAGGAAGTACTAAAGAGATCTGATTTACATTTTTAAGGGATTTCTTGGTTGCTATGCTGATATTAAACTGCAGGTGTACAAAGGTGCAAGGGGGTGGATGTAGGGAGACATACAATTACATTCTGTAATAATCCAGGAGGGGATAATGGTGCCTTGGATGTTGACAGCAGAGGTAGGCAAAAGACATTGGATTCTGGTTACATGTTAAAGGTATAGTCAACAGTATTTGCTGACAGATCAGATAATCGGGAGAGAAACAAAAAGAAAGGGTCACCAGTGACTCTTGGGTTTTCTGACCTGACAAAATTAGATGGCTATTTGTTGAGCTAAGAAAGACTATGACAGGGGCCAGAGAGATGGCTCAGCAGTAAAAGAGCACTGACTGCTCTTGCAGAGCACCTAGGTTCACTTTCCAGCACCCACATGGCAGCTAACAATAGTCTATAACTCCAGTTTCAGGAGACTCCGACACCCTCTTCTGATTCCTTAGGCATTGCAGGATATGGATGCACTTACATGCAAACAATACACTCATACACATAAAATCAAAATAATAAAATAGTAAAGAAAGACTGGGAAGTAGTTTTGTGATTGTGTATTGCTTCTGTGCGGTGGATATGAAGGCAGAGCAAATTGGGAAGCTATTAATGTAGATAGGTGACTAGATGTGCTTGTGAGGGCTTGGGGATGTTTTTGTCTGATTTCCTTTATCTAGGTGAAACAGGAAGTGGCAGAAAGGTCATCGTTTGACAGTGAGGCTGGGAGGAAGGTATTAAAGGTTTGAAAAGAGAGAAGATATTAAATCATGGCCTAGGAGAGGGAGAGAGTGAATGGACCGGGGGAATATAGTATGATTGCCTGGCAACATGAAGGGTGCACTTAAGGTTTGCAGTCATGAATTGGACATGAGAATTGTCAGTGCTCTTGTTTTTTCCAGCCATGATCAGCTGTATAGAGGCAGGCAAGGGAGAGAAAGAGACTGAGATTTAACCAGGGCTGAGGATTTTTCAGCCATAAGAGAGGAGACAAAGGTGTGTGAGCAAGGAATAATTAGAATAACAGGCCATAAAATTTAAGGAAGGAGAGAGAAATTTAAGTGATAGTGAAAAGGTGGTAGAATGAATGGGTGGACCACATATTCTATTGAGGTCAAGGAATTGGTTGGGGTCATGGTTAGAGGAAGTGAGCAGGAAAGCTAACTGATAGCTGAAAAGGGAATGCTTAACTTTGAGATTAGGGAGTGGCTGCAGCTGTTCTTAATTACAGGGCCTCAGGCATGACCATGAAAATTTACTGCCCTAAGTGATGAAAGGGCAAGATCATAGAACTGAGTAGATCCTGCAATATTAATATAGGCATATATAGCAAGAAATATAGCAGGAAAGGCTTTGGAGAGTGGTACAAAGCCAGGTACCAATATTTTAAGAGCAGAAGGGCCATAGCCCATCATGTGTACATAGTGGAAGGGAAAAATGGCAGGTGGCAGTGTGATATGTGCAGGGTTTTATGGTAAACACAGTATTCTGGAAACAGCAATGAAAAAAAAGAAGGTACCTGCTCTGTGTAACGTGGCCCCATGCAGTTACACAGGGAGTGCTTCAGTGTGCTACAGACGTAGGGAAAGGATGGTTGGGTTGGAACAAGAGGATGAATCAACATGATGCTTACTTTTAATTTCATCTCTTGAGAGGATAAGGCAAGAGGATCTCTCCTAGTTCAAGGCCAGCCTTGGCCACATGGCAGGACTCTGTCTCGAAAGCCAAGACTAAATCAAATGGAAGGAAACAGTCAAAGAAGAGACCAAGAATGTAGGGGTTTTGGCTCATCATTCTGTGTGGCGTAATGCTCTATCTCCCTTTTCAGGAATTGATTTTCTTACCTTGTTTAACTAGAAGAGATCACATTCTGCCACTTAGCTCTTGCCATAGCTGCTTTCCTAAAATTGCGGTAGCATAGAGCACCAGTGACTAACGTGGTTCAAATCATGTGGAATACTTGTCTTGACTTTACTGTGTTCCTCTGGAAAAAGATATCCTCAGTGGAATTTTCTGTGCTCCTGGGAATGCTTTACTTCTTCCCTGTCCAGTATGGCAGCCACTAACCTCTTGTGGCTATTGAACACTTGAAATGTGACTCACACAAGTGAGGCACCAAATCTTTAGTTTTATTTAGTTCAGTGCCTTGAAATACAGATTATTGCATGTGACTAGAAACTACCTTATTTGTTAACCAGTACCAATAACAGAGCATTTAGCATTATTAATCCTTCTTCGTTTGTGTCCTCCTAACTTCCAGGACACTCGTAGTGTTATGGCTTCTTTAATTTGATCGTCAGCCTTTGCATGGATGTGCCTTCTTTATCCAGCCACCTGAACACTGCTGTTTCCCTTTCCTCTTCCTTACAACTATAACCTCATTTTGGGAACTCCCCTTGTCAGTTTTAACCACACTCCAAGCTGTGTTTCTGGAACACTTCCCTCTCCTCAGCTCGAGATCTAGGAATTCACAACCCAGTGTAAACCTCTGTGTAGCATTCAGTGCTGTGTCCCAATGTGAACTCATCTCCCCCCTAAATTACCTCCTCTCACTTCCTGAAGCCATAGACCTGGAAGCTACTGTAGATGTCTCCCTCATGTCAGGGCCAAGTCATCTGTGCCACCGCAGCAGCATCTGAACCTGTCTTCAGTTCTGTTTTCCTCTGGCTCATTGTCTGCCCTGCTGCTGGAGCAGTCCAACTGGCTGAAACACAGACCTGACCTTTTCGTCTGTTGACAACCTTTCAGTGGCATCTCATTGTGTAGGGGATAAAGGCCAACTTCCCCGGCCTGAATGAAAAAGGCTCTTCATTTACCAGGTCCAGTGTGTACTGTCTTGTAAGCTTCACCTGCTAACATATGACCCTTTTCTGCAGTCTTGTGCTCTCTAGTAGCATGGAGGAAATTGCACATATTTGCACACAGACTGCATGTCGTTGGTATCCTCACATCTCTTCTCAGACTACACCTGGTGCCCACATGCCTTCTTTAAATACCCAGCCTCAACTCCTTTCTGTTGTTCAGATCCCACCTGAGCTCTCATCCTCTCCAACTTCTCTTCCTTGATGTTCGAAGTACCGATTGTGCTTCCCTTAACAGACCAGCTACTCCTTCATTTGTCAACTGCAGCAGGTTGTCAAGCGCAGGGACTAACCAAGACTGTCCCCCTTCTCTTGCCATTGAGTCCAGTGCCCATCATGGATGTTGAATGAGTGGGTAGCATGAATAAGCGAATGAGTTGTAGGAAGCATGAAGACAGGAAAATGGGAGACTACCCTGCCTAACCTTTAATCCTTGGTGTCATTCCTCCCTGGGTGAGAGGGTAGGAGGAAAGAAAGATCCCCTGGGAGGCTTCTGGGGATGGGTCTTTGCTACTGCTGGAGCAATTGCCTTGGTTCCTGGCACTCCTACGGTTTCCTTCTGGCAGAAGTCAATTTTACAGAAAGCTATTATCTTGGTTTCCCCCTACCTTTACAGACTATGGGTTTCTTTCCTCCTGGGATAGAAGATGCTAGCAGAAAAATGTCACATTCTTTCTTAAAGTAGAAAAAAACAGAGTTTTATGATGTGTTGAATTTTTCTGAAAGTGGTTCAGTTTCTGTTTTCCTTTAGAAGAAAACCGTTTTTTTAATCTAGGGTCATCCCAAGGGCCATATTCAGGTATCCAGCAAAGAGAATTGTGTGGGTTTGCATACGATTTGCATATATCCATATTGACTGGATTATCTATGCTTAGGGTGCTGGTTTTTTGTTTTTTTTTTTTTTACTTTGTCTTTCAAAGAAATTGAATATTCATCCATATTTACAATGAAAAGGGACCAACACTAGTAAAAGGGCAGTAGAAGCCACAAGCAAAGTCCCCCTTCGTAGAGGAGGTCACCGTCCCCAGCATCTCCCTTCTCTTCCTGCCTTTATACGATTTGGAGTGGCTGTGGTCCCTGTGGTGAAAACAGCAGCGACCATCTCCATGCTAGGGTAGCTGCTGGATTTGCTTTCTATCATGTCTTATCCCACTCTGCAGCCCTGAGAAGAGGATGCTACCTCCAGTCCATACACAGGAAAACAGCTTTAGAGGAAGTGTGATTTGTTCAAGGTCATTCCCGTGGGGAACCCAAGGGTGTCTGATCCCCCAGGCCTTTGTTTTAAAATTACTATTTTGTAGTTTCTTTCATCTCTGTATTGTTTGATATTCTGCCTTTTATACTTGTTGTTACTCTTCTGGGACTGGTTTCTGGTTGTTGTTTGAATGGAGTGAACTGTTACACAATGTTGAGGTACTGTAGTTTACTTAACCTAAATCCCAATTTGGCTTGTTTCTAGTTTCTCAATATTATAGATAATGCAAGTCTAAATATCTTTGTGCAAAGAAGGGTAATTTGTTGAGTTGCTTTTTTATGTTTTATTTATTACTTTTATTTTATGGGTATGAGTGCATTGCCTCCATGTGTGTAGGTGCACCTGTGTCATGCAGTGTCCATGGAGGTCAGAAAAGGATGTTGGATTCCCCTAGACCTAGAATTATGGACAGTTGTTAGCTGCCATGTGGGTGCTGTTAATTGAGCCCAGGTCCTGCACAAGAACAGCCAGTGCTCTTCTTAACTGCTGAGCCATCTCTCCAGGCCTGAGTTTTTTTTGTTTTTTTTTTTTTATAAGGTGTTAGAGATAATCTTCAAACTACTGGCATTGAACCAAAGATAGACTTTTATGATTCTACAGAAAGTCTGTGTCATTGCTTTGTCCATACAGTGAGTATTTCTTGAATATCCACTGTGAAC
Source organism: Eospalax fontanierii (assembly GCA_035773235.1). NCBI lineage: Eukaryota > Metazoa > Chordata > Mammalia > Rodentia > Spalacidae > Eospalax > Eospalax fontanierii. Next base: position 97,083,736 of record CM069525.1, read on the forward strand.
CCAGTACTAGAGCTGAAGTGTAGCTTCAGAAAGATCTCCTCCCTGACTATCAGTCTAGTTGCAACAGATGATGCAATGCAAAAGGAATGGCACACATGTATGGCTTTGGGCAAGGAGCAGTGAGAGGACTGTGAAACGTGTCCCCTGGTAGTATCTGAGAGTTCTTTTCCCCCATAGTACAGAACATGACAGGGTCAAGGGCCACCATGTGGCAAGAGAGATGGATGTACTGTGCTTAAAGCCTCTTCCTGTCCTTTCCCAGAACTGTGGTTGCTGTGCTGACTCCTGACAGAGGACACGTGCACATTCAAGTCCATTCATGTACCACCACCTGGCATCTGAGTGCCGCCCAACTGCATTAGTGGGTGTTGAACAGAGGCCAAAGGGAAGGAAGGGACAGCTGGAGAGTGATGGCTGATGGTTTTATCAATGGAATGCCCCATAGTCTGAGCAGGTCCCCTCTTTCCCTGTGTGTGCTCAGAAACCAGGCAGACAGCATGGTGTCCGGTTCACACTCATTTAGCAGATAGACAAGTGCATATACTTCCAATATATTGCTCAATGCATTGCTACCAACCAAGCACTGTTCTTTATCTTGAAAAACATTGCATCCTTCAGGCTTGTCTAATCTATGGGTGACATGCGGCCCAAGATAACTTTGAATATAGCCCAGTACAAAACCATAAAGTTTTAGGTAAGTTATCTTGTCCTTGAGTATGAACTTTGTAGATAGCAATGACATGTCACAATGTCAAATTTGGACCTGGGCTGAGGATGTGGCTCAGTAGGTAGAGTGCTTACCTAGCGTGCACGAAGTCCTGGGTTTGATCACAAGTACCTCATAAAATCGGGCATAGTGGTACACACCTGTAATCTCAGCATTTGGGAGGTAGAGGCAAGGATCAGAAGTTCATGGTCATCCTTGGCTACATAAGGAGTTTGAGGCCAACCTGAGCTGTAAGAGACCCTGTCTCAAAAACAGACAAATAAACAAACAAATAACAACCAAGTTCAGTTGTACATGGTAGAAGATAGGCAGGCAAGGAAAGAGATATTTACTTGGTACTGGAGCTCCAAACAGGTGGTACTGGGAGCATCAAGCAGAGAGTCCCTGGTGGTATGTGACAGTTCGTTTCTCCAGTGCCTTGTCATCATGATCTTAGGTGTGACAGTGCCCATCTCCCAGCTTCAGTTTCTCCATCTATAAAATGAATGAGGGAGATCTGTGTCCTCAAAGAACCTTCTGACTCAGCTGTACCATGAGCCCACCTCTTCCTAGAGCAAGGTCAAGGATAGTTAGGAACACAGCCCACAAAATCATAAGCCATAGATATAGACACCACAGTTTCAACATATCTGAGATGGGCCTTTTCACAGGTGCCCCTGGCTTCAGTCACACAATCTTTTTCTTTTTTTCCCTGTCTAATCCCTCTTCTTGAACTTGTTCCTTGGTGTCCTGCTTTTGGTCTCCCTTTCAATATGTACACATGATCCCAGGGCTTTGTTTTCCATTCTGTGCTGATGTCACTCATATTTGTATGTTTAGCTCATCCTCTTCATGGAGTTTGTCTCTCAAATGATAAAAATAATCAGCATTCATTAAATCCCAGGTGTCATACTATATAGTATGTCATATGTACAACAGCCCTGTGAATTAGGCGGCAGTACCTTTGCCATTTTAAGATGTAGAAAATGGAGTCGAAGAGGTACTAAGATATGCCCAAGGCTCTGAAATCAGTAAGCGATAGAAACATGAACACTACCACCTTCTGGGTTTTAGCATCCACACTGTCATCCATCACACTCTAAATCCTAAAGTCCATGCAGTCACTGCAGGGACATTTTCACATGTATATTCTACAGATACCAAGACTCATTTCAACATGTCTAAAATGGGTTTCATCATCTCCCTACTTTGAGTTCCAATCTGCCTTTGTCTTTCTTCTCCATTGCAATAAATGTTATCACCAGACCAGTGATGGCTAAGCTATTCATACAGTCCTGGCAGACTCTAGTGTCCCTCCTCTCCCTTTACCCTGACCTCCAGTCTTATACTGCCCCCCTGACTTCCCCCTCCCCTCCCCTTCTCCGCCCTCCTGCTTTTTCCTTTAGAATCCATCCTGCTCTCTAGATTCCCGCAGCAGTTTCCTTGCCAGCCTCCATGTCTTGACTCTCTCTACCCTAGGCTGTCCCTTGACACTGATCATAGTGAGCCTGCAGAAGTTCATGTGATCCTAGCACTCATCTGTCTCAAACTTCCTGCTGCTTTCAGTGGCTTGAGAGCAGAGCTCAGTGTAGGCCACCCTTGAGCTGAAATCTATCCAGAAAACACGTTTTTTGTTTGTTTCAGTGCATTGAACATTCTTAAACATTTTTAATTAGTTACCAGTATTTAAAAATCAGAAAATTCCACATTAAGTTTCATATTTCTCATTTTGCTTTGAAAAAGCAAACAAACAAACAAACCAAGAAAACACTTCTTGAGCCTTATTGTTGTAGTACAGTGGGATGGGAGGCAGAGTTAAGTGGTAGTGGTATTCTTTAAGAGGACTATGGATTTTCTGTTTTGCCAGTCTCAAATCTCTCCTATCCGGGTCATGCTCCTGTTTCCCATGACCCTCCTAAGATAGGGCACATCTGAGCTTGCCATCCTGTTGCCCCTACAACCACCTAAAGCCCTCAGTATAGTACATGGACCAGCCTGGGACAGACCCGTCATGTTAAGCCCTTTTTTCTTGCTCACTGCCTCCATTACACTCTCCCTTTGACCTCACAGCATTCTTTAAGTTTTCATTATTATTATCGTTATTATCAATAGTGAATGTATGTGTGTACGATGTGTATGTGTAAATGGGTTGGGGGAGCACATGTGCCACAGGAAGTCAGAGGACACCTTCTGGTAGTTGGTTCTTTCATTCCATCTTATTTTGAGCAAGAGCCTTGTCTTGCTATGCTATCTTCTCCAGGATAGCTGGACTGCAAGCTTCCAGGTGATTCTTCTGTTCACGCCTCCCATCTTGACTTAAGAATGCTAGGATTTGGTGGTCCATCCACTTTTTTCTGTGGACTCCAGGGATCAATTCATCAGGCTTGCATGGCACACGCTTACCTGCTATTCCATCTCACCCATCCCTCATTTGAATTGCTTGAGATGTGTTTGCCTGTGTGCAGGTTGGAAGGCCTAGGCCCCTCCTGAAGTTCCAGTTATCCTTCAGGTCTCTGCTCTAATGTTTATTCTTTAAAGAAGCATTTCTTATACCCCACTCCTAGGCTGAGTTTGTCTTCCCAAAACAGGAAACAGAAATCTCAGCCACCTGCCCCCAAGCCCTGCTGTGTTGTCATAATTGCTTATGTTTCTCAAACTGTATGAACTTTATCTTGTTATAAAACCTACTAGGTACCGAATAACTGTTGGCCAAAGGGATGAATCAGTGAAAGCCTGATTTAGAAAAGTACTACTCTAGGGAACATCAACCTTATTTATGTGAAATGGGGTGGTGTTTTTCAGGTCCCTTTCTTAAGCACCCCTTCCACATCCCTGTTCAGAAAGACACCTGCAACATGCTATGAACCCTGCCCCTGCTCTGTAAGCCCTAGAATACAGCCTGCTGAGATGGTAGTTCCCAGCAGCAACAGAGGGGAAAGACATCACTTTCAGTGTTCCCAAGAGAAGGAGTTATTCAGTAGATGAGAAATGGTACAATCATTGAAGAAAATATTTGTAAATTCTCTAAACCATAAAGATGACAGTGAGAACAAGTAATACTCATTAAACACCCATATTATGCCAGACCTCGGGGATATGACTATCCCCATTTGATGGGCGAGTAACCAAGACTGGCAGAGCTTCAATGACTCTTCCAGGGCCAAACAGCCAATAAGCAGTCGAGTCAAAATTTGAACCCAAATTGGATTTCAACATTAGCATTCTCAACTACAATGTCATATTTCCTCAATGACACTATTTAGAATTGCAAGGAAATCAGTGTAGACATGAAGACAATTACATATGCAGTAAGATCCCAAGTATTAGTTTTAAAAGTAAAAATCTGAGCCATAGAGAAAATGACCAAGGAGACATAGCCATGTATGAGTAGGGATCTAATCTGGTGATAGAGTGCTGGGAATGCTTTCCTCCTTGTGTGTTCTCTTGGATTTTTTTCTTTGCATTCTAAATCTCCTTTAATAAGCATCAATTACTTGTATACTAAAAACAGAAACTCCTCTTTCTATTGGTCTAGCATCAATGAGCATAAAACAGGCATCAGGAAAGGGCTGTCTGTCATGGTGCCCTACTAAGCATCAAGGCTCTGGGGAGGTGCTATTATCGATAGGCAAAAGGGATGATGAGGAGGCCGCAGCTGTGGCCCTGACCTCAACATCTACACTCTCGTGGGTAGAGGAAGAGAAGTGGGTTACTGTTCCTCGAGGCTCATCATCCCCTCTTTTTCTTCCAGGTGCTTACACTCCAGAGCCCCTCAGCAGTTTCCGGTGGGCTCTTCTCTCAACAGGCCTTATGTTCTTTTACCACTTCAGTGTCCTGCAGATCCTCGGCCTGGTAAGTTTGCTTAGCTCCCCTTTTCTTCCCTCTGTTTGGAGTTCTCCATAAATCTTGATAATCCTGGTTGGTGCTGTTGTATCTTTTGTTTTGAAAATACAAGATGCTAAAGGCCAGGACGTCAGATTGTTGTGTCTAGAATGCTGATTTATGATCCATAGCCTTGACCTCTCCAAAGAATTTTCTGAATCCTTCAGTAATGGCTATTCCTTTATCCCTGGGGAGGCAAGATTACCCTTCATGCATGGCTACTTGGATCTGAAATAGTGAGCTGCAACTCGGGAGTGGTTTTCTGTGAACCTCATGGGGGAACAGGACCCTTACCCTGGCTCTGGGCCATGGGGAGGCTTCTGATCTTGAGTCCATTTTCGGCATGTTCCCAAGTCCTTCAGCATACTCTTCCTTCAGCTGTGGGGCCCGTGGATATGAAGTGTTGGGAGCCCCAGGACGTTCTGTAGTATTGAAAACTGCCTGGAATGTGGAGGATGACTGGCCTCTGAGTTGAGTTGCCCAGAGTCCAATGTCGCTGATATTTCAAGAGTGTGTATTGGTGATGAAGTGACGAGGAAATCTCAGGACTGGGAATGAGGGTCAGAAGACCGATATCAAGTCCTAGCTCAGCCACTGTTCTGAGGGTCTTCTCACTCTCAAGGCCGAGGAGGTTTCCACCTCACTATAGCATGATATAAAACCTAGGCTCCCTGACAGGTGGGAAATACTGTCTTTAATGTGAGCAAACTCTAACGGCTCTGGAAGGCAGGCCTTATGGCCATCCTCTGGGCAGGAATGTCATGTTTGATTTTGTGTGGTCGGCATTAATGTAGCATTAGTCTTGTGGAGCCTCGTGCGACCTTGCATGATGAGGGTGTGTAACCAGTGTCCGCACTTGTAGAAGCACTTACTTTGTCTTCCTTGCTGTGGTTTGGTGGAGGTAGCCTGAGTTCTTTGCTAGTTGTGTGAATGCTGCCTGTGCTTGTTGGTAAGACTCAGCATGATTCCAACCTGCACACCCCTCCTTACCTCTTGCTGTTTCCCACTGATATTCTGGACTCCAGAGGTGTCAGTGTGCTCATGTCACCGTAGATACCATGTTCCTACCACACTTTCCATCAGGAAGACTCCACTCACCCACTCTTTGCCATAACCCCTGTCCATCTTTCATGAGTCCATTTAGGTGCCGCTTCCCTCATGAAATCTTCTGTATGTTCTCAGACCTCCTCATGGCATGTGAAACTCAGTGGGCACCGTCTGGTTTGAGGTCATATGCACTCAACTGACTGTCCCTACTACTTGGAGACAGGGACCATGCTGTTAACGGCTCTTTTATCCCATAATATCTTTCCAGGGGCTAGTCTCATAGTAAATGCTTAGGGTTGGCAATGGACTCTGGGCCCACCTGGAAAGCAAGATTGAGCAAAACCGAACAGCTTTCGTCCTGGATACCGACCTATCACCCTCTCAGAAAGCCTAGGGCAGAGAAGTCCTTTTATGAACAGGCGGGGATTGGTCAATCCCTCCTTGTCTAGTCCCCCCTAGGTAGAGATGGCTGAACTGGCAGCAGCCAGAGGAAGCCTCGGGATGGCGAACGCTCACTCTACCTCCCTTGTCCCTGCAGGTCACCGAAGTGAATTTGAACAACATGCTGTGTCCGGCCATCTCAGACCCATTCTACGGCCCCTGGTATCGCATCTGGGCCTCGGGACACCAGACTCTCATGACCATGACCCACGGGAAGCTGGTCATCCTGTTCTCATACATGGCTGGGCCCTTGTGTAAATATCTGCTGGATTTGCTCCGGCTTCCAGCTAAGAAAATAGACTGAAGGTGCTTGGATTTTTGTTTTATTTTATTTTGTTTTTATTTTTGTTTGTTTTTGTTTTGTTTTGTTTTCTCCCCGAGGAGGCAAGTCCTGATTTGACTTGGAGAACAGGATGAAATCAAGGGAGAAGGCAGTAGAATGCTTGGTATATTAATTTTTTTCCTCCTCTCTGTCCCTCTCTTCCACCACATTTCCCTCCCCAGCTCCACTCTGTGGATGGCTCCTTGAGCCCCAGGGTGGTGCTGGGGGGCTGGGTCTTCCTTCCTTCCCTTCCCGGGGGCTCTGGGTATTTGCTCCACTCCACTTCTTCTGTGTGGCCTTACCCTGGGAGATGGTAGTCAGGGCTCCCTCATTGTGCTCGTTGGTGCTTTTAACAACAGCTGGTTGAGGAGACAGGGAACAACAAGCTGTAATTCTTCCAGTATCACAGCAATGAAATCGTGTTGTGCTTCATATCTCCACTGCCAGGGACCTCCAGGCTCATGCTGGAATCCCCTTTTATCTCCAGCACAGCCTCCACCAGAAGGGAATCTAGGCCTTGTTTCTATACCAGCGGCAAGCCCAGAGCCAAGGGATTTCCCAGCTCGCAGCCAAAATAGAACTGGCCAGATTCTTCCCCGTCGTGTCCCATGAGTCAAAGCAGGGAGCCACCCAGTCACTTCTTTCGGGTGCTGCCTGGGTAGAAGGTGACAGTACCATGCACCCCGAGGGCAAGATTCTGTAAAGGGGTTAGAGATCTGTTGGACAGTGAATTTTGAAGTAAGGAGGGTGAAGATTTACACAGTACCAGGCAGGGCCCTGAAATCCTGCCCAGGAAAACTGAGAACAGATCCATATCTCATTCAGAAGTGAGCATAGAAATTAAATCAATCATGGCAAGTGGTAACTTGAGAAAGCTGTGACTTGAATCATGGACGTGCTCATGTGGATAATAGGTACCATTCTATGCTCAGATGCCTCTTGAACCATCCTCGTTGTCTCTGTGTATGTGTCTATCTGTTTCTCTCTGTCTGAGGAGCTCCATGGAATTGTGAGCTGCAGTTGGGGCTTGGTGACTGGATCTTTGCTTTTGGTTGTTTGAATTGAGGGAAGCCTTGTGTTCTGGAAGGTCCCATAGATCCATTGCTGGTACTCAGAAGGCATATTCATAGCTCCTGCTGGCAGTCGAACTCTAGAGTCAGATTTCTTTGGTGCAGTCAGACTTGGTGCTGAATTGTGCTGTGTAGAGGAGCATCACATGTGTTGTAGTTGGCCCTTGTGTAGGTCCAAAGGGAGCTGCCAAGGGCCAAGGGCCCCATAGATGGAAGTTCCAGTCCTTTGAAAGGAGGAGCTTTGATTGAAAGACACTCAGTCCTCTGTGGACCCACAAGAAGACAGTCAGTGGCTGGAAATTTGCAGACTCCTTGTCAGCTTCTACTAGGAAGTGATTTGCTTAAGAACAGGAAAGTGTGCAGTGACATGTGACATCCCATTGCCCTAGGCCAGTTGCAGTGTTGGAGGAGTGTGTAGCTGTTAGGCCTAGATTGAGCTTCAGTGACTCAGTGACCAGGATTTTCTGAAATGAACCTACCTGGGGGAAGCAACGGCAAGAGAGAGTCTCACAGCAAATGGAAACCCAAGGAAGCATCTCTAGGAGGGGCCACCCTTCCTCTGGGCTAGTTGGCCTCGAGGTAATCAACCCTGGGGTATGGGAAGCAGGAAAGAATGACTCTATAGTCTTCTTGTTCCCCTTGAACTCTTGCCATGACAACCTTACCCCCCTAACATCTTTGGGGACTGTGCTAAGCTTTGTTCAGTGCCTCTCATCCTACTCACAGGCTGTCCTCCACAAGACACATCTTTTTAGTAGCTGGACTTCTACATGTAGCAGTAGATGGTTGTGTAGAATGTGTGAAGCCTCCCTGGTCCTGGGTGTCTTGGAAAGAAGTTCTAGGACGAGTCCTTGGGGTTCAGCCTGACCCAGGCAACAGCATGGAGCCACTACCTGCAGAGATACAGGGCCTCAAATGAGGGTGTTAGCTTCAGAAGGCCACAGTGGTTAGAGTGCTGCAGTCCCTTCTCCTCATCTTCGCAGCATGGACCAGACTGCCAGGCATCTAGGGCTTTCCATGTACTGGTATACTTCCATTAGCTTGCCTCTGCCCTGGCACCAGCTCATCCCGCCGTTTCTGGCAGGTACTTTCTGGTGCTCAGAAGGAAAGAGGAAATTAAAAATCATCTTGTTTGGCATGGCCAAGTCAGCGTCAGACACACCTGTCAGAGGAAGGAGGAAGGGGAGGGGAAATGCAGGGGACTAAGTTGGCTCATAAGCAAGGAAGTCAAAGAAAAGGATACTGAGCTCCTTCCATAGACTCCTTGGGGTGTACTGGCCTGGGTTTGAGGTATTGGTGAGTGGCAGGCCTCTCAACTGTCTATATCTCACTCTTATCTTGGGCCAAGCCCATGTGGAGAGAGGTAACCTGTCCAGGCCCTTCATACCCTGCCTTGGGGGTAGCCTTTATATATACCAGACAGACAGCCTTCTACTGCCTCTGGCATGGGGATGACGAAGAAGACAGTTTCCTGTGACTTCCCAACTCCTCCTCAGGTCTTTCTTATCCACATCAAGGCTGTTCCCTAGCTACCCTGACCACATTTTCTTGTGTCATCTACCAGCATGTGTGAGGTCTGTACTTGTGTGAGAATGCTCATAGAGATAGCCTGTTTCTTTCACATAGTCCCAGCAAGGGAGAAGAGTGATTCCTCAAATGCTCAGACAGCCTTGGTCAAATCAAACACATTGGACAAGTTGTGGCAGTCACTCTGAGTAGCAGATAACCATCCCCATTTAAAGGTCCTCCTCATTCCCTGTACTTGGTTTATATACGTAAGACTAAGCACAACATCCTCTCAGAGGCGTAGTGGCATGCTGCTCTGTCATCCTGTGACAGACTGTGGGATCCTGGAACCCCTGCCTTCATCTCTCCTAGTCCATCGTCTGTCTCTCTGTGGACTTCTTTGTACTTGCAGGAGCTTTTTGCAGGGTCATTGGGCTAAGCAGGGCCGTCTGTGCACTTTGCTCTATGGTACCTCAGCTTGTCAGATCATCCATTTTGCTGTAGCCTCTGTCAGAGTTTTGCTATGTGTAATCACAAATGAATCAGTGTTTTGTGATGTGTTCACAAACTTCTCACAGATAGCACAGTGTGTCAGCAAGTCTTTTAAAAGTAGAACTGGGGTTGGGCAATGCCCGGGGCATGTAGAGCTGTGTTCAAGAAAGGACCAAGGCCCCTTTCTACCCCTTCATCTGCTAAAAGGATTTCTCTGAAAATGTGGACATTAGTCTTACCATTCAGTACCTGTCCTCTGTGGAGGAGTTTCTTAATGTTTTCTACTGTAAAGGAGGCGGGGGGGGGCGGGTCATGTGACACTGTACATAAGACATTGCTACTGGTTTTGGTGATCCAAGAACAGGTCTCTCAGGCAACTTGGTAAGGGCCCAGCCTGAGTAAAGGCCTCTTGTCTCCTCCTGGCTCTGCCCCCTCTGAGGTTAGGAGTCTGTGAGAGGAGCCAGTCTTCCTGTATATATTGTGAGCCCATTTGTGCTCAGGAAAACCAAGTCACTTGCTGTTGCTCTTGTCTGTGACACTTTGATACACTGGTTTGCTACTCTGGGCACTCAACAGATGCCTCCCACCCAATGAAAAACAAAACAAAATGAAGTCATTTTAGCAGAGACAGGATTTGGGAAAGTCTTGATTTTATTTTGCTGTCAATGTGTTTGATTTTAAATACTTCTTCATTTATATTGGTGTAATTGTAGTGAAGAGAACAAGATCAGCTGATGTATAATTATTTTCACTGGGATGCTGTTGAAAGTCTCTGCCTCCATCCTTCTGCCTTCCCTAGCTGGGACGACTGTCCTGTACTGTCACTGTTGTGTGCAGGACTCCTTAGGGAACCAGTTTTGTAACCCCCAGGTAGCAGCAGAGTGAGCTTCTTTGTCAGGCTGCTTCTGGAGCACACTCTGATCACCCCCATTCCCAGTTTTCCCACCTCTTTGGATGTTTTTGTACTGTGATTTCTCTGTTTTGTAAAACCCTTTTTGCTTGTACTGAAGTGGCTTCTGCAGCCACCTTTGGAAATAAATGGTCCTTAATTTGTGTACTTAGCATTCTGAATCTTAGTCTCAGGTGTTTCTGCTGTTGAAGATCCTGGAATGAAAAGGCACCCTCCCCATGGGACTTATTGTTACAATGTTTTCTTCATTTACTGTTATTAAAAGATTTATGAGAACTCAGGCGTCCTGGCCTTGCTTCTCAGAACCCTTTCAGAAGGCTTTGCAAAGTAGACAAAAGGGGTCATTTGTTGGCCTTGTGTGTCATGGAGGACTGCTCCCCTTCAGGGCAGCTGGGTTCTGAGCAAAGCTTGGCCCCCAGGGGCAGAGCAATGACTTGGCCTTGATTTCCCACACACTGCCTACTCCCACCAAGGCTCTGGGGCCCAGTAGGACATTTGTTCTAAGTGGAGATTATCTGCTGGGAAAATTTGCTTGTTTCTGTGGACCTCATGGTATGCTGGGCTAGGCTAGATGACTAGGGTCAATAACGCAGCTTTGGGGATAGAGAGATGGCTCAGTGGATAAAGTGCTTGTGCAAGCATGCACACCTGGGTTTGAATTGCCAGCACACATTTAAATATAGGCATGTTGGCATGTACCTGTAATCCCCTGGGCTTGCAGGTGGAGACAGACAGATTTCAGGGGCTCACTGGCCAGTTAGTCTGGCTAGTCAGCAAACTAGATTCAGTGACAGACCCTGAGTCAATAAAGATGGTAGAGAGTGCGAGAGGAAGATGTCCAACATTGACCCCTGGCTACCACACACGCAAGTGGGTGAGTGTGTGTGTGTGTGTATGTATGTATGTATGTATGTGTATGTATATATATATATATATACATATATGAATGAACACATTCATACAATGTGCCCATCCACACCCACCCCCAACACACAAAAAAGAAAGAATGTTCAACTTTAAAACATGTTGACTTACGGCCCATAGCCCACAAGTGTCCTTCAAGCTAGCAGTGCCCCAAGGGTCAGACTGCTTAGCGAGGAATGAACATGATAACAGTGCCCATTTGGAAACAGCTAGCTCTGCTTTTCCAAGGTCCTCTGCCTTTTGCTGATATAGCCAGCTATAGCAGTAGCCAGTGCATGTGGATTCTTTCCACTGGCCATCTTCACAGGAAGGAGGCAGTACCTTGCATTCCTAGACTAGAAAATATCTAGATAAGGAAAATCTTTTCCTCCTCACTTGTTTGCCCAGGTTCTCCATCTACACAGCAATAGCTACAGCCATGTGCCAGGACCAGTGCACAGTGCCTCTCCACACATTCCCTCCATAGTCCCCCTGGATGCTCTGGGAGTTTACTGGCAACGTGGTTTCTACCTATTGGGAGAAACTGAGTCAAGTGAGCTCAGAAATAAGTGGGGGGCTGAAATTTGAAACCAGTACTATTAGATACTCCTGTGGGCTCCACTGCCTTTTTTGGAGTGCTAGGATGACTGGGGAGACCATGACCTGAAGTCCTGGCTCATAGAATAGAGGTCTGGAGGAGATGTAGGATCAGTGAATAAGAGTTCTTGCTGTACACACATGAAGACACAGTTTGGATCTCTAGCACGCACATAAAAGCTAGGCTTAGCCACATGTTCTGTAACCCCAGCAATGGTGAGACGGAGATAGGAAGTTTGCTCAGGCTCACCAGCCAGCCACCCTAGCTGAAAAATAATGAGTTCACATTCAGCGAGAGAACCTGTCTAAAGGGAACAAAGCAAAAGAGTGATAGAACACCCTACACGCTCCTCTGGCCTCTGATCACTTGCACAAGCACAAGCATTCATGGCCATGAGCACACATACATGTACCACACACACACAGTATTTCAATTTTTTTTAAAAAAGGAGGGAAGAAAGCCCAGCTTAATGTGGAAAACAAGAGAACAGGGTGAAACTTACAGCTGAGTAAAGCAGAGCACTGAAGGATAACTTTTCCTTCCTTTGCTGCTGGCAGACCTGGCCCTGGGCAACCTCAGGGCTGAGGTAGGCCTGGTAGTACACTGGGGCCGGGAATGAAGGATCCACTCTTACTGCTAGGACTGGGGTAAAAATGAGCTAGTGAAGAGAAGGTTGAGTGAAGAGAAGTTGGTCTCTTACTTCGCACGTCTTTCTTTTCAAGAAGAAAGCCGAAGGCCAATGGAGGCCATCCACTGCCCTCTTTCCCTGAGCTAGTGCATCTGGCCCTGCAGCCCATCCATGCTCGTCTGTTCTTCCTGAAGACAGTTTTTCCAGTGCTGATCTGACTATACTACCTGACCTCTGATCATAGAGTTTGGAGCCCAGGCTCCATTGTGTGGCACCCCAGCCCTGGGCCCTGCAAGTACATCACATTCAGCTTCTTTTCCTTCCTCCACTTTTCAGAAGAACCACGTGTAGAGACTCAGTGCTTGAATCACATTGTTATGCAATGTTATGCCAGGCCATGGCCTGCTTCTCTACCTTGTTTTCTCAGCCCCTTCCTCTTCCTCTTTGTCCTAAGGCCCCATTTAATGTTAGCTCCTCTGCATACTACCTCCTGAACCCCAGGCTATACTGGGGGCTACTCTCTACTTTGCTTGTATAACCACCTCCAGAACTCACTCTGGGTGCCATTTGCCCCTTAGGTTATTCATTATTGGTCTCTCCTTCTGACAGTTTGAGCTCCTGAGAGAGCTGGGGAGTAGGGTCTGATTCATCTTCCAGGGACAGGATCTGCCCCATAGAAGGTACTCAGTGCACAAGTTCTTCCCTTTGAGTTGGGAGGAATGGCAGGAGATATTGTTAAGTGAGAAGAACGCTTAGTGGCCTAGGCCATTCTTTTCCCACAAATTCACCTGTTTCCTCAGGCCCCTCGTGAACAAGTTCTTTGTAGTTGGTGTTCTGAACCAGGGGCAGCATTGTGACGAAAAGAACAGTGTGACTGGCCACTGTTCTACTCTGCCCTTTCCTTGTTCTCTGGCCAGGGATGGGCAAGGCCTCCAGTTGGTCTCCCATAACCTTGGTAGATCTTTAATTCCTACCTGGGTTATACTTTTCTTTTCTTTCTGTCCCCAAGGTACATCAAATTGGTGTTCTGACTTTTTTTTAAATTTTACTTTACTAAGGGACTCACTCTGTAGCCCAGGCTGGCCTTGAACTCATGGTAATCATCTTACTTTAGCATCACCACATGATGGAGGATTACAGGTGTGGAATATGTGACCTGTCCCTCTAAGGGGTAGGAAGCAGCTTAGAACTGCAACAACCTGATTTCCAATGAGTGTTTCTGTGTCCTGGTTTGCCAAGGCTATTGGAGGAAGAGATATACAGATGTCACTCTGACAAATGCAGTAATTTATTCAGTGTGCTTGTTGTTAACCTTGGCAGCAAAAAAAAAAAAAAAAAGGCCAACCTTATCCAAAGTCAAGGACTCTAACTTGACCGTTGTAGTCAGTGTTCTGCCCAGCATCCAGATGGCTCACCCAAGATGGCTGGGCTGCTGAGTCGAGGGGCTTCCAAGCTTTCCAGAAAGGCAGTAGGAGAAAATTGATGCAGCTGATAGTAGACACCCTTCACAGTACACTTCCTAACATGGATGCTGCCTTGGCCTTTCCCTGCCAGGGTCTAACTAAGAGCAAAAAGCCACTATCTCTTCTATCCAAAAACCCAATTCCAGCCACACCTCTGCGCCAGTTATCAGCTTTCCCTGCTGATTCTGGTCCTTTCCCTCTTTTTTTCAAGGCGGTGCTAGACTGTCTCTAGCTGCAGTTTCTTCTACCCCATCCATGATCAAGAGCAGAATCTCTTTCTTCCTTCAATTTTTGAAAGATACTCAGCCCTTCAACATTTGTGTCTCATGAGAACACAGGCCTTTCCTTATATTCTTTGACATACTTTGTGTTTGCAGTGTGCCAGAGTGGACACACTAACTCTGGTACACTGGCTTGTAAATGCTGTGTATTGATGGCCTGGGGTGGCATGCGGAGGCAGGAGTAGGAGGGGGGTTGAGAACCTCAGTGCTGAGGCCTGACACAAGCCCATAATTCCAAACTAATGTTTTGTTGTTGCTCTTACTTTAAGCTCCCAGGTTTTGAGTCATCCCTTTGACCTAACTGTCCATACCAGTGCTTTTATGAAACCTTTTAAGACAGGACTGAAAGTCATGAGGAATAACAGCTAAATCCAACTTAAGGGAATGAACATTACTAATGCAGTTGTAGCTCCTTTCCTCCAAACAGTTAGAAATCATTCTTCCGCAATTCATAGATTCTGAGGCAGTGCCTTAGAGGGCCCTTTTGGGAGATGGGAGGTAGATGGCAGAGTGGCTGGCCTCTGCTTTTCATCACCAAGCTTGTTCTTAGAGCAGCCATTAACATCTGGCTGAGTTTTTGGCTACAATCAATCACTGTGCCTTAATGAACACTGTATTGTTGGTCTGTGGTGTAGTATGTGTAGGGGAGGTGATATCTCAATTTTAAGGGATTTTTTTCTGTTTCTTTGGCTCTAAGACATTTTTAGTCATGTTTTAATGTCTCTAAAGATGAGATGTGCCTCATCAGTGGCATGCAACCTATTTAAGTTGTATATAAGAGACATAACCTAAAGTGTTTTAGAGTCAATGAAATATTGTAATTGTTAATGTCGATTACTGTTTGTCTCCCCCTTGTGAAAGTCACTTTCCTGCTACAGGAAACTTCTTTGTGAAAACAAACTTTTAGCATATGGCCTCACTGTAACACTTTGTCCTAGCCAGATGTGGTGGTGCAGGCCTATAGTCCCACTGCTGGGGATACTGACCTTTGAGAAGCTGATGCAAGTTTGTGCGTTGGAGGGCAGCCTAAGATACATCGCAGGACGCCATCTCAATGGAAAAAAGCACATAAACTTAAGTTGATTCTCTCTTTCCCTGCCAGCATTCATATAAGCTTTCTGCTTCCTGCCTGAGGAGTTCATTTGGTTGAACTGTCTCCTGAGACAGGTGGTTTGTGGAATACAAGAGTGGAAAGACCAAGTGCACCTGCATAAGGAAGTCCACTATGCCAAATGATGGGGATGGAGCCAGACAAGCCAGGCAAGGCCAGGCCCAACAGCTCTGATTTCTTTATTTCCCAACCACAGTTTGGCCAGACAGCTCAATCTAGTTCTCCCAGGAACTTTAAGGCTAGTCAATGCCAGACATGAGGTGAGCTGGCAACAGTGAGGACACAGAGGAGGGAGAGCTTAGCCCGTCCAGAACGTGCTGGGTGATATGAGTGGTTTGTTTGGCCCACACAGAGAAAGCCAGTGAATTCCTGGCTTTCTTGGACATGGTGGAGGAAGAATAGCCATGGGTCCTTCAAGAAAAAGCAGTATATTGACATAAGACAGCTTGAGCTATGGGTACTTTCAACAGCCTGAGCATTTGGCAACTATTGCCAGTATTCCCTTAGTCCTGGCAGTCTTGCAAATTAAGTTTGGCCCTTGCAGTCTTTAGGCCCTGCTCTTCCAGAAGGGGAAAGGCATGTGTGCAGTGAGCCCGATACTTGGACTCAAGAAACAGCTTTTGGACATTTTCCCCCTAGAGAGCTTAACAAGATATGATCAGCCTGGATTAGAGCTGCCCTCATATAACTGGGTTAAAGTGTTGGCCTACTTAGGCCCCTCCTGCTGTCGCCTCCTTTAAAGCTGATGAGCCCGATTAGGGGGCTATTTCTGAGCACTAGTCGTGTTCCTACAAGCCTGCGAGTAGTTCTTCCCTGACTAGAAAGATAGTAAGCAAGGCTGAGGACAGAGTCTGCCATGCCTGCCAGAAAGCACTGCTATCATACATCATGAGTCCTTGGAAAAAAGAGTAGTTGTATAATGTCAGCAGTAGGGCCTGGGTTTTGACCTTTCCAAACAAGACTAATCCATCAGTTTTTAGAGACAGACCTACAAAACCAGGCCAACCAATCATTTTTGAGGGATAGACTTGATCCTGTGCCTCTTACAATCTCCTAGACTGCCCTGGAGAGTGATGGTGGGTTGTCAACATCAAATCTTCAATGACAGTCACTAGCCTCCATTCAGTAGCTGCTCTGCATTTGAGGATGATTGTTGTCTAACCTTTCTGAGCCTCAGTTTTATTATTTACGAGGAAATAATAACAATAGCTACTTCAGAGTACTATTACAAGGATTCAATAAAGTTCTTAGGACGCTTGGTATGGTAACTGGCAGCACATTTTAAGAACTGCTTCCATCAATGCTAAGCATCACCTCTACCATCACCACCACCGTAACCACCATCATCACCACCATCATCTTCATTAAGACCAAGAGTGAATGGTGAAAAGCTGTCTCTGGAGCCCAGCAAACTTGATTGAATCCTGACTCTGCTACTCTGTAGCTAGGTAGATGATAAAAAATACATCAGGCTATTGAAACATATCTAATATAGTTCTTTAGAGTAGGAATGCAGTCAATGTAGGCTAATTATAATTGTTCAAAAGGAATGATCAAGGTATGCTGTGTTCAATTGCTTATGGTTGTGACAAAGAACGTGCCAAGTACAGGAAACTTAGAGCAGTGAAACTGTTCTATATGATACTATAATGGTGGAAATATTTCTTAATATATTTGTGAAAACTCTAAGGATAATACAATACTAATAGTAAACCTTAAACTACATACTTCGGGTAATAAGCATGTGAAAATATTGGTTCATCAGTTGCTGGTGTGGGATACTGATAGTAGGGGAGACCATGTAGAGGTAGTAAGAATTTTCTGCTCAGTTTTGCTCTGAACTTAAAATTGTTCTAAAACACAAACTATGTTTTAAAGGAAAATGTGGAAAGGGATAATTAAATAGATGTCATTATAATTCACATCATAACCACTAAGAAAATAATTTTAAAAATAGAAAAAGGAAATGAAGAAGAAATCAAAAGAATATACTGTAGAATATATCAGACACAAAAGAAAGCAGTAATGGGAGAAATTGAGAAGAGAAGAGATAAGAAAAACTATATGGCACAGTGGTAGAGATAAGTACTTAATTAGCAATAATCACTTTAAATATGGACAAATTAAATTCACAAACTAAAATACAGATACAAAATGCATTAAAAAAATTCTGAGGAGGGCTGGAGAGATGGCTCAGCAGTTAAGAGCACTAGCTGCTCTTGCAGAGGACCTGGGTTCCATTCCCAGCACATGCGTGCAGCTAACAACCATTCATAATACAGGTTCTAGGGTCTCAAACACTTTCTTTTGACCACTACAGACATTGCATGTACATGGTGTACTTATATTCATGCAGGCAAAACACATAAAATTTTTAAAAATTTAAGCAAAAACATCTTTTCCTATAGATAGTGACCAAAATGAAGCTGAAATGGTAGCTATGAAAAACAATAGATTTAAGTAAAAATTTACTGCAAGTAGCAAAATACATTTTGATACATAAGAAGATTAATTCATAGTGAAGATATACCAATTCAAAATATACATGTTCCAAGCTACAGAGCCTCTAAGTATATGATGATTAGTGTAATTTAAAGGAAAATCATTCTACAGTGATAACTAGAAGCCTCAGTACTCCAAACTAAGCAAGGGATAGAACTGCTATACAGAATATCAGTAATGAAAGAGAGAACTTGAACAACACTAATCCTATGACGATGTATTTATATAATGGTACTTAACAATAGAAAAGCACCAATTTTTCCAAGTGTGTATGGTATATTCTCAAGGATAGATAATATGTTAGATAAAATAATTTTGAATAAATCTTAACAGAGTGAATCATATGTAAAGTATGTTATGTACCTGAATGAAATAAAGCTAAAAATCAATAATAAGGAAAACTAGAGATTTTTCAAATATGTGGAAATTAACACATGGTAAACAAACCAATGGGTCAAAGAGAACTTACTGGGTAATTAGAAATTGCATGAAGATGAATGAAAATGAAAATGCAACATATTAAATTTAGTAGGGTACTATGCAAAAGCAGTGCTCAGAGGGATAATTACAGCTTTGGAATATTTACCTTTAAAAAATAAAAATGATTTGAGATAAATACCCTAAGACAATACCTTAAGGGACTAAAAAAAGTAAAGCATAATGACCCTAAAACCAGCAAATGGTAGGAAACAATAAACACTAGACCAGAGATAAATGTAGTAGATAATAGAAAAAAATAATTGAATGAATAAAACAAATAGTTGGTTCTTTGAGAGGACAAACAAAATTGACAAATCCCTAGCTGGACTGATTAAGACAAAAAGACACAAGCAATTAAAATATGAGATCAAAACAGACACTACCATTGATCTTAGAAAAATTGAAAGGATTATAAGAAAATATAATAAAAATGGTATGCCAACAGATTATGTAACCTTAAATGAACAAGTTCATACAAATATAAAAACTACCAATGGTGACTCAAGAAAAAATAGAAAATATAATTGAATCAGCAATTAATAACCTCCCAACTAAGAGAAACGTAGGACCATCAGTTCACCATCTAATGTACCAAACATTTAAAGAATTAACAATAGTAGTACTCACACTTAAAAAAAAAATCTTAGGAGGGACTACTTTCTGTCATGTTCTGAGGTCAATATTCTCCTTTTACCAAAGCAAAAAAGCATGTACATATACACACATGTGGGGGGGTGAAAGAAGAGAGAGAGAGAGAGAGAGAGAGAGAGAGAGAGAACGCCCTTATGAAAGACACAGAAAACTTCAAAACCATAGAAGTAAACTGAATTCACAGCAAGAAAAAAAAGGATTACATATCATGACCAAGTGAGATTTGTCCTGTGAAATTAAGGGTGGTTTGGTGTGAGAAGATCAATTCATGTTATATACCACATTAACAGGATAGGGCAGTATCATCCTCTCAGCAGATACACACACATTCTGAATGGAAGATAAGTTCTTTACCACAAAGAACACTTATGAAAAAAACACAGGACACAACAGTAAAAGAGTGAAAGTTTTTCTCTTCAGATCAAGAGCAACAGTGGCTGGAGAGATGGCTCAGTGGTTAAGTTCACTGGTTGCTCTTGCAGAAGACACATGTTCAGTTCCCAGCACCCACATAGTGGCTAACCACCATCCATAATTCCAGTTCCAGGAGATCCATGGGCCCTCATGGGCATTGCATGATATAGGTGCAGTCACATATATGCATACACATAAAATGAAAAGGGGGTTTCTGGTTTTTGTTTTGTTTTTTTAAAAAGAGCAAGACCAGGTTATCCAAATTCATCTCTACTGTCAACATAGTACTGGAAATCCTAGTCAGATCACTTAAATAAGAGCAGTGAAAGGCATTTAAATGGGGAAGAAGTAGGGCCCGAAAGACAGCTCAGTCACTGGGCTCTAAGTATGAGCCTTATTGGATACCCAGAACCCATAGAAAAATGCCAAGTACAGTGGTGGCACATGCTTGTTGTCCCAGCATGGGGGAGGCAGAGACAGGAGGATCCTTGGGTCCTGCAAGTCAGTCAGTTTAGACTAATTAGTGAGATCCAAGTCATTGGGAGACTCTGTCTCAAAGGAGGTAGGCAAGCATTTCTGAGGATGACCACTGAGATTGTCTTCTGGCCTGCATACACACACACACACACACACACACACACACACACACACACACACACACACTAAATACACATAAAAGAAAATAAAGGCCAGATGTGATGGCACACACTTTTAATCCCAGCAGTGGGAGATTGAGGCCAGCCTGGTATGCAGCAAGTTTCAGAGTAGTTGATGCTACAGGGAGACCCTTTCTCAAAAAAAGAAACAAGGGGAAAAAAAAGAAAAAAAGGAAGGGGAACAATACGATTATCTGCATATATAAAGTCCCATCACACACACACACACAATAACTAGAGTTAATAAATGCATTCAGCAAGGCTGGAGGATATAAAAACAACACATAGGAATGTTACGCTTCTGTATGCCAGTAATAAATAATTAGAAAATGAAGAAAATTCTATTTCCAATGGTTTGCACAAGAGTGAAAAACCTAGGAGTGAGTGACTTGTACACAGTAAACTACAAAATGTTGCTGAAATATTTACATAAATGAACATGTCCCATGTTTATGAAGTGCAAAAATATTAAGATAGTAATTATCTCCAAACCTAGCTATTGATTTAGGACTGTCCCTGTCAAAGTTTCATGGCCTGTTTCTCTTCAAAATGGACATGCCAACCCTCAACTTCATATGGACTCTCTTGAAAATCTGAAAGAATACTGTGAAATACTGAAAAACATTTGTTTCAAAACCTTCTACAAAGGCACTGTAATCAATACTATGCAGTACTGAAATAAAGACAGATGCACAAACCAATGGAAACAGTAGAAACTCCAGAAATAATCCAAGACTTTTATCATCAATTGCTATTTAATAAGAGTGTGTGCCAAAACCACTCAGTGGAGGAAAAATGGTACTGTATTAGCCATGTGACCACATGCAAAAGACTGATGTCGGAACATGCACAGATTAACTCAAATACATCAAATCCTTAAATTTCAGGGCTAAAACTATAGAAGTATAAGAAGAAAAAGTGGGATCAATCTCTAATTTAGAAATGGATTTTAGATATGGTGAAAAAAAGCAGAAGCAATAATTTAAAAGCACATAAACTGAACTTCATGCAAATGGAAAATGTGGGTTAGGGATTTAGCCAAACGCTAGAGCATGCCCTGTGTGTGCAAAAACCCTGGGTAAAATGACACAAAACAATAGTAACAACTGTTTCCCACTAAAAGATACTGAAAATGTGAAAAAAGATAAACTACAAAATGGGAGAAAATATTTGCAAATAGTGTACCTGACAAAGGTTTAATATCCTGAATATAGGAAGAACTTTAAGAACTTGACAGCACAAAACTAAACCAAAAAAGCTTGTCCAATTAAGAACTGAAGAGCTTGAATAGGAATCCCCTGCAAAAGATACACAAATGACCTCTAAGCACACGGAAAGCATTCTGCATCCCTGGTCATTAAAGAAATGCAAATTTAAAGCACAAGATGGGCACATAACTAAGTAGCACATGTCTGTAAGGATGCAGACGCAGGAAGATCATGAATTCCAGGCCAGCCTAAACTAGAGGTGAGGCCTGTGTGTCAGAAAACAAAACAAGGGGCCAGAGAGATGGCTGAGTAGTTAAGAGCACTGGCTGCTCTTGCAGAGGACCCAGGTTCACTTCCCAGCATCCACAGGGTTTTGCTAGCAACCATCCTTAACGCCAGTTCCAGGTGATTCAATGCCCTCTTCTGTCTCCAAGGCCATTGTATGACATCAGTGCATATACACAGATAAAACACTCATGCACACATAAAAACAAACAACCCAAACTAAATTGAATGTGTTAGCTTTTTGGTACTGTAACAAATTCCAGAAATAACGGATATATAAGGAGGAAATGTGTACTTTGGCTCACAGTTGTAGAGGTTCTCGTCCATGACGGCTTGCTTTGTCACTTTGGGTGTCTGTGGTGACATAGCACATCGAGGTGAGAGTGAGCAGTGGACAAGGTACTCACCTCTGGCAGCTAGGAGCAAAGGCAGAGAACCAGAGAGGGCCTGGAGTCCCAATATTCTATTTGTGGACATGTCTACAAGTGACAGAACTTCACCTTCTAGCCCCATGTCTCAAAACATTCCACCAATTCACAGTAGTGCCATGGGCTAGGAGCTCATGCCTTTGACATGTAAGCCTGTCAGGGACACTTAGCCAAACCATAGCAATGACATGCCACTTCATGTCCACTAAGATGGCTTTACATTTTTAATAAAGAAATGATGGTGAAAATGAGAAGTAGGAACCCATATCTATTTTTATTAGGAACATATAATGGTACACTTTGTAAAAGCTTAGTGGTTCCTCAAAAAATTAAATACCCAATAACTATATGACCCAGGGATTCCACTAAATACATATTTAAGAGAAATGAAAATATACGAACACTCAGAAACCTGTACAGGACTACTGATAGTAACTTTGTTGCTGAGAGTCAAAAGGTGAGGATAAGCCAAATGTGCATTATACTGGAAACAAATTGTGTTATTTGATACAATGGAATATTACTCAGCCACAAAAAGGAGCATAGTACCGAAACATGCTATGACTTCAACGAACTTTAAAAATACACTAAATGAAAGAAGCCACATATAAAAGGTCTCAGACTATATGACTCCTTTGATGTATACCCAAAAGCAACAAATACAGGGAGAAGATTAAAGTTTGTGGGTCAGGGTTGAGGAGTAGCCTCTCACTGTGTGTAGGGTGTGTTTATGTGGCAGTGCAAAAGCCTTTTGAAATGAGAGCTCGTGGTTATAAAACATTGTGAAGATACTAAATGCTAATGAGACTGTACTCTATAAAGTGATTAATTGTATATTGTCAGAGTTTTACCTTCTTAAAATGTCCAATAAAAGAAGACTGAAAATAAAGGAGTGTCTTTTTCACTTCCAAGGGCCTGGTTCACTCTTCTCACACTGCCTTCTGGTATAACATTCCTCAAAGCAAAAAGTGTTGCCTGTGCTTTCCCCACCTATACCTGACCATTACAATGGCTATTTGACTTTCTCCAAGGCTGTAGGTTCTACTGGAGTGGGACAAATACAGATCTCCCACAGAACAGCAATGCGTACTTCTGAACCCATCGTTCATGAGTGCCATTACTCACTAGATACACTAGGGAAGATAAACAGCAACCAAATCACTAAGGAGTGTGGCTTCATGTACAGTGGTATCAAAGGCCATACGCCTTTGCCTCTGACCACAATTCTGGGAAAGAAGTCACTGCAGTCGGGGGCAGTGCCTCCATGCAGAGTTCCCGGAATTCCATTGGAAGTTTGAATTAGACAAATAGTACTCACACCAGCACCGTCCTTCAAAAAGCTGGGCCTTCCCACCCTCTCCAGTCCAAGCAGTTCTCTATATTATGCCACACCACACATATATAGGCACTACGGTTGTTCCACCCAGCTATCTGGCCACCCCCAACTCTTTATTATGGTGAAAGCCATAAATCCACATATGTGTATCATCATAGCTCCTTCCAGAATATCATTTCAGAGGAAATACAAATCTCATGGAAAAGTGACAAATAAATTCCCAGTTTTAAATTCACCTGATAGTCACTCAGTGTCTACAACTCAGCAGCTTCCTGTCAGTTCAAATGGGAATTAAGCATTCTGCTATGCTTCCTGTCTCAAAATAGCCCTAACTTAATCCTGCCTCCTTGCCCTTCCTGTGAAGCAGGTGATTCACAAAGTTACCCAGATTTGCCTTTCCCTTCTCTATCGTTTCTATCCTGCTCCATGAAGGGATAATTTTACCTCTTATGGACTCAGTGATCAATTAGAAAGCATACTACATACTTTAATCTCAGGCCTGAAGGCATCCTCTTGGAGCAAATGACTTAGCCTCTGTCTCTTTTAGACTTCTTTTCTCTGTCCTGGTCCCAAGAAGGACCATGAGCCTCTCAGAGGGCATTATTCACAGGAAGGAACACAATTTTCAATCTCCAAATGTCATTCTTTGTTTTTATGTACACTAATCCTGACATCAAGACAGGCATGTGATGAGAATAGAAAAAAAAAATTGTTGTACTCACAAATCGTCATCATTCCCCACATAGGGTAGTTTATGGCACTGACATGTTGGAGGGTCAAAAATTAAACTGTCACCTTTCTAACACCATTCAGAGGTGGAAGCTGTCGCGCCCACCTCGTCCAGCAAGGAAGACGTGACCCCGGACTCTTCCAAAAGCAATTTATTCAGGAACCTTGAACAACCTTTTGGCTTTTAACTTTATAACTTCTTCTTCCCTCCCCTTACTGCTTCTCCTTCTCCTCCCGGGGAAAGCCTGCCACAAAGTTAAATTCCCTCCTGCCAGCCAACCCCAAACTACCACGTGGTGAAAGCAGATAGGCGCACACAGGCGGAAGCAGGGCCAGACCTCAGCCACAGCCAATTATGGAGCTGTTTGCTCCAGAGAGCGCCCACCTCGGGATGGTGGGGGGCGGGAGCAGGCGCCATCTTTAAGACGCAGCAATCCGCGGCTCTCTACAGGAAGCCATTTAGTAAAACTCTCTGATGGCAAGCCACTCTTACCTGGGTCTAGTATGAAGGATGTTTTTCAACAAGACCAAACTGGTATGCCCCTCCTAATTCTTAGCCCAGATTGGACTATTAATTTGTCTTCTAAAAATTATATGATATTCATTCTGAAACCAAGCACAATGCCATGCCTCCAGGACCGCAGGCACTCAATAAATATTGATGGATCACATTGTGCTTGACATTTGGGTGGAAAAGGCCAAAAAAAAAAAAAAAGCTGTCGTTTAATCAAATGACTGCTTCCAAGTGGCTCTCAGAATGACTGGGAGTGTCGGGACTCCAGCCATCAGCCATCATTTTCAGATTGTCCGGTGGCATCCCAGGGTTATTGTAACTCTTCCAGGTTTCCATAAACATATAATTCAACACACCTGTATGCGTGCTTAAGTATATACTGTTTTTAAAGTGAAATAAACTGAAGAGAACACCTCACAGACACCCCAGGTCTTACATCTAGAACAGCAATAGAGGGCCACGGGGGAGTTAACAGAAGAAAGTTGACTCACTTGTGCTCTAACCTCAGGGGCCATGCTTCTTCCTGCCAGAACTTTTTGTGAGACTTGACTCATTGGTTCCGAAGTTCGTAACCACACTGGACTTTTTGCATCTTAAGTTTATGTGGGCCTACAGTCATGAAATTGTATACATAACATAACCCCTTTTCTTTGTGTGAACCAAGACCTCCTTGCTGTTGCCAAACCAAGATACAGAAGTAAACTGAGTCCTGACATGAACTTCACATGCTATCCATCACCCCAATTGCAATTTCATTGTAGTCACTAAAACAGCCTTTTTAAAAAAGTTTAAAATTTATCTTTATTCTATTCTACGGTTAGGAGTTTTGGTGCATGTAGGTAAGTGCACTACAGCCATTCAATGCCCATGAAGGCAGAAGAGGGAGTCAGATCCCCTGGAACTGGATAGTTGCTAGCCACCATGTAAATGCTGGGAGCGGAACCTGGGTCCTCTGCAAAGAGCACCAGTGTTCTTAACCACCGAGCCATCTCTCCAGCACCAGCCTTGTTCTTCTTAATATCATAAGAAACTGGCATATATTAATACTTTATAGTGAGAGAATACTGCTTTAAATCTATTTTTAACGGAGTGAAGTAACACTAAGATTTTGATTTGAAAAAAAAGAAAGAAAACCCCAGCTCTTTCTTCCAAAGAAACCATGAAACGAGGCTAATGAGTAAACAAATTAGCCATCTCTTATGACCTGGACGTGTTGGAAATGGAGAGCTCAGGGATGTGATAGCAGTTAATGAGCACAGAAGCATTCAGTGTAGCCACTACCCAGCTATATGCCTCAAACTTAAGAGAGCAGGCGCATTCTATCTCCCCTTGATGGAAATAGGTAATCAGCAGCTGGGATGGAAATCTGCAAATGCAGGTTAGTGCTTGTTTGCATAAGGCTATGTTCTCTCCCAACTCTCTGAGGGGGCCTACTTAAAGGATTTGAGATACACAATACCCTTTGAACCTTATAGTAGTTTCCAATTGTCCAATTTCGCCTTCTGTGATTTCAGATACCTGGAGTCAATCACAGTACAAAAATAATTAAACAGAAGATTCCAGAAATAAACTATTTGTATCTTCAATTGCATTTCTGTCAAGGGTAACATGATGATATCTCATACCATCCCACTCCCTCCTGCTCAGGATGTCATTTCTTTACCTAGCATATCCACAATGTATATACTACCCATCTGTTAGTCATTTAGCAGCCATCTTATTATCAGACTGACCATTGCAGTATTGAAGTACTTGGGCTCAAGTAATCCATTATTTTACTTAATAATGGCCACAAATGCAACAGTCCATGGTATTGGCAAATTTATTGCAGCATACTAGTACAAGTATTTTAAGTTATTAATATCTCATTGTGCCTAATTTATAAATGAAGCTCTTTGATAGATAGGTAGTTGTAGGAAAAAATAGTGTATATATGGGGTTTTCTACTGTCAGAGGTTTAAGGCATCCATTTGTGGACTTGGGATGTTTCCCCCATAAGGAATGCTGTACAATATTAAGGGGTCACTCTTCTTAGTGGTCCTAGGGATTGAATCCAGGGCCTCATGACAGGCTAGACAAGTACCCTGTAACTGAGCAATACCCTGCTCCTAAAGGTTTTTTTGAGATAGGGTCTCCCTGTAGCCCCAGCTAGACAAGGCGGGCCTAGATCTCATAGAGATGGGCCTGCCTCTGCCTCCTGAGTGCTGGGCTTAGTGGGTGTGTGCCACCACACTGAGCTCCAAAGTGTCATTTTAAAGAGACACAGCCAGGTTCTTGACATGAGCAGGCAGACTGGCTTGTGACTTAAGGAAGTTGCTTCCATTCCATGATTTCTCCCATGAGGCTTGGAATCTGGAACATGAGATTGTGCCATGGGGCTAGAGGCATGGAGGAAAGTCAGGTAAGTGTAGTGAGGGCTAGCCTGAGCTGCGTTCTCCTACTCGGCTTTCTCTCCTGAAACCATATGCTTGGGGCAAACAGATGGACAATTATCAGGAGTTCAGCAGATCCAAACCCACACTGGTTTCAGCTCAAACAGTCAGACCTGAAGAAAGCAGGAGGAGCCATATTGAACGGGCAGTCACTTGTTCACCAGCTCTCCTGGCTGGCAGCTCAGAGCCAGGTGTGTTTTTCCCCCAGCACTTTCTCTAGCCTAACAGACAGAATCCCATGGAGATGATGCCATGTCCCACAAACACAGAGGAAGCAGGAAGTGTCCTGTCCTAAACAGCCACGCTTGCACTCTGCGGCAGCTGAGCTATTTAAAAGGTGTCCAGTGGAACATGAAATCCAAGAGAGAATACTGAAACCTGACGAAGGATGGAAGGTGGTGAAATGTGATTAGTGAAGTTGAAGTCTCGCCAGACCACTGAGTTCACCACCAATGCTATAAAAACAATGCTCTGGGCTGGTACGTTATTTCATTCCACCTGAAACTATGATTATGGTCTAAATGATTAAAAAATCTTATGTCCCATTAAATACAAATGGTGGAAATGAGTAAACCATGAACAGATGTCTGCCTTAATGGAATACTAGCCCAAACCACAATAGTCCTCTAGGGTCTGAGATGGCTGGTTTTAGCTACCATGATTGACATAAACATATGTTATAAAATTCACATGGTACCAGGGCTTTAGAGCAACGTAACTGAAAATTGTCCTGTTTATAGTTTAACTAACAACTGATGCTGAAATGTGCATGGTGAAAGCGAGACGGCAAATGAATTTAGAAAGAGGCAGAAACTATTTCAACAATGTGGCTGGTAGCCTTCCCATAGAGAAAAGACAAGGCAGCAGCTGCCAGAGATCAGTGCTGCAGGTGTTTCCTTTCTTGATGGAAGATCTTATCTGGCCCTTGAAAGTCAGCAACACCAGTCAACCCCCACCCCCAAACTCAGGCATTTTCTCCAAGCTGGAAGTTATCAGACAACCCTGAAGTATCAATCTGGAACTGGCCAAGTACAGGGTGCTAAGGCTTGGTGTGTGGCCTGTGACTGTACAGCTCTCTTCAGGTGCTTTCTACATAGCGTTACTAATGTCCTCCACTAACCGACGAATGTTAACCATAGACAGGCTCGGAAGATAGCAGAAGCAGACTAAAGCACGACTCCCACAAGAATTCAAGGTTGAGACCTGCCTCAGATCCATGTCTAGGTTAGATGGCCCAAATAAAGGGTCATCTACATCACGAAGCCAAGACTCATGGTGAGGAACAACAGTGGCATCTGCAAATCCTCAAATACAGAACAGCTAGCTGCAGGTAGGTAAGTTTTCACAAGTGCTATCCACAACAACTAAACCAGAATCAGTCCCTGACTATGTTATGTCCAGCACCTTCAGTCGTTAGCATTTTAGTAAGTACTAGTTAACCCGGGCAGAGTGGCATGTGTGACTATAACTCCAGCACTTGGGAGGTAGAGACCAGAAGATTAGGAAGTCAGGGTTACCCTTGGCTACACAGAGTTTGAGGTGAGCTTGGGACACAGAAAATGCAATCTTTTAGGAGAACTACTAATGGACCTAAGATCCTGTGATGAAGCGGGTATAAATAAATAAATCCAA
This sequence comes from Eospalax fontanierii, assembly GCA_035773235.1. Taxonomy (NCBI): domain Eukaryota; kingdom Metazoa; phylum Chordata; class Mammalia; order Rodentia; family Spalacidae; genus Eospalax; species Eospalax fontanierii. The sequence continues at coordinate 97,112,363 of CM069525.1, forward strand.
AACAATCACTCAGTTTTAACATTTTATTGGGTAAATGATTTTAAAGGTAATAACAATAGTGTCAAAACTACTACAATATCTTTCCACAGCCATACCTTACAGACCCACATAAACCTTTTCGTATTTTTTTTCTTTTTTTTTCTTGCTCATTTTTAATATTTTAAAGCCATACATGTCATATAAAATGCCCATTTCCAATAGTTTCTTCAAACTATTAAGCAATTAAATGTGGAAGAAAGGAGGACCTAGTTATATTGGAAGGGGTTTCAGATAGTCAGTGATGTCTTACTGTAATCAAAAAAACAGGTTACTAGGAAAGAAGGAAAAAAAAGAGCTACTCCAGGTAGCTTTTTACTCATTACAAGTCTCACCACTGCATCACCAAAAACTCAATATGCTGGTGACCGATTCAAAGTAATTTGGGGGGACATATAAAACACTAAAATAACTTAGAAACTAGATCCAAATATCTCAAAAGTAATCAACTTTGATATACAAAAGCAGTCAGAGGTGGTTACAAAAGTATTTGTTGTTGTGGTTTTGTTTTATTCTCAGTGCGTCTATGTACCAGCGCAGTTACTGGGTCTGGAGCAAAATAAAAGGTTCGTTTTCTTCTGAAACAGTAATAAAAAACAAGGAAAACATATCTTTGTATATAAAGGATCAATGCTGGTCTTAAGAATAATGTAATCAGAAACCCTTAAATCGAGAGGCACACAATGGGTTTCCACTTTTAAAAAATAAAAGGAAAGTCACCAGTTTATTTAAATGGAGGAGGTACTCACACTCCTCAAATAAACTTAATTCAGTTTAACATCACTAGCAAAAAATCACTTAGAAACTGTACAAAAATAAAAAAGTTAACACATTTAATCCTGCAAGGTTTTTGTAAGGACTGGAAGGCAGGCTTTTGGAGCAGCATTTGGGCATGGCTGGGGGCTTCTTTGGTTTGATCTAACACACATAAGAGATGGAACCAATTCCAGATGACAATTTCAAAATTCTTGTACATTTGAAAACAAGAGGCCAGTCTACAAACTTCTGGTGTGCTGTGCAATGGGACTGAACATCATCATGGGTTAGGGGTGGGGCCGGGAAGAGAGTAAGCCTTGCACTTCCTCCATCCATTTCACTGACCTCTCGTGGTGAGGGATATTAGAGAGGGTAGTAGTACGTTCTTGTGCAGTCAGAAGGCCACTTGACGGGGTGGGGCACAACTAATTGTTCTTTTAGAATCTGGTACCTGGCTGACCTTGTTTAAGAACAAGAAAACCTTCCGGAAGTGGAAGTGTTTTGCTACATACCAAAATAAAATACACACTGTTTTCTAAGAAAATACCCAGTTGCATTTGAAAACGGAAAACTTAAATGGCAGGAACTCATTAACATTTAAAGGGGGCTATGTAAACTTTGTGCTACTCAAATGAATTTCAAGTATTACTTCTGAGCTGTTTAAAGATCACGGAACTTACACAATATTCTGGTGATAAGAGTGCAATTCACATTTGTGTTTCTGAACAAATAAACCACAACTGGCTAGAACACAACTTGTGCAATTAGAATTTTCGTCTGAGTTAAAGACACATGCTACATATTTCCACGTGTTCAAAGTTAATTCAAACCACATATTTAACAGCTTTGTAATATACAACAAAGGTGAAAGGGTCTAGCATTGGTTTGTCTGAAGCACACCATTACAGTTTGGATAACACCCTTTACACTACAAAGTCTTTTAGTCAACAGCTACTTAAGACACAAAAAATGCACTGTGCATCAACTTGAATACAAAGGAGACAAACTTATCCTTTTTCCCCCAAGCCATGGTGGGAAATATTGCTGACCTCGTCCTTTGAAGCCTGCAGGATGGTTATTTCTTCAGTATAACATTATTACACTGGTAAGAAAATCTGTATAACATCTGCATATATCAAGAATTTAAAAAAATCTGATATGATTTTAGAGTCTGCATGACCAGTCACGTGACCTGCTCAAGATTGATTAGCACCGTTAAATACATAAGCACACACATATGCATGTATGCAGGTGTAAGTATATGTACACATACTTGCATATATGTATGTGATAGATCTTTTCTAAAAAACAAAACAAAACAAAAAAAACAACAAAAAAAAACTTCTAACCATAAGCTCACCCAGGACGAGGAGCCTGTTGAAATGATGAGATGATGGATAAGATGAATTTCACAACAATATTGGTCTATTTTGTCTCTCTTCAGTTTTGTTTGATTCATTTACTATTTTTTTTTTTTTTGCAGCAGACAATACCATTCAGCTTGTGCTCACTTTCCCTATAAGGGCAAGAAAATGTCAGGTAGCCACTTGATTTTATACTGAAATACTAATCTATTCCAAAATGCTCCCAAGTAGAAACAACAGGATTCAAAAATCCCTTTCTAAAATAGCTAACTTTTTCTGACTAATCTCTGGATTCAATGGAACTGGCTACCAAGATTGCATTTCAGGCTAGCAATTGGCTTCTTAGTTAAGGCATCACAACTGAAAATGGTTATTTCAACAATGGATGCTGTGGATGAAGGGATACCAAACTTCAAAGAACTCTCATCAAAAGCTAAAGCAGTGTGCTTTGCCCAGTGGCAAGCAGAATGAATTCAGCCTTTTACTTTACAAGCTAGAAAAGGATGAATTCTGAACTAGCAGTGTGACACTTGTCACAGCAACTAAATGTATCATAAGCTATATCATTTTGATATTCAGTGACATGTCATAATTTTAGAATATACATTCTGCAGCATAATTTCATCAATTGTTATATTGACTTCCTGTTTGAAAAATTATATATTTTCCCCAAATATATATCTATATATACCTCTCTATATATACTACCAAAAAACAAAGGTCATCTTTCTCCAGAATCATCTGTGAGTTTTCCTGGGGATAGACATATGGACTTCCCATTGACATCAGTAAGTTCTCTTTGTATGCACCATGGGAAAGACTAGCCCTGCAAATCAGCTGTTTTACGTCAACTCCATCTTTAGAGCTATAACGTACTATTTTATCAACAGAGTAAATATGTTTCTTTCAAAAGTATGAAGTGCAGAAAGAGATTCAAACTCTATTTTGTAGTATCTCTGAAACCTCAGTATTGTCTCCACAATACAAAAACAAATTTGAAATCATGGTATGTATAAACTTTTGCTTCACTAGACTTTCTTTATATTATCTTTAGATGGTAGCTCCAGTTGTCTCTGGCCAATTATGACTCATCAAAACCTAAAGCTAACGAATTTAAATTAATACAAAATAGACAAATGTCTTTTTGGTTATTTGCGGAAAATAATTTTTTTCAGCTAAAAAAATACTTTGGAGTAAGGAATTCATGTAATCTGTTGTTCCCTATATAGAAACAATAAAATTTTATAAGAATATTTCTCTAAATTGCCTTTTTTAAAAACCCCTCTTAATTTGACTTATAGTCTTCTCAAAGGCACTAAATTATGCATCTGATCTCTTCCTAATATTTGTTGCTTTTCAAAATGATTTCTGTAGCCTATTTGAAAAATGTACTTTCCTAAAACAGTGTTTCAGTTTGTAAATTGATTCTATGACATGAGAGGCATTCTCTCCCATGATAACCAGCACAGAAGGCATAAATGGTTTTTAACTCTCTGAAAAAACCCTATCATGGACCTTCAAAGGTTTATTACGAAAACTAAAGCTCATTTATGTTAACCATAGGAAAAACATGTATTTGACCCAAATACTAAGTTTTCATAGCAAAGAGAATTTTCGGCAAATTCAAGAGTAATATACAAATACCTGAATTTGATATGAATTACTCTCCAAATCAGCTATCAAAATGACTATCTTACTGAGAAATACTAAAGACAAATCTAATAAAATCCTCAAAAACTGTCTTCCATCCACAGTGAAAAAAGGAAGGAGGGAAACAAGAAATAGAATAGGAAAGGACAAAAATTCAGATACCTGATTGAGACAGCAAAGCAAAAATACACATACTATTGTAAGGAAAGAAAACCCCAAAAGCTGTATGTGCTGCAAAAAAATCAATGGTCTAAAATAATAAAACAGGATCTTCTTAACAAATGCCATTTCCCTACCCGTTACCATGATGATCTTAACTGACGGTGTCGAAGCCTCACCATGGCAACGGAAACTATCATCATAAAATGGTACAGTAAAAGAGATAGCTAGACCAAGAAGGTGTAGGGTCTCCTGGGAAGAGGTCTGCAGAGAGGCCCAGTGACTGGTTGTGCGGCTCAGTGTCAGGAATAATGGTTGTATGGTGGGAGGGGATGCCCAATGCCATTTTGAAAGTGATGATGTTGGCGATGAGCAAGGTATTCAGCATAACTCAAGGTCATCTTTTCACTACGGTACCTGAAAGAAAGTCAGGGAAGAGAAAAGTTAATATCAAGAAACAGGTGCCATTCTATTGTAAGAGCTAGGAGGGACCTGCAAGATGACTTTACAGTGTGGGAAACAAGAAAAAGGCCTTAAGAGAAGCAGTTACTGGCCTAAGGTCACAGAGCTGGTAACTAGCAAAGCTGACAGCAGAACAGGAATCCAAACTCTGGGTTCAGGGCTCTTTCTGCCCTACTACTCTTCCTTTAAGTTTCTCTAGGAATGGACCAATTTGCAAGCAGGAATGAACAAGAGAGAGCCAATCTTTTACCATCATGTATACATCTCCCGCATAGGTACATATTCATTTGAGGTTTTTTTCAGAGACTTCCATCTCTTCAGCCTTTAAACATTTCTTTCTTTATCCACACAACTACTTGTGTTTTGGCACTATGTCTGAAACCCTTTCTTTTCCCTGTATGTAGTTATCTGTCTGTTGCTCCACTTTTTGAGAGAGTGGGTGTAGTTTCTCCCGTTGATCTCCATCTCACACTCTTCCTTGCTCAGTGTCCCTTGGTTCTGCCACTGCTCCTTCATGGAAACTGCTGTCAGAAGCTGCTTTGAATCTGCTGGACCATCTCAGGATTCTACTCAACACTAATTTATGAAACTGTCTAGTCCCATGGGTCATACACCTCCAGTTGTCTCTCTTTCTCTTCTTGCTTCTCAGATAGCTTCTTACCTCTTTACCTGTTGTTTCTACTCCTATTTTGGAGGACTCTGCTAGGCTCTAATTTTAGTTGTTTAGACTTTACACTCTGCCTTCCTCAGTGCACCAGATTCTTAAGTTTCAACTTTGACCTGGTCATCAATTATTCCAAGCATCATCTATATCTGTGAACCTTACAACTCACATTTTCAGTGACCTATTAAACAGCTGATACATATATCTTAAGAAGTAATTCAAATCCAGAATTGAAACATAAACTTAAGTCCTCTCCTCTGGTCCCTATATTCTTTCATGGGATGACATTGGTCCTTTTTGTCTAGAAGGAAGCCTTGACTTCCTTATGTCCAAATGACAACCAACTCCTTTCATTTCTTCTCCAGTATGCTCATATCTGTCCCTGCCTTCTTACCCCACTGCCATGGCTCTGGTTCAAGGCCACATTGTGTGTTGTTTGGATTGCTGCCACAGATTCTTAGATAATAGCATTGTTTTCTCATTACCCATTTCCAGTTCCAAGCAAATACTTCCCCAAGTCAATTTTTAAAAATATTTTATTTTTAATTAATCAGTACTTTTTTTTGTCTCTTTGAGATAGGGTCTTCCTGTAGCCCCAGCTAGCTTGGAACTTACTATGTAGACCAGGCTGGCCTTGAACTCACAGAGATCTGCCTGCCTCTGTCTCCCAAGTGCTGGGATTAAGGACATACACTACCATGCTCCGCTTATTTATTTTTTTAACGTGTATGAGTATATTGCCTGTATGTATGTAAGTCCACCCCGGGCATGCAATACCCAAGGAGGTCAGAAGAAGGCATCAGATGCCCTGGAACTGCAGTTACGGATGGTTGTTAGCTGCCATGTGGGTGCTGGGATTTAAACTCAAGTCCTCTGCAAGAGCACTCAGTGCTCTTAACCACTGAGCAATCTGTCCAGCACCCCAAGTCAATTTTTTTAAAACCCTACAATGGCTACCAAATGCCTGTAGAATCAGGTTCAAATTTCTTGGTCAAGAATGTCAAGCCTCTCATGGTCTGACACAACCTACCTTCTGTGCCATATTTTCCTCTAATGACATTTTCTACGTAGACTGAAAGACCAGCCAAATCTGAGAATTTCATCTTAGAACTGGCTTTGTACTTTACCAACCTATATGCTTTGATGCACAATACATCTTCAGGGAATCCCTTTTCTCCCTGTCAACTAGCCTACCCATTCAAGCCCAGCCCTGAATCTATCTCTTCTTTGAAGCTTTCTCATACTCTGATTTCCTAGAGTTCCTCTATCCTGGCTTTATGACTCTATATATCCATCATACTCTAGCTTGTAGTAATACTTATTTTTGTGCATGCCCTTCTATTCTCCTCAAATTATAAACTCAGGGAGAACAGAAATGGGGACATTTTCAAATATTTATGTATGCGAGCTGAGAACAATCCATTTTTAAACAACCATAGGCATATAATTCAGTTTTCTGGAACTGAAATAAATAGAAACAGTAACCCATTTTCCTAAAATGTTTGATACTTTCCTTCTTAAGTAAGTATTTCTATGATTCCATGCTGAAATGTATTTAGCATTCATGTTCACCTCAACTGTATTTTTCAATAAGCTTTCATAGTAGACTTCTATCACTGCCAAAATTTTAAGGTTAAATTCAAATGTGAGGACTGCTTATCAGAATCCTGGGGTTCTGCTATGCAATGTCAAAAGTTAGTGAATAGCTAATTCTGGTGCTCTCCCCAACAAGATAGTTTAAAGTCTCAGGGGGTTGGTTGTACAAAGCCAGTATAATCACACAGAGCTAAAGATGCAAAGGATGGGCTCATATATCATGCAGTATTTACTGTCAAGCAGAGTTCCATTGTATACACTCTCAGTACGGCCCTGTCATTTGTTTCTACTGTTAGAAAAGAGAATCAAGTATAGTTAGAGAGACTAAAGAAATCAAAGACGTTATAGGTATACGTTTGGCAATGTACTGCTTAGCCTTGTGCTAGAGAATGTCTCTGTACCTGGTCAGTTTTATGGTTTTCCTGAATTCATTAGTAATTGGAGCTTTGTATCCACCTTTCCTCAGTAAAGAGTCTATGGTCTGAATATGGTCCCATCCTGCAGAGAGATAATCAGACAGAATATCAGTCAAGCACATGTCACAAGTACCTTTGATTAAATACAAAAATGACTATTCAGAGGTCAGCTATCACTGTCACCAAATGTTATGAACTACTCTGATCCTAAAATAATCATATAGAAGAGCTAAGATCTCATCCTTGTACAAAAGCAGGTTAATCATCACATGCCTAAAACTGTAGCCGTCTACAACACCTAACAACACTGGTTTCATCAGTTCAACCACATCTGATGGCAAGGAGTCTAAGAAATTGCTCAGCTATGTTCCTGTAATGAACCAGAAACACTGTACTCTTCTCTAATGGTGACATCTTTGAAAGGGAGGGAAAAACCTAAATGTCAGTAGTACTTGGAGCTTCTATACTACTTCATGATAATTGTTTCTTAATGGTGTCTTTTATGAATAATAATCTCTATTTCTTAGCAATATTCAAGGGCATTTTAGTGGTCCTGACATGAATGGCATTCTACTATCTTAGGCCCTCTTTCACATGTGCTTTATGAAGTCAGTGACACTGTAGCATTATGACATGGTCTAAAGCAATACAAATAAATCTTCACATAACTGCCATAAAGAGTAACTTTCCTATTTGGGAATTAGCGTGTCAAAATTTGTTGTTGTATCTCTCATATTTATATAAAGACATATGAGAAAAGCACATTTTAAATGCTTTCTGAGAAGACTAGGTCTATAAAAGAACTAACTTAAATTCATGTGAAACTAGAATTTAGTAGTGGCTAGGAAGCAGAAAGCCCTACAGTGAAGTTGCTTTGTACTGCCATATTGGTTCAGAAATGTTTGTGTTATGTCTATAAAATAAGAAAATGATGTTGGTTAGGAAGTATAGACTGAGCTTAAAATAATAATAATACTTTATATATCCACAATGCCCTCAATCTTAATGTGAAACTTATAGTTTCAATATTAGCACAATGAGCAATGGCAATCATCTAGGATGAAAGGTTAGCCACTAATGACAAATGGCATCCAACTACATTGCTGTCCTAAAGCTAAAGGCCTGTGTATGCCATCATGCTAATTACAACACAATGGTACATAAGAGAATGTATTACAGATCAGCAGCAAACTGGTATCTAAACTAATTCCCAACTTGTACAAATCTATGCCATTTAAAAGTATACACTTAGGAGTGTATGCTGTCAGACTTCAGGGCAAAGACTCAGCTTCTGTGTGACAAATTCACCAATCTGAGCCAGACATTGCAGCAGCAATGATGGAAGAGTCAGTTGTTATAATTTGACACTGATCAGTTATCAGACATAACTGCAAGGTCAGTTACTGCATTTCAGTTTGTTTAAAATCTTCACTAGATCATATGAAATAAAGTACAACAATGACCTTGCTCCTTTGCAACCTCTGGTAGGTAGGTGGCGGTGCGTTTTGATCCTTTTTCATTGATGAATTCTATTCTAATGCCATGTACACCCACCTGAAAGAAATTGGCAGTTTTATTAGTACAGACTTCTTCATAGAAATAGAAAGAAAAGGTCATAATTTAACTTTCCATGCAGTTCTCCCCTCCATCCCTTCTTTTTGGAAGCATGTATTAGTTTTCTTTTTCCAAGACTTTGGTTTTAGATTTGATGGCCATTAAGATATCCATGGAGACTGAAAATACTAATTTGTATGTGCCTGACATGTGTCAGACTCTGCTATTCTGTTTAGAAATCTTGAACAAACACTCTGGGGCTATGCATAGGTAGGATACTTGATGGCAAGAATCTTGTCCCAAATCCCAAGTTGCAACTCCTAAGAATAAGGAACTAGATAAAGGCAAATACTTCAAAGAGAGAGCAAACAACCCTCTTGTTTACAGGTACACTCACTATTTGAGATGATATTCCAAAACATTCTATGCTGACTCTCTTTCATGCTGGAGCTATTTTAAAACTTTAACTTATATGTAAACAAGCCAGCACTGTCAGATTAAGACTGATTAAAGTAGGCTAAGCATGGCAGTGCACATGGAAGGCAAGGGCTGGAGGATCATGCATTTTGAGGCCAACCTGTGCTACATAGTGAGTTTCAGGGTAGCTTGGACTATATAGTGAGACCTTGCCTAAAAAGAAAATACTAATATTTGTAAATGTATATATTTAACAATGATAAAGTAAAAGGGCAAGAAATTGACAGGGAATGGGGGACATGGGAGGAATTGGTGGGGGACTGGGAAGGAGAGAAATAATACAAAGCCAATACTAGTGTGAAATTCTCAAAAATAAAAAAAAAATATAAAGCTTAAAAAAGCAATAGAAACAGCCCAATTATACATCACATGATATCATTCAATTTAAGAGCAATATATACTTAAAGTTACCCTGAGGTAGGGCATTTTTGGACAGTTCTTTTATTATCCTAGCCCAGAAAACACTATAACTTTAAAAAGTGTGAAATAAACTTTTGATGATACACTAAAAAGTTACTCTGTTGGCTGTGGGCAATCTGTTACTAATTTTGTTTAAGCCAATGTGCTTTCCCTTCAATTAGCATTAAATCAGAAGGAAGCTGTCCTTTCCTCTCATAGAACAGAACACAGAACTGAAGAAAACTTAAGAGTTGTTACCTTCTTTGAAAACCCTGATAATAAAAATGAAAATTTAAAAGCACAATCACCGTAGTTCATTCTTTCAAATCTCTAGTTGCCACAGATCAACAGCTCCCTAGAGGAGGGTAATGCTGCCTAATCTAGTGGAGAGAAAATGTAAAAACAGGTATACAGTATTCCCAGGACAGAGGCTTCTTTTTAGAGTGGTGAATGAAGGAAGACGCAGCCTTTTATGCTTTCGATGTGTGTACCTGTTAACATCCAGAGTAGGAACGGGGCAAAGGAAAAGCCTTTTGCTCCTTCTTTCCTTAGGCTGAAATTTTCCAATTGTTCAAGGAATGAAATTCCACCTATTCCTGAGCATCTATCAGATCTTCTGAGCAATTTTTTTATTAAAACATATCTCTGGGCTATTCTATTTAACATCAATATTCTTATACCTCTCCATGTGCTAAAATGCAACCAGGACAACTGTTTATAAACAATAATAGGAGGGCCATTCTATGGGACATGACTGTGGACAGCTGAAAAGAAATACATGTTTAGCTACCAAACACTTTTAGGATAAGGGATATCTACCAATCACCCCAGTGGCTGACACAGTACCAAGGGAATGAAAAATTTTACATTTCCTCTAAACTAACTTCCTGATCAATGACTTTGAAAGTTTTTTCTTTGACAATATGAGATTCTTCGTAATTTGTTTTCAAAATACTTAGCACAAGTAATTTATGCTCTATCGTTCACCAAAGTGAATGCTGAATTTTCCACCTCTATTTATCAAAAATCTGTCATGTTAAAATTGAAAAGCATTTTGATATTTATTAATATATCTAGTCAAAACCATGAGAGGAACTTTGTTTCCTTATCTGTGTGATGACAGTACCAGGTAAAAATTATCAATATTTAACTGTTTTTGGATTGGGGAAGGGACTCAAAAGTTAATCATAATTACAGAGTATTTCATGCTTCAGCAGGTACAGTTTGGAAAAAGAACACTTTCCCAAGGTGATTTTTATTCTAGTTCACCTAGATAACTTCTAATAATCATACAACATTTGGCAAACTGTGAGAGAAAAATAATTAGTCAGATGGAGTTGTAATTTAAACACATAAATCCTTTATAGGAGTATATTGTCTTCAACAGAAATCTCAACAATATTTAAAGCCTAGTAATTTAGCAATCACATGAGGCTAAGAATAATTGTTTTGGTATTTAAACTGTTTCTTGAAAAAGTTGTTTATGTGAAATCAAAATTGAAGGACATGTTGAACAAGATAAAAATTACTCACCAATAGGATTGTTTATGTACTTTTGTATTGTGACAAGGCCTTTCACCATTAAATTTGATTTTAAAAAATCAAAATTTACAGCTTTCAATCTTTTCTGGCTTCCTATGATTTGAACAATTGAAATCTCCAGTAAATATGGCAATTTTAAAGTAAAGACTTCATGAAAATCAACTTTTTTCATAAGTCAGAAATATATTCCACCAAACTAAAAAGCCCAAAGCAGAGTGACTCATTTTTGAACTAGCAGAATCAGGAGAATGGAAACAATGTTCTTAACAGAATGAAAGCATCATCACTTTTTGTTACCTGTTGAATAAAAGCCTTTTTATTACTCTTAGAACATGAATGTCAACAAATAATCACATTGCACAATCAAAGCAGGAGAGTGGAAAATGGTCTTCTGTGGAAAGTGACCAGTTATGGTCAACCTACGGAAATCACTGGCTTTGGAAATTAAAGTCATATTCACTGAAATGAACACTGTTGTGGTTTGAATAGGAAATATCCTCCATAGGCTAACGTGTTTGAATACTTGGTCCACACATCTGATGGTGCTGTTTGAGAAGGTTACAGAACCTTTAGAACGTGGAGCCTTCCTGGAGGAAGTCTGTCACTGAGGTGGGTTCTGAAGTTCTATAGCTTAGCTTTACTTCCTCTTTTCTCTCTGCTTCCAAACTGCTGATGCAATGTGATGGGCTGGCCTTTACGCCATGCTTTCCCCATCATGATGGACTGTATTCCTCCTGGAACTGTGAGCCAAAATAAACCATTTCTCATTTAAGTTCCGTTTGTCACGGTATTTTATCACAGTAACAGAAAAGTGACTAATACAAACACCAAAACTATTTTCATCTTGTTTCAGGGTGTCATCTGTCATACCTACAACCCTGAAAAATGTAACCCTTATGTATAATCCTTGAATCCTTTCTGACACATTAGAGAATCCTTAGTCCCAGCTACATCCCAAAAGGTAAAGGCTATAGTTGGCATTATCAGTTAAGAAAGGAACTGGGATTCCCTGAAGTAAAGCTGCTCTAAAACTTCTATAGCAACTTACTTAGGATAAAGAGAAAGCATCTAGAAAAAGAGTGACAACTGAATATTAATATAGTCCTAACAATTTCATTGTACCAGTCTTCAAAATAGAGCCAAGTAAAAACTGAACACTTACAAATCTAGTCTCAAGGGAGTCTGCAGGTCATTTTCAAAATTATTAGTAAATCTGAGAAATGTGCTTTCACAGTCCATCAGCTACAATAATATTGTTTTAATGAAGACTGTACTTTTGACTAAGTAGAACTATAAATCAAACTGAAATGGTAGTAAATTAAATGTAGGACTTATAGATAAGAGGATATGGAATTAAACAGAGCTGTATTTGTACATGCTCAGAGAACATTAAGACCAGTTCAACAGATTTCATTTCATGCTAAAAACGAAAGCTGTATTTATTCTGAACCATTCCATAGCAAGTACTTTTTTTACTAATGCCATTATACAATCTTTTGTTTTTAACATTGTTCAGAATTATTACATATCAAGATTAATGTTAGGCTCCAACATATATCTTGATTATTTCTGAGTTGATTATCCAGTTAGGGGATTATGCACCCTCAACTCCACCTGACCTCAGTCCCCATAATTTTCCCTCTTGTCCATTTCTCTATTTGTTCACTCCATCAGAGAGCATGTGGGTATAGGGAGATGAGGTACATGCAAATTTAATCAATTTTGCTTCATAGTAAAAGGTTTGGTAAGAGAAGAGATTACAACTAATGGCTGAAATGAAGCCCTGAGACTGTCTGCAGATTTCATTTATCTTCATTATCTGGCCCCTTGTTAGAAACGTGGCTTCACTTAAAACTATTATTCTCTAATGCAGTGACCCTCAACACAAGAGCATTCAAAAAGTGCCCTCTTGTACCACATTATAATACATGGTCCATATTATGTTCTCCACAATTGCACAGTCAAAGCTTAATAAACCCTAGTCTACCTGTAAGGCAAATGTTAGTCCTATAATACACCAGCAGTACTACAAAAGTGTCTTGCTTTTACTGGTGAGTCTAATAAGTGAATGGACAATCTGAATAGATTGAAATAAGAAAAAAATACAGATTCGTCTAGCTAAAAGCATAAATGCATATGAAATGTACCCTAAGTCAAATGGGTCCCATGAAACTTCTGACCACTGGGGTCCACGACTGAATCCAAATTCCTGACCTTTGAAGCTTAATCTATTTTTGATCATATTTTGGGAAAGAAAACAATCAACTTCCTCAGGTGTTATTTTGTCTCAGCAAGTGACATGGTCAGTTCCATCAGCTCCCATTTCAGGATATAATGCTTTTTCAACAGTGGCTCACTATACTCATTTTCAGTAAGCTCATCTTGAATTACATAAAAAAATATATAGCAGGAGGTCAGTGATTTAAAAGTTATTTGGCGTGTCCTTTTGGATGAAATCATTTGGCAAAATAGCCTCTGTAATTAACGACACAGCCAGTTACTTGCCATTCATATAAGACTGACCTGCCAGGCTTAATATACCAGGGCCATTCAACTGAAAGAAAGGACTCTGTTCCTAATAAGAGGAGCTGGGTTGTTTGGCATACTACCTACTCTTTCAAGGCTAGCATCACAGATGGCACGTATATACACTCAGAAAGCAGTCTAGGATATTGTGGCCAGAAATAATGCACAGGATGGTCCATATATCTGACCTAGAGCCTGGCATCTCTCATAGTCCTAGGAGGAAAAACCCTATGTTGTATTTCTCTCAAAATACTACAAAATACACAGTGCTGCCCATTGTATTTTCAAACTCATGGCCTCAGAGTGCATTCCACTCGACCCCAGCTCAGCCTTGTGACAATAGACTTTTCCTAAGGAAAGCAAACTCAACACAATACTCTAATCCTGGGCCTACTCCAAACATTTGTACTCTAGAATAATTCTTTGGGTAAGAAAAAAAGTAATTGTAGAAGTTTTTAATTGTAGAAGCTAATGATGATTTATTTGTATGGCTCCAATACAGTGCCTTTTTCCAAACATGATACTACCCCAAACTAATTTAGACTGCATATTATCAAGCTCTTCCCATTAAATTCGCAGCCATGTGGCTAACTGAATTGCTTTACTCGACACTTTGAGAAGAAAATCTAAAGTTCTGTGGGTGTTCATCTGATTAACATTACTCCTTCAGAATCTGGCTAATTGTAAAAATTTTATAGTTTTGTTGAAATTTGGACCCTTTTTTAAAACATAGCAGCGTTTATGTTTGTAAACTGTAACAAGTACGAACATGAATATGTTTTGTTAAAAAGAAGAAACACAATTTTTTTAGAAACATGTAATGTAGAAAAAAGATAGATTATTGGCCTGTAATCTTAGAGATCTACAGATAACTCTTTAGTGACTTAAAAAGATTCTTCTCCTGAACTGAGAAACCAATAAGAACTACATTTTACTCTGCTTTCATCTCGCATCTGCCCAGTTCTTGTAGATCTCTTTACTTATAAAAATTTCCTGAGAAGCTCTGTGGAAGAAATATTAGAAATATCAATCAAAATGATTAACTAATTACAAATCCATCACTTAGAAATTAGGAATCTTTTAATATTTTCTGATATAAAAATGTTCCTTCATTATCTACCTTAGGTTAAGGGCTATTTTTCTCTAATTTTGTGAAAATAACTGCAAATATCCCCTTGAACAATATATATATGTACTGCTCTGTTGGAAAATTCCTGCAAATTAGTCACCTTCAGCTTAGTAATAAATTAGTTCAGCCTCCATGGACCACTTCTTGGCTTTTGGAAAGCTTACTAAAGAACTAATTAGTAGCAATTTTGATTCATGTAGGAGACTTTGACATCTTGTCTATCAGGAACACAAGTCTGGCAATTTATTCACAAAGGCCTCTGCACACAAAAAAATCAGATAACATTTATTTTAACTAATCACTTGACACACAGCTCTAAAATACCTGAACTGTCTAATAATAACCCTATGAACTTTTAAAGAATTCGTTAAGATTTTAAATAAAGCAATGTTAATGAAGAGGTGTACTGAAAAGCTATGAAGCCAAACATGTTTCTATATCATGTGCAATGAAAGAAACTGCTCTTACTCTAAGATTTATAGAGAATTAGTTAACAGCTCAGAGTGTAATTATAGGACAAAAATATTTCTGTGTCATGACTAATTATCATGAGCATGCCATAAAAACTGAACACACCGAAGCTTCTCCAATCTAAGTTCAGGCAACAAAGGTGACCTTTAAATAAAAAGCGTGCTTTTCATCAGAAGTCATGAAAATGAATTCCTACCATCTTAAATAAAAAGGACAGTGAATTTACAGATGAGGAAACTAAAGTTCTATTTTTCAAAACCTAGAGCTAAGACTTAGTTTACTCTTCAATGTCTGGCAAATATACTCAGTTATGAAAAGCTTGCATGGGCAAGAAATTAAGAACAATCTTATTCAATTTCTAACTCTTTATTAACTGTATGACTCAGTATGGGTTAATATGGTTTACAAAAGAAGATTTGCTTCTAAACAGTTGCAGGGGTGTCCAATTTATGAAAATGAATTGATCTTAGTCATGAGGAAAACAAAAAGAAACTATATAGTTAGTTCTTCTGTAAAGCAAAATATATATTGTAAAGTGATCGATCGCTCCCTAATGTAACTGTTTCAATTAAATGGAGATATAAAATGTTGACTTTAAAGAGATGATGCAATAATAAAATAGAGCCATCAATGGCGTAGAATATTTTTTTTATCAAAGAGAAGCCTACATTTTAAAGGTTACATTGACAATGGTCATTTCAAAAGTTAGAGACCTCTTTGAATGATTTATTATTTTTATTTTATGTGTATGAATGTATTGTTTGCATGTATGTAAGTGCACCCATATTGTGCAATGCCTGCAGAGGTCACAGGAGGCTGTCAGATCCCCTGCAACTGGAGCTAGGGACAGTTGTTAGCCACCATGTGGGTACTGAGAATCGAACTTGGGTCTTCTGCAAGAGCAGCCAGTTTTCTTAACTGCTGAACCATATCTCCAGTCCATGAATGACTAATTTTTTTAATAAATATTTTTGTTAATTCTTTGAGGAAGGGAGAGTTACTTTTTTATATCATTTCTAAATGGCTGATTCAATCTCTGGATATAAAAATGAAATACAATATCAGTTCATGAGTCCATATGTATAGCTGAAGGCTATATAACAAGAAACAGTGCCAGATGGAGAAACCTCCATTTGACTTCATGGCCAGGGCAGTTCAAGGACTCTCAAAAATCACACAGGCTACTGCCACAACCCTTGATTGCCTCCCAGAACTTCAAGGTAAAACCCTATTGCTGAAGACAGGGCATACTTCGAACAAAGGACTTAGAAGCCACCCCCCTGAAGGCTAGCTCTCATAGTTTCGGAGGACACTATGCAAGATGCTAAGGGAGAGCATCAATAGATGGTCCAACCCCAGTTTTAAGGCTAAATAACCACAACAATAACCAGCACAGCAAACTATATTAGGGCAACAGTGGCACTTTTATCTTGGGGGTAATCAGCAGCTACCTAATTGAACTTAAAGCCAACTCAGTGGAAGGGAACTAATGTGTGGTACTGTAAACAGCCAAATACACATGGCTGGAGAGGTCACAGATCTTGGAGAAAACAGTAAGGCTGTCACATCCCTAGACAAGTGTAATGTCTTGCTACATGCTAAATATGGGTCCTTATATTTACAGACAAGTATGCCAGTCACCAGTTATTAAAGAAGTTTCCTTTGCAACAGACAGAGACTATTACAGAGTTCCACAACTGGTCACACACAGAGAATAAGTGTCTGTTACATGTCCAACCCTGTGTGACACATCTACAGTGGAAATTCTACAGCTAAGGCTCACAGAACATAGTAGAACAAGGGGTATATAGAATACTAATGAATCTTTCAATTCTCATCAATGAAGCTCCCTCATGCAACAGGATGATGAATACAGAAGGCCACAACAGGCCAGAGTGTAGAGAATATGAAACTGCAGAGTGTGGGGCCCTGGACAGGACTCCTATATTAAGCTTCATCCACCTAAGGCTCAGGGACCATTGCAGAAGAGGGCAAAAAGACTGTTAGAGCTGGGGGTGGGGAGGTGAATTATCATCTGGAAACAGACTCTGACAGGTTCCTGGGACCTTGCTCATATGAACCTTACAACAATGGTGTCATCATGCACAAGAGTCATGCAAACTCAAGCAGACAAACTCAGCATATAACGTGGGAAATGTGCAGAACAACCTAATCTTGGCAAAAAGATCGAACTATTGGCAGCTGATTAATGCTGGGTGAGAGAAAGTTGATCTTATGGGAGTGACTCTAGGTAGGCTGGTTAGACTCCAATGAATGAACTTGCAGAGGGACATCTTTGCACACTAATTTGACTGAATAAGCCTTAACATATATGACAGGATACATGCATGAACTTTGGTGGGAGGATAGAGATGGGGCATGGGGTATAAAGGTGATTAAGATGTTTTGTATGAAATACACAAAAATCCAATAAAAATATACAAAAATAAATCTTTACTTAATAATGTTCAGTATGAAGATAAATGAAGATTATTTATATATAAATGAAAAATAAAATAAAAAGGAGTCTGTTACAGAACCATATTCTGTCAAAGAGACCCTAGTCCAACCTTTTTACTTTCTCGTGTTGAAACTGAGGTCCAGAAAGTTTACAGAGCTGTGTAATAGCAGCTAGGAACAGAACCAAAGTTTCCTTGTTCTCAAAAATGCAGCACTTTAAAAAAATTAAATGCTGGGGATACATGAACACATGCAAACTATATATGAAAGAACAGTCTGTAACAGAACCACTGGGGATGGAGAAGGAAGATAGTCTGGATTGTGGGAAAACAGCAGGAAAAACTCCTTTCCACCAAATAGTATATTGACAGGAAAGCATGATGCAACTGAAAGAGGTCTGAAAATCCCCGCTGCACTAAGGGTCTAAAGAGCTAATGGAAATATGTATGGACTAAATCACCTTAAAGATTGCTTTATTTTGTGCCACTTGCTTCCCTATTAGGCTATTCTTTCCCTGTGAGGCCATAGTGCTACCCAACAAATTCTTAGTAGATGGCCAGTAAGTCACTCCTTGCCCTGTTTCACAGAACTGAAAACAAATTAAAGCGGAGCTTCATGACAAGGACTACATTTCCATAATCATAATGAGGTCTTACACAAAATCTCAGGGTCCCTCATCAAATAACAAGGAGGAGCAATTTCCAGATCTATAAATCCCTGTTTTGTTTTCATAAAGGCGGGAATCTTAAGGCAGAAGAAAAACAGAACACAGTTGGGGAAAAAATAACCAAGAGAGGAAACAGAATGTATACATACAGCTAGAACTCATTTCACTTGGTGACTTTGTGAGTCATGGTAACCATCTGTGTATGAATGGGAACTCTGTTTTCAGTTGTACATTAAGTGGAGCTAAAAAAAAAATTGCAAATCTTCGTGGGGGGAGGGAGAGCCAAAAGAAGAATATTAGCTTCTAAAATATATGGGAGATAATGACAGTAGCCAATTTGTTCGTCTCATCTGTTTATTCTCATAAAGGATGTTACAAAAGTGCCCTATTATTAACTGCAACTAAATACGTCAGGAATGGGGCTGTGATCACTCAAGAGGTGTTTGTTAGAGGTTGCTTTGAAAGCGAAGTGCAGCTCTCTGAGTACCAGGAGTCCAAAAGGTTCACATACAATGACAGATGCTTTGTTACATTGGGGCAGAGTGAAACTAAGGACCTAGGGTCTACCTTTATAGTCTAGGGACAGATTTTTGAGTCACACAAGAGCCATGCTCGCCAGTCCCATTCAGCCATGTAAGTGTGATGTACTAAAAATGAACAAAAAATCTGCCTTAGGAGCCAGAGAAGGAAGAAAAAGTCTTCAAGTTTGTGTCATTAATCTATTTAAATATAAGCATCTACTTTAGAATACATTAGAAAACATTTCTTCGTTATGATCTTCCCTCTAAAGCTCAGAAGTAAAAGATGCCTGATTGTAATTTAGAAAATATTTTGACTTCTGTCAGTGATGTGGTATATCAGATCCTACCAGAATCACTTGCCATACTTGCCATACAAGTTCTTCCACAAACACAAAGCTTATTCATTTATATTATCCTGAAAATGCGTGGCAGAGATGACTACACCTAGAATCAACCCTCAAGTCAAACTCCACCTGTTGTAATACCATTTGTTTTATGGCCTTTCATATTGCTTTAAAAGGAAACATGACTCCCTAACAGTATAACTGTATTAGTTAAGCAAGGTTCCAACATGGGCTCTCCCTTTGTTCTAAAGCACCAGGTCTGCCAATCATCCTGTCACTCAGAATTAGCATAGTGTTGTCCTCTGAACAACACAGAACAGTGCTGGTGATAGGCTTTTATGTTCAAACAAAGGATGGAGCTTATTGGAATTCTTCCTAGCGGGAGTAAGTTTCCTCATTTAACAATCACTGTAGCCTTGCAGGTAGATGTGACAAATTATCAGTTAGCAAATATTTTCCCCAAATTACTCACTTTTCATCCTTCTCACTGATTTTGAAATGTCCCTTTAATTAGGGATTCTACTAAAGTAATGCAGTTCATCAGTGGCCCTATTACAGGTTTCTCCTTATCTAAAACATACTCTTATTATTTTTTTTACTTACAAATTCTCTATTAAAATTCCTTAATAATTTTGTCTCCCTTATAGAATAAGCACAGGAACGACTGAATTTTATGATAAGATTAGATAATTGTGAAAATGATATTGTATTCTGAGGAACAAGTTTTATTAGTGTGAAATTTCTCAAAGAAAAGTACATACTTTTACAGTAGACTGACTTCTGAAAATGAAAGATCAAACATATATATATATATATATATAACATATACAAAGATAAGCCATAAAATCATATTTCTTAAAAGTAATAATTATATATATGGACAAATATGAAAATTTCTTGATACACAGATAAAGAGTATAAAGAATTATTTTTAGGTCCCTCATACACAATGGTATACTATTTTGTATTATCTATATGCATGTTATTCTGTATTTGAAATCATCTTTATATTCTCTAATACATAATACAATATAAATGCTATGTGCACATTTGTTATACTATACTATCTAGGGAATGACAATAATGTCTACATAGTCTGTACAGGTATAATGTTTTCCCAGTACTTTAAATCCATAGTTGGCTAAATCTGTGCATGCAAAACTCAGACATAGTGGTTCTGACTGTATTCCACAATGCTAACAGTAGTTAACCCAGAATGATGTGATTATGAGTGATTTACATTTCTTTCTTTATACTTTTATCATTTTTAGAGTTTTCTTCTAATTCAAAGTTACTACAGATAACCTCTGTGTGCATGTGTGCGTGTGTGTGTGTGTGTGTGTGTGTAATTTATTTTTCAATATTTAGTTTGGTAAAATACAAATAATAATATTTACCATTTTAATACTTTTTTCCTTTAATAATTTTAAGGCATATTAATTCAGTGACATTAAGTGCATTCACCATATTAAATAATCACCACCACTATGTAATTCCAAAACTTCTTTCCCATTGCAAATGGTTGCCCAATATTCACTAAGTAGTCACTTCCCATTCATCCCTCTCCCAAGCTCTGACAATCACTACCCTTTCTATTTTCATATATTTGAATATTTTTGATATTTCATATAAATAGAATCATACAATATGGGGTCCTTTCATCTATGTTGTATTGTGCATCAGTACTTAATACCTTCTCATAGATGAATAATATCCAGTTGTACAAATGTGCCGTATCCTATTGATACATACTTGAGGTTTCACCTTGTGGCTACCGTGAATAGTACTGCTATAAACATTCTTGTGCAAATTTTTGTTTCAACAATGTCTTAAACTAATCTGGGCATATATCTAGGAATATAACTATATCAGCATATACATTTTTATTTTTGAAACAGAGTCTCATTATGTAACCCTGGCTGGTCGGGAACTCACTATATAGACCTCTATCACACAGAGATCTTCCTGCTTTTGCCTCCAGAGTGCTTGGATTAAAGCTGTGCTGTGCTCCACCTTGCCTGGAAAGCATGTGATTTTTAAAAATGTATCTTTACTTCTGCTTTGGCACCTTGTTTAAAGTAGCAATGCTTTTCATAATTAGCAAAGGTAGCCTTTAAAATATCTTCTCTAAAATAACAGCATTCCATTTTGAATCACAACACTACAACTCACGTTCTTATAGTTTAAAATGTAATTTTCCCTCTTTGAGAATAAATTGTTTCTAAGTTTCAAGTTTCTTCTCTAAAACAGTGATGAAATAACGGAAAGTGAATGGAGGAAAGTCTTTTCCTCCTAGCATAGTCATTCCAGCAGTATATAATTCACTTTCAATTGCTAATATAGTAAAGGTACAAAAATGTGTGTATTTTTTCACATCCATAAGAGAACATTACTTTAACAAATATTTAGGCTCCCAAGTATGAACTAGAAGGAACAAGTATGACTAGAAAGTCAAGCAGGCACCTAGTGACCACAAAGGAGAAACAGCACCAGAAAGAATATACAGTACTAATATCTCAAGTGTTTTAATTCCCATCCACCTAACAGAAAACAAATCCATATTTTGAATGGCAAAGACAAACAGCAAGACTCTTTTTTGATATTGACAGTGCCTGATGTAGGCTAGAGAAGATGATACTATATTCTGTGCTTATCCAGGCCTATTTAATAGCTATTGGCGTCTCAACTTTTCCTTCTCCAAGGAGGATGGATGGATGGATGGACACACACACACATGCACACACGCACGCACGCATGTGCACACACACATTTATTCAATACAAACTGTTTAATATGACATAGTCATATATTTGCACATACTCAAATTGTATTTCCAACTCAGTGGCTGCAAATAAGTTTAGAAGTGCTTCATAACTTGGTCTTTCCCTAGATCCAAAGCTTTCCCCCTATTAGCAATCCCTCACCCACTATTATATACATTGTATTCTGCAATCTACAAAGCAATGAATAAACTTCTATCTAGAGAAAAGTAAACAACAATTCTTAAAGAGTAAAAGAACCATCTAAACTGCAATATATGTTCATCCACAGGTCATGATTTGGGACCATTTAAACAAATGAATATTTCCATAGTACCGGTAATCTTCTCTTAAAGAAAATCCAATTAGAAGCTGGAGAGATGGCTCAGTGGTTAAAAAGCATGGCTTATCTTCCAGAGGGCTCAGTTCCCAGCACCCATATGGCAGCTGACAACTATCCAGTCTGTAACTCCAGAAGCCCTCTTCTGACCTCCACAGTCATTGCTTGACACAGGTGTATTTACATACATGCATGTAAAATACTCATACACATAAATAAGTTTTTAAAAGAAAATCCAACTAAGTCAGGTGTGGTGGTGCACACTTGTAATCCCTGCTGCTCAAGAGGTAGCAGGTAAGAGGATCTTGATTTCAAGGGCAGCCAGGGCTACATAATGAGACTGTATCTCAACTAAGAAACCAAACAAATAAAAAACAGACAGATGGAAGGTAGTAGGAAAGGGCAAGAGGAAGGGAGGAAGAGACAAAGGGATAAGGAAAGGGAAAACCAAATAAGAATATAAAACTTAAAGTAGGAAATTTTAGTGCTATAAAATGTTTGCCACTTTCCAGCTTTTCTAGTATCAGCATTATTAAAATGCTTTCATATTCTAATAATGATACAAAAAGTCTACCACAAAACTTAGAAAGCCACTTTCGTCCTAGTCTACTGAAAACAGTTTTTCTTTCTTTTTCCTTCCTTTTTTGGAGGGGGGGGGGTTGTTTGAGTTTTTTTAATTTTTTGTTTTGTTTTGGTTTGTTTCTTTGATACAGGGTCTCACCATATAGCCCTGGCTGGCCTGTAACTCACTCTGTAGACCAGACAGTCCTTGAATTCACAAAAATGCTGGGATTAAAAGTGTGTATCACCACTCTCAACTTTAAAAATGTTTTAAAATGGCTCTGGTATAACAATAATAATTCTTATCAGGCATATTCTGAGATGAATATCCATAATTTTATAAATGTTTTATTCTGTATATAGAAGTGATGAATTTCCACGGTATAAACTGTCTAAAGTCTCACAAGGAATCATGGGAAAGAAAAAACTAAAATTGAGGTGAATTAAGTGTGAAAACAATAATCTGTTCAGAAGGCAGACTCAGTAACAATGGGGATGTTTCTTCTAAAATAGAGTAGAATGAAAAGATCTTATAGTGATACAGTAATTCCATTTATGAGTACTGCATACGAGAAAATGCTATTTATCAGTGAATTTCCTTTGTTTCTTTCTCCTAGTCTAATTTATTCATGCTTTGTATATACATTCTCTCTCTGCTACTCTTCTAAGATGCATCATCGTGGGCCGTATCCTGTACATGTAGTACATTGTCTGGAATAGAGCTGGTATTCAGTACTATAGGTATGACCTACACACAACTATTTCAACCACCAAAGCAAATTACCATGAGAACTTTGAATTCCACTAATAAGCCAACCCACAGAGTAAAAAATAAAAATATGATTAAAATAGGCTTCTCTGATAATGGCAAAGCATACAGATACTCTAGACGGGAGTATACAGTATACAGTATTACTAGTATAATTTAATGTGTGTAAATTAAAGTGACCAAGAAGGAATTCACCTTATTTAATTCTAGTTTACTAACATGCTGCCATCATCACAAACTGATTTTTCCCCAGGTGGTGTATTTTGAAAAATAACTCTTGCTACTTCTTCCTGAGATGCACTGCCCTATCACAGAATGGTGGCTACACTACAGTGCACTACATGGAAATAAAGGAGAAATAAACTCCAGTCAGCCCTTTTTAGTACTTCTAACAGCTTTTAGGAGATGCTTAGGTGAGGTAGTAGGATAAGAATGAATTCTGGATTCAGTTTGGGGATTATAACACCACATGGCACTTTGCCCTTTAAAAATCTCTTCAATCATATCTCATTATTCAATGGTGATGTCTATTTATGTGTTAGAATGGGTCACGGGGGTTATTTTCTGGGCCTATTTGTTACTGTCATTTACTTTAAAAAGTGTCTATAATCTTACCTCCCAGTCCAAATAGTCACAGACATCCTCAAAGTTAGTGAGCAGAGACACTGAGCAGAAAAGCCGTGGCAGCTCATCCCTTGTCATTGGGGGGAAACGGCTATCTTTAAGGGCACTGTTGAAGACAAAGCATATATTAAAACAATCAATGGATAGGAAAGGTCTTCATCTCAAATGCTGACAATGACTTGAAACAGGGAAATAATTAAGAAACATCAGCAAAGTATCAAAGGTACAAGTCATCTTCAAATGCATCTATAAAAGAATGCAGAGATTTTGGAAATGTTTGTTTTGTTCCATTTAGTAGGTAAATGCAGTAGTAGTAGTAGTCCTGTGACTACCTAATTGCAAAGAGTGACTGATCAATTAAACTTCCCAAAGAGCAGTGCCATCATGTCTTTCCATGTTATTTGTAAAATCTGACAGTTCTTTACATTTGAGAATAAAAACTAGAATAGTGGAAACTTGCTGGAAGATCTCTGAATCAACTATTGGAAGGGACGGTTTATATAGAATCGCACATATCTTTCTTTTTAGACACAAAAGTCATACTGAAAATATCAAAATCTTACATGAGGGTTACCAGTTACCATTAAACATCAAATAATTCAAAAAATCAAAATTTCATTTTCTTCAAGCATAAACAAAAAAGAAAATGAAAATAATCATTCAAATTACAGACTAAACACAAATGTATTTCATGTGCCTTAAAAGGACAACTTAAGACATGACACAAAATATATGAAACTACAGGAAAGAGGGTTCATCTGTGAAATAAATGTATGATTAGGAGATCATGAGGTCATTAATCCTATCAGTGGACTTTTGAGTTGCTGAGCACATCAACTCTGATTAGATTCTTTAATCAAGAATCACTGAGCCAAACTCTAGAAAGGGCCTAGAAAAGGATAAAAGTGTTCTTCCTACAGGAGAAGGAATCCCCCCCCTTTCTCTCGCTCTCTCGCTCTCTTCTCTTCTCGTTCTCTCTCTGTTTCTCTGTCATAAACACATAGTATGTTCCTTGTACTTTTGTATAAAAGCACTTCCTGGTCAAGTAAATCACACCTCTGATTATCTAACATATAAATGACGCTATTGACACACCATCCACAACCAAACAGACTGGAGAGCAGCCAGACTTAGAAAATGTTTTCACAGTTTAATTCTCACAGGTTGCTAAATTATAGCCATAACAAAATTCCATAGTCTTTTGGAATAACTTAATCCTCCACCTCTTTTTTTGAGACAGGGTCTCCCTATAGCACCAGCTGGTATGGAACTCACTATGTAGACCAAACTGGCCTCAAACTCAGAGATCCCCTTGCTTCTGCCTCCCAAGGGCTGAGATGAAAGGTGTGCACCACCATATTCAGCTTTCTTATTGTTGGGCTTTTGAAAACAATTTTTTTGAGACAGGGTCTCACTATGTAGTCTTGGCTGGCCTCATCTCCCTATGTAGACCAGGCTTTTCTCAAACTCAGAGAGATTCCCCTGCCTACTGAGTGCTGGGATTAAAGGTGTGTGCCACTGTGCTTGGCTTAATTCTATTTGAAGTGATGTCCTGCCTGCTACACCCACTCCCTTCCTACTTCCTGTATTTTTGAAGCAGGGTCTCTTTATGTACCTTCTTTGCTTTTCAACTTTTCATCCCTTCCTTTGCATTCTGAAACCCACTCCGTTTATATTTGCAGTGCATTTGGGTGCTAATTCAATTCTACTGGATGAAAGAAAATACTCAAAAAGATACAAAGTTGTTATATATTTATAAAGTATAAATATTTTGTCATTCAAGAAGCCAACATTAACCAAGAAAATCAGAAAATAGCTATAACTCATACTCTGAAAGCAGCATTTCGCTATTTTATAATTTAATGACATAATTTTCTACGGTTTGGCTTCCTTTATTTTTACACTGGCAAATGAAGTTCTTAAAAAATACTCTCAAGCTCTCATCCAAAGACACACGTGTATTTAACCATCTCCCCTATACACATATACTGGGGCTAAATAACACACAGTGCAGAAGTATCACGGGCGTAACAAAAAGGGTAATCACATTTTCAGATTTCCTCTTTACAAAAGAAAAGCTTTATGCGTTAGAATAATATAAAATATAATTTAGGGAGTTGGGAAGGGCATGTTATTGTGGCAAAATATGCATAAAATTTAACATTTTTTGAATCAGGGGCTCTCTGTAGCCCCAGCTGCCTTGCATCTCAATATGTAAACCAGGTTGGCTCACAGAGATCGGCCTGCCTCTGTTTCCCAAGTTCTGGAGTTAAAGGCATGTGCCACCAGGCCCTGAAAATTTTAACTTTTTAAACTTTTTTAAAATCTATACTTCTGTAGAATTAGGTACATTCACACAGCTGTGCAGCCATTAGCACCATCCCATATTTCCCAGCTTAAATGATGGACTCATTGAACAATAACTTCCCATTCCTCTCTTTTCTCCAGGTTATGGCATAAAAGATAACTTAAATTTACTTTTATAATTTCACATAACTTGTAATATAATACTATTGTTTTTATATAGCAGACTTTGGAGATATTTGTGTACCATTAAAATCACCTTTTTAACATACACAATTTGATCATGTTTAGTCTACTCAGCTACACAAACCATCTGTGCTACTTAATATTAGAATACTCTGTCACCTCACAAGAAATCCAGGATCCATCAACAATCAGTCCAATTTCCTTCCACTCCCAGGTTCCCGATAACCATAAATCTACTTTTCGTCTACATGGATTTGCCTATCGTTTTCATTTTATGTGAGTGGAATCAGAAATATGAAAAGGAAAAGATAAAAATATTAAAAATAAAAGTATTGCCTTTTGTGTCTGGCTTCCTTCAGTTAGTGCAATGTTTCTAAGGTTTCATCTGTATATCAATACTTTTCCTTTCTACTACCTAATGGTAATACATTATATGAATAAACTGTATTTTGTTGTTAATCCATGGAAGGGCATTTAGACTCTTTCTACTCTGAGACTATTACCAATAATGCTCTTGTAGATATCTGCATATAAGTTTTAGCATGGACATTTTTTTTTCATTTCTCTTGGGTACATACCTACAAGTAGAATTACTGGTCATAAAGGGAATTCTGTCTTTAACTTTGTGAGGGCCAAACATTTTCCCACCAAGATGCATAATTCTACATTCCCACCACCTGAATGATGATCATGGTTAGGGTTCTTCTTGCTTTATATCCTCACCAATGTTTGTCATCTGCTTCTCTTGACTATAATGTATGCATAGCCTCTGTTAATGAAGATGCATTTTACATCTAGCTCCAGCCATTAAGACAATGCATGTGATGAAATCACTATGCAGTTAATTTCTCCATAGTTTGTGGCAAGTTATCATTCAGTTTACCTTATTTCCTAAGCAAACCAATGAAAGGTTAGTTCAAGTCCAGGAAAATTCAACCTATTTCAAATGAATGAAAAGTTCAAGTACCTAAAAGGTAACAGAATTGGATTAGCAAGTTTTTCTCATGCTGTGGAGCCTTGATGCTAAATCACTCCAGGCTTCAAAAAGGAATATTTAGAATAATGTGAATGGTAAGAATCGCTCACACAGTTAACTGTAGAAAATGACAATGATGTGTCACTATACTAAGATTCAAACATAGTACTTCAAAGCTCTGAAATAATAAAGGAACATTAGTCATGATGGAAACAGTCTGACCGTATAAAAATTTTCAAACAAAACTTTTCATATTTGCATTTTTCACCCATCTCTAAGTCACTTTTCATTAAGCTTGTGAGCAGAGAAGCATTCCAAATGCAGGAAGAAACCCTCAATGGCTCTAAATGCAAATTCCTAGAGAAACACACTAGCAATGAAAGCCTAGCAAGGATTTAAGGGATTATAAAAAGATAAAAATGCAGCTGGAGACTGACCTCAGAGCTGCCAGGCTGGCGCAGATAGCTGATAAATAAGAGAATTCAGTTTTCCTCAACCAAACTCTTTTTAGTACATTACATACACAATATTAAACATGAGGCTTTGGAGAAGACACTGCATTTTGAAATTGGGCAATGGCTTATATGAGGTGACCCACCTAAACAAAAGATGGATGTAAGGATATAACCCAGATTTGTGGACTCTAGTCTAAAATTATTTCTACTATTCACACTTTAGTATTCATCTTTGAATGGATTATATTTTTAAATTTGAAAATGAAACATTTGCCTTACTTAGCAGTTCTGCTCTCAGACATGCAGTGTCTCTGCCTAAAAGATGATACATAATCATTTAGTAGCATTCATCAGTAGCCTAAAGGTAAACATTCCTAGACGTCTTGGTTATTGGAAATCTGCAGGAGTAAAATGGATTTTTAAATTATTAATATTGCCCACAGAAAGCATTTAATACTGAAGCAGTGTCTGATGATTTAAGTCCTGGGGAGTTTAAGGAACTGACAGGAGGATCTTGTAGTAGTGTGAGAATGAAGCTTTCTTTGAAATGATAAGAAGCCACTTTGTAATGTTTAATAGTACTAGGGAAAATACCAAAACATTTATGTTACAAAAACAGCTGGCTGCCCCATAAACCAACTACATGGTAGGAAAGCTTTAAACAACAATTTAATTCAAATACCAAATTCAAAATTTTTCAGTTCAAACTGGCACCTTCCCAAGAATGCACTTCACCTAATTGAGAAGCAGCAGTAACATCTGTCAAACTTAGTGTCTAATGTAAAATAATTCTTCAATGAATATTATCAGAAAATAAGATGTCAGCTATCAAAGAACCAAGGGGCTTGTGACAGTGCCTCTAAAAGAAATAAAACATAGCAGAAAAGAAGTAAAACTTTAGATATTACAGGGTTCATCCAAAACAATATCACATGCCAACAGAAATTATTTAAATGAATCTGTCTAGCCATTCACTTGCTTTCTGAAAGAGAACATTATTCATTTAACCTGTGGGAAGTTACCAAAGTAACAGAGGCTTCATATTCCACAGAACATTTTTCAGACAATTAATTAAAACAAAAAGTAAACAATGCTGTTTAACTAGGTAAAGAAAAGCAAATGAAGCATGCACAAAATTTTTAAAAAATGCTTCTTCATGAGAGCTTTCATTCACGTTTGCACTTCTGAAACTTAGAGTATTAGAATCCTAAGACCACAAATGAAATGTTATGTTTCTCATTCAGAAGCAATTTTAGCCTTCCAAAATGCAAGAAACAGTGGACACAAAGCAAAATATTAGCTATTGATCAAACTAAGCATACAGAAGAGCAACAAACACAGCTGCCACTAGGGAAGGAGGGAGAGAACCTTATTTTGGTGGGATCTATGCCTGGAAAGAAAAGTTTCTATTGTATGTCATAGGTACACTGCTGCCTGACTGAGAAGTGTTATTTCCTTTATGGTTATAGATACAACTTACTTGCTGCTTATCCAACAATTATGTTGATGAGTTTTAGCATATATTTTAATGAGATAATAGTGATTAATTCATGATGAATAGAGAAAAGAACACAGGGCTGGGACAAAAGGAAGAGGAGGTTGAAAGGAAGGAAAATAAAAGGAATATACAAAGGAAGTGAGGAAGACAATACTAGACACAGAAAAAGGGAATGAGAAGAAAAGCATAGAAGGGCCTCAAATAGAGACAAAAACATACAAAGGGTCAAAAAGAGAGAGCAAGGAAGGGGGAATTACGAGGGGAGGGAAATAAAGGGTAATAGGTTCTGTAGGTTTTGCTATGTATTATTTGATTCCTACGAAATTAACTTATCCTGCAAGAATGTTATTACCTACTGCCCTCTGATTAGCTTACAGCTCTTGAATCTTGAAATTTGAAAAGCATGTAATCTTCAAGTTAGCCATAGCCGCTCACCATTAGGGAAATGTACTTCTTTGGGCTATAAGCAGTGATGCCCAAAGTAGTGTCATCAGAGTCTGTTTTTGTAGGCAGTAAGCTTGTCACCTCTAAATTAGGGGACTTGGTTGTGAATTTGATTTCATGGAGCAAGATGAAAATTGGCAAGTACAAGATACTTAAAGAAACAGATGGTTAACTGTGCATATGGCAAATATTTCTCATTTCCTCCCATGCAATGTCCACACAATGATTTCTCTGTGGAGTTTCTGGATTACTCTACCCTGTTCGTACACATGAACTACTAGAAACCACTTCTTGCATTTTAATTATTTCTGATGAAACTTTTTAAAATGTATTCTACCAGAGTAAATGATCGTGATTTAATTTTTGCTTTAATGAGTCAAGCTCATCTTTAAGACTCAATGTGAGTCTGAGTCATTTATTACTATATATGATAAGAACAGTACTCTCATCATATTGGAAAGAAAACGCTGTGTGGGTTTGGAAAACAGACTATAATATGGCCACTAACAATTTCCATTTTGGCAAATTCAAAAACACAAGATTACTTCTAATTTCAAGAAACTGTAACATAATAATAATCTGACAGAGACTTTGAAATTTTCTAAAGATTATACCTTTGATTTCATTAGGCCACTATACAACTGAATAGATTAATTTCTGTTAAGTTTCTTCAGACAAAGTCTCACTATGCACCCAGGCTGGCTTGCGACTCAAGATATTCCTACCTCAGCCTTCCAAATCCTGGGATTACAGGTGTGCACCATCACACTTGACTCTGAATGAACTACTTCATAAAACACTTAGAATTTAGAAACTTTGTCTACATCCTTATATCAATAACTTTCTGTAGCCATTTAAGGCACATATCAGTGGTGGAGCCATGAAATATAGCACTTAAAATGCAAAGTTGAACTCACCATTAACAAAGAACCTAACAGTAGCCTGACCAAGAGCTTGGGGCCTGAAACCAGACATACTTACAAATGGATTGTGGCTCCATTGCATACTAGTTCTGTGATGTCTCTTAATCTATGAAACACTCATTTATAAAATGAAGATAATAACAGTACCTGCCTCATAGAGCTACTATGACAATAGAAAACCATTCTAAACTGCTGAAATGACTTGCATACACTAAGTCCTTAATAAGTAGTAACTGTAGAACTGTGATCGCCAGTATATTTGGTAAATTTATACTCACAGGGCTGCTCTGGCAAAAGGAAGGGAGCTACAGGATCGAGACTGGCCCTCTGGTAGCACTATGGGGTGATTGAAACAAATCAGCATCTTTGAAAAACCTTTGTTTCATTTTCAAAATATTTATTAAGTACTTAGTATTTGCCATTTATTATGTAAAGGATCAGAGGGGATATAGTAATATTGGTTGATCATCCTAATAGGGAAATCTAAAGTCTGAAATGCTCCAAAATCCAAAATGTTTTGAGAATCAATATGGCGTTTTAAAAGGTTTTGATTTTAGAGTATTTCAGATTTCAGATTAGGTGTGCTCGAGTCTATGCAAATATTCAATATTGGAAAAGAAAACCCAAATCTGAAATACTTCTAATCCTAAGTATTTCAGATAATGGATATTCAGCTTTTAGTAAGTATAGCAATAAATAATACATGGATATGCAAAAAACACCTGTTAAGGTAATA
This sequence comes from Eospalax fontanierii, assembly GCA_035773235.1. Lineage (NCBI taxonomy): Eukaryota > Metazoa > Chordata > Mammalia > Rodentia > Spalacidae > Eospalax > Eospalax fontanierii. Next base: position 97,144,131 of record CM069525.1, read on the forward strand.
TATAAAAAGAATGCTGAGAGGAATGATTAGATCAGGTTGGCTCCTTTTTTGGAAAGACTGACTACTGGTTTACTAGTTGCCAACTGACCCAAAATTGCAGGTAAATTTACAGAAATGAAACATATGTGCATTTCACACTGAAATGAACCTACTTCACCAAATAAGGTGTGAATATATTAAGAATCATGGCACCGAAGAAAAATGTATTTGCATGTTACTTTGCAGCATTTTTTGAAGTTTCCTGAATTAGATTTTTCTCTAATGCTCTAGGGAAGATTTTACTTCTGTGGAAGAAATGTTATCAAGACATTTCACAATAAAACCCATTTTGTACAATTAATGTGCAATAATAAAAAGAATCAATGATCATTAAATTTAGTTCAATCTGTTTTTAATAGATTCAGATTATTATTTCTATATTAGTAGTTATATTATAGAAAGTTGATCAGGGAAAAAAACACAACTCCCTCAAGAAGTGGGGGATTAGCAGAAAAAGAATAAAGGAGAGAGGGGGAGGGAGGAACAGAGAAAAGAGACTTCAAAGGTTTCCTCATCTAAACCAGTGGTCTCCAAATTACTTGAGTTAAACATTGACATTAGAAAAAAAAAACTTGAGTGCATCTTCCAACATTCTTATTCTGTTGTGGCCACTTATCCATCTTGCTTAGGTTAGTTTGACTAGCTTTAGACATCTTAGTCAAAGAGCTTAAGAAGATTTCCACAGAGAAACTATTGGGTGAAGATAATACTAAGAACTATGAATCTACATAATCAACCAATGTAAACTGAAATACATCGTAAGCTGTTTAAAGTGAAAGAACGGAAGTGTGTACACTATCAAAGCACACCGAATACTGCATTTCAGAGTCTCTTGTCTAGTGTTATGATGACCCTTCAACAAGAACAAATGACAGTACTGACAGTACTAAGGTCACTTCAAATACTAAACATTAGAAGACTTAAATGTTTTCATATAGTCTAGATAAAATGACAGTAAATAGACTTCCTAATATTTTCTTTCCATCACTCATTTAGGCATATCCCTCTTTGCAGTTATTAATCTACTATTCCTGAGCATATTCTAGAAGACGGACTGGTTCTGATATACTTAGACACGATAATATTAACAAAAGTAAACTGAAACACAAAAGAATCAATATTTCTTGAGCATTTGCCATGAGCCAGGAGCTATGCATGCTGTCTTCTGTTTAGTCTTCAAAATAATCCCATTATGTAGATGCAGAAATTGAGGCTGAGTGACAGTCTGTGAGATTAAGCAGTTTGGCTAAGTTCATAAAAACAGGTGAGAGAAAAGCTGCCTGCAGTTGACACTGCCCACTTCTAAAGTCCATTGCTCTTTCCACTGTGCCACATTCTAGAATGGCAGCCAATAATGGTAAGTGCACACATATTTAATCTGTTTCAAGGAATTACCTCCTCAATGGATGCTTCCTTTTAGGAAATTTAATGAAAATCTCTAGATGCAAGTTGGAGCAGGTCATGAAACTGTAAAATAAACAGGACTATCTTAGTGAAGGCACTAGCTGTTCTCGTTCCTCCTCTCCCTTCTCCCATTTTGATCTTGGTGATTCAGTGCTGCTGCCACTGGGGAAAACAAACATCTGTTTTTTTCTAAACTTATTAAGTCTTATTACATGGCTAGTAGGCCTTCTCTTATTCTGAAGTCTTTCTATAATTTGAAAGCTAGTCTGGTAGAAGTTATAATAGTTACCAAAGTACTAGGATTTGGACCTATCTACATTGGTGGCCCTGTTTGATTTTTTTAAAACTGCCTTTCCAACCTGAATAAGTGGCATCATATGCACCACAAAAGTCATGTAATTTTTATTCCTCATTTCAATGACAATCAAATCTATAATTTGAATGTCATAAACTGAAAAATATGTTATAACTCAAACTTACGTACTGTGTTAGGCTAGTTCATTCTTAGCTAATGATCTACTGTCCTTTCTAACACTATTGCCAGTTCTAGATGCTGAGGCTGGTGAGAAAGAGCAAACTGGTTCTTACTGTGTGGCCTGCTAATAATCATTTTTAGGTATCACTCTCTGGGTACTAAAGGTAACTAAGGGAAGAATCAAAGCCACATATAAAGACTAGATATAAAACAAGCTATGTACTCTGTCATACCAAGGAAGAAAGAGAGAGAAGGAACCTAACTCTCCTTACTACTTCATGGCAATGTTTTCCAACTTTACTCCCTCTCACATACCTTTCTAGATGTCTTCCTCTTTTCTCTTTCCAGCCCAGTAAAGTAAGGAAACAAGAATAATAAAATGCCGGGAGGGAGGACAAGAAAAAAGAAACATATTGGGTATGGAGGAATAAATGCAGTGACTACCAGACAAAGGTACACAGTAGCCATCTATAATGTTACTCATGCCTGGGAAGACAGACACAAGAAGTTCGTCTGTGAGGCAGGTTCCTGTTCTCACATTCTTCCATTGGGTCAAGATGAGCTTTTCCTTTTTTGAATAGGTTTCCACGTTCTATTTCATCCTGTTAGGAGTCAGGTGATAGTGACAGAGAAAAGTAAATGATCCACTGTTTAATTTTCTCTAGTTTATTTATTTTTTTTGACAAGCAGAAAGAAGATTGGGAAGAAAAGTAGCATACCTCATTCCCACAGCCTATGTGCTTAATCAAGGCTGTGCTCATACAAACAGGTGATCTATAATTTTTATACGGTCTATTTCGCTACAGAATGTATAAGGTATTCATGAGTCCGCAGAAGTTAGAAGAGGGTGTCGGATCCCCTGGAACTGGAGTTATGGATGGTTGTTAACCACCATATGGGTGCTGGGAATTCCTCTAGAAGAGCAGTCAGTGCTTTTAACTGCTGAGCCATCTCTCCACCCCCAAGTACTCATGAGTTTTTAAGGTCACTGCGATTTGCATACATTCATTTAAATGGAACTATTGTCATGTTGATAACTACATGATATCATCATTTTAATTTTCCAACATATTTTGATATACAGTATCTTCACTTATTTTATCATAGCTGAATTTCAAAACAGCCCCATGAAATAAACAAAGCTAATACTACGTTATATTAGAAACTATAATAAGAAGCCTCGAGGAACAAAGTCCCTTATAGTCATGGAATCAACCAATTGGCACAGCTAGAAATTCCTAGAGAATGTCTAGTCTTTCCATGACCGCTGACTTCATGTACCTAAAGTAATTCAGCTACTTGGTAGCAGAATTGGGGCGATATGCAACATCTCCTGGCTCTTCTTGTTCCTGTACCCACTGATCATTCTATTGTTCTCCCACACTCTTCTTGATGTGCTATATCCAATAACACTCCACGGCAGAAGCTTAAGAAACAAAGAGGAAACATGCCTTTGGCACAATTGAGTAGAGCAATAAAGCAGTGAGCTGCTTCTCGGCACAACTCAACACTGTTGGGTACCTGGCACTCAATGGCAAACTGAGCCTAAGTACAACCCAGAAGCAGGACCCAGAAACTGAACAGATAAGAGCATGAGAGCAACAGAGTGCCAAGTAACCAATTCAGTCTCAACCACTGCCTTCCTGCATGTCTTAGCCACCCCGACCTCCTCTCCAGTAATTCCTGCATTCTCCTACTGGGGTTCTCTTCTCCTGCCTTTTCATTTTCCCATGCTGTTTTTATCTTGCACTCCATCTACTCTGTCCTATCCTTCCTCCTACTGAGCTACATACAGGATCTTTCAATAGAAAAAGCTACAGATTTTAAAAATAAGATATTTAATTCCCTTTTAATCAAACTCAAACAGCTAGAGATTCTTATACCTGTCATAAAAGCCACTGTGTGTTCTGGTTGTGTGTTTACAAATATGTCAGACTATAAGCTGGTCAGGGCAAGATAACCTCAGGGCTCATTTTCAAGTAAATAGTGAAATGCCATGTGTAGATTCAGTACAGAAGAAATATGTGGTTCTTGATGTACTATTAAATTTCTCTCAACTTTAATACAACCTGCTCCCCCTATCTCTTAAGCTGGAACAGATTTTACTTCACTCATTTCAACAAATATGGTTAAAATGAGTCTGAAAAATAGAAAAGGACATTTTAACTCTTTGTAGTTTGGTTCTAGCTTAAGAAACTTAAGAATTTTCAAAAGCAAAGAAAAATTTACTAGTATACTTTTCCATACTATTACTATTAAAATGGAATAACTCTCTCAATGAAAACATACTACTTTAGTTTTGTTTCCATGAGGCAAATGCATGGTGAAAGAAAATATGCTGGAAAAGTTTCATAGTATGCTACTAAAATTGTAGCAATTGCTGATTCTGTACCATGATACACATTAGGAAAACCATAATAGATCCTGAAAGGAACAGCATCATCTGAGGATGGAAAAAATGCAATGGATCAAAGCCACACAATTTAAATTACAGTCACATGACAATAGTTGTACTGTCCACAGCAGCAAAACTTACCATGAATAGCTGGCAGTTATAATGATCGTGAGCAACAAGGAATATCAATGAACATAATTTACTTATTTTAGCCAGTACTGATGAGTGCCTGCTACACAACAAGCAGAAGCATATCTACCCAGAGTCATCCAATGTTCTAGTTCAGTTCTGTCGAACACCTTGATTCATATAAGTTTTAACACACAGTAGTAACATTAGTAAGCTTCCTATGTGGTACTCACAGCACCTAATGACCAGTACAAATCTTATAAACTAATTTATATTTGAGATATTAAAATGATAAAAAGGAAAGAAATAGACAAACTCAAGGTCTTACAATATTATAACTTTTATGGGTGCTAGTTTATCTGCAGAAAATCTACTAGCTAAGCAAATCTCTATGTACTTAAAATTGAATTCCAACTATTTATGTCTATCTATCTATCTATCTATATATATATATTATAATTTCATCAAACCCTAAATCCAATGAATCTTATTCTTTCTTTGGCTGATTTTTTTTTAATTTAATTTTATTTTATGTGTCTGAGTGTATTGCCTGCATGTATGTAGGTGCACCCATGTCATGCAATGCCTGTGGAGGTCAGAAGAGGGCATCGGATCCCCTGGCAATGGATTCATGGATGGATGTTAGCTTCCATGTGGGTGTTGGGCGTTGAACTCGGGTCCTCTGCAAGAGTAACCAGTGCTCTTAACTGCTGACCCATCTCTCCAGGCTCTTTTGAGGCAAGGTCTCCCTGTAGCTTCAGCAGGCCTGGAACTTGCTATGCAGACCTGGTTGGCCTTGATCTCACAGAGGTCTACCTGCCTCTGCCTCTGGAGTGCTGGAATTAAAGGTATGCACCAAGACACCTGGATGGACTCTCATTCTTATTTTTTTGTTGAGTTTTTTTTTTTTTTGTCTTTTTGAGACAGGGTCTCCTTATAGCTCCAGCTGGCCTAGAACTCACTATGTAGATTAGGTTGACCTTAATGTCACATCTACCTGCCTCTGCCTTCCAAGTTCTGGGATTAAAGGCATGTGCTACCATGCCTGACCTTACTCTTATTTTTGCTCATCAATTCACATCGAGTCCATAAGATGCAGTAGCTGGTAAATAAATAATGAATTAAATGAGAGAATATATATATATATATATATATATATGAATGCAATCTTGTATAGTGTCATTTTAATATACATGTGTTGGGAGTATACTAAACACTGAATGACTAGACTGGGTATACTTTATTAAATGGTCAGTGTTCCCTTATTTCATTTTATCATTATATTCCATATGTATCTGTTATGGATCAATTTTAAAATGTGCCATCAAAGAGTGTGCTCTGCTGTTCACATCCATTAAATGATGCTCATTTATAAGATGGCAACTGATCTCTAGTTACTTTATTTAGATACTGTGCATTCAGAGTGCCTCAATTTGGCACTATTTTTCTGACTAAAACCCACAGACTGCTATAAATAGATAATAATCTTCTATGATAAAGTCACAGAGTAGGTTTGATCTCACAAGCCATTTCCCCCTCGGGAAAACACAAATGCTTTCATCCTAAAGGAGCTCAATAGCATCTTATGTTTGTAATGCTATTATTACCATTCTGTTGTAGCATGAAGCATATAGGAACCCATATCACTGACCTATTCTCATACCTTCCTCTTATAAAGGGACATATTATGAACTGGATAAATCATATGACATCAAGGACAGACACAGATGAAAGAAGTCTAGTAGTCTCTCTAAACAAACGCCGGCTTAAAGAAAATCAGCCATTAGTTCACATACATGCATATACACATGCATACACACACATGCACGCACATACACACACACACACACACACATAATTTAAAAAGTCTTATGGCCACTTCCTGTTTTCTGTGGGATTTCAGGTTAGTAAGCATCCGAATGGGGAAGAGGCCTTGTTGAAAATCAAGCCTCTGAAGTCATGAGACTTATGGGAGAGGTGGGACAAGGCCAATTCTGTGGAAGATATATGGAAATAGTGCACACCTGGTGGGACTGGAAGAATGTTTGTCATCTAAGACAATCTTACAACTTACTAGGCTCATGGATGCTAAAGTATTAGCATGCACTTCACACATTCTCTCAAACACATTAAACTTTAAAATTCAAAGGACTGGTTTACCTTTTACAAGGAATAATACTGGCTTAGAATGCTATTTAGAGCCTGCTCTATGCATATGAGAGACCAGGTTTTAGCTCTTCATTTTTTTCTGCCACTGCCATGTCCACTCCCTACCCCCATGAAATTAAAAGCCACTTCTTAGACTTTGGTAAATGGAATTTCGGAAACTGAGCGAATATATATTTTCTGTGGACTTAACTTTCCTTGAAATAATTATCAATGATGGAAAACAAACTATTCAAAACAGAATAAAATCTCATTAATTTCAACTCTACTATTTCAAAAAATTGACCTAACTCAAACAGACCTTGGCTGAAGATTTCCTTTAGCAAGTTTGGAAAATAAGGGTCTGCTAAGCAAATCAACTCTGTAATTCAGGTTGTAAGGGGAATACAGAACTTGCTCAAAGAGAACAAATTATTTTCTAGACTTTACCCACCTATGAGCATTGTAACATTGTAATTATGAACCTTCTGTGTAGGTCAAAGTACAGGTCTCTGGAGAACTTTTTCTGGGTAACACAGACAGTTATGAAATATCTGCATCAGGAAACCAAGCAAAACTACTTTAAAAATAATTCTTTCATTCCTTTTTATTGATTATTCTGGTCTTCCTGCAATTACTGTAGATTTGAGAACTTTTGCTTACATGGTGGTATTCGTAGCTATTTACCTACAATGACAAAGTCCTCTAGGTTCATAGCAGGTCATTAATAACTGAAACACAAAATAAAGCTCAAGCTTCTTGACCAAGTTTGATTACTTGCTTACTCTCTGACCCAAAAATGTTATAACACACTTGGGATAGCTCTATCAATAAAAGAGAGGGAAGTGGTGGGGGGAGGTTTATATTTCTGAGGTTAGAGATCTACAAATCAAAACCAGCAAAACAGAAAGCCAAAACAATGAAAAAAGTTCTTTGAAACAGTGTAAGCTAGTATTAAATATCTGATCATTATGAAATCAATTATCAAGTGAAAACTCAACAAAGTATTTTCAGGGACCAAAGGAAGCATTCCTGGAGGTTGTTACTCCTCACACACCTACACTGGCTCTCACTTCACCAGCACAGGGCAGTCTTCCAGCTCTCTACAACCACGCCCTCTGCAAGCATGGCTCACTGCCTAGGGAGCTTAGTTACCTTGTCACAGAGATAGTTCTGGCTGTTCTAATTATATTGTAAGCTCCTGGATTTGTACAGGTTTCTCTAAAGCACAAGATGCACTGAACTAGCACATCATGGATGCTCTACTAATTGTGCTTGCTTGGTCACAATAAGATGCCTCCTTTTCATGCACGCAGTTGTAAACCACAGCAATAAAATTAAAAATGGCTACAAGATGTCCTGTTTCTATGGAAACCTTGAAAACACCAGAACCACCAAATGTGTTTGCTTAAGAAAATTTGGGACACTAAAATTGATAGCTATCCTTTCAAAAGCCTATACAGGAATACTGAATAAAATAATCATAGGTCAATGTTCCAACAAAAGTAAAATGCTAACCAGTAAATTTTATAGAGGAAAAAATGTATTCAAAATGGTTTTGGACTGGAGAATCATAGAAAGTCTCTTCACTTTTAAATGGAAGTATCTTTATGTACTGGGTTAATCATTTAGTTCACCTCTGTATCATCAGGGTTTATGAGAGGAACAGTCCAAAAATCATCTACAAATGGACACCATAAACTTATGACTCTAAATAAGACTTTTCCTTAGGAAAATGCTTGAGTCAATATAACCAGTGTACAAACCAGCTTCTGGGTTGTTCTACTTGGAGATTTCTTTTCTATGGAGTACTATAAAAGTCAGTAATACTAAATGGGAATGTACTACATAAATACTAAGAAATGAACATAGTCATAAAACAACATGGGCACTTACTTGAAGATGTTTCACTATCCAATGCTACATACAATGTATCAGCATTAAACCAAGTATTAATAATCTCTTATTTGAAAATGACTCAGTTTTAAAAATGTGTATGGTATGTCTATCCTCTCTTCTCACTAAATTTTAGGACTTTCCCTTTAGAATGTGAATCAACATCTGTACCTAATGAAGCATCTAAATTGTTTGTAGTGAGACCACTTATTCATTTGTCCGACATTATGTAAACACTGTTCAAAAGTTGGTGACCTTGGCTTATTGCTAGAAATGTTATTTTCTTTGTTAGTGTATATTACTAGAGTGGGGGGCTGAAATCTTTGCCTCCAGGAAATTACCCCCATCTACCTCCCAGAAAGATTTGATAGTCGATGTCAAGGAAGGCAAAGTGTCACAGGGCACAACTCTAAACACTGCAGAAAACACTGTGGATAGAATTACATCCTGTCTAAGTCTCATAGTTAGGGCATCACTCAGCCTCAATATAAAAACAGCTCTTGTAAATTGGAATCATATTCACAAAACATCTGCAAAGTTCCCCAAGGGAGAGCAGATTACCCAAAAGTATTGCTAAAGAGATGGAATAGAAGACATTGACTTTTATCAGGATCAAAATTTAGCCAGTTTCCATTATACTAGTCAAATCAAGAGATGTGCTGTTTACCTTCAAGGAAGCCTGGAATCTATTTTAATTTAGCTTTGAAACTCAGACATACTTAGGTAATAAGTACAGATATTCAAATTCCATAACAACTGCCCAATGTTTATAAACATTTATTTCTTTATAGATGTTTCATCCAGAAATGTAGTTTTGGTTAGAAAGAAGAATTTTCAGGGTTCTGTTATATTTTAACAAATGTCATAACATCAGTGTTCCTACATGTAAATGGTAGCTTATAAAATTATCTTTTGTTTTCTAAGCTTTGCTTGTGGCATTTGACTAAGAAAATGATATCAAGGTAATTTTCTTTAAATAATATACAAAATAATAATATATAACATATACTAATGTCAGGTAGCATATTTCCCACTTACTACTATATCATGAAAGAAAATAATTTTTTGTGTGTGGTACTGGGGATTGAGCCCAGAGCCTGTGTACGGTATGCACAGCATTCTATCAATGAAGATCTGCCTGTCTCTTTTTCCTCTGCTTCCCAAGTGCTGGAATTAAAGGCATAGGCCACCATACCCAGATAACAAATATTTTTATTAATTCTTTGAGAATTTTCTTAATAAAAGGTTCTTCTCAAACACAAGGCACATACACATAAACAAAAATAAAATGAATCTTAGGGGACTGGAAAGATGGCACAATGGTTAAGAGCACTTGCTACTCTTCCAGAATACTTGAGTTCAGTTCCCAGCACCAACATGGCAGCTCACAACTGCTTCTAACTCTAGCTCCGAGGGATCGGACACACTATTCTGGCCTCCATGTGCATTCTTATGTACATGTACAAACACACACACATATCAATAAAAAATAGATCTTGAAAAAAAAATCTTCCATGCATAAGTGTGTAAAAAATGGTAATTTAAAACAAATTCAAAATTACATTGACATCAGAAGACATTGTAGAAATACGTAAGCATGCCCAGCTTGGTTACTTATCTCTATCCTTCCAATCCATCCTATAAGGAAATGACCAGAGTCATCTTTGATAACTTTACTCTTCTGCTGATAATCCTCCAATGGCAATCCTATTCTTTTAGAAAAAAATATTTGACCCCAGTCTATCATTGTATCTCCTACTGTCTCCACTAGAGCCCAAGTCATGTAGGGTTACTTAAAATTTTGCCTCCAAATAACAAATACTTCTACCTTCTTAAGTTTAGCTCGAGATGGTTTTTGAGAGAAGCATATCCTTTCCATATTCCCACTCTTGAATGTTGAAATTGAGTCTTAAATGTCCATAGAGATTTGGCTAAAATGCCCATTCTTTAAAACTACCAATCTCTTCACCTCAGCTAATTTCTCCCTCTTTGGAGGCAGTGTATTATCTACACTTAAATGGCACTTTTTAACTTTCTTCATTAGCAATCTTTCACGCACATAGCAATCTTCCTTATACAACTACAAGCTCCTTAGAGGTGGATATGCTTTGATATTCATTATTATAGTTCTATAGCATCTAGTCCATTAACTTTCTCATAGCTAAGTGCTCAATAATTGTGAAATTAAAATGAATGAAATCTTATGTCAGCCTGATGTGATTAAGAATCAAAACTGTGCAGATTTATAACAAACACTGTATTTTTTTGACAGCTGCTGGGAGAAGAAAAGACAGTGTTTTACAGGGTTGGAACTCTTGGTGGGCCTACTGGATGGATCCACACGGAATGACACTGGGGGATATAAATCAAACTCTATAGGATACACACACACACACATAAGTTCATTAAATTGAGTTGGGGGAGGCAGTGGGTGAGGTGCAGAGAGGGGAGCAGATCTAAATGGCATCAAACTATATTGTATGAAAATTTCAAAAGTTCAATAAATAACTAAACTCTATCCTTAAGAACAGCTGTGTTACTATAATGGCTGCGTATTTAGAGAAAACTGAATGTATCTTTAAATCAAGCTTTGGAACTATAGTAACTATCCTGAGTTTGAATTATCTTATTAAGAAAATAAATAGAAAAGGAAAAGAAAGTAAATAGAGTAACAAGAATATTGAATCTCAAGTAACATAATTCCAGTTGGAAAATAAAGGCATTTACGGTAAATTCAACTGTACAAGTTCAAACAATAAGCCACAAAACTCCCCCCTTTGACCCAGAATATAAGAGGTAAATACTAAGCACATCAATGAAAACTACTAGGAAACCCAGGGTAAAGTGCATTTGTTCCAGATCACACACTGCTCCTTGTTGCAGCTGGATTTGGATTTTCTCCCATTGAAGACCTTAGTAGATTGGATCCCATTTAATTTCCAAGTCTGACAAAATGGCTACTTGGAAGTGGCCTCATTATTGGCAACTGTTAAACACAGTAAATTTCTTCTCTTTCTTTAAGCCCCTCAAATGACTTGCATTCATAACTTTTTTTGTACCAGATCTTTTGCTGAAATTAATACATTTCTACCAAATGCATATCAGAAGGGAATTTTTTCCACTACATCTCAACTTTATTACACTAAGCACTCCCTTTACCCTCCAAACTGTTTATTCGTCACACAGACACTTAAGTGTGGTATTTGTTCTGCTGGGAATAGGGAAGAAAGTCAAGCTCAGAATAGGGTGGGATCCTTTTGGGAATGAACATTACCATTTAATGATTGTAATCATGAGCTCCTGGAGGCTGAATTTCTAAAGGACTTTCTGGAACTTACTAAATACAATCATAAAAATGAACCAATCCCTAGTCCAACTCTTCTTCCCTGAGAAAAGGATATTAAGTACTGCTCTGTTTGCTGAATTCAAGTTTTATTTCTGTACCAATACAACCAAAGTAGCCTCGTCCATTACAAAATTAAGATAATTAGTTAGGTATTAATAAATATCTCAAAATAAACCTATAACCTGGGTTGTATACCTGGAACTTTGGTCCTTGAAAATTGTTCCACCATTATGTAAAGATTCTGTATGAAAAGCCATTCTGTCTCAATCACTCAATTTTTCTGAGACTGGAAATCATTAAAAACAAACTTTTCACAGAATTGACCATCTCTCTTTTATGAGGACCTAAAAATATACAGACAGTAGGGTTACTGCTATACATAAAATGTAATTGTGAAACAATTTTACTAAGTGGCCTAATGGCACCTTATGAATGTTTGTGAGTTGTAATGTTGTGCCATCTGAAATACACAGGATGTTAAACACTATACTTGCTACTTTTCTTTCAGCTACTTCTACTTCTCATTCATTCATTTGTAGAATTAGTATATATAAAGTTTTCCTTGGGAACACATTTCAAACTTGTATTTCAACTGCTTTTTTATAAAAGCATAATTTCATCACTGCAACTAGATTATCTAATTTTTGCACATAAAGCCTGCCGTAAGAACTGAGTATACCAATCCTTTATTAAATGATGACTGATGCCTTTCTAAAACAATGAGGTAAAGTGTCCTTAATTTAAGATTATAAGTAGAAAATAAAATACAGATACATCTCACTTTAAAAGTAAATTAACTACATGACAAGAACATATCTCCCTTTGGCAAACTGATAGCCTCCTATGACTTAACATATATTTTTAGACATATTTTATTCCTTGCTTCTCATGTCCTTTACATAGGCCATGGTTCGCAATGCTTTAGTTGCCTTAACCATCTTGCAAATACTTTAATATACTGTGTGAACTAACTCTTATTCAAACATTCATTTTGATCTATGCCTAACCCCTAACAGTTATTAAGGGAATTTAAAGCTGTGAAACATTTGGCCTAGGTGTTGAGAGCAGGTAACCAAGCTAAGTAAGGAAGGCAAGCACTCAAAAATCTAAGTAGGTAAGATGAAGCAAGAGCTGTAACAGAGGCACATGCAGTGTTTATAAGTATGCAAAGGAAGAGACAATAACTCTGGGGAGTTGGAGGAAATCCCTAGGTTGGTCCTTTGGGAAACAGAAAAATCTACAGTATAAAAATATAAAGTCACAAGCATATATTCATGTGCTTTGAAAAAAAACTGAATTTTCTTTCTGGAAGTTGATTTTTAATCTTTAACATAAAACTGCAAATACCTTACATCAGAACAGAATAGCCACAACTAACTCTGACCACCAACGATGTGGCAGAATTTCTGCTGTATCAGGAACCATCACTCCTTCCTCCCACTTCTTTAGCCTATGACTTCAGCCTGCAAATGAAACTTAAAGTAGTGGGCTGGAGCACTTCACTGTTTGGGAGGAGGTGATAAATCTGTCCTGGGGCAAGTCCTGTGAAGCAAGAACAGGCTGTGGGGAGATGTCTAAGTCTTTAGCCTGTAGACCAGTAGGCAAAGTGATGAAACTAGTAAGATATTACTCTAAGGAAGAGAAATGAGAGTCCTACTCAATCTAGACATCAGGCAGCAGTTTCAGGGGGCACTTGTCCAGTTATGGTGCTGCAACTCAGATACGACCAGACTCATCCCAGGTCTCAGAGACTTTTTACCCTAGGACCTTAATTTCGTATCTTCCAAGCCTTTGTTTTCAGTCATGACTAATTGATCTTGGATCCAATGGTGAGTCAGACAATGATCCACTGCTGTGGACAAATGCCTTTTGAAGCCTACTTTGATGATCTTGTCACCAAATGCTGATACTTTCCTTTATATAGCCACATCAGACTCAGAGCCCATGAAACTGAACTGAAAGGTTCAGTTTTATGAAGGCTTCAGATAAAGCTATGTTTAAGATTCACAGTATTCTGGTGAACAGAAACTTTCTGAGGCACCGAGTGATAATGTAGATGCATGCATTTATTGCTTGAAAAGCATAGCATAATGGAGGATTACCTCCCAGGAAGCATTCCTACAGAGTTAGCCTCATAATAATGTTGGTATTCATTCAGACATTGTTCTTCTATTAACTTAAAGATAGCCTAGCTTGTTATCCAGAAATACAACTCCTAACAAAATAATATGAGCAGTATTCTGAGATGCTAGGACATCATCTACAGGCAAAACTGAACTTATAATTAGAAGTGGACTCCCAATCAGAAAACAGGATCAAATTTCATTTTGGCAACAAAGGACAGCTATTAAGAAACCAGAAGACAATCCATGGTGTCTTCTGAGACAAGGGAGGAAAGTGTAGAATGAAAAATGAAGTCACACTAGATGTGAGAGTACATGCTTACAATCTTAGCATTTGGGAGGCTGAAGCAGGAAGGTCATGGATTTGAGAATAGCCTATGCTATATCCTGGGACTGTGCCTCAAATACCAACCACACACACACACACACACACACACACACACACACACACACACACACACACACACACACACACACACACACACACACACACACAGAGGAATCACTTATGCCAGCTTTCCCATAGTAACTAAACTTGGTGAAAAAGAGTTTTTATGCATGGTTATTTGGCACTAAAGTCCTCCTAGGTGGGTGCCTTCTAAGTTATTCTGCTCATGGTATTTCTTGCAGGTATGTGGCTCTTTTATACCTACACATTTCAGATGCCCTTGACAGAATCTACACATCAATCCAGCAATACTGAAGAATGGACAAAACCAGGGTGGCCTAGTTACATCCTATTTCTATTCTAGAAACCCTGATCAAAACCAACTTGAGGAAGAAAGGGTTTATTTTGCCTTATATCTCCCAAGTCACTATTCATCATTTAGAGAAGTCAGGGCAAGAACCTGAAGCAGGAGCTAACGCTCAGACCATGGAGGAAGGCTGTTTTACTGGCTTGCTCCTCTGCCCAGTGCTCAGCCTTTATTAAACAACTCAGGATCACCTGCCTAGGGGTGGCACCAATCAGTGTGGGCTGAGCCCTCCCACATGACTCAACAATCAATAAAATGCCTCACAGACTTGCCCACAGGTCAGTCTAAAAGAGGAAATCCCTTGATTGATGGTTTCTTTTCTCAGGTATGTCAAGTTGACAACCAAATCTATCTGGCACGAAGGGGGAACCTAAAAGAAGGCCCAAAGATTAAATTTATTCCAGGAAATTTTCATTCTGGGGATGAGTATAGGCCACTCAAGGGAGCTCTGGTGCCCAAGGAATGATTTTCTCATAAGAGAAAGACTTGTCTTCCCGTTATAGTATATTGGCTTCACAGCTAAATCTACAGATGAATATTTCTTCCTTTTTGTTTCATTTTTTCTATAAATTATATCTCCACTGTGGGTAAGAGAGACAAACTGTGAATTTCTTTCTCCCTGGTTCTGGCTAAACTTGTAAATAAATTCAGTTTTCCATTGCTCTTGATAAAAACATGACACACAAGCACTGCTTATTCTCAATGACATTTTCAAAGAATAAACCATTTACCAGTTTCTGGCCTAGCACCTTGCTGGTTTCTCTTCTGAGATATTAATTTGCCATGTTGCCATGAGAAGATATGTAGCACCACAATATATGAAATGACAGCATCTTATACTGGTAAAATCCTTTGAAATCCTATTAAGAAATATATACCATGGCCAATGTCCAAAAATACTACTATCAATTTTAATATAATTAATAGAGAATGTATGAATAAACACTGAAAGATGTTTTTATTTCTGAATTTAAAAATACCTATCCTGACAACAGGATTCCAGATGATGGGTTATTTGCTTCTGACAGAGAAAAGCTCTTACATGGATCAGTAACAAACCCTAAAGATTTGATATTCCTGTACTTCTAAGTTTCCATTATTCTTTATGTCAAAATTAAAAAATAATACATACATAAAATACTTGTATAAATTTAAAATATCATTCTTGATTTTCTAATACTCAAGCCCCCAAATCTCAGCTATAGTAAGAAAAAGACATAATCTGGATAATTTTATGTTAAAAACCTATTATTTAAAAATCTAAGTATGGTGAAAAGAGCATAGCTTGTGACCACTTAACACACAGTTCCTTCCTGAAATTGCTTTTTAAATTTTCTATGAGAAAATATCACTCATGATACATTTATACTTCATTTATATAACTCTTGTTTTATGGTATTTTCCTAGGAAAATAGGAATATTTCACCAGGAAAAGGTGAATAGTGGAATGAATAAATCGAGGATAAAAGAGACAGTTTTGAAAACTGAGAGTTGAAAAACTGAATTCTCCAAGGAACAAGAATGCTTACTCAATGACTTTTTTCATCTGAGATGAGACTAGAAGATATCATTTGAGTGCATGAAGCAAGTGTTTGTTTAAGAAGGGAGTGATGTTATTGGGGTAAAGCAGTGTTGCACAGTGATTGGGGGAACACAGGCATTGGCGTTAGAATCAGAGTCAAATTTAAGTGTTGTTGTTTATTTGCTGCCATTCAGTAAAGTATCTGAATCTTCCTAAGCACTGTTTTTTTCCTAACTGTAAGTGGAGTGATTTCAACTTCATATAGTTGTTGAAAAGATTAAATGAGGTAATATAAAATACTTAGTAGAGGTCCAGTACACACAAAAATAACGGTTATTCTTATACTTGGAAAATACAACTAGTACTATGTTGGAGAGTTTTATTTTTATGTATTTTTATTGATTCTTTGAGAATTTTATACAATGTATTTTGATCCTCACAGATTCATCTCCACCTCCCTACCACCCTTCAACTTCATGTCCTTTAAAAAATCATCAATCCCAATTTGTGCTGCCCATATACTCCTGGTTACAGGGCCATCCACTGGATCATGGTCAATCTATGAGTGTCTGTAACCTTAAATAAAACTGATTCTTCCTTCCCCCAAAGCCGCAATCTATCCATGGATCCTTAGATAGGAGTAGAAGATTGTGAACCCCTTCCCACTGTTGGAAATATTTTTGATAAAAAAGGAAACCTAACATAATAAACTAAGGTTTTGATTTAATTTTCTATAATATCTTTGATTACTCTTTCAGGTTTAAATATATATATGATATATATTATAATTTGTGTATGTATATGTGTTTGTTTGTGTGTGTGTGTCTGGGTACAGACAGGGCTGGGTGTGGAAGTCAGATGACAACTTGTGGGAGTCACTTCTCTCTTACCATGTGGAGCCCAGAGATCAAATTCATGTCATCTGATTTGGCCAAAAGTGCCTTTACCCACAAAGCCAACTTGTCAACCCACTCCACAGGTTTGATTGAAAAGCTCTAAATGCAGTCTACCTTTTATGTAAATAATGCCAAAAACCTAACACAAGGAAGGCAACTTGATTGTTAAGTCTTTGCATTATGAAATGATTATTTTATTATAGGGCTCCTTGCAATCATATATTCCTTAATATAAAGTTAAAATAAGCAAATTCACATACTTTCTAATGTGCATACTTTCTAAGGTGTAAATTGAGTGATAGTCCAAGGCAATGTCAGGAGACCTATATTCTAACTCTAATTTCAAGTCTATATCATAAAGCATTGGGACAACTTAAAGATCTAGCTCCAGCTCTACTTTGAAGTCTCTAGTTCTACAGGTCAGCTGAATTCAGAAGTCTAACAAACAGTGAGAGAAGCTGTGGTAGCAACAGGTTCAAAGTTTCAGTAATAAAGGGCCTGTTAAAATGTTTATGCAATCAGATAAAACCCAGCATAGAACTGAAGGACCCAACCTTAGCTGAGGAACCAGCTGATCAGTGCTGGGTGAGGGAGAATTGATCTTCTTTAAGGGACAGATGCTAGACGGGCTGATCAGGCTCCGGTGAATGAACTCACACTGAGGGACATCTGGGGACACAAATTTGACTCAACAGGTCTTACCATATGTGACAGAGTGCATGAAATCCTGTGGGATGGCTATGGGTAGATGCAGACAGGGGAGGAGGAGTCTAAATATAATTAAGGTGTATGAAAAATCACAAAATTTAATAAAAATGTACATTTAGAAAAAATTAAAATGTTTATGGGTGGATGTAAGTCATTTGGAAAGCTGTGTATCTTACCACAACTAAAGACGGCGATATAATTCATAGGGTAAGTTGAACTACTGCTGGTTAATATGGATTTTTACAAAGAATAATGTGCCAAATACAGGCAGTCTGTGGCTTCAGGCATTCCAACCAACTGGAGCCTGGTGAAAGAGTAACTATAGAGTTGTGGTAGTGAGGTTAGAGGTGCTTGAAAATGGTCTGCTTAGCTCGTACTGAGTTTCAGGTTAGTGGACATATTTGGATAGAAGCTATATGATTATTTCTTGGGAGATTTTTAAAGGCAGATCAAATAAGGGCTAGACTAGAGGGCTTCTAAGGGTCTCTTTCAGCCCAATGGTTCCATAGCAAGCATCATTTCCCACACACTGTCTTCCGTCTCTCATGGCTCTTATATCAAGATATCATCTTGCATTACTCTGCTTTGCAAAATGTTATGTATGCCAAGTCTTGTCTCCTGGTTCAATCTAACTGGAACTGTCCTAAACCAGTTCATCATTTGTTGATCAGCATCAGCACCTCTTGTTGGCTCAAGTACACTGGAAGCAATGAAAGATGCCAAAATCTAACAGGCAGATGGGAAGGGAAGATAATAGACACTGCTATCAGGATCAAGGGAAGTTGCTTCGAAGCAACGAGACTCGTTTGTGTTTATTTGCTTTGATGTGGTTTGGTAAACTACCACTAAGGGCAATTTCATAAGGGAGAGACAAACATATAAAGTCAATAGTGATAATCTAGTGGGTTAAATATTTACAACAGGGGCCTGAACAAAGTGCTATGGGAACAAAAAGACTAACGAGCTTTGCTGGGGAGTGTCAAAGAAATTTCATAGAGGAAGTAACAAGCAAGCTGAGTCTTGAATAATGAGTAGGAGTCGACTGGTGTAAATGGGGTGAGGCATGGCTGGCAGAGAAAAATGTTCAAAGCCAGACACATGAAAGAATATGCTTAGGAAATAGTGAGTAATCACACATGGCTGGATTGTGAGGTTAGGGCCCCGTGGCCCAGGCTACTTAAGAAGAAAAATGGTGCTTCCTCTGCGCAGATAGAGTAATAGTAGCTCCTTTAAACAGTGACACAGATTTGGTCAACAAAGGAAACTCTGGTAACTGGTATGAAATGGTTTGGATGGGAAGCATATAAACCCATAAGTCAGAATGGCAGTCTAGAGTAAGTAAAACAACGGTGTTGAGCCTTGAGAGGAAAGTATGAATTCAAGACATACATAGTAGGATAGTACCAACCAGATAGCAACTAAAGGCATTTTGCTTAGTGGTCCCTTTTACATATGTGTGCATTTTAAAGAGGATTACATAAACAAAAATGAGCTGAAGTGAGATTACAGTATTACTGCTTTCTGTTATGATGATGGTTGTGTCTTCTCATACTTCAAACCTGTACTAACTTATATGCCCAGAGATAAAGGGCATTTAAAATTCCTACAAGTAATTTTAAATTTTAATCTTTACTATTCTCATTAATTTTTAGTAGAAATACAGCATATAGAATTATAGCTGATATTTTGCATATATATGCCTCTTAATTTTCACAACATACCTACCTTGTTGGCATCATTTCTATCTTTCAAACGAGGAAAACAAGACTGCATAGAAATTCATTAACTTCTCTAAGTTCACAAAACAAAAAGCTGGGTTAACCAGTACCAGAATGCAGCTATTACTGACTCCAAAACTGCAGCTCTTGATACAGTCTCACACTGCCTCTACACTTAAAAATCAAATATCAAAAACATAGAAAGTTAAATTAAGAGGCAAATATTACTGATATAAAAATGACTACTGTAACTGGAGAGATGGCTCAGCAGTTAAGAGTAACTAGCTGCTCTTGAAGAAGACCTGGGCTCAATCACCAGCACCCATACAGCAGCTGGCGGCTAACAACGGTCTGCATCTCCAGTTCCAGAGGATCAAAGCCTTCTTCTCACCTCTGTGGGCACTGTATGACACAGGTGCATTTACATACTTGCAGGCAAACACTCATACCCAAAATAAGATATTTTTTAAAATAAAAATGATTACCATCATAATTTGCCAAGAGATCTGGAGAGAGATATGAAGGGTTTATGTGAGCCAGGTATACACGAATCTAGGAAAAGACAGATTCAGGTAGAAAAAAATGGCCTGTGCAAATCCCTGAGGAACGTTCACACTGAATATGTTCAAAGAAAAAGAAAGAAGCTAGCATGTTCTGGCCATATGAGTGAAGGGAAATATGTAGAGGTGAGCAGAAGATCAGGAGAAAGGTGGAATCAAGCAGAGCATAGAATCACTGTAGAGTATTAATTTTATTCTGACTGAAATATAAGTTTTGTAATGACATTAGCTTTTCCTCCAGGCAAAAAGTATAGACAGAGGAGACCCTCTCTCAGATAGAAGGAATGATTCCAACTGAGGAAAGGTTAGCCATGCCTCTGAGTGATTGTGGCCATATTGCTAATGGGGTTACTGCACTGTTCTAAGCAATAATAAAACCCATGAAGTAAAAGATATAGTAGCACAGAGAGGCACATGGACTTAGACAACAGATGCACACCTTAGGGTGCTGAGGAGGAACATTTCAACGCACAATAGATGAGCACTTTAAAAAATGTACTTTTGAAAGAGAAACAATTATATTTTATGTATTTTCACACCAGTGAATTTAACTTAGTCATCCTTTCCCAGTGAAATATTGAAGAGTTACAGTAGCTTAAATCAAGTATTTTCTGAGATGACTCTCACTTGTTCCTATCCACTGCTCTCTCTGCATTAGAAGTGGGAACTTGGAGAGGAGAAATAATAAACAATTTCTTCAGGTTGTTTTGATGTTAGCTTTCTAGCCAGAACTCTTCTCTTTTTTTTTTCCATATTTTCAGGCATGCTGAAGTCCAACCTGTGTTCTTAGTTCTACTCCCACTCCAAAGATTTTTTTTTCCCACAAAGCCATATTGGATCTCTGCAGAGGGCTTTTGAAAATCAATTAGTAAGTTTTAATATTTGCACTTTTTCTTAGAGTCAAAACACTTATTATTAACTCTTTATGGCATGGCTCAGTTTTGGTAATCCTAACGTAGCCTGCCTTGATAAGATGGCAGGATGCTGAAGTTTGGGTTTTGTACTGAACCTCTACATGCTCTGCCTGGGCCCCACCTTATCAACTGCCTGGGCTTGGGTCACAAGCTGTGACCATGAGCCAAACAAAGCATATTGGCCCAAATGGGACCTGAACCAATGACTTTATCAGCAGCAGAGTTCTAACCATCAGTGTACAGTTGTTCACTACTTTTCATACGCAGCCCTGCCCACTTATTTTGAAGACTTAGAATACTTCTGCAGACCCAGATAAGCAAATAAATTCCCTTTAGGTAGGGAATAACAAAATGTAATCTTAAAAGAATGGCTTAGGTTAAAAGGAAGCTTAAAGAACGTGAGAGAGATTATCTTTCTTGCCACTGCCAATAAAATGGTCACAGTGGGAACCATTTAAATTAGCTTTGTAGAACACATAAAGTAGGCCTGTGGGTAGCTGGGTACAGCAACAGGAAGTTCAGTTCTCAGCAAACCCTTTAATTAAAGCTATGTATTTACTATATGGCTTTTCCTTATGTTCTCTTCTGCCACAAGGAAAGACACAGGTAGTATCTCAATGTAGAAACTGTTTTAAAATGAGGGTTGGAAATGGGAATAATCACATGCTAATTTCATTTAAATGATGGTCCAACAGTTTGAACATATATGTTTGCAGGTTAATTTTGTAAAGTGAATTAGGGTTGTAAAATTAATGGAAATGTTTTCTGATCACAGCACCAATGATAAATTTGAAGTCTATATTTTTCACTTTAAAGATTTTAAGTATTCTACATAATCTCTCTCCATCTATGTATGTGTGTATATATGTATATAATTTACTTTGTTAACTAGAAGCAACTGAAATAGCTCTTTAGTACCTGATTTTTTATTTAATGTTTGCAATTTATTTAAAATGTGAAAAAGAATGTTAAAACATCTGGAAGTTTCTAAGAAAAATATATTTATGATGCAAAATGACAGACTAAAATGTTTAGCCTTAGAAGAACATCAAACTGTTGTCAGTAATAAAAAGAATTTTTTTTTCCAGTGACTGCTACTTTGAATACACACATACAAAACACTTTACAGTTTGGGAGAAGGGCAAGGATCACAGAGAAAGACTTTCTTTTGCCTTTTAAGGAAATCTTTTCCAAAGCATTTTCTCATGCTCACAAACCATAGATAAAAATTTAATATTAAATTGCCACACCCAAACCTCAACATTCAATTATTTTAAACTACTCAAATTGCTAGCAGCATTGTCGTCGATCCATGCCCAAATGTGGTAAAGGTGGATTGTTTGTGTGATATTCTGGAATAATCACTTTGGGTTTACATTGGTGTAACTATTCTTCTAGGACACTAAGATACAAGTCTGCTTTCTTGTTCATTCAGGCCTTAGTATTTCAAACACTGCAGATAATTATAAGTAGAACCAATATTTATCATGGAGATGTTCAGACCAAAAGAAATATATTCTTAAAGCCAATCATGGTGGCACAGGGTTGTAATCCAGATACTCCAAAGACTAAGGCAGGAGTATTATGATTCTGAGACCAGACAATAAGTCTGTGCCTCAAAAAAAAAAAAAAAAAAACCAAACCAAACCAAAATCAAACCAAACCCACAATGTATTTTTAAATGTCTACAGTATAATTCCAAGTCACACCTAATAATGTCAGACAATATTTCTGACCTACTGTGGCTTTACCATTATAATCTTTCTTTGGAAGAAATGAAGACTATCTTGGGCAATGGTTTTTAGGAATGAAGATATCTGCTTACTACCAAAACAGAATATGAATTCACATTAATATAGGTATATCAAAGAGAAATCTGTTAAATTTGTCATTGTTTGTCAAGCATCAGAGCTGTAATTCAACTTGGTTATAGGTTCTGATTGGTGTACTATGTGTGTAAAATATATATATAACACACTTTTAAGAGTCCTTTTTACAAATGACTTTTCCACAGCCAAGTTATTTTTCCCTCTTTAAAGCACATTGTTAATCTCTTGAAATACTGAACATCTATATAGGGTTATCTGGCTGAAAAAATTTAAATATATCCTTGTTAAAAAGTTGTGAACAATATTTTGATTTTACACTCAGTAAAATAAGGATAGACCAATTGAAATAACAAAAATGCTTTACATATATTTCACAAATGCAGAGTATCTATGTTCACCAAGTATTATCTCTTTTGCCTCTTTGGCAAAAATCTATTCTACCTAATATCATAAATTTTATTTATCTTCTCTATTTCGTAACTATTTTATAAGCTCCTAAGGCAAAATGCACACAGATTTCAGGATGAACTATTAAACTATTAAAAGGGAGAAGTAACAACCTTCCAGGAGCAGAGATGAAGTTCACAAACAAGATGTAAAAATACAGTAATTTTCTTTAGTTCACTCTATCCCTGTCAAACTCAAAACTCAAAAGTCTTGACATTGGAAAAGTCCATTTGCAGTTTCTCTCACAGCTTTTTATGGATGGCCTTTTCTGCCCAACGCATTATGCCTGTGGCATTTAATCAAAGCAGCAGGGGAATTCCAACTAGAAACTCTGGGATCTGGAAGATGTGATACAGAATTAGAATCTGATGCACTTACTGCATTTAATTTCTGTGGCAGGAGATGCTAGATGAATTCAGACAATTCTCTATAATTCAGGAGCCATTAACCATTCTGCTGGCCATTTTTTTTTGGTCACAACTCTGCACATTACACAGCCTTGGTATAATAATAAAAGAGTGCATTAACCCAGCAGCTAAAGTGAAGATTCCAGTTTCTACAGATAAGTATATTCATCATGCTTTCAGAAGGATAATATTAAATAAAGCATATGAGAGCGTCTAATGTCCATTTTGTACCTTAAGTTGGATGATTCATAAAATCTGAATTTTTTTCACTTGTATCCAATAATCAGAAACTACCACATTAGGTACAAGCTTTAGGACTCAGGACCTCCTCCTTTTTGTAAAAGGTTATAAAGTAAAAGTTAAAAATTAGACTAGTTAATTTTGCACTGTTTTTTTGATACCTATTTCACCCAAAAGCATACTTTAACCAGGAGACTTGCCACAGACACTACCAAAAATAATTTGTCTTTAACATCTCAGAATGAACTAGCACAACAATAATGTACAGTCAGAAGTGACTCATGTACAGCTATTATTTTCATACAAAAATTCAACCTGGGTGATGCAAACACGAGGACCAATGTTATATGAAAGGGAAAAAATTTGTTTAATTTAATTATTCACAGTGAGCCATGTGTATTACTAAAATAACTAAGAACAAGAATTAGCACATAATAGTCTATTGTAAGTAGGAAATATAATTATGCTACTTACAATGGTTGTAAACGCATACTGCTCTAGAAAAATGTGAGATTATGCCACCAAAATATAAAAACAAATTCAGTTTATAATGTATCTATTCACCCAGAAGCCCTCAATTTGGATAGGGGCTTTCAAAGTGAAAAACACAACCCAGTAAGACTGTTTGCAATTTTCAATATCTCAAATAATCTAACAGAAAGCAAACATTTGTGATGTACAATCAATCTCTCATTCACTTTTCTTGTTAACTTTATTACAGACATACAGACACATGCACACATATGGACCACTCACTGATACAGAATAAAATAAGAAAATTTTAAACCAAAACAAACACTTTGCCTTATTGTAGGTTACCCAATTTCTTAGAAAGGACTAAACTTCCATTGCTAATTTCTCAGAATTCAAGAGCACAACAAAAGTAGCATCTTTGAAACTCTAGCTCTGGGTCCTGCCAGGATATACATAATTAGTTCACTGTGGAGAGAAGACATCTATATACATAGAAGTAAATAATAAGTCAGGAAACACAGTCATCCTGTAAGTGTGGTGACAGGCCAAATCCCTGTCTTTAGTAAATAAGCACACATCTGTCCATCACGCATGTATTCTAAAACACATCTTATCGACATGAATTTACATAAAGAAATAGATGTGTGCTTTGGGGGTATAAATGCCAAACCTTCATCAGTAGAGATGACTGCATTCATATCTATTAATCCTAAAAAATAGGTTCTCTAAATTTCAAAAGAGGAAAAAGAAATCATTCTACTGTCTAACATGTAAAGGTTATAAATACAATATATTATTGTCAAGAAAAAGGAAAATACTAGAAACTATTCTTCACCGAGACAAAGGAATATTTCTACTTTGAAGTGTTAAACACTGAAAGTGACAGTAATTTGAGTACTTTGTCACATACTTGTATGTATGAATGTTTACCTGTGATTTTCAGCCCATCAGCCTACTTCTAATTTACTACCAGCTTTCTGGCTTTTCTCTACAAGAGCCTCCTAGGAGAGGGAAAAGGTTGTCTTCCTAAGAGGTCCAGGTTGTAATCATCACAATTTTTCCATGGTTTCTACATGTAAATTGTGTATTTTTACAATGCAGAGAGAGTGCTCAGCCAGTTTATAAGGTACAACAATGTTGACATCATGCACAAGACCTGTAGGAACTCAAGCAGACAAAGATCCAGAATAGAAATAGGGAAATGGGCAGCAGGCCCCAACCTTAGCCAAAGAACTATTGACAGCTGATGACTGCTGGGTAATGGAGAGTTGATTTTCTTTAAGGGAGAGATTCTATGTAAGGTGACTAGAACCCAGTGGATGAACCTCTACTGAGGGACATCTGGGTACACTAAGTTGACTCAATAGGCCTTAACATATATGACAGAATGCATGAAATCCAGTGGGGCGGGCTATGGAGGGGTGTGAATGGGGAGAGGGTATAAAGATGATTAAGGTATTTGTATGAAATGGACAAAAACTCAATAAAAATATACATAAAAATAAATCAAAATTGCAATTAAATAAATACCTTGTCTTTGGCAAAATTTCAATTTAAAGACTATGCTTATGAATCAAAACTTCATCCAGGATACCTGGGTATTTTTAAAAGAAATGTTTTAAGAGATTAATGGAACACAACAAGCTATATGATTATCATCTATTTGATGGCAAACTTGTAAAGAAAGAATTCAGATATTTGCATATCCATGCTCACTGATGGCAAACTTTTAAAGAAAGAATTCAGATATTTGCATATCCATGCTCACTGCAGCATTATTCACAGCATCCATAGATGGATGCATGGATACACAAAACATCATATATATGGTCATACAGACAGTAATACTATTCAGCATTAAAAAAGGAATGAAACTGGCATAAACTACCGTATAAATAATCCTGGAAGGCATTATGCTAAGTGAATGAAATAAGCAAGTCATATGATGACATGTGGTGACATAGAGTAATCAATACACAGAGAAAGAAAATAGAATAGTGATTGCCAATGGTTAGGAGAGGTGAATGGAATGAATATTTAATGGGTAAGAGTTCCAGTTGTAAGTTCAGAAGTTCTGGAGATGGATGGTGTTAATGCTTATAAGACAATGTGAATGGATTTAAGGTCACAGAATTAAACATTTAAGAAAGATGAAAACAGTTAAATATTATTTTATGTATATTTTACCAAAAGAAGAAAGGGCATAGCTGAATAACATTTTGTCTACCTAATTACAGAGTAAGACAATGAATAACCAGATAGTCTAATATTTCATGACACCTATAATTGAAATCGCCTATTCCATTGTATTTTGGCTCTGCTTGCTCCCTCATTTAGCACCTCTCCAAGGCCCTAAATTTATCTGACCCTGTTTATTCACTTTATGGATTTTATGAAGGGAAGGAAGATTAGACTTCAAGAATCACCAATTGTTATGTTTAGAAAAATTGTATTCTTGTAATTGAGGATATAAACAAAAAAATTACAATTTCATATCCCAAAGTAGTATGTGTTTCACAAAAAGCATCTTTATTTTATACACTAGCAATACAGGTAAATTATATTCTGATAAGTCTATATGACTTTCAGTTATATACATCCTATAATCCTATTTATGGATTACATGGAATTTAACATAACAATTCAAAATTTCCATCATAACTTTTAACTAGAATTTTTAAAGAAATATTGATCAATGATTTACTAAATTCATAGTAATCTTTCAAGTTCATTCTTTTCATGATGAAACTACAAATAAAATCAGAAGAATAAATTTTGTATATATAAAACTGCATTTTAATCTAAATTAATCAAAATCTCCAATAGGAGAACATATGCCTATAAAAGTTGTGTGTACATGCTACAGTTGAGAGCATGGACTTTGCAGTCACATGGCCTAGTTGTATCACTTACTAGATATGGGTGTGGGTAAATTATTTAAATTCTTAAATCTCATTATACTCATTGTAAAAATGGAGATATTAATACCTAGAGTTGTTATGAGCACCATGCACACAAAGCTCCTCACTAATGTCTAACATAGTAACAGTCTGAATAACAGCATTACATACAGAAATAAATGCACTGCTGGAGTCAGACATGGCTGGGGGAGGAGCTCATTCGACCCAGCCCCTGCCTTCTGATCTACTGGCTGAAGATGGATGCTGGAATAGGGGAGTCATTGTCTTCAGCTGTGTACCCACTATAAGCCCACCAGGCTTCAAATAATAGTTTCAAACCCATGATCACACAGACAACCCTTGTTAAACTCAGAGGGTCATAACACAAAACAAAAAGACATGAATGTGGGGAAGGGACTTGGAATGAGGAGAGGGGGAAAGACAGGGATGGGACAGAAATAAAAGTTAGAGGTGAGGGCTGTCAGAATGCATTATACACATATAAAAAATTGTTAAAGACCAAATTTAATGAATTAAAAATTGCTTAAAATTCTAATTCAAAATACATTTCTCTACACACACATGCAGAGAGAGAGAGAGAGACAGAATAAGTATTTCATTGGAACTGAAAAGCATTATATTGAATCCAAGAACAAAAGACTAATTACATTTTATAAGATTTCTTTTTTTTTCTCTTCAAGCAACAAGATACTTAATATGTTAATTAAACTAGATTACAAAAAGTGGGATATGTGTACATACAAAATATAAAATTAGGTGTATGTGTGTATATATACAAAATATAAATATGCATGCACATATCCCTCTTTAATGTGCTATACAATTTGAGGAAGTTGTATGGAAACACAAGAAATATAGTTGAAAAGTAAACAGGAAGAGCCACAGACTACAATGTAATGAGAGTAAAAAAGTACACAAATGTAGGCGATTTCCCAAGTTTAACTGTGTGAAAAGTTTACTCAGTTGCATTATTTTCAGAAAACTAAATCCACAAGCTCAGAAAAGTTTGTATTTTCATCATTTCTCATTTTCTTTAAACAAAATCAAATTGTTACAAGTTATTACTGCCTCCAAAAATTTCTGAAGTATATAATGTTTGATAATAGTATTTATTCCATAATTTCATTAAGGAAGCACAGAGAACCTCTATACTATTAGCTGTGTGTGTATGTGTATGTGGGTGTGTGTGTAAAACCTAAATATAAAGTAAAATTTATAATACTCATAAAATTTCAGAACAAACTTTGTTTACAAAATTGTATTCCTTGAAATCCTAACCGCACTAGACACTGGGGTAGAAGGATAAAGGATAAAGTGTAGTCAAATAAATTGAAGTTTAGAAAATGCTAAATTCTGTATTTTTCTAGATTCATAATGCTATCTATATAACAGGGTCTCAAAATTCCTGCAATGAGCAGAGTTAGACAAATTTGTCTACAGTATTAGTATTTTACTCTTTTAGTGTTTCCCAAGCTTACTGGCCACAGATTCTTTTTGTCTAAAAATGTCAAGGAGCCAGTATGCTCATGAGCTACTTTGAGAAATATATAATAAACTGTACATTAGTATTTATGAGACATGAAATTTCCTTTGTATCTGTCCTCCACACATACCAAAAGTAGTCACACAGAATTTGCTAAAAGTTCCAGAGGCATCTATTTTATTTCACACTGAAAAAATTCAAACATTCCTAAACTAGCATTTATATTCTTCAGTAAGTTGTATTTTCTTCCAGAACATTTCCAGAGGTCTATTTTGACCATTTACAAGCTGTATGCTATTTAATCAAGTCCAAACACTCTGTTCCTAATACTTGTGAAAAGCTAAACATGAATGTGTCCCTCCAAACTATTACTTTTCCTTCATAGGACTCACTGTAAGCCAAGAAAACCTTACAGCTCTGAACTACTGAATACCCTTAAACACGAGAATACTAAACTTAGTCACAGTGTTTTATTAACTGGTGTAATAAGTCTGCATTTACACAATTCTACAGGAAAATAACGGTTGTTTCATAGTAAAAAATCCTGTAGCAAAATAGCAATTGATTATTTTATTTCCCTAACATTCCCTAAACACCTATACAAAATATAGAGAGCAAAATACCATAATTGTTATTTCACCTGTGGAGATTAAGGGACTTACCCAAAATATCAATAGTTAGCAAGAACCAATTTCTTTTTTGTACCAAAACAGTGTGTATTATAACTATAGCAACTGTGTCAAATATCTACCTGAAAATATGAACAAAACCTGGAAATTCCTTTACCAATAGCCAATTATTTAGGAATTTTCTTCTTTTGATATAACTTTAGAACACAACTTGTTAGAAGTCTTATGTGAGGAAAAAAAAATCAGATGGAATGTTCGACAGCTTTCTGTGCACTGAAAACTTAAGAACAAAGTCTCAATGAACAAAGTAATGAGGTACTTGCTACTTTATCATGTGTTAGAGGAAACAAAATAAGCAAGCTACAATTAATTGGGGGTAAAGTGCGAATCTGAATGATTACACTTGCCAGGCTGTAACATCACTTTCTTCCCATGATTTCTTTTGAATTTTGAAAGCACTTCAACGTGTAACAAAATGTGTTAAATGAAAGGCACATCAACTACTTTTGAAATGTCTAATATGCAACAAATAATTGCTGGCAATACAGAAATGATGTTTGATAATTTTTGGACATTTAGTCACCTATTTTCAACTTATACAAAATAAGCTGTCCACTTGAAGAGAAAAATCACTTTAAAACATCTATGGCAGGATAATATGTCACCACAACATTTACATAATAAAAAATATCAATATGCTTTATGAGAGAGGTTAACTGGACACTGAGAAGGAAAAACCTGACATGAAAGGACTAAAGAATGTTAGTAATTCAGTAAAAGAAAATGACTTAAGAGTATTAAATTCAAGGATCATAAGCCTTTTTGAATGGAAAAGCAGAGGTAGAAAAATTGGTCTTCACCTGGTAAGTGTGTACTCCCTGAGTCCTGAATGCAAATTCATGGCAGAAAAAGTACCTATGCATCCACGCAATCTTTTGTCTCGACCAATCTTCCATGTTACGAAGAGTGGGCTGTAATAGAACATAAAAATAAGGTAAATCAATCAATTCAAGTCAGTGTTTATTGAATATTTACCATATGTTAGGTTACGTGCCTGAGATATAAATACCAAAAGACAAGCTCTCAAGGGGGTTCAGGGTCTAGCTCATTCAGATAGTATTTCACACACTGTACGGAGTATCTCCTGTATGTTAAACACTAAAATTAATGCTTTTAAATGTATTTATGTAAATATTCATCAATAATACTTAGAAACTGATGTTGGCTTTCTTGTTTAAAATGGCACATTGTAAAATAGCCACTGAAACCTAGGCAATGCTGAACATATAGCCTCAACCACAACACATGGCTGAAGGATTCCTCATTTAAAACTAGGATTACCAACTGATTTGTAAGTCTAATTTATAAAATTGGGAGGGGGAAGTCAGCAACTTTAATAAACACTTTT
Organism: Eospalax fontanierii; assembly: GCA_035773235.1. Lineage (NCBI taxonomy): Eukaryota > Metazoa > Chordata > Mammalia > Rodentia > Spalacidae > Eospalax > Eospalax fontanierii. Next base: position 97,174,994 of record CM069525.1, read on the forward strand.
TTAAAAAAATACAGTGCTATATATGCACTCTGAAAGGTGCCATGAAAAATGAAAGGCAGTGATAACTCTATAGGAGCCAGTGCACAGAGGGCGTGCTCCATACCTAACTAACACAAGGCAGAAGGAAACAAACATTATAAACCACACCAAAATTCTACAAATTAAACTACTGGGATAGAAAAAAATATCATCAGCCTTGAAAATTTCCAGTTTGTCCTAGAAAATCAGAATGGTTCAGATAGCTGAAAAGCAACTGCAAACATTAACCAACTATCCTCTTAAACCAGACCTTTTCATTTTCTAAATAGACTTTTATTGAATTTCTGTGGATTTCATACAGTACATCTCATATTTACTGTCTCTTACATATCTGCGCCCCCCCCCATATTTCACCCATAGGACTTCATGCATTTTGTCACATATTAATTTAAGGCCTATCGAGTCAAGTTTGTGTATCCAGATGTCCCTCGGTGTGAGTCCATCCACTGCAGCCTGTTCAGCCTGTCTAGTGTCACTCACTTAAAGATCAATTCTCCCTCACCTAGCAGTGATCAGCTACCAATAGTTCCTCACAAAAGTTCACCTGCCCATCTCTCCAATTCTATGCTGGGTTTTGTCTGATTGAATTTGCATGACCTTTGTACATGCTGACACTATTGCTATAGGTTCATATGAGCAAAGTCCGAGAAGCCTGTAAGACTCTGTTTCATTATGGTCATCCACTTCCTCTCCTGGCTTTTACACTCTTTCCATGGCCTCTTCTGCAATGGTCCCTGAGCCCTGGGTGTTTGAGGTTTAATGTAGGAGTCCTGTCCAGAAACCCATATTCTACATTTTCTTATTCTCTACAATTTAGCCAGTTGAGTCTTTCTGAGTTCATAGCCTTCTGTTGCAGGAGGAAGCTTCACTGATAAGAGACTTGAGAGATGCATTAGCATCTTCTTTACCCCTTGTTCCACTATGTTCCATGAGCCTCAGTTGTAGAGGTTCCATTGTACATGTATCACTTAGGTTTGGGCATCTCATAGACAATTTTTATACTGAGATTTATATAATCTCTCAAGTGTCAAAGAACAAAGTTTCTATTATTAAAAATGGCATCAAGAATAAATGATTGAATATAGAAGACAGAATGAAGTTGAATATGGTAGGCATTTGGATTCTGCAGCAAACCAATAACAGCTTCAATTAATGATTAATTCTGAAAACAATTATGTTCTAATTAGAAGCAACTTTATTTATTTATTCATTCATTCATTTGTCTTTTGGAGACGGGGTCTTCCTGTAGGCCCAGCTGGCCTGGAACTCACTATGTAGACCAGGCTAGCCTTGAATTCAACAGAGATCTGCCTGTGTCTACCTCTGTACTGCTGGGATTAAAGGTATGGGCTACCACACCTGGCCCACAAGCAACTTTATACAATCTATATATTTTAGGGCATTTTATCAAAAGATAAATACCCCACAGTTGAGGTGGGTATTCACAGTAACAGTGATATAAATTGAGGAAAGGCATACTGTATATTATATATTTCTCATAATCCATTGGTGACTTAGAGAACATTCTTTCTTTAAAATGTTCTTGGAAGAAAAGATATCCCATCAAAGCACTTTGATTATCCACTTCAAACATTTAAATTATATCAAGTTCTGTCAGATTGCCCCAATGGCAGGCCAGATCCTACAGGAACAATGTATAAACCAGGGAGCACTAGTTAAATTTACCTTCTTCCATGGACCAAATGTCCACTAGTAGTATTGAAAAGTATGACTGAAGTACGGGGTCAAAGGTAGCATTCAGTACTGGATAATCTATACTTAAGGTACTACACACAACCATAGCATTATACTAAACCACATGTAATTTCCCCTACAATGTGGTTAGATGCCTTGCAATGTATATCATAGTTCAGTATAGTGTTTAGCTTGTATAATTCTATCTATCTCGTATATTCTGGGTGTTTACTTGAGAAGATGTGGTCATATTACTGCAAACAATTCTAAAGCAAAATCCAAAAGTAGACTCCAACTTTTCTGCTTTCTAGCTCCTATCTCGTAAATATAAATAATCTGAGATTCTAAATGTCTATTCAGAAATTTTTCTCTAAATGCTCTTGATTTGCAGTTTATCAGAAGACAAGAATTAGAAGGGATTACACTATCAGTAATTCTTTCATGACTCAGGGAAATACTAGAATAAAATATATGCATTATATATGAAGACTAATTTCACCTCTTCATTTTTACTTTCAAATTTGGATAGTCAACATCATATACCATTGCTATGAGGAGTAAGATCATCAATCCTCTCCTAGCACAGTGACGAGACAATATCTCTGTGTTGGCAGTTTCAGGATGAAGTGATATATAGTGATATATATAAATATATATATATATATCTTGATGGCTTTTCAATAACACAAACATGCATGTTATATTCTCATCCTTAATGACTTGAGTAAGAAACCTAAAAGTAGGAGTGAATTTGTTTCCTACCAAAACACTCAAAATCATAGTCATTTATAAGTACCTTAACTTTAATTCTTCTACCTCACTAAACTACATATGTACAATAGTATTACCACATCTTCTCAAGTAAATACCCAAAATATATGAGATAAATAGAATTATACAAGCTAAACACTATATTGAACTATGAAATACATTGGAAGGCATCTAACCACATTGTTGGGGAAAATTACATGTGGTTTATTATAATGCTATGCTCACTCTTCAGGGAACTTTTAATTTATGGCTGGGGATGGTACAGAATTGTATTTTTACAAAGCAGCCCAGGAAGCCAAGGCACTTCATAATAACCAAGGGCATAGGGATAAAAAAAGAACACAGTATATCCAGGAATCAGGTATCCGACAGACTTCATAACTTGCTGTGGTCTCTTCCAGATTTAACATTCTTTGAATTTTTGGCACTGTTGAGTATGGGTTGTCAAGAAGACTCCTAACAGGTAAAACAGATGCAAAATTATCTACATTCTTCCTAAAACTTACACACCCTGAGCAACATCCACTTTAGGAGTTAAGATTCCAGGGAAGCATCTTTCAAGAAAGGAAGGGAGTGCTACTGGACAACCCTACTAGGTTTATGAGATGTCTGAAGATGCGAGATATCAGACTTTCAGTAGACAAAATAACATTCTTTCTTAAAAGTCTGGGACTCTGATTTGCAATTTACAAATGCACATTCAATCATCCTGTTTTTTTCTTTTGTAAGGTGTCCACAGACTTCAAAATAACTCAAATGTCTAAAGGCATCACTTAATGGGAAAATAATTCAGGAGGTTGAGTGCTTCAACATAGATTGATGGAGAGAAAAAAATAAAAACACTGTGCGTGACAATGACTTTGTACAGAGCAAGGGCTACAGGAACATTCAATATGTATTATCTAAAAATAGGAACAACATTTTTTCACCCAACACACAGAGGGAAGGAAGAGGCAAGTTCATTCTTACATATGCTATTAAAATATGTATGAATTCCCCAAAGTACATAAGCCATCAAAATAATCAGAATTATACCAAAGGAGAAAAAAATGTTTTGAGCCCGTAGAATATGACAAAGACATAAGAAGAAATAGTTTATAGTAAGATAAAGATCGAATGTTTTTGGAAAATGCTTTTGCCATATGGTATAAGGCCACCTACATACATTGAAAAAATACTGCAAGCTACAAAAAGGCTCAAAATGAGATGAACTAATCATGGAAATATTTATCTGAGGGCAACCAGATGTATTTTTAAAGTAGTTACGCTACTTCTGACATTTTCTACCAGAATGTTCTGAGAAACCTTTGGCGTAAATCCCATTTTTCCAAGTCTCTACTCAGGTACAGGAAGTAATCGCTTAATCTAGGTGTGTCCACTCTTCCAACTGGCAGTCAATACTGCCAGATCAACAGTGAGTCTTAGACAAATGTATCTGCATGGAAGTAGCAAAAGTTAAAAAGCAATGTAAAACTGTACAGGAGAATTCCCAGTCCAAATTTCATGCCATTTCCAATGCCCCTTTTCTAAGAATGGTCTACTGGTTTAAGCCAGAACAGAATAGAAATATATTTGTTGGAGTGGAGTACAATTAGATGAGCCAATAAAATAACATGCATTTACTTAAGAATATTGTGCCTCCAGGCCTATCTCTCTTTCCATACCAACATAAAATCATTAGTTACAAAAGCAGACCATGGTGAGCTCTCACTCTGGCAATTTTCTCTTGTTTAGAATGGAATTTATAGCTAGCAATATTAATGAAATAATATCAACCCTACTAATATAATAACTGACTACAACATGAGTATTCAAGAAGATGACTTATTTTAAAAATAGATAAAAAGAAAAAGAGAGAAGCCTCATAGTTTTGTTTCTTCTGTCATCAAATAATGATTACCTGTCAATTGTACTTGAGCCAATCAACAACTTAGCTCAAATCCAACTATGTTCTCCATGCCATCCAGCTAAATTCAATGACATAATTCTCTGGAATCCAGGATGCTCAAGGAAAAACAGAATTGATGTTGTCTTCTTTCTATCACTAAGATAAAACCTTTCTCTTCCTATTTCAAGGAAAGGAACTTATGTATTTCCTTTCTATGCCATATAAATTATAGGGTCAAGACATATAAAATATATCTAATATGATTTAATCTTCAATTAGTCAGCACAAGTTGGCTATAATAAATGTCATTGACTGGATGGCTTTAAGAAATTTTTTATAGCTCTCAGGGCTACAAAGCCCATGAGGGTCATTGGCAGTGTGCAGCTCTTCTTGGTAGCCCTCTTCAACGCTTAAGAAGCTATTTTCTCCTTGCATCCCACTTCCTATGAGCATGGTGGGGCGACATCTCCAGAATAGTAAGCACAGCTGTCTTGTAAGTTATCAGAGAATACGAAAATTCATTGAGTACTATAGTTAACCATATAGGTAAACTGAAGCCCCAGTTTCCTGTTCCTCCTCTTCTTGGAATTGGAGTGATTAGTTGAGTCGATGCCAGGATGAACTATAAATGCCAGATGATCTAGGAAGATTAGAACCAGTTTACAAGTTCTTAAGCTATTTTCATTAGAAGCCCACAGCAAAGCCCACCATTTCAACCTTGAATGGCTTACCTACACCCTTTCTAATAACCCTTCTCAGTTTTCCAATTTCAGGTTTTCTTGTTATCTAGCCAGCCTTCCTGAAATCCAAATCTTCTGTCCATTATCTACAAATTCCATTAATCATTATGCAGCTAGGCATAGGATCTGATTCTTGAACTAATTCATGGTATTGGAATGAATAATGTTTATGTTCCAGATTATCTGAATTTCAAATTGGTCATAAATGAGAAATGTACCCTAAACTTGAGTTAGGGGAGAGACAGTTCAGATACATTTGACACTTTCTCATCCACAGTAATCTTTCATTATAAATGAAGGAAATACCCTAGACAACTACTATAGCCATATACCACCATCCTCCCACCAACCTTTGTATGCAGCCTGCATTTCATGGTGCCCAGAAAACTAATGCGACAGGGATAAAATGGATAGCACAGAAGATTAGAAATATCAAAATTTGGAAATCAAGAACTACCTACCGTCTTCTAATACTTTTCTTTATCTATTGTTCCCAGAAGTAAAATAATAGCATTTTATGTTGTTTTTAAAAATTCCGATTTAGCTGGTAATGCCAAGAGGAAGCGAGGTAGACTAAAGTCTAACAGAAAGAAGGCTGATTTTTTTTTTTACAAATCAAGGCTAATCATCACTGACATAAAACCACCCAAATCAAAAGCATACTTCAGGAGATTACAATGATTCTGTCAATTTTTGAGCTGAAGAAACCATTTCTTTCTCAGAGCAAGACTAAATCAACAGTTTTCAGCAAACTTCTTTAAAAATTAGGTCCAGGCTGGTAGTCTAATTTTTACTGCAGTCCAATTTAGATGAGAATAATTAACTGGACCAGAAAAAATAGCATAACATCTACACATTTTTCCCCTAATTTACACTGAAGTGGGCACTGAATACATGGCAATATTTTGATGATGAACAAGTTGTGGTTTCCTTCCTGATAACAGGAACATACCACAAAATTTTATTGCTTGAGTGCATCTAATTTATAAATTTTAAGTGACAATTTGATACAGCTTTCAAAAATGAAATAATTCCTATTTGGATTTCCTATTTTGAGCCACTTTTTTTCAAAGAGCTTTAAAGCTTACAACTCAGCTTTTGCTCTGAAAAGAATTAATTATTTTAATATAAAATAGATTGAGCAAAAAGGAACTTTATTATTGCAATCTGAAGATTCCTAAACTTAGTATAAACAAAACTAAGAAAAACACAATTAGGTCCAGAAGTTTCAAAATGAATATTAGTGGATACAATTAATGGGTGCAGTCTTCTTTTATGTTTCTATGCCATTAAAGACTTTTACAGGATTTTGTTTTGGTACTTTTGATTGAGTATGCAGCATAATCAGGAAACCCATAATGCTTTAAACAAAACAATGGAACCAACTAAGAGATTGTATTTTGTACCTATGTTTTATCTTCTCAGTTAATGATCTATCTTCTACCATCTTATTATTGCTACTGAACCCACTTAGGAGAAATGGAAAACAAATATGCTCAATAATTTAAACAAAAATGTAAAAAGAACTGAAAATTTAAGTTCTCCATTCAAGGTTTTTAATCTTCTTTCCCATTCCATGGGGATGTGATGAAATGTGTCAGTCTACTAAGTCAGGCCTTCGATAAATCTGTTGCATCTATTTTTCACCTGCTTTCTGGATTTTGTAAGGTTAACTCTTGATTTTAAGGTTCTTCTACTGGATCACATGCTCTGATGGAAGAAAGGAACTGGAATGTCACAGCTTTATAGCAGTAAAGCAGCAAGGCCTTTTGATATTAGGAGAAGAATAAAAGTAGGTTCTAGGGACAAAGTAGACAAGTCAGACTATATTTGACCTCTCCTTCATCCCTTCTTTTACCTTTCAGAAACGCTTAACTTCTCAAGAACATTTTTCAAGAAATATATGAGGTTAAATACTTCTGTGTGCGCACATGTGCGTGTGTGTATGAGATTGAATCCAGGGTCTCAAACTTTAGGTGAGCTATGTTATCCCAGCCTGCAGGACATTTGTTTTCGTTTTTGTTTTGCAAATAAAATTGACCATCTTCCCTCCAAAATGCTTCTTAAACATAAATTTTACTAAAATATACATTTTATGTAATAAAGGTAGCACAATGGAGTGCACATTCAATAAATGTTGACAAGTACACACTTACATGTAAGCTAAACCACAATCAAGGTATAGAACACATTATTACCCCCAAAGTTCCTGCATACCCTTTTGCAATTACTTCTTTTCTTACAATCCTGGACCTTGGCCGTCACTAATCTACTATCCCTGTAGTTCTGCCTTTCTTAGAATTTCATATAAATGCAAACATTCAATCTGTATTTCATTGTGTCAATCTTCTTTCACCTAGAATAATGTTTCTGATATGTAAGCATGCTGTGTGGTCATTATTATTGCTTAGAATTCCACTAAAATGCATTTTTTTTTCTTTTGAAAGGCGTCTTTTAGCACTAATGCTGCCTAGGTTAGGCTCAAATTTGAGATCCTTCAGTCTCAGACTCCCAATTAGCTGGGATTATTGGGCACATAACTCTGGATCCATCAAAACTGAACATATTTAATATATAGAATTTGATGAAATATGTGTTCACAGTTTGTAAACAACTGTGATATTTTTAGCACAATAAAGGCAACAGATATAGCCAACGTCTCCCCAAAGCTGCATCACTTTGTTTCTGTTTAGTGGTAAGGACACTTAACCTCATCTTTAACCTCATAAATTTTGATGTGTACAATACTGTATTGACTACAGGTATAACAATGTATAGCAAACTTTTACAGCTAATACCTAGCATAACTAAAAGCTAATACACATTGAACAATCCCTGACTCCCGCCCCAAATCCCCAGTAACCACTACTGTATTATCTGCTTCTACTAGCTGAACTATAATATATACCTCCCATCATTGAAATCACTCAGCACTGGTCCTTCTGTGACTGGTTTATTTCACTTAGCTTATTAGTCTCCCGATTATTCCATATTGTTATAAATTTCAAGATTTGTTCCATTCTAAAGGCCATAAAATATTTCGTTTACTCATATGATGATGGTTATGAAATATATTCATAAACTGACTACTACAAATATTACTGCAATGAACAATGGCCTGCAGATAAGATCTAAGATCCTGATTTCAATTCTTCTGGATACATACTCAAAAGTAGGACTACTGGAGTATGTGGCTGTTTTGTTTTAAATTTTTTGAAGCATTCCTACATTGTTTTCCATGGCTGCTGTATCACTTCACAGTCTTGACAGCAAGTTCCAATTTTGCTTTTCTCATGAAAGAAGTTGGGAAAAATTCTATCTTCCTCTATTTTCTGAGTTTATTTGTTCCTTAAACATTTGATAGGATTCACCATCCAATGCATTAGAGGCTAGAGTTTTATTTATGAGATGATTGCTAATTACAAATGTAATCTCTTTAATAGATAGCATTCAGATTTTTTTAGTTTTTCTTGAAACCATCTTGATCAATTGTGCCTTTCAAGGAATTTTTTTCTCCAAGTTGTAGAATTCATTGGTACAATATCCATAATATACTCTTATTTTTTTAATGCCTTTAAGAAGGATCTTTATGTTGTTTCCGACAAGGAAAATTTGTGTTAGCATATCTTTTCTCTTTTCTAATCTTTATAGGTCTAGCTACTTGCTTGGCAATTTTACTCACCTTTTCTAAGAGTTAATGTATGTTTCTTCTCTAAATTTTTCTGTACTGTTTATATTTAATTTTTGCTGATTTCTACTTTTATCATTTCTTTTATTTAGCTGGAGGCATTTGCCCTTCTTTTATAGTTTCTTCAAGTGGAAGCTTACTGATTTTAGGCCTGCCTTTTAAGCCTCTAAATTTCCCCTTAAGCATTGTGGTAGCTATATCTCATAAATCTGAATATTATGTATTTATTATTATTCACATTAACATTTTGTGGTTTCTCCTACGATTTGTGCTTTGGTTTGTGATATTTTTAGATGCACAGCAGAAGCTAGGCATGGTAGCTCATGGCTATAACCTCAGCACTTGAGAAGCTAAGGTAGGTGGATCATCATGAGTTTGAGCTCAACCGGGGCTACATTGTAAATTCTAGGCTGGTCTGGATTACACTGTGAGACTCCGTCCAAAACAATGATAACAACAATAAAAAAGAAGCATACTGTATAATATCCTGATATTTGGGAAGTTTCAGATATATTTTTATTATTTACAATTAAATTTCTTTTTTGTTAAAGAACATACATTAAATTACTTCCTTCTTATATACACTGACAGTTTGATTTGTGGATCAGTGAATGGACTATCAGAGTAAATGTGACATTTCAATTTGAGAAGAAACTATATTCTGGTGGTGTTAGGCCAATGTTTTATAAATATCAATTTGATCCAGTTGGTTAGCAGTATTCATCAAGTTTTTCCTTTACTCATTGCAGTTTTATCCACTAGTTCTATCAAGTCCTAACTTAAGAGTGCTGAAATATCCAACTCTGATGGTGTTTTTTTTTTTCAATTCATCCTATAAGATTTATGCTTGTTTTCTGTGTATTTGGGGTTCTGCATATTTAGGATCATTACCTTCTTGATGCATTTGATCCTTTTATCATTGAGAAATGGTCAGCCTTATTCCTGGTAAAACCACCTGTCATAAAGTCTACTTCATCTTCAGTAAACATAGTCACTCTGGCTTCCTCTTGATTACAGTTCATATATCATTTTCCATATTGTTGCTTTTAATCTGGGCTTAGTCATAAAGTCAGCTTCTTATCTACAGTATATTGTCTTGCATTTTTATACATCACTTTAAATTTGAGTGGGTCACATCACTCATATTTAACTATTGATATAATTATGTTTAAGTCTACCATGTCCATACTTCAGAGTGAATGTGTATGTGTGTGTGCAAGGTTGTGTATGTGTAATATGCATTTGCACATGTATGTGAAGGTGTGGCTACCCCTGTGTGCATGTGTGTGTAGAGGCCAGAGGTTGATATTAGGAGTCACAAAATCTGGAGCTCGCCATTTGGCCTAGCCATACAGTCTCTAGGGTCTGCCTGTATCTGTTCCCTAGCTGAGGGTTACGAATGTGTACTGCATTACCAGGATTTTGAGTAGCTGTTGGGGATGCAAACTGAGGTCTCCATGTTTACACAACAAGCACTTTACCCACTGAGCTAGCTTTCCAGCCCCTGGATATTTAATTTTCATAGTGCTCATTTGTTCTCCAGTTCTAATTTTCTATTTTCTTCTACGTTAAGCAAGCATATTTCTATGTTCTACTTGATCACCGCTATTAGTTTATCCTACTTATTAGTGGTTACTGTAGATTGTATAAGATGCACCTTTAACTTAATGCAATATAATATCAATTCTATACAGTGTAAGGACCTTAATACTATCCTTCCATTTCACACCTCCAATCTCTTACATCATGCTTCTCACTTCTTCATAAATCTTAAATATCACATGATCATTAATTTTGCTTTAGATAGTAGTGACTCAAAATTTAAAGACATTTTAAAACGAGTAAAGGTATTTTATATTTGCCCTATATATGCCATGTCCAGAGTTCCAAGGTTCCATCTAGTCTAAGAGTCGTACTGCTTGATGAACGATTATTAATATTTCTTACACTTAAGGCGTACTAGTGCCAATTCTTTGCATTTGCATTTCCATCTGAAAACATATTTTACCCATGTATCTTTCTGGTTTTATTTTTGAGGTGCTGTCATTAGCTATGAATTTACAGTCAGAAGCGCTGTTTTTCTTATGTTAAGCACTTAACAGATGTCACTCCACTGTCCTCTGAGTGTCAGTGTTTCTGATGAGTAGTGAATGATCATCTTTACCTAATGTGTTTTTTCCCTTCCAGAAGCATTTAAGATGCCCTGTCACTAATTTCAACAAATTGATTTTAACTGTCATAGTTTGATTTTCTTTGCAGTTTTCCTGTTTGAAGTTACTGAATTTCTTAGATCTACTGTGGGGGGGTAGTCATAGTTTTCATCATATTTGTAAGTTTTATAGACATAATTTCTTCAACAAGTTTTCTGCCTACTTCTGTGCTTGACTCCATATATATATATATATGTTTGCTTGACATTGTCCTACCATTCACTGAGGTTTCCTCCTCTCTATTGTTTGAGAAAAGATAATTTCCATTCTTCCATATTCAAATTCAGCAATCATTTTTGCTGTAGTGTTTAATTTTCTATTTATCCCATACGATAAACTTTTCAGTTCCAGAACTTCCTTTTGGTTCTGCACAGTCTTCCATTTCTTTATTCATATTTCTGCTTTTCTTTTAATCCTTCAACATATTTTCAGCATTTTCTTAAAGTCCTTTTCTGCTAATTCTCTGGTTCTGCTCCTATTGTCTAACTTCCTCCTAGCTGCAGGGCACATTTTAGTGCTTCTTAGCCTATCTACTCTGGGTGGGTACTAGATCTTTTAATAATTTAATTCTTGAGTGTCTAGATTTTGATGTGCTCCTTCAGGAAGTATTCAAATTTACATGCAGTGAAATTATTGTTGGATAATTAATTTTCCAAGTATAGTTTTGTGATTTGTTCAGACAGGATTTGGATAGCCTTTACTCTAAAGCTACCTAACCCTGCTACTAGGGAAAGAGCATTTTAGGGTCTCCACTATATGCACAGGCCATTAAAGAAGTTCTCATAACTCTTCCTGTCAGAAGTTAAATGTCTCTTAGCCTTTTGTGAGGCCATGACTTGAGAAATACAGAGATTAATATTCAGGCAACAGTAAGGGAAACATTGATAGAGATTTTTGGAACTATTTTCCTGAGTCGTTTCCCATGTCTAAATAATCTGTTCCACCAATTCCTTTTAGTCCTCCCTATCTCATCTGTTCAGCAACAATGTACAGGCTCTCAGGTATTAAAAAAGCCTGCAGACAAAAATCCGGATGACTATAAAGCTCATTTCATTCAATGGTTCCCTTGCTTTCTGAAATTGCAGGCCTGTGTGCCTGTTGCCCAATGTCTGAATACATGTTTTTCGTGTATTTTGTCTGGTTTCCAGTTGGTTGTAAGAAATATGACTTGGAAAGCAACCAGTTCTCTTTCATGAAGAGAAGTGGAAGTCTTAAAAGTCTTTTAACCCCAAGTCACTTCAAGGGTCAAACTATGGTAGGTTTCACATCTGAAATGTGGAGAAATTTGCCACAAATAATAGAAGATTACTGCCAGCAGGAAAATGGCTCAGGAAGCAGAAGGCAAAGGGACAGATCTCTTCAGCTTTGACAGGTTGTGAAGAATACGAAATGACTCAACCAATTTCAGGTGCAACACACTGCTCAAAGCCAAAGGTTGGAGATGTCATTGTTAAAAAGTTTCACATCAAAAACTCTAATGTCCAAAGTAATGAAATAAAAAAAAATCAAAGCACTCAGGTAGAAATTGAACTTGACAAAAATGTCAGTTAACAGCCACACTGATATTTCCTTCTTTAAGCCTCCTCCAAAAATAGATCACTCTTTTTATTCAACTTCCATGAGTCAAAAAACAAATAAAATCTGAACAATCTCATTCACAATGCCCTAAATCCTTTAAGTTCTTGGTAATCAAAAAAGTATATCTGATGCATATATCTTTTGTTATTCCTGTTTTTAAAGGATTATTTTTTAGCTATGATGATTTAAACAAACTTACATCACAGTTATTTACCTCACTATGACCAGAGAGAACACTAAATTTACCATTCTTAATAGTAAAAATCTCACAATAACAATGTCCTATCTATAGAGGAGTAGTCACCCAAGGAGAAGAATGCCATGTGAAAGAAATACAAAGATATACAAAGTTATGTATACACCAGATATACAAATTTCTTTTATTATAAAATAGAAAAAAGAATGTGATAATACCATTGAATTATCATATCCCCAAATCTATTATAAAAACTCACCACTTACACATCCGGAAACATAATGATAGTTCAATACCCATTGACTAAGCTGAGCTACCTTCTAATCTGAGAGACAAAGAACAAAGTAAATTTCTACAGAACATTAGGATAGAGACTGCAGAGATGGCTCCATGGTTAAGAGCACTGGTTGCTCTTGTAGAAGACCCAGGTTCGATTCCCAGAACCCACATGGTGGCTAACAATGTCTGTAATTCCAGTTCCAGGGGAATTCAAGTACCCTCTTCTGACCTACACAGGCATTGCACAATGCGGGTGCACTTACATACATGCAGGCAATACACTCATACACATTACGTGTGTATAAATATATATGTATATATAAACATTAGTTTAGCAATAAGAAGGACAATGCAGACATATGACAGAAAAGCAAAATTCATGAACAACAATGGCTGAGAAGTCAAGGTAGAAAGACAGTAAAGGGCAGATACTTGCTTACCTAGAAACCAAGCCTTGCTTTATCTTTTTCTTTAGTAGTCCTATATAACTGCCTACTACAAAACCTACATCCTTCTTTGTAAACAAATCAAACAGACGCTAAACAAAGGAGTCAGCCCCCCTAGTAAGATAAGAAAGAAACACAGTAGCTCTACCACCAACGACTATATAACAACTTCCTGTGTATATTTAAATGCTTGGGTTTAAAAGGTCTCCAGCTGAACAGCTAGGTATATGGTAAAATACAGATAGGTACATGGTCTAGAAATGAGGGCAACCTCCTCAGTTTAATCACAGCAGTGTAAGAAATAAGTATAACTTGTCAGGCTTGGTGGCACAGGCCTATCATCTCAGTTACTCAAAAGGCTAAGACAGAAGGGTTGCAAGTTCAAGGCTTGCCTGGGCTACAGAGTGAGTTCAGACTAACTAGGACAACTTAGAACCCTTCTGAAAATTGAAAGTAAAAAGAGAACTGAGGATACAATCCAGTAGTAAAGTGCTTAAGTAGCATGCTAAAGACTCTATTTCCTGTGCCTAGAGGGACAAGGCCAAAGGAAGCAGAGAGGGAGAAGTGGTCAGGAAGGATCCTTTTTTCAATGGAATGAACAGAGCAATGGCCACATTAACTATTTATTAGGAGCTAATTCATTAGAAATAAACCATTAGAATTAAGTTAAATTCAAATTACTTTTATAGGAACATATCTGTAATTTTGGATTATGAGAGTAAAATTTCCTAATAATTGTTTTATTCAAAATAGTTCTTGTAGTAGACTACAAAATTCTACAATACATAAAAATGTCTAACCCAATGCTTGAATCAATGAGGTTGCTTCCTTTTTATCCCAAATCTGTCTCAGAAGATTATGTTCAATTATAGCAATCTAGAAGATAGAATTGTAAATGAAATAAACATAGTTTTATTATTCTGAAACACACTGACACATGCCCATCCTCACATTCTCCACTAAGGCAGTACTTTAACACACAAGGCAAATAATAGATTGGAATAACTGGCAATGAGAGCATCAACTTTTCATGTATATATATGTACCCATGTGTGTGTGTATATATATATATGCATGGTACTGGGTACTGAATCCAGGGGCTTGCACATGCTAGGCAAGCAATTTACCACTATACCACATCTGCAGCAAAACATCAGTTTTTGTATATTTCAACAGAACTTCTTTCAAAGCTAGAAGGAAGGCAACATTTAGTTCATTCAGTCTACAAAAATGATTTTCAATTCTAAATATGACAAAGGGCCGGTCAATAGTGGCACATTTTTACTCCAGGTGTTCAGGTGGCTAAAGCAGGAGTATTATTTATAGCCCAGATGGGACTATATAAGGAGACACTATCACAAATGCATAGAAGAAAAAAGAAAATGTGACTAACAAACCAATTGGGAAAACTTCTGTTCTTGAATATGACAATCGAAAATCTAATTTCACAGCATAAAGGAAAATTATTTGAGATCAAGAAAACATTTCATTTTAAAATTCTATTTGTGTAAAAAAGTAAATATGCTAAATATGAGAATATTTTGACAATGTCCTTTTTATAGCTGTGTTTAAATCACAAAAATCTTATGAGAGAGAAATAATTATTATACTTGTTTTAAAGACAGGGAAACTAAGGATCTGAGAGAATTTGTCACTAGTCACATAGCCATTAAGAGGTGGGGGTAATGATCTGGCTCAAGCACTGTGGCTCTAGAATCAACTCTGTCACATAGGATAAATGTATTTTTTATGTAACTTGGTTGAAAGTACTGGCCAATGTGTTAGAGTGCTTGCCTAGCACATGTGAGGCCCTAAGTTCTATTGCCAGCATTGAAAAAAAAATCATGATTTTGTAGAGTTTGTTTTTCAGTTGAATTACATAAATATTTTCCTACACGGTTAATATCCTTCAAAAGTACTTTAATGACTCCATGATATTTCATCACACAGGTGCTCTAAAATTTAGCTAATCATTTGCCTCTTGTTAGAAAGTTGAGTAAAGCTTCTATAGATTAAAGTTTATCAAGATTTCAGGTTTATCTTCTAAGTACAGATTGCTTCACAAACAGAATGACCAAATCAGAGTCTGAAAATATTTTAAAACTCTATATATTTTTACCAAAATGCTTTCTACATAGTCACGGAAGAGATTGGCCTCAATGAGCTAAACTTTTAATGATATTTATTTATGGTCATTTATATCATTTTAATCAATAACAGCTGCTTTAAATGCTTTCATTGTCAAATCAGTAAAATACTACAATGGAAACAGACTGTCTTAATTTAAGGTCAAACAAGAGTTACAGTTTAAAAATTAAACTCAAGTATATTTACTTCATGGTAAGAATGGTTTCTTCCCAACTTTCAAAATACTTATTCTATTGTCTTTTTGAGGGAATTCTTTCTGAGACAGGGTCTCCCTGTAGCTTGAGCTGGCCTGGGACTGGCTATGTAGACCAAGCTGGCCTTGAACTCACAGAGATCCACCTGCCTCTGCCTCCCTAGTGCTGGGATCGAAGGCTTGCACCACCACACTTAGCCTTATTCTATGGTCTTAATGCCACAAACTAAAAGTATTTGAGGAATATTTTCTTAACCACAATATTTTCTTAAACATAGTACAGTTAACTAGGTATTTTCATAAACACACCAGAATTAACTAGATCTTTTTAAATATGTCTACTTCCACTGTCTTAGCATAAGAAACTATAAACAAGACATTTCATTTAAAAGAATCAAAAGGTAAAATAGCTGTGAAATTATTTGAGGATGTTTCTCCAAAAGTGTTTTATTCCTAACTCTCTTCTGTAGTCTGTCTGGCCATGCTCTTAAAAACCGGATCAACGTTGCCAAAACTATACAAGACAGGAAGGTCTTGGCCCAAATAATGGAAAAGAATGTAAGCCCTATAGAGAGCTGTCAGAGACAATCCCTGTTTTAGGCCATCTTCCCAAGACTAACTTTGTAAAATAGTCTACCAGAGGTAGCTGTGATAGTTTAGTAGTATACTGACATGGAAAAAGTTTTAAACTGCTTCATTTTTCTTCACAGTACCCATCATCGTTTTGCCTACCTGCTAGACTGTAAACCCCATGAGGACAAAGAGCTAGTATTTAAATAGACATATTCCCAGCCCCTAGCATATAATAAGGACTAAATATGTATGTTAAAGCACAGTACCCATCATCGTTTTGCCTACCTGCTAGACTGTAAACCCCATGAGGACAAAGAGCTAGTATTTAAATAGACATATTCCCAGCCCCTAGCATATAATAAGGACTAAATATGTATGTTAAAGGAAAAATGAAATAATTTAATGTAAAAGATCTCGTAATTACATAAATCATTTAACAGAACCTCACAGTTTAAAATATTGTGGCTTAGAGTAGGATAAAAGTAGTGAAACTGGGAAGGAAGGAGAGGAGTTTCAGAAGTCATGGGCCTAAGGTACAACTTTACCATCCAGTTAGAAGACTAAAAGGGACTCATCCAACTCCTTTCATCCTCAAAGATGGATATTCAACATGGAGGCCACCTTCTTGGGGCTGTTGTAGGAATGTTATCATTTAGATATAAAATGTCTCCCATAGGCTAATGTGTCTACACAGTTGGTCACTAGCTGTGGTATTGTTTTAGGAGGATGTGGAACCTTTGGGAGGTAAGGTCTAGCTGAAGGAATTAGGTCATTGGGTGAAGATTTTATATGTATATTCAGGCCCATTTCCTATTCTCTCTGCTGGTTCTCAGAGATGTGAGCAAGTAGCCTGATGCTCCTTCCTCCACAGATTCACTGGTTCTGCCACCAGGTCCAGCCATTACAGACTGGACCATGAGCCAAAATAAATTCTCCCTCCCTTAAGTTGCTATTGGGTCACAGCCATGAGAAAAGTATTAATACATAATCCAAAGGCATTATCAATTAAAAATATTTTGGAAACTGCCATGTACTAAATTCCTATTAATAAAGGTTGAATTATAAACTGTCACTATCACTTTGGCCAATGAGACATCTACTCAGACAGCCTCTCAGTTTCCTTGGTTAGATATCTGGTGGAATTAGGGATGTTCTAAGTACTATGATTTGGTACAATAAATGTCATTTGGTAGGCAGCTTTTGAAAGGATTTCATATCCAGGATATATAAGAGTCTGGAGCTGATGGAGTGTATGACAAGATATTGTGCCCAGCTCAACCAAACAGTTCAGGGGGTTAAGAACACTGAGAAGGAAAATAAGAAGTAACAAGCTGTGAAAGCACACTGAGTTAAGTACTATTGGGTATTTCCCCAAGCATTTTAACATTTACATCAAGACTGGGTTACCTATGTATAAATAACTGCCACATTTTTATGCATAAAAATTTTTAATTAATTAAAAATTTCCAAATACTACTTGCTTAAAACACTGATAGTAGAGGACAAATATGTCACTACCAACCAGGGCTATTTGACTTCAAAGACACAGAAAACGCTTCTCATTTCCAGAGATAAGCAAGAGTGTACATCATATCCTCTACTGTTATTTCACCCAGACATGTGCTTTACATATGGGTGAAAATATATAGGGACACTCTATGCCATCCAGATCTAAATTATCAAGGAGAAAGTTCTGAATCCACAGGAAAAAAAAACTGTTTCTCAATTTGGTTAAAGCAGTTAAGTCTGGACCCTTGAAGCAGGTGGGTAGAAAATATCATACTCTATTAAGTATATCTCAGACTCATGTCATTATCATTCAGAAAACTCAACTTCCAGGATTCTCCATCTGATAAACATCTTGATTCAGGAATTCATAGATAACTGATTAAGGAAGTCTGTTATTTATTTTGCTTAAAAAGACATAATATAGCTAAGCTAAATGTAATGTTCTTCCTGGAAAAAACCTGTCTTAGCTCATTTGGGTTGCTAAAATAGAATATCATAAAGTAGGTATCTTATAAACAAGGAAAATTTTTTCTCATAGTTCTGCATTCTATGAATTTCAAGATAAAGGCAACAGCAGATTTAATATCTGGTGAAGATCAGTCACTCATAGATAGAGCACCTTGTCACTGTATGTTCACGTGGAAGAAGGGATAAATAAGCATCTTTGGGCCTTCTTTTTATAAGTGCACTAAGTCCTAGTCATGAGACTCACATGAAAGAGGCTCTAATTCTCTCCTCCAAATCCTGCATCTTAATGCAGGGGATTACAATTTGGTATATGAATTTTAAGAAAAAATAAGCATTCCTATCATAGCACCTGGTAGGGGACCCTTTTCCTCCATAGGAACAGAGCACCAAAGAAACTTTAATCAAAACAAAACAAAACTGGGCAGCAAGAAAATAGACTCAAAGACACAATGTTCTACGTAAAAGCCAGTTAACTCAAAGTACAGAAGGTCCAGAGCAAGGGGGGGAAAAGAATATGTCAACAAGCCTGTGAGATAAATATCTGATAGCAAAAGATAAGAGCAGGTGGGTAGAAAATATTTTTCAATTAGATCATAATGGAATGAAGTTAAAACCTCAATAACAGAAGAAATCTTGGAAAACACACAGATATGGGGAAATTAAACAAATGTTCTTAAGCAACAAATGGATCACAGAAGAAAATTTTAAAAAGAAATGAAAATGCTTAGGAAAGAAGAAAATGGAGGCCAGGCAGGATGACACATACATGTCTACACTCGTAGCATCTAAAAGGCTGAGCTTAGAGAGTTGTCATGAATTCAAGCCCAGCCTAGATGATCCTAGACTACATAGAAAACCCTGTCTCCAGAGAAGAAAAACAGGGAAAAGAAAATGGAAAACAGCATACCAAAACCACATACAAACAACCCTATTAGTGAATTAATAGCTGTAAACAGCTATAACAAAAAGAAAACAAAGATCACATATAAAGATCTAGAAAATGTAGAACCAGTTCCATCCTAAGTTAGAAGAACAAAGATCAGAGCAGAAATAAACAAAATAGTCTCAAAAATAAAACACTAGAGACAATGAAAGGATTACAAATGAAAGACATTACACAACTGATACCACCAAGAAACAAAAGATCAGAAGAGATTTCTATGAACAGTTGTATCTTAACAAACAAACTGGATGAGTTAGAAGAAAGTGAAAAATTCTTAAAGACAGAATACAGACCAAAAATGAATCACAAAGAAATAGAAATATAAACACATCAGTAATGGATATAAAGATCAAAACAGTAATTTCAAAAAATCCCATTTAAAAGTAAAGACTAGTTGATGTCACTGCTGAATTTAACCAAACACATGAACATAGATGCAAATCCTCAGCAAAATATTGGCAAAACCAAATTCAGGAAGACAGTAAAAGAATCATTCACCATAATTAGTGAGACTTGGCTACTATATCCAAGGACGTTTCAATATATACAAATGAGAAATACTACAGGAACAAAATGAAGGGTAAAATTTTAATGCTCCAGCTAAAGGTGTAGCTCAGTGACACAGCATTTGCCTAGCATGACAAAATCCATGCTCCATTCCTTAGCAGCATGATAAAAATCATATGATCATCTAAATAGATGCAGAAAATGCATCTGAAAAAATTCAATACTACTTCATGGCAAAAATTTCAACAGATTAGGCATAGAAAAACTAGACATCAACACAATGAAGACCATGTATGGCAAAGCTATTGCTAACATCTCGTTCATGAGTGAAAAGTTTGAAAGGCATTTTTCTGTAGGGTGATAGACAAGGCAAAGATCCCTATTCATCACTTCTTTTCAAGATAGCACTAAAGGTCCTAGCAAGAGCAGTTATAAAGAGAAACTAAAGAAATAGTGTAATGGGAAAAGAAAAAGTAAAACTCTCTTTTGCTGATATTGTCTACGTAGGAAACTAAAAAGACCTCACTTTTTAAGAAACTCTTACAACTGATCAATGTAAAGTTGCAGCACACAAAATCAGTTGTGTTTCCATACATTTAAAGTACACTACCTGAAAAGGAAAAAGGAAACTGAGAAAAAAAATCCCACTCATAATAATAACAAAATTCTAAATATTTATGTACAAATTTAACCAAGGAGGTAAAACATTATATACTAGCTACATTTCCTCTTGCATTGAAAACAAATGCCCCCAAAAAGCACCAGAAGGAAGGGCATATTGTAGCTCACAGTGTAAGAGTATAACCCATCATAGTGGTCAGAGCGGCTATAGCGGTGAAGGCAGACATGTGAAGCACTGGGTTACAGTGTGTCAAGGAGAAAGGAATGAATGCTAGTACTCAGCTTACCTTCTCCTTATTTAGTACAGGACTGCAGCCCACGGGAGGGGGTCACGCCCCTTCCATGGTGCGTCTTCACTGATAAAAGAAAGTAAAATAAATGGAATGATAATTCATTTTCAAAGACTAGACGAACTCACACTGCAAAAATATACATACTATTCAAAGTGATCTACACATTCAATACTGCAGTATCATTTTTCATAGAAACAGAAAAACATATTCCTTAAACATGTATGGAACAAATAACAAATAGCCAGAGCAACCTTGAGCAAGAAGAATAAAGTTGGAGGCATTGTGCTCTGTGAATTCAAAGTATTACAAAGCATCTACAATAAAAACAACATGTTACTGTCATAAAGGCAGATACATTAACCAACAGAAGAGAACGTAACACCAAGAAATAAACCCACACATTTATAGTCAACTATTTTTTTTAAACAAAAGGGCTAAGAGTACACAGTAAGGAATGGATAACATCCTCCAAAAATAGTAGATATCCACAGGCAGAAGAATGAGACTACACCTTTACCAACACAAAATTCCTCAACAACTTTTGGGGAACATCAAGGAAGAGAAGACAGAAAGAATGTAAGAGCTGGAGGATGGGGAGGAGCGCTGTGAAATGCTGTCTTCTGGACATGACATGGGCATCACAGTCATGAACTCACAGCATTTGTGACCTGCACAAGACCTGAACAAGATTAAGTCAACCAAAACACTAGTATAGATGGGTAAATGATCTCCAGGCTCCAACCCATACTGAGGCACTATTAGCCATGGGAAAGAAAAAAAAAATCATTGTTTTGGGGGGAATTGTCCACTGGTAGGTTTTCCACACTCTACTAGATAGCTCTATACCCATGCACATATGAGCAGAAATAACTGGACATAGTGGGTTATTAAAAAAAAAGGAATGAAGTTTGAAGGGGGAGCATTTTGCAGAGGACATGTCGGGGAGTTGATGACAAATAAGGGTTAGATGTATTCCATTGTATACATGTATGAAATTCTCAAATATAAAGAAAACAAAATCAATTCAAGATAAATAAAAGACACGAAACCATAAAAATACTGGAAGACAATATAGGGGTAAAGCTCCATGAGACAGGATTGAACAGTAGTTCCTATTCATTTGTTTTCGTCAATTATATATAAATATGCACAGGCAACCGAAGCAAAAACAGATAGGATGACAGCAAAGTAAAATATATTTTGCACAGCTATGTAAATATTAGCAGAGTGAAAGGACAATCTACAGAATGGGAGAAAGTATGTACATACTATACATCTGATAAAACATTAATAAGCAAACAAAATACATAAGGAATTTACACATTTCAAACAAGAAAAACAATCTGATTTTAAAATGGGCAAAGGAATCCGAAGAGACAGTTTTCAGAGACATGCAAATAGTCAAGAGATACATGCAAAAATGATCACTGATCATTTTGGGAATTGTACCCAAACCACAATAAGATACTAGAATGGTTTTCATCAAAAACCTGACACATGAATGTTAGAGAGGATACAAAAAGGGACAACTCCTATACATTGTTGATGAAAATGGAAATCAATGCAGCCAATCTGAAAAACAGTAGAAAATTCTTCAGAAAACTAAAAATAAAATCTCTTACTATATAGAGCTCTGGGTCTGTATAGCTCAGTGATAGAGTGTTTACCTAGAATTCATGAACTCATTGGCTAAATTCACAGCACTATAGAAACAAAAGTAACCTACAATGCAATCCAATATTCCTATTGCTGGGTCTATGGACAAAGGAACTAAAATCAATATATTGAAGGGATAAACTGCCTTTTCATGTTCCTTGCAGAACTATTCACAATAGCCCAAAACTGTAAACAACTTAACTGTCCATCAATAGACTAGACAAAGAAAATCTGGTACATATACATGATGGAATGCTTTTTAGCCTTAAAAAGATGGTGAGGAATCCTGTCATTTGCAACAAGAGGGATAAACTTGGAGGGCATGTTAAGTGAAATAAGGTTTTCATAGAATAATAAATACCACAGGATCTTAACACATATGTGAAATCTAATATAACTGAACTCATAAAAGAAAAAGCTAAAACAATGGTGGTTACCACTGACTGGAAAAGGAAAAAAATGAGGAATGTAGATTTCTTGGTCAAAGACTGCAAAGTTATATACACACAGGAGGAATGGATTCTATGATCTATTGTGCAACAGGGTGTCTGTCTACAGTCTATAATCATGTATATTTCTCAGCTATTAAGAGTAAATTTCACATATCTCATAATAAAAAATGACAGATAAGCCTGGATAATGAAT
The DNA here is from genome assembly GCA_035773235.1 of Eospalax fontanierii. Lineage (NCBI taxonomy): Eukaryota > Metazoa > Chordata > Mammalia > Rodentia > Spalacidae > Eospalax > Eospalax fontanierii. The sequence goes on from CM069525.1 coordinate 97,198,080, forward strand.
ATGTTAATTTGATTGATTATGCCACATTGCATAAATATAGCTAAACATTACCTTGTACTCCATAATTGCATTAAATTATGGTCTGACAATCAAAAATAATAATAGTAGCCAGGTGTGGTGGTACACACCTGCAATCCCAACACTCAGGCTGAGACAGTAAGATCATGAGTTCAAGGTCAGTCTTGACCACAGAGTAATTACCTTGTCTCTCAATACAAAATAAAACAAAAAATAATGAATTTTAATCTTTTAAATTCAAAGTAAAATGACTGTCCCATAGAATTGTTTTATGGTAAAGAAAAAGGTATTTGCAAGTAAATATATGGTAAGTTATTATCTTTGAAGCAAATAGAACTATTCTCGCTTTAGTCAACACAATAAAAAACAACACTGGTTTTCTGTTGCTCTGCTAGTCTTTTAGGAAGCAGAAAAAAAGTGCCTTTTCAACTCAGGAATTCAGAAATCTTCCTTGATGAAACCCAACATCACAGAACCTAGAAATTGTTATAAGAAAGGTAAGGGTGATGACCCTGAACAACCTGAATAAAGCTCTTTGGTGTATATTTTTCTCAAGACATAAGACACAAAAGGAATATGACCTTAGGAGGAGCCAGAAGACAAAACTGGCCTGTCCTTCAAGTTCCTGACCCCACTATCTACTACATTGCCTATGGAAAGAGAATGGGCTAGGGAAGAGGGAACCATAGAGGACATATACAATCAAGCTTACTTAAGGCCATAGAAGTACCAATGAATGAGTTACCCAGAAGTCAGTCTGAAACTTAAGGAATTCTCCCAAGGTTGTTATTACTGGTGACAAAAGGAGTATGGTCCCTGGACCACCAGCACTGGCTCCTCTGGGAATGTCACAGAAATTAAGGCTCAGGACTCACTCATCCAAGACCTACTGAATCTGAAACTTTGGGTGTGGGGCCAGCAATCTGTTCTCAAAAGTCCTCTGAGTGATCTTCATACATGACTAACTTTGAGGACCAGTGATACCTAAAAAATAAAAAAAAAATCACATGTTGGGGTTAGACAGATGGTTCAGTGATTAAGAGTGGGGACTGCTCTTGCAGTGGAGCTGAGTTTGGTTCTCAGCACCCACATCTGCAGCCTACAACCACCAGTAACCCCAACTCTAGATAGTCTAACGCCTTCTTCTGGTCTCTGCAGGCACTGCCCTCACGCAGCATGCACACACATAAAAATAAGAATGAATCCTTTAAAATCACCTATGAATTGTCCAGAAATATTCATCCTCTTAAGACAGGAGATATAAAGGTAAAATTTTTCTTCTATGATTGGGCTGAGATGCTTGGTCAGGTCACTCACACTTCTGATTTTGGTATGTACACAACTAAATCTTTATATGGTAAGGATCTTGACCAAGTCACTGAACCTCCCTAAGCATGCTTCCATTTCAGTGAGATTAAATAAGGGTAAGAAAAAGTCTACCAAAATTCTCTTTTGTATAGTAAACAATAAATAGTAGTGGTGATGTTGCTTCTTATTGAATCAGCTCTTGTGGCTTCTGAAAATGCGTATCTCACAGGAACAGTTTCCAACCTCCAAGGTGTCCTGGGAGAAAAAGAAGTGTGGGCTATCAAAAGGGGATAAAGCACAGCATTGTGAGAGTGTAAGGATACTCCATTTGCTATACGATTGAGGCAAAGAGATTCCAGAAAAACAAGATTATTTGGCACACTAGAGTTAAAGTAATGAGGAAACAAGATAGGAACAAACTAAAGATTGCTAGCAGTGTGTGAGAATTGCTGTCAATGAGAATGGCAGCATTGAACAAACAGGAAAGGACATTCTTATATACCTTGTATCCATATTTTTCAAAGACAAACCTCACAGAGTCTCATAAAGGCAAGATACTTATGGACACATTGAGATGAAATATGTCTTGGGAAATGCAGAATGTATAGAACTGTCTGCAAATGGTCTATTTTTAAGAGTCCAATAAAGTCCAGAGTTTCACAATACCCTTATGTAGTCTCTAGTTATGACTCAATTTGAGTGATGAGGGCTATAATGGCACATGATCCATAAAAATTAGAGAATACATGAAAAGTTACTTAAGGTCATATCACTTTAAACTCACTCTACCAGATTGTTCTGATTTCATAAATTTTCTAGCTATAACCTAGAGATCTCAGTACAAATATTTTTTTAGAAGAAGGTTCCAGGGTGAGAGAAACAGCTCAGTGGTTAAAAGAACATAATGATCTTGCAGAGTACCTGAATTTGGTCGCCAGGACCCTTCTCGAGTGGCTCACAACTGCCTGTAACTCCAGGTCCAGGGGATTTGACACCCTCTTCTGGGCTCTGAGAGCACATGCATTCAAATATGCACATACTCACAAACAAATATACATGCATACACACACACAATTTATAAGAAAAGAAACAGGTTCATCCCTAGGCCCCAGATTAGCTACTATACACAATTTCATACCAGTTCAACTATTATTTTGGTCTAATTGATTACATCTGATTTCAATGTGGGCCAGAAGTCTCTTTAATAGTAAATAATGTAAAAGTAAATAATACTTTCTGGAGATCCAACAGGTAGCTGTGTAAAGTTTTCAACCATTTGTTACAAACATGGGATTGGTTAGGAGCTAATGACTTTGTCAATGACTCCATCAATCATGAAACCTGCTGCTATTAATTTAATTGGAGAAAGATGCATTTAAATAGTTTGTCTTCTTGTGAAGAAAAATGTAAGAACTATATCACCTAGAATTCAAATTCAAGAACAGGGTATCATAATAGAGGATGAAGAGCAAACCACTTTTTATTTTTGTGTCACTTTCCTTCAAGGAATGCTCTTTACAAATAGAAGCAAAGGACAGAGCTATTCCAACTAGTACTCATTTACTGTAACTGAGACCAAGGGGGGAGTCACTAAAGCATAGTCTTTCCACTCTAGATTTAGCTCACTAAGAACTTCCAAGTTGTTCCGGATTCTTCTCCAATTCTTAAAACAGAGGACATCATGGTGTACAGGCAAATCTCCTCACTATCAGGCCTCTTGTCACAGTGACAGTAACTACAGTCATTTATTCCAATTTCTACCTAGAGTACTTTATCCCTTCTCAGACTAATAGGGAATCCCTGGTCTCTTTAGTTTCTTCATTCTGGGGTAGAAATGAGTATGTATACTGCTTCTCAGAATTCATCACCCCAATTATTACTTACCCTTCATTCTACATGCTATACCACTTTGTGTACAGTGGATTGTGAACACTATTCCCATGAGTGACTAATGTATTACTTGGAGCCAAGTTAGAAGTAGATGTTTCCAATATAGCATTCCCTAGATTAAGACAGACTACAAAGAAAACTAAGACGTTTTCCTCCCCCCCCCTTTTTTCTCAATAGATGGAACTGGTTAGAGTATGTAAAAAGATCACTGCATAGCATAGACAAGAGGGGAATCCAGATTGCAGTTGACCACATCAATTTAATATAATTTATTATGGGCTGGAAAAATGGCTCAATAGTTGATTGTATACTGTTCCTGCAGAGGACCTGAGGTTGGTTCCTAGCACCCAGGTTGGGTGGCTCACAAGCACCTGTAACTCCAGCTCCAGGAGATCTGATGCCCTCTTCTCACTTATGCAGGTTCTGCAGGCACCAACACTCACAGGAACATACCCACACAGATACATGAAATCAAAGATATTCTTTTTAAAAAACAAACCATTACTGAACATCTTCCTTACTATGTGCATGCAGTGGGAATCAAAAATTAAAAGGCAACATACCATCCCTCATCTTCAGGAATTAGTAAGAGGAAAAACTCAAAAACAGAATTCAGTATAAAGCAATACATGTTAAGAAAATAGCTGTGAATGAGGTATGTGAAGAAGTTCACTTACTCGAATTGCAAGTTTGGGTAAGTTAAGAAATGAGAGGATGGGGCTGGAAAGATGGCTCAGCGCTGAGGTTAAGAGCACTGGCTGTTCTTGTAGAACATCCAGGTTGGAGTACCAGCACCCACATGGTGGCTAGCAACCACCTATAACTCCAGTTTCAGGCAATCCAATGCCCTCTTCTAACTTCTGAGGGCATTACATGGCATGAGTGCACTTACATCATATAGGCAATATATTGATACATGTAAAATAAAAATAATAAAAGTAAAATATTTTTTAAAAGAAAACAGAGGATCATTAAGGAGAAAGCACATTATGTTCATATCTGTGTCTTGGAACCATCAGAAGGTATAGATCAACGGAGTAAAAGGAAAAAGATAAGACTATAGTACTAAACTTTGTTTTAAGGAACAGAGACCTCGGGAGAGTTTTCTCTCAGTATAATGCCCTGTCATCCATCCATACCCTGGCAATCATACTCATACAGAACAACTGACTTGATGGAAAAACAGGAAAACAAGTAAGTATATGAGACATTCAGCAACCCACATAAAACATAATATGTTCTCAGCCAGTAGTATTTTTCTTTATTTACTCCCACAAGCTCTACCAGAATTTCAGAAGTTCGATGGCATAGTCAAGAACTGATAGAAAACTGGAGCACTCTAACATATACCTGGAGGCAAAATTATAAACCATGTTCTATAGGACTTCAACAGTGTGTGGCGAACCAAGCTCTCTAAATTCCACTTGAAATTGGCACAGCCCTTCTGTTTGGATGAACAGTGCTAGTCTAACATGAACCTCTGAACCATCACCCACATTATTACATTAAATTTCAAATGATGCCCCTTGGTTCCTGTTCTCTTATTTGCACCTATTTGTTCCTCTCAAATCTAATTTCACAGTTAATCCTTGTGTGGACCGGAGCCCTCTTTAGGCTTTACTATTACAACCATCTCCTTAACAATGAGTCAGTTTCACATGACTTTCCTTACTCTGATTTAACCATGTAACTTTTACAGAATTTTTCAATAGGTCAAAAAATGAAGTAAACATGAGGGGACAGATGTTTTAACTTCGTGCCACTGCAATATTACCTCTCTTGATTCAAAAATTCTCAAGCAACCTCTTTACCCAATAATTCTCTGAACCAAACTAGTCACCAAGCCCTGTCTGTAATCCTCATTAACTGGATTGTCTAGTCATCTTCAAAATCAAATTCTAAATAACTATGATTTGAAACATAATTCAAACGCAGACATGAATCCTTCCTCAACAAGTAAGTTCATTAACTGTAAAATGACCACCATGTTCCAGCCATTCCTCTGAAACATCAAATTTACTCAACTTTCCACGTGGCATTTCCCCCCTTTTAGTTTCCTACTTCTAGTATAAACCACTTCAATAAAAGCAATAGAGCAAGATGGAGAAGATACATAGAGCCATTCACAGATGAGGGGTCAACTCAAGAAAAGGAAGGAGATTATAGTACCAAGTAGCACTGTTTGCATGCAAGTCCCTTACTAAAGCAAGGACATTGACAGGTGACTATCTGCTCTCTATAGATTTAAAAAAATTATCATAATTAAACTGTACTTATACACACATGTATGTATGTACAATTGGTGATCTATACGAATAGGATTATAACAATTTATATTAAGAATTGACACATAACTCACATCCATAGAAACAGTCAACTGCTTGGTTAATAGAAATAGTCAATCGCTTGTTTAAATAGAAAAGATAGTATATTTACATATACTCTAGTACAAGAGAAAGTTGGTAAATTATTTAATACTAATTTTAAGACCACAGACTAAGATTACGATAAAATTAGTATGCACAAACACACATAGAGCATAAATGTGCCCATCCTCTTCGCCACTATAAATGCTTGCCAAACAAAAAAGGTACTATTCTATTCCCTAAATTCCTATTAGTTTACTATAAGCTGTCAAATATATACATGGCATTCAAATGGTCACTGACAGTGATCTTTAGTATTAGCTGAATGAGTGCTTGCCAATCAAAATTCGGTAGGAAACCTATCTTTAGTTACAAAAACTTCTCAAGAAAAGCATCTTGCATGTTACCACATTCTTACAATTGTATTGGAAGTTATACTGTAATTTACTTAGTATAGCCAAGAATTTATAGAACCATGATTCAGAGTTCACACAATCTGATTTTAGTACTGATCCTGAAAAATAAAAGCTACTGGAATGAACTCAAGTTGCTGTATTCCTGAAATACAGGTAAAAGCCTGTTATAATTAACATTAGGTTAACAGAGATTCTATAAAACAATGCTTGGTCCTACACTGAACCCACAATCTTTTGTTGATCTGGTTACAAGAAATTGTTTATGTTAAATAATCAAGGAAAACAACTGTTTTCTCCAATTCTCTTGAAGTAATAGTCATTCCCTATAATGGAAAAATATTTCTGTGCTGTTAGTAAAGCAATTCTTACTTGCTAATTCACTGTGAACATTAGAATTGAAGAGCAATTTCTTCTACAGTTTCTTCAGCACAACTATCTACTTAAATTCTACACATAAGCAAACATAACTGCACAATATGGACATCAAACAATTCATTCCCTCATTATATGCTTAATCTTCATAATCATGCATTTTTACAAATGCTGTTTTATATTTTAAGTTGTCACTTGTTTATGACATATGCTGATTAGGTTGAATGTTTAGTCTGTAAATTTTATTTACTAATATTAAGTCCACACAGAAGATGTATTTAACAAAATGGTATATTTCCATTTTTCATTGTGTGCCTCTTTGTGTGCTTTGTGAAGCATCTCTTTCTGTGTGTCTCGGTTTCTGTGTGTGTGTGTGTGTGTGTGTGTGTGTGTGTGTACATACGGGGTTCCAGTGATGTAAGCATTAATGGAATATTTCATATAAACTCACAGAACATTTCTAGTGCTTAAAAGTAATAAAAAGGTCAATTGTGGGGGAAAATGAAGTTTCCCTCCTTAATCAATGATGTATAGAACTAAAGAGCTGAGGAAATTAGGGATTTTCATGGTGTAAGATTTATGTAGCTTCTCCTGAACATAAGCATGCAATGTATATGAAAGACTTTAGGTTTGTTCTGAATAGAACTTGAAGTGCTTTCTTTGACCTATAAAAATATAAAATTCTTTGTATACATCAAGTCCTTAAAACAACCTTATAGAAGATTATTCTTCTTACAACGTTATAATATTCAGTGAAACCAAAATCCAACAACCTGCTTGCAAATTAACAAGGAGTACAGTTACTGGTTTTTTTTTCCTCTTGTAGCTATAATGCTTCAAGCTTTTGAAACTGCAGTACCCCATCATTACTTGGTTGAGCTCACAGCATACCCTTTTATCTCTTGCAAGAGTGGTATGTGTGTGTATTTTAATTCAAAATAATTTGAGTTTTAAATCTTCACGAAACCTTCTTGAAGTATTGAGAGGCAGATTTTTAAATTCACTGCTCTTAATATCCTTAAGAAAAATTTTCAACCAAAATTCACTCAGTGCCTTTTCACGCACACAAAACAATATTCTACCTAGATAACAGTGGAGTGGAGAAGACAAGAGAAGGGAAGGAAGAACAAAGATGAAGACATGAGGTCTCTAGTGGAAAAGGTACTTACAATCCAGACATGCAACAGTAGAATGAGGAACAATGAGGAGGGTGACGGAGGTACAGGTGGGGAAGACACGGATGCCATACCTAAAGGGGACAGCTTCAGAGTTTTAAAGTGGAACACTGCTATCAAGCTGCAGAGTTTCTAAAATAAAATTTTAGAAAAGCAACTCCAAAATTGCCTGTTAACTACAGAAAAGAATGTGGGAAATATACATATACTATGCTACCTTTTGTGAAAAACAAAAAGGTAAGTATATTTACAGAAATGCTACTATATGCATAGACCCTTTCTGTAAAGACACACAAGAAACTGGAAGCAACAAAGGACACCTGTGGAAAGGGAAACTACGTAGCTGAGAGAGGTGGGAGGAAAACTTTACATGACATTTCCTTAAGATATTTGAACTACTATGTTTATCTCATAAGCATATACTAACTGTTCAAAACCAGATCATTCCAGGGGCATACTTTTCCTGTCCTAAGTTTCAAGGTATTCCTTCCATCTGGCATATTGTCTTTCACCCAATTTAGAAGGTCTAGAGATCACAGGATGAGACTTTTTGAAGGTGGGTTTTTTTCACTGATCCAGTATTCTGAGTTCTTCTAGACCCAAGGACAATGGATCACTGTATTAGCGTTACCTACCAAAATGACTGACACAGTAACAGACACAGATTTTTGTCAATTAATTTGACCTATTAGTCTCCCCACTTCTTTCAAACTACTTATAGAACTCCAGACCCAGAAAAATTCTACCAATGGCTCTGTCCCTGGTATGATAGTTTCAAAAATGTAACTTTTCAATAGCATGTCATTCTTGGGTCAAGAATTGTCTAATTCTAAGCATCAATGCTGAAAAAGACGTAAGCATACCATACTGAAGGTAGAATTTCCTTTGGAAATGTGAGTGACCTATAATTTTCCTTTATGTTAATATTTTGCATGTCTGTGAAGATGACTCATCAGTCACCTTACAATTTTCTAACCACAGCCATCACCCTCTAACTTGTACTAGCTTTGTTTGAATCTCTGTAAAGCACTTATTTGTATTACAGTTAGCTGACTGTATAACTCAGTTCTTACACTTTGTAAGAGCAGAGAAGCAAGCCTCTGTATTGGTCAAAATATTCCTCACAGCAATTATTATGTAGGTCAATCATCTCTGAAAACAACTGATTTAATTAACATTTCAAACTTAAAAAATTAAGTAACTTTGACTATATAATTTAAAACTGAACTAATTTGCTTAAAATAGTACAGTGGTACTGATATAAAGGGAATGAAAAGGATTTTACAAATATATTAACGAAAGAAATTATACACTTATAACTAACAAAGCTTTATCCCTTGAGTACACTGCTTTGGCTTTGTGAGTGGGAAACCAGCACTTTGTTTATCAAAATGGCTTCCCTTCTCTCTCGACCAACCATGTGAAGCCAGCTTCTAAGCTGAAACACTACAAAAAAAAAACCTTTAAACTTCGTAAACAGATGCTAAATAAGGAGACTAAGATCCCTAGAGGGAGAGAGAAGAAGATGGTAGTCCCTTTTGAGAGCAAAAATTCATAGCTTCCTACCAGCAAGGAATTGTGCTTTGTCTGCTAGACATCCCTGATCTTGATGGTCAGCTACAGAAGCACTCAGTACTTGTGTGGTGTTACGTACAACCAATTCAAGATACATTCAAACCTACTCAGAGTTTTTATTTGTTTTGTCTGTCACATTATTTTCCTTACATAAGCAGAAATGAAAACAACTAAAAGGAGAACTGGCTTTCTTTCAATAGGAACAAATAAATAATATTCTCATATAAGTTATAATATCACTTTTGATACAGAACTCTGTTCAAATATTCTGTAATTCATCAGTTAAGTTAGGTTATGTAAGATCAAAGCAGTAAGATTACACTATAACTCTATTAAAATTCTTAGTTATTTAAAATAAATATAAAACAGAATTCTTTTTCACGTTGTAATCCTTCATAATTTTCTTTAATAGTAAGTCTCGATAAGGGCAGAATATATAGCTTATCTATCTGTGTTTGAATCTCTCATGTTGCCCTGAACATAGTGATTTCTAAAGAAATAGTTATTTAACTTTTTCAAAGTTCCTTTAATAGTCTTGTTGACATGTAACTTTTCAGATACTACTAAAAAGACTCAACCAGGGTTCAGTTCCCAAAGATTCAACAATGTCTTATTGATGTGCCAAACTTCATCTCAAAAAAATCATTTCCAATGAGGGAAATATTTATATTTTAGTGAAAAATTGAAAAAAAATTACTGGTGACCGTGTAACTGAGTTGATGAACATCAATCAATTAAGCAACTGTAAAATGTTAAAAAAATATTACTTTTCCCACAGTTTCTTCAGATTCCACATGAGCTAAAAACAATTTTGTGGCTCTTATATGTTTTATGACATCTATTACACATCAAACTTAAGAACTCTTAAAACTTTTTTCTGAAAGAAAGGAAAGCTGAGGGATGTTTAAATGTCTTCAGCCTCTCGAGGGGTATCATGAAATTATTAAATATACTAATTTTATTATCAAAATAAACACATGTCATCAAGCACTTAGGAGAAAGGAGATATCTTATAAAAGAAATCAACATTTGAATACTGTAACTCCTACAATACTAAAAAAAATACTCAGAAAATGTAGGCAAAAATTAAATTCTCTCCAAAAGAGTTTTATCAACTTAAAAACATACAAGAATTCTTAATTGATTTTAATGTTCTGAGAATTTGTGATTATAAATTTTTAAGTATTTTATTAAAGCTTATCTAGAAAGAAACTAAAATATTCTACTTGGGCAAAATACTTGTACCTATTTACAACACATGAAATAAGCTGTCAAATAAGCTTAATTTTAGAAATAATATACAGCTTTATACTCAGAAACTAGATTCTAAGTACATGGCAAAGTACTGACATTCTAAAGCTAAATATCAATTCTTCAGTAATTTTCTTAAGGGCTACACTAAGAATTATAATTCACAATCTAAATCTTTTTTTTTTTCAGAATATTGCAACCAATATAATATACAAAAAAACTTCCTCTATGTTTGTTCATTGCCACTTATCTCACTGGTGCTATGTTGTCACCCAATTTTTTTTATAATTCTTTTGCCTCAGCCTCCCTAATGTTGGGATCACAGGTGTATAGCATCACATCTGATTTCCTATAACATATTTTTAAATGATGAACCTGTCAATAGTCTTATGATAAGTACTTTATACAACTGCTGTCTTTAAATCAATGAGTTGCAATAAAAATAAAAATACTTTCATACTGCCTTTTCTTTTTTAACCTATACAGTCACTTTTACCAGTGTTCTGTTATTTTCACTGTGTGCATTTTGTTTAGTATCTACAGGTATTCCTCAAATTATGGTGTGGTTAAACCCCAATAAACTCATCATAAATTGAAAATCATTGTAAGTCAAAATTACATTTACTACTACAAGCCTACCAAACATCACAGATTAGCAACACAGAACATTGTAGTCTTGGTTGTTTACCATCAAAATCACATGGCTCACTGGAAGTTGTGGCTATCACTGCCTAGTATCCTGAGGGGGCATAACGTTAGATCCTTAGCCTGATAAAAATTCCAAATTCCAAATTCAAAGCATGGTTTCTATTGAGTGTGTACACTTTGGTATCAATTTTCTTTTGGTAACTGAAAATTAACATGAATCACTGTAATCTGCACATTATGTATAGTTTCATTTCAGTTTGAAAGATTTTGTTAGATATTTCTTAGAGGGCAGATAGCAAATGATTCTCAGTTTTTATTTATCAGAGAATGTTCTAATTATCTTATGTTTATGAAAGATATCCTTACCAGACACAGAATTCCTGGTTAAAAGTCCATTTCTTTCAACATTTTTGATTATTTCTTTCCACTGCCCTTCTGGTCAGAATTTCAGATGAGAAATTATCTGTTAAACCTCACTGAGAGCTCTTGTGTGTGATGAGTTTCTTCTCTTACTGACAAGATTCATTTTGCTTTTGTCTCTCAACAATCTGACTATCCTTTTGAACTTATCCTAATTTGAGCTCACTGAGCTTCTTGAATGTTGTAGATTCACACTTTTATCAAGTTCAGGGAACATTTAGCTGTTATTCATTCAAATATTCTGTCTTTATCCCAATTCTGGAACACTATGAACCCGCTGGTACCTGTGATGTTATCCCACATGTCTCTTAGACTGGCCATTTTTCTCCACTCTAGGTTTTTGCTCCCTATATTTGATCATCTAAATTAACTGACTGTCAGTTTTCTTGACTCCTCCAGGCATGGCAGTGCACAACTTTAATTCCAGCACTCAGGAGACAGAGGCAGGCGGATTCTATGTTTAAGGCCAGCCAAGACTACATAGTGAGATGTCCCAATAAATTAAAATAAAATACAATTTCTTTTTATCCCTGCTGATATATTTTAAGTTGTTTCTTCATAATTTATCTTCCTGTGCTGGTATTTGGTGAGACATCACTCATTTATTTTAAATGAGTTTTTTAATAATATCTGAATTAAAGTATTATATCTAGCCTTCCTCATAGGCAACTTCTACTGGCTTTTTACTTTCTTGCGTATATGCCATGCTTAGGAAAATCAGACATTTAAAATCACATGATGTAGCAAATTCGGAAATCTAATTTCCTCCCTCCACTGATTGTCATTGTTGCTATTTGTTTAGAGACTTTTCTGGACTATTTCTGTAAAGTCTATATTATCTGTTATGTTTGGCCATTAAAGTCTCTCTTGTGTTACCTTAGTAGTCAGTTAATGATGTGGATAGATTTTTGGAAAAAAACTTTCACTATTTATCAAGGGGTCCCATGCAGGGATGTGTCGTCAGTACTGTGGCAGGTTATACGTGTATCTTTGTATCTTAGCTTTTGCTCCCTGCTTACATGTATTGTCCCTGCTAGTTTTCAACAAGTACCATGGGCTTTTCCAAACAGTATGGAAGAGAAAGATCAAATGAAAGATAAGTCCTTATTCACAAGAACCACCATATATCAAATAATAAAAATTCCTCGAGAACAAGGATAGTACAGCATTTCCTCTACCAGTGGCTACACATTTCCATAGCTACCAGGGTTGTGAGATTGTTGGCTTTCAAGGCAAGGATATCACGGAAATGGGAACTATTAGGGGAGATTAATACACAACAGAGCTTACTTTAAAAAAATACTTATTGGATAAATGCTGTTCATGTTAATGGAAGTACTTAATTGACTTTTAGATGCAAAGGTTTTTTATTTGTAAAAGGTTTTCTTACGTGTGTGTGTGTGCACATACAGTGCATGTGCGCGCACAGACACACATACACACACATGCCATGGTGGGTATGTACAAGTCAGAGGAAAACTTGAGGGAACCGGTTCTTTCCTTCTACCATGTGAGTCCCAGGAATTGAATTCAGATCATGAGCCATCTTGCCAGCCCCATAAAAGTTGTTTTTGATGAATGCTATTGGGTATTCGAGTTGATATTTATAGAGGAATATTTCCTGAGGTCCTTATTCCAATAATTCCCTCCTTGAGTTTGAAAATCATACTGATAATGGTATCTTTTAAAAACCTCCTTCAGCCCTTAGTTACCCACCAAAATATGTAGGGTCCCTGGTGAAATTACCACATAAACTACCATTTTAAGGTATTCCATGAATGTCTATAAAATTGAAGAAAGTATGATCAGCCTCGATTCCTATTCCATTTTTACCTTTGATGACTACAAGGAAATAAATGTGGTTTCTGATAATATACACAATAAAAATTAATTATTAGCATTCTGCTACACTTCAAGTATTTTTAAATATCCTTACGTTTTAAAGATTAATAAATCATAATTTTAAATAAAAAAATCAGAAATAATACCTGACCAAAGCACAGTATCTCATATCTGGCGCAGTATCTACTTCAATGTTTACCATTGTAACTAACAGATGAAAGGTCTCTAAGAGGCATTAATGTATTTCTTTGATGAAATGAGGAACATATTAATTATAACCTCTGTCCTGATTTTCATAAAGAATCATAAAATCTTTAAGTCATTTCAAAAGAGAATTTATTTTATCATCTACAATTGAGTATTCATCATGATGTTGCCAAAGCAAATTCAGTTATGAAAGTCTGACAACAGCATAATCTTGACAACAGATCAGGAGATATAAAACATTAAAAGTGACTCTCTACTTGGAGAGTTCCAAGGTTATGATTAATAACAACATAGATACAATAATGTGTGTTTAGGGGAGAGTGTGTAGTGAAGGATGGAGCAGGAGGGAGGGAAGGACGGGCTAGAGAGGTGAGGGTAGTAAAAGAGAGGAAGGAAGAGGATGGGCAAGTAGATGACATTTTTCTGCCCCTCTTAAAGTAGTACCTGGAATTATACACGAGACTAGTTTGGGAACTCAAGTGACAGATTTCTGATACAGGAATAAAAATTTTGAGAATTAGTAACATTGTATAATATGAGTACAAAGCCTAAGGACTTTACTTGGAAAGCAATTTAAATAGAACAGATACTTAACATGTAAGAAATCTCTCATAAAACCACAACAGCAGTCTCAATATTTATGATGCTCTTGCTTTTTCAGTACTTTATTATTCTGTTCCATATTTATTCCATCAAAACAGCATGGACGTATAACACACGTTCATTACTAAATATTAAGAATCTATGAACTTAAAACCTGCGATTTCAAGAATTTATGGTCAGTCATTAAGGTCCTTGATTAAATAACTTTTCACTTAACTGAGGCATCAATTTGAAGAATGTAAATCTTGTGTATTTTAAGGCTAGTGCATGTTAATGAACTGCTTAGTGAATCTGTCATCTCATCTGACCAGGCTTGGAGGTTTACTTTGCATTGTAAACTATATAATAACTCAAGATGTGATAAAATTGGGTTTTTCTAAATCCTTCTAGAAAAAGTTAAAGCAAATATCTAGTGTTGATGATTAACATAAGGAATAGTTTAAGAGTCATAAAACAGTATTGGTTCTTCGCCAAAAGAGATTAATTTTGGACAAGTTTTAAGACTAATGTGATGAGTTCAGCTTCAACTCAGCACTATGAAATAAACAAGTCTGCCATGAAACATTTTATGAGGGAAATTACATATGAAATAGTACTTGTGTTTTCACAGATACCTTATAATCCCTTGGATCAGGCTGCCTCAAATCTGTTTTTCTACATCTAAGTTGTATTAATGTGAGCACAGCCACATCAAGAATTTCCATGAAAACAAAGTGGGAGAGATTGTTTAGTAAGTAATGTGTTCACCTTGCAAGCATGAGGACTGGAGTTTCAATCCCCAGAACCCACATAAAAATGTCAGGCACACTGGTGCATACCTGTAATCCCAGTCATGACGAGATGAGAAGCAGAGACCAGAAGATCCATGGAGGCTTGCCTGGACACTTAGCAAAGCTCCCAGTCAATGACAGACCTTATCTCAAAACAAAGGGTAGAATGCACAAAAGGAATGATACCAAAATTCACTCATACACACATGTACTCTCCCACACACATAGAAATTCCATGAAAACATAGATATGTCCTCTTTAAAATATTCAATTAAAATATTTATATATTCAAATATACAAAGATTATTTATGCATCATATAATGATTATCATAATCAAAGTAACATCTATCACCACCTATACTGTGGTGGCTCAGTTTGTAACTAAAAGTTTATATTCTGTCAACAGTATTTCTTTTACTCCCTTTCCTCAGACCCTGGTATTCTATTCAATTTCTGGGAGTGGACACCACATATAAGTGAGATCATTTGTGTATCTAGCTTATTTCACTTAGCATAATTTTCTCCAGATTCATCCATCTTATTAAAATAGCAGGATTTCCTTCTTTTTATGATTAGATATTTAATCCTGAGTATGTTTATATCTGTATTCGCATCAACTTCTTTAACCATTATATCAATAGGCTCCAGATTTTCTTTGATTACAGTCAATATTGTTTTAATGAACATAAGCTGTATATCCAAAAATGTGTTAGCAGGATTGTATGGAAGCTCCCTACATTTTTCAAGAATTTTGATATACTGATAATATATAACATATTATGATTGGACAAATTTACATTCTAAAAGTATACAGGGTTTCCTTTATCCACATCTTGGCCAAAATTTGTTGTTTCTTGTCTTTTTGATAAAACATCTTAACAGGTATGAGGTGATATCTCCTAGTTGTTCAGATTTTCATTTCCTTGATATTTAGTGATATTGAGTATTTTTCATTTATCTGGTGTCCATTTGTATGTCTCAGTCAGAGAAATGTCTATTCAGGTCGAAAGAACTGTTTTATTCACAAAATGTAGGCTATCCCAAATGTGACAATAATATAATGAAAAACTGGTGAGTGTATAGCGGAAATCAGTCACCTATTACAGTTCTTATTATCAATATGTTTACATAAATGCTTGTGTGCTGGGGTGTCTACAGCCAGGAAGTCTTAATCAGAGTCCAAGTCTACACCACAGGTATTTGTAAGTTTAGATAAAGAATGCTTCATTCTTTACTAATATGTTCTCACTTAGGGAGCCTTAGTTTCTAAGAGTAGATTTCAGGGATCTAGAAAACATAATTGAAGTTTATGTAATACAGAACATCTCACTCATTCTCTCCTTCAAATACTGCCTAGAAAAAAATTCTTGAAACTATTCAGAATTAAATTACCCTGAGTTCAAAACTGATCCCATAGACAGTGTATATACGCCTTTAAATCCTTTATTTAAAATAACTTGAAAGTCACAAAGTTATAGTTCCTTCCACTCATTACCCCTCTATATTCTCTAAATGGAAAGCCAGTAGAACCAGTAAATAATGTTCCATATACTATAAAATGGTAAAAAATTTCTAGAATTAAAGTTGTATGATAAAATCTGTATAATGCTGGTGCTAATAAGTCTATAGACATTCAAGATTACTACTCTTAAAAATGGCAAATCCAGAAAGAAGTTATGCTAAGGATAGTAGAGAAATGGCTCTTTCTAAATTATATGACAAATATAAGGTGAGACAGACTGGGAGAAAAACACATTCAAATAAATATAGTAATTCTGAGTACATGAAAGTAGCAGAGGCCATGCTGGGCTGATGGAAATTATTTAGGTTAGTGAAGGGTTATAACTCTTTATGAATGTAAAAGAAAGCGTCAAGAGTAAACCACTCCTGTAAGAACTGACATAAATTTTGCTACTATGAATGGAAACAAACACAAGTCAAGGTTCTAGGAGGAGACCAGTGGAAACTGGAACCAGGACTCCTGAGACCCAAGCACATTTTTCTACTTTAATATGAGACTTACTTGTTTTCTTACCATAGCCAAAATGACTTCTTCATTAATATGTTTATTCTGTGGAAGCCACTGTCAAATTAAAATGCATATTCCCTGAAACCTGAGAAAAATTAACTTAGTATGAAAATGATTCAACCCTATATAACAAAATTTCCTCCTAGTTTCTTGATCTGGATATCCACCTCTATTAATAAACTTTAGTGTGCTAAGGACATAGCTCAGTTGGTGGAGTGCTTGCCTAGCATGAACTAAGTCCTGGGTTTGACCTTGACTATAGCATAACTCAGTCATGGTGATATATGCCCGTAATCCCAGCACATGGGAGGTAAAAGGAGAATGGATAGGATTTCAAAATCATTCTCCACTACACAAACACTCCCCAGTCTGGGATCTGTGAGACCCTGGCTCAAAAAGAAAAAAAAGGGGGGGGCTGTCATTTTTGAGTGACCAACTTTTTGGTCTTAAACTTATGTCCTAATATAATTAAAGATAAATCATTAGCTAACAACCAAGAGCTTTGCTCTTTGTTTTCCTTCAGATATTAATCATTGCTCAGTATGAAATAAAAACTGCTGTTCTATTTAAGACACTATTTTAGAATTTTATTCCAAATTGTAGTATAAAGCCTTTATAAAGTTTATTTAGTTTGTCTTATAATTGAATCATTCTTAAATAGGGCATGTTAAGAACCATAGGGAGCACATTCATTAGACTAATAGATGTTTAAACTAATTTCAAAAATGATATTATTCAATAATTAGTATATAATCCTCCTATAATTATAATTCCCAGTACCTACATTATGTTGACTAAATTTTGAGTATCTAAGTAGAGTTTCATTAATTTAGGGAGAAATGTGGTTTCAATCATGTAGTTCTATAATAACTAGAATAGTTTGCTTTCATATTACATAATCTTTGCAGCAAGTTATTTTTTACAACTTTACATTTAAGACACTGAGGCTTAAAAGAAAAGGATACTGAAGACAGAAAGCATTCAATCAAAGTGTGATGTAACCAATGTTCTTCTAAATGACTTATGCTGATAATGTATTGATGAATGAAAGCACTTTGTCCACACAGCAGACTCCTGTTGTGTTATTGCCCAGTCTCTTGTCCAAGCTTCATGACATTCATGGCATTAAAGGACTTGCTGAAGCATAATTAACTGAACAAAAGAGAAACTTTACCTAGAAAGATGTAATTCACAGGCCCATTACTAACTTAAAATTGTCAATTGATAGACCTTCATTTCCCAATGCCTGAATTACAGCTGACTCCCAACAGGTCCCTTTTCTTGTTAGGTTCTCCATCGCTTCAATCTACCTTTGACTGATATCTGATGATCACTTATAATGCTCATTCTCATCGGTTTCTTTGTTTCTCTGCGTAGATTGCTTCTGCTATCTATGAAATTCTACACAGACTGGATCCCACTTTGTCTGTGAAACCCTTCTACACAATTCTAGCCCTCACCAGTCAGTCCAAATTCCTATAGACTTCATTGTCTATCATTTATTCAGTCACTGAATTATATGTAACCTCACTATATTCATGAACCTCAACTACCCAAAATGGTTACAAGCTTTTTAAGGACAGGAATGCCTTTTATAGACTTCTCAAATCAACCGAAAAAAACGCCTAGCACAGTTTCTATTTGAACTGAATGATTATAACTAGCCATAACATAAAAGAATACTACTTGCTTAGAATAATGCAAAGCTAAACACTGGCCAATGCATCTTAAGCCTTGAATAAATACTCATTTTTAAAATCTGAAAGGAAAAGGATAATTGTGGTGGAAATTCTATTTTCTTATTTAGAACTGCAAACCTTTAATTAAATGGAAGTATTTAAAAATCGCTCCCAAATTCAAAGTCAGACTTTATAATTCAGAGGTAATATTTTTTAAATATCTGCATATCCTGCTAATACTAAAGAACCTCACCTTGCCTTGGTAGACAACAAGAGAAAAAATAAAACTTTCAAGATCCAGGACTTGACTGCATCAATTGCCACAATTAGATGACAGCTTTTCATTAGAAACAAGTGTGTACAGTACCAGAAGCAATTTCAAGAAGTGCTTTAACTAAAATGGCATACACACACATATGGACTTAAAGGGCTTACTTATAATATCCATTATGCAATTTATCTTCCAATTTTCCATTTCTCTAAAAAGCACATTTTCTCAGACATATTTCTCAGAAATTGTCAAAAATAATTTTCTCCTTTAATGCCTTGTCCTTCCACCTTTGAATGTGGGCTTAACAAAGGCAAAGCTTCTATGTGTCAAAGACAGTTCTGTATATTATTAACAGATTTCATCATAAAACCCTAAAGGATAGAATATAATAATCTAAAAGGAAAGCTAGAAAAATCAAGCTCTCAAATCCAGATAGTTGGAGCTAAATATACCAATAAAGCAAATGATAATTTTGAACCCAAAGCAAATGATAATTTTGAACCCAAATACAGAAAAGCTAGTAATTTAAAATGTTTCAAAGTAGCTACTTTTGGCTATTATGCCTTCAACCTATATAGTCATAATTGTCAGTAAGTTCAAAAAAATACCTCAAACCCTAAATTGGGCTATACTATAAACAGCTCTATACCTCTACATGTTTATAAGTTTAACTTTTAAAATAGTCACAAAATTCCTATGAAAATTGAGTTGTTTGGGGTAGTCACTCTCATGTACCATTAAAAAAATTAAATATTGTATTCATATTTTAAAATGCTACTGTACACTTTAATATCTATTAGAGGAAAGATCTCATGCTATGTTTTCACCACAGTAAAATAATAAGTAAACTAGTCACGTTTGGGAAGCTGAGGTAAGATAATCATAATGAGTCTGAAGCCAGCCTGGCTTAGAGTGAGTTCCAGGTCAGCTCAGGTAGACCACTCAGCAGATAAAGCACTTGTCACACAAGCATGAGGAATGGAATTTGGACCACCAGACCCATATAAATTTGTGTGGTGGCTCATCTGTAAATCTAATTGCTCAAAAGGCTGAAAGAGGCCCACTGGATCAAGCTGGTTAGATATACTAGATGGAATTGGTGAGCAACTGATTCAACTGAGAGATCTTGCCTCAATGAGTACAGTGGAGAATGATCAAGGGAATCTTCTGACATTAGCCTCTGGCCTCTACAGGCACATGTACACATACACCTAGTAACTCATGCACTCACACACATACAACCACTCATATACATATGCACACACACACCCCCCCACTCACACACATGGGCACATGAAATAAATAAAAATGTAATAAAGTCAGAAAAGACAGGTAGTCCTTTGTACAACAGGTTTCAAAAGAACCAAAAAACAAAAACAAAATAAATAAAATCAGCAACAAGTATATGATTAAAGATGGTTGATACTGTAGTAATTTTTAAGAATGTGAATTGCAGATTAGGTTGTTAAGGAACACTGGAGACAAAAATGTAGAAGATAATATAGAAATGACCTTCATATAGCTGTATTATGCAGCTTCCGGATCAGAAATCATACTTGAGAGGTAGGGATATAGCTCTGTGGTAGAGCACATGACTAGCATACATGAAGTCCTACATTCAATTCCAGAAAGAAAGAAAGGAAGGAAAGAAGGAAAGAAGGAAAGAAGGAAAGAAGGAAAGAAGGAAAGAAAGAAAGAAAGAAAGAAAGAAAGAAAGAAAGAAAGAAAGAAAGAAAGAAAAACCAAAGAGGAAGGGAAGGTGGGAGGGAGGGAGGGAAGGAGAGAGAGAAGGAGGGAGGGAAAGGACATCGTAGTTAGGGCTATCCTTTAATATTATTTGTCCCATAATCTTTGTTATAAATAATAAATGGGAGTAAACTAAATAAAAGAAATATCATACAACTAAGTAGAATCTATTAATTAAGCAATATAAGCCTAAAAATAAGATATGTACCCAAGGATACATATATCACAGAATAGGAAAAACAGGGATAATGATATAGTAAAGCTATTTGTTTCACAGCTATCAAACACTTGTGAAGGCCTCATTCTGATGAAACCATGTTAATGGTTTTCACTGTAGAATGTTGGAAGGAGTCGTTGGACTCATAGTAGGTTTTATATTTGTTTCTAATAGAAATAATTATCTTTTAACAAGAGTGTTATGGTCCCAAGGTTCTGAAGGAGGAACATTTCAGTGTGTATAATATAAAGCATGCTTCTTGGAACACTCTTCTCCAGACCTTGTGCTCAGGCTCTTTTTTCTGCCCTGAATCCAACCTTTATCTCAGTTGACTACAATCTACTTGTGCTCTCCTTGATTCCCATGAGCCCTCTATTCCAGACTTCTGCTCTGTGCAACTCTTTCTCCAAATAACCAAACGTTTTTAGTGTGGAAGACTGGGAAATCCAGATAAGGCAACAGTACACCACAAACCACATATCACTGCATTAGATTCAGAGAGATAGGAAATACCACTCCCACTTTTTTCTTGAGAGGGTTATTTTGAACTGACAAGCAGAAGAGTGTGGAAATACATGGATTCTTGAACTAAACAGAAAAATTTAACCACTTACTGCCCCAATGCCTACCGGAACGTCAGTGAACTATTTATAAAATCAAGTACCTGATCAAGTTAGTGACAAGTGTTTCTTTTGTTTTAATGAAAAAGAAGTCGTGGTTTTTTTTTTTCATTAATTGTTGGTTTTGTAATGTGGAAAATCATGAAATGTGTTAAAAGTCCTACTGTAGCAGAGAAAGGTCAAATGACTTCATGAGATTCATCTTTAGTAAATAAATTACTAATACCATCTTCTACTTACCACATTAAAAGAATGTTAAAAAAAAAACACCCAGCATATGAACACTTACCTCATAACTCTTCCGAATCAGCATACACATGACATTGCCTGACTATGAGGAAATATGTACTAAGGTCAAGCTTTTACCAGCTATGTAACAAAATCTGCACCCAAACCACCTATAATTAACTGTATAGTTGTTAGGCTATGATATTAATGATGTCACAAAGAAGAAACACACTAATGTGACTATCACATGAACATGTGAAACAGACACAGTCCTGTGGAAACCGTAAGCCAACACCACTAAAATTATTTTTCACAGATTTCATTGTAAAAGAATAGTACAGATATCCAGTAGCAACTGAAACAAAGCACAGAATTTGATATTACCTAGCCTTGTAGCAATTCAAAACCACAATGGAAGGAAGATATGAGTCTAGAATTGTGTATTGTATACTTACAGATCACAGTAAACTACATGGAATGGCAAAGCAAACTATATAGGCTCTTAAGTCAATCTCACTACTTTCCATTACTAGAGAGCTGGTCAGCATCTTTTGGCAGGATATTGCATAATACAGTCAACTATGCTCTCCTAGCATTTCATGTGGCTTTGGGTCACAGTATGGATTATCTGTAAATGAAACAGATAAGGGAAAGGAAACAATCATCAAGACTATCACAGACCCTTTTTTAAAACGAGTATTAGTAGGCCTGGACTCAAGCAGAACTTGTCTAATTTGTCCATACGCTGAAGACTGCAAAGATGGTAAAGCAATGTAGCTAATCCTGTCAATTGATAACATCCTTCCTTCATTGTTGAGCAAAGCTGCTATAAAATAAATTGAGCTGGAGTCAATCTATTTTACTTTCCAAGCTTGAGGACACAAAACTTACTGCTTAGTAGCAAATAGTACTCCTAAATCCTTCAAAAATTTCCTTTAATTGAAGTTCTGAAACTATTAAGTTCCTGAAATGTTCCTTCATGAGACAATTTTGCTAATGGCTGTGTTATGATACATAACTAAGGAAATATAAGAATCACCACTGACTGCTTTACAAATTGGCAAACCTGAAGACTGAATGTAAAAATCTACATTAGGGAAATGCAATACTCTGCCAGTTATTTTTACTAGCAGTACAAAGTGGAAAACTATCTCTGCCCATCTGAGCAGTTCAAAGTCAGTGTGGCTAGGGGAGCCGGGGCGATCCCGAGAGACCAACTGAAACATCATATCTCCATGGCTGCTCTGTGGTTCTGCTAATGCAAAAAGAAATGGCTGAGGGAGTAAAGGCGCTTACCTTGCAAGTCTGGTGACCTGAGTTCGAACCCACATAAAGGTGGAAGGAGAAGACCAACTCCACAAAAAAGACATGACATTTAATAACTGTCGACACTTGGAACTACACATATAAAGAAATATAATTTCACCTGTCCCACTGTTTGCTTTCATTTTCTCTGGTGCCTCCAAACTGAGGTTCAGGTTATGCAGCCTTATAGGCTCTGAGTCATATTTAATCCCTGTCTTCCTTTCACTCTCCCACCATAGCAATGGGAATGCATTGGAGAATGCACTATTTCTTGGTTTCCATTTGTTTACTCACATGAAGTCACCTAAGTTAAGATCCTCTTCCAAAAGTTATCCTATCTTTCATTTGATCCAAATTCTATAAACCAATGTCTTTCCTCCCCCTTTCTCCTAAGTAAGGTGCACTTGTGACAAGTTTCATAGCCATTCCAACAGAGCTGTTTAGCTTTTCTGAGCACAAGAATAGCTGGGTGATGATGGAAGTCAAAGCTCAGGTGAGCTATAATCATCCCACTTCTACATGAAACCTAGCCCTAGAGTAGGAATCTTGGAGAATGCTGATGACTTCTTCCAATTCTTAAATTTGCAACATTCCTATTATCACAAACTTTGTTCAGGGTTAACTTCCTCCACTTTTCACCACCACTTTCGCACTACCTCCATCATATAAACCCTATTTGGTCTCTCATACCTGAAAACCTCTTCCAGTTCATCTTACATTCTAGAAGACTATGCTACATTCTGCTCCCTTCCTAATACAAGAAATGATCACCCTATTCAAAAATCTCTTATTCAGTCTTTGCTGGGAACTCCCAACACAAAGTCTTAATTTCTTTGAAGTTTTCTGTACATAGAGACCACAGCAAAGCAGGAGAGGGTGAAGATTGCTGAGAGAGCAAGTTGCTGACTGAAGACAGCTGCTGGGAATCCCCAAGTACTGTGGAAAGGGTGTGGTGGTAACAACAACCGGTTTGAGAACCACCAAGGGAGACTTCAAATCTGCTGGTTAGAAAAGCTCTCCACCAGCAATCTCTGTACATTTTTCCATTAAAAAAAAATGCCTGGAACAGTTTCCTCCCACAGGTCTTCTTCCTGACCACTTCTCATTCCATGCCATTGCAATCTACCTATGGCTTATTAAACAAGCATGTATATACTGAATATTCTGTGTTGAAATCATTTGAAGCAACTTTGTTATTTGTACCACTGCTTGAATACGATAGTAAGATTTGTGGGGACAGAACCATTTCTTCCATTTCACTTGTTTGTAACCATAGAACTCCGCATAATATATATGCGTTTAAAAAAAAAGTTTCTTCCCTGTCACATATAATTTCCATTCAGCTATTCAACACTAACATTTTTTAAGGTTGAGCAAGTATATTAAGATATATTAAGATATACAGAAAATATGCCCACACTCTATACAAAAGATGCCACTTATAGTTGGACCAAGCACATTTCCTCCACCAACCAAACATACTATTATACCATACTTCTGGGTTTGGATTTTTTTGTGTGTCTTTATACTACATAAGCGTCTGGTTACTTTTTGCTGTTGGCAACACTAACTACAGAAGCTTAACTGTAAATAAATTTACTGTTGGGAATCTAATCTTCCCACCTACACAACCCCTGGCTTCCCACAATCTCTAGTGTCTTGTGAGCAACTGCCCAATTACTGAATGTGGAAAGACAGCTTACACATTGAAGGTCCATTCTTGGCAGCCGCTGGCTTTTACTGCTGGTCCTCACTTACTTAGCTTAATTGATTCAGAACGGTATAAAAAAAAGAGACATTATTACACAAGTTTGGAAAAGAAACTACTTAAAAAATGTAAATGTAAAAGCTGTGGCTATTGTGCTGCTTTCAAGCAGGCAAGCATGTGTGACATGGAAAGCACAGAATGATGCCTATTGAAATCAGGAAAACTTGGGAACTTGGACTAATCTCATTACATAAGTTTTAGTGTTTCATACATATACATTCTCAAAAAGTGAAATTATCTATGTAAAAGGGAAGTACAGCCAACTTCAAAAAACACAATCCATTGTAGCAAGAGGTTTTGTGTTTATAATACAACTTTAGTTTCAGAAACTACACAGTTTTCAAGACAGTAATTACATTTCTGAGACACAGACTTAGAAAAACAACCTTTCCCTTTTTCAGTCACGGTGGTCTCTCTTCCCACTGGACTGAGATAGCCTATCAGAGACTCCTTCTTGGGTGCTACCCATTAACCGGAACCTGAATGCAGCACAAACACAATTCCTAAGAAAAAAATTATGGGCTAGATTTGGCCATATGGAGGAGAATGAAAAATAAATATAGCTCTTTTAACTAAATATACTTGGCTATACACACACCTGTATGCACAAATATAAAAATAATCTTGTAATTTATATTTCTGCATCTTTCTGTGTTGATCACTGATGGCTTTATGACATAAATAACTGAGAAGATGCCTGTGTTCTTTTGTATCAGTAAAGGACATTAGACTGCCCTCCAATGTGAATCAACAATAGTGAAAAGCAACCATATTATAACTTCAAAAGGCTCAATAATATTCAGACAATGTTTTTCATTTATTCAAGAAACTGTACAATATGTCCAGAGAAAGGAAGTTAGTACCATCATTTTAGCTTAAATAAGGAAATCTTTCATGGTCCAGTTGCATCATCTGCAGTAGAGATACACGTTCCAGCTATTCTGGTCTGTGCCTTCATCCAAAAGAGACATAATAGGAATGTAATAGCCTGTGTTTAAAACGCTAATCTAATATCATTTTAACCTGGATTGCAGTATCAAATCATCTTTATGATAGCTCAATAATAGGACTGCTACTATTCTGGTGGAACAAAGCACCTACATCTCGAACACAACCCAATTCCTCCCAAGCATATTGAAAACAGTAATTTGACTATTATGGTAAGACAAGAGTTAACTGTTCAATCACCTGACTTGAGCCTTACAAGATCTGCATGCCCAGGAGAGAGATTTTTTTTAATACATTTTATTCATTGCAATAGAAAACCACACTTACTGATATTTAATAGCAAAATATCTATGTGCAAATGTCTACACAACACGTAGTGTTGCCTCCATTTCTGAGATTGTAAGATGATTAAAACAAAAGGTTCATGAGACATAACTACACACCACAGCATTCAAGATCTAATAATGTACAATCCCAGTGCTTTAAGCAGGACCACTTTCTATTTCTTTGATAAGGAGGGATATTCTTAAAGTGAGATCCAATAAGCATAAGTATAAATAAGAACTTTGAAAATATCACATCATGTTATTCAGTCAATCATAAAAGTAATTTTATGAGAACAAAAGAGGTCTTTACTTGTTACAATCAATAAAACACAATTTAAGATTTCATGTTTGTGCTGTTTTTAACTCCTGAAATGTACTCTTCACATGGAACAATTTCTTTCCAAAAAAACTAAAATCATATAACAGGTTTGCAAGAGTAAACCCAGCCCCACACCCTCAGGCTCCTGCTCTTCTTAGCACTCAGTTTCCCTAGTGCTATGTTAGAATGGTAAAGGACAGAAAACCAGAATCAGGAAGTTTTACGCAGGAATATGCCAGCCCAAACTGCCACTCTTCAACAGTCACTCAAGCACCCATTCAGGTCCTCATTTCCCCTCTTGCCCAGTTACTCAGTGTGTGACCCTGGGAACTGTAGTATCAGCATCACCAGGAAGCTAGTTAGAAATGCAAATGACGGCCCCACCCCAGAGCAACTGAATCAAACTCTGGGAAAGTGCCCAGCAATTTTCGTTTTAACAAGCACTACAGGAGTCTACAAAGTATGCTAAAGTCAGAAAACCAGTCCTCCATAACCTTAACATGCATAAGAATCACCTGGGGAGCTTGTTAAAATGCAGATTCTAATTCAGTGGGTTTAAGGTGGGGCTTGAGAGCCTACATGTCTAATAAGTTCCCAGGTGATGTCTTTTACAGACCACATTGCAAGTATTTTGAAAATCGGTTGTTTACCGAAATTACCCAAAATACTGACAAAATATGGATTCCATGGCACTTCCCAAAATCAAATTAATCCAAATCTCAAGATAAAGACCTAGAAGAGAACCAGCAGTTCTCTGCTCCAAATACACACTAAAATTACCTGAGAAGTTTTGAATAATTCTGATTCCCAGGTCATATTCAACATTAATTAAATCAGAACCTCTAGGGAAAGAGTTCAGGCCTCCACATTATGAGTAACTTCCCAGTGATTCTGATGTACAGCCATGGTTGAGAAGGAATGTTCTGGAGTCTAAAAGGTTCAACACCTACAACAGTAGAACCTTTATAGTAGCAAACAGGTTCTTCTAAAAGGGATATCTGAACTCCACACGTACAGATAAAAGCACTTTGATGTTTTAATAGTAAAGTGTACCTAAAATTATGCTTTCCTTGGGTCTTGAACCTTATTTGGTGGTGGAATTTACTTTCAGCAAATGGCTGGGTACTCAAAAGATGGGAACAAAAGTGAAGTATTTGTATGTAGGTGACCTTTCATAGAATGACCTCTTCCTCCAAGCCTGAAACACGTACGGCACTGCAATTTCTAATAAGCTTTCAGACTGGCAGGGTAACTGATAATACCTGTAGCTTCTAAATCTGTAGCTATAAAAGTCAAATATCACCAGTTACAGGCATTCTGACAGAAAGGTCCAAGGAAAAAATAACATCAGTGTGCTTGTACACAGAATTTGAAATTGTCAAAAGCATGTCTTCTGGTGAACAGAAAAAAAGACCTGCAACATACTCCTCACAAGTCAGAAGGTAAAAAGGCCTATACAATGCAACCCTAATAAGCACACAATATTATCAAGCATGTAAAACGGAAAAATGAATGGTGGTTACCAAGACACTGTGAAATAATCAATTATTTCATTCTCATTATCAAGAGATTTTCTTGGATTTGAATTTGACATGTATACACTTCAAAAATTAGTTTAAGATAAATGAAAAGGACCCACAGTCCCTCCACTGAAATGGACTTCTGTTTTCTGGTTGGTCAGGATCAGTGTCTTCTATAAACTAGTTGGTCTGTATGATACATTCAAGGTCTACTAAACATTAGTAGTTATTATTTTTCCACCATCATCTCAACAGTCACAGTGGTCAGAAAGGTGTCTTATTTATCTGTTTAATAACTTGAAGTCGAGACGCAACAGCTAGGATATTAGAAGAGAAACAACCCAAAGATGTGTGTGCAAAGTGGCCACTGTTAAAATCTTTTCAAAACCATTTTCTGTATGAACTGGTCAAGCTCATTTTCCTCTCAAGTCTTGTTATAGTCATTCAGTTAACCCAAACTCACTTTAAGATGTGCGAAAATAGCACCTCCTGAAAATGTGTTCTCATATGCTTTGGAGCAATGGAGCGTGAATGCTAAAACAGCCTTTGCCAAACTCATGTAGCAGCTCAAGAACTAAACGGGAGTAAATTTTACAGTCCCATGACTTTACAGAGCCAACCTAAGTATCATCCCAGGTCCAGCTTTACCACACTACAGCCATCCATGAGAAGGCAGAAAAGTTACAAATGTGACTCAAGCTAATACACAGTTCATATATGTGTATGTGTATATATATATATATATACACACACACACACACACACACACACATATATATATGACACATATGGTCATCTTTTCAAATAGAATTTTACTTCTTAACCAAAAAAAAAAAAAATAGGCCAAATAAAGGTGTAGGCTTAGGATCTGTGCTCTTAGAATTAACACTATGGAATTTACAAAGATAAATTAGTAGACTTAATTGACTTGACAGTGTTCATCTAGATGGCTTTTCATCCGTTTCTCATGAACCAATGCCCAATGATGAACCAAATCTAAAGAAAATGCACAGACCACAGTGGAGTCATACAAAATTAAAGACATTTAAGGAATCAAAGCAAAGAAAACAAACAATACAAATGCACAATTTCCAGGACACTTTATTTAATTTCCACTTTACATATTAATTTAATTTTTAGTATAGTCAGAGGTGTTTATAATTATTCAGCAGCAGTTCATTCCTCTAATCTCACAAAATGAAAAGCAGAAAGTTAAAAAGAACATCAATTCAGATATTTATGATTCGGGAAACAAGGGGCCCTTTTCTTAAGCGGGGGTGGGGGGTGTGTGTGATGCATTTACTAAAATGTTTCTCTACTATTTTTGTGCACGCTAGTACTCATAATAAAGGCAATCCTTTTTCCCATTCTGCCTTCTTTGGGTCTTTACATTCTGTCTAGCATTTAACTCAGAAAGTCAGTTTACACTCAGTTTACACATTTTAAAAGAAAAACCATATGCCCCATCTCCCACACATCCAAATGGACAGAGATTAGAAGTAACCTGGTTTTTAGCTTGTAACAGTGCTATTTTAAACAATTTCAACCACATACTTGAAGGGTAAAACAATGTAAAGTACAAAACCAAAGGAAATCGTAAAAATGCCTACACATTTACTGGATTATTTAACTAGTTCTCAAATCATTGGGCATAACACAGATTGCTTAAAAGTGAAATCCACACAAAAGCGAATGCACGTTTCATGTATAAACTGACAGTGCCTCTTTGGGGACAACTCTCTTTGAATCTACTATACCCAGACACTGGAATGAGGGGGGGGGGGGATCTCACTCTTCAACGTGAGGAAGCCGGCGGTGCGCTCGTTTCACTAGAAACACATTTTAACGGGTATGTTCGGATAAAAATAGGCAGTAAGGCAAAAAGTGTTTTAAGAAACGTCCCCCCTCCCCAAGGCATAGGGAACCCCAGAGAAAAAGATGGGCAACCTCCTTGGAGCTCGCGGGGCAAGTTCCATCACCAGCAGAATAGAAGTTAGATCGTTGCTATTTTTCACAAGCAATGGGATAGTAGCTCTCCATGTGCAAGGTACGCGGGGCGGGAATAGTGGCGGGGCTTTCACGTTGGGGAATGGCTAGCCAAGTGTGGAGTGGTCGGTACCCAGACTGATTCAGATCTCCAAAAACCCAGGCGGGGTGGAGGGTGAGGGGTGGTGGGGAGTGAAGGAAAGGGTCAAAACTCCTGGAAGTTAGCGCAAAGAGGAAGCGGAGCGGTCTGGAAGCCCGGGGGCCATGTCTGTCAGCAGCCCCCGGCTCCAGGAGTGGGGTGCCGGCCTCGAGGAGCAGAGGAGCGCCCAGAGCCCCTGGGGTCGGGAGACTCTGGGGACCCGGGCGGCGAGAGGAACTGAAGGGCACCCGAGAGCGGGAGGCGGAGGACTTGCACTTTGCCTCAACTCTGAGCCCCATCCCGAGCCCGGGGGAGAGGGCGACGGGGAGCGCGGTACTCACTAGGGCTCGTTGGTGAAGCGGGGGGTCCGGGGCTGCTGGTATCCATACAGGTGACAGTAGAGCACATCGAAGCAAAAGCAGCACATCTCCGCTGACACCACCATCTTCCGGGAGCCCGGGGATGAGGACGAGGAGGACGGCGAGGAGGCGGTGGCGGCGGCCGGAGTAGAAAGTAGGGTCCCCACTCCGCAGCTCAGAGGTGGCGACAGCGAGATGCCCCCGCCGCCGCAGCCCTGGGGGGGAGAGAGGGTACAGCCGCCGCCGCCGCCGCCGCCGCCGCTCAGCCCGCCCAGCCCGTTGAGCCGCGTCCCGGCGCCTCCTAGTCCTAGCTCCCCGGCTCGGCACTGGCTCTCCCCGCTGCAGTGGGAGGAGGAGGAGGCGCCACCACCGCCGCCTGAGCCGGAGGGGGGCGAACTGGACAGTTTCTGCTTCTTCACCCCACAGCAACCCGCCGCCATCTTGGAACAGTCTCCCCCACGCAGCGCTTCCGACCCATAAGTGAGGCGAGCTGGCGGCGGGGGCGAGCACGCTGCGGCCCCGGCCGCCGGGGACGCGCTGGGGGCTGCCAGACTGCGCGCGCGCGCGGCTCCGCCGTGGGGCTGCCCGGCCACGCGGCTGCTAAGGCGTGCGCGCGCCCCCGCCTCAGGCGCGCGCCACGCGCTTTCGTGGCTTGGCGCCTATGGTGGGTCCCGCCCGAGACTCGCGCCTCAGGGCAGCCCGGCGCTGGGCAGAGGATGGAAGATGGAAAACCCGATAGGAAAGAAGGTGGAAGCAAAAAAGAGCGAGACAGGGGAGAGTGGGAGGAAAAAGAGGAGGTGGGCACGCCTGGAGAGGAAGGAGAGAGAGACAGAGAGAGAGAAACTAGTGTAAGGGGGGAAAGAATGGAGAAAGTCCGAAATAAGGATCCAAGTTCCAGAGCATACCTTGCTGGCCCCTTGCAGCATATAGTGTTTAGTGACACTGGAACCCAGTTAAGTGGAACCTGAGCCACCGGGCCTCAAATACACTGGTTCTGAACTGTTGGAGTGTGGGCAAGCAGGTGCTCCGTGGAGCTGCACACCTGAGACAGATCCTGTAAAGACTGTACAAAGCAGCCCGGGAAATGGCCATGCTGCGGTGTCTTTAATGCCAAACCAAGCAGACTACGGTGATTGAGATTATGATTTTTTAAAAAAATCAATACTTTCCCTTTTCTAATGGACAAATATTAAAACCCAATTAAATCTGTATATCTTATATTTACCCCATCTTTTCCTAGCAATTAAAACGTTTAAAAGCAATATAAATAAATAAACAAATCATCACAAACACATCACTCATTGAAATATGTTGGCTGTGCTTTGAGACTTAGAGCTGTGAACTTTCAGGGTTTGGTGTCTGGGGGTTGGAAACAAAGGAAATGGAAATATAGCTGTAATGTGAAGCTCTTAGAGATAAATATGTTGATCAGGTAGTGAACTTATCACAATTTGAAAAATTTTGTCCAAGTGTATAATGAGAGAGGTTTTCATGCTCATTTAAAATTTTTTTAATTAAAAATGTTTGAATGAAGGAGGTGTAGAATTCAGTCAGTTCCATTCCAGGCACCTACGAAGGAGCTTTAAAATGACAATAATCAAATGTCCAGAATATGAACCTGATAGAGAATAAGTGGTTTCCATTATGTCTACATCACGCCACAATATCTTCACAAACTCAGACGCCTGTCTGTATGTATGTAAACAGTGGAAAATTGATTTTGACACCTTTGATCTAAATGTGTGGGACCTTACAAACAACTGAGGGCTGTTCATTCTAGTCAGAGGGGAAAAAAAGCCTCTGTGCCATACTATGTGAGTTTTAAAACCAGGGCATGCACAAAAAATATGTATGCTTCTCACTCTCAAGTTTATAAATTAAATCAAATCTGTGTATATGATCAGAAAAATTGCCAACTATCAGCCGTTTTTTAATGCCAGTATCAAATCTATCTTACACCATGATCCTAGAAAGTAGTAAATTGTCTAAATTAATTTTCACTACTGGAAGACTGTAAGAATGCTCACCTAAACCTCATATATAACTTGCCCAACATTACACACCTAGAAAGCCACAAAGTCAGTACTTGAATGCAAGCATGTCCCATTCTAAATCCTATGCCATGCCGCTGGAAGTATAGGTTAGTAGTAGAGTGTTTGCCTAGTATGTTCAAAGCCTTGGTTTTGATCCCCAATATCGCTAAATTAATAACCAAATCATAAACTGTGCTGTTATGGTACACTGCTCTCAATCTCAATAACAAGGTTAGCAAGAGAAGAGAGTGACATTATAGTAGAGTAGAACCAAAGTTAAACAAAAAGAACTTTCTTTGTATGGAACTATTGAAAAACACTGAAATATGTTATCAAGGGAATATTTCCTTAAAAAAATTATATGAAATAGATCAAATGGGAAGGTTAAATAAAGTCTAAAGGCACACAGAAAAATGATTCAAACAGGCACATGCTTGTAATCCTAGTACTCAGAAAGCGAAGGCAAGAGGGTCACAAGTTAAAGGTAAATTTCTGCTACATAACAAGACTTTATGTTAAGGAATCAGATGAAGAGAGAGAAGAAGATGAGGAAGAGAAGGGGGAAAAGGAGGAGGATTCTTTAACTGATTTGTGACAGGTAAAAGGAATAACTATTGTCAACTACTATTGGAGTAAAAAATGCAACTTTTTTTTGTCATTTTCCAAAAGAGAAAGCAAATTGCTTTTAAAAATATCAAAGTACCATATTAACTTATATATTGTATATTTTGTTTTGCTTTGTGCTTTATTCTTATACTTCCTATCAGCCTACCTATGTATACTGAGTTATAATACTATATCCCTTAAATTAAATAAGTACAAATATTATACATCAATTAAACGTAAGTAATTGTTAAAAGAAAGAAAAATCATGAGGGACATCTGGGTACAAATGCTTAACTGAATAGGCCTTAACATATGTGACAGAATGCATAAAATCTGCTGGGGGGGCTATAGAGGTTCGGATGTGGGAGGGGTCTAAACATGATTAAGACCTATTGTATGAAATACATAAAAACTCAAAATGTGCATAAAAAGAAAAACTCATAATGGTGAGAGATGACGAATATATTAACTATCTGTATTACGATGATCATTTCATAATAAATACATGCGCTAGGACATATCAAGTTTTAAACTTGAAATATATGCCCTTTGTCAATTACACCTCAATAAAACTGAGAAAAAGAAACTGGATCAAGTACAGCAGTATACAATAGATACTAATTTACTCCTCATCCACTAAAAAGAGATCACTTGTAGAGCAGAAAACCAAACACATCTAGCAACATTACACAGCAGTTAGGCACATAAAATGGGTGGCTGCTGCTGCTTGGGAGAACTTAAGAAAACAGAACATAATTTCATGATTTCAAATTTGGCCAGTAGACATGAATCTAACACCCCTACTCTTGAAAAAATAGCAAGGAATCTTTAATAAGCACCAGTAGTCATGTCCTTAGTTCTGCATTTCAGTGGTTTTCTTGTCAGGGTAAAGGACCAGTGCAGTGGGAAACCCAACTACAAGGACACTCCAGCCAAGTTACAAAAATAGCTATTCCCTAGGGATTTTTAATTCCAACTCCAAATGTTACTATTACAAGGAATAGACAAATCCAAATAGATAAACTTTTCTGTTATTGCAGAAAACACGTCACTACCTACCAGTAGGGTTTACTCAGCTGGAGTCTTTTGCTGTATTGGTTGGCTAGAAGGCGGGAACACAAATATAAAGACTACCTATGTATTAATTTCTCATAATTTGCCTCATCACCCATACAAATCCTGAGCTTCAACATGATTTTTAAATCTCCTGGCAAGTACTGGCGGTGGTGATGGTGGCAGTAATGCATCTTTTTAGCCTTTGAGAGAATACTTAGCCTTGCCTTGTTTTCTTGCAAAGTCACCAGCATAGAAACAAATATATAAGGAGACTGATATAGGTGTAGATGTGGATATCATTCAAACATAATGAAACCTAGGAAATAAATTATGTGAAAAAATATTTTGTAATATCTATATATGAATTGCATACTGTTAGGAAACTGACCTTACTAAGGATTCTCTTGACTCTAAGTATAAAGGTCAATGTAAGATAAAGCACATGTCTTTCTACCCTCTGCTGATTCTGGAGTACAGTGATAATAACCTCAAGAGGAAACCTTGAGGTATCTTCTGCTCTTTTTAACTGACTGTCAAGCTGGGAACTAAAGATTCCATATTTCATATATGGAGATAGAAAGATAGTTTATATATAAACACACACACACACACACACACACACACACACACACACACAATTAAATAGACCACAGTCTCTCTATTCACACAGCGCATTCGAACTGTAATCATCTCTGCTTCTACATCTACCTCTAAATTGCTATTAACTAACTTGTCAAATGCTTTGTTTTAACAACAGAGACACTACTCAAACAGAGGATATGCCCATCATTTATGTGTGGTAAAACTGGAAATTCAATGGTTACTGATTAGTTTATCATTGCCTCAATTTGTTATCATGTCTAAAAGTATGATATTTTTCATTTCAGAAGATAAGAATAATTGTAATTTGATGAAATAGTGAATTTTTAATGTTGAAAAATTATTTTCTTAGGTTATTATAGTTTGTGGTAAGACAAGAAACATTCACATTGTTGAATTAAAAACAAAACATCATTTATGCCCAAACAAGTGTTATTTTTATCCTCAGTCAAACTTTCTCAACTGTCATCCTTGAACAACTGCAGAATGTCATATTCTTAGCTACCACTTTGATCTAACCTTGTACACATATAACTCGTGGTTTTGGTGATGGCAGCGGTAATTGGTCCCCTTTTGTGTTTAACCAATATGAGTAAATACTGAATTCCTTTACCCGTTTTTCAGTTCAAATTGACAAATATGTTTTTGTTTCCCTGATTACAAAACAGATTCTTGCCTCCTAAGTCCTTGTTTTAGCGAATGAATACATTTCAGAGGGGAAGCACCAAGATCTGCCTTGGACAGTTTCTCTAGTTATTCCATTTACATTTTCTATAGTCAACTGGAGTGCAAACTAATTGAATGTTGGTGTGCTATCTATAGAGACAGTTACATAAACTCTTTAATGAGATTTAGATGTGCTAATATGAACACTGAGCATGAAACAAATAATAGAGCTAGCTACTTTTAGATTAGAAAGGGAAACTTTTCATGGAGGAGATAATGAAGAAACAGTATACAGAAGTTGTGAGAAACCAGAACATGAAGGCATCAGATACAATTTGGACAATCTTGGTTTGGTTGTCTCTCTCTTTCTCTCTTTTAAAAAAATATTTTATTTATTAATTTTCATGAATGAGTATTATGCCTGCATGTGTGTACGTGCACGCTTGTCATACAATGCCCACTTAGGTCAGAAGATAACATCGGATTCCCTTGGAACTGGAGTTACAGATGGCTGTTAACTGCCATGTGGGTACTGGGAATTGAACCTGGGTCCTCTTCAAGAGCAGCCAGTGCTTTTAACTGCTGAGCGGTCTTTCCAGCCCCTCTCTTTCTCTCTTAAGGAATTTATACATCCACTGAGGTGTAAAAATGTATGTATTACAATATCCTGCCTCCAATTTAATTACAAAATGTAGTTGTTTTTCTTTAATCTCATCATATTCTGGAAAAGCTATTCCATTTGATTGGCGGCACAAGTTGGGCAAAGTGGGGATTAACTCTGTTAATTAAAAGTAAAAGTCTATTCTGTGCTCAAACTCTCTTTTGTGTAAATACACAATTTAAAATTCAAACTCACTCATGGCACTGAGGAGTGAAAATCTGAGCCCCGTAATTTCCATCAGTTCCTGATTGAAGTGGAACTCATTTTATTTCACTCTAGCCACTGCTTAAATGTCCACTGTTCATGGCTCCTTCTCTCAGCATGGACAATACACAGTGATGCTGTTTGGACTTACTCTCCCGGATTCCTACCCTAATCTGCTAGAAATGCCATTAGTCCTCTGAATTGCATCCTAATTCCTGGCTTTGACTATTCACCCGACATACTCTTCCGGTCAGTTCACCTCATACCACAAAATGTGCTTGGCAAATACACTGTACCTTAATCCTCAGCTGTCTTCTGCATCCACAAGGAATTCTCCACCGAATTCCACAAGGAATTCTGGACTTCTTTCATGCATCTCTCTAACTAAAATCCCAGGCTGAACATTCCTACTACAAATGCTTCATGATAGCGTGTGGCCTTTTAGAAGCTCTTGCAGTTTCACTTGCTGCAACCTCCTTTGTGCTTTTCCCATGCTTCTCTGGTTGTTTCTTCTTTCTATAGAGATACAACCCATAAAACAGATAAACCACCCATTTAGGTTTTACAATCACCGGGGATTATAACGCTCATGCAGTTGTGTAACTATCAATTTATCAATTTGAAACAAATTCAATCAAAAGAAAACCCTATGTCAATTACCAGTTGTTCTCCATTTCCTTTCAGTGCCTCCTACTTCAGGCAACCATTAACCTACCACCTGTCTCTGGATTTACCTACTCATTCCTACAAATTGAGTCATATAGTGTTTTTGCCCCTTTATGTCTGACTTATTTCAGTTAACATAATGTTTTCAAGATTCCTCCATGTATCCATCAGTACTTCATTCATTTTTGTGACTAAATAGTATTCCATTCTGTGTATCCGTCAAATGTTGTTTACTTGTTCATAAATTGATTAATATTTGAGTATTTGCATATTTAGATTACTACAAATAATGCTGCCATAAACAGTTATATTTTAATTTATATATTTTAGAATGTATTTTCATCATATTCTTCCCCTTCAACTCCTCTCGGAATCCTCCTCAACATATCCTCCTCCCAACTTCATGTCCTCTTCTCGGTCTTCATTTTATACTTTTATACCCACTGAATCAAACTAGTGCTTCACCTATGCACATGGTTGTGGGGCCATCATCCAAAGCATGGAAAACCTACCAATGGCCACACCCCTGAAAATAAAGGACTCTCAATCCCTTGACAACGTCAACTGCCAATAGCTCTCAGCTGTGGGTGGGGCCTTGTAATCCCGTCTCTTATTATTGCTGGAATGTTGACTGGTTCATCTTGTGCAGGTAAACACAGCTGCCGTGAGTTCATGAGTGCATCAGCCCTGTCATGTTCAGAAGACGCTGTTTTGCAGCAGTGCTCCAGAGTCTCTGGCTCTCATGATCCTTCCATCCCATTTCTGTAATGTTTATTGAGCCTTAGTGTGTGTGTGTGTGTGTGTGTGTGTGTGTGTGTGTGTGTGTGTGTGACACAGATGTCCTATATAGGGCTGAGCACTCTACAGTTACTTATTCTCTGCTTTCTGACTCGGTATTAATGACCATCCTCTGCAAAAAAGAAACTTCTGTTATGAAGGCCCAAAACTGCACTAATATATGTATATAAAAATAAATATTTAGAAGGCAGTTTGATACTGTGACCATTTACCAAAACAATGATATGAACATTTTTGTACAGATATGTTTTGTATAGATATGCATCTTCATTATGTACTTGATGAAATGACTGGATTATATGATGATTCCATGTTTAACCTTGTCAGGAAGAAGCAGACAATATTCCAAATTGGCTGTACCAATTTGCAATCCTACTTGAAGTGTACCAGAGTAACAATTGTCCACATCCTTATTAGCTGTTATTATCACTGCTAATTTTACATAGTCTAATGTACCAATGCTTCCTTTTATTGGTCCAATTTACCAATAATTTCCTTTATTGGATGTACTCTTTTTTTTAAATGTAAAGGTTTATTTTAATTACATATGCGTGTGTGTGTGTGTGTCTTCGGGAGGTTGGCTTATTTACACATGAGTATAGGTGCCTGGAGAAGCCAGAGGGGTTGAATCCCCTAAGAGCAGTTAGAAACAGTTGTGAGCCACTCGAAGTGGTGGCTGGGAACTGAACAGCAGTACATGCTCTTAGCGGTTGAGCTACTTCTCAACCCTACTGGTTCTACTCTTGAAATTATATCTAATAAACTGTAGCCAAACACAAGATCATGATGATTTAGACCTACAACTTCCTCTTAAGTGTTGTATAGTTTTAATACTTAGTACTTGAGCAATTTATTCATTTTGAGTTAAAGAAACAATAGACAGGGTTAGAGAGAAAGCTCAGAAGGTTAAGTGTTTGCCACCAAACTGTGAAGTCAAGAGTTTAGATCCCCCAAATATATGTAAAAGCCAGGTGGTAGTGGCAGCCCACATGTAATCCAGAGGCAGAGACAGTAAATCACTGGAGGGACAAGCTTGCTAGCAGACTAGCCACATAGAACAGCTCTGGGTTCGGCGAGAAACACTGTCTCGACATATAAGGCAGAAAGTGATCAAGAAAGACACTCTATACCAACCTCCTAACACCATAAGCATGCACAGACAGGCAAACATGTAAAACACATATGTATGCAGCACACACACATACACACACACACACGAAACAATCAAAGACTAGGATTGAGCAGTGTGATACCTCTGTACTAAGAAGAATGTGCCAAGAAGAATAAAGAAATGTCACCAGTAATGTTGGAGGAAAGCCAACAAATTATTATCTCGTGGTATTTTTAAAAAACGTTAAAGCTGGTCTTGGACCTGCAAATGATGTTCTCCTTTAGGAGCTTGCTTAGTGTTCTCCAAAACTATGAGAGCTAGCCTTCAGGGAGGTGGCTTCCAGGTCAGTTCCAGATCTGTTGCTCCAAGTCCTGTGTCTCAAGTATGTCTTGTTTTCAGCCATAGGGTCTTACCCTTGAGTTCTGTGAGGCAATCAAGGGCTGCGGCAATAACCTGTGTGATTCTGGGAGTCTCTTGGACCACCCTGGTCAATGAGTCAAAGGAAGGTTCCTCCTGTCTGTCACTGTTTCTTGTTGTATAGCCTTCAGCACTCATGTAGTGATACTGTATGTGTAATTTTTCAGTAGGTCTTTGAACTAATACAATTCTGTCTGGTTTTTATTTTTACACCATCTAGGCATTATTTATCTCTCCTCTCTCCCTGTTCAAAATTCCCTCCTACCTCCTCAGTTAAAGTACCCCTTTTTCATCCATTTCCCACTTAGTAACACCTGTCTCCTACTGTTCTTCTCTCTCAGGTTGCTTTTTTCCCTTTACCTCCCTGGTTCCTTCCCACGTTTCTGGCAGTTACATCAGGATATATACTCCCATATAAAAAATGGTTGGCACAGCAAACTGTATTGGGGAAGTAGTGGCACATTTACTTTGGGGGTAATCAACAGCTACCTAATTGGGCTTAAAGCCCACTCAATGGGAAAGAATTCATTTGTGGTACTGTAAACATAGCCAAATACACATGGTTGGAGAGGCCATAAATCATGAAGAAAACCCCAGTGTTGTCACATCCTGAGGCAAATATAATTTCTTATTGTGTTCTAAATATGGATCCTTATATTTACAGACAACTATGCCAGTCACCGCTCATCAAAGAAGCTTCTTTTGCAACAGGTGGTGACTATTACAGAGTTCTACAACTGATCTCACACAGAGATTAGGGGTATTTGAAATGCTCAATCCTAAGTGACATATCTGCAATGGAACCTCTATGCCTAAGACTCGTGGAACATAATAGAACAAGGGGAAGAGAAAATACTAATGCATCTCTCAACTCTCAGCAATGAAGCTCCCTCATGCAACAGAGGGCAATGAACCCAGGGCTTAGGGCCCATTGCAGAAGAGGGGGTGGAAAGATTATAAGAGCCAGGGGTGGAGGTTGGAAATTGAGTCCTTACAGGCTTTTGGGACCTTGCTCCTGCGAACTTACAGCAGTGGTGACAGAATGCACAAGACCCATGCAAAATCAAGCAAACAAAACTCAGGATAGGGCTGTGGAAATGGGCAGAAGGGACCAATCTTAGCCAAAAGAACTATTGGACAGCTGATTACTACTGGGTGAGGAAGAGCTGATCTTTTTTAAGGGAGTGACTCTAGATAGGCTGACTAGACTCCAGTGAATGAACTTGCACTGAGGGATGTCAGGGGACACTAACTTGACTCGATAGGCCTTAACATAAATGACAGAATGTATGAAATCCAATGGGGTGACTGTGCTAGGGTGCCAAAGGGAAAGGAGGTATAAAGAGGATTAAGATGTTGTATATAAAATACACAAACATTAAATAAAACTATATTTAAAACAGAAAACAAGACAAGCAGCTCATAATGGAAAAATAAAGCAAATGTTGGGTCTGCAGAGATGACACAAAGTTTAAGAGCACTGACTGCAATTCCAGGGAACTCCTGGAGCTTAGTTTCCAGCATCCACATGACAGCTGAAAACCTTCCATAACTCCAGTTCCAGGAGATCCAATGCCCTCTTCTGGCATCACAGTCATTGCATGCACATGATGCACCTGCATACATACAGGCAAAACACTCACAAAAGTGAAATAAAAATAAAGTTTTGAAAAAGCAAATGTTTTAAGAACCAGGAAATGATTAACAATGCAAAATGAATGGTGTGAGGAGTTCAAATACAGTGAGGATAGAGAAGTCTTTATTGGATTTTATAATATGGAGGTTGCTTGTTGCAGTATCATGAATAGTTTCATGGAGTGCTGAAGCCAGAAGCCTGACTTCAGTAGACTGAAAAGTGAACGTGGAGATGAGGAGCTGGGGTTAGCGTAGAGAGACAATTCTGTCAAACACATTTGATTCTGAAGAGAAACAGAGACATAAGATAGTAGTTAGAGTGGAATGGTGGATCAAATGAGGGCTATTATTTCATTAGGGATACTTTTTAGAGCTCTTATTGCTAGTAATGATTATCTTTATTAGAATTATGCCTTTGATGGCCATCATTATGCCCTTTTCTGAAGTTTATCTACAAGCAGTTGTTGAACAGAAACTCTTCTATCCTGAAAAGCACAAATACTGAGATCTTAAAGCATCAATCACTTTTTATTCTAGTCTCGTAAATAAGGAGATCAATAGGACAGGACCAACCAAAGCAAAAGAGGGACTGACTTGGATGAACTGATGACCACATGAAAAAGATAGGCAGTAAGATGCCTGAGTTTCAGTGCAGTTTGATTAGAGTCATAAAAGCTCATACTTGAAGCTCAGAGAATGTATGTGATGTCATAATATTTCTACAGTTCAGCAAACTTTTGCTTCCTCAAACCTCAACAAGGCCTTGTGATTGCTTTAGACAGGGCTTGACTGGAACTGTAGCAAGCCTCTATTCTTTGGCCTTACCCACGTCATTTGTTCATCTACTGCATAACTTCAAGCAAGTTATTTAACTTCACATTCTTTACTTCTTCAGTTGCATATCAGTGCATGCTTCATGAAATGGCTGTGAGGATTAAATAAAAGAATGTCCAAAGTGCTCAGCATGGTGTTTGCATTAAGATAGACTACATGCTTTAACAAGTAGACTCAAAGATGTAACAGTTCAACAAAACAAAAACAAAAGTCTGCTTCTTACTCACCTAGTAGTACTAAGTGTGTATTCCTCTCAACAGAGTGCCTCTTTCAATGAGGTCATTCAAAGACTCAGGCTAATTCCACTTTGTAGTTTTGTTTTCCTATGAGTCTTGTTGCCATCCAGCTGGCAGAAGGGAATTCAGAGAGTAGAGAAGTACTTACTCTTTAAAAAACCCTAGCTGAAGGAATTCACAAAAATTTTGTTCTCTTCCACTGTCTAAAATTTAATTATATGGCCACGTACGACTGTAAGAGACTAGGCATGTGATCTATTGTTCACCTAGTCAGGAAAGGCAATCAGAATGGAGATGGGGCTTGAAGGAGGTCATGTAGCAATCTATGCTATGCACCTCAGTTCCTTGTCTATTAAATTGAAATAACACTTTTTCCCTATAGTGTTATCTTTTGTTATTGCTGTATTGGTTAATTTGTTTGTTTAAGAAAGGATTACAGGTAGCAAAGGCTGGCTTGGAACTTGCTGTATAATTGAGGATGACCTTGAATTCCTGATCTTCCTGCCTCTACCTGGGATTACAAGAGTGAGACTTCACTCCTGGCTTCTCATAGAGTTATTTTAAGGAATAAATGCAGTCACATGTATAACATCGTTCTCATAATACCTGACACACTGTAAGCATTCAAAAAGATGCTAGCTATTATTATTATTATTATTATTATTATTATTATTGAAGCCTTTAAGACTCAACATATTCCCCAAGGTAGGTTTAGAGATTAAAAAAAAAAAACAACTAACCATTACTGAGTGTTTACTATATACCAGAAGGAAATTTGCTAAGGACTTTTGAGTAGTATGTCGTTTTAGCCTCACAATAGCACTCTGATATTGGAGTTATTATCATCATTGCATTTCTACTGATGAAAAAAAAAATCAAGGCTAAAATAGTCTAACTTGCACAAGTTCAAACAAATGTTAATAAATGCAAAACCAGTTCTGCTCGTTCAGCCAAACCTGTTATAATTATCTTCAGTACTGTGTTGATAGAAACTACTTCTCTCCTGCCAAGCCTGCTTCTCTCATGACCTTCCTAAACATGGGCTTTTTATGACTGCATTGTCCTTATCTTAGACTGAGGAGGTGGAGTAGGTACATCTTCCTACTAAATCTAGATCATGTCCACACTTTCCTTTTGGAAGGTCTTGCTGTTTTGGAGGGTGAACTATGAGGTAATGCCACTTTGCATACTAGATTTTCTTTTCCATTGTACTGAACACCTGAGAGGAAAAAAAAAACTAATGAAGAAGGAAGGATTTATTTTGACTCACATGTTTAGTACAAATTCCTTTGTTTCATACGTTCTGGACCTGTAGAGAAATAGAACCATGGTGCCAAGAAACACGTAGCAGAAGTTACTCTCCACATAGAAGAGAAGTAGAGAAAAGGAATATAGGAAGGGGTCATGAAACAATATAATCTCAAAGACGTGACCACAGTGATCTCTCTCTTCCTACAAGGCCCCACTTTCTATTGTTTACTACCTTTCATAAAACCATCTTATGAATCCACCAAAGAAGTAATCCGTTGATTACGACATATCTCTCAGGATCCAGTCACGTCCTACAAGCCATCAGCAGACAACCAATATAGCTCCCAATACATGTCCCTAAGAAGGACATTTCATTTTGAAGGTATGATACTCTGCTTTTGTCTCCCAAAGGCTCATGTCCACCTCATGTCATAAAATGCATTTATTTAATCTCCAAGAATCCACATATTCTTAATGATTCTAGCTTTGCTCAAATTCCAAGTTCAAAGTCTCCTCTGAGACAGTCAAGCTCTTAGCCATGAATCCCTGAAAAATAATAATAAAAAAACCAAGTGACATATTTCCAACACACAATGGCAGAGAGTAAACATTTCTGTTCCAAAAGAAAGGAACAAGAGAATAACAAGGAAGAATCAGACCAAAGCATGACAAAAATGCCCTGGCAGAGGCATTAAATCTTGTAGTTACATATCCAGTACCTATGTCATGGCAGTACGTAGACCCAGAGGTGGTGGGTAACTTAGCATCCATGGCTTGCTATCTGCTGCTTCTGGTCTCTCATGGGCTGACTCCACTTGTTGCCTGCCACTTTTCTTAGCGGACATTCCATGCTCCTGTCATCTCCATCTTTCTGGGTTCTCCATTATATCTTTGGCTTTACTCCCACACCTTTATGCATTGCCTGCAGGTAGCCTGACACTGCCACTCAGGAGTTCCTTTGAAATCTGGGTAAAAGCCTCCTGTGACCCCTTAGCTTTTGCATTCTTCATGTCTGCAAAACCAGAATCATACGACTGATGCCAGGATCTATTGCTAACTTGAGTGGTAGCAAGGCCTCCTTGGAC
Organism: Eospalax fontanierii; assembly: GCA_035773235.1. Classification (NCBI taxonomy): domain Eukaryota; kingdom Metazoa; phylum Chordata; class Mammalia; order Rodentia; family Spalacidae; genus Eospalax; species Eospalax fontanierii. Next base: position 97,242,261 of record CM069525.1, read on the forward strand.
TACGGCATCAGTAGCCTCTGAGTGCTTGAATTTCTCAATGAGGGGAAATATTTCTGGGTAGCCCTGTACAAGCAAGATGTCTTGCATGCTTTCATCTAAAACCAAGAATGGAAAATGCTAAGACTTGTGTGTCCCTTAACCTTCCATGAGTGGAATCTGGCCAGTATCTGTGATATCTTCAAAGCATCTTTCCTACTGTCCCTATCCAATGTACTTGGCTTATTTTTAATGGCATACTTTCAGTTTCTTTAGTAGTCATACTTGTTTTAGCCTCAACTCTGCATGCTCTTCTTTTATGGGAACATTGCATGTTTTTCAAACTTTTCTTCCCTGCATTTTCATCAGAAATCCCACTATAAACCTGGCTAAAAGTAGCCAGAAATAGCCATGAAATGGGTTTGAATATTGAGCTGCATTGAATTTTTTTCTCTGCCAGATTAATTAGTCCATAGGTATTTAATTCAGTCACATTCAAAGGCCCAGCCCATGTACCAAATGTAGACTTGTACTGCACCAGAATACAACATGAATAACTTCTAATAATATATTTCCCAATACAGGCTCTGTTCCTATCTGAAAAACCATGAGCACAGTTTTTTTTTCTGTCTTCATTTTCATCTTCAGAGAGTAGGGAAAAACTTTCCATTTCTCTGCTTACCATATTCTATGGTTATTCCTACCTAATTCTCCAAACTTTTTCAAACTCCTCCTCCTGAAAAGTCTTCTGAACCATATCTTCAGACAGTGAGAGCAATGGATCCAATCATTCCTAAAAGCCCATCAACTGGCATCCAAGACTCCAATATACAAGGCTTAGGGGGAACATTTAATATCAAACGATAGCAGTCAACCTTTACCAATTTCTCTCTAGCATCATCTACTGACGTCTACACCACTCCTACGCATTCACCAGGGAATAGTATATGTAGTTTTCTATCTTGAGTCATTCTTAAAACCCTGAATAACTTAAAGACCTAAGAATGTTTCTTTTACATCTTGATACAATAGTTTGTTGACCTATTCTAGAGTCTTTAACATATACAACTCAATAAGCACTAGCTGAACATCTATTTGCAAGACCCCATGATGGGGACATAGTGATAAATAAGGTGGTTCCCTAGCTGATAAAGTCTTACAAACTAATAAAGAGTAGGAGTAAGAGAAAAGAGTTATAAATAGATAAATGAGACAATATTACCCCATTTCAACAGCTCATTCACATGGCTATTCCCCAGGCATGTTCTTCATTTACAACTATATCATTCATAAACTTGAAAAAAATCATGGCAATCAAAAGCTCCTAGCCCCCTCTCATTCTTTTGACTGCCATGTTTCTAGACACACTCCTAGTGTCTACCTCACTTTTAATTTTCTCCTTTCCCCACTGTACTACATCCTCTCCCCTGTTCAGCTTTTTCCTCACTGCCAGTCCATCTGACCACACTTATTTTAGGTTTCTTATTTTCTCTTAATAATTATTCTTGACCACATCTTCCCTGCTAAACATTAATCTTTGATTAATTTTACCATATGTTATATGATTTGGGCATGAAATGACCTCTAAAGGCTCATGTATGTAAGCACTTGCTCTCTATCTGGTGGCCCTATTTTGGGAGGTCATGGAACCATTGACCCTAAGGCCTAGGTGACAGATGTAGGCTTCTACAAGTAGATCTTGAGGTTTATAGCCCAGTTCTGCTTTTTATCCTGCTCTGTTTCCTGTCTGCTGCTGTGATGTAAGAAGCCACAAGCCCCCACAAACACTGACCAAGCCACTTTAACTACCATAACTTTTCCATGATGGATTGTGATATCCCCGCAATCAAGACCCAAAATAAGCCCTTCTCTTATGTTGTTTATGTCAGATATTCTGTCACAGTGAGAAGGAAAATAACTAATACATTATATATTTTCTTTAGAATTATTTCATTGTTCTTCTTGTAGTTCTTAATTATAAATGCCTAGGTCTGTAATATTTATCCTCCCTTTCTTTCCAAATATAAGCATTGCAAGGTATAACTTTGCTTGTAAGTACTATTTTAGTTTATGGGAAGCCTTTCATGTTCGTTTAGCTCAAACTATTTCACATTCTAATGTGACTTCTTCTTTGAACCTTGGTTTATTTAGAAGTATGTTTTTGAATATTCTGATGTATTTTATCTACTTATAATTTTGTGTTGATTTCAGGCTTCACTAAGCTGTGATCATGAAATGTCATTTTTAGTCATTTGTTTTATGGATCAGTATACGGTCAATTTGGGGGAATGCTGTCTGCATGCTTGGAAAGAATAGTTCCATATGTTATTAGATCAAATTTGCTAATTGTGTTATTGGAATCTTCTATATGCTTATTGATTTTGAGGGTCTATTTTTTCCAGTAATTACTGAGAGAAATGCGTTAAAATCTCTCATGATTATGAACTTGTCTATTTCTCCTTTTAGTTTGCTTAATCTTTCACTTTATTTTGAAGTGAACATTAGATTCATGCAAATTTAACAACATTATGTCTTCCAATTGGATTGGATTTTTATTTTTAAAAAGTAATGAAATGAACCTCTATATCTTGAGAGTGATTTTTTGCCTCAAGATCTATTTTGTCTGAATTCAAATAATAGTAACAAATTTTTTCTGGTTAGCATTATTTGATGTCTTTTTTTTTTCATCTTTTCCCTGTCAATCCGTCTGTATCTCGATGTCTCAAATGTAATGATTATAAATTGCATATACATGGGCTTTTCGAGATAGCATCTCTCTATATATCTCAAACAAAATTTGAATATACAATCTTCCTACCTCAGCCTCCTGAGTGCTGGGATTACAGATGTGTGCCACCATGCCCAATTTATATGGTTGTAATCTTAAAATTTAGTGTGGTAATCTATCTTTTAAAAAATAAAATAGATACATTTTAATCTAGTACATTAAAATGCAAAATTAAGCTGGACATAGTGATCCATACTTATAATCCTAACACTATGGTGACTGAGATAGGAGGATAGTAAGTTTAAAATCAGCCTGGACTACATAGTGACACTCAGTATCAGGAAAATAAGCCCATAAAATTGCACATATTAATGGAATGCCATGTGATGTTTTGATACATACATATACATGTTCATACTCAAGTTGCATATATCTATCTCACATTTATCATTTCTTTATAGAAAAATATTCAAAATCTTTTAGCATTATGTGTATAGATATTGTATACTATGTGTATAATATTATTATATGTTATGTGTATATGTATAATGACAACATTCATTTGCAGTCATTCTGCTGAGTGATAACATCCCAGAACGTATTGCTCTTATCTAATGGTTATAATTTCCATTAATGAATTTCTCACCATTTTTTCCTCTGTACTTCTTACCCTCTTAACTACCGGTTTACTCTCAACTTGTATGAGATCAGCTTTCTTCAATTCCACATATAAACAAGGCTGTATGGTACGTGCTTTTCTATATCTGACTTATTTCAATTCACATGGTGATTTCAAGTTTCATCCCTGTTGTTAGAAAGGATAGGATTTCATTCCTTTTTACACATCACTTTAGGTAGGCCAGATGGGCTTCCAACTTTCTGTGCAGCCAATCAAACCTGATCTTGAAATTCTGGTCCTGGTACCTCCATGTCTGAATGGTGGATTACAGGCATGTGCCGCCATTCCTGACTCCATTTTCTTTTATAGCAGAACAATGCTGCATTGTGACCACGTACCACATTTTCTTTATCTATTCATTGGTTGAGAGACACTCTGATGGCTAATTTTGATTGTCAGCACTTTACTGGATTAATAAAGAATGTAGAGATTAATAAAGCACACCATCATTGGGTATCTCTGTGATGAAGTTTCCAGATACAATTAGATTACGAGAGTTCTGCTGTAATAAATGGATTAATTCCCTGATGCATTTATAATATGATGACCTTACTGGAAGGTGATGAAAAGTAGGAGATATGGCTCAGTTGTAGAAAAGAAAGCGCTGGGAGTGTGTCTCAGGGGTTCTACTTTGGGGTTATAGTCCCCTTCTGTACTTCATGTTTGTTATGATGGGAACTGCTTTGTTCTGTCATGTCCCATCACCATAGTGCATCACACCCTCTCAAACTGTAAGTCCAGATAAATAATTCTTTCTTTTGTTTTTGTTAGGTATCCTGTCACAGCAACTAGAAAGTAAGTAATTCAGATCCTTAAAATGTTCCCATTTTGTGTCTATTTTGAATAGTACTGCAATAAGCTTGGAAGTTTTGATGACTGTATTTTTAACACAAGAATGTAGGGCATTTGTAAATTAGTATTTATAATTATTTACTAATTTGAATTTGTTTTTAAATTAATATTGTGTTGCCTACAATTCTACAATGCTTTTTTGCATTGTATGGTTAGTGAGTTTTAGGTAAGGTTTCCTCATTCCATTGAGAACATATTTGTGGGAATATTTAGAGTCATGGGATAAGAGCCAATTCCAGCAGTTAGCATTTGCATTCTGGCAAGTGTTTGGTAATACTAAAGTCTGGGCCTGCATTAGCCTAACTTTTGTGATTGAGGTACTTGGGAGAACCTAGGAAATATAAATGCTATACAGCTTTAGTAGATGAGATTGTATTTATATTCCCTCCCTTCCACTTAACATCAAGTCTACTTTCTTCTTCAGAGTCCTCACATGTGTTTGAGTGTATAGCATTATTTCCCACATATCATTATGCTAGTGGTAGAGCTTCTGGACATTCCTGTCTGATGTAGGGAGGAATCTTATTGAACTCTCCACCTTGGATAGTTGTTGGCCTTGTCTTTTTCATGTCCCTTATAACTCATTCCCTGAAGTTAGAAATGACATTCAGTGAATACTCTGAGAAGTAACTTCCTGGCTCTGCCTTTTTCTGGGTCTGGGTTTAGAAATCCTTACTTTCTAGCTTTTTGACACTTTTAAGAAGATGTTTGCTGCCATTCATCTGGCATTTTCAGTTGTTTTCCGTGGGAGAGTAAGTTTGCATACCTTACCCACCACATTACCAGAGCTCCACCATCTGTTTTCTTCACTACTACGCTAAGGCTCTAAAGTCACATAACTGAAATGCTTGGTTCCTTAACAAGTTTCTTATTTGCAGTCTAAGTTGGATCTTGTTTTATAACTCTTCACTTTTCCTTTACTTTATTCTACCTCTCATTTCCACAACAGCTGAGTCAGCTTTTTTACTGTACTCCACCAATGCTTCCACCCCAGTCCCTTCCTGTTTATTCAGTTCAGAAAGTCAAGCTTCCTACTTACATACAAAACAGTGACTCTTGTTGTGGAATCTCCTCAGTCCTTTTTCATTCGATTCCAAAGTTCTGTCCATGTTTTTTTTTTTTTTTCCACCCTACCCTGCTTCCCCTTTTCTCGATAGAGTATTATTTCTTTCTTTTCACAGCCGTCTACTTAGGTTCTGGGATAGTGTTTCTCAATGTATGATTCTGGATTCTTTTCAGTGCTCTAACTATTTTATATTGATAAACAACAACACAAGCACTGAAACAGACAGTAAGAATTTAGGGATTTTTATAGTAATTTAACAATTTTATCTTCATTGGATCCCATAATAGAAAATTGGAAATCATATTTTGAATGTCTTTGTTTTTGCTCTGTGTATTTTCTAGTAATTAATTTGTATTGTCTTTTACAAAAGTAGCAATATGCAGCAGATTGGAAACTGGAAAAAAAAACCCTGACACCAGAGATACATTTAGAAGTATTGGACTAAAGCCTGTCTCCTAACTTGTCTGAGACTCAGCATCACTGAATTAGCCTTCTTTGTGCAGACATTCTCTCAGATTAAACCATCTTTCTTTGAACTTTGCCCACTGTACTACCAGCTTATGTCTTACTTTCTGTTTACTGCCAATTTTTTTGGAAGAAAATTTCTCATACATTCTTCCTCATCTTCATTTTAGCCCTTGAACCACAGTTATCTGTCTTAAACCTCCATTACTTTTCCAACAAAAAAGACCAATGATGGCCATATTTTCCAGTTCATACTGGCTTTTCCAGTCCTTGTACTGCCTCTCTTTCACTCTGAATTTGTTATTCATGACATCTCCTACTTCTAGAACTTCTGTTTCCTTTCTACCTTTTATCTGATGCTGTTTCTCTATCGTTTATGTCTTCCCTTCCTCCCATTATCTAGCCTTCATGTTTCTGTTTTTAACCTTTCTGTTATGCTCCACATACACTGCCATCAGTTTACTCAATGCTTGTATGCTAATGACTTCCAAATATCTAAACTTCTTCACTTGCCTAGCTAATCTACATGCGTAATTTCTTTTCAATCATATTATTAGGTCGTTTCATCAGAGTATCTCAAAGACACCTGCAATTCATCATATCAGAAAAATAAATTCTTTATACATGATCTTAGACCCTTTCTTCTATTTTGCTTAATATTCACTAATAATCACAAGACTCCTCTCCCCATAGCCAGTATCACATGCTCCCCTCACCCAACTTTGGTATTTTTGTTGGAAAGAACATTTAAAATATACTTTTCTGAACTTACCAGCTTCCTGCTTAACCGTTCAATATTTTCATGTGGCCTATAAGAATCCCAAACTCTTTAACACTGCACATAGAGATATTTACAGTCATACCCTAGACTACCAAATCTCTCACCTCTCTCTTTCACCATTATACCCATACTGACTTTGTCAGATTGTTAACAGTTTGCAGAGCATACTATGTGTCTTCACTTCCCTGTTTTCATTTTCGGGGTTTTATTTTATTCCCTTCCTTAACTCTGTTGCTTCCTCTTTGGAGGATATTCCTCCCCATTTACTTTCTAGTAAACTCAAACTCATATTTTGAATTCTAAATTAAATCTTGCCTCCTCAAATTAGGATATTCTGACTTTGAATGTCTGTTCTCTTCTGCCATCTAGTCTTCTTAATGGCAAGGACACTGACATATGTCTTTATATCTCTGGACCTACGGCCAGCTTTTCATGTTTATTGAGTGAATACAAGGAGAAAAGAAAAAGGGAAGATATTTCCTATAAAAGGCATTCTCACAGAAAAGAATTCTGTGAAAGGATTTCTTTCATATTCTAAAACAAGAGAAAATCCTGATGTTTTAGGCAGTGGGGTCTGAAAGTTACCAGAAAGAGATTCTCGAGGATCAGTGTGGATTCATTTCTTTATGGTGACTTTGGTTTTGGAATCCCTTCATCCCTCCTTCATTCTATCCAAAGTTCAATTTCTTAAAGAAAGAAAGTTGTATGTTCTTACCTATGCCATACAACAAAGTAGTAGGAGACTGCATGGCAAATAAATATGTGTAGAATTAAAATCAATCACAGAAATGTAGATCCATGGTTTCTTCAGACTTACCAGTAACATTCATAAAATCAAAAACTATTAATACATATAACTACGTTTGTTTTAGGAGTATGCATTCCATATAAATATGTTAATAATTTGTTATTTTTGCCATGCTTTTTCTTTCCCCTCCCTTCCCTTTTCCCCTTCCTTGCTTCCTTCCTTCCTTCCTTCCTTCCTTCCTTCCTTCCTTCCTTCCTTTTTGCAGGGTCTTTCTATGTAGTATAATTTGGCCTTGAACATTTTCTGTAGTGCAGGTTAGCCTGCAACTCACGGTTCTTCTGCCTTAGTTTCCTCAAGTGCTGGGTTTATAGACATGTTCCAACATGCCATCTTTACCATGTGTTTCTCTTTTTCTTTTTGGGAGGAGGTTTGGTTTTATAGGATGAGATGCAAAAAGTAGTCGGGTACCTAGATATCCTGAAACCAAAAATTTGATTTCAAAATCCTAGGCTCACTATGGGAAATGATGCTGACATATTCCACAGGGTTAACAGTCAGGACTTGAGTGAAAGTACAAAAGCTGCCTGATCATGAGGTGGAGGATTCTCCAGATCATCGAGGAGATGAGACTCTCATCTGGAGAATAATTAACTGAGCAGTTGTCCCCATTTGATGGCCCAAAGAAGAAGCAAAATCTCACAGGGAAGTGTAAGCATGGCCCACATAAGGAAGACTAGATACTAAGCCACGAGATGCTGACCTCATCAAAAATAACCCACAATCACCAGTAAGGTGCAGGGTGGCCCAGAAAGAGCTGGTTTATCTAATTTCGAGGAGATTTTCTTGACAAACAGATTAGCTATGAAGTGTATGAACAAAAGGACCAAGGGCCTATCCTGAAAGTTCTGATCCTGGTACGGTTTTCCTAGGACCTTTAATAACTATGCTTGAGATTGAATTTTTAGTCAGCAGGGAAGGTGACTGACTCAGTGAAGACTGATTTTGCTGTAGTGATATTAATAAAAATGACATTTTTGCACCCTGGCTGTATGGATCACATTTTACTGCTACACGTTTAGTGTTCTTGGTAACTTACTTGCCCACTTTGTAGCTCAAATTTATACTTTTGTAAACAAAGGTAATACTTTCCCTTTTCTACCTTTTCAAGATTTTATGAGACCTAAATGAAATAAGTTAAGAACAATTGCTTTGAAAAGCAATAAATAAACATGTTCAGTAGAATGCAATATCAGAGTAAGAACAAATCATTTTATAACTTTGAGTTCTATATTGAACCTAAAACATTTTATAGCTTTGAGTTCTATATTGAACCTAAAAGATACATTATGATAAAACTTATAGCACAATGTATATGTTATTTTAATTTGGGTTGCCTTTATTGAACTATGCTTTTAATATTTTTCTACAAATACACTGTTTTCTTCAGCTTCTAATTGCTTTGTGTTTAATCACTTTCAAATGAAAAAAGTACAACAAAATACTGTTTATCTCTTAAACTATATCTTCAATATGGTAGAAAATCTTTTTCTAAGGGTTTATTATCTGTAATTTCAGTTACCTAAGGTCAACTACAGTGTGAAACTATAATGGAAAGTTCGCAAATTAGTTCATAATGTTTTACATTACTGAATAGTCTAAGTAGTTTGAGGAAATCTTACAAGATCATTCCGGAGATAGAAATCAACCCTTTGTCCAGCATATCTGTGCTATAGACAGTACTCACCCATTAGCCGCTTACTAACGATCTTAGCTACGACATCCATTGTCACAACATTACCATGCCTGTGTTCAAATAACTCTTATTTTATTTAATATAGTAACAGTTATGCTTACTAATGTTGTTAATATTTTACATTGTCTAATTGATAAATTAAGCTTTATCATAGGTAGGTGTGTATAAGAAAAAATATAGCCTACATGTGGTTCAATACTATTTGTGATTTTAGGAGTCCTCTAGGAAGCTTGAAAAGTATCTCCCACATGTAATCAGGTCTACTTGAATTTAATTTTCACTGAGGACAGTGGTTTTCCTGATGTTTAATTAACATTAGCAGCTGTTCCATAACATATGTTCCCTGGTGCCTCGTGTTCTGGACCACACAGAATGGGGCCTTGGAACATCTCTACTTATCTCATTGCCAGATCCTCAGCAAACCCTATAGCCTGAGAGCATGTGAGGTGCTAGTGTCAGCAGAATTCCATTTCCTAAAGGAATGGAGAGCATATGTAATCCATAAAAGGTGTCACTAAATATACTACCATGAGAATTAGGTGGTATTATGAATAGCATTTGATCTCAATGAGGTTTTTGTCTCTTCCTCTGGAAAATGTGTGTAATAATGGTATCTTTATGGGGTTTGGGGAAAGATTCAACCGTGAAATGTTTGTAAAACCTCAGTAGAATGTTTCATGGTAGCTATTATCATTATAAAACTGTCAAGGGTGTGTGAGTCTAAGGCTACCTTCAGAGCAAAGATCTGGCTTTGCTGAAATGTCAAAGGATCACTAGGAAATGCCATGTGGGAAAAGTAACACATAGTTATGTGTCTAATCTTGATTTGCCCCTTACTCTTACTGAAGAACAGGAACTTTGTCTTGATTATTGCTTTAACCCAGAAAAAAAAAACAGTCCTGAATGTGTAGTCAATCAACATGCATGCATTAAACGGAGGTAGCGCAACAACAACCAGTTTATAATAGATAGCCTCGTCTAATGCCCTGTATGCAGTAAGTGTTCAAGAAAGAAAAAAGTGGTGTTAGACACCCTAGGCAGTTATATATCTTTCCATATTGGATAATTTTAGGTAATTACATTTTCCTAAGTTCAACTTTACCTTGTATTCACTCTATTTTACTGGCTCTGTCCCCACCAACACTTTAAAATTCCTTGTTTATCATGGATATTCATTTGACAAATAATATTTGCTAAATTACTATGTTAGGCATTATGCTAGATTTCAGGAATGTTTGGGGACTTATTATTTATTGGAAAGACTACCAGTAGATAAGTCAACAGAAAAGATGATTTCAAATAGTGAAAGTGAGTGCTGTGAGAAAAATAAGCTAGGATAGCATTATGAGGATTCCTTTTAGATTCACTGGACACAGAAAGCTTCCCCAAGGATGCAACACCTAAGCCCAAGTTTTAAGATCAGTAATTGTGGAAACAGAAACAGCTTGTTGTGTGGAAATGGCCAATTTCTTCTGAAAATCTGTGAAAAAAATTCTGAGAAAATGAACAGTAAACAGAGACTAGGAACAGTACCCAAACCAGCCTTCATGTTTCTAAATGATTTTACAGGGTGACTCACTGAATGTCAAGGCTAGAAAGTCACTTAGAGACGGTCCAGATCAGTCCTATATGGGGTATTTATGCACCCCAGGCGGACATGAGGTGATTTTCATTGCTCATAGATAAACTTAGGTTTAATTTTTATGCATCTAAAACTATATCTAGAGCTGGACATAGTGATACACACCTGTAATTCCAGCACTTAAGACATAGAAGCAAGGGAATTATGAACTTGAAGCTATCTTGGAAAACATATGGAGTAGAATGTCAATTCCAGCTACATAGTCTCTGTCTCAAAAATAGAATAAGTAATGATAAAAGAATGACTATATCTAACATTCAGCCTATATTTTTTAAAATGTTTTTTCTTGAAGTAAGGATAAAGTGGGGCTATTAAAGTTCGCTTTTCAGAAATCAGCGTGGCTTGCCAGGTTCATGGGGATGTGCCAAGGTGGAGAATTTTGCCACCCCAGTCCTATGGAATGAGAGAGAGAGGATGTCCAAACACTGTCTCTGATTTACATTACCCTTGGATGTGGCAACAACTGAGCAGTTTCAGCACACGTGGAAATATTGATGTGGATGCTGTCTTTACATCCTTTCCACAAAAAAGTAATTTAAGGCCCACAAACATCTAAAAGTAAGCCAGGACCTATTGGTGACACTAGGCTCTCGGTGTTAATCAGACATAAATTTGAATCCCAGATTTGGCATTTTATTGCTCTGTGGCCTTGGGAATTGTCTCAAAGTCTCTTTACACTACTTTCCTTGTCTGTAGAAATGTGGATTCCGTGACCTCTTGGGGCTGTTGAAAGGATTAAGTGAGATAATATACAGGAGGAGTACTTTTCCCAGTGGCTCTCACATAGTAAGTGCTTAAAATACATCATAGCCTATAATTAGCCAAGTTTTCTGGGACAGTCTTGATTTAAAATACTCTGTAACATTTTTGTTCTATTTGTTATCATGTGAAAATCCAAAATGTGATCATTGTACATTTCTCTTCAGTGTTTAAAGGAGGTTTTTTTTTCAAGTATTAAGATATAAAACTGCTTCTCTCTGCACTTTATTTGAAAATTTCCATAGGTTAGAGACATCTTATTAAGTCTGAAAGTATAGGACAGCTATTATCAACAAACAGAAAATAAGTGTTGGGAAGGGTGTGGAGAGATTAGAACACTTGCATTCTTGGTATGAACACAAAATGGTGCAGCTGCAGTGCCGCACTGTATAGTGGATCCTCAGAGACTTAAAATAAGATTACCACTGCTTCTATCTCTGGGTATGTATCACAAAGCACTGAAACCAAGATCTGGAAGTGCTATCTGTGCTCTCGTACTCATTGTTGTGTTGTTTACAGTTGCCAAAATGTCAAGGCAACTCAAGTTTTCACTGACAGATGAAAGGATAAAGAAAATGGGGTCTACTATGGTATAGTATAATGTTAGACATTTACAGAGAAAGAAATGTTAAAATATGCAGTACCATAGATGAACCTTGAGGACTTTGTACTGAGTGAGATAAGCTGATCACAAAAAAAGCAAATACTAGCTCTGGGGAGAAGGCCCAGTTGGTAAAGTGCTTGTTGTGTAATACTGAGGGTTTGATTTTAAATCCCCAGAACTCATGTAAAAATCTAGATGTGGTATCGAGTCCCTGTAATTCCAAGTCTGGGGAGTCAGAGACAGTAAGATTTCTGGTGGTTCCTGGCCAGAGAGTCTAGCCAATTGGTGAGCTCCAGTTTTCAGTGACAGACCCTAATTCACAAATAAGGTAGGGACACAGCTGAAAAAAACATCCAAAATTAACCTCTGGCTTCCACATGCATGTGAACACACCCAAAGGAATCTATACATATCAGAGAGAGAGAGAGAGAGAGAGAGAGAGAGAGAGAGAGAGAGAGAGAGAGAGGAGATGAAAAAAATCAAGAAAAAAACAAAACAAATACTGTGTGATTATATTGCTGTGAGGTACTTAACATAACCAAACACAGACACAGAAAGACGAATAAGCAGAACGTTAGTTGCCCAGCACTTTGGGTGGCAGCAGAATGGGTATTATTGTTGAATGGCTACACAATTTGAATCCTACCACATGAAAAGAGCTCTAGAGGTGGGTGGTATGATGATAGTCACACAACATTATGGATCTGTTTAATACCATTTGGCTGCACACTTAAAAGTGGTTCAGGTGGAAGATTTTATGTTGCACATATTTCAACACAATAAATACGGAGGATTTGTATTTATGAAGAATGAGGAAAAGAACAATGGTGATTTTGTTTGTCAAAGAACTTAGTTGGTTGTCTTGAGTTTTTGAGCATACTGACTAGAAGCCTGGGTGGGGGGATCCTCTGATTGGATGTGACCCTTTTTTCCTGTTTGGTTTAAAGTTTTGCTTTAATTTAACACATAGGTGAGTCTCAGATTATACATGACCTTACATTACTCACAATTATTCATTGTTCCTAATTATCTAAACCTCATTATAATTATACATATGAAATGCCCTATTTTAAAATTACATTGCAATTGCCTAGCTGTCAATTGGTGCTCAACCTGCAAGCTAAAGTTGCCCGATAACTCTCAGTACAATTAAGTTTCACCTGTTCGCAAATGGCAGCATGAGAAAATACACAGAATAAATTTTGATCTGGAATCTATATGCCAAATTAGAGTCAGCCAAGAGGTATAGAAAATTGCTATTTAATATTGTGCACATATTTAAATTATACTTTCATTCTTCATCCTCTTATGAAAATTAGTAGACCCATCAATTCCTGCATAACCTTTCCAAGATACTTAAGAGCATTGAACAATGGGCCAGTCAAGAAATTGGTGAAGTGCCAATTTAAAATGACTATTTAGGAGGCTGAAGCAAGAGGATCAAAAGTTCAAGGTCAAACTGGGCTACATACTGAGACCTTGTCTCAAAATAAACTAATCAATCAACTAGTTAAAAAATAAAGTGGGTATTCAAACCACAAACAAATTAATCATAAATATGTTATCAAGTATTTTGGGTTTCTTCTAGTGCCTATCAAAGTAATAGGTAGTTGGCCACCTCTCACACTAAGGAGTCTTAGTTCCAACCGGACATTGGGAGGTGGTAGAAAGAGAATTAGAGTGAATTAAAGACCCAGTCTCAAAACAAAACAAAAACAAACAAACAAGCAAACAAAAAAGATGGGGCTGGAAAGATGGCTAAGTGGTTAAGAGCACTGATTGTTCTTACAGAAGACCTGGGTTCAGGTCCCAGCACTTACATGGTGGCTGACAACCGTCCAGTTCCAAGAGATCTGATGCCCTCTTCTGACTCTGTGGACTTTGTATGACATAGGTGCACTTACATACATGCAGGCAAAACACTCATATACATAAAATAAATCAAAAGATTAAAACAAGCAAACAAAAGTGAGGCTTAAAAAAGAGTTTGAATTTTGTAGGTAAAATACTAAAAGAAAACAAACCCATTTTCACAGTTGCTAATCACACATTTTTGCAAGGAGCACAGGCAAATCAATGGGTGTGTCATTAACTGTAAGATTAACAAGCTGGGAGTTGCTTAAAGAAAGCAACTCTCCACCTAAGTGGGGATTACAAAACAAAATACTGCATGCCATAGTACTGTGTGCCAGGAATTCAGGGTTTGAATTCCTGTTTACTTTTGAAATCTTCTAATACACTACCACATGAGTTTCCTGGTTTATAAAAGCACAAAAAGAAACTGAAGACAATACGAAAGTTAACAAAAAGTAAAAAATGGTTTGTTGTCAAGAAAATAAAACAAAATTGGGGGAAGGATATTTTAAACATGATTTTATTATCTGTATTATCATGATTTAACTGGCCTTACAATTGTATCCCTGTAAATTATTACCATTACATCTAGAGCAACAAAACAAAAGAGAGAAAGAAATACATAAGTCAAAATGTTTAAGGTTTTCCCATATCTGAAAGTAGATAAACATATTGCTTATGTCCACTGGGTCAAATGTCAGCCTCCCTGAGAACCTTAAGCCTAGATTCTACCACTTATTAGTTATGTGATATTAGCTAAGTCATTTTAAACTTTTGAGCCTCATATGTTAATCAGGAAAGAAGAAGGAGACGGAAAAGATTTGAGAAAGAAGAGGAGGAGGAGGCAGAGGAGGAGGAGGCGGAGGAGGAGGGGGAGGAGGAGGAGGGGGAGGAGGAAGAGGGGGAGGAGGAAGAGGGGGAGGAGGAGGAATTGGAGAAGGAGGAGGGGGAGGAGAAGAAGGAGGAGGAGGAGGTGGAGGAGAGGGAGGAAGAGGGGGAGGAGGAGGAGAAGGGGGAGGAGGAGGAAGAGGAGGAGGAGAGGGAGGAAGAGGAGGAGGAGGAGGGGGAAGGGGAGGAGGAGGAGGAGAAGGAGGAGGAGAAGGAGGAGGAAAAGGGGGGAGAGGAGGAGGAGGAGAAGGAGGAGAGGGAGGAAGAGGAGGAGGAGGAGGAGGAGGAGGGGGAGAGGAGGAAGAGGAGGAGGAGAAGGAGGAGGGGGAGGAGGAGGAGGAGAGCAAGCTTTCTGGGGTGAAATGAATCAATTCATGCAATGTGGTTAGCACATATTGTAATCACTTAATAAACTAAACGGGATCTATTACTGTTATAAATGTAGTTCGTACATTCTCTGTTTTGAAAACGAATATGTATACATTTTCATTAATAAGAATTCAGTCCTTGTCTACTTTCAATAAGTAAATGTTTGAAATTTTGGATTTATTTATTTCAGTTTTATGTGTATGAGTGTTTTGTTTCCATGTATGTAAGTGCACTCCTGCTGTGCACTGCCCACTGAAGCCAAAAAAGGGTGCCAGGTGCCCTGGAACTGGAATTGGGGAGGTTGTTAGAGGTCGTATGGGTCCTGGGAATTGAACCAAGGTCCTCTGTAAGAGCATCAAGTGCTCTTCACCATTGAGCCATCTGTCCAGTGCCTCGTTAAATAAATTTTGAGCAAATATTTTCAATATCTTCAGTGAAGAGTCACTGCAACATAAGTCCTCTCAAGGAATCCACATACCTTGTGTAGTGTGACTGAGGAAATTAATTGTGGTTCAATTAAAAGAACAATAGGGCAGGTGACATGGCTCAGAAGGTGGTAAGGGCACTTGCTTTACAAATTTGACAACCTGCATTTGATTCCTGGAACCCATTTAAAGTTAGTAGAAGAGATGACTCAGTGGTTAAGGGCACTGGCTTCCCTAGAGGACCCAAGATCGATTCCCAGCACTCACATGGCAGCTAACAACCATCCATAATTCCAGTTCTCCTGACCTCTGTGGGCACTGCACAATGTGGGTGCACCTACATACATGCAGGCAATACATTAATATACACAAAAGCAAATAAAAATATATTTTAAAGCAGGAGAAAAACAACTCCAAAAAATTGTCCTCTGACCGCCACATGTATGCCATGGCATGCACTCATACACACACAACATGTGCATCTGTGCACAGACACACAATGATGATGAAGAAGAACAAGGGGAGGTGGGGGAGGAGGAAGAAGAGGAAGAAGAAAAATAATTTTTACAGTATTTTTCAAAGAATAGATTTTTAGAGCTGAAAAAATGTGACTTTAAGTCTCATCTCTGGTACTTAACTGCTGGTGTGACAATGAAGAAATCAAATAACTTCTTCAAATTACAATTTTCTCATGGAAATGAGGATACCTATATCATAGATCAGTGGTGAAGACTGAGAGAAAGATTGCCAGTTAAAGCATCTGGCACCTATTAGGCATGTGGCGAATGTTCGTTGACTCTGAAGTTCGGGGAGAGAATAATTCTGTGGTGAGCTTAATATTTATTTATCATTGAGAATAAGGACTCGAATTGCTGAGCAGCACTAGCACTGCTTCAAATTAGCTTCTTGCCATTACTTCTGAAAAGGTCGGTATCACTGTCATCCACAAGGCTCGAAGATCTAGTTGTGTATGCTTCCAAAGATTATTTTCCAGCAAGTGGTAGAGTTTGACTTAGATGCCATAACAGACCTCTCTAAATATATACACTATTGAAAAAAATACTGAAATATTCTAAAATTGATAATATTTATATCAACATCAAGAAATAATGGGGAAGTTTGACTCAATTGGAGTACTGTTAACATTTTTTAAAAAAATCACTGACAAAATTGTAATTATAATTGTATGATATATGATTACATAATTATAATCTAATTTGTTCTCTATTAATTATTGAACAGTATTGCTACTCAGACAACCCTGGAATCTGTTTTCTACAGCATAACCTTGTTCTGTGTACATAAAATAAGATCTAATACAGAAACACGATGTGTGAACAGCATAAAAATAATTTTAATGTAGTCATAGACCTTATTAGATAGATTTGACATTAACTGAACTGCACTCTGTCAGTTTCAAAACAAATTTACTTATATTTAGAAGTTCCTACTCAAATATAACAATGTCACATAAATAACACTACAGTATAGAAAGAGCCTTTATGAATCAGAATGATCAAGAGAAAAATGGACATAAAATAGACTAATCAAGCTAGAATTACAAATAGTCATATAGTCAATAAGCACATGCAAAATATTCAGTCTTGCTTGTCTTCTGGGAAATAATAAGCTACAATAGGAAACTATTTTTGCTAATATGAGGTATTTAAAGACATTTTTAATATGCTATTAGAAAAGCTCATGAAAGAGACTGGGAGGATGGCTTAGCTGGTAAGAGCATTTGCTGCTCTTTCATAGGACTAGCAGTTAGTTCCCAGTACCCATATCAGGTGGCTCATGACCTCCTATAACTCCAATTCCAGGGGACCTGATGCCTTCTTCTAGCCTCCATAGGCACCAGAATGCACATCACACACACACACACACACACACACACACACACACACACACACACAGACTAAAAGAACTTTCTAAATTAAGAACAATTTAGGAAAACCTGTATTCCCATACATGCAATTTGCTGATACATACTTTCTGCATGTGCAGTATGTATGCTGGTACCTGATGTGTTTTATGCTATCAACATATATTTATTCAATGAATGAATAACTTTGTTGATGACATTGGAATACATTCTAGACATTCAGAAAATTCTTAACCACTAAATATATCTAAAACTTGAAGACAGAAACCCATAGAGTACTATTTTTGTGAAACACACAGAAAACTCATGCAATTTATTATAACTGTTTTGATGACTTCCCTTGTACACAGTATTGAATTCATAAAAATACTATCACTGAATCTATATAATGTACTGATCTCACTATCGTTGTGATACTAACCTTCTTGGAGTTTATAACATTCTGCTGTTATTAGCTCCTTTTATGTCATCTCTCCTTGTTCTTCAAATTGTATGTCATTTTAAAAAATTCAAGTGCCTCATATTTAATTTTGTTTTGAGAAGTGCTCAAAAAGATCATGGTGCTCCTCAATATAATTGTAGCCATCCCAGAGGGAAGCAAATTTAAGGCTTTAAATCACTGCTTTGCAGCCATCCGAATGATACTTTTCAATAGTTCTTTGCTAGTTCTGTAATATATTCTTCTCACAATGTGAACAGATCTTTTCCATCAATAAAGAAAGCATAATTTTGTTAATGATAGGTAAGCACCTTATTATCTGTATTTGGCAGGCTTAGACATATTGCTGTCTTTTGGGGAAAAACAGCTGTTTCCAGATGTCATTAAAGCAGGCATTACTACTGACAAAGCTTTCTCACAAAGTATCTTACAACAGTTCTGTGCGCTGTCAGAGCTGCTTGTACCAAAAATTCTGTGGGAGTCAAGGCCCTGTGATTTCTAATTGCTGACTGCTTTGATTACAACCTCCTGCTCCGAGATTACAGTGAGTGACATTTTCATCTAGATACATGATTTCATTCATTCATTTTCTTCTTTTATAACCACACTGCTTCAGCATCATCACACTTGTGAACTTTGCACAGCAATTGTATAGGTCTGTTGAAAATGAACACAATCTCTTTTTGCCTATTCTGGAATTATTAACTTTAAAAGCTGAGTTTTGCGTTTCTTTATGTAAATGTAATCACTTTCTATGCATGGTTATCATGTTTTGATGTTTCTCAAATATTTGGTCCAATTTTTCATCCAACAGAGTAATTGTTGTAACTTCTCAGTATAAAAGAATACTAGGATAGAGTTACAGTATAAAAAATTAGTTATTATACTAGCTAAAAATGTTGTATTCCTCCAGGCATGGTGGCACATACCTTTAGTCCCAGCACTCAGATGGCAGACGGAGGCAGGCAGATCTCTATGAGTTCAAGGGCAGCCTGGTCTACATACCGAGTTCCAGGTCAACTGTAGCTGCAAGGAGATCCTGTCTCAAAAAGACCAAAAAATGTTTTATCTCCCACACAAGAGTTATTTTTCTACCTAGTAAGATTATAATTCAGGGTCTTTCTTGAACTTCTGATTTCCATTTCAGTCTTCTTTTTCATTTAGTCTTTCAACACAAGAACCTACCAGGGAAACAAAAATTAAAAGCTAGGAATAATTTAGGTAACTTGTTTAGCTTTCTTTTATAAAATTCAGCAACTACACATCATCTATACCAACTGTGAATCTGTCTTAAACTTCACACCAATATACTAATTGTATTATTAAATACCAGCTTGGGAAGGAAAAACACTTTAATTGGTGACTCATAATCCTACTTGAGTTAATATAGTGAGAGTGATGATTGAAGATTTTTGAAAAGAAAACCACAGATATATGTGTTTTATTGATTACTGAATATCTGTCAAGAAGAATAAGATCAATATTTATAGGCTCAAATGCAAAGATGTCAGATATACTGTTGGGAGAGAGTTAGGAAATCACAGAAGAATATACACAGTAAGGTATAATTTCTATTTGGGGGGGTTGTAGAGGAATAGCTCAATGGTTAAGAGCACTGACTGCTCTTGCAGAGGACCCGGGTTCAGTTCCCAGCACTCACATGGCAGCTAACAACTGTCCCAAACTCCACTTCCAGGAGATCTGACACCCTCTTCTGACCTCCTCCAGAACTACACAACATGGGTACACTTGCATGCATGCAGGAAATACATTCATACACAGAAATTAATAAAAAATTGTAAAATATCAAAAATTACTAAAGAACCCGTATTAAAAATTTTATATTTGGAAATATATGTGCTTTGATGTATAAATGCATATGTATGTACATACAGAGAAAGAGGTCTAGATGTATATCATGTATGCTGGTTTTATTCCAATTTCCTTGAGAGGGAAGGACAATGGGTGAGGGGATGGATGTAAAGAAAATGTTTCTTTTCACCATAGTCCTATAAATTTTGAAGTTCCTATGTTTATGTGTTCATTGCATAATTGTAGAAACAGTCTTCTTTAATTGAAGTCTCAGGAAATTTGTTCTTACCTCCTGCAGGCCTGATTAGAGAATTTCAGTGATTAGAACTCATTGACTTCAAAATTACAACAATAAAAGCTACCATTTGTTCAGAACTTTTTTCATTTATTGTTTTTACTTAATGGGTACAAGTGTATTGTTTGCATGTAGGTAAGTCCACCCATGTCCTGTAATGCCCATGGAGGTCAGAAGAGGGCATCGGATCACATGGAACTGGAATTATAGATGGTTGTTAGCTGCCATGTGGGTTCTGGGAATGGAATTCAGGTCCTCTGCAAGAGCAGCCAGTGCTATTAACTGCTGAGCCATGTCTCCAGTCAAGTCCAGGTTTTTTTTTATAGAAATTATCTAATTTATTCCTTCTAAAACCTTGCAAAGTAAGTTGTGCTTTACATTACAATAAAAAAGCCATTGTTCAGAGATATTAATTTTTTGGAGACCTCATAGTTGGTATCTAAGTATGCTCAGATTGCTGCAGCAAGAATACAATAGACTTGAAGATATAAAAACATATTTATTTCACATAGTTCTGGAGGCTGAAAAGTCCAAGACAGGAGCCAGGTTGCCGATGTGGTCAGCTTCTGAATGGGAAACCTTTTTTCTGATCTCTTCTCTTGGAAAATTCACTTATCTCCAAAACCCAATTATCTTCTAAATTTCTCACATTCATGTTTGAACATGAGCACATTGGAAATTACAGCCTCAACATGAATTTTTGGAAGATACAAATCTTTAGTCCATACAAATTGCTAAAAGCAGTTAAGCAGAGGTTTCTGCTTAGATTTATCTGGCTGGCTCTTAGACCATGTTTTTCTTATTGAACAGTACACCATAACCCCATTGTAAGTAACTAAATAGAGATTACTATCGTACCAAAAGTTGTCCATTGTTCATTCATATTGCGATAATTAATCTTGACTGTCAACTTGATTGAATTGAGAAACACCTAGGAGATTAGTAAAAGGTACTTCTTGGTGTGTCTGTAAATTAATCCAGACACACTAATTGAGGGAGGAAAACCCACTATGCATATGGATGGAATAGTCTGACAGGATGGAGGCCCAGGGAGAGTAAAAGAAGAAAAAACGAGTCTGCTAGTGCAGACATATTCCTGTCTGCTTCTTAGCAGACACATTGTGAGCTGTGAGCTGCCCTACTCCGGTACACTCCCTATTATGGTAGCGTACAACCCCTGAAACTGTGAGCCAGTGTAAATCTTTCCTACTTAGGTTGGTTGTTAGGTATTGTTCACAACAAAAAAATTTGATGGACACACATACTGCTCTGAATATTTATTAATACATAATAATTCATTTAGTCCACATTAAAAAATCCTATACATTTGTTTTTGTTTTCCATTTATTTCTTATTCATCCTATGGTTAAATCATCCTAGAAGGTTGATTCTCTGAGAGAGGAGCTGAATCTTTCCTGTCCTTCTCACCAAGTAAGTTTATTATCCAGTGAAGTACCTCACCTCCCACCCAGAGGTGAGTGTTGAATAAATATTCATAAGACTTCTCACTGAATTTTCAAGAGGTCTAAGCTTGAAGTTCAAACTAAAGTCAACATTGTAATTCCAATATTGAGAACTCACATCAGTCCTTTATCCCCAAATCTAACCTGTCTACTTATCTCATTTTTACCTTTTAGAAAAATCACATGGTCAGATTTTCAGCCACATTATTCTGTTTTAGGGAGCGAACAAGTGAGAGCAGAAGCAAAGAAGGTCAGAGATGCTATGACTGCAATCGCAAAAGGAACATACCCCAAAGGAAGGACTATCCACCAATCTGAGAGAAGGACACAGTTCAAGATTTTGGATGGGTGGTATAGGGCAGGGACAGGATCTCACTATATAGTACTGGCTGGCCTTATACTTAGAATCATCCAAGAGCTGGAATTACAGGCATGTTGCATCATGCCCAGCCTATGGTTCCATTTCAAGTCTAGTGGAGAGAGTGTTGTAAAATGGTTCAGTAAGTATTTATCATCACTATTATTTTCCTCATTCTGACTGTTTTTCAAATGAGGAAACTGAAAGAGAAGTATACTACATCACTTTCCAAATGGATAAATCATAGATGAAGAATCTGAAGGCAGACAGTCTCATCATACATGAGTTTTAATCCCTTGGAATCCTTAGGATAGTTCTCTAGATTCTCTAGGTTCTCCCCATGTCTCCTACTTCCCCTCTCTAATCAAACGAAGATGAGGTCTGCTGGCAAAGAGACAGAAACTAAATATACTGGTGGCTTAAAGAAATTCCACTTTTTGTGGTGCTTGGTGATTAAGTGTAGGGCCTTTCACATGCTAGGCAAGCACTTTACCATTCAGCTATATCCGTAACTCAAAGTCTGCTATGTTGTGTTTTACAAATTAATTATTTTTTAAAAGCATTTTGTTTATTAATTTTATTGTGTGTGTGTGTGTGTGTGTGTGTTGCCTGAATGTATGTAAGTGCAATCGTGTTGAGCAATGCTTATGTAGGTTAGAAGTGGGCATTGGATCCTTTGGGAACTGGAGTTACAGGCAGTTGTTAGTTGACATGGGAGTGCTGGGAACCATACCTGGGTCCTCTGCAAGAACAGTCAGTGATCTCAACCCCTGAGCTATCTTTCCAGCCCCCACAAATTAATTCATAAGTGTATGAAAGTTTTTCAAGAGGCTGTATTAGCAAGCACTTCCATCTGAAAGGAAACATTCTCTATCTGAAATCCAGAATGAGGAACAGAGTTATCTCTTAAAGTATTCTTGCCTTATTTTGAGAACATGTAATAGAAGAATTGTACCAGAAGGGAGAAAATACAACTGAAGTTTCTATCATTCATGAAATTTCTTCTAGTTTCAAATAAGGTTAACTCTATTTCTGATTTTTTAAACAAAAGGCTACTGCTAATATAATACTTAATGGAGAAAGACGAAAAGCTTTCCTGCTAAGATCAAGAACTAAAGATGTTCAGTCTTTCTACACAACATTGCACCAGAAGACTAGGCAATGAAAAGAAATAAAAGCATCCAGACTGATAGGGAGAAGCAACTCTTCAGTGAACACAGCTTATAATTTCTTACATAAGCTATTCCTATTTTATTCTTCTTGACAATATTGGAATGAATGGAACAATTAATTTCATGTGCAGATTCTTCAGTCTGACTTTTTAAAAAACACACTATTTTGCTATTAGTTGTGCAGCTTTGCCAAACACTTTTATCAGTTCTAATATGTACTTTGTGAATTAGATGGGATTTTATAGGCATAAGACTGAATCATTAGTGAACAGAGAAAGATATATTTCTCCTTCTTCACTGAGATGTCTTGGAAGCCTTGCTCAAAAAGTAATCAATTGAAAACTAAAATTTGATTTCTGAACCTTTATTTTATTGTAGTGACTTAAACGTCTATATTTAGGTTAATACTCTATTGATCATTATAACTTTGTAGTAAGTTTTGAAATCAGAAAGAATACATTCAACAACTATGTTCCTTTTCAAGAATATTTTTACTATTCTGGTTCCCCGGCATGTCCATGTGAATTGTAGGATCATCAAGTCAATTTTTGAAATGAAGGCAGCTGTGGTTTGGATATAAATTGAGTTGAATCTATAGATGAGGTAGGCAGTACTGCTATCATGACAATGCTGTTTACAGAGTAATACGCACAAACCTTCACTGTATTAAGAAGTCAGATACAGAGAAGGTACATGTAACAAGTAGTGATGAATTAACTGGATATTCACAGATACAAGAATAAATTTGCAGCCAGGTATGGTAGTGCATGCCTTTAATTCTAGCACTCAGGAGGCAGAGACAGACAGATTTCTGTGAGTTCTAGGCCATCCTGATCTACATAACAAGTTTTTCTGGCCAGTCATGGTTATATAATGAGATCCCATCTCAGAAAAGGAATGAATTTGGACCCCTTCTTCACATTATATATTAAAAAACTAATGGAAACTAGATCAAAGACTCAAATATAAGAGTTAACCCTATAGGACTGCTGAAAAGAAACATGACCTTGGGTTAGATAATACTTCTTTAAATAAGAGTCCCCAAATCAATAAACAAATGAAAACATTTATAAATTTCATACTTCAAAAATTAAAAAAAAACTTGTTCATCAAAGTCAGCAAGAATAATTCACAGAATGAGATGGGAAAATATTTGCAGACTGTGTGTCTAATAAGTCACTTGTATATACAATATTTATTTTATTTATTTACTTATTTTTATTTTACATGTATGAGTGCCTGCATGCATGTAAGTGCACCTGTGCAGTGCAGTGCCAATAGAGGACAGAAGAGGGCGTTGCATCCCCTGGAACTGATGTTACAGATAGTTGTTTAGCCACCATGTGGATGTTGGGATTCGAACCCAGGTCTTTTGCAAGAATAGCCAGTGCTCTTAACCACTGAACCATCTCTCTAACCCCATATATAGAATATTTTAAAATCTTTATAACCAAATAAAAAGAGGCAAATAACCCAATTAGGAATGCATAAGGAAAAATATGTGAATGCACATTCTATGAAGAAGATTTGCAAATGGCCAGGAAACACATGAGAAATCATTCAACATTAGTCATTAGAGATGCAAATCAATATCATAATGTGTTTATTAGTCACTTTTTCTGTTGTTGTGATAGAAACTCTGACCAAGGGAACTTATAAAAGGAAGAGTTTATTTAGCTTATGCTTCCAAAGGGGCCAGAGTCCATCATGGTGGGTAGGCATGGCAGCAGAGGTGGCTAGAGTAGACACAGAAGCGAAGCTCTCACATCTTCAAGCAGACACAGGAAGCAGAGAGAAACTAGAGATCTGATAAGGCTTAAGAATTCTCTAGGCCTGCCCCAGTGACATTCTTCCTCCATCAAGACCCTACCTTCTAAGACTTCCCAAAACAGTACCACCAACTGGGGACAAAATGTCCAACTATTTAGCGCCTGCAGGGGACATTCTTATTCAACCCACCACATTCCACTCCCTGGCCCCCATAGGATCGTGACCATATAAAATGCAAAATGCATTTAGTTCGATCTTAAAAGTCCCCATAAGTCTTTACCAGTCTCAATACTATACAAAAGTTCACAATCCAAACTCTCCTCTGGGACTCAGTAATTTCTTAACTCTAAGTCCCCATAAAATCAAAAGACAAATTACATCCTCCCACCATACAATGGAACAGAATATCTATTCCCATTCCAAAATGGCAGAATAGATTCACAGTGAGGAAATACCAGACCCAAACAAGACCAAAAACCAGCAGGGCCAACACCAAATCCAGTAGCTTTATGTCCAAATTCTGGGACATAAAGTGCAAAGGGCTTAAATGGCTCAACTCCTCCAGCTTTCTGAATGCAACATATATCTCTTTCTTGGGCTGGTACCACTCCCTATATACAGTTCTCTTTGACAGATGTCTCATAGCTCTGGCATTACAAAGGTCTTCTTGGGGTCTCCACTGCCGACCAGGCTTCAGAGCATCAAACAATGACGTATCAGGGCTTCTTAGCCTGTCAGGGCTTTCTTTATGCAGGAACTTGCCCACCCCCACCCCTTCTGCAGTTCTTTGAACCCTCAGAGGAAGAGCTGAAGACCCCTTCACTCTGGCATCTTTCATGCCTCTAAAGCCAGCACCAGATAAATGACACAGCCAAGTCTGGCTACAAGCTTGGACCCCAGCCTAATTCATCCACTTTCAAAGCTTTTCTCTTCAGTGGTTTTCTAGTAGAAAACCCTTGCAGCAGTTTCCTTTCAGAAGTCCGAGGCTTAAATGGGTGTGGTCTTGCCATGGAGGCACTCTCTGTTGTTTAAGTGCAAATTGCTAGGTCTCTTCTTAATCACTTTAATCTGCTTATGAGAAGGATCCTCTTTCAGCACATGCCTTGGCTCCACCATTAATCTTCTAGTGTTTGTTTTCAATCCAAACTGTACATTCTGTATTTCTTTCTGCACCTTTTGTTCTTTTTCACTGTAGACCTGCATACTATTCACCATTAATAGCCATGCTACTATTTCTATTTTAGGCTTCCTTGAAATATCCTCTGCAAAGAAATTAGTCCATTGCTTTTCAACTTAGCCTCAGGAAAGCTTTTTGGCTGTGGGCAGACTCCAGCCAAACTCTGCTAAAATATCCCAATTGCTGCTTAAGTCCTTATTTCCATCAGGAACTACATTGTTCTCAGGACTATTTTCTTCCAGGCTCCTACTGGAATGGCCCTATAAGCTATGCTTACAGCAGTCAACTGGTTTTCTAGCCCAAATTTCCAAAATCTTCCACATTCCTCCAAAACCTCACATGGTCAGGTGCTCCACAGCTATTACCCTACTCTCTGGAACCAATTGCTGTGAAGGAAACGCTGACCAAGGGAACTTAAAAAAGAAAGAGTTTATTTAGTTTATGGTTCCAAAGGGGCAAGAGTCCATCATGGAGGGGAGGCATGGCAGCAGAGGTGGCTGGAGTAGGCACAGAAACTAAGTGCTCACATCTTCAAGCAGTCACAGGAAGCAGAGTGTGACTGGAGATCTGGCAAAGCTTAAGAGCTCTCTAAGCCCACCCCATTGATGTGCTTCCTCCAGTATGGCCACATTTTCTAAAACCTCCCAAAACAGTGCCACCAATTTGGGACAAAATGTCCAAAAACTTAGAACCTACGGGGGGTATTCTCATTGAAACCACTACAATGTGATACCACTTTATGTCTCCTAGAATGGCTGTAATAACAAAGACATAATAAAAAAGTGTTAACAAGGATATGGGAGTACTGTAACATTCATACACTACTGGTTAGAATTTAAAATATTTCAGCTACTATAGAAAATATTCTGGCAATTCCTCAAAAGATGAAGCATAGAGTTACTATATGCCCCAGCAGTTGTATTACTAGATATTTACCTAACAAAATGGAAACTATATTCATCCCAAACACTTGCTCATTAATACTCATAGCAGCATTTAGTCAAAAATGGAGACAACCCAAATGTCCATAAGCTCACCAGTTACTAATTTGTATATCTATACAGTGGAATATTATTTGACCCTGAAAATTAACGAAGTATCAGTACATTATACAATATATTTGAACCTTGGAAACAGTATGTTAAATGAACATGGCAAAATACTGACTGCCACCATGTAGCTTACATTCTAGTAGAAATAACTTTTAAACTTAAACTTCAAATTATAACACATAAACTTATCCAGATTCAGACAGAACTTTAAGTTTTCACTATGCCTTCTTGATTCTGTTTTGGAAGTTTGTATTTTTGTTAGGATTTATTTACTTAGTTCTCCAATTCATTAATTTTTTGTTGTTCCCATGATCTTTTGTTTATATGTAGTAAAATTCATAAATATCCCCTCTTATTTCTGATTTTATTTGAGTCATCTTCTTTTTTTTACTTCATTAGTTTAGCTTAAAGTTTATCAAAATTGTTTATCCTTTCAAAAACAGAACAATTGTTAATTTTATTTATATTTCCTATAGTTTTTCTAGACTCAGCATTTTTTACTTATACTATCTCTATTACTGTACGCTTTCTATCAGTTTTGAGGTTACTTTCTTCCTTTTTTCATATATATTTTCAAATGTATGCTTTGAGGCATACATTTAGGTTATTTATATGAGATATTGCTTTCTTGTGTGTGTGTATGCATGCACAGGGGAGCCAGAAGTCCATCTTTGGCGTCATTCTTCAGGAGCTACCCAACTTGTTTCTAGACACAGAGTCCCTCATCCTGGGCTCACCAATTGGGATATCCTTATTGGTCAATGAGCCCCAGGGATCAGTCTGTTTCTACCTCCCTGTTACTGGGATTACAGTTGTACATACCATGTCTAGCTTTTCTACATTTGTGCTGGGGTGGTTGAGCTCAGTTCTTTGTGCATTATTGACTGATTAATCTCCATGTCCTAGGATCTTCCTTCCTTCTTGATGTAGATGTTTTTACTGGTATAAAATTCACCCTCCGTACCACCCTTCTTACATTCCAACTTATTTCTATATATGTTTGGTTCAAAATATTTTTGAATTTTGCTTTAAGTTGAACTTGTTGGTTGTTCAGCAGAATGTTGTATAATTTCCATATATTTGTGAATTTCCTAAGATTCTTCTGATTGATGATTTTTAGCTTCACATTCAGTGTGATTTCAATCTTACATTCCTCAAGTCTTATGGCCTCCTAAACTAAAATATATTGGGTAATGTTCCATATGCACTTAAACAATATAGGAAATTCTAAAGATTCTATCAAAAACTCTTAGAGCAATAAGAAAAATTAAGTAAAGTTGCAGGGTGCAAATTAACATGAAATCAGCTGTATTTTATATACTAGCCATAAACTACTCAAAACACAAATATAGCAATGTCATTTGCAATAGCATTACAAATAACAGAACCTTAGGTATAAATTTAATCAAGGAAGTGAACACTTTGTACATGGACAAACATAAAACTTTGCTAAGAGACTCGGAAAAAGACAACAACCAACAGAAATATGCGATGGTTAATTTTGGTTGGCAACTTGACCGGATCTAGAATTAACTAAAAGGCAAGCCACTGGGCCCACATGTGAGCAATTTTCTTGATATGGTTAATTGAAGAGGAAATAACCATCCTAAATGTGGCAGCACTGTCTGGTATTCTAGATAAAGGACATGGAAGAAGGAAACTTTATGTTTCTTTGCCAACTCTCACTGGTGAGTTCATATTCTCTGTAGCTGCTGCCACTGTTTATTCATTTATTTGCTGGTACCAGAACCAGCTTCTTTGGTTTTTAATGTGAATTGGTAACCAGCAGCTCTTCTAGAATCATCTAGGTGTTCAGCAGCAGACTGGGATAGCCAACACATCTAATCTCAGGGACTGAGCAGATATCAAGTTCTTGGCCTCTCCTGTGTGAAGACAGCTATTGTTGTACTATATAGACCATATTGCATAATCTAACAAATCCTTGCTTAATATATATTTATTATATCAATTCTTTTTCTCTAGAGAACCCTAGTACAAAATATATACCATATTTGGAATATAAATATACGGTATATTGGAATAACTAATAGTATTAAAATATCCAAAATGATCTACAGATTTAGTTGAATTATTATCAACATTCAAACACCATTTTCCAGAGAATTGGAAAGAAAAATACCAAAAATGCATATGGATTTTAAAAACACCACAAATAGCCACAGCAATCTTGAACAAGAAGAATAAAGCTTGGGGCATGACACTCTGTGATTACAAAACTTGTTATAAAGCAATTATAATCAAAACAGCAGGATACTCATAAAAACAGACACATTGACCAATGGAACAAGATGGAAAATTGGAAAGCAAACCTAATCACTTATGGTCCTTTGAATTTTTGTAAAAATGTCAGAAATTTGTGGCAGAAAGGGATGGGCTCTTTACTAACTATAATTTTAAAATGCACAGCCAGGAGAGATAGCATAGACCTGTAATCCTACCATATGGGAGGTGGAGACAAAAGCATTGCCATTTCAAGAGTAGCCTGTGTTACACTAAGGGATCTTGCCAAAAATAAGAATAAAAATGAAAACTGAAAAAGAACAAAAGAATCTGATCAAGTCTCTTATTAACGAACCTGTTTCTTAAAACTTTGTGTGCTCTAAAAATAAAAAATCATAAAAATTTTGGTTGATTTATTTTTATCTTGCGTGTTTGAGTATTTTGCCCCCATGTAAGTGCACTGCATGCATGCAGTGCCTACAGAGCCCAGGTCAAAGTGTCAGATACCCTGAAACTGGAGTTATGGATGGTGATTAGTCCTTATATGGGTGCTGGGAACTGAACCTGGATCCTCTGCATCATCAGCCAATGCTCTCACGACTGCTAAGTCATCTCTTCAGTCCCCCACAACACAAATAATTTTTTTAAATGTGAAATAAGACTTTCAGTTGTAGAGCACATATCTACCATGTGCAAGGCATTGGGTTTGATAACAGGCATAATTAAATAATAAATAAATAATACTTATTTTAAACATTGACTTGAAACTGTGAAGTGACTAGAAGAAAACAGAGGGAGAAAGCACAGTGAAACTGATCTGGGCAATGATTTCTAGGATAGAACTTCAAAATCACAGGTAACAAAAGCAGAACTAGTCAAAGAGAATTACAGCAAACTAAAATCATTCTCAAAACAAAGAAATCAATTAGCAGTTAAAGACAATCTACAGATTGGGAAAATATATTTGTGAAATGTATATTTTAGAGGAGGTCAATATCTAAAATATATGAAGAACTTAAACAACTTAATTATAAAATACCAAATAATCCTGTAAAATGGACAAATGATCTGAACAGATATTTCTCAACAAATCTGAGTGGTCAATGGAAATGGAAAAAAACCTCAACACCAACAATCATTATGGAAATACAAATTAAAACCACAATGAGACAGTCTCTACACCTGTTACAATGACTATTAAAAAGATTGAAATTTTTGCATATTGTTAGTGGGAATATAAATTAGTGTCACTATGGAAAATAGTATAGGTAGACATTTTTCAAAAAATTAAAAATTAAGCTGGGGGTGGTGGCCCAAGCCTTTAATCCCATCACTCACAAAGCATGAGATCCAGGCCAGTCTGCAGTCTGATCTATATATACATTCTAGGACAGCTGGGGCTACAGGGTAACCCTGTCTCAAAAAAAAAGCCAGAACTACCATATGATTCAATAGTCCCACTTCTGGGTATATATACAAAGGAACCAAAATTTATATATCAAAGAAATAATTGTACTCTCGTGTTCATTTCAGCATTATTCACAATGGCTAAAATATGTGGGCAACCTAGATGCCCAAGTGGATGAACAAATAAATAAAATGTGGTACATGTACACAATGGAATACTATACTATAGCCTTAAGAATGATGAAATCCTATAGTTTGTGACAGCATGGGTGGAAACTGAAGATATTATGGTATGTAAAACAGGTCAGACATAGAAAGACAAATACTGTATGATTTCATTTATATGTGGAATTTAAAAAAAGCAATCTCATAAAAACATAGAGTAGACCAGACTCTCATGGGGAAAGTGAGGGATAGAAAAAAGGAAGAAATTGATGAAAGAGTATGAAGTTTCAGTTTGATGGGGACAAACAAGTTATAATGATCTATGTCACTGCATGTTTACCCAAGTTCATAGTAATATATATTTCAAAAATGCTAGGACTGTAGATTTTTTAACATTCTAATTACAAAAATAGATACGAGTGTGAAGTGATGGATATGTTAACTTGATGAAATCTTTCTATAACGCATAGACAGATCAAAACTCCATCTTGTATAACATATTGATATTTATCAATTAAAGCAGAAATAAGAAAATAAAAATTAAATGCATTATCTCATTTAATTTTCACCAGCTCTATGAAATGTGTTACTATTATTTTCATTTTATAGAAAAGAAAACAAGACCACAGAAAAATTATCTTGACCAAATACACCTAATTATCAGATCAAAAGGAAAACTGAATCACTTCTACTTGACTTTTGGGTGTCTATATTCCATTAGTATATTAAAATTTCATACCAACATATTAAAATAATGTTTTTAAAGTACTATATTTTTAAGTGCCATCTTCCAAAATTCTTTATTTCCTTGGCTATGAAGAATTTTACAAATAGAAAAATTAGAACTGAGAATGCATGTGTTAGTATATATCTGTTTGCATAGGTCACATTTATAGGCATTTAAGCTTATTTTTGAAAGATTTAAATAAAAATTTGCTTAAAACTTTGAGACATTACAGGGAAAAACCTAAAGTTTTGGTGAACCTCCAAAGTAATGTAGGCGTGTTGAAGATATTTTGCCTATGTAGTAGTGGAAAAGTAACAACTTCATAAATTTTGGGTTTTTACACTCCCTTTTTGTTTTACACTATTGTTTTCAGATTGTTTGCTTTATTTGATTTGATTAGGGCCAGTTGAGAGATGGATATCTGGATGCAAAATGCAAGAGCATTATAACCAAGTCCAGTTTTTGGCAGCAATTAACTTTGAAAACAAATGTGGTAAACCAAAAATAATTAAATTATTTGGTAATCATTCTTCCTTGCTTTAGATGTTAAATGGTACTTGATCTAGTCATTAAATATAGTTGC
The DNA here is from genome assembly GCA_035773235.1 of Eospalax fontanierii. NCBI lineage: Eukaryota > Metazoa > Chordata > Mammalia > Rodentia > Spalacidae > Eospalax > Eospalax fontanierii. The sequence continues at coordinate 97,274,396 of CM069525.1, forward strand.
ATTTTCAAAGCATGGAAACATTTTGCATTGTCACAGAGAACAATTCTCCAATTGTGTCAATGCAACTACAGAAGAGAAGTCATTTGTGATTGATACATGGAGTGGAAAACCCTATGTTTTCCCTAATGAGTACAGGGTGGGTTTTCACACACCTATTTTTTGTGGGCAATTATGCTTCCTTTTCTTGGATTCTTCTTGAAGCAAGGCCCTGACCTCATTCTTCAAACTCACTTTCCAGTCCTTCTCACAGTGGAGTGTTGCTTACCAGACTCACTTGGATAAGTTTTATACAACATATTTACCTGAGCTTCCGTCTCCACACTGGAAATTTATTTCAATTGGAGGACAGTTTCTAGGGGAAATGCAAGTATGTGCAATTTGAAAAGATTGTTTCCTTTGCCATTATATTAGAAGCATATTTTTATGTATTGAAAAGTCATTTATTTTTTTCAAAAAATTTTAAGATTCTAATGTATGAGAACTAATAATAGATATCAAAATGAAAGTCAGTGGAAATTGTTAAATGTGTGGAAATGGGTAAAAACGGAATTACAGTTTATAAAAAAATACATAATTTGGTGTTTACCCTGGTTTTAGAGCTCCACTGTCTTTGAAGCTTAAGCAGACATACTGAACTCTATGTCATACTAAGAGTTGCTGGTTCTTTTCTTAGAAATTTTTAATTGCATAAACATAAATTTAAGTATAAAATGCAGTGTTCTTAACTGACTGGCTCCAAGACTATTTTGATATCTGTTAAGGTTACAAAGTGCAAATAGTGAAAACAGAGGTATAGTGGATAGGCGCTGTAAAGGTAATACATTTACATTTTATAGCTGGCAAAATCAAAGCCCATAAGTCCTAGCAGTCATTAGTGACAAACGCCGACACTTGTTAGAGCCTATGGAAAATGCCTTATGTTCAGTTCCTCCTTTGAATCTGACAACTACCTGTGAGGTCTCATTTTACATACCAGAAGTTAATTTTTGTGGTCACGCAGTCTTGGCAATGCCCTGATGCAATTCACTTTTGCTTGGTTGTAGAGTCATTGCTCTAAAAATTTAGGCCATACTGCCTTTATTTGCTTTTAGAGATATTGGAATTCACTCTGGTATGTCCTCACAATGATCTTGTCTGAGCTTTGAAAAAGGCTGAAGGATAGGGAGCACATCTGGTAGACTGGAAACCTAGTGCCCTCTGAACAGTGGGATAGCTAGGATAGGCTCAGAATATTAGGATCTGTAACTTGGATAGAAGTTGTGACTACTGGAGAGCAATTCAGAGCTTATGTGGCTCCAGGAGGAAGTTCCAGGCAAGGTGATAGAATGCTTCTGAGGATTTTACAATGATTGACACCTTGAACTCTTATAGCACCTTCGTGGAAATTGTTACTACTGTTATTCCTGTAATACATATGATCTAACAAAGGTTCAGAGATGTTAACATGTGCAAGTTCATAGGATTGATAGACACCAGAGTGAGGCTTTCAATCTAGACCATAGAATATAGTGACTATGTTACACTGCCTCTAAACACATAAATTTGCCATTCCTTTTTATTGTGTTTTCATTTCTCAACCAGTCTTTTGCAAGTCTACTGTGCTAGAAAATTTCCCCAACCCACTTGTCTTTTTCTTCATCCATTTCATTTCTTCCCATTTAGTTTCTTCAGTGTCCTTGATCTTCCTTCCTCATCCTTCATCTTACCTCCTTTGACATTACTTATGACAAACATCAGCTTCTCACATATCAAATAAGTTTTCCATAAATGATCCCATTTTAATTTGGGAACTGAGGGTGAAAAGTATTGTTTATTTGTTGTGAATGAAAGAACAAAAGGTAAGCGACTTGACAAATGTCTCACAAAACCAGCCAGTTGCAAATTGGGCTTGAATCCAGTTTCTCTAACTCTTAATCCAATGTTCTTTTCCATTGTACTGTCTCATAGAATTTGCAAATGTATTCATTCATCTACGTGCCTGTCCATTAATATTACAAGAACATGTTGCATACATACGCGAGGCAGAGGGGGAAGGAAGGTTAGCATAAATATTCTTGCTCTCAAGGAACTGATAATGCAAGTGAGATAAGGTCTCACCGGAAAGAGTTGAGTAACAGCTTCACACATACCAAGTCCTTATTCAGAACATATATGATTTTTGATACTGAGTGTACAGTATCAGAGACTGCTTTATTAGGAAGGCAGTTTTATATGTGGCATAGAAAGGTGCCTAAAATTTAGAGAAGAGAATTGAAGTAGCATTTTCTAAGCTGGGGGTATTGCGTACACTAAGGCAATCTTTCCCAATATTTGTCATGCCCATGGAACTGAGTAAAGCACATTATTTGTAAAACATGTTGGGGGCCTCTAGAGGATGTGTCTGGCACCTGAGAGGTAAACATCCCAGGAATTTCAGCTATACTCTCCCTGGCCTCAGATGAGAGCAGAGGGGAAGACTCATAACTTTAGATCTTTTAATATACTGGAGAAGGTCTGCATCAAGATATGGTGGTCTGCTCAGGGTGGGTCTAAATACCACTAACAAAGCCACAGAGTTGATATGGATGGAATTTCCAGAAGAGCTGTGCCATGCCAGATATGCTTGGAGACTAACTGTATAGCCAAATGATGATGTGATTTTTAATTTTATTCTGTGGATATAGAAAGGTAGGTAAGCAAAATATACATAGCATTGTTTTAGGAGGGCCATGGTGTCATCAGTATGGATGACAGAGTGCAGGAAAGAAAAGTAGTTGGGAGACTGTTACCATTGTCTGTGTGAAAGATGATGGTATCTTAGACTAGAGTTTCTGTAACAGAGACAAAAAAATGTTGGCATTTCTAAGTGAAAATGATATGGTTTGGGGGCCAGTGAGATGGCTCAGTAGGTAAAGTTGCCTAGTGCCAAGTCTGATGACCTTAGTTCAATCCCTGGGACCCACGTGGTAGAAGGAGAGAACTGACTCTTACAAGTTGTCCTCTGACATCCACATATGCACTGTGGCATATGTATATACACACACAAGCACATCAAATAAGTGAATATATATATATATATATACATGCATATATATATATATGAAATTAGAAACAAACAAACATTGGGTTTGGTAACACTGAAGTTGGATAGTAGGAGAAAGGGAGGAGACACAGATGATTTCCAGGTTTTAGATTTGAGCAATGACTGTGAATGGTGATAACATTTTCTCAAATGAGGAGCCCAATACAAGCAGAGAGATTCAAGATTTTTCTTCTATTTATGTATTTAATTTGTGGGTGAGGGGCACACCCTGCTGAGACCAGAGGACAACTTTCAGGAATGCATTTGTTCTTTCCACCCTGTCAGGCTTGGTAGCAAGTATCTTTACTCACTCAGCCATCTCACTGGCCCAGAGATTTTTTTTTTTTCAGGAGCAAGACAGGTGACTTTCAAGTTGACATTTGGAGTCAACGAAACTAGTTAGAATGTCATTGTAAAAGGCCAGACCACAAAGGATAAGAGCCTGGATTGGAATTGTGGCTATGGGAATGCAAAGGAACTGATTGATTGAGAGAGACATTATAAAGGAAGACTACAGAGGGTATTGTGTTTGCAAGGTAGAAGAAGGTTGGAAACCTTAGATCTGTTCTTAGAAGAATCCATTCTCATGACTTAATATAGTATTTGTATGCTAGTGACTCCCAGATTTGTATCTCAAGCCTGGACTGAGACCACACTTTCAAGTACAACTGCATATCAACTATGATGCCTCATAAGCATCCAACATCCCATGTCCAAAATTGAATGCTTGATATTAACTTCATCCTTCTAGTTACTCAGACAGAAAACTAAGGAACCATTCTTGATTTTTCTCTTTCCTTCATATTCTACATTTATTTATTCTATTGGCATATCTTTTTGGTTCTGACTTCAAAATACATCTAAAAGATTACCATTCAGCCTTTCCATTGCTATGATCCATATCCGTGTCCTAATGATCTATCTTCTGGTGTAAGTTGTTTGGTTTTTTATAATTTAAAAGATATTTTATTATTTTTATTTTATGTGTATGAGTGCATTGCCTGCATATACATAAGTGCACCCATGTCATGCATGCCCACAAAGGTCATAAGATGGTGTCAGATTCCCTGGAACTGGAGATACAGATGGTTGTTAGCCACCATGTGGGTGCTGGGGATCAAACCCAGATCCAAGAGCAGCTAGTGCTCTTCACCGCTGAGCCAACTCTCCAGCCCCTCTGGGAGTATGTTGTACCAGCCTCTCATGTTTTCTCCCTTCTTCTATCATTGCTACTCTCAGCCAGGTCTTGTATTTCCTCATTGGCTTTAGGAGATGAATGGATTATATAATATGACAATCAGATCATGTCACTTATCCACTCAAAACTCCTCCAGTGGCTGCCATCTCACATATGGTTATAGCGAACATTCTTTCAATGATCCACAATATTTTTTGCAACATATATAATGACATATCTCATTCCCCCATATCCCTTGGATGTTAGATCAACAATTCCTTACTTGGTGAACTCTTCTCTGACTGTAATATTTGAATTTACAAGTGCACCCTTTTCATTACCTAAACACCATTCTGTTTTGTTTCTTTGTACTTTGAAACCTATTTCCCATTACACAATTTTCTATTCATTGGTTCTTATTCTGCTTTGCTAGGACGAGGACCATCAAGTATCTTTTGTAAAGGGATAGATAGTAAATATTTCAGACTATGTAGGCATCCAGTCCCTGACAAAACTGCTTACCTTTGTCATTAATGCACAAAATATTCACAGATAATGTACACAAGAATGCTGTGATTGTGTTCTAATAAGACTGTATTTTCTATGATAGCTAACAGGACAGATTTGGCCTTGGGTACTAATATGGTGACTCTTATGAGAATATAAATTCCTGGAGGGCAAAGGAATTTTTTTTTACTGCTGGGTCTCCAACAAACATTGAGAAAAGTACCTGCAAAATAGTAGGCACCTGATGTATTTTTGTGGAGTGAGTAAGCGAATGGAAGACTGGAGGGCTGTGGAATCAAAAGAATTATAGTAGCACCACTGACAACACAGAGTCTTGACAAAGAATGGGCTTTCATTTGATTCACAGTGTATCAGTTTTCCTTCTTTCAATCCCCCTCATCCCTGAACTACCACTGAAAGTATGTCCTATGAAATAAAAGTTGTTTTCATTGTCTATACAACTCTCCTCGTGTGTAAAATTTCATCTTACTTCCTTTAATGTCGACATTTGTCTATTCAGTCCTCCTGACTCAGACTCTCTAATAACAATAATAATTCAAATAGTTACAACCACAGGACTGAAATCAGTATTTTAATGAATTCAAAACAAGTGTTAGCAATAGTTTCTATTGACAATGCTACAGTTTTTAACACTTCATCATATTTTGAAGTACTTTCAGAAGTTAAGCAACTGTTACTGCTGTGATATGAGGTGCTTTTTTTTCCTATGCATTTGAAGTGAATGGTTTGTCCTGATAAACTTCATCTTTCAAGTACTCTCAACAGTAGGAATCACATGGCGAGAAATATGCTAAATGAAATATTCATCAGTTCTTCCTGACCAGTGTCTCATCTCATCCTTCCATGGATCTCTTATAGGCACTATAACAGATATATATATATATTATACATTCATATATATGCCTTGCCTTGCTAGTGGAAATGCACATTAACTCATTTACTGTTTCATGCAGTTTTTCACCATTGTATGTGGCAGTGTGCTGAGGGTTTTCATTTACTAAAATATTAAATTGCTATAAAGCATCTAGGAGGAAGAATCTATTATTATCATTTTTCAGATGAGAGATCTGAGGTATCAAAAGCTGAAACTACTTGCTCAACACCCCATATCCAATAAAGTTAGGAATTCCCTATTTAAAACAAGTTGGTGAGAAAGTTGGCATAGCACTATGAATTCACAGTGTCCTGGGGTGGGGGGACAACAGAGGGCTACAAGCTTCAAAGGAAAGAACCCCTAACTGGAGATTTAAAGTTAACAAACAGATGAGACCATGTAACTCTCAAGGACTTCAGATGATTAAAAATTTTCCTCCATAGCAATGGGATAAGCTGCGTACAGAAATTGTTTACTGATAAGATATGGAGCCGCTCTATATGCCATTAAGTGGCAATGCTTAATGTAATCAGTGGAAAACATTACTGTAGCCTTGGAAGGGCTGGGGCTGGAAAGCCCATCGAACACCAAGAAGGAGGTCCTGATATCATGACATGTGCAAACAAGTTACTTGGCCCTTATAGAAACAAACATAAAAATAATTACAAGGAGAAGCTGTTTCTCTTCGTCTGTGCCCTGACGTGCTGATGCATTTACTGTCTTTCTAATAGAGGGATGGATAGTTGTGTCAGACCACATAAACTAAATGACTCCATCTTTTTCAGATCATTTCATGCCCTATACCACCTCTTCAGACACCAGTAACATCAGTTACAATGTAATGAGCACATACGTGAAGACAAGCAATTTATATAAATTGCCTCATTTCCTCATCACAGCTAGCCTGTGATTTCCTAGGAGTCTATTATGAGCCCCATTTTTAGATGAGTAAACTGAGGCTCAGAGAAGTTATGTGAGTTACCTAAGTCAATAAAATGAAATGAGTGTTATGTGCGTTTTCTGAACTGCCATAACAAATGATTAGAAACATAGTGATTGAAAACAACACAAATTTATTCTCTCACAGATCTGGAGGCCAAAAGTCTGAAATCAAGGTGTTGGTAGGACAATGGGCCTTTTAAGGACTCCAGAGGATTCTGTTTCCTGTCTTTTCCTAACTCTTGATGGCTTTAGATGTCATTTGGCTGGTGCAATGTCTTCTTCCATTTTCACAAGACCTTCTCCCCTGTATTTCTGTCTTCTCTCCCATTGGATTTAAGGCCTACTCTAATTCAGCATATCACTAGAGATTCTTACCATAATTACATCTGCAAATACCCCTATTCCAATAAGAGCGCATTCTGAGGTTCCAGTTGGGCATATCTTTTGGAGAGACATCATTCAACCCATTACAAGTAAACTAGCCAGAGTTTTATTCTAGATCTATTTGACTATGAGTCCTTGATCCTTTCCACTAAAGTAAGCTGCCTCCACTACTAGCCTTTTGTGGTTATTTGATTTCCTTAGTAGATTTCCTATAAGGAAGAAAATTGACATGTATTAGATCTGTAGTTAGTGATAAAGATGGGTTAATAAATTGACATTTTGACTTCTGTGTGGATTTATATTGCGTTCTGTTTGTCCTCCAGAATCTGATCATTTCCTGGTTAAAAGTAATAGGATTTAATCTGGGACCCTGAAAAATCAAGGATTGGATTCTGTATAAAAAGATCAAGATGATCTCAGAGTATAGACATCCCAAAGCCCGAAAGCCACTTCCATTTTTTTTTACCTTGTGACTATGATTCAGTGAGATATCACAAATATCTGAGTGCATCAAAGAATTCCTAATCACTCAAGTCTTAGAGGACTGTTATAGCTACTACCATATCATACACAAAAAATTCTCATAGCTTCTATAATCCTTACTTCTGAACCTAGTTCCATCAAGTCACAAGGAAGAAGAGATGTCTCTAAGTGTACATTATCAGCTTAAAATGAAGAATTTGTAGAAAAAATGGAAATAAGAAACAGGAACTCCTACGCCTCTGAGATGATGTATTTGTAGAACATTTGCCACTGGGCACCGACCACCTTCATTATGAAGAGACTCATTCCTGGGGATGCGTTTTTCGTATTATGACCTGTTTGTGGACCCTATACATTGATGGTCTATTAGGTGCTATGCAGAGAACTTGTATAAAATGTTAACTTCCAGGGCTGCAGAGATGGCTTAGCAGTCAAGAGCACTGACTGCTTTTGTAGAGGTACTGGGTTTGGTTCCCAACACCCACATGGTAGTTAGCAACCATTTCTAATTCCAGCTCCAATGCCCTCTTCTGACCCCCATGGCATTGCATGACACACATGTACTTACAAACATGCAGACAAAACACTCAGATACTTAACATAAAAATAAATAAATCAAAAGTTTAAATGTCAACTTCCTGGTCCTAATACCAGATTCACTGAATTAGTATTTCTAATAATGAGGTTCAGGAATCTGTATTTTATTTTTTATTTTTGAGAATTTCATACATGAGTATTGTATTTGCATTATTTCTCTCTCTCCCAGTTCCTCTTCAACTTCTCTCATGATCTCCACCCATTCTTCATTTCTTACACTTTTTTATTATTGTTGTTTTCTATAATGCACTGATTCCACTTAGTGGTGCTTGTGTATACCTGTGTCTTGCATTTAAGGCTGCCACCTTGGGATTAGATAACCTCTCAGTGAGCTACACCCTGGAGTCAACTGAGTCTGCCTCATTTTCAAGCAAATATTTCAAGTAATTCTGATGCACATTCGAGTTTGTGAACCATGACACTGGTCAAATCAGACTTCCCCCAAAATGAAATACTGATCAAACCCCAAATGTTCATTTACAGTCTAACTGATGAAAATATTGCATGGCTACAGCATGATGTATAAGTTTTAATTCATGTGATTTTTATTTCATACAGCTTGATTTAAATCAAAGCAAAGGCATTTATGGCAAAGTTTCTTAAGCTCTATCTCCTGGGGCAATTTATGCAATCTTTTTGAGGAGACTACAATAACCTCTCTTTAATATCTTAAGCAGATCTCTAAGGTCCTTTTCTACTCTAAAATTCTGATTCTGTGAATGTTCCTAGGGCTTCAAATAAGTGTGTGACAAGCACATTGATTGTTGCATATGAGACCTATTTCCCTTCTGGTTAACAAGTTTCATGATGAAGAGAATCTTTTCTCATAACATATTCCTTCTTAAGTATTGTGAAGAGTGAGATGGTGTATGTAATATGCCAAGCATAGTATGCCTGACACAAGGAAGTAGTTAATAAATGTTCATGTAGCTTCTGGTACACTGTTACAATAATATGTCTTGAATTGTTAAAAATATAAAATTGGGGCACTGTCTCTCAATGAAAACCGGAAGATAAGTTGTATTGACAATATTGTGTTTATCTGACGTTAGGCAAACAAGATAGAACCCAAATCTCTGAAGCTGGGCACAGCTACAGAATAGTGAGTTAGGTTGGGGAAAGGCATAGGTTTCTAACACATACTGCTTTTTAGAAAAGCTGCAGTAACTGACCCAGCAAAAGTCTTGTATTAAAACTCAGTTTGTAATCCCCAACAGGCTTTTTAAGTTAGTATTTCTTGGCGTGCATTTCATGGAGTACTAGACTCTGGGAATGGCCATTGATAATATTACAGAAAAGAGCTCTGTAAACAGGCGATGTTGGAACCATTAGGTTAGTTGATGTGGCTTCCCAGTTTCAGAATATTTGGAGACTTTAATATGTTAACAAGTAATGTGAATCTCCAAGACATGGATGAAACACATAGGGGTTTTAAGTTTTCTTTCCCTCACTCACAAGGATGGTGGCAAGGGACTAGTTTGAGAAACACAAGTATATACTAAGGAAACTATGTTTTTTTCAGCCATACAGGACAAAAATTAACAAGAAAAGAATCCCGTTCTGTGGAGCACTGTCTCTCGGTGTCCTAGAGTTCTCTGCCTTCTCTGCACATCTTGGATTCCATGTCATCATTATACTCACTTTCACATTTGCCTTAGACTCCCTAACCTCTCTGCCTTCGTATTAAAATGATCTTGCTTCCTCTCCCCCGTGAGAAACCAGAAGCAGTGAGAGAATTCCCATCACCTTATCTACCATTTTACTCGTGCCTGTACCATAAGCGCTGCCTCTCCTCTTCGCACTATACTTGATCCCTCCCCTTGGCTACCGTATCTTGCTCCTTTTTATGCTCCAAGGTCATTGCTCTGAGTCCTTTTCCCTTCTCCGGTGACACCACAAATTTTTCTTTCAGTCAACATCTTCACTTATAAAACAAAAAGAAACAAAAATTTAAAACTGTCCTCTTCAAAGAAGCTTTAGTTGCCTTCTCCTCTAAGCAAACTTGTTTGGAATAAGTTGTCTCTGTTCATTAATCCCATTTTCGTTTCTCCAATTTTTTTCTTTTTTAAAAAATATTTTATTGAGCTTTTGTGCATTTTGCACAACAGTTCTCAATCAAATTTAGATTTCCTCCTCTGCCATTCATGTGCCCCCACCCCCCACCTGCCAGACTTCATGTATTCTGCCATGCCTGTTAGGTCCCATCTGATTAAGCATTTGTACCCAGATGTCCTTTGGTGCAAGTTTGTCCACTGGAGTCTAGTCAGTCTATGCACAGATCTTATGAAAGGTCTACTATTCCTCACGCAGCAGCAATCAGTCTCTGAACAGTTCCCAGGCTGTGGCAGATTGTCCGCCCATTTCCCTCTCTCCATCCTGGGCCCTAGCCGATCAGATATGTGCTGTCCCTCAGTTTACTGCAAGTGTTTACACCCTGGCCAATAACTCCTTAGTGGTAAATCTAATGGCCATAGTTTACTATTTTTATATTATTTGATACTTTTGCTCTCTCATTCCTTCTAGCACCTTTTTGCACCTTGACTTCCAGAACACCACACATTGTTGGCTCTTCTACTTCAGTAACTAGTCTTTCTTAGTATCCTTTAAAGGTTAAAGAAATGATAAGTCTAAGGAGATAGATACATTTTACCTGATTCAAGCATTATACAATGTATACATATAGAATATTAAGGGATACTCTATTAATCTGGTAGGTTTCCCATGCTCCAATAGGCATTCATATATGGGCAGCACTTAACTGGACTTAGTGGGAAATTAAAAAAAGAAACAAAGCAGGGAGGGAGATATGTTGGGAAGGATACAGGAGTTGGAAAAGAGAAATGGGGGCTAGATAGGATCAAATCTCATGGTATACATGTATGAAATTCTCAAAAGTAATTTTTATACTTAATTAAAAACTTAAACATTTCCTGTAAGACCAGCATGACTATTTTCTTTTATAGCTGTATTCCCAAGTCTACTTGATCTGCGTTCTGGTTGCTGAGACAAATCCTTGGAGTGCTTCTCAAATGCTTCAATGTAGCAGCAGTTAGTTTCTGCTACATCTTAAAAATACCCTTGTTACCATCCTTACTGCCGTCATCTTGGTCCAAGCCAGTATCATTTCTTAATTGGGTTATTTCAAAATCCATTATATACATAAATCAAGTCTTATTTTGCTTCTGTTCAAACCTCTCCATGGAGTTTTAGATTGTTCACAGTAAAAGTCAAAGGTTTTAGAGTAATGAGCAGGTGATACATCATGTGCCTTCTTCTCCACTTCTTTCCTTGACATAATCGCCTACTACTTTCACCCTTGATTACTCAGCCCTAACCCCTTCTTCTTCAACACACTGCTGCTTCTTCAACACAAGAAAAATCCCAGAGGGCCTTTGCTTTTCTATATAAGTGTAATGTTCTTACCCATAGAGCCACAGGCTTGCTGATTTCTGTCAGATCGCTGTACAAGTGACACGTTACCAATGTTATTGGTCATTGACTACCTTACTTTAAAATTGATGTTCTCCTCATAGCTCCCTACACTTTCATCTCCTTTAGGTTTTTTCCAAGACATCTATTTACAGATATATTACAACTTACTTCTTTTCTTACTCTCTATCTCCACCACTATGCTTCAGGCAGGAATAGATATTATTTAGTCATCATATTCACAGCTTCTTGCACAGCCCTGAGTATACAAGGGGCTGGGAAAATTCCTGTTACATTAACAAAGAATTTGTAAGTGCAATAGGTGTTCTAAGATTCTTGATATTGTGAGGGGAACACAGGTCTCCCTCATCATACACGAGGAGCTTGACAAAAGAATTGGCTCAGAAATGGGAACACCATACAGTTTCAGCAGAGTAAATATAAAGCTGTGCATAAGCCACTTCTACAGCTCACAGTCAGCAGTCTCTTGGAAGAGTTCTCAGAAAAGACAACAACTCCTGTAGAAGAAAGGCTAGCATGAAAAAAAAATTGAAAAGTACACAACGAAACTCACTGAAATAGAGTTAATTGCTATGTGTCTGGAATGAGATAATTCAGTGCCAAGTAATTACAGATAATACAGTAATCTGAAAAGATGTTAAAATGTTGCATCTTTACATATTTAAAGATATAATGAGGACATAATAGCTGAAGCAAGAGTACAACTCATGTGTATGCATGTGTACTACAGAAGTATTCTAGAAATGAGGACTATATAAAATTCGTGATGAGCATAGGAAAATCTTAGCACTAATCCAATGGAAATGTTTTAAAAATCAGTTCACAAATTAAACTGCAAATGTGACGCAACTGAAGAGAGAATGAGTAAAATGTTAACTAGAGCTAATCATAAGGTGTAGCATAACATTATAAAAATACTAAATGTTGACAAGAACATGGGCAATACACATAAGCTCCATTTATTTCTAAGTCACACTAGGATGAAATAGAGATATTGCTAACAATTTTCCAGAACAGAATAAAACATGAACTGCTAGGTTAGGATCATGTATCAGGTCTTAAGCAGAATAAAGACAAATCAATACGCTGTACCTGCATCATCGTGTAACTGCTGAACCTCAAGGATAAAGGGAAAATACTGAAACTTATTGGAAGACAATTGATTTAAAATGTAATTTGTGGGACAAGGGATATGAACAGTAAAACAATGAATGTGTTTAAAATGAAAGAATGAGTGAATTAAGGGATCTAGTTATCTTTTTCTCAATCTAAGCACACATTTGCTTTAGTACAGTGCATGACTGCATCAACCAGCCATCTATTTATTTATATATTTTTAACTACATCACCACTATTGATTCATATATTGAGCCCAAGGCCAATTAAAAAACCCCAGGTTGTTTTCAAATGAAGGGCTGTCAAATGAAGTCTTCTTCAACATGGGCCCAGGCAATTAAATTTTAAAACACAAATAGAGGACTATTCAGATATTGGTGAAATCACGGAGAGCTGGAGTCATTAAAAAAAAGGTTTCGTAAAGGAAGTACAATTTATTCTGCATAGTAGTTGTTTTAAGTGGAGGAGACAAAAGAGAGCTTCTGCATTTGTGGGATGGAGGTAAGTGTAGGAACCCTTCTTAGGATAAGAGAGGAGCTTGGAGTAGATATGTGATTGTGGAGATATGCGGAATTTAAAGAAATATAAGTGCAAAGGCAGAGAGAAACCTAAAGAAGGAGCAAGGGGAGTGGAGGGTGTGATGTAGGCCTCTGGTCCTCCTGCTTTTGAGTTACTGGATAGATTATATAGCGAAGTACTGCAGCGTAGGTAACAGCTCAGGGACACTGAGGACAACTTGATGTTCTTCATCTGACTTATGGGATCTATATGTTATAAAACTAGAACGGCAAGAATAAAAGTGATGTTCTAGTAGAATAGTCCAAGAGCAAATTCAAGATGATTTATTATTGTTTCAATGATTTTTTTTCTTCTTTATTTCAGGAAAAAATGTTTTAAAGACCTAAGTGAGAAGTATAAGAAAGGCAGGTGTTGGATATAAGGAAACAAAGACAGAATGAGAGAGTGGACTAGATGCCACAATGAGCATCGCCATACCTTAGTTCTAGTCCTAGCTCTCCTTGCCACTAACCATGCAGCTTTGTGCAATTTTCTCATCTGTAACCATACTAGAAAATGAGTTCTAGAAGTCTGTAACTGGTTCTTTTTCATTACTGAGCCCTTAGCTCCAATTAAAGGGCCTAGCACATAGTAGGGGCTCACCAAATATTCATTACATTGATAAACGAATGGACCAATGTCAGTCCTGCCTAGCTCATACAGTTATTATGAACTTCAAATGAGATCAGAGATGGGAAAATATTACAGGAAATTAAAATACTCAGCAAACATATGGTAAAACACTACATGTACAACTGAGAATTCTTTTCATGTTAAATTATAAGATCGTTTGCAATGCTATAAGGGTGGACTGGTAAGTGGAGCAATGGCTTCGAGTTTTTTAGCACAGAAAATAACAAGAATGGTGAAATTTTATGACACTTCAAGTGAGATAAGAAACACATCAGGAAGTGTAACCCACTGATCTAATGTTAGGGCTAACAATGATATGAATTACAGTTACCATATATTGACCACATGCAATGTACTTAGCTCTGTCCTTTTAAAAAAATCTCACTAAGAAGGTAGTAGTGTTCCCATTTTGGAAGTGAGAAAATTAAGGTTCAGAGAAGTTAAACGACTAGTATAAAATCAAGATGAGGAGGTTATAAACTTAGATTTGTCTCCAAAACCAGAAGGTAGAACATGCAGATAGGTTTCTCCATACCATAAGGGCAGAATAGTACAAAGGGGGAATAGACTGACATGTGAGCTAACGAGTTTCTCATCATTGAGGCAAAATGACTACACAATTTGCAGGGCACAGTGCCAAATGAAATGGCCTCATGGACACGAAGGCAGCTGTGTCTAGATGTTTTCAAGAAGTCAACAAGCCTCTGAACAGGGATGTTCGACAGCTGTCAACCTGAGCTGACACATAGTACCGGGTGGCTTTAATGTAAAATTTTGTGAGTCTACAGTTAATTTACTCAAATGGGTTTAGAGGTGCTTCCTAAGGTGACTGACATAAGGAAGGAGGCCTTTGGATAAGAGAAAATTCAGCAACAGGCTAATGGCACACTAATTATTTGGGCACTGCAAACAGGCTCTGCGTGTGAGGCAGCATAGGAGCCAAGGAGAGACAAGAATAATAACAGCAAACTCTTTAACTGGCACTGAAGCATAATACAATCTGACGTGTATTCAAATCCTATTCCTGACGTTTACTAGCTAGCCTTTGAAGAAATCATAGAATCCTGCCCCATACTATTCTCTCACTTAGAATATGATCAGAGTACTGCTTTGCAGGGTTGGGGTGGAGGTGTCAATAAGACAATGCAAGTCAATGTTAACTATTGTGTATTGTAATTGTTGTTGGGAGAGGTGTGTATATTTGTCATTTGCTTCTTCTCTTTGAGCTCTTAGGGGCTGCTGTTGCATCAACCTTTCTTGGGGAGATATGAACAAATGTCCATTTACTTCAGATAGAAAGGGTAAGAACAGAGCAAAGAAAAGGCCACTGAAGTCTAGCTTGCTGAACCAATGAGTTTGCTTGGGGTTATTTACAGGAGCATGCGTGACGGTTACTTCTTGGAACAGGTGCAAGAAAAGTCCCATGACAGTAACCATTAGCTGCCTATACATCCTCGGGGAGGTGGGGAGGGATGGGGCTCATGAATCCCCACCCCTTGACAGAAAGTTAATGGACCCAACTATGTTCAGGGCTCCAGTGGGTTATTACAACTGCTGAGAGTTCAAGATAGCAACTACACTGTCAGACCCCAGATGGCAGCTTTCCACTGTAGCTGTCTTAGCCCATTAATTGTTGCTGTAATACTGGAGAGTGGGAAATTTATGGATAAAAGTGCTTTAGTCTGGCTCATAGGTCTGGGGACTGGAAAGTCCAAGACTATGGTGCTGGCATCTGGTGGAGGAGCTCATGCTGTTTGTTAGCATAGTAGAAAGCTGAAGAGCAAGCAGGCAAGCATACAAGCCAGGCAACTCATTCTCACTAGGAAGACATTAAGCCTTCTGCCATTATCCAAACATCTGTCCCTAGGCCTTACCTCCAGACACTGTTGCAACAACAATCAAATAGCCACATGGATTTGGGTGGGGACAAACCATATTCAAAGCATAGTACTGACGCTAGTCTGTCCTAGTGGACACAGAAAACTCTTCACACTCTATTCTGAGTACAGCACGGTGCTAGTAGTGGGTAGTGAGTGAAAGGGGAGGGAATGTTCTAGTAGATAGTAATAAACCTTTAAGGAGAATGGAGTTCGGAGGGTTTCCCTTAGTCCTCAATTAATTCTCTCACAGGAGAGAACAGTTTAAATCCTACCTTGGAATTCTGCCAGGGAAATATTTTTCCTACACTGACTTTTCACAGAATGAGAACTAAGAATAAAACTCACTCCTGGCCCAGCAGAGCTATATGTAGTAGCTACTTGGAATAGCAATTATGTTAACACCTTTGTTTCTCTAAAAGACCCCCTGTCCTATGTCTTTACAATTCTGTGAAACAGACTGCATAGTGGAGCATAGACATTCACAGTTTTCTAAGAACTTCATTGTCCCTCATGAAGCACAGAAAGAATGGCATGAAAACCAAAGGACCATTGCAGTAAAGCTGAGCTTCTTTTTTCCCTCTTTAAATAATAATGATAAAAACACACCCAAATCAAATCTTTAATTAACTGAGCAAGAAGTCTGTAACTGTTATGTATTAATTCCTCTGCCCTTGTTCAGCCTTGTGCTGCATTGCAGGTTTTACTCGGGATGGGTGGAACATTTGTTTTGCTTTTGTTTGAAAAATAATGCTTTTGTATTTGGCCTTGGGCTCACCTCAGAACTTCTCTTTGGAGAAGGTTGCATCATCCATACATCTGCACACATGATTTTAAGGTTGTGCAGGCAGTTGGAAATCTTAATATCTATCTCTACCACCAATGCCTCCCCGGTTTTGTCCTTTATATCAATATCCTTGTTTCCTTGTAGAAATTCATCTTGATATTTTACATACTTATTATATCCAGTGTTTTGGCACACAGGGCTCAGTTTTGTGCCATAAATATGAAATATTTTCATTATTATCTACTTTTGGTGGTGGAGAGATTTTCAAGTTGGAGGGAGGAACAAAGTAGATCATGGTATTTTTTAAATACATGTTCATCTTTCAGTGTTCTCTTCTCTATACCTTGTGTCGCTCCACTAGTTCAGCTCTTCAGTTCCTCTCTCCTGGACATTGCTCTACCACCGTAACAAGTTGCTCCAAGCTCAGTCTCCTCTCTAAACTATTCTGAACACACCTACTGATAATCTGTATAAACCACAGCTCTTGACAAAAGATCCATAAAGAGTAATATACAAACTCATGTTGGCATTCAAGGCTCTCCATGGTTAAACACTCATCAAGCTTTTCCTGTTGCTTTTCTGCATATGGTTTTAGTTTGAGTCAAACATGACCACTCCTTGTTTCAAGAGGACACTCTATGCTTTCTTGCTTCAGTGTTTCAGTGAAGATTTTAAGGGCAAAGGTCATGCCTTGTCATCTCTGAATCTTTAGGGTGTGACTCTGAACCCACTGGCCTTTAAGTAATCCTGGCATTCATGAATAAGCATTTACTCAGATATTTGTAATTAATATAAAAGGCAAATATTGAGAATGGTGAAATTGATCCTAAGAGTCTGTGGATGGATAAAATGCTAAAGAGAAATCCATAGCTTTGTGGATGGAACAGACATGAGTGGTGTTGCCTGCCATCCAATGAGTGCTTAGTAAATGAATGAATGATTCTGTATGGGAATCACAATGTAGGAGATATATACATATATATATATATCAGTGCTTCAGTATTATGTGGAATTTATGGAATTGTAGAGTATAGAGTAGCAAGGATTGAGGAAACTATAGTTCCCCCAGGAAATATTATTTCTGCCTATAATGATTACTTAGTGAAGACTCTGTGATGGGTATTATTGGTCTAAGATGATTAGTCAGCTGCCCACTGGGTGTGCCCTGGGAGCTACCCAACTCCCTTTTGTGAATTGTTTGGGGCGGGGTGCGTATTTGAATGATCCTTAGAGTCACTGAAATGACAGTGGTTTTCCCCCCTTTGGTGGCTTTGACAGTCTAGTGGAGCAGAGATCTCTCCGGGGACCCTGCTCACTTTGCCTCTCTGTTCCTATTATTTTTCTCACTACTCTAATGAAGTTTGGAGGCCCCACCCTGGTTTTCCCTTAACAACAGTCTTGCTCTTTCACAATCCTCTGTCTCACACTACCCCACCCCCTCTCACTGTACCTTTGAATTGCTTTCTAGTGTTCCAGTCTTGATTGCTTTCCATCTCTATGATAGCTTTTAGGGAGAGCCTTTTCTTGGCCTATTTTCTTAGTAAATGCTTTGGTAGAATTCTGATTTTCATCTAATATTAACTCTTTCTTCATGAGGGGCAGAGAAAGAAGCAAAAGGAGTTTGC
This sequence comes from Eospalax fontanierii, assembly GCA_035773235.1. Taxonomy (NCBI): domain Eukaryota; kingdom Metazoa; phylum Chordata; class Mammalia; order Rodentia; family Spalacidae; genus Eospalax; species Eospalax fontanierii. Next base: position 97,292,488 of record CM069525.1, read on the forward strand.
TGCTTTCAGCTGTTCTTTAAATTTCAAGACACAGATGACTTCTGTGGGATTGTCATCTTTATTTTAATGGACTTCCTTCAGTGATGAATGTGCCCTCAAGCCTAGAGAACACCATAGCCCCTGATGGCTTTCTGTACATTCCCTTTCCCCCTTCTGGGCTTATTGTGAGTCTTCTTTAAAATAACCCCGCATTTTATGCACTTCATTTTACTTACTTGGAAATCAAATACTTCCTTGACTCCTTTAGAAATGTAGTAACTAAACTAAATACTTCACTTCCCGCCTTCAACATATACACTCTACCACATATATACGCACATGTGAATGACATTCTCGAAGATTAGGGAGAGCAAAGGTAAATCAGGAAGCAAACGTATTTTTCTTTGAGATCTATTTCTTAATATTGAGGAATTAAAATCCAGGGATTGTCATTTGAAATGCACAGATGACTTTGGGTGATCTTCACAACCTCTTGAGATTTATAAATTAATTTATTAAGTATCTCTTACACAATGAACACTGTGTAGATATAGTTATATATGACACATAATTCTTTTTTCACTGAAGTTTTGAGTTGAGATCATGATAATCCTCATTGACAGATGAGGACATTGAATCTCAGCCAGAAGAAATTATGTGACTATTCAGTCAGTAAAGGTAAATCTGTGTGACTTGTTATCACCAGTATGTCTCCTAGACAGAAGGAGCAGTTGGCATTGCAATGTGTGGGCATAAAGCAGGGTGGGAAAGAGACTGGAGAGTATGAAGAAAGGTGTAGACATGAGTAAGCACAACTACTCATCAGAATGTAGTAGGAGTTGAGGTTGCAACACACAAGAATATGTAAAGTTTAGAAATATGACCTTCTTTCCATTGATGCGAAGGAACAATGAAAGGTTTTGTAGTGGGCTAACATAATCAGAGATGTACCTTAAGAAGATTAATCTGAACCAGGTCTGAATCCAGTGTTCCCTTCTTCTGTTGATAATATTCTTAAAAACTAACTCTTTACTAAGAATCCTTTATTCATCCCAAGCCTAAGCTTTGGTCACAGTTCTTTGTTTTCAAATACTTTAGTGAAAATTTAGAAGGCCACATTGGAAAAAAAAAAGCACAAAAGGAACAAACCACACACAAACACAAGATAATTATGTACAAGTCTGGGAATAAAGAGCACAGTGGGTCATGATGTACTTTATTGAGCAGAGGATAAGCAGTGACCCAATTGTAAAGGAAAAAAAAAACTGCAACCCAAACACCTCCCTCTGTAACAAGAAGCAAAAGCAGCTAGAATATGAGAAGAATGCATCAAGATTCTGGAAATGGCACTTTCAGATTTGGTAATTCCCTTTCTTATAAATGTAGGAGGAAAACTAAAGCAGAAGTTAGGGCAGGAACCATGGAATTAAAGGTTAAACTAAGGGAAGAAAAATAAAAAGGAAGCAGGGAGGGAAGCTACAACATATAGTTAGTTTTGGTGTACAAACCCAGTCAGACAATCAAGATTATCTTACTGGCATTCAAAAGAATCACACCAAATGCAGACGAGGATTATAAATCAAATTTTTACTGGTGATTAGATTGCCAAAGTTATTGACTCCCTTCTGGAGCATTCCCTCTCTTACTTCCTCTACATTCAATTTTTCATCATGTTCTTGTGAGTGCACTCTATCATGGTATCTCAAAGGAAGATTCTTCTCTTTACGTGCACTGACAGGCCCTCCGTGTTAAATAACGTAGCCTTCCTCACCCAGATCATGTTTATTCTGGCGCTAGTTCCCCGGTGTCTCTAGTTTGGGGCTTCAGTTTGTGTTAAGATTGATTACCCTCATATTTTCTTGCTTACAAAGCTTCTCTGGTGGCCCAATGTATATTGGAGCTGGTGGAGATTCTTTAGCTCTGAACAATGTAGTGGCACATCAACCAAAGACACTTGAGAACCTGGAGGAAGAAGAGCTAGGTATAGAGTGAGAAGCTCTTCTTTGGAGACAGGGTCTCTCTGTAGCCCCAGCTGGCTAGGAATTCACTATGTAGATTAGGTTGAGTTCACAGAGATATACTTGCCTCCCAAGTACTGAGAGCTGGAAACACCAGGCTCTTTTATATGTAATTTTTGGTGTATGTGTGTGTGTGTTTAAGTTTTTTGAGAAAGGGCTCCATTATGTACCATTGGCTGGCCTGGAACTCACTTTGAAGACTAGGCTAGCTTTGAAGTGCCAAAGATTCACCTGCTTCTGCCTCCTAAGTGCTGGGCTAAAGGTATGTGCCGCCATGCCCAGCTGAGAAACTCTTGAAATGAGTCAAATAATACATTCTTCCTTCTAATCTCAGCACCATCCCTCTTCCAAGGGCTAAGGGTGGTTTGGAAAAGTTTAACCCAGACCTCTTTCAAGGGAATTTATAAGGGTCTTGCTCTCAGGAGATTGCCCTATTACAGCCTTCCTTCCCACTAGTGTCTACCTGCTTTCTGAACCTCTTTCTTTCAAACTCCAGTCTCCCATACCACATACTCTTTCTTATATTTGCCTGGTAAAACTCATTTCCAAAACAGAGAAAGGAAGGGGATCTTTTACAGAAGCAGAGGTAAGTAACGGGGGATAAAATCTTGCAGTAGACAGCATATTCAAGCGCACTTTTATGAATTCTTCAACTGTACATAAGGTTTTTGGAATTACCCAGTTAACTATGCCAGTCCTTCACTGCTTCCCCCGACCCTTAATAATCCTCTACTTTAGACTTCAGTCATGCTGAACTTTCAGCATTCTTTACATAAACCAGGCCTTTGAAAATGTTCATATACATGCTTCACCTTCTGCTTAGAACGTACTTACTCTTCTTGTCAGGAATGTTGTTTCCTGTGGGAACTCTTTCCAGACTACCGCACAGAGAGTTAATGCCATCATCCTTATGGCTCTTGTAATCTATTTCATACTGTTATTATAAGACAATACTTACTGTGATAATGCAGTGTAATTCCTAAACAGATGGTCTCTTGAGGCATACTGCCTCAGAGTACTAACCCTGCCACTAATAAACTATATGGTGCTAGACTAAATGCTTTACTTCTTTTAGCTTCACTTTCCTCATCTTTTATATTGCCTAAATGAAATAATTCTTGTAAAGCTTGTAGAACAGTCTGCAATATTGTAGATGTTAATAAATATTAAACATGATCTTTTGTTTTATTGCTACCCTATGCATAAATGTACTTGTATGCCTATTATACCTGTATTATCATCATACTATTATTATAACATTGTAGCATCGTGTAACTTTTACTGTGTTTATATCTTTTCTCCTTAACTGACTTGCAAGTGTGTTGGTTACAGAACACTTGTACTAGCCTCTCTTTTATGGTGTCTTGTGTAAGTGCAGGATCATTAAATATAATAGTAGAAAAAAAATCATTGGAGATTTTCGTTCAGATCTTGACTTTGTTCAAGTATAAGTTTTCTCATCTGGAAAATGGGGATAATAACGGTGGTATCTATCTCATATGGGTGTTTTTTAGACATTTAAGATTAGATAAAGATTAAAGATTACATAAGTTAGTACTTGTAAAGCCTAGAACATTACAGGCACATTCTAAATGGTTGTTATGATCATATCTGACCCCCTTTGCATCTAGATGAACACATTCTTGCATTTGTGGCTACGGAGATAGATAAAGGGGTTAAGATACTTTCTGTACAAATATAAGCAATGGAGTTTTGATCCCCAGAACCCACAAAAATGGGGGATGGGCATGGTAGCCTGTTTGTAGTTCCAGCCTCGGAAGGTAGAGACAGAGATCTCCAGAGTAAGCTGGCTAGGTAACCAGCCATATCTGCAACTCTGGGTTTTATTGAGAGACCGTGCCTCAATAGATCAGATAGCAGAGCAATTGAGCATGATTCCTGACATCAGCCTTGGGACTACCTGTGCACACACCCACACCTGCATGCATATTCACTCTCATGTGTGCCCACATACATGCAAAACATACATACATATACACAAAAAAAAGGGGAAAAGAAAAGAAAATAATTCTGCACTTGAATGGGCTCATCAACCTTAAAAAATCTTGGGAGTCAAGAGGATCCAGGCACATTGACTCCTAGAAATCCAGCAGAAAATGTGAATCATCTTCATTCTGCTTCATAAGTCACTCTGAACCAGGGCACCATCATAAAGAAAGCAACAGATGTGGCCAGCTTAGTCACTGTGTGTTCTTACATAAGGATTGCCCTAACCCCTCCCCCAAATAGCTCATTGGACTCAGCACTTCTCATACTAAGCACAAGGTACACACATTTCCTGCAATGAGCAGAGGACAGAGTTGCACAATTACTGAAAACCCTGACTATTTATGAAGCTAGCCCTATTCCTACTTCTATTTCAATAATTAATTTTTCTTAAATTCATCTCCAGTGTACTCCGCATCAGTGCAGGAAAAACATATTGAAAACCCTAGACTCTTCCCATTATGACTTCAGAGGAACAATAGGGAAATTGCTACCTAGGTCTAGCATAACATAAGGTTGAACATCATACTCTAGACTCAGATTGCCACTTATCAGCAGTAAGCTCTTATATAAATCATTTAACTTTTTATGTGATTCCATTTCTCCACTTGTCAAATAAGTCCAGTAAAAATGCTGATATAGACTCTTGGTAATTACTGAATAAATATAGACCACTTAGAAGAGTGTCTAGCACATAGTCAGTGTAATCCAAATATTAACCATGTATATTTTTATCTTAACAGATGTATTGATAGCTTTGTTGAAGCATAATTCACATAAAGAAAGCCATGAGATTTATCTGTTTTAAAGTATATCATTCAGTTGCTTTTAGCATATTTGTAGGTTTGTGCAATCATCACCATAGTCTAATCCTAGAATAGCTTCATCACTCCAAAAAGGAACTTCATATCCACTGTTGGCTATTCCCATCCTTGTGGTTTTCTCATACCATACATTACCAGTCCCAAGTAACCACTATTCTACTTTCTATCTCTGTAGAATTTCCTTTTTGAGGTACACAGCAGATGGTCCCTTATGACTAGCTTCTTTCACTTAGCATAACAGTTTTAATGTTTATCCATCTTCTACTATATCTCAGAACTTCGTTTTAATGACTGAATGATAATCCATTATATGTATATATCACATTTTGTTTATATAATCTTAAATTAATTGACATTTGAGTTGTTACTAGTTTCATGACCATTATAAATAATATTGCTAAGAACATTCCTTTACAAATTTTATGTAAAGATGTGTTTTCAGTTCTTTGGGTGTATACCTAGAAGTAAAATTGCTGGATCATATGGCAACATTGTGTTTAATGACTTGAAGATCTGCCAAACTGTTCTCCAAAGAGAGTGTCCCATTTTCTATTTCATTCAGTTGTGGGAATGAAGGTTCCTCTTTTATTTCTTCACCAATACTTGCTATTTTATTTTACTATTGTTTTTTATTGCATCCATTCTACAGGGTTTAAAGTAGTATCCCATTGTGGTTTTTATTTTTATTTCCCTGATGACTAATGAGGTTGAGTATAATTTATATGTCCTCATTAACTAGTCTCATGTCTTCTTTGGAGAAATGTCTATTCAAATCCCTTGTTCAATTTTCAATTGAGCTGTTTGTCTCTTTTTATGATTGAGCTTTAATAATTATTGTATTCTGAATATAAGTCCTATGTCAGATATTTTGGTTAATATTTTCAGATATTCTTATTGTCTTTTAACTTTCATGAAGTTGTTATTAAGTAAAAATTTTCAAGTTCATATATGATAAAGAGGACAGAGTCAGAAAGGATGAAATCCAAAAACTTTGTTAGATGGCCACATATCTTATCTTCATATAGCCATGGGCACAGGCTTGCTCCTGCTCTCAGCAGCCCAGATCCTGAGACTAATCTCTTAGTCCAGACCCACCCACTGCATCCTCAGTCCAGTATTCAGACCAGCTCAATTTTTCAGTCTAGTTTGTTAGAGCCTTCACAGGCTGTCCCCACCTCCAATTTACCATCGTAATCCTGTGACCTCCCATCTAACTCAGCTGTCCCCTCCCAGAACCTGCCTTGGATTTCTGGGAGCAGCCTTCTTCACTGGCAAGTTTGATCCACCCACTGCCTTTCCATGCCCCTCTCACCGTAGCAACTCCAGCCCCACCCAACCCACATCCTGCTCTTGCTCTCAGCACTGTAGATCCTGAGACTAATCTTAGTCTGGACTCGCCTACTGCATCCTAATCCAGTATTCAGACCAGCTCAAATTTTCAGTCTAGTTTGTTAGAACCTTCACAGGCTGTCCCCAACTCCAATTTGCCAATGCATTCCTGTGGCCTTCCATCTATTTGGCAGGCCCTCCTCCAACCAGCACCCTTCTTCACTGGGGCCCAGACTTTTGCAGATTGCCTGAGAAAGCCGGACTTCAGCCTCTGGCTAGCAATTTTCCCCAATTCTGCTGTGCCTACTGGCTAGAGGGATGCAGACCTTAAGAAATAGTCTAAGAGCATCTGATCTCACCTAACCTGTCCTCTGAGGAAACTCCGGATCAACTGGACTAGAACCATCTGGTCCCTCCAATATAAAATCAAAAGAGAGAACCTAAAGCCTTGACCAACCAGCTTTTCATACCCAATAAGCAAACAATTAGGTCACATCAACTCTACATACAGAATCAGACTTCAAGTGAGCAAAGGAAGGCTCAAGTATCACACCAAAATCACAAAACAACAAAAAAGATCCACATGCCAAGATCACAAAAAATATAATAATATGAAAAACCCAAATAATATGTCCCTACCAAACATAGAACTCCATAGAGATAACCCAGGACCAGAGTTTAAAGGAACTATCATAAACATGATCAAAGAATTCAATGAATTTAAAGAACAAACAAATCAAAGAACTGAAAGAAGATAGGGATAAGCTTCTGACAGAATTCACAAGAGAAATAAATATTAAAGAAAACTCAGGCCAAAATGAAGAAGGAAGAGAAAAAGTCAGGAAGCCAATTTGAAAGGATGGGAGAAAACCTCATCAATAGAATGAAATGGAAAATAGGATATCAGGAATGGATGATAAAGTTGAAGAACTGGAACATCCAAGCAAAGATTATGAAAAAAAATTAAAAACAGGAATGAAATATGCAGAATATGTGGGATACCATGAAAAGACAAAATTTATGCATCATAGGCATAAGGAAGGAGAAAAATCTCAGGATAATGGTATTGACCAGATCTTCTCAAGATTGTTCTAATTTTTAAATTTTTAATTAAAATTTTAATTTTTAATTGTTTTAATTTCCCAAAATTAAAGAAAAGCATTACCATAAAAATACAAGGAGCACATAGAACACCAAACAGACAGGATGAAAAAGGAAACTTCCCATGGCATATCATAGCAAAACCCCAAAAGCGTCCAGAACAAAGAGAGAATTCTGAAAGCTGCAAAAGAAAAACAAGTCACATATAAAGGAAAACCCATTAGAATTACAGCTGACTTTTCAATGCAAACTATGAAAGCAGAAAGGGCATCAACCAAAGTATTCCCAGTTCTAAATGACCATAGATGCCAACCTAGAATACTTTACCTAGCAGAAATGCCTATTATAGTTGAAGGGAAAAGAAGAATCTTCCATGACATGAATAGGCTGAAAGAATTTGTGCACAGAAAATAAGCCCTTCAGAGAATATTTGAAGCAATATAAAAAGCTGAAGAAAGAACAACTATACACAAGGGACAACAGAAAGAAACTAAATGAAGGTATAACTGGGGAACCACAAGGTTGAACCAAAGCTGCAAACAGGATTTACAATGAGGGGAATCAATACATATCATTCATTAATAACTTTAAATATCAATGGACTGAACTCTGCAGTCAAAAGACACAGACAGTTGAATGGATCAAGAAACAAAAATCCATCCTTTTGTTGTCTACAAGAAACGTATCTCAAGTTCATGGACAGGCAGTACCTTAAAGTGAAAGGATGGAAAAAAAGTATTCCAAGCAAATGGCACTAAGAAACAAGCAGGAGTTGCCATTCTAATATCTGATAAAATAGACTTCAAACTAAAACTAATCAGAAACTATAAAGAGGGTCACTTTATTTCAATCAATGGAACAATTAACCAAGAAGATATTACAATCATGAACATGTATGCACCCAGCTTCATAAAAAAAGTACTACAGGACCTCAAGACACAGATTAATCTCAACTCAGTAAGAATAGGTGACTTCAATAACCCACTTCCTCCATTAGATAGATCAATCAGACAGATAATAAACAGAGAGATATCTGAATCAAACAATACCATACATCAAATGGACCTAACTGACATCTACCTAATATTTTACCCACGCACCAAAGAATATGCATTCTACTCAATACCACCATGGAACTTTCTCCAAAATTGACCATGTACTAGGGCACAAAACTAACCTTAACAAACACAAAAAATTGAAATATTCCATGCATTCTATTAGAACACATTGCAATAAAACTTAAAATGAACACTGGTTGAAGCCCTAGTAAGTTCATGAATTCATAGAGACTAAACAATGCACTCCTGAATGATGAATGAGTCAAAGGAGAAATTAAGAAAGAAAAGTATTCCAGGAAAACAAAGAAAAGGACAATACAAACCAACAAATCCTCCGAGAAACATTAAAAGCAGTCCTAAGAGGGACGTTTATAGCTCTAACTGCCTACAATAAAAAATCAGAAAGAGGACAAATAAATGATATAACATTGCAACTCAAGAATCTTGAATGCCAACAACAAATGAAATCCAAACACAGGAGACAAGAAGATATAACAAACCTCAGAGCAGAAATTAAGGAACTAGAAACAAAGAAAACAATACAAAGAATCACTGAGCCTAAGAGCTGGTTCTTTGAAGAGATAAACAAGAGAAACAGACCCTTGGCCCAGTTAACCAAAAGAAAGAGTAACTCCAAATCAACAAAAAGAGAGATGAAAGGAGAAACATCACAATAGACAACAAAAAGATCCAGAACATTATAAGGGAATACTCAAAAACTTACATGCTGTTAAATTTGAAAATCCTAAAGAAATGAATGCATATCTAAAATTATGGGAATGACCAAAGCTAAATCCAGAAGAGATCAACAGTTTAAACAGACCCAAAACATATAAGGACATTGAAACAGTAATACAAAACCACCCAACCAAAAAAGGGCCAGGGCCAGATGGATTCACAACAGAATTCTACCAGACATTCAAAAAAGATCTATATTCAATACTACTTAAATTATTCAAAACAATAGAAACAGAAGGAGAACTCCAAAATTCTTTCTATGAAGCCAGCTCCACTTTAATACCAAAACCACGTAAAGGCAACTCTAGACATTGTGTTAGTTACTTTTCTGTTGCTGTGGTAGAAACACTGACCAAGGAAACTTATAAAAGGAAGAGTTTATTTACCTTATGGTTCCAAAGGGGCAAGGGTCCATCATGGCAGGGAGGCATGGTAGTAGAAGTGGCTAGAGTAGACACAGAAGCTAAGCACTCACATCTACAAGCAGACACAGAAAGCAGAGCAAGGCTGGAAATCCAGCAAGCCTTAAAACTCCCTAAGACTGCCTCCAGTGACATGCCTCCTTCAGCAAGGCCACATTTCCTAAGACCTCCCAAAACACTGGCACCAAGTGGGGACAAAATATCTAAACACTTAGAGCCTATGCAGGACATTCCACTCCCTGGCCCCCATAGGCTCATGACCATATAAAATGCAAACTGCATTTAGTCCAATCTTAAAAGTTCCCATCGTCATTATCAGTCTCAGCACTATTCAAAAGTCTACAAAATCTCTTCTGGGAGTCAGGGATATCTCTTAACTTTAAGCCCCTGTAAAATCAAAAGACAAATTACATATTCCCAACATACAATGGAACCGAATACCCATTTCCATTCCAAAATGGAGAAATAGAGACTGTGAGGAAATACTAGACCAAAACAAGACCAAAAACCAACAGGGCCAAAACCAAATCCAGTAGCTTCATGTCCAAATTCTGGGGCTTACTTCCAAAGGGCTTAGATGGCTCAACTCCTCCAGCTTTGCTGCGTGCAACATGCATCTCTTTCTCTGATTGGTACCACTTCCTGTGTGCAGTTCTCCTTGGCAAATGTCTCTCAGTTCTGGCATCACAAATGTCTTCTTGGAGTCTCCCCTGTCAATTAGGCTTCACCTTCACAGATTCACAAAATGGCCTCTCAGGGATTCTTGGCCTATCAGGGCCTTCTTACATAGGATTGCCCTGCCGCACACTGCCTCCAAGGGTCTATGAAACTCTGCATCTTTCATGCCTCTAAAGCCAGCAATAGAAGAATGACACAGCCAAGTTTGGCTACAAGTTTAGGATGGACTCCAGCCTACTTCATCCACTTTCAAAGCTTTTCTCTTCAGTGGTTTTCTAGTCGAAAACCCTTGCAGCATTTTACTTGCACAAGTCCGAGGCTTAAATAAATGGGTGTCATCATGCCATGGAGGCACTCTCTCTATTGTTTAAGTGCAAATCGCTAGGTCTCTCTTTAATCCACTTTAATCTCCTTATGAGAAGGATCCTCTCTTTCAGCACATGCCTTGGCTCCAACATTAATTTTCTAGTGTTCATTTTCAATCAACTGTACAGTCTGCTTTTCTTTCTGCCCCATTTGCTCTTTTTCACTGTAGATCTGCATAATGTTCAGCATTAATAGCTGTGCCATCATTTCTACATTAGGCTGCCTTGAAATATCCTCTGCCAAATAAATTAGTCCATTGCTTTTCAACTTAGCCTCAGGCAAGCTTTTTGGCTGTAGGCAGACTCCAGCCAGACTCTTTGCTAAAATATCCCAATTGCTGCTTAAGTCCTCATTTTCTTCTGGAACAGTATTGTTCTCAGCACTGCTTTTTACCAGGTCCCTACTAGAATGGCCTGATAAGTTTTGCTTACAGCAATCAATCACTTTTATAGAGGACTTTGGCAGTCTTCCACATTGCTCCAAAAATCCACAGGGTCAGGTTTCACAGCCAACACTTCACTCCTGGTACCAGTTATTGTATTAGTTACTTCTCTGTCGCTGTGATAGAAACGTTGAACAACGGAACTTAGAAAATAAAGAGTTTACTTAGTTTATGGTTCCAAAGGGACAAGAGTCCATCCTGGCTGGGAGGCATGGCAGGAGAAGTGGCTAGAGTACACACAGAAGCTAAGCCCTCACATTCTCAAGCAGGCACAGGAAGCAGAGTGTGACTGGTGATCTGGCAAGCCTTAAGAACTTTCTAAGCCCATCCCCAGTGACGTGCTTCCTCTAGCATGGCCACACCTTATAAGATCTCCATAACAGTGCCACCAACTGGGGACAAAATATTCAAATACTTAGAGCCTAATGGGGAGCATTCTCATTCAAATCGCCACATCCCACTCCCTGCCCCCATAGGCTCATGACCATATAAAATGAAAAATATATTTAGTCCAACCTTAAAAGTTCCCTTAGTCTTGATCAGTCTCAATATTATTCAAAAGTCCAAAATCCGCAGTCCAAAATCTTTTTTGGGACTCAGGGCAATCTCTTAACACTAAAGCCCTGTAAAATCAAAAGACAAATTACATGCTCCCAACATACAATAGCATCGAATACACATTTCCATTCCAAAATGGAGGAATAGAGGCATCGTGAGGAAATACTGAACCTAAACAAGATTGAAAAGCAGCAGGGCAAACACCAAATCGAGTAGCTCCATGTCTGAATTCTGGGACTCTACTTCCAAAGGGCTTAGATGGTGCAACTCCTCCAGTTTTGCTGTGTGCAACAGACCCATATCCTTAATGAACATAGATGCAAAAATTCTCAACAAAATACTTGCAAACCTCATGCAGATACACATCAAAAAGATCATCCACCATTGGCTTTATTCCAGAGATGTAGGGGTGGTTCAATATATGTAAGTCAATAAATATCATAAAACATATAAATGGACTCAAAAACAAAAATCACATGGTCATCTACATAGATGCAGAAAAGACCTTTGACAAAATTCAACATTCATTTCTATTAAAAGTTTTAGAGAGAATTGGACTGGAGGAAACTTACCTCAACATAATTAAAGGTATATACAAAAACCCACAGTCAATGTTATTCTTAATGGAGAAAAACTGGAAGCATTTCCATTAAAATCAGGAACCATACATGGCTGTCCACTGTCTCCATTCATTTTTAATATAGTGCTTGAAACTCTTGATAGAGCAATAACACAAGAGAAGGACACTGAAGGAGTACACAGTGTAAAGTAAAATTATCCCTTTTGCTGATGAAATGATATTATACCTAAGAGATGCCAAACATTCCACCAGAAAACTCCTAGAAATGATTAACACTTTCAATAATGTGACAGGCTACAAATATAATCTACAAAAATCAGTAGCCTTTCTGTATACCAATAACAGGCAATTGGAGAAAGAGTACAAGAAAACCCTCCCATTCACAATAGTCTCAAAAAATTATCTTGGAATAAACCTGACCAAAAGTATTAAAGATCTATACAATAAAATTTTTAGATCTTTAAAGAAAGAGATTGATGAGGATACCAGAAGGTAGAAAGAACTTCCATGCCCATAGATTAGAAGAATTAATATTGTGAAAATGGCCATCCTACCATAAGCAATATATAGATTTAATGCAATCCCAATCAAGATCCCCATGATGTTCTTTACAACATTAGAAAAATCCATCCTAGAATTCATATGGAAGCACAAAAGACCCCAGACAGCCAAAGCAACCCTTAGCACAAAGAGGACTGCAGGGAAGGGATTACTATATCCGATTTCAAACTATATTACAAAGCTATAGTTATAAAAACAGCATGGTACTGGTACAAAAATAGACCCATAAATCAATAGAATATAAATTAAGACCCAAACATGAATAAATGCAATTTCAGTCACCTGATATTTGACAAAGGTGCCAAGAATGCAAATTGAAGGAAAAACAGCATCTTCAGCAAATGGCACTGAAAAAACTCGATCTCCACCTGTAGAAGAATGAAATTAGACCCTTATTTTTCACCTTGCACAAAAGTCAACTCCAGATGAATCAAAGACCTCAATATGAAATCTGAAACTGATAGAAGAAAACATTGGCAGTAACCTATAAAATATAGGTGTAGGAAAGGACTTTGTAAATCAGACATCAGTTGCTCAAGAATGTCAGTAATCAATAAGTGGTACCTCATTAAACTAAAAAAGCTTCTGTACAGCAAAGAAACAATCAAGGAAGTAAAGAGAAACCCCATGGAATGGGAGAAAATGTTTACCAGTGACACATCTGACAGAGGTTTAACATTCAGCATGTATAAAGAACTCAAAAAAACAAAGAATGAAGAAAACAAGTGACTCAATTAAAGGTGGGCTAAGGATCTGAGCAAAGAATTATCAAAAGAAGAAATAAACTTGGCTGAGAAACATCTTAAAATGTGCTCAACATAGTAAGTAGGCAAATGCAAAGTAAAACCACTTTAAGATTTCATCTTACCCCGGTCAGACTGGCTAAGATCAAGAGAACAAATGATACCAAATGCTGGAGATAATGTGGGGAAAGAGGAACGCTCATTCACTGTTGTGGATTTGTGAACTTTTGCAACCACTATGGAAAGCAGAGTGGAGAACTCATAAAAACTAAAAATGAATTTATCATTTGACCCTGTTATATCACTCCTTGGCATATACCCAAAGGACTCATCCTATTGTAGAGATACTTGTACATCCATGTTTGTTGTTGCTCTTTTCACAATATCTAGGTAAGGGATGGAAGCAACCTAAGTGTCCCTCAACTGATGAGTGGATAATGAAAATGTGACACATTTACACAATGGAGTTCTACTCACTGGTAAAGAAAGAGGAAATCAGGATATATGCAGGTAAATGGATGAAATTAGAAACTGTTATGCTAAGTGAAGTAACACAGAATCAGAAAAACAAATGATGTATGGCTCTCTCATTTGTGGGTCTGATCACCAAACCCTTATATGTTAGTGTGTATCATGATGTAATTGCAGGGATCAGGAAAGTGGAAAGGAACCAGGGAGGTAAAGGGAAAGAAGGAACCTGAGAGAGAAGAACAGTAGTAGACAGGTGTTACTAAGGGAGAAATAGATAAAAGAGGGTATTTAAATGGGAGGGGAATGGACGGTTGGTTATACAAGCAAATATGAGAATAAAGGGAAAGAAGGATCTCAAGGGAGGTGGGACCTTAGGAGACTTAATATCAAGGGAGAAATGGGGAAAATGGGGACACAGTAAATGGGGAAGGCATGGAGGGAAGGTTATTCAGGGAGAGAGTGACAGAGAGAGATAAATAATGCCTAGCTAGAATAAAACACCAGAGGAAATCGAATTAGCCTAACAATCTAATGACAAATTCCACATACAATATCTCTATATGAGCCCATGTACATAGCTGAAGACTACATAACAAGAAACAGTGCCAAGCAGGAGAAACCTTCCTTTGAGTTGTTGGCCACGGTGGTCTAAGAAACTCCCAGAATTACACAGGATATTGCCACAGCCCTTTATTGCTTCCCATAACTTGAAGGTAACACTTTGAAGGTAAGGTAAAGAACCTATTGCTGAAGACAGGACATACTTTGGAGACTGGATTTGGAGCAATGGAGATGGATCTGACCTGGAAGCCACTTCCCCTCAAGGCTACCACTCATAGTTCTGGAGAGCACTATGCAAGTAGCCAAGAGAGAACATCAATGGATGGCCCAACACCAGCTTCATGACCAAATAAGCACACCAACACAGCATTTGACAGTGGTGCGATCGGGACACTTTTATTGGGACCAATAAATGGCTACCTAATTGGTCTTAGAGCCAACTCAATGGGAGGAAACTCATGTTTGATACTGTAATCATAGTCAAAATTCACATGGTTGAAGAGGTCATAGATCTTAGAGAGATCCAAAGGTATGTCACATCCCTATACTAATGTTACTTATTTTTAAATGCAAAATATGTGTCCTTACATTTAAAGCCAAGCATCCCAGTCACCACTCATCTATGAAGCTTCTTTTGCACCGGAGACTACTATACAGTACCACAGCTGATCACACACAGACATTGTCTATGAATTGCCCATGCCTAAGCAACACATCTACAATGTGGCCTCTACACCCAAGGCTCACACAATGTAGAACAAGCGGTAAAGAAGACACTAATTAATCTCTCAGCTCTCATTAATGAAACTCCCTCATGCAACAGAGGGCCAGTAACACAAAAGGTCACAAATTGCTAAATCATGGAGATTAGGAATGTTCAAAGTGTGGGTCCCTTGACAGGTCTCTTATACTAAGTTTTACTCACTCAGGGCTCAGGGACCATTGCAGAACAAGGGATAGAAAGACTGTGAGAGCCAATGAGGATGTGCAAGGCCATATGGAAGTAGAATCCTACAAGCTCCTAAGACCCTGTTCATATGAACCTATAGCAACCATTCCGGTATGCTTAAGACCCATGCAAACTTAAGCAGACAAAAACCCAGTGTGGCATTGGGCAGCAGACCTCAAACTTTGCTTAAGAAATATTGGCAACTGGTTACTGCTAGGTGTGCATGAGCTGTTCTTCCTAAAGCGAGGGACTCTGCGTAGGCTGACTAAATCTTAGTGGACAAACCTGCACTGAAGTCACCTGGGGACGCTAACTTGACATAACAGAACTTAACACAGATGAAAGAATGTATGGATTCCAGTTGGGAAGCTATGGGAGGTGCCAGTGGGGAAGGAATATAAAGATGATCAAGACTGATTGAGAAGTTCTGCATGAAACACACAATGATTAAATAAAAAAATTTTTTAATCTGTTAGACGATGTCCTTAGGTACAATGCCTTGCTCAATGGCTCTTCCTTGAAATTAAATCCAAAACAGAGCTAGCTGCCAGTCTGTGCCAGGCACTGTGGGGAATAAGATCTGGCCTCTATCCTCAAAGAGCTAAGTCAGAGAGAAGAGACGCTGCAAACATGTGGGAACTTAAATAATTATAACATGTTTAAATAGTTCAAGACCACAATAGAAAAGATGACACAGGCATTGTGTGATTAATTGCCAAATGAATTCCACGGAAACTAATTGCTATGGGAATTCAATGCAGAAAGAAAGCACTTGAGGCTGGGGCGGTCAGGGAAAACGGTAAGGAAGAGGGATGCAGGCAGCGATAATTGACTGCAGCCGTGCCTGTGCAATTCTAAACAAAGACTTGCAGAGGAAAAAAAAAATATTGACTCCGTAGAAGACGAGATGCTTTAATGATTAAATTGATAGAATTACTGAATTTCAAATTCTGAAGAGATCCTCATATTCCCACCTTCCTATGAAAACTTATGTGGCCTCTGTCTAGTCCAGAGGTTGCCAGTTAGCAATGTAACCAGCCACATCTGGCTCACAGACCTATTTAGCTTGGCTCCATTCAAAGAAGAGAATTAGCTGAAAAAAATGTTAATGGGCCAATTTTCATCTTGATTTCCAGGTTTTCTAAATATGCAAAAGATTTGGCAACTTTTGGATGGAGCATTGACTCTCTAGGACCATGGTCAATTTTATTTCTGCATGTACTTGAGGACAGAGACTTCCTAGAATCATAGGTCATAAATGAAATGTAGTTTAGGCATACATCTGTTTTCATTTCCCGGATTTGGAAATGTATGGTGTTATTGCCCTTAATTTGAGGAACATTATCTAAAACCTATGTTCTTTGATTCTCAATTCAACATTGTTTTATACTAAATTAAATGTATCAAAGGAAACAACTAGTGATGTATTTCCCAAAGTAACCCTGTTTTGATTTGAGGGCATGACAGAGAAGGAGTTATATGAGCACATATCCCTGGGATGGACCTTGTTTTACTGCGAATGTTTTGAGTGATAAAAGATGAAATAATAGCAACTGTTGGGAAACTGATTTATGTCCTTTTTGTCTTAGTAGATCAGTGATTCTCAAATTATCAGAACCCACCAAAGTGCTTCTTTATGTACAAGATGTTATCTACCATCCCAAGGTTTCTTAGTCCATAGATTTAGAGTGAGTAGGGCCTTGAATGTATATTTCTAACAAGTTCTGAGGCAACACTGATACTGCTGCTATAGGAACTACACTGTAAGCATCACTACCGTAAATACCAAAGTAGATGTCTCAGTAGTAACCAATTAGAGAAATCTGGGCAACTGTTAGCAACTGGTGTTATTAAAGACCATGGAGAACATATGAGCTCTAGGTAGTGGGGAGAGCATGAACTGACCAAGAAAGCAGAAGAGGTAGGCTCCAGTACTACAATATCTCCTTAAACAATGTCCAGAGCATACTAAGTATAGTTTGATCTGAGTGGTCCTGATTTATTTTACTAGCATTTCTTGAATTATTCACTGGGGACCTGCCATGATGCTAATAGGCATTCAGTGGGTAGGACAAAGTATCCATAGTGAAAGAAGTGGGAACATTTTAAATTAAAATTGTAGAGTTCTTTACTGCAAGTCCTCTCAGTGCCTTTAAAATGCTAAGAATATATTCTTAACCTCCACAGAAAGAATGATCACCATTTTATGTATTATGCAATCTATTCAGACTTACTGGGTCAATCATCCCTTATTAACACCTAGTTTTCTGTAGACTATGAAATGATAACTCTTCATTCTATCAATGGGCTATGATGCTTATAGCAATGGAAGTCGCCTGGTCCATTCCATTGTGTCACAAGTTGGCTTGCTTGCAAAGAGATGAATGTGACTAAAACAACAACACATCATCCCTTTTCAAATGATGACATCTAACCAAAATGAAAAAAAAATTATGCACAACATATTTTTTAAATATCTTGAATTCAGCATGCCAGAGGAATAGTCTGTCTTTCAAGTCAAATGTAAGAAATCTTATATTGAGAATTTAGGAACAGAGGTATGGAAAAGGGAAGAGAGAAAGGAAGGCAAAGAAACAAAAAAGACAGATAGGTCATAGGAAGAACAGGCAAAGAAGCAGACACATCTTGTGTTTATTTGATTCCTGGCACTCAAAGAAAGTTGTGTATCACCAAGGACACAGAGTCAGTTTGTTTGTTTACCACAGAGTACTGGAAGTGTGCTTAAATCTCAATTAATCATTTTTTTTTCTTGAACAAAATAGGAACAAGAACCAAGAAAGAAACATTGTAAGTTGTATATTGTCACAAAACATCTTTGTTATTCACATAAATTACATGCTTGCATTAAACAACTGTTTTAAAAGAAACCAAATAGATTTAAAATTCAATGAATACTTTCAGAATCCCTAGGAGGCACATAAACACAGAGGCTCTTCAACTTACAAAGAGGTGCCAATATCATTCAACACAAGTGTAAGTTGAAAATATGTCGTAAACACATTGAAGACAGCCAAACTACCAAACACCGTAACTTAGCAACACACCATACTATAGAGTGTCACTTGTTTCTCTTCCTGATCTTGTAGCTGCTAGGAACTGAGGCACCCTGCTGCTAATGCCCAGCGTGTATCAGTGTACATATAACTAGCCCGGGAAAAGATCAAAATTTAAAATCCAAAGCTTATAGTATGGCTTCTAGTGAATTTGTAAACTTTTTACACACATGTAAAGCCTAAATATTGAAAATTAAACTACCATAAATTGTACAGACCATATGTATTCCAATAACTCTGATCACCTATTTGAATACACAGAACAACAAGAAAAATATCAGTTTTGTCTTTAACTAAAATATTTGAGAAGTACCAATTCAGAAGCAGCTTTTTATCTTTTATCATAAAATCAGATCTCAAGGGGATATTGAGTCTATGTGAACTGAATACATCCAAAGGGACTCAAAAAGCACAGTGCTACAAAGAAATAACATCTGCTGCCATAGAGAACAGAAAATAGCTCTTTTGAACTAGTAGATCATGTCTAACTTCAGGGGTGCTGAGATGTAATGTTAAATTGTCTTTAAGGGTGTGACCCCAGTAGGTTGACCGTACTCCAGGAGATAGCCTCATACCCAAGAGCATCTAGGCAACACAAATTGGCATGACGGGCTTAAAAAAAAACCAGCATGTACTTGGGTGGACAAGGAGGCGGGGTGGATCAGGTAGATGGCTGTGTGTCAATATTATCAAAATACATTATAGGAAATTCTCAAGTAACTCAAAAAAATTTAAAAACAAAAAAAGTTGAGTCCAAATTTTTAAAAAAGAAGGTGAATTGAAACTAAATGTGGTAGTATGTGCTTATCTGGTGACCAATCTGGCACTTGGGAGAGAGAGGCAGGAGGATCACATGTTTGAGACTAGTCTGGGCAATATAACTAGACCCTGCTTTTTTTTAAAGAAGGAGGAGGATGGGGGGAGAGGAAGAGAAGAAAGAGGAAGAGTAGAAGGGGGAAGAAGAACAAGAAGGTGGAACTGATCTTGAGGGTTTTCAAGAAATAAGCTTTCAGGGCTGGAGAGATGGCTCAGTGCTTAAAGAGCACTGACTGCACTTGCAGAGGACCCAGGTTTGGTTTCCAGCACCCACGTGGTAGCTAACAACCATGTGTAATTCCAGTTTGAGGTGATCTGAAACCTTCTTCTGACCTCTATGTAAGCTACACTTACATACATGTAGGCAATACGCTCATACACAGAAAAAAATAAAATACATATTTTTTTTAAAAAAAAGAAAGAAGTTTTCTGAATCTCTCTTGTAAAACCCTGCAGTGTTTCTTTATTTCTCATGAGAGTTGACCATCATTCACTCTTGAGCCAGCCTTGGTGGGTAAGAGCAGCTGCTTGTTATCTCCCACTCACTTTTTTCAACTGAAACAATGGTTATTCAGAGTAGCCACAACTTCAAAAGGAGTATGATTTACTCTGGGATGCAGAATGGAGAGAATCATTTTGAAGCCCTTTCTCTCTGTCTATTTCCTTCCTTCTACAATTTTGGGTTATTTTCTATTGATCTACAGTTTTAAAAGGTGTTCTGAAAGCACTGTTCTTCCAGACTGCTTTTCAAGGTATCTACTGAGCTTCTTTTTGGGGCGGGTGGGACAATTACTTTGATAGAATGAAATCCTCTGGTTTGGTTTGCTCCTCATTCTTCGAATGTCCACTAACTCAATTCAGAACTACAAATGAATAGTGGATTAAGAATGCATGTGACTGCCATGTGGGCCTTGGACTGCTGAACTCATGGGCCAGGCATTGTTTTGCCAACTGTCATGCTCAGGAGTACCATATCAGCCTCTGTTAAGTGTAGATTAGTAAACACTGACCTAGAGTAAACAGTTTTCTGACCACTGCTACATTGGATGATTTCTCTTTTCCCTTCCTTGCTTATAGCAGTCACAATCCCTCCATCATTTTACAGCCCCAAAGCATTGCTTTAACATAGAAATCTTTCATGAAATCTGAAAATTCATAAACAAGCAGAGAAAAAGAACTTCAAAGTTTAAGCTGTTTTTGGTGAGATGAAGGAGAATCATGGCAGAAGTCTCTCCCCCAAATGGTTCTGCAGCTGCCATAGATTTGTAGCCTGAGCAAAAGGCAAGGACAGATATTTACAAGATTTCTATGCAGATAAAAAAGAAATTCTGTCGATCCTCTCAAATCAAATACCTAGAGATTGGCCAATAGTACTTGGACCAAGAGACTAGTCACTGAACGATATCATCTCCTCCCTTTTATTCATCCAGATGTTTTGGCATCATGCAGACATGGCTAATTTTTACTCTTGATTTTGTGAAAGACTGAAAAAATATGGAAACTGTTATTCTTCCCCTCGCTGGGCCATTACCAATGAACTCTCTGTTCTGAAGAGGAAACAGATAATGTTTCATTTAAGAAGACAAGTAATTCTGAGTTAAAATGAAATTTCCATAAGAGTGTATTTTACATTCTCATGAATCACGAATGAGTTTATTATGATCCATGCTTGCAGGAAAGAATGACAAATTCATATTGATTAGACATTTGAAATAACATGATGACTAAAAACGGCAGTATTATATTTTCAGGCAATTATTCATCTATCAGCTACAAATATATGTGGAAGAAAATGGGTCCAAACCCCAAAATATAGTAAAATATTTAAGCATCAAAAAATGCTAGGGGGATAAAAATCTTATATTCAATCCCTTCATGAGCACCCATGAAGCAATGCTTTTGGAGTCTGCATTGGATTAGAAATATTATTGAATCTAGAGTAGAAAGAAGGGCCTTGTGGTTTATAGAAAATCGACTCAATCAATATGCCATGATATTTATCATTTCAGTTCTCAGAGGGTCTGGGTGAGGCTTGAGGCAGTAACAATCTTTGAGATGTAAACATTCATGTTTCTGTGTGTTCCATGAAATTATGAAGGCTGTGCAGCACTAAGGAGACATTCATTGGTAATATGAAAGAGTGGGCGGTAGACCTGTATGTGACTGTGTGAGCTGTAGTCAAGGGGCTATAAGTGAATTGAAGCATGTGGCTAGACAGATGTGCAACAGATCTGAGTGCCTGGGATTTGATATCCTCTTAGAACTTCTTTATGGGGGCATGTGCTCAAACAAGCTTGGCTTATTGGATTAAGTCCATATTTGCCATATATATATATATATATATAACTTTGATTCCTTGTCCTGCCTTGTATGACTACACATCTCCCATGAAAGCAGAGAATATAAGAGATTTGATCATGAAGTGCCTGTTTTTACATAATGGTACTGGACTGAGAAGATGGCTCAGTGGTTAAAGAACTTGCCTTGCAAGTGTGAAGACCGGAGTTTGAATGCCTGAAACTCATAAAGCTGGGCTTGATAATACTCACCTGCCATCCCAGAGTTCCTAATGGAGAGATGCAAGGCAGAGAGAGGAAAATCCCTGGAAGTTGTCAGACCAGTTAGCCTAATATGAAGAGGAAAGCAAGAAAGACTCTGTCTCAAACAAAACAGAAGGTGAGGACTGACACTCTGTCAGTTCTCTGCTCTCCACTCAAGCAGTGTGACACATCTACACACATGAATACAAACACACACATACGTGCACATGCAACACACAAACATCACACACACATACAAAAATAAATAAATAATATTGGTACTCTTATTAATTTGCTGAGTCATTTAACATCCATGAACCTTGCTTGTCCTCACTTGTAGACAGGAATAAATTTAGAAATCACGTGAACAGCTTATCCTAGTGCTGTTCATAGACCAGACACCCACTGGCCATTGTGATTATTGAGCAACTACTATATAATCAAGTGCTTAATCTTTGTCTTTGATCCTCACAACAATCTTGTGTGGTAGGTATAATTATTTATTATCTCCATTTACAGGTGAATGGGACTAAGGTCACATAGCAGGGAAGAGGAGAAACTACACTTTCTTACTCCCTAGTCTTATGCTCTTTGACACACTACTCCACACATGCTTCTAAGGTTTTTTTCTGAATTGTTGAAAACAGTGGCCAACTCATACTACACTGCTCCAGGAAAGGGGGATTATTCTTCTAGGGATCATCTTTCTTCTTTCCTCATCATTTCCTTGGCACTCCCTAGCCTGAGAACTGCTTGGCATAATGCTATACCCAGAGACAATGCAGAAAAAGGCAAGAATGAACCTGGGAAGGTGAGGAGGCTTGATGCCCCTTGCCAGTTCTTGCACATGCATTGGATCATAGTGCATGACCCACATAATCTCTCTGTGCTTCTGTGTCTTCAGCTAGAACGAGGAATTTGTAAACCAAGGCACTAGAGTTGCTCTTGTGGAATTTTGCTTGGCTTTCAGGGAGAACTGGCAAACTCTATTAGAAGAGTCCGCGTGTGCACAGCAGTTGGGGGCTATGCCATTCGGCTTGTTGCCTGCTAGACTTGGAATATCTCAAGATTCTAAGTCCAGATTCTGAGTTGGCAGCTAGGGATTCTTTTACCCCTTTTTTGTTGGGTACAGAGCCTCCCACTGTAGGCCAGGATGTCCTCTAAGTCATGGCAATTCTCCTGTCTCAACATCCAAAGTGCTGGTATCACTGATATGTGTTATCATGCTTTAATAGTAGCTGGTGATTCTTGACCAAGAAAACATACAGGGTTAAAAAAACTGCTTAGTTCAAGGGCTTTTTTCTACTATGGATAAAATCTAGGGCCTTATGCATGATATGGAAACACTCTACACTGAGCTATATGCCCAGCCATCACATGCTTCTTTTAGGCAAATATCAGGATGTAAGCAGAGCATTTGGCATGGAGGGCGAGGAATGTGTGGGGTTGCATCAGGATTGCTATGTTGGAATCATCTGGAAGTAGGTGATTTAGACTAAGCACTGACTTTTTATCTTGAGTCTTTTCTAAAAACTTAGGGGCCTCCACATCAGAGAATCTCCACCTCTTTGGAATCTCTAGAGTCTAGAAGTGAATCAGGTCTTTTTAGGGTCTATGCTGAAGGAGGAGCCTTCAAGCTGAACCCTCCAGCTGTATTTCAAAGATACTTCAGCTCATGTCTTGTTCTTTCTTCACCATGGTGGAAGATGGACTGTTTCCTCTCTTGTCCTTCAATAGTGGCGGGGTTTTAGAGGACAAAGACTTAGACATGGCACACTGCTGAGTAGTCTCTCTGTGATTCTACATTAATCCTTATAATCCAGTGAGCCAAGGACCATTTTGTCATGCCTTTACAGAAGAGAGGGAGCTCAGAGCACAGAGGTGACTTGCTCAGAGTCTCAGTGTTAGTAGATGGAAGAGCCTGGATTCAATTCATGGCTGCTTAATTTTTGCCACCTGATTTCTTTTGCACACTTTTGTGCATCTCTGAAAGAAAGAGACAGGTGAGAAAGATAAGGGGAGATTTGCTTGTGAGCTAAGGAGGCCTTGCTGTCTCTTAGGAAAGAGGATTGACTCAGGCTCTAGGAATGTAGCCCACACCTGGTTTTTGTCATATTGCTTGTGGAGGACTTCAGGTCTGCTTATCGGGAGAAGTCACGGAATGTCCTTCAATGTGGGGGTAGCTTCAGTTTCCAAGGCCTGTGGAAGGACTTGTCAGAGAACACACTGACTATTCAAGTAGAAAGAGCATAGAGACTAGATGGACACTTCTCACAATTTTCTGGCCATAGAGTATCTAAATACTTCTTTCTCATTCATGTTTTCATGTTTCATGTTTCTCTCTCTCTGTGTCTCTCTCTCTCTCTCTCCAGTTACTGCCACCGAGTCGAAGTTCAAGGCTTCACATGTACTATTTATCATGTATATTAGGACTGAATTATAGAGTCAAACCTAGGTCTGACTTGAAAATGTATGATTTAAAAATTCTTACGAAAAATTATGGCAGAACAGTATCATAGACCTCTAATGTACTCACTGCCCATATTCAACAATTATTGAAATTTTTAGGCTAGTTATAATCTATCTCCATTTGTTTTTCTCTTTTTGCTTTGCCTTAATATTTTGAAAGAAATCATAGTCCATCATTTATCTATACATGTTCAATATGTATATTAAATAAGTCGAGCATATTTTCATATATAATGGCAATTATTATCCCTAAGCATACTAACAAGAATTTGTTTCTAATCATGCTATTGAACATAAAACTGTAGTCCCTACATCCTTCTATCTTCCCCAACCCCCACAGGAAGCGTTTTGTGAGCATCTGCTCTTGCACCCGCTCCGAGCTGGAATTGCAGCTTGATGTGTGCTGGGTACTCACAATGTGCCCTTTTAGGTAAGCAGGAGGCCAGGCTTCCCTCTCCCTGCTTTACAGAGAAAAATGGAGACACAAAGCTATTAAGTGCCTTGCACAAGGTCACACAGTCAATTAGTGACTGATGAATGGCGGGCTCAAGTACTATGGCTGGGTCTATACAGCCCCAAACACAATTTGCAAGGAAATTAAGTGAAGGGACTCCTGTCTTAAGAATGGTACTGAATGGTTTTTGTTGCTATTGAAGCCATTGCCATTTAGTTTCAAGCAAATTCTTTCCCTGGGACAGTCTGATAATGGTCCATTAGGATAGCCTGGTTGATGGAATCAGCTGGACTACTATGTTTGTTTTCTTCTGAGTGATTCTAACAAAGCTTCAACCTAAAGACAGTGACATCCTCTGCTTTTTCTCCCTTGATCCTGGACTGGATTTTGAGGCCTTTATCTCTCCCCTCTTTTCTGGCTTGGATTTTCTCCCTGTCCAGTCAGAAGAATCCAAGGGCACTCATAGGCCAGACCAGGGCAAACATAAGAAGCAGCAGGATTAGCTTAGTTGTTTTTCTGTCCGAATCCATCCCCATTTCTAAGATGTCTCCTTAGCTGCCTGCCTTCCCTGAGTTTGATCTCTATGTGTCATTTCCCAGGCAATTTCTACTCCTCTGATCTCCCACCCAGATTTTCTATTTAGGGTTCTGAAAGTCTTGTGTTTGAAATTGAAAACTAACTAGTGGGAAGGACTCTGTACTGTTGACTACCAGAGGATCCTATACCTTGAGTCCAACCTAGGAAGCAGAATCTGAGCATTTTAGGGGAACTAGATTCAGAGTAGGACACTGGTCAATACAGTTGATGAAAGCCCAACAGAAGAAGCAGAATCTCTGAAGTATTTCTGGGGATCAGGGATAGGATTCAGTTTGGGGAATTGGCCTCACAGGCCACGAAAGAACTGAAGTTTCATGCCAGGTATGGTGGTGCACCCCTTTAATTCCAGCACTCAGGAGGCAGAGGCAGGCAGATTTCTGTCAGTTCAAGGCCAGTTTGGTCTACATAGTGAATACCCGGACAGCAGGGACTACAGCCGGACCATGTCTCAATAAACGACAACTACAAAAACCCTATGAAACAACAACAACAAAAAAGCAAAACAAAAAAAAAACAAACAAGCAAACAATAATAAAATAAACCAAATAACAGCAACAACAAAGCAAACTGCAGTATTTCAACTTCAGACAGAGGACAACTCAGAATTCATCACTTTCCATTAGCCAAACCCACCAGAGCCTGAGAAACAGTCTACAATAGACAGCAGAGTAGAGAAAAGGAAGAAACAGATTTGGAGAGCAAAGAGGCCTGGGACATCATTGGTCTTCTCTTGCCTCCTTCGACCCCACCAACTAAAGTATTGGGACATCTCAAGGTTCATCTGGAAATAGTACTTTTAACCAAAGGACTGATGATGGAGCTGACATGAAAGAGTTTTAAGTATGACCGTGAGGAGCGAAGCACGAATCTGCTTCCTTTACTGTCTGCACATTTCTGCATTTAAATATTATCACAATTGCCTTATTCCAACCCTGGCATGTGCCAATCCCCCTGCTATGTGTAGGCAGAGGTCAATAAAGATAGGCAGGCCTCTTTGCTTTTCGGCCATGTGCAAGACTTTCATTGACTTAAGGGACCTTTTTGCCTTCGGGGCTTCTGCTTGAAAACAAGGCTCCGAACTGAAATGCTGCCAAGCCAGTCAACCTGCTGACAACATTGTCCAGCAAACACAGCTCCTGACTTCCCAGGTATCCTACAAGTTTGAATGTGTAGGTAAAGGGAGATGCCTAGGGGAGTGGGGGGATAAAGGAACCAAACTGTGGGCTTTCACATACCTTATTTCATTTACTTCCCTTAGTTCCACAAGGCAGTTCACATTCTGCCCATTTTTGAATAATATTTAACATTTTAGATTTACAGAATATTTGTAAAGACAATGTAGAGAATTGCTATACATTCTTCACCCAATTTCCCCTATGTTAACATCTGTTAACCTTCTAATCACTTTCACAAATAAAGAAACTGGGACTTAGGTTAAGCGACATGCCAGAGGTCACAGAGCTAAGACACAGCGGAAGAAACAAACATAAATCCAGGTAGATCTTAGTGTGTTATATAAAACTGAATCATTTGCTTCCATCTCATTACTTGGAAACGTTCATCTCAGTTGAGTTGTAACCATTATCTGAGGGCATGTCTGCCATAGAGCCATCTCATGCTAGCCCTGGAAGGTATATCTGAACTCATTTTAATTGAGGGACAGCAAATAAATTTCATTTCATTTGCCAAAATTGAGTAAGAGATGCTATTTGGTACCTAATATTGAGGATAATTTGGGATGTATGCTTTCGCTTATTAGGAAAGACTACTCATTGATGCCTACCGTGGATGTTGAAGAAATGCTATCAATTAGTTGCCCTTTAGAAAGACACCTCAATGTATACACCAGGTTTCTTGAGGTCCAGAGAGGGGACAAGTCCTTTGTTTTATTAATGGTACAGCTAAGAACAGAGCTTGGGCTCCTGTCTCGCTGTTTTATGTTCTTTCTGTGTTATAAAAGACTGGTGATAACATTAATAACGATCACTTAACAAATGTCCATTCACCCACTGCCAGGTCCCAGAATTTTCCACTGTTATACATTACTTTTTTTCCCCTCTCAACGCTGCAAAGTTGGTAGTTTGGGCCCTTGACTGACTACTACAGAAACCTAAGCTCAGTGAAGGTAAAAAATGTACTAAAGGCACACAGCAACCAAATGGTAACACTGGAATTTAAACTGAGGATGGTCAAATTCCAAGCTGAAATTCTGGGCTCTCACTTTTAATAAACACAACCTTGAATTTTGTCCTCAGTCTACATTAGGTGACTGTGACCACGGTCCCTCCTATTTGTTGGAACTTAAATAAAATAAAAAAACATTTTTATTCTTACTAATTGTCTTAAAAAGATTTACTCCCAGGCCTTAGCTGTGTCGAACTGATTTCTTTAGGTTATTTTGTATGAAATATGTTAAAAATTGACATTAGGTGAGCTGACGTGAAAAGTGACCTGGTTCACTTACAAATAAATGATTAATATAACCTCATTGTGATGGTAGTCTGCCTCACTGATTCTCTCATATGGGAGGCTCAGAAAAACAACTGGTCACACAATATAATCCATGCTAACATGGGATCATAGTGTGGGTGACCATGGATGAGTCAGAGAGAATCAGAAGATAATTAATGAAGAAGGCGTTCAATAGAGTCTAAAGATAATTAAAAATGTTCCTTCTCTAACCTAAGGATATCTGACATTATTAGCTAAGATGATGAATGCATAGGGAGAAGAGGTGAGTTAATTAGAATTATTATATACCACATTTTAAAGAAATTGATAGAGATAAGATTTCAAAGGGAAGACATCCAATTCAACTGACTTAGAGCGGTTCAACATTGACCAGGGAGGAACATGTTACGTGTGTGGCTATGTCCTATGTGTTCAGGTGAGCTATTAATATCTTTCACTCTTCCCAACAATCTACTGAATGTATTCCTATGTTTTGTTTGGGTAGTAACAAATCTCTTATGCACAGATATGGGAGCAACTTGTAAAATTGCTTCTGAAAAATATTATGTGTGCCAGTGTATGCATATCTTATATGACTGATGTAAATCTTATTGCTAGGCCAAACCATCAAGCAACACAGAAACCTTGGTAATAGCAAATCTATTAATATACTTGTATTCAGCTTCAAAGGTTATTCTAAATGTAAGAAATACCAGCTAGTGTGTTGGTGATACGGTTGAGTGGGTCAGGTTCCTTGCTGCCAAGTCTGACGAACTGAATTCAATCTCTGAAACCCATGTGCTGGAAGGAGAGAACTCTCCTGCAGGTTGTCCTCTGGCTTTCACATATGTGCTATGGAGCACACTCTTTCTGTCTCTGTCCCTCCGTGTCTCTCTCCCTCTCTGTCTCTTCTCTGTTTCACTCTCTCTCTCTCAATAACTAACTAACTAACTAAATAAATAAATAAGATGTATAAAGAGAAATAGCAGCCAGAGATAGAACACTGTAGAGTTCTTGGCTATCCTGCTCAAGGCCCTAGACTCAGTTCCTATTACTGCTGGAATAAGAAAGAAGAGGAAGGGGAGGAGGAGAAGGAGGAAATATTTTTGTGGAGACCCAACATGGCCTTCCCTGTTATTGTAGGTAACTTCTAACTGCTTACTCCTCACATCATGAGATTGTTATAAATTTTGAATATCACCTCTCTCTAAGTTCAGAACTGTCATTCAGTCATATCCCACCATTTCTACTTCCTCCACCATAACTGCTCAACTATTAGTGTGTCCCGAACTTCACACTCATCTACATGGTCCACAGAAGCCTGCTACACTTTCTCATATGCTATCACAATCATCTCTTTCTTTATATATGCTTTACTTGTCTGATAAAAGATGCTACTTAACCCTCAAATTCTATGTCAAATATTTTCTCTATGAAGCCCTGTCAGTATCCGTGGGTGCTCTCTTTGTCCTGTCTTAATTATAATGGGTTACATTGTGTGTCAATAGTTTGTTGGGATTTTTTTTTTGTCATTTGAATGTGACTGGATTACTGTTGCTTTAGGAAGAGTGGGTGTGTTTTCCTGAAAGTGGATCTGTTATGAAAGTGATTTCAGCCTCCTCTTATATTCTTGTATTCTCTTGCCCTTCCATCTTAGGCTGTGGGATGACAGGGCAGGATGGAACATGCTTATCACATGCCAGTCCCTTGATCTCAGAGTTTCCAACCTCTAGAACTGAGAGCCAATAAACTTCTGTTAATTACAAAACAACCTGGCAACCTGGCCCGTGATATTGTGTCATAACAGCATAAAATGGACAAAGAGAAAATTGGCACTGAGAAATATGTCTGTTTCTATACCAATATCTGAAAATGTACAACTGCCCGTGCAATTTAGTAATGAATAGAACTTTGAAACATGTAGAGAGGCAAGTTGGAGAAAGTGTAGATTGTCATAAATGGTGTGTTTACACACTAGGTATGGTCATACATGTTGATAATCCCAGCACTCCACCTTAGAGACTGAGGCAAGACTATGTCCATGAATTTGAGGCCAGCCTCTATCACTGTGGTGAGTTCTAGGCCAGCCTTGTCATAAGGCACAGAAATACTCTAGACAGCCCCTATTAGGTCAATGCTTAGTGGAGCCTATTTCACAGTCATCAGATTTGTTAAGTTAGCAGTGTGCAATCCCAGCCTAGGGAAGATGCAGGTGTGTGACATCAATCCTTGCAAGAACTTGTTTCAAAATGGAAGGAAGGAGGGAAGGAAGGAAGGGAGGAAGGAAGGAAGGAGGGAGGGAGGGAGGGAAGGAAGGAGGGAGGCAAGGCAGGAAGAGGAAACAAATAATGAATTCAGGGTAGTCCTGATGAGGGCTCAGAAGAAAAGAACATTAAGAACAAAGGTAGATATGGACATTAAGGGCCATTCCGATGAGGTTTCATGAAGAAATGAAGAATAATGTAATGGCAGCTGAAGTGAAGATCATACTTTTTAAAATTTTATTTATTATTTTTATTTTATGTGTATGAGTGGAATGCCTGCTTGTATGTAAGTGCATCCATGTTGAGCAGTGCCCATGGAGGTCAGAAAAGGGTGTACCATCCCTGGAAACTGAGCTACAGATAGTTGTTATCTGCCATGTAGGTGCTGGGACCTGATCTCAGTGCTCTTAACTGATGAACCATCTCTCCAGTGCAAGATGATAATGTTTGTACAGCTTCAAAGAACTTGGTAGAATTCTATCCATGCCCAAGGACTTTCTGGAGGACAGAACTTAAGAATGACGCACTAGGTTAACTGACAGAAAAAATGTGTGAGTAGAAAAGTAATTCAAGTGCTACAAAGACTTTTTTGGGCTACTTATTGTAAAATGAAAGAAGAGACGAATAAGTTAAAGGTGGAATTTATAAGCAAAAGAGAAGCAGGGGATAAAGATTTGAAAAACTCTCATCCTGCTCATGTACAGAATAAAAGTTTGAATTTGGGAGAGAACTCTAAGCAGCTCTTTGATAAAGAAGTTGATATGAATAAAAGCTAAATATTATTCTTTGACACAATGGAAGAATGTTTCCAGAGGCTTTACAGTGATTTTCAAAGCAAGTTAGGACCTTGAAGTCAAGGTTTCCAGAATGGCCCATGAGACCTTGAGAGTGCTCCCCACGGTCCAGTACAGCATTCCCCTGGATTGCTTAACTGACCCTGAGTTCCCAGGTGCAGCTTGTGACACAACTTCAGAGGAAACAAACAGTAAGACTCAGTGGGATCCATATGGTGCTTGACTCTACAGGTGTTCACTGTGCACGGGTGAGCCGCAGAGCCATGGCAGCCGCACCCAGATTTCAAAAGTATATTAGACAAACTGGAGGCTGAGATAGAAACTTATCCTGGGCAGCAGGCCACAGTAGATAGCTCTGACCAAGGCAATGCCCAGTGGAGCCACATTGGGGGAAAGTTTATCTCAGAAACTCCAGAATTATTGAATCAATAGTCTCCAGCCTACAAGAAAAGTAGGCATGAGACACCAACCACTACAAGATGGTGTGTGTTCTGAGTCTAGCACTAGGACTGGACTGCCCAGCATTTTGGGCACCCAAGCTCCAGTGTGCTCAAGATATTTAATGAATTTCTGTTATCAGATATATAGAGAATTAACTCGATCTCATATTTCAAGATGTTGTTTATTTCCTTTTGTATTTTGCAGACAAGAAAATAGAAATCTAGAGCGACAATGACTAAGTTTCCCAAAGACATGTAGCCAGTTGGTGAGAAAGCCAGGCCCTGAACCTCAACAGTTATTCTCTAATGCCTCTTCTCAACTCTTCTAAGGCCTTGGTACAAATCAAGCCTCTTCCCTGGGCTCTAGGCTATTTTTTTTGAAGGTAAATCACTTTTCACTATCTTTTTTCCTGAACACACGTTTATATTTGTCTGTGCTATCCCAGAAAGCAATTTTTAACCAAGATTAGGTACTTCTTGTGAGAGGAATTGTAAGTAATGGGGGTTTGTTTGTTTTGTTTGTCTTGCTGGTCCAGACTAGCCTCTAATTTGAGATCATCCCTGCCTAACCTCCCAAGTGCTTGAATTATAGACTTGTGTTACCATGCACTGTTGCACACAGTTTTTGAGGGTGACAGACCTTATAGGTCACATGGGCTATATCACAACAGTACTGCCACTATAGTGCGAAAATAGCCATAGATAATCTATAAACTAAGGAAATGGCTATAACTTTGAACTCTGTGTTGGGGTGAAGTCTTTTTTGAGACAGGGTCTCCCTGTAGCCCCATCTGGTGGCCTAGAACTCACAAGTATTAGACCACCTCTACCTCCTGAGTGGTGGGTTTAAAGGTGTGTGCCGCCCCCGTGCTCTGCTGTAGCTTGTTTTAGTAAAGTAGGTGGTAAACTAGACTCAGCTCATGGATCATTGTTTGTCACGTGATCTCTTTGTGGCATCTCTCAATTTGATATTTTTTTGTTCTTTTAGAGTAGGTCTCACTATGTAGCCTAGGCTGCCTTCAAACTTGTGATATTCCTGCCTCAACCTCTCAAGTGGTAGGATTACAGGCGTGCGCCACCGTACATAAATTGGTACTTTTCGTTTGGTTTGGTTTTGAGACAGGGTCTCACTATGTATTACAGGCTGTCCTCAAAATCATGATCTTTCTGCCTCTGCCTCCTGAGTGCTTGGATTACAGATGTACACACCCAGTTTATGTGGATGATTTCATGCTGTGAGGAGGTGTCTGGCTTGTCTGAGGATCACTATTCAGATATACGAAGGAAAGTCCTCCTAAATAACACAAAAGTATTTGGCGCCGTCCTCAGATAACCAGAGAGTCTGCAACTAGATCAGTGTTTGAACCCAGATTCTACAATTAATCTGTTGTGTGATTTGCTACACATTACATAACTTCAGTGAGGCAGATTTCTCTCCTTAAATAGTCTTTTATGAGCCAGTTGTAGTGGCACATGCTTCTAATCCTAGCACTGGAGAAGCAAAGACAGGGGAATCACACATTTGAGTTCCAGGCCAGCCAGGGATCCATGGTGCAATGCTATCTCAAGAAAATTCAACTAAATAAAAGAAAATAGATTTAATAATGGTTTGTATCTCTTTGGGATGTTGTGGGGGATGCCATGAGATAACACAGCTACAAAAATCCAGTGTAAAACAAGCAGTCAAAAGTTAACTGTTCCTGTTACTGGCTGTCTGCTTCACCCCTCTTCACGTCCACATTCCTCTCCCTCATTGATTTTTCCCTTACTTTGTTTTTCACTCTTCTCACTAGCAAATCTCTGCTTTCAGTCTCTTCTTCCTTTCTCTCCAGTATGCTCAACCTTTGGCATCCTTACATCCCAGACTTTCCAGGTCAACCTTCAGTCCAGATAAACTCTCCAGATGTCTGACTGCATGACCTGTTTTGACTACAGAAAACAGTCCATTCCTCTGAGGAGTGTTCTTGTAGTCCATCCTAAATCAGGCAAGAGCTGACTTGGTGGTCCGTTGTCCATAATCTGATGGACACCAGAAGTACTCTCTGTTCACAAATATCTACTTTCGAAAAAACATGTGAATGATGCCAGAAACCCCATCTTCAGTATATAATTCATTTGAATGAGATTTCTGGGGTGGTCTGGCTGGGATGTCTCCGTAAAGCAGTGATATTATTTATATCCAAGTGCAAATTCCTTTATCACAGCTTTCCCGTCAGGGAGAGGAGAGGGAAGAATTCCACGGATCTCACTCCCCAAGGAAGGAGAAGGCTGTGCAAGCAGGGATGGGGTGTGGGTGTATGGGAAATCAGCAGCCAGAAATCTGTGTCCCTAGCACAGTTTTGCCTAGGGTGGGCCCTGTGCGTTGCAACAGATGTGTGCTTTGGAATTACTGGGGTTGGGAAGGCAGGCCTCAGAGGGAATGAGGGAGTGGTTACATACTGAGCTCATCCTGAAATGATGTGGGCTTGGATTCCTGGAGGGCGGAGCGGAGGACCAGGCCACAGAAGATACCATTTTGCAGGCATCTAAAGATGAACAGAGGGTTTTGGTTTCTATTAGCTTAGGTGATTGGGGGTGGTGGGAGGAGAAAATGTTTCCTTTTGTTTATGGCAAACAGTAGAACAAGCCCACAGAACACCTCCTTTTCCCCCGGAAGCCAACAAGTTGGACATGAGGGTGTGACTGGGTTCACTGGGTGTTCTCCCTTAGGGTAGGTTGTCCTTAAGTAATGCCCACTGGCTGGTAGAGGGTAATTGGGTGTTTCTCCATCCAGATACCCAGAGGATGGTGCCCCTCCCTGTAGGTTCTCAGCTGTCTTTATCGCTTGTTAGGCTCTGCCATCCCCTGTACTCTGTGTGAGAGAAGCAGCAGCATGGCCAGTCTGTCCCAGCTCTTCATAGAACACAAAAGGCCAGAGATGAGATTTCTCTCTCAGAAACACAATGATTTTACCACACTTTGCAGGTTCCACATGAAGATGCTTATTCTAAAAAGTTCAGGAGCATGTTCATAGGAATTATAGGAACAAAATATTACAATCATTTCCAGCAAAATCGGTTTATTGATTAACAAAGGTCTTATTCTTTTGAGGGATGTGGTTAGGTTTTTTAATATATATAGATCCTGAAAATGGACTTGATCTGAGGAACAATGAAATGATTCCTCCATTCTACAAACACACATACACAGACACACACACACAGACACACATAAACAAACACATACATACATACACACACACTCACACCTGACACACACACAGAGTCATCCGCTTCAAAATATGCCCAGTGTATCAGAGCTGGCATACATTAGAGACATGTGCTCTGCCCACAGCCTGCAGCTGTCTGTCATTCCCAGGCTCTGGTGTTGGTGTTGGGTCAGATTCCCCTTAGGTTCTCAGGCATATCTATATGTACTATATCTATCTATATCATGAGAGTCTCTCTAAATTTCTGGCAAACTCTTTGGCTGCCAAGCTTAAACTGGCATAAGGCTATTTCTTGACTTTATCATATCCCGGATGAACATTCATGTATTTTTGGCCCAGAAATATTTATGTACTTGTTGACTGGGGGGTTCCTCAGGTCCCATTAGAGATGGTATGCAGTACATACTGCACATATCTGATCACCTTTGAACAATTTTAAGCATTTTAAGTTCTTATAGTAAACTGGCTTCTAATGATTGCATCTGCATGTCTCCCTCATTTAACCTGTGCACTTCTTCTCTAAGGCCCAGCATACAGTTCATCCCAGGGGTTGGGCTTACTCACACAAGGATTTTGAAATGAAGAATGAATGGTCTTTAGTGATTAAGGAGATTTGCCACGAAGTTCTTTTTTCTATCTAACCTAAAATGTTTCACAATGCCATTCATTTATTCTGTGCCATCAATAGAGGAAGAACAACTGGGCAGCCTCCTGCATTTTTTTTCTCTTGGGGCTAAATCGTCCTTATAATCCTAATACCTTTAACCTTTTCTCCTAGATCCTCCTTTCCAATCCCTTAATCGTCTTCATTGCTGTCTTCTGAAGCCTTTACAGTTTTTTTTTCGTTTTGAAATTGTGGCCTGGTGCTTAGGATAGGACTGCAAAGAGCATGGCTATTGCACGTAATAGGCCTCTCGTTTCTATGGTGCTTTTCCAATCAGTTTCATTTGGCTGGGCTAAGAAGCTTTGCCTTTTAAAATACACCTACGAGGCCAACTCATGAGGCCATGAATGACTCTTCTGACTATGTTGACTGGTAATAGGATGGAAAAACAGAGCTGTCTGAGCTTAAGAAATTGTAATTACAGAAAGTTAAAATCAACAGGTAACATGTGCGATATGATCCTGCATGCCAACAAACAAACAAAGAAAACCACAAAGAAAAACAAACAAACAAGTCACTATGCGTAACTAGAATACGTCTGCCTGCTATTTTAACCTCAGGAGAGATGGCCTTGTTTGTGCACATCACTTACCTACCTTTTCTCTAACACGCGTGCTACAGGCCAGTTCTGACCACTTACCTCCCATTAAATGCAGGAGTGAGCCTGACTCTGTCAGCGTTGTTGCAAAACCACTGGATTAAGTTAAACTCCACACTAATTAGGCCTGTTAGACTTCCTGCAACTCATGATTTTTCTTGGCAGAAGTAAAAACATTTGACTCAGAGGCAACGCGTATTATTTTATCTAGGAAACAACAAAATGCACATGATAGAATTTTAGGAAGCAAATTCTGTCATCTTCAGTCTGTTGGAACTGCCATTATTATTTTTCAGAATAGCCCAAAGTGTTTCCTTTTGGGGTGGGAACTATACAAACACTGCGATGGGGGGTTGGGGATTCATTTTTGCCAGTTAAATTAGAAAAAAAAATATTCAGATGTGTTTGCTGCTTGTCTTAAGCATGAGTCAGAGCCTTTTGTGGGGCTTTGTGTACACGCATTTTCTCAAGGTGTTGTTATTTTTTTTTTTCATACAGGTCATTCATTTTTAAAAGGTCACATTACAATTTTTTTAGCCTTTCTTGAGTTAATCCCTCAGGGAACAAAATGTAGGCTGTCGAATTGCAAAGAGAGCTCATGAAGAGAGGAATATTGAAATTGATGATCAAGAGCTCGTAGTGATGAAAGGGCAAGGAACTGGCAGCAGGAAGTCAGCTTAACCAGTGGGGAGAAGTTAGGAAATTGTTGAAGGACGCTTCTTGTGCCTTAAAATCTATCCTAGTTCCATTGTACCTTCCCCAAGAATGCTAGTGCTCCACAGAGGGGAGGGGATCCTGCTCCAATTCCTAATAGAAGTCAGAGTTTGCCTTCACAGTTTCTAGATATCTTTGGTCAATGGCAATGATGGTCATTGTCTGTCTGTCAATGATCATAATTAGCTACCTTTTAGAAATCATTGGCCTGTGGTCAGCGCCATGCTAAGGGTTTTAAATATCTATCATCCATCTATCTATCTGTCTATCATCTATCTATCTATCTACCTATCTATCATCTATCTATTTATCTCTGTCTTTCTCTTGTCAGCCTCTCACATAGCCAAGGTTGGCATCAGACTTATTATGTAGGCTGAAGCTAGCCTTAAACTTCTGACCTCTCTGACCCTCTTGCCTCCACTTCTGGAGTACTGGTGTCCCAGCCATGCATCACCATGCCCGGCCACGGACATCGCTTTTAATCATCACTACAGTCCTTCACATAAGAGATTGTAACTACTTTCTGTTTTCACAGAGAGGTTAGACAATCTGGGTAATGCCAGTAAGCTAGGAAGTGGCCGCGCTAGAAAGTAACCCCACATCCTCCTGACACTAATTCTGAATCAGGCACTTTAGCAAACTTGACTGTATTTTTCCTTTCACCTAATAGTAGAATATCTGGTCTGCTTGATTTTATGAGACTGTAAACATATCAACTAAAATGATAGAAGCATACTCTAAAAACCCTAGCTGAACTGCTCTCTACAGCTTTGAATAGAGTTCTTTTCTCCTTCCTCTCATCACTTCATACACCAGGCAGCAAGTTCTTCTCCTGAAGGTTGTAGTCAATCTTATATTCCTCTGCTTTCTGTAGCTCTCATAGTGCCAGGCACATAGTACATGCTCAATAAATATTGACTGATGGTACTGTTCAGTCACTGCTGGGTTTCTCAAGACCCCTTTTTGATGCTGAGCAAACAGGTTAGAAACATAAAGATGTCTGTTACTTCAATCCAGTTGCCTGCACTGAGATGACTTTTTAATATCATCTCTGCACAGAAGCTGAATGCTTTCGTTGGCACCTGGATGATTGATGATGTTTTTCCCTTTTCCTCGGTAAGTTCTGGTGCTGTACAGACACAGCTTCTGGTGATTAACAATGCAGCCAACTCCACTAGCCATCTCTTCAGACACTTTGTGAAGGGATCTCATTGAAGGGTAGTTCCTAGTTCATTCTGCTACCCCCATCGTGGTCTGCTCAATGGTTATACCTCAGATTTTCTTTGTGGAATGAAACAAGATAAAAACGATTCTTGATGGCTGTGTAAAGATTTTTTCAGATCAGTTTTTCTGTGTGGAACTTTAACCCAAGATGTAGACTCATCCTGGTCAATATCATAAAAAAATTTTGCTTTGGTCTAGAGGTAAAATGAAAATATGCACGTGGGAGACGTTAAATCAGTCAGATTTCAGCATACATCATTTGTTTTCCAGTATCATAACAAAAGCAGACATTTATGGGGGGTATTATCTGATAGCCATTGTGCTACCCACTTGCAGGCATTCATTACTAACACCATTTTCCAGATAATCAAATAAATCTCAGAGGGCCTAAGGAAACCTCCTGAAGACACTAAGCAGTGTAAGGTAGATCCTGGACTTCAATCCCAATGTGTCTGATTCTAGAAAAAATACCCTTGACTATAATGCCCTGCAAGGAGTTTGACCAGCTTCTCAAAAAATGAACTTTCTGGTGTAAGGCCGGTAGAAGAAAACCCCAAAGATGGCTGATTCTTTGTCTTGCTATTTATAGTCTGGGTTTCTTTCCAATTTCAGTATCCCAAGGGAATTTAACCCTAGAGATCTGGTGAGGTATGAATACAAACCTACCTAAGGCTGGATTTGTTCTTCCGATTCTCGGAAGTCTGGGTGATAGTGGTGCAAGTGGTTGAGGACTTGAACGTAGAAGGAAAGGTTGGAAATTGCAAGATGTTCCTTTTGCAATGGGGAGGGATATTAGTTGAGTGGTGGTACTTCAGAGCCTGGAACCATGGTGTGCAATCCAGAGTGCTTTGGTGAAAGAAGAAATACTGCTCCCAGTTGAACAGATTAGGAAGGCTGAGGCTTAGGAGTCTCACTGGACACAAAAGTAGCAAGTACAGAACTTCAGACCTAGAAGAATAGGGTGGGAGCCAGGCCAGAACCAGGTGAAGCCTACAGGAACTCAAAGATGAGATGATTCTCAATTGAGACAATACTGCCCCCTAGGGGGACTTTGGGAAAATGCATGAGGGTATTTAATGAGTCACAAAAGGCAATGAATGGTAAGTAAGGATGGCCTAGCAAAATGAAGACTAGTTTAACATCCCACGTGATTTTTGAGTGTTCTGCTGGATTTCCATGGAAGTAAAAACTCAGTTTTAACCATGTGAAATTATACGTCAAATGTTTTATATATAGTCACAGTGAGTTTTGCTGTCACCCCACCAACCCCAGTTTCAGTGCAAAGATTGTGAAAAGAGATGGAAGGCTGAACTTTTTTCCCAGGGACTGACCTCAACTCACTCGTCATTTCCAAAAGCATGTCAACAGTTATGATGCTGCTTTTGGAAATCAGATCAGTCAACACCCCTATGTCAATTTGTGCTTGCCACTATTGCCACCATGGAGATGTAATATCAAAGCACACACCTCCATTGACTTCATTTGATCTTTCTGAGTAGCACTGTACACAGCATACAAGCTGTGTACAAGCATTTACACAGCGCTTAAATAGTATTTTTTTATGAACAACTTGCATTTTCTCTTTCTGCGGCTGGGCATTTATCTATCTCTTTGAATTTTTTGGTGGGTTACAACACCTATAGATTTAATTTTTAACAATGGAGTGAAACAAAACCAGATTTATTTAAAAAGCAAGGATGTAGTGATTTAAGTAAGCTTCAAAACTACCTTTCCGCCTAGGTACCCAGTTTTGGGTGCCTCTTCCCTAGAAGGGTAGAATCAAAACTCTCCTATTGATAGTCTTAGGAAACTGGAATCAGAGGGGAAACGCTGTCTTGGCAATACAGAATGAAATGGACGACCAGGCCATGTTGCAGTAGAAGTGGCGTAAACATTTGGCCCTTTAAGATGATAATTTGGGAGCCAGAGAGATGTCTTCATGTGTAAAGGTTCTTGTTTCCAAGCCTGATGACCTGAAATTGATCCCTGGGGTACACACGGTGAGAGGCGAGAACTAACTACTACAATTTTCCTCTGATCTCCTCATATATGCTATACATGCACATACACACATACACTCACATATGAATACATGGAGAAATTTAAAATGGAGAAACTTAAAAAAAACAGTTTGCATCCTACATTTTTCTATGCAGTGTGCAGTCGTCATCACATCAACACAACTCCAGGCAGCCCCTGAAATGGCTCTTGGGATGGAAAAGCTGCTTTATCAGCAACTGAAGTAAAACAATGCCACATTTATTTATTTAGAAGAGATACTTCTTATTGTGGTCCCTACAGTCTGAATCTATCTGTTCTTTAACACCAGTCCTCTGTGGCCAAAGCTGCCTCAATGTGATGTTCAACAGAGAACCGTAGGTGTCTGCCTATTTATGAGTGGTGGAACTCTCATGAGTCACCACACTCCTAGGACAGATGCCAGGGGATCATTGCAAAGGAAAGATACTATGACTGCAAACAGTGAATCCTGGTATGGGTTGGGTGGGATGTGGGGTGCAGTTCTAGTGTATCAAAGGATAGTGTAGAGCTGTAGCAAGTGCACTTGCATATCACTGCCAAGGAAGTAAGCAGCATCCAGCATCTAGGAATTGTTCTGATACCACTGATTGCTACATGACCCGGGGTAAGGTTCTTCCCATCTCTGGGCCTCACCGTTAACCACTTCTGTGAGAAAAGAGCCATCATTTTGCACACGGTAACATTTACCATCAAAATTAGCCCAGCACCAGAAAAATAAAGTTCAGTGTCGAGTTCATTCCTTATTATAAATTATTTTCCAGCTAGATCAAAAATCTAGATGTTTCGACAAGGATGTTGCTTGCTCAGCAGTAATGCTCTTGCTTACCACGTGTGAGCCCTGGGGTTCAATCCCTACCACTCTTCATCTCAAAATAGAATAAACCCGGGGGAGGGGCGAATTTGAGAACAATCAACATGAGATTCTATCTCAAAAAGGCCTTTAAAATAATAAAAATGTTTATATGTTTTACATACTAAAAAGCAAAAACCTAAGAAAAATATTATTTTAAAATTTGAAATATGCAGTCCCTGTGAAGCAAAGAAATACATGCAGGAGTGGAAAAAGAGAAGAATTATTGATTTTATATGTTAAAATTCAACAGCATAAAAATAAAAATACATATGAGAGGCAATAACCAATAATCAGAAGATGTTGATGCTAGTAGTAAAAATAGAAGAAGAAACAATTTTTGAAATAAGAAGAAAGATATGAGGCATAAGAGAATTGAGTAGTAATAAAATTACACTGAAATTAAAAATCCAACAACTTTGATATGGCCAAATCAAAAGATAGATGATCAACCAGTATAAAATCACAATATAGAAGGCAGACAGAGTCACTGGTGTTCCTCCACTTCTTATGGGGTTATCGCCCCTTAAGTCCTTTGTAAACTGAACACATTGTCAATTGAAAATGCAATGGATTCACTCACCATACTGAGCATCATTGCTTAGCAACCCAACACACTGTGGAGTACCAGTTGTTTCCTTCGTTATCCTATGCCTGACTGGGACTGGGGAACTCAATGCTGCTGCACAGCGTTATGACAGAACATCAGACCACATGCATATCACCAACTCAGGAACTGAGCTTAAATTCAAAATTCAAAATATGGTTTCTAGGTTTCGGCAGAATGTGTACTGTTTTCATACTGATAACACTGAAAATCACAGCTGAACCATTGCGGCTCTGGTACCGTCTACGTTATTTACATTCATTATTTTGAGAGCTATATCATAAAAAGGGCATTATTTTCTTTAGTGCATTTACGATGATCTGAAACTGTTTTGTGTAATTGCTTGCTGTTTATTATCTGCTTACCATGGTTTCACACCAGCTTCACGAAGGTTGAAGTTTTGCTTGTATCATAGTATATTCCTAGTGCTAGGACAGTGCCTGGCACACACTAGTTGCTTTATAAATGATTGATGAAGGAATGAATGAATGAACTTCCATAGATCAGTCAGATAATGATAAATAATCTACTAGGAACATTTCAAAGAATGACTAACGGGAAATTCACAGCAGAAAAACAAAAGGCGTATGCTATGTGAAAAGGTGCATAAAGCGGTAATAATTAAGGAATCAAATTAAGAGAATATTGAGGTGATTGATTTGTCATCTCCATCTCCCTGATAGACAAATTTTAAAAAGGTTGCAAAAACCTAGGGTTTGGGAGGATGTGGTAAAAGGAAGCACACTCACACATTCTTGGTGTACATCTGAATAAGCACGACTTCTGGACAGCAACTGGAAATGTCATCCTGTCAAAATGCTCCATGTGTAAGCTTGCTCACTTAAACATTACTTGTAAACAGCAACAAACTGTAAATAGCTTAAATGATTTGGGGGAGGGTCTCTTTAAATCATTCATGGTACATCCAAATAGCATGACTGTTGGGCATAGTGCACGGTGGGCCTAGCTAGGCCCCCTGCCAGGAGGAATGAAGGAATGGCTCTCATGGGTGTGGTGCTCCACACCGGTTGGTTGTGGAGCCAGTTTCTGCCCAGCACCTGGAGGGAACCTGATCCACCTGGGAACAAACTGTAATTGGCTGTGGTTGGGACCCCACCCCATAAGGCTATTGGCTACAAGACCTATAAGACTCCACCCCATAAGGCTATTTGCTAACAAGACCTATAAGACTCTGCTCTTTCTTGAACAAATGAGTTTGTAGCAGACCACCACTGCTGGCTTTCCACTTAACTGCCAGAGTCGGTGTCTTGACTCTGTGCCTACTCACCCCCCCACCACAGTGAAGACCCTTCGGTCCCCCTCGGGCTGGCCCTGAGTGCTGGGACCCCCCCAACACATGACTAAGAACTTGTGCTTGGGGCTGGGGAGATTCTGAGTGGGTAAAGTGCTTGCAACAAAAGTCCTGATGTGAAACCCTAGAACCCACATAAAGGCAGACATAGGAACACATAATAGTGTGTGTGCCTATAATCTAAACACTCCTACAGGGAAAGAGAAGGCAGAGGCAGGAGAGTCCTGGGAAGCTTATGGGTCAGCT
Organism: Eospalax fontanierii; assembly: GCA_035773235.1. NCBI lineage: Eukaryota > Metazoa > Chordata > Mammalia > Rodentia > Spalacidae > Eospalax > Eospalax fontanierii. Next base: position 97,335,235 of record CM069525.1, read on the forward strand.
ATCCTGCGCACGCAACAGGAAAAAAAAAGAATAAACATTGTTTAAAACACAGTGGAAGGTGATGACAGATACTGTCGGCTGTCCCCTGACTGCCACATGAGTGCTGTGGCACACACATGACCACACATGGGTGAACACACGTATAGACAGTACACACACATATTTGTGTGTCTGCATATGTATGTGTATACACACACTCATGTCTCTGTGATCACACTGCTTTGGTTTGACATTCTCTTTAGCCTTTATGAGCTATGTGACATTGAACAAATTTCTAAATACACCGATTTTCTCTTCTGTAAAATGTGAAAATTATCAAAATCTCCGTCAAGAACTCAGGAAAGGTAAATGAGACAACGTGTAGGAAATACTTCACTAATTCCTGGCAGAGAACAACTAATAATTGCTAGCCATTTCTATGCTCAGTGTGATTATAATGATGTCAATGACAGCATAGCCCCAAATAAGGACAGGCCTGATCTCTGTACATTGAAATGCAGGGGCATGTTTGATACAGTATTGTGATAAAATCATTTTGCAGAGGAGTTAAGTGTAGCAGGATATGATTTTTGTTAAGGGTATTGCATGCCTTTTTTAGGAAAACAAGGCTTGATGGACAATCAACAGAGCTTGCTTCTGGCAAACAGGCTGAGGGAGATAGATTTTCACCTCAGTCATGATTAGACTCCTTTGAGAGAAGCACGTGTTAGTTTTATAATAAACAAAAGATGTAAAGAGGGGAAAAAATCTCCATTTATAACTGCGAGGACAGTTAATCCCATCAGGCCTCACATCCCCCTGTTCTTGGCTACAGTCCAAGTGCTAAGCCTTCCCGCCCTTCATGTGTCCTCTTTCCTCCACTCCTACTGCTTCGTAAGCCCATCCCCAGCACTCCTGACTCTTCTACTTCCTCCCTGCTGCCCTTTCCCATTCCTCTCAGTGCCCTCTGGAAGTGCCACCCCACAACGAACAAGTCCCTGTCTTCCCTGGATGAACTTCACAGAACACGTTTGTCTATCTCCCCTCCTGGAAATGCTGAAACACGGGTTGAAGCCGAGCAATTCACGGCTTTGCCGGCAGCGCCCTCTAGTGGCCACTGTCCACACTCCCACGCTACAGGCACCCTGGGGCTGGGAGGTGGGGTCTGTGCTCTAGCTTCCCCTGTCTGCTTTCAGACCATTTAGTCCTCAATCCTCCGCCAAGAACTCCTCCTTCCCAAGCCATCTGGCTACAGCACCCTCTTCTCTTCTCTCCTCGTCGGCTCTTCTTTTTGGTCAACCCCCATTCCCACATTCAAGGAAGAGTTCAGCATCTGGCTCACTGTCTTCTTCTCCACCCCAAGTCCTGACATCATTCTGGGTGAGTTTAACATCTATGGTCCATGTGCAGGACACACCTCCCTTACCATGCTTCATCATCAGCCAGACCCCCTCCATCCACATCCTGCCTGCTGACCTCGAAACTCCTTTCTTTACCTCAGGACGATCGCCAGGCATTTGAAGCCTCCATCTACGTTCCCACTCAGTCAACCCCATCACCTTACTTCTTTTCCTTTCTTTCTTCAAAAGTGATGATGATGATGATGATAAGAATAGCAATATGCAAGTATGTGCTAGACATGTACTAAGCCAATTAGAGCATCATTTCAATATGCTCATGCCATCCTCTTAATAACTGTATGAGACAGCTACTGTTTCTTTTATAAAATAAGACTGCTGGGGCTCAGAGAGGTTGAGTAACTTACCCAAAGTCTCACAGCTAGTTCATGGCAGAGATAATTAGAAACTGGTTGTGTCTGCCTAACTCAAGGAATCTGGATTTCAGGATTTTGCCTATATTACCAACTCCCTTAGCAGATCCATGAGGCAAAATCCAATCTGGATAAATTTAACTGACAGCCTCCTCCTCTTTGGAGAAAAATCCCATCAGTTGGTTAATTAATCCCACTAGTAATGTCATAGTTTCCAACCTCAGTGGGGCCCTCAACTCAGCTACACAATCGTCAGTAACTGTCCTGGACAGCAGCATTTTCAAACTTTCTGTACTGCCTTCTGGAGTCAGACTGTCTGAGTCAGAGTCTCTATTTAGTCACTTCCATGCTCCATACCATAGCAGCCTTTAAAGAAGGGTGAGGTTGAGGATAGCGCATGATGGAAGAGCCACTGACTGAGCACCTTTTGAGAAGCAGCCTCTGGATGAGGTGCTTTGCATACAGTGTCTCAAGCAGTCCTTCCAGCAGCTCCACAAAGGGAGATGCTGTTGTGATTCTTGCTGTACAGAGGAGGAGGTGGAGGCACAGAGAGGTGGAGTCAGTTGTTAAGGAGACACAGTTTCTAAGTGGAGAGGCCACTTCGTTAGTTTGCGCCTCCTTACCTTGATGGATCGCTGTGATGGGTTGCTTAACTGTCTCATGCTCTTCAGCGCTCCTACAATGCATGTCTGACTGTACTCTCACCTTGATGGACACCCTCCCGAAGTTTCCCGTCTTCAGAATAAAAAAGAAACCTTTCATCTTCATGATCTGCTCGCTGCCTTCCTTTCTCACCACATCCACATGCACATGCCTAGAACAAGGCTACTTTGGGCTACCTGATGATGCCTCTCTGTTTCCTGCCACTCTCCTCTATTTCCTATCTCCCTATAATGCACCTCTTCTGCCCTTTGATGCATCATTTATGCATTGATTCCAGTGTACTATCATTTCCTGCTGACTTTTCTTATTTCCTCCACTAAATGGAGCTGATTAAAGGTGGTTACTGTTCCTTTGTCATCTTAGTACTCCCCAGGGCATAACACAAGAGCCGGGTTAAACCTGTGTTTGTTGAATGGCTGACTGACTGCATGAATGGAGTGAATGAGTGGGGAAAAAGCCCTCACTTGGAAAGTTTAGTGACATGAGCCGTATGGTATCTGGTTCTTGGCTGGAGCTGCTGCAGTTTTTCCCTATGACTACAGTGCTGTAAAAATATGTCTGCACGTGGATAAAGACTGGAAGAGAAGTTTCCACACAAAATTAAGAGTTGTGTTAGAGTGGTGAGTTGATGGATGCTTTTTACCCCTCCCTGTTTGCAAAATGTTCTTTAGCACTGGTTTCTGAATGCTTTGGCAAAGCTGCAGACATCGTAGAAGTGGAAGCTGGGACTGTCACGGAGGAATCGACAATCAATATGTATTGATGCCCAGTGTACCCTCCTGGGTTCTGGGTGCTGTGGGGAGGCAAGTGGGTAGAGACGACTCATTCTGACTCAGGTTCCCATGGTCAGGAGTCTTACAAGTTCTGTTGGATTTGCTGGAATAAAATGAGAACTTTCAAGAATTTTCCAAGCTCCTGAGTTGAGGTATTTTTTTTTTTCTCCAAAGCTGGGCAGCAAACAAAGATGGCTTTTGTTTGCAGTAAAACACTCATTCCTTCAGTTTTAGCTGGCAAAGTGACTTCTGCTGTTTAGAAGGGGAGTGGCGGGGGGGGGGATTCTGGTTTGCTAAACAGGGAAACTGACTGTCCATGCTTGATTGGTGCAGGGATGACCAGAATGTTCGCCTTTTCTGGCTCTTGAATAAGATGTTTAGGAATTTCATTGGCAAAACGATGAAATTGTTCCTTTACTGTGGCAGGATTTCCAAAACTACATGTTGTGTGTTAACCCAGAAGAAAGAGATAAAAAGGGGGTGGGGGAGTAGTGCGCGCCAAGATTCAGATGATGAATGCTCTGCTTTTATTGGGTGCTTCCTCACTCCACGTGTCTGGCACTGTACTCAGGACTTTGGAGATATCTCATTTAAACGACTTCCAAGAAGGGGCTGTTCTTAGGCACATGTTAGAGGCGGGAAAACTGAGGTTCAGTGACATGTACTCCGAAAGTCTGAGATCAAGAACCAAAACCAGGCTCAGCTGGCTCTCTGGGCTAGCTCTAACAATTTGGCATCCCTGTCTCTAGGTTAGTCTGCCTGCAGAAGAGCTGAGGTATGTATTTATTTTTTATTTAACAAACAGTTTAGTGTTTACCATGTGCGGAGCATATGGCAAGTGCTTTATAAACACTAGTTCATGCAGTCCTTGTAGAAAATCCTGTGAGAAGGTACTATTATTAATACCATGTGAGAGATGAGATCAGAGAGGCAGAGAGAGGTTAAGTCACTTGCTAGGGATCAGGCAGGCTAGCATGTGACATAGCCAGAGTCACTATTCAGTTGGCCATGTTCTGGTGTCTGGTTCTTAACCTGGACCTTGTGCTGTATAACACAGGCCCCCAGCAGTGCTCCTGCCCTGTCTACTCGCCAGCTCTGGCTCAGAAACTCTAAAAATAACTCTTCTGCAACGGCATGAGTAGTTTAAAATGGATTTCTTTTATTCTTTTTGTTTTGGTTTGGTTTTTTGAGACAGGGTCTCTTTGTAGCCACAGCTGACCTTGATCTCACAGAGATCTACCTTCCTCTACCTCCCAGTGCTGGGATTAAAGGTGTGTACCCCCCACACCCCCACACCTGGTCTTAGGTTTCTTTTTTTCTTCTTCCTTTTTCTTTGTTTTTTTTTTTTTTTGTTTGTTTGTTTGTTTTTTGTTTTTTGAGGTGGAGTGGATTTATATTTTTGAAGTATTTCCCCCAGTCAAGTTCTCCTCTAGCCTCCTAGTCTCAGCCTGTGTTCTGCCCCCAGGGGACTTGCAGAGTGGAGGTAGGGGCAATAAATCCAATCTTTTGTCCCCTGGACGGTGACTAGAGCACAGTGCTTCTGAATGGGCAATGGCTTGGCCTTTAAATCTTCGTCAAGATTCCAGAGTGGAGCCTTTCTGAATCTCAGCATCACAGCTCGATGGGCTAAGCTGGGGACTTTCTCCAGACATCGGATATTGAACTTGTCGTCTTCAGTGTTTTGCGGAGAGGGAGGCTTCCTCTGTTGCTTTCGGGGTTCATGAAGGGGTTTTGGTGTGTTGCCTCTATTCATTCAAGAGACATGGAAATAGTTTCCTTTCGAAGGCAATTTGCATGAGGTTACCAGGAGCAGACTGAGCACTCCACTCCACTGGTCACACCTCCCTCTCACCTCCTCTGAATGCTGCTGCCGCTGCAGCCTCATTCCCTAGAGCCAGGGCTAGACAATGGCCACTGCTCAGCTGGAAGGAGGGAGAGTGGAGGGGCGGCAGGCCCAGCCCACCAGCTTGAAAGCTTCATTTGACAGGGGAGGAGGCACATCTGGTTTGGGTTTTCAATTCAATTCAACAATGATTTATTGTAGGCCTGCCAGCTGCAGAGGTTCTGGGCTCCACTAGGCAGCAGGAGATTCAAAGATAAGTAAAATCTTGTCTGTGCCCTTGAAGGAGTTTGCCGGGTTGGAGGGTTGTATGGACCTGAATGAATAATTTTGTTATGAGACGAGTTTGCCTTGCATCCATCTCATCTTTGAATCTTCCCAACAGGTTCTGTGATGGGGAAGGGCTATGATTACTTCATTTTACATGTGAGGAAAGTGGGCCTCTGAGAGGAAGTGACTGGCCCAAGGTCACATAGTTAGGAAGTGACCACACCAGCCCTGGAACCTTGATGAGTCTGCTTCTCAAGTTCACATTCTTAACCATTCCATCCTCCTCCTTCTCAGAGACAATGAAGAAGATGATAATAAATACTTCCTGTGCTCTGGAGGTCTTGCCTTGGGCTGAGCAGGCTGGAGATATTATTTCATGGGCAACTTCCAGTGACTGTTGGTGTTGGGATCCTGTTTTCCAAAAAGTTGGTATTGCCTTGAGAAGGGACAGAGCTGGGGTCTGCAGCTGTGTGTCTCCAGTTCAGTATCCTGTATCATAACAGAGGTAGACCAGGAAAGGAGTGCACAGAGCCCACCAGGGAGAGCCACAGATTGTACCTATCTGGGGAAGCCACATAGCAGAAATAAATAGCATTTGGCTTTGGCTTTGATGAGTGAATAGGACTCTGGCTAGGTAGAGTTGGGACAGAGTGTCTTCCCGACAGAAGCAATGTTATAAACAAAAGGCTGAGAGAGACAGCATGAATGGTACAGTGATCAACAGACTGCATGCAGATCTATCTAGCTTTCTGGCATGGTACCTTGTGTGGGGAGGATACCCCCAAGGATTTCCTATTTGTTGAGTTCAAGGTCTTGCTCCTATATCAAGAGCAGGTATTCTAACCCCAAAGGCTTTCAAATGATACACTGTCACGCATCCCGTGGGTGATCATACATGACACTCTGTGCACACGCAATCCAGCTGAAAGCTGCAGGGAATGCAAAGGAATACTCAGTTTCTCAAGTGTGTGCTGGGGGCCCCCGTGTGGTTGGGAGACAAGATACACACACCGGAAACAGCAGCAGCCAGCCTTGGCAGTTTGCAATCTGGACCAAATGAGTTTTCCCAACTGTTAGATTTCAAGGAGAGTTGGGAGGTGCCTAGAGGAGGAGGCTTCTCCAAGGGGGTGGATTTGGGCTACAAGGCGTGGAGGCAGAGGAAGACAGGCGAGCTGAAGACCGGGTGCGGCTACCAGTGTGACTAGCCTAAAGGGTTCTGGAGAGGTCTCTCTTCCCCCAACTGCTGCTGTCCCCATCCATGTCTTAATCTCCAGGAGTTTGTTCCAGAAGATGGGACTGTATGGGATCAGAGACAGCCCTTGGGAGCTGGGAAACAGGGCCGGGTACCTGATATTCCTGATCCTCCAATTTTCTACACTTAGCCTCAATTCCTGGCAGCTCCCCCAGCTGCTGAATTGTATGTGTATGTGTGAGCGGTATTTTAAATTAAGCAGTGAGTGCTTTCAGCTCATCATAAACATGCTAAAAAGCTTCAGCCACGGCCTGAGCCCACCCCCACCCCTTACACACAGGCAGCAGCTGGGGCCACTCGACCCCACACTCTAATGTGCGTTGCCTATGACTCACCAACAAAAAAGACTGTATGTTTCATTCTCTCTGGGTAGCTGATTTCTAGTTGTGGTGGGAAAACTCAGTCCGAATTTGGAAGGCAAAGGGCCTCAGCCCCGCCCTACTGACTGAGCATTCTACAACATATGGAGCGCCTACTATGTGCAAGGCATTGTGGGTAAGTGCATTAATCTTTCTGGGCTTTCACAACTTCAATATGCATGCAGTCATCTTGCTTGCTTTACTCCCTACTACCGATCTATGTCTCAACAATACCGGTATTTTAGTTTCTGGAAAATTCCGAGTCTTTTCCTGCCCCAGGGCCTTTGTGCATACTGCTCCTTCCGCCTGGTCTGCTTTTGCTCTTGGCTTTGGCGTGGGAAACTTTATCTTACCCTTAAAATCTCAGCTTTTTAAATGCTACCCTTGGAGATGAACCTTGGGCGGGGGGCGGGGGTGGGACTACCAACAGTCCTTGCCCCTTCAAAATACTCATTTTATGCGCTGTGCTTCCTTAATTGTCCTTACCTCTCTGGGTGATTATGTCTGTTTATGTTATGTCTCACTCACTGGAAAGAAAGCTCTAAGAGGACAGGGACATTGTCTATATGGCTCAGCAGTGTGTCCCCTCTCATCTAGAGTGCTGTTTGGCACATAGTAGGCTGACATAAATAAAACCATCTGGGAAATATTTTCTCCCTGAGATTCTTGCCAGACATATGGTTGCTGAGGGAGAGATCATGGCAGATCTGTGTCATTCCATATGAAAGAAAAATTTGGGCTAAAAGGGAGGAGTTTGTTGAAAACAATTCTGTTTTAGAAACCAGTCCTTGGAGTCTCATCCCCAGACACAGTCTCATGAAATTAAACAAAAGGAATAAAAAGCACAAAAAGCTAACTTTTTTATTGGGTGCCTAATGTGTGCCAGGAACTGTTCTAAGTTTCTGCACAGATTATCTCATTTAATCCTCATAATAACCTAGTGATGTCAGTTCTATTATTAGCCCCATTTAACAGATGAGGGAATTGAGGCTCTGAGCTGAGAAGCAAAATGCCTAAGACACATAGATGGGGAGAGGCAGAACCAAAAGTTGAACGGAGACAGTCAAAGTCTGGGTCCTTGAACTTAGTCATCTGTACCACCTGCAGCCCCCACACCAGCCTCAAGATGAGGATGGAAACCAGGGCCTTGTGTCTGCAGGACAAGCAGTCTACACTAAGCTGCATCTCCAGGCCCCTACCTTGGACTTTTCTTTTTTACCTGTCCATTTTTGCCTGTTAGACTGCGAGCTTCTCAAGTGCAGTGACTGGGACTTCTTTCAGATTCATTCCCTTGAGCTTGTTCCAGAATAGGTCCCAGTCAATATTTGTTGACTGAGTGAACTAGTAAAGGAGTGAGTGGCTCCCTGTTAACTTTATTTTCTTCGGGCTTATGGGCTTATGTTTATTTCCCTGGTGAAGGCTAGCACTGGGGACAAGAGTGGTCTGGTGGAAGAGGTCTCTCTGACCACAGGGTACAAAGAGGACTAGTTCTGACTGGGTAAATCTGTGTTCTAAGAGCTCGGCACTTGATCCAAAGGCTTTCATTTTGTCGTCAGTCTAAAAAGTCGATGGACCTGTTTAGGACTTAAACAAACTCTCAGTGTTCAAATCCTATCTCAAATCCTTTGCAGGACGAGGCAGGGTGTGGGGAGGCAGAGAGAGGGGGGACTTATAAATAAACAAATGCCCACAAACCGGCTGTTTTTTTTTTTTTTATACGAATTTGCTTCAATCAGCACTGCCATAAGAACAAGCGGGAACTTTCATACTGAATGCCTTTATTTTTCTCCTCTCAACCAGATGAATGTCAGGAGGTTGGGCTCGGTAGGCAAGTTTCCAGTACCTGGCACACAGTTAGCTGCCCTACTATGTCCTGTCCATCACGCACAGAGCCCTGCACAACATACTCAATCATCATATCTGCTGCTTCGGCCCTCAGCAATAATTGAGTTATTGTTTTAATTACAGTAGTGAGAGGAGAGGGCTGTGAGCCTGTTCAGGATTATGTCGCTGAAATTTGTGTGAAAAAACAATCATGATATGTTGGTCATTTAAAACAGCTGGGAATGCAACTGTGTTATTTATTGTTGGAGGTGCTCCACCAGCCCCTCAGACGGACTTTGCTTCAGAACTCGGTCCCTGTAAATGGATCTCTCTGATGTTTGTGTGTCACCTTTGCAAAGCTTCCTAGCGCTTCAAAGGTCTAACTAAGCAGGATCGACCTCTTTGCGTGAACTTGGACTTTCATGTTTGTGAGCTGAACTTTCTGAAGGTGAGAGATGCTGGCTTTTCATGTGCATGAGCGCTGTACACTCTAGTGGCAGGATGCTGGAAGATTCTGCATTCGTTCCCTCACTGATGACTGCGGCCCAGTAGAGTGTTGGTTTAAGTACAAACAGCGTTGATGGCATTTGTGGGGCAAAATTCTGCAGCTGGGTCATGCGTCAGGGTTCAGCTGTGTCTTCTGTTGTGTGCTAGTGTTAGCAGAAGTTGGGCTTTCATTGTAGTGGTCAGTGCATTTGGACAGGTCTCTTCATGAGTAACAGTCAGGAATACCTGTGCTTATCAGCGAGTAGCCATGGTGGTAGTCTTTATTGCAAACAAAGACAGGATGAGCATGGTTTGCAGAAACATAAAGACCTTAGCTTTGGATGCCATCTTTTCTATTACACTTGACCAATCCCCTTCTCCTACTGCTGTGATAATCTGGAATTTTAGGGCACGTGGACATTAAGGTGGTCTTCAAAGGGTACTTGGGTAGGTACCTTCTGAAACCATTGTTTGCCAAACCAGCATTGCACCCTTGCCAGCCACCAAGAGGTGTGCCAGCCAGAGCTGGCCCAATAAAGCGAATTTACCGAGGGATTTGCTTAGAAGCAAATCTCCAAATCCCAATTGCCACAGCTATAAAGAACTCAGGTTCTTGAATGGTTTTTGGCAATTGACTTCAACCACTCAGCCGTCGAAATGCTTTGGACTTTGTGTTGTTCCTGGTGCCTGCTTTGGATTTGCCTTTTAATTCTGGCTATAGTTCCTCTTTCTGTAAAATGGGGTTCTTGCTAGGATCAAATGAGAAAACATAGCCAGACCTGGCATAGTGCCTGGCACAGAGTAAGTGCTCAATAAATGGTACCTGTCATCTCCTTTGCCCGGGCCAGATTGCTCCTGGCTCTGTTCTCTGTAGTACCAGTAGTGGTCTGGACCAGGGCCTGTTAATGCCCCCCAACTGGCAATCTAGGTCATCTGCCCTTCAGAGAAGTTGGGCATTCCTCTCTGGCAGCCTTCTGTTGTCGTTACCTGTCGCCATGTGGCACTTGCTATAACCACAGGCAGACCTCTGCCAGCTGCTGACATTAACCTATCAAATCCTGGCAGAGAATAAGTTTGCAGACAAGAATTTGCATGTTGGGGCCAGATATAAGACCAGGAGGCAAAACCATATTTACATGCCCCTCCCCAATAGTGTGCAAATCACCCATATTCTGGTTAAATCCAGATGTTTCACACCCATGACTATAATGCCACACATCAAACAGTTGCTTACAAAGAACACAGAGCGGTTTTCCCATCAGAAGTATAACCTGCAGGTCACTTCTCAAGTTACCGAAAAGCAGCTACCACACTTGGAGGTTTGCCAAGTGTGTCTTGAAAATGACAATCTTGTTGGGTACCATGTATGGACTTTAATTTGGAAGCTTCAGACACTTTGTATATTCTTTCCAAGGGGTTTCTGATTGCTTTAATTTGCAAGGAGCTCAGATATTGGAGAAGATAACTCACCTGCTCTTTGAAAATGCTGTTCAGTCACCTTGGCAAACTGCCAATCCAAACACTGAAAGACCAGACAGAGAAGGCAGGAATCCTGACTGCTATACTGAGTGCATGTCCAAACAAGAACAGGGGTTGGGGAAACCACAGAAAGAGGAGAAAAGACAGTTATTTTTATAGTCCGAGCTGTGAACTGATGCCACCTTACCTCCTGTTCCCCAAATGCTCAAAGGGGTGGCATGGTGACAGCAAGCTTCCCTGGCAGAGTTAGTTGCCCAGGCTGAGAGGTTCTCCGGGCTGGAAGGCCAGAGGGTCAAGAAGACAGAAGTCCACTACCATGGTCAGTTGTCAAGCACTCTGACTTTTTTCTTGGGAATTTAATGATAACTGATGCATTGGATTCTCCTCATTTGGAGGGAGGGGAGGGAAGGCATAGGCACAGCCAACTACTCTGTACGTGTCAGGCTGTGTGTTTGTCTTTTCAATATTTGGTCACTTTCAGAGAAACTCTCAGGTCAAGCAACTATGTAGGTACGATGGGAAAAGCAGGTTTCTTTCTATGCACTCACAACCAATGGTTGGTTCTGGTAATGAACATTTTCTGTTCTTTTCAATATTAGACATTGTGTGGTAAGAAACAAAAGCTTAATTTCTGAACTAGATCCATTTTTAAAAAATAGAGGGATAGTGAGATAGTGTCCTTCTATGTGGTCCAGCCTGGTGTTGAACTCATTATGTAACTCAGACTGACCTTGAATTCATGATCAGTCTACCTCCTTCATCAAATTCTGGAATTATAGGTGTGTGCCGCCATACTTAGCTCTAAACTCATTCTTTTCAAATTCAAAGACCTTGACCTCACTATGTAGCTGAGAAGTTCCTTGGTCCTTGGCCTCCCCTTCCTGAATTGGGGGGTTACAGATATATGCCACCACGCCTGGTTTTCTGAATAAGTTTCACTGGGAATTATATCTTCCTCCTTCAGGTTGAATGTAAATGTTAAAGTTTGTCTGGAGTCTTCTTTCATGCCATTTTATCAAAAATACCAATGCATTAACACATCAAATAGCTTTTCTGAGTCCCTATTACAGATGAGGTACTGTGCTATAGTATACTTTCTATATCATGTCTTAAGCCATTCTCATCGCAGAGCTGTGAGGTGGGTACTATCATTATCTTAATTTAAGGTGAGGAGACTCAGGCCCAGAGAGCATAATACATGATCACTCAGTTCATAAATGGAGAGTGGAGATTCAAACCAGGTTTTTCTGCCTCGATTACACTATATCTTCTTCATGTGGTGCATTTTAGGCACTCCACTGCCCTTGAGAATGGCATTCATCTGTAGGGGAATTCCCTCCTCCACTCACACTGATTGTTTCCCCCCCCTCCTCTTTCCTCCTGCTCTTCCTTCTTACTCACCTTCACCCCTCCTCCTCCACCACCCTGTCTTTCTCCTCTTTCTTCCTCCTCCTATTCTACTTCTCCTCATTTTTATCTCCCCTTCCTTGTCTCTTCCTATCCCCTCCTTCCTCTCCCCCTCCTCATCCTTCTTTTCTCCTTCCTTTGTTTTTCCTATTATTCTTTATCCATCACTGCATTTTCCTAGACTGGTTGGTACTTCATACCAGGCTATCAATCATAGAGTTCAAAGCCAGCCCTGTGTACAGTATCCAATGTGCACATCCCATTATGTCCTGTACTGCTTTTCATATGACACAGAAGAAGGGGGACATCCACAGTCTGGGTAGGTTATGGGCCAATAGCTGAATGTCCACAGATATGAACTGAACACACATTAGTTAAGAAAGCTGCAGCTCTTGCTCTCAAGTGGCTCATAAGACCTTGCAGGGAGACAGATATTGGAAGCGTTGATTTAGGCTTCTTAAATTTTCTTATATGAAAACCAAGCATGAGCTTAGTGATGAGTATATACCAGGACATATATAAACAGGGACAGTAAAAGGACTGAAAGACATAGACCTAGTTCAGCAGTGAGAACAAGCACATGAAAGCTCTGTCTCCAAATATTTATAAAGGTGTCATTCCTTTCCACCTTTCTGTTTCTTCATCTTGGACTACAAAATAATACTCATAGTCACAGGCTAGTGAGTGTTTTACTGTACACCATTTAGTATTTAAAAACATTTAGTATTATCACTTCTCTATAGCTAAGCATCAGACACTTTGGTACCATGCCTGAGGTCACACAGCTCTTCTGTGGCCAAATATTACTATTTCCAGAACCTTGTCATAACCACTAAGTTATAGGACCTCCATTGTCTCCTGACTGAACTCTCAAGTCAACAATTTTATACTATGTTGCTTTAAAACTAGAATTAAAATTAAAACCCATGTCAATCTTGGTCAACTGAGCCAAGAGGATAAGCATTAAAAATTAATATGTAGAGAGGAATACAGTAGTGCATGCCTATAATCTTAGCACTCAGAAGGCAGAGGCGGGAAAATTGTTGCAAGTTTGAGGTCAGTGTGTTCTGTATAGTGAGTTGTAGGCCCAGGCAAAACTACGTAGTGAGACTTTACCTCAAAAGACAAACAAATGAATAAATAAATAACACCCTAAAAAAACAAAACAAAAAAGAAAACCACCAGAGTGAACCAAAAACCCACAGGACCAACCAAACAACCAAATAAATAACCAGGCAACCAAAAAGAAATGCCAGCAGCAGGAAGAGCTGTAGAAAAGCAATTAGTGAGATGCTAATGATGGCGTGTGGTGGGGGTTGTATAGTAATGGTTAATTGCATTTTCTCCATTTCTTTCCTTCCTTATTCTCCTTCTTGCTTTGCAATTTCTTGGGCTTCTCTAGAAAGCACAACCCACCTAGAGACAGCTTGAGCTGTCACAGGAGGGCACCAGGCCAGGAATAGCAGGCCTAGGGCAGTGAGGCACTGGGCTGAGAACCATAAATAACCATGCTAATGAAAACCAGCTTGGCCCAAAGCCTTGTCATTTCTTAAGACATTCAGTGCCTCTTATAATGACTTAGTTATTTGAGAAAAGTCTAGCTTAGCATACATAACAATGAAAAGAATTGCCTTTTAGTGAGCAATTACTATGTGCCACTATCTATGCTGAACACTTACTAATGCATGTAATCCTCACTCAACCATAGAAGAGAAAGTACTACTATAGCCCCTACTTTACACATGAGGCATAAGGCTCAGTGAGACTAAGACAGTTGTTCAGGTCTGTACAGCTCACTGAAGTGGTAATTTGAAACTAAAAGCCTCGATTTCCAGGGCAAGAGCTGCTAACTCCTATATATAATGAATGTCTTTCAAAGGAAGAAACAGATGGATGGATGACTGGGTGGATATATTCATTCATATCACCCTAGTTTAACAAACATTTACTGATTGTTCTGTGTCAGAGATCCTATGCTAGGCATCAACACACACACACACACATACACACACACACACACACACACACACACACACACACACACAGCACAGCCTCTTCTTTTAAAGACCTCACAAAATCACTCTGCACTGTAGCATGTCTTATAGGGAGAAGTAATTCGAGTTTCTTGAACAGCAGTTTTTAATGATGTTATCTAATTTAACCCAAAGTTAGTAGGAGGTTATGCTCCAGTCAGCAAAGGGTCTCAAATGATTAATCACAGATTCAGCTACAGCAAAGTTGTCAACAAATGGCACTGCGGCTCCTTTCACACTAGCTAACTCTTCCTTCCATGTCTACCTTGTTGAACCCTCCCCAGTACAAAAGTTATCTGTACCCTAATGGGCAATTATTCCATCCATCACTCCTGCTGGTTTTGCTGATTGCTGGTAGTCTGCTTGCCAATGGAAGAGACTCAGAAATAGTTACAATGATGATGCACTGGGAAATTGCTCGGTTTTGTACATTTTCTATCCATGCAGAATGAATTCCTTTGAAGGCTGTCCTTTAAACTGAGGTTGTTTTGTTGCTTCTGTAAGTTGTGAACTCTTTACCTGCACATGAAACATGACTTCACTTCAGGACTTAAAAAAACTCTCTAGGCCACGGCATTCTATATCTTTGTTAAAATAAAAGAATGGATGAAATAAACATACCTAGGGACAGAACAGAGGAGCAGGCCTTCTGCTTGGAGCTCAGGTGACTGATCTTTCTGTCAGGGTGATAACCATTTCTTCTTTACTTTCTATCTGTTTGGAAAGAAGTCCCAAGTTGATTAAGATTGAAATGAGGACTCTTGGTGCTGAGAGTGGAGTGAGAGATGCCTGGTTGAATTCTCTGAGACTCTTGCTGGAGATGTGTGGCTAGAAATGCCCCCCTTCCCTATGTCTCACCCAAACCTGGCAACACACTGGACTTTTTGTTTTTTGGAAACAAGGTCCAGGCAAACCTGATTTCCTTCCTCTCTCAGACTCTAGAGTGCTTGGACCACAAGTATGTGTCACCATACCTAACCACATTTTACTATCTTTTCTTCTTTCTCTTTTTATGATTTATTTTTATTTTATGTGTACAAGTGCTTTGCCTGCATGTATGTAAGTGCATTCCTGTCATGCAGTGCCCACAGTGGCCACAAGAGGGCATTAGATCCCCTGGAACTGGAGTTACAGATAGTTAAAGCCAGAGTTATAGACGGTTGCTAGCTGCCATGTGGGTGTTGGGAAATGAAGGTCCCCTTCAAGAGCAGCCAGTGCTCTTAACTGCTAAGCTACCTTTCCAGCCCCTTTCTTTCTTTATGAGTCAGGATTTCATGTAGTTCATGCTGGCCTCAAATTCACTATGTAGTAGAAGATAATTTAGACTTTTTGATCCTCCTCATTGAATTTCCCAAATGCTTCAATTATAAGTGTACAGTACTATGTCTGGGTTATGTAGTGCTGGGAATCAAATCCTGGGTGCATGCTGGGTAAGCACTCTATGGCCTGGGCTATAGTCCCAGCCCACGTTTTAACATTATTTTTTTTTACATTTTCTTTTTTTTATTTGTGTGTACGTGTGTGAGTGGTGTGTGTGTGTGTGTGTGTGTGTGTGTGTGTGTGTGTGTCTGTCTGTCTGTCTGTCTGCATGTATCTGAGTGCACTCATAAGTGAATGCCTGAAGAGGTCAGAAGAGAGTGTTGATGCCCTGGACCTGGAGTTACAGACATTTGTTAGTCACATGTGGGAGCTGGGAACTGAACTGAGCCCAAGTTCTTTGCAAGAGGACCAGTGCTTTTAACTGATGAGTCATCTCTCCAGCCCCTGCTGTCACTTTTAAAAAAGTCTTCTCTCAACTCCCTTCTGCTAACTCTTACAGGACCCCCTTCCCTCCACTTCTTTCTCTCAACTTCATTTCTTCCTCTTCTTATAGCCTATAGAGTCTGATTATTGCCGCCTGTATATGCATGGGTTGTAGGACCTTCCACTGGGTTATGGACAAACTTCCAGGGGTTATATCCCTAAAGAAAACTGATTCTCTACCCCCACAGCAGCCATCACCTGCCCAAAGTTCCTTGGTAAGGGATGAGGCCTCATTAGCCCCTCTCTTATCCCAATCCACGTTGGAGTATTAATTGGCTTAATCTTGTGCAAGTCTTCTCCAAGCAAGCATATCTTCTGAGTCCTCCCACCTTCTTCTCCCCCTCTGTGCATTCCCTCCAAAGGGGACTTGAGTAATCTTTTAACCATGCACATAAGATCAGTCACACTTAACTCTTGTAAGCAGCTTCTCAGCAACTGAGGTCAGAGGCTGTCAAAGTGAGGCCCTAGGAAGGGCAGCACCAGGGCCTCTGACAACTTGGTAGAGTTACAGAATCAGAAGTTGGGGGTGCCCATGTCTAACCTGGATTTAACAAACCCTCTGGATGAGTGCTCAAATTGAGAACTTGGCTCCCTAAAGCTGTGGTTCTTAATCCTGGTTGCACATTAGCATAAACTGGGGGAGCTTTAAAAAATTCCAGTGCCTCTGCCACAGACAAATTAATTCAGAGTCCTTGCTGTGGGATCCAGTCATCATTATATTTTAGAGCTTCTCAGATGATTCTAATGTGAAGTCAAGATGAGTTGCTACTGTGAGGATAGAGTCCAAATTCCTTAACTTGTCACTTAAAGCCTATTGACTTGGTCATATTTCCCATACGCCTACTCATTCATTCTAGAATAATCAAAGAGAGTCATTTATAATGCCCTCAGAGCCACACGCATCTGTACCCATCACTTGCAGTGCCTTGCCTTTCCCTTCTTCTCTCCCTTCATGTAACTGACCCCTTCTCATCTACAGTAAACAGCACTCAAAATATTCCTCTATGGAAGAGACTCCCCCATCCACCTGTCAGGGTTAGATAACTCTTTTTAAATTCCCCACCGTGTTCAGATCATAGCACTTGGTACATTATCTTGTTATTCTCTTGTCTTTTCTTACCAGCCCGAGCCAGCCTTGAGAGCAAGGATCCTCAGTCTACAGGATAGCATTCAGTTCACAGTTTATTTTCAACGTTCCTTTGAGTTCTGTTATCTCTTCCCAGTGTGCTCTTTGCCTTCCCCATGAGGTGAGGTTCTACTCTGGCTCCAAGATGCAGCACAGATAGTGCATCTTCTTGGAAATCTCTGAAACCCATCTGGGTTACCTATGCTTCTTTGAGGTTCTCCTTAAAAAATTATTTTATTTTATTTTATTTTGTGTGTTTTGTCTGTGTGGTCCATGCATGTGTATATGGTGCATGCGTTGTGTGCACTTTGCAGAGTCCAGAGAAGGATGTCAGGTGTCTTCCTCTATCACTCTTGGCCTTATTACCTTGAGATAGGATGGCTCACTGAACTAGAGGTATGTTATTTTGGCTAGGCTCGCTGGCCAGTGGCTTTTGGGATCTTCCTGTTTCTACTCTCAATGCTAGGGTTACAGATTCACACAGAAATGCCTGGATTTTTATGTGGGCACTTGGGATTTGAACTCAGGTCCTCATGTTTCCAGAGAAACTTCACTGAGCCATCTCCTTAGTTCTCTTCTGGGCTCTTCCAATATCCTAGTTATAATCCAATTCTAGTTCTTAGTGCTGGCTATCATAGTTTATATATCTGCTTCCCTCACTCAACTGGTAGTAGCTTGACGTGAGGGATGTTCTTGTGCATTCCTGTGTCCCAGCTGCTCATACAATGTCTAACACACATCAGGTGTTCGGTAAACATCTAGAGAATGAATAACCAAGTTGATGAACAGTCTTATCTTCTTCCTTTGTCTCCTGCCACTATTTCTGTTCAGGTTCCCACTGCTTTAATCACAAAAGCCTCCTGATTAATTTCCAATTCTCCATTCTCCAACCTATCTGAACGCCTCCTCTTCCCAGAGTTGTGCCTTTCTAAAATTAGAGTTACTATACCCTCCACTGCTTGAAAACTTTTCACGATGCCTTTCTATCTGCAAAGTAAGTATCCTGGTAGCATTCAAGGGGATATGTCTTTTCAGTCATATTCCTCTCGTCCCCTTATGTAAGGTTGGCCATATCATTCACAAGCCCCAGTTCAAAATGAAGCCATGGACACTCCATGCTCAAAAGGAATTAAAGATTTCAAGTTGATTACAGAGCATTAAGTGAAACTGGGACTCATTTGATCCCAAGGTCCTAGGTGATGACTTGGGTCTGCCTGTCTGTGTCCATTCTGCTCTCCAGATGTACTCACTATGTCCTGTACTGTGACTTTGTTCAGGCTTCTTCCGGTTTCTTCCTTCTCATTGGCTACAGATCCTCCCTGTGTTTCAAGGACCTGCTCATGTCTTACTTCCTGCCATCTCATATCTTTATAGTTTCTATCACACAGTGTGGTATCAATACATTTTTTTCTTATGTGTGTAGTGGGGTATGAATTTTAAGCTACTCAAGGGAAGGGACTTTATTTTGTTCACCTTTGTGTTTTGTATTCATGTTATTGGTTGGTTGACTCACGGAAGAAATACCCCATCTCTAAATAATGAGTCGAACAAAAGCAGAGTAGACACTAAAATACTGATTCAAGTTCATTGTAGTAACTGTAACATTGAAGGAGTTAATGTTCTCTGAGTCCTAGCTTCATATTCTAAAAGAAGGTGATAGTTAGAAAATCATGATTTTTCTGCTAGTATCTTGTTTTTTGCTAATGTTTTCAAAGGCCTTTGTTTTATAATACCTATAAAACATAGTTCATAGTCCACATCACATAATTGCAATACCTAAGGTCTTTGAGGATCTAATTTTGTTTTCGTTGTTCCTGACTTCATTGTGTGTTTTGTAATTTTGGATTATGAGTTCATGTTCAGCTAGACTTTACCTTGGTAATCCTATGAAAACTGGTTTGAAGGTGTGTTCCTCCAGGGAGGATTTGTGTTTGCATCTTCTACTTGCTTCAGGGCATTATTAATCCAGGACTGCTTTAGAGGAATTCTTCAGTCCCAAAAGCAGGGTTCATATAGTCTTTGTTTATATAACACCAATGCTTGGCTCAGGAACTTAAAGGCACTCAGCATGTATTTTTATTGAATAGATGAATGAACAGGGTGCTCTACCAGCTCTATTGCAGGCCTAATAAGAAATATAAATTCCAGTGTTAACAAAGGACAGTAAATTTATCATGAAAATAACAATGGCTAACATTTTTAAGCTCATATTCTGGGCCAGATATAATTCTAAGTGGTTTGCTAGTTATCTAATTAATTAAAAAGATTTTAAATTTCTTTTTATTTATTCTGTGTGTGTGTGTGTGTGTGTGTGTGTGTGTATGTATGTCCGAGTGTGCAGGCACATGTGCATACATAAGTCACGGTGTGCATGTGGAGGTCAGACAACAACTTTTGGAAGTTCTTTTCTTCCACCAGTGGGTTCTGGGAACTGAAGTTAGGTCATCACACTTGGCAGTAGGTGCATTTATCCTCTGATCTATCTCATAAGCCCGTAACTATCTAATTTATTAATGATTCTTATTCTGTGAAGTAGGTACTATTAATACCTTCTGTTTACTGAGTAAACACCAGACCCAGACAGGCCAAGTAACTTAAACAAAGTCACACAGCTAGAGAATGGTGGAACTTCAAAATGAAGTCACTAACCTGTATGAGAAAAGAGTGCAATATCAGTCATAGAAGGAACAGAATGTAAAATTTCAGTAACATCGAAGGAACTGTGAGAGCTACATAAAGCCACATCAGGCATGGGATGGGACTTGCTGGGATCTTGAGTGTTATCTTTCCACCCACAAAGAAGAAAGGAGCAGTTTGAAAGAACAAATGCTCTTCCTTTGGCAAAGCATAGATTTGCTAAGTGAACCATTTGAAGTTCAACATGAGTGCTTTGAGTAAGTTATTTCATATCCTATGTATATGTCAGACTGAAATCACTGAGAAATTTCTCACTTTCCACTGAAAACCTGAAAATGTCTAGATGTGACCATAATATGGCTGAGTATAATGGCACCTTGCATTTGTTCTAGTGAGTTGTCCTCTGGGAATAGGAAGGAAAAATCTTAGATTCTGCCTTCATGGGCCCCAGGCTGTTAGAAAACCAAAGGCCGCTGTGTTTGTAACCCATATTTTGACAGTCATCCAAATCTAGGAGTGCCTGGAGGAAAGAGGGACTTTATTTACTTTTATCCTTGCCAAGGCCAGGAAAGAATTTGAATGTGGACTCTGAGGAAACATTCTAGGTCTTCCCCTCTAGCATTACTCTGGTGGAATGAAATTCCCAGATACTACCAGTCTTGGTTCAGTATTTGCCCGGGGGGGGGGTCAGATTGCAATGAGCTCAGATACAGGACTAAAAATGCAGGGGAATTAACAGAGTTGGGGAGTGAGATGAGAGCTGAAGTATTGGTGGTGGTGGTATGTGTGTGCATGCACATGCTGCTGAGGCAGAGTGCCAGTGGGGAGGTGGGGTGGTGATATCAGAATTGGAAAATAATGACAGTGGGTTAGGAGGAAGAATGTTGGAGTGCAAATAACTGTAGGTTGGTACCTTTTCAAGAGTTTCTCGTTGCAGATACAACTTGCCTGGTTCCAGTCTTAGGTGCCCAGGTTGGACAGTAATCCAAGTTTTGTACTTAGTTTCCAATTTGGCTTTTTTTTTATGGGTGTGTAGGGCAGGAGTAAAGGGATAACGGGCAAAGATTTGGTGTTCTAGAGTGCAGAAAGGCCTTGGGATCAAGAGTTTGTTTGCCGTGTCTGACTAGGAGGTATGCAGCAGGTATCCCTCTATTCCCAACCCCACTTCGCAGACCAGGACTCATCGCTAGAAATGCACATCAGAGGGAGGACATTGTTGAAGTCATTAATGAGGGGCATTTTTGAGTTGAGGAGCGTGGGGAACATTCTGACAGCCACAGAGGAGGAGACTGGAAATACACGTGGGAGTTCAGAGCATATAGGTGAGAGTTGAAACTGCCCAAAGGGAGTATATAGAAAGAACTGCAGAGGAAAGGGCTTGTGGGGTTATTATTGTCTGTGGGGTGGGAATAAAGCTTGGGAGTAGTAAGGGCTTGAGGAGGGTTCACATGTTCATTCATCCATCCATTCATTCAACCTTTATTGCGCTTTATGCCAGATAGAGAATTGGAGAGGAAGTTAGGGATTTAAGAGGGAGAAGGGTTAAGAGGGGATCCTTGGGTGGATCCAGATGAAGAAGGGAGGGGCTAAGTGCCTGGGCTCTCTCTTGCCAGGAGAGCACATCTGTTAACACAAAGCTGCATCTGTATCCCAGCCAGCTTTCTCCCGTTTCATCCCCTCCTTTACCCACCCTAAGACAGGGAGCCACATGGCGGCTTCCTACTCCCGTCTATGACCCTCACCCCAAATGTTCCTTCCAGGCACTTAGCTGCGGCGCCAGCAACCTCCTTTCTGAGAGCTCAAGCAATTCTCAGGAGCGGGTGGTGGTGGTGGTGGTAGTGGTGGTGGTGGTGGTAGGGAGGATTGACAGTTTCGAAAGAAGAGCCTGAGAAGGCGCTGTTTGTCTATCTGTAATTAGCTCCAGCTGCTGCTTCGAGGCAGCGTTGGGGGCTGTGAGGAGTGAGAATGCATGTGTATGAACCTGTGTGCGTGGCGCCTCATCGCTATCACTCTATTTCTCACTGGATTGCGCGCTGGCAGCAGCCCTGTTACTCTGCAACCCCTCCTGTCCCTGAGGATCCCAAAGGACAGAGTGTTCCACAGGCAGCACCAGCTTGAATCGCTAATGCTGCTAAGCAGGAGGACAACAAATATAGGCCCCCATATGTCCTGGATACACAAGTCCTCGCTCTCTTCCCCCACCCCTCTTCCTGAGTGTTTCCTGGTGAGTGAAGCCCCAGCAGTTGAAATTAGCAACACCTCGATTCTGCACAGCCTTTTGGCAAAGAACTTTCGCAGCTGCCCTGCCACGCATTGCATTCCCAGACAGCCTGGAGGGGCAGCATTATACAGGTGAGGACACTGAGGCCCAGGGACATGGAGAAATATGCATCTGGTTACTGTGATGGTTGGTGGTGGGATGCTCCTCTGGATACAGGTCCATGGCCTCTTGGCCTGGTGGCACACCCTGGTCAAAGTTCTGCCAAAAGGGCCACTTCTGGATGGCTGCTGCTGTCTGTCTGTTTATGAGAACCTGCCAGCTGTGGTCCAGCATCTGTCTCAGCCATCACTGAAAATGCTGATGGTGTTGATAACTAGGAATCCCAAGGCCAAAAAGAATTTATTTAGTGTCTGTCACATGCTCACCACAGTGCCAGTACTTAACGGGGACACAAACTGTGGTACAGTATAGCTCTGTACTTGAAGAATTGGTAAGTTCAATGTGGAGATATCCATTAGGTACTGAGTCCAAAGGCAATCCCAAGCGTGTCTCTTTTTCCACTCTTCAGTCTCTTATCAGCCACAATGAAGCAAAGAGTCTTAGGTTATCTTTCCTTTACCCTAGACCTGGGGGATCAGAGATGGGAGGATTTCGAGAAGAGTGTGATGAAGGAAAATGAATGAAAGAAAGGAAAAAAATACAGTTTCCACTAAATATCAGGCACAGTATGGAGTACATATTTTGGATATATGTCATCGACATTATGTTTATTTTACACATGTGTATGTATGCATATGTGTGTAAATATGGACATTATCATTTACCGTGTATTAACCCTTCAGTTTCATGCACTCTCAAAGCTATATAAAGAGTTTAGAACAATTTCTGGCACTTGCAAAGCACTGAATGGATGCCGACTCTCCGTCTATCCTTATTATTTCTGGCTTAAATATTATCTATATCATATTACTTATTCTTTCTAATTCTAGGAGCTAGCAGCTATCATTTACATACCAGGATTACAAATGAGGAAAACACTAAATTATTGTAACCGAACCTGGAGGTACAGAGAATACACATGAGAACCCAGTATGGTCCCAGCTAGATTTGGGGACCTACTCATCTAATAGTCAGCAGAGATACACATAGAACCTTATAGCTTAGTGACTTCTAAGATGGGAGAATATACCTATTCATGGAACAGTGATGGTAACCAACCTTATGCTTGGGGCCCTGGGGATGTTAGGGAAGGCTTAAAGATAAAGGAGTTTCATCTAGAACATAACGGATGGAGGGTTTTGCCTGAAAGTGCAATGGAGATGTGGAAGGGCACTCCAGGCACACAGTGGTGTAGAAAAGTAAATCATGGATCCTTCACGGTGGGAAATTCGATGGAGTGCAATTGGCAGCAGAAGAGAACGGGTAGGTTGGTTGTTCTGGCTATTCAGAGCTTCCTTATCCAAGGTGAGAATTTTCTTTGGTGAGCAATAGAAAGCCACTGAAGGTTTCTGAAGGAGTGACAAAGTAGGAAGACAATTCTTAAAGAAGCAGGGTGGAGAGGGGTCAGAGAAGGGAGAAGAAGACAGATGCAGGTTGTCCATCTGATTTGCCAGGCAGGAAAGGAAACTTCTGTGGACTAGGACCCATGGCAGTGAGCTGTAAGAGGAAGGGATGACTCTCCTCAGGTCAATATGTGGAATCCACATGGCTGGGTGTCATAGAACCAAGAACGGGGAAAGGATGACAACAACTCTGGCATTCCAGTTTGTGGCTGTGACGATACTGTCAGTGGAGGCAGGGCACAAATGTAGGGAGGAGGAGTGATGGACAGGTGACAGGTTCAGTTTGGACTTGTTGGGTCTGAGTGCCAATGAAACTTCTAAGTGGCTGTGTCCAGCAAGAAACTGAGACTCTTGGCCTGGATCCCAGGCAAGGCTTGGGGGATGGGAAGCCACCAGGCGCTACATGGTACAATTTGATCACATATGACTGGATTGGGTTACTCTCCTCACGTTTTTACACCTCCAGATCCTGAATCTGGGAACAGATCCACATGAACCTCGAGTCTAAGAAGTGGGGTGGTGAAAACACTGGTCTGAAGTGAGAGGACACCTTTCTTTTGCTCTTTCCCAGAAACATCCACATCACCTCAAGATCAGTGTTTCCTCCAGGGCTGTGGCTCTGGTCAACACAGGGAGGGAGGGAGGACGGCAGGCAGGCATGCGGAGCTAGTGCACAGCGCTCATGTGCACAAGTAGCCACGAGACAAGGACAGCATGGTTGCCAGCTTTGCAGCTCGTCTTTTGGACAGGGGCTGTGTTGTAGTGATTTTACCAAAGCACTGATTGGCCGTGTGAGGCAAAAAGGTTAACAGCCACAGCTACATGATAGTGGCTGGAGCTTTTAGTGCTGGGAAGCTGGAACTAGGAGGCAGTTTCTTTTTTAGATTCAGTCTTTACAAACCACAGTTAGTCTCCTAGGAGCCCTAAAACTTTAATTAGACACAGCAGGTCCCAAAACCAAATCCCATAATCCCATAAATCGAATGCAACAAGTTAGGCATGAGAGTCTGAGTCACACTCGAAGTATAAGAGACCCCAAATTGTTATCTTCATTTTGAGCCTCTAAATAAACCTTGACCAGTATTTTACCCCCAAATATTTATCCAGGATCACCTTGGCATCTGCTGGAATCCTGAGGACATTTACAGAATTCTCTTTTTTTACATTTCTGGGACCATACCAGTAATAGATCTGAACACTCTGACATGTATCAACTCATTTATTTCTTGTGGATATTATACATACTCCTTGTGTGTGTGCGTGTGTGTGTGTGTGTGTGTGTGTGTATGTGTGTGTGTGTGTGTGTGTGTGTGTGTTAGTTGGACTGGGTAGTGAAGGCCTATATAATCTTTACTCAAAGGGCTAGAGCAGGAGGATCACATGTTCAAGAAATGCCTGGTCTAAAGAGTGAGTTCAAAGACAGCTCGAGTAACTTAGTGACACTCTGTCTCAAAAGAAAAAATAGCAAGTAGGCTGGTGATGTAGTTCAGTGGTGGAATGCTTGTCTAGCTTACATGAAGCCCTAGGTTTGGTCCTACATACTGCGTATGGTTATGTTAATATTTAATAATATATTAATTTACATAAAATAGATACACATTTATATACATATTTATAATAACAAGAATTGCAGATAATGCTT
Source organism: Eospalax fontanierii (assembly GCA_035773235.1). NCBI lineage: Eukaryota > Metazoa > Chordata > Mammalia > Rodentia > Spalacidae > Eospalax > Eospalax fontanierii. The sequence goes on from CM069525.1 coordinate 97,360,362, forward strand.
GCTGAATGCTTAATGTAGGCCAGGCACAGCTTTTAACATAGGACATGAAGTAACTCAGAATTCCACATGAAGAACACCAACACCATGAAGTAAGTAATCGCTGTATTACTATCTCCATTTCATAAGTCAAGAACAAATCATATCACATAGCCTGTGAAGCCTAGGCTGACCCAAACCCTGCCTGTTTGGCTATGCGGCACTATCAAGATCGTCTATAGTTCCAGCCAACTCCAAACAACTCTCAATAAGGGCTTTCTATCCATTTTATATCTCAGATGGGTGGCATCGCTAATTTAGATCTGCTGTTCATAAATTTGGAACTGTTTAAGGTTTGGGGAAAGCAGCTTTGGAACTACTGCTTGGACAAGACCAGCCCAGTACTTGGAGGGCTTCTGCTCATGCTCCTGGAGACTCGGGATGCAAGGCTGGGAGTCATGATAGGAACCAGAGCCATAGATTCTTCTCCCCACCCCGACCCATTCCACAAGATGGAGCACACCAGTTTCTTAAGGTGTGGCCCAAGGAGAGCTGTTTTTTTTTTCCTTTTAAAAACAAGAAGAGGGCCAAGGTGGCAGGGGGAAAATGAATTGCTTTACCGTCAGAGAGGCCACTTCAGGAAAGCTGGGGGCATATGTGCATGTGTGCATATAATTTTGTAGATTTTTTTTTCTGTTTGGGGGTATTTTTGTTTTTAATTTTAAAAATTCTTTTTTTATTTTTGGCAGAGATTTTGTCCTCATGATCTCAAGAAGAAGTTTTTAAACATACAGATTCCAGGGCTGAAACCCAAGCCCAGTGACTCTATTTCTATGGAGATAGTTTCTGAAGTATATATCTTAGCCAATATAGAGACTAAATTAGTTCAAGAAACACTCACTTAGTCTTTGAGAACATGGAAGCCTGTTGTGTGATTCAAAGGGTAATGACCATTGGGGGGGTGTCGGTAATAGCTCATTGATTAGCACTTGCCTAGCATGTTTGACAAACCCTGGGTTCAATCCCCTGCTCTATAAAAACAAGAGGTATCATCAACCTAACCAGGTCTGGAGATAGTTCCGCCTCCTCTGTGTGGAGCAGAGATGCAGGGAGGGCTGGAAAGCAGAGGGCACGCTGAGGGCATGCCTGCACAGAAAGCAGAGCTCCTTTCCACCACCACATCCTTTGCAAGAGGTATCCCCAGGAAAGCAGAGGGAGGGGCAGAGAGAGGAAGCAGAGGAAAGCCTTTGGAAGCCTTAGCACCCTGGGGGGGCAGACAGGGGACTACTCTGTGGAAGTGTTGGGAGTGCTGGAAGAAGAAAGCAGCAGTGGTCCAACAATCACAGGATTAGGTAGTCACAGCTGTCGTTACATATTGATGTTATAAAACTGCAGTGAGTGACAGGAACTAGAGACTTCAAGTTTTACGTGGGGACCCTTTCCTTCTGTTAGTGCTTACAGAGCTGCACCCTTTTGGACCCCACCCTCCCAGAAGTGACTTCATGTCCCCATTAGGGAATGGGCAGCAAAGCTCAGTTGGTAGACAAGGGAAAGACTTTATGAATTTTTAGTAGTGAATCCATCTGCTTGGTTAGCTAGGGGATACACTAGATGCAGAAGCAGAAGGAGTAGGAGGAAAGGCTTGTTCTCCTGTAATGGGATTGGAAGGAAAGGGGAAAAGGGCCACTTTAGATGAAGAAAATGATGAGCCCTCAGCCTCTGGTGCTGCTAGAGCTGCGAGTGGGACCACCTTGACTGCCGTGGTAAGACATTCTCAGCTGATGACGCATACAGCACAGAACAGACAATGCTCATCTTCACTGACTTTCTAAAAACACTTTCTTTGTGCTAGGCACTGTGCAGGGCTTCACAGGCAGTGTTATGTTTAACCTTTGCAACAGTATATAATAGATTCTAGCATTATTGTGCCCATTTCACAGACAAAAAAGAACAAAGGTTATAAGACTTGCTAAGATTTAAAGTCAGGTGGGCTCACTCTGTCCACTGTACCTTAGGAGGCACCACTAGGAAGGGTGCTTCATCCTTGGCCTGTGACTTTGCTGATGTAACTCCTTTTTGTATGTTATGACTCTTGGTAAGCCATGTGTGTCATTGTATCTATCATGAATCTTCCTGGAGAGTAAGTTTAATGTAGGTCTCACAGTAAGAAAAGAGTGAGAACAGAGTCTCACATTCTAATCACTGCATGTTACATTCCTTTGACCTCTACTCCTGTGTTGAGGTGCAGAGTATTAGTTCTGTTTGATATTCTGTACTGAGGTTTCATAGGTAACTCAGTCTGAAGATAATCTTCCAAGAAAGTGTCGTATCTGGTATTCCATTTTAGTAGATAAGGTTTTGTCTATACCCTAACTTATTTAAGTAGATATCTGTTCTGTTCACCAGACTTCTCTGCTTCAATAAGCTGCCTTATACCCCATATTAGGAAGAACAGAACTCTCTCTTGGTGCTTTTGGCTTTCCTCTGGGTCCTACTTCCCGGTTTCTGTTGTGATGTTTGTTTTTACCCACAGTGATCTCAGGTTCCTTTGCTCCTTGCTCTTCCCCTTTTTACCAGAAACTGCTGTCAAGATGGGATTTATCCAGATGAGGCTTTACAGGGTGACCCTCCCAGGAGGTTGGCATTTTAACTGATGCCAAAGCCCTGGGTGAAAGGAATTATGTACTTAAGAGTTTCCAAGCCCCTGGCAGTGGATAGGGAGGATTTAGAAGGCCAGGGGGAACATTCTTAATGCTCTTGGAATGCCACAAGGTAGACATAAGATTCAGGCTACCAGTAACACTCAAGGCTTTGACACAAAGCCTTCCAGACAGTGAACCTTTGGGATTCAAATCTTATTTTCTCAGAGCACCTCAGGAAGAGGAGTGCTAAGAAACTTCATGAGTTCCCGAGGACCATATAAACAGCCAATAATCAAAGTGAAAAAAGTTCCTTCCAAGGCTTGCTTCTTTCTCTGTTCTCAGAAGTAATCCCTTCTCTACTACACACAGGCAAATTTCCTTTCTTGATTTCTCCATTCCAGATATCAACATTATTCTCCCCCAAACCACATCATACACAGCACTGTGTGGAATTCTAATAAGCTTTTGAGTTTGTCAATAAGACACCAAAGTAGCCAGCCTCGATGTAATGAACATCTTATGCCTTTTCTTTTTCTTAAGAACAGTGCTGCTTCTGTGGCGCTGTGCAGAAATAAAGGAGCAAGCAAAATTGACTTGTTCCAGTCTTATTCATGGCTAAGAAAGTTGCTAGAAAAGCTCAGAAGGGCACTTTTTTTGGTGTCAGACATGGGCAGGTACTCCAAATGGCTTCCTAGCAAAGACAAACCTCATTCTAACCTCCCAACGAACTCTGCACCATGAAAATGATTTGGGCTGGTGTGGAAGGAAGAGGGGCTTTGGGGGACCTGGCTCTGCCATCTGGGGCTATTTTCAGTGAACTCCTGCAGTTCTCAAAAAGGCGTAGAAGGGCTGACTCTCCCTCTTCTTTTGGAATAACCATTGGAGCTGCTTCAGGGACTGATAAGCTGGCCCGAAACAATGTCCAGTCTCTCAGAAAAGTGGTAAAAGCATCAGAAATGCTCCTTTCCTGGGGAGCTAGCAGCTATTTTGGCCTCTCTTTCCATTAAAATAGGAAGGCACTGAAAGGGACCATCTCACTGCTTAGCGGGAAGCCTCCCCATTGTGGCAGCATTTCGAACTGCGTTGAGAATCAACCACATTGCTCTTCCTTTTTACCATGGAGGAGTTTCTAGATTCTCATTTCTACCCTCCCACTTACAACATCTTTCACAGTTTCAGCAAATTACTGCATAAAAGATGGAGAAGCCAGCAGGGGCTGTGCCCACAATAGTAGCTGTGGTTGCATTTAAGAAATTCAGATGCCAAGGTGCACTTCTGCCATTAAGTCCAACATGAGAAAAAAATCAGTTGTGCTCAGCACTGATGAACAGAGTACCCCAAAGGACAGGTGGGATTTCTGTTATGCTGGGGTGGCGGGGTGCTTGGAAAAGAGGCAATTTTTTTTCAAGCTAAGAAGCAGCTCAGTGGGCAGGAGAGGGGGGTTGTCAGACATTTTTCTAATGCCATGGACTTGCCCACACCTGAGTCAGATAATGATGGCCATCTCCAAGCTCTTCCCTCCATTCCTCCTCCCCAGAAGTCAGCATGAACATCAGTGAACCCCGGTACTTACAGGTGCAGATTTTAGAACAGGAAAATGGAGCTCACAGACTCCTGAATGCCTGCCGAGTCAGTTGCATCAGATTGAGAAGTGATGATCGTAGGAATATGATGTTTGAAAAAAAAAATCTCATCTGCCCTACCCCCACACCCTTTCCCATCTCGTCTTCTCAGCCTGTATCCAAACTCAGAATATCCTTTAGGATAGCTCCCATCCTGCCAGGCTCCCTGGTACCTCCATGTCTCTTACCGTGACGGTGGTGGCAGCCACATTGCCTCTTGGAGCCTGTGACCGGGCAAGGTAGTCAGGCCCCTGGGATTAGGTTGGCAGGCGTGACTGTCCTCCAAATGAGAGAGAGAGAGAGAGAGAGAGAGAGAGAGAGAGAGAGAGAGAGAGAGAGAGATTTTGCAAACCCCCAAAACAGGTCCAGGATAGAGAGCTCCAGGTCCTTAGCATGTTCCTGGCGTATTCCGAAAGTGGCATCCACAGCAGAGAAAGTGTCCCAAAATAGCTCAGGCTGCCAATGCCTCGCTGAAACCTGAGAAAGAATTGCTGAATTCAAAGATCTGGGTCGCTGTGGGTGTGTGATCAAAGTACGGATTTGTTGGTAGCAGTAACTCAAGCCATGAGCTTAGGCGTGACATGAGGTCACCTGGGTCACGGCCTGCCTTCTTGTTTCCAACTTGTTAAGTTGGAGGCAATGTCAGAAAGCTCCCCTGTGCTGTTGCAGGGGCTGGAAAGAGGTCCCGGTCATGCTGTTTTCATGCCCTGGTCTCTGATGTGCTAACAATATGAAATAGCTGTGCTCTGCTTTCTGCATTTCAAACAAGGGAAATGATACTGTGCAAAGGTTTCTTTAACATATTGCTTCATGACTGATGAAATTCCCTTTCCAGTAGATTTTTCATTTCTTTTGGCCTTTGGCATAAGTAAATGTCAGCTTCTTAAAAATCAACAGAGAAGAGCAAACAGTAGGGTCTCTGTGATTTTTCTTGGGATTTGAGAAATCTCCCCTCCCTAGCTTCTGACTGGATGGTGTCTGCACATTGCTGCTTATGGTACAGGGAAGGATGAGGTCCACCCAGACATGCTGTCTCATTTTTATATTTGCTGAGATCTTGGGAAACTCTCCTTTCATCAGGTATGTTGAAAACTTTAGGACTGTCTGCAGAATGTGAGGGTCACTATGTGAAAAGGTCAGCATATGCCATTGTTGGACTGGCCCTGGGGTTTAAGGAGGAAAAAGCATAGTATTTGTTTTTGAGTTTCAGTTTTGCCTGTCTTTTTGTGTGTGAGTTTGATAAATTACTTCTCTTCTTTGGACCTCAGTTTCCTCTTCTGTTAAAAAAAAGATAATAATCCCTATCCTAATTTTAGTCCAGTGGTGGTAGAGGAAAAATTAATTCAGATAGCCAAAATAATGCTATTAAGGGTAGGATTTTTCACTTTCAGCAAATGGTCAGGCTCTTTAGTTCTTCAGGGGACCCTGGCTGGTAGCCAATACCTGCATCAACATGCCTGCAGTGATGTCAGTGCATACTAAAGTATGAGGCATGATGGGCTTCATGTTTAATGCTCCACATTTCTTCTGTTTTAAAGTTATGAGAGTTGGGAAAGTTGCTTGGTATTTAGTAACTAGATCAGTTTTCCCATCTGCCAAGTAGGTGTACCAACTACTAATAATACATGTCTTGGTGTCCAGTATTTCGGGTTTTTGAAAAGCAGTATGGTACATATAACATATAATATCCTATACTCCTTAATGGAATTTGGAAGAGTAACCTGTGAAAACACATCGGTACTTCTAAATGGGATAAATAAATAGCTTCGTATCAATTTAGGTCCAATTTTGCTACCATATGAGCTTGCCAAAAAATGTCAGCTTTCAGAAAATTGGTGATGTCATAGAGGTAAAATAAGGAAGTGTAGACCATAAAAGAAATGACTAGGAAGTTGGATCTGGTAGCACAGGCCTGTCTGCAATCCAAGTACTTCAAGGCTAAGGCAGGAGGACCTCAAGTTCAAGGCCAGCCTGGGAAACTTAGCCAGACTGTGTCTCAAAACCAAAAATAAGATTAGGGGCTGGAGATATAGTTCATTAGTAGAATGCTTGCCAGCGTGGGCAAGGTCCTGGGTTCAATTCCCGGTACTGGAGAGAGTCACAGAGCACACAGTAGAGACTAGGTTGTTACCTAATGCTTGCTGCGGCCAGATATTAATCTAAGTGTGCATTCATTCATTTAATTGGCCCATTATACCTTTGCGTTGGGTTATTATATCCCTATTTTACAGAAGAGGAAAGAAAACTCTAAAGAGCAAAGACAACACCCCAGCCCAGACTGTTAGGCTTCAACACCTGTGCTTTTCACAACTTTATTCACCTAGTCCAACGGACTGAAATGGGGCTTCAAAAGCTTACAGAATGGGTAGCAAGATGGCTCAGCAGGTAGAGGTGCTTACCTCCACCCTGATAACCCGAGCTCTATCCCTGGGACCTATATGGATGAAGGAAAGAACCAACTCACACTAGTTGTCATCTGACCTGCACACACACACACATACACACACACACACACACAATACTACTACTACTAATAATAATAATAGCAAATAATGTAACTTAAAAATGCTTACAGGGGCCAAACAGACATTGTGAAGAAGCAAAGGGGGCTGGGAGGGTAACTGTGAGCAAGTGTCCCGTCCATACACAGAGAGCAGTCTTCTTACTCCCAGCTGACAGTTGTCATGATGGTATGAGGATCTCAGTTTTTTTGTTTTCCCCAGAGAAGCCAGAAATCCAGCTTTTTATTTGAAATCTCCTGACTTTTAAATGTTGGCAATTAATTAAAACATGTTAAAAAACATTGTGTGGGTCAAATAAAATCTGTCTGCAGTCTGGATCTAGCCTGTAGCTGCCAGGCTGTGAGCTCTGCAATGAGGAAATAGATGTGAAAGTGCTTTGGAAACTTAAAAACGTGCTCTAGAAGCAGAAGGTCTCATTTTAGGGTTAAGTTTTTTTCTCCCTTAACTGTGGTCTAGTTTTTTTTTTTTAAAACTGCTGTACGTGGCCTGATGGAGATGAAAAGTCTAAATTAAATAGAGACTTCAGTTAACTTGAACGCTTCATTCCTTTGGCAGGCTGGATAAATGAGAAGCCTAGGTGTACTGGACGGGCTAAGCCTCAGAATTCCTGCCACACCCACGGGCCCCTTCTAAGGAGTTTCCATCCACAGACCCTAGCTGAGGGAAGTAGCAATTTCTTATGAATAGGTGGCTATGTTTGGAACCACGTGATGGCGCGTGCCCCCAGGCAAGAGCTGATTGAGCCAGGAATGGACACCTGATCCATGAGCAGTCATTCTATAGGCTGGCAAACAGCCTATGATGAGACTAAGGATGACAACTTTGCCCATCAAGTACAGTGGTAGCTAAATTTGGACCAATGAGAAGCTCTCTTTACAGGAGTTTGAATTCCAGACCTCCAAAGAATGAGCAGTTTAGCAACAGGGGCAGAAGCTGAGCTGAGAGAAGGTAGGCAGCAGAATCTGTGAGAAGCAGGATGATGGGAGGTTACTCAGCTTCAGCTCATGTGTCAGATACTTGATATTTGTTTTTTTTCTTTAAAACTCTCAAATAGGTATGAGATAGGGACCTAATTTTTCCTTCTTTACAGATGAATAAACTGAGGAGAACTGACTAGAAATACTGGGATTCCAGGTCAGGTTCATCTGATGTTAAAATCAGAACACATACCTGGGCATGATTTCTCATACTTGTGATCCGAGCACTCAGGAGACTGAGGCAGGAGGATCATTTTGAGGATCAAGGCCAGTCTGGTTTACATAGCAAGACCTTGTATAAAAAACACTCCCTTCCTCCCCAAATCAGGACAAATTGGTCTTAAATTCAAGCATTTTGGAATTACAAGTCAAAACATGTATTTCTTGGTCTTACTTCTTATTTACTGTCTGATTCTTTGAAAGTCGAGCCCTGTCCCCAGAAATTTGCATTTTACTAGTACTCTCAGAGGGAACTAATGCAGAGGCTCCGTGCCATACTTTTATTTTGAGAAACACATTTTTAGAGGATATGGCAAACAGTGTGTACTGTGTTGTAGTCACCTTCAGAAACAAGGTCAATGTCAACAGATGCAGTCAAATTGCAATTTAAAGGTATTTGGAAAGAAGGCCAGTTCTTCAAATAAAATAACATCAGTTTGTCCTTTTTTCTCATCAAGGAAGTGTACAGTGACATGGGATATTTGAAGGCTAAAGACAGGATGGGGATAATTGCTCAGAAGTTGTGTAGAGGAAGATATCTTATTCAGGGTGCAGAGCTTATAATGAGCATATGTTCCCTAAGCATTTTACACAAGAAACACAAACTGCAGGAACTTAGTGCACTGGCAGCAAAGAACATGAGAGAAAATTACCAAACGCAGACAGACGTATTGTAAACTACGGGACCGAAAATGGAAACCTTCCTGCTACGCTGATCATAGAGGTACTTCTCAGCTCTAGAAAAGTTGTGTAAGCATCTCATCTGTGACTTTATTCACAGCATCCATTAAAATGTGGAGCAGGAGAGGAGCAGGGTTACAGACTCCCTTCTGAAACACCCTCTCCTATTCCTCTAACAAATGGTATTTAGCTTGTTTTGCATTCTTCTGCCTTTAAAAAGTTGGCCCTCAGTAGACAATAGTCTGAAGGTTGCTTGGAGATCACCAGGTCAGAAACTAATGTGTGGTCGAAATGCTTAACAGCATCAGGCACTTATTCCTACAAGGGAGATGTATGATCCAAGGGGTGGCACAGGTCAAATGTCTTGGCCAAGTCCCGCCTGAGCAGAGCTTTCGTCCCCACTTGGCAACTTTTTTTTTCTGTGACTCCGTTCCTGTGGATACTTTCTTTACCTATGTTTATTGTCCTCACTTAAGCTAAGGTCAAACTCTGTTCTCCTCTTTTCTGGTCAGAATGCCTTACAGTCTTACAGGTATCTGATCTTATCTATGTTGATGTTTTAATTGAGTGATTCCCTAATGCAGGTCCTTGGACAAGTTCCCATCCTCCAGGAAAACTGTACAATTCTCTGTGCAAGGATAAAGCCCGAGAACTCAGTAGTAAATGCTTTGTGTAAAGAAGAGAAATGTCTTGTTTGGAGAGAACCGTCCCTTATTTTGATATTATTTCCTTTTTTGTGACATCTAAAGAAAGCCCTTTCTCTTTAGGAAATGATCATTTGGATTTGTTTTGTTTTGTTTCTTAATGCCATTCCTTGGAAAAAGAAAAAAAATCTAGTAACCCAATGTCAGTCCCTAATTTGGGGACTTTGTAATAGCTGTAAATTGTCTGGGAGCCTGGTCTCATTTGCAGACTCCTGTGAGTATCTCGGGTACCTCCTGTTGCCACTTACATTGTAAGTGCTTATAAATTACCTGCTTCATAATCTGCAGCAGAATCTCTCCAAGGATTGACATCAAGCTTACAGCTCTGGAGTTTACAGTATACCGGTATGTAGTTTCCTTATTTAAGAAAATTGGGACACTGCCCATTTGCAGTCCTCCGGTATCCCTCCTGTTCTCTCTGATTCCACAGATCCTCTAGGACGGCACCTAATGTAAGGCAGTTCCGTTTACTCTTCTTATATTCTTTTCCCTGTAGAGTTGGACATGCATATACATGTTGTTTGGGGAATTTGCAGCACATCCAATGAAAGCATAATTCCCAACTAACAGTCAAATCCTTTTCTTTGGAGCTACCCAGAACACACCTACCCTCTCTTCCATATGACAGCCCTTCAGAGACTCGAAGACAGTGTGTGACTCTCCCGTGAGTTAAGAGCACTGGCTGAGTCAGACAGACCCGAGTGACAAGCTCAGCTCACTCTCTCTCAGCTGTGAGAGCCAAGGTAAGTTACTGCATTTTCATTTCTCTCTACTTCAGTTCTTTAGCTGATTTATGAAATGGGGGTAACTTCTTCACTTTATTGGTCTTTTGTGGAATAAAATTATATAATGCATGTAAAGTGTTTACCACAGAGTCTGGCATAGTAAATGCTAGCCATTCCCCACCACTTCATTTACAGAGGATCGGGCGGGCATTTCAATTGTCAAAGCTGCTGGAGTGCAAAAAAAGTGTGTGTGTCTGTATGTGTGTGTGTGTATTTCTCCTCTGAAAGACTAGGAAACATAGAGGACCCCCAAAATAGAGCAGGTACTGTTTGATCCTTAGCTTGCCGGGTTTCAGGTACCTGAGAGCCTGTTAACTAAGACTGGGGGAAATATTGTTGAGAATATAGAGAGAGGCTTATTTTGAACAGTTAGAAAGCTATTTGTTGACATATTGATGGTCTTTTGTTTATTCTTATTTCCCCAAGCAGCTAGCCATGCAATCCCCCAAACTCAATTACCTTTTGTGAGGCTGCAGGAGCACAACACCTCCTAGCCATATTGATCAGCACAGACTGGGTGGGACGTGAGGGCTCTGAGAGATGCTAAGCAGCAACTTCTGGACTTTTTCTGCCTTAGGAGGCCTTCCTTTTCTGGGTTACCTAGAGCCTCTCTACTTAAATAAAATGTACATCTCTGTCCAAATGGGCTGAGCATGCAAGAGCCCTCTCTCAGGAGCCATCTCAGAAGTAAACTGATAAGAATTGTCAGAGTGGACCAGAACTTGAATCCCTAGTGTGGCCAGTGGCAGAATGGTTTCCTAGTCATAGCTTTTTGCAAATACTGGTTTTGCAAGCAATTGTATGATATAAACTCTGAATGCCATTGCAACTAGAAAAAGTTTAGAAGGAGACACACCCAACTGTGTGCAGACAGAGCAATGGGACTTGTGGGGAAGCAGAGTGGGGTAGTCTCAGGACTTGAGCTTTATCTATATGGAAGATTTCAATTTTTATCCTAGGAGTCAATTCCTAGATTACTTGCGTAATTACCAAACACAAATAAACGTTAGGAGAAATCATTTTACATATAAACCAAGGGAAACTGAATCATAGCAGGCCACTGGAGACACTCTTTTAGAGGTCACTTCTGAAGGAAAGATCCAAGTGGTGCAACTGTTAAGCTTGTTGGGGGAGAAAGGTTACTTGGGGTGCCTTTTGGGGATCCCTAGAGAGTGCATGCAGGAAGAGCAGTGGTGGAAAGGGCTAGATACAGATCCACAGAGCCCCAGACCTTGTAAAAAAGGGACATTAAGTTTCGTTTCTTTTCATACAAATGTAAGGGGACTACTTTAGACAAACAAGAAAACACAGTTCAGGAAAATGAAAATAGTAATAGCCTATGCGTTTGCCATTCAAGTATGGTCACTGTTAACATTTAGATATACTGTCCTAGACTTTAATTTGTGGACAAAATATGTCCATTTAAAACAATTGTGCTTTTTGAGACAAGGTCTCACGTTTAGAGGTGGCCTCCAATTTTTGATCTTTCTGTCTCAGCCTTCTGAGTGTTGGGATTATAGATATGTGCGACCTGACCCAGTGTAAAAGCACACACATTTGTTTATTATTTTAAAAAAATCATGATTATGCCATTAGATTTTCATTCTTAGTAGCTACATTAGTGACTGCTAAATTGTACCATGATTCATTTAATCATTAAGCACATTGTGATCTAAAATCAGGTATTCAGATTATTTGTAAGTTTTTGTTATCAGAGACAACTGTTCTCTAGCTGGGTGATATTGGGCAAGCTAGTTAACTTCTCTGTGTTTTTGGATTCTCATGTGGATAAAGAAGAAGCTAATAGCACCTACCTCATTAGGGATATTGTACTAGATGAGATCATTTAAGTAGAGCATGTAGTGCAGTGCCTGGTACAGAAATTGCTAGCTTTAATCATTAGCTATGCAAATAATTTGAATAGTAGTGGTTATTATGAAATCATGATTACTAGAATGGGTTGCCTTTTAAATTTTATTATTAGTGTGTGTGTGTGTGTGTGTGTGTGTGTGTGTGTGTGTGCAGGCACGTGTGTTCCATGGTGACTTTGTAGAGGTCTGAGGACAACTTTTGGGAGTTAATCCTCTCCTTCCATTGTGGGTTTTGTGGATTGAACTCAGGTCATTAGCCTTGTGCCCCAAGAGCTTTCACCTGCTGATCACCTGCTGAGCCATTCTCTACGGCCCTAGAATGAATTTTCTATGACTATTTTTTTTTTCATTCAAGGGATATTTTCTTTTTGGGTAGTATATAATAGTGTGAACTCTGGAGTCAGGCAGCTGTTGTTTTATTCAATTAAATTAAACTAATTAACTAATTAATTAATTAATTGGTCATGTTGCCTGCCATATCTTATCACTGTGACAAAATTCCTGATAGATGCAACTTAAGAGAGCAAAGATTTAGTGTGCCTCACAGTTTCAGGGGATATTAGAACATCGTGGTGGGGAAGGCATGGTGGCTGGGCGTCACTGGCCCATAGCAGAGGCAGTAGTTTCTCACATCTTGAGGAATCCAGGAACAGAGAGCAGGACTCCAAACAGGGCCAAGCCTAACTCCAACAACCCACCGCCAGTGGCCCATGTCTGCCAGCATAGGCCCTGTATCCCAAAGGTTCCATTTCCTCCCCAAACAACCACCAGCAGGTGACCCACGGCAGGTGACACGTGGGCCTGTGGGAGAACAATTCACACTTAAACCACAACACCTGCTGAAACTCGGTTTTCTTATAAGGAAACCAGGAATTAAAAGGGTCTAGCTCAAAAAGCAGTTTTAAAGATGAGAAGAGGTAATGCTTAGGAAACAGCCCTGTTCTTGGCATGTGAGAAAAGTATAGTCAAAGCCAAGCACTACTGCTACTTACGACTACTACAATTTAGGCTTTGGTGGTAAGGCTTCCTTGCTTGGTGGGATGGGGCACGTGGAAGTGAGGAGAACACATCTAGTGTTTCTAATCATGGATTAAAAAGAGAAAAAATGATTTCTGAAGTAAACTGACCAGAGCTTAAATGCAATTTTTGCATTTGAACTACTTCTGTGACCTTGATCATATAAACTTTTTCAAATCTGTGTTTCCATTTGTAAAATGGGAATGGTGTCAATGCCAGGAAACTTAAATGATGTAATGTGTGTCTAGTGCTTAGGTGAAAGGCTCATTATTGTTGACTGTTGATTAAGAGTTGCTATTGGTTGCTGATTTTGAGGTACATAATGCTTCAAATGACTCTAGCCACAAATTCCCAGTCCATAAACCTGGGCTATCTGAACTTGCCTATGTAGAGCTCAGTGACCAATTCTGACCCTGGGCTGGATAAATGCTGAAATGGTAGCAATTCAAGAAGAGTATAAGCCTTCTTGTATAAGTGGCATGGGGTGTAAGCCAATTGGCCAGACCCAAAGACCTGGAATGTGACTGTGCTGAGTGGTAGAGCACCCTTGGTTAGCAAGTGCAAGATCATGGGGTATGTCTCCAGCACTGGAAACACACACACACACACACACACACACACACACACACACAGAGAGAGAGAGAGAGAGAGAGAGAGAGAGAGAGAGAGAGAGAGAGAGAGAAACTCTAACTTGAACCATGGTAATATTTCTGTACTTCTTATAACCTTGTAATCTCACTGTAGAAAGCAGGCTTCAGCCTTGTTTATTTGGAGTCCTCACTTGGTTTGCCGTAGTCTGGCATTCTTACCAGCTGTCTAAAACTTATGGAGCCTCATAGTGAACCCTAGGTCTGCAGAATGGACACTGGCTGCCAGATTCCTCTCTGTGTCTCTGACACTCGGGCAGACTAGCTTTTTAAAATTCTCATGACCGCAGGGCTCATAATGTCTCAGTTCCCACTTTCCAGTTCTCCCCACTCTCCTTTGGCTATATGTGACCTCTTTGAGCTTCACTGCCCTTTAATTCTACTTCCCTGGATCTTCAACCACAGTCCAGTCCTTACTTCTAACACTGAGTCAGCACTTCCTGGTCTGATCAGTTGCAGAGTCCAGTGTCCAGGGTAGTTAGTTGTGTCTGCCTAGCTGTAGAGCATGTATGTTTCATTTTCCGAGTGAGGACCTTTTTGGGCTAATCTCTTTGACTGCATCAATCTCTCCTCTTTAGGATAGTCAGAGGTGGGCATAGTGAGGTGGGGAAGAGACGGACGGAATCATTGGAGGAAAGGAGAAAGAGGGGTGGAGTTGCATAGGCAGAGAGCTAAAGTGGAGCTTCTGGAGGGTTGACAAGTGAAAGGCGGCCAGAGGCAAATGTCAGAGCCTATATAGAGGCAGGAATCTGGGGCCAGAGAGCCAGAGCAAGCACTAGCAAGTCAAGAGCAGTGGGGCGGGTGGGCGGGCAGGCAGGCTGGCTGGCTGGCGGGCAAGAGGGGGGTGTGGCAGGGGAGAGCTAAGGGAGATTGCAGAGAACAGCTGCTGGTATTGGGCCTTGCTGTAATGAACTGGCACAGGGCATAAGCCAATTGGCCAGACCAAAAGAGCTAGAGTGCAAGGGACACTGCATCCCTCTTCTCTGTCACTGGAAAGGTAAGATCTTTCTGAGTTTTGCCTAGTGGGAAATTGTGATACATGCAGGGATTTTTTTTCAGAAGATAGAAGGTAGAGGTGGTAGACTGACCTTTTGACTCATCTTTCCCAGTGCACCAGTTACGATTAGGGTAACTAAAGTGCCAGCAAGAAGTTAGTATTTTTTTTTAAAGTTTTATTATTTTTATTTTATGTGTATGAGTGTATTGCCTGCACGTATGTTAAGTGTACCCATGTTGTACAATGACCGTGGATGTCAGAAGAGGGTGTCAGATTCCCCTGGAACTGGAGTTATGGACTGTTGTTAGCGGCCATGTGGGTGCTGGGAATCAAACCCGGGTCCTCTGCAAGAGCAGTTAGTGCTCTTAACCACTGAGCCATCTCTTCAGCCCTGAGGCTAGTATCCAGCCCTGAGGCTAGTATCATTAAAGACAACTTACCTTGGGATTATCCAGTCAATGAGACTGAGGGCAGGAAGAAGTGGATCATGATAGCCTAGTAATGAAGAGTAGGGGGCTGGGGAATTGGATGGGCCTAGAAATCTCTAGAACCCACATGTAAATTATGAAGCTTCTGTGTGCCTTAATTCTCTAATCTATAAGATGAAGAAAGAATATTATCCAAATCTCTGAGCATTGCTGTGGGGATCAAATTATATGAGGCAGGTAAAGTACCTAGCAGAACGCTTGCCAGTCTGTGCATGCTCAAGAAATGCTTGCTGTTGGTATTTCTGCTATTACTTTTTACATTATTATGGAGGCACAAAGCCTTGAGATTGATGACTTCTTTGACATTGTCCCAAAGTAGCCAGTCTTCTGTTTCTGGCATAATTTGCCTGTGAGGACACATCAATCTTGTGTAATATCTGTATTAGTTTCCAACTTGAGTGTCACAGAGCCCCCTGTGGGGAAGCTTATGGGCACAGGCCAGATGGGTAAGGATCTGATATCGTCCACCCTCCAGGTCAACAAAGAAACTTGAAGTTTACATGCTACAGACTGGGCTGCCAGTGAGTTCTGTCTAGTCTAGGATGTCAGGTAAACAATGAAATGCAACCTTAGGGATGCCAAAGACCAAGTAACCCCCAAAAGGTGTGAGAGACAAAGATACACAGTGTATTGCTGTCACAGTGACCCTATTTTAGCCCCAGTTTTGTAAGATTAGACAATGATAATAATGGAAATAATGTCTAAGATCCAAGTAGAATAAAACTTGCAAAGCCTTGTACATTACAGGCAGTTTAAAGTTACGTAGTTACTTAAAGTGCAGTGCTTTCCATGCACCCACCTGGTCAGCAACAAATAGTATTGTAGTAGTGGTTGTTGCTATTAATAATAATGATGATAATATTAAGCAAGATTCTACTTTGTAGAATGCTATTCTGAGTCATTAATCAGATAAATGTGCTACTTTTCTTAAGAAACACATTCAAGGACAACATACTAGTAAAATATGGATTAAACAACTGGTAGGAGTCAATGAGCACTAGGAACTAATGATTGTCATGAGGCAAAGAGCTTTTTGACCCAGGCCTGCCAGTAATTATGTTGATTATTCACTGCTGTAGTGGGAGAACATAGCCCCCAGACCCGTACTTCTCACAATTGGCCAGAAGGTGGTGCTGCTGACTCATTTGATCCTTGACCATCCTGGCTTTGCAGCCTGCTGGCGGTATTTATAAATTTGGAGACTGTGCTGTGTAACAGGATGGGTTGCTTTGAAAAGGACAGAGGATAAATGCTCTAGCTTCAGGAAATTTTTATGCTATTTGATGTTGCACAGTTTCTTCAAACTGGATAGATCCACCTTCAGTGCCATATACATGGCAACTCAAAAGCAGGCCTCTGTGAATTATTTGTCTATGTTTTGAAATTGGCTTTTAATCTTTAAACTTTCCTATTTATAGATTTCCTTGATCTGTGGGCTTCAGAAAGGACCCTGATGTCGTCACCTTAGGGCCTTTGTCCACACTGTCTTGTGGCTATGGCAGATATGTCAATACCATTACATTCACGGCGGTTCAACAACACGATGAGGGAAGAAAATGTCGACCCCCAAAGCAGGGGGACAACTTTCTCTAGACCAATGACAGAGACCAGAGCAGAGCTCCAGATCTTGCATTCTCATTTGCCTGTAGTCTCAACTTCAGCCTCGGAACCTGGAGGGACATCTACACAGCTGATAACATCTCAAGCCTTTGACAATCTGACCACATCACTCATGGGAACACCAAGCTCTGGAGCATTGTCCCCACCACTGATGCCAAGCTCAGACTCTGGGACACTGTCTCCACTGCTAATGCCAACTTCAGATTCTGGGACACTGTCCCCACTGCTAATGCCAGTCTCAGACTCTGGGGCACTGTCACCACTGCTAATGCCAGCTTCAGATTCTGGAACATTGTCCCCATTATTGACCACTTCAGACTATGGGATAATGTCCCCAGGGATGATGACGATTCCTGACTTTGGGACAATGTCCACAGCACTAATGGCAACACCAGATTCTGCAGAGATATCACCATTGGCGATGTCAGTTCCATCCTCTGGGGCAATGTCTGTACCTATAATGAGTACTTCATCCTCTGAGGCAATGTCCACGCCATTAATGCTAGGCTCAGATCCTGGTGAGATCTCACCACTCCTGATTCCAGATATAAACCCAGGAATGACACCCACACTACCAATGACAGCTCCAGGCTCTGAAGCAATGTCCCCATTGCAAATTACAGATGAGGACACGGAAGCCATGTCCAAAGTGCTAATGACTGCCTTAGCTTCTGGAGAGATATCATCACTGCTTATGTCAGGAACAGACTCTGAAGTGCTGTCCTCTTTGATAATGTCAGCCCTAGCCTCTGGAGAAACATCAGCCCAGATAACGAGCCCTCAAGACTCTGAGGGAATGCCCCCTGTGCTTATGTCAGGCCCAGACTCTGGGGTCATGTCTTCACTGCCAATGTCAGCTTCTGACTCTGGAGCAATGTCCGCACCACTACTGTCAATCCCAGAAACTGGAGAAATATCTACTTTACCAAAGTCAGTTTCAGATTCCGAGGCAATGTCCCCTCTGCTAATGACAGCTTTGACCTCCACAGTGATGCCCACCCAACTGATGACAGCGTCTGGCTCTGGAGTAATGGCTCCACACCTAACACAAAATGTCGACTCTGAGATCATGTCTGCTCCACCAATAAGAGCCACAACCACTGGAGTGATGTCCTCACTACCAGTGAGAGCTTCTGATACAGGAACAATGCCCGTATCACTAATGAGATCTTCCGCCTCAGGAAATATGTCTACATCACAAAAGACGGTTCCAGTCTCTGGATCAATGTCCACTCCAGTGATGACTGTCACAAGCCCTGGAGCAATGTTCACAGAACAAATGCCAACCACAGCCTCCAGTGTGATGTCTACACATTTACCAATGGCCACACCTTCTGCAGCAATGCCCATGGGCTTTATGAAATCCACAGCAAATGGAACCGTGTCTCCACAGCGAATAAGATGTCCGGCTTCTGTGGTGATGTCCACACAAGCAGTTACAGGCACAGACCCCGAAATGTCTATGTCACAACCAATAGTTCCAGCCTCTGGGTCAGTTTCCACACAGAAAATCCGAGCTCCAGTCTCTGGACCAATGTCCACCTCACAAATGAGAACCACAGCCTCAGGACCGACATCTACACAACAAATGAGGGCCACAGCCTCTGGAGCAATGTCTACTCCATTAATGACAGCCAAAACCTCTGGATCAGCGTCCACACTTTTAATGAGAGACACAGCCTCAGGAGTGATATCTATGCCACAAATGAGAGCTCCAGCCTCTGGAGCATTGTCCAAGCCACTAATGACATCCAAACCTTCTGGAACAATGTTCATGCAACAAATGACAACTGCAACCTCTGGAGCAATGCCCACACCACTAATGAGAGACACAGCTTCCGGAGCTCTGTCCATGCCACAAATGACAGACACAGCCTCAGGAGGGTTGTCCATACCACTAATGAGAGCCACGGCTTCTGGAGCAATGTCCACATCACAGATGACAGCCACCACCTCTGGAGGTATGTCCACGCCTCTAATGAGATCCCCAGGTCCTGGAGCAACACCCACAATGCTAACGAGAGCCACAGTCTCTGGGAAGATAGCTAGTCAGCCAATGAGCACTCAAGACTCTGGAGGGGTATCCACATCACTCACGAGGCCCATGACCCCAGGAGGTATGCAGATGAGAGCTCAGGCCTCTGGAACAATGTCCACACCCCTAATGAGAGCCTCAGACTCTTTGGAGATGCCCACACTGCACACAAGAGCTTCATCCTCTGGAGAGAGGCCTCTGGCACTGAGACCTTCAACTTCTGGAGAGATAGCCCCACCTCCAAGATCCCTGGCTTATGGAACAATATCTGCCCCACAAATGGCAGTCACAGCCTCAGGAATGATGTCCATGCCACCGATGAAGGCTTCAGCTCCTGCACCGGTGTCCACACCACTAGTAAGATCCACAGCCTCTGGAGGGATGTCTGTGCCACTGATGAGAACCCCAGCTTCTAGAGCAAAGTCCATACCACAAATGATGGCAACAGACTGTGGAGACATATGCCCACTCCCAGTGCAAGCTCCAGTCACTGCAGGGGTATCTCCACCACCAGTCAGAACACCAGTGTCTGCAACTGTGTCTACACCACTAAGGAGACTTTCTATCCCTGGAGCTGTGGCCACAGAGTTAACAAGAGCTCCAGCCTCTGGGAAGATGTCCACTGCACAACTCACAGCTATGGCCTCTGGAGGGATGTCCAAGCCATTAATGAGAGCTTCAGCCTCTGGAACTATGCCCACACCTTTGATGTCACCCGTAACTTCCGGAGAGATGTCTATACCACTAATGAAAACCATGCCCTCTGGAGCAATGTCAGCTCCACAAACTAAATTCATGAGCTCTAGAGCTACATCCTTGCCGCAGCCGACATATATAACTTCTGGGGGGGCAGCTATGCCCCCACTGAGAGCCTCAGCTTCTGGAGCAATATCTACACCACTTATGAGAGCCTCAGCTTCAGGAATGATGTCAACACCACTACTGAGAGCCACAAGTTCAGAAGGGCTATCCATGCCACAAATGACAGCTACAGTCTCTGGAGGGATGTCCTTACCACTAATGAGGACCCCAGGTCTTGGAACAATGTCCACACCACAAACAACGTTTGGAATGATGTCCAGTCTGGATATCAAGGCCACAGATGCTGGAGAGGCATCTACATCTCACATTAGAGTCACAGCCCCTGGGTCAAAGACCACACCACACATGAGCGGTGCAACCCCCGAAATGAAGAAGCCACCACCAAAGGAAGTGCCTTCCTTTGGTATGTTGACCCCAGCACTCTGTTACCTCTTAGAAGAGCAAGAAGCAGCTCGGGGATCATGCTCTGTGGAAGAAGATGTGGAGATTGATGAAGAGAAGCAAATGAAGGGATTTTTGAATGATTCGGAGAGAATGGCATTTCTGGTGTCTCTTCATCTGGGGGCAGCAGAGAGGTGGTCTATCTTGCAGATGGAGGTAGGAAACCCCCTCTCCAGTGAAAATAAATCTTTCTTGAGAAGATCACAGGGCTTATATGACTCCCTGTCCGAGATAGACATCCTTAGTGCTGTTCTTTGCCATCCCAAGCAGGGCCAGAAGTCAGTCAGGCAGTATGCCACTGACTTCCTGCTGTTGGCTCGACATTTGTCTTGGTCTGATGCCATTCTACGGACCAGGTTTCTGGAAGGACTCTCGGAAGCTGTTACCACCAAAATGGGTCGTATCTTCCTGAAGGTGGCCGGGAGCCTAAAGGAGCTGATAGACAGGTCTCTCTACACTGAGTGCCAGCTGGCTGAAGAGAAGAAGTCCCCGGGCAACTCAAGCCAGGCTGTGCCGACAGCTTGTAAGCGGAACAATGAGGAGACCATGGAGAATGAACTGGGCTCTCAGCAGCAGACTGAGGAGGTAATGAGGGGGACATATGCTCTTGGTTTCTGAGTAGAAAAACAAGGAAATAATGATGGGGGGTTACACTCATACTTTTTCCAAGTAGAATTAAGGAAGAGGGAGATATTGAATTCCCACAACATGAAAGCCCAATGGATAATTTTATCAGTGAGTGTGGATATAAAGTCATTTTGGGTACATTGGCCATTTTCAGGAACAATGTACAACCCAAGCTACAGAGGGCTTGGGATGTTTAAAGTACTATCTTCTGATTACAAGGGAGCTTGGTAGGCTCAGTCTCGGTCTCAACTCTACTTATTATAAGCCTGATTCTAAGGGAAGGACTTCTTTTATGGACTGAGTTCTACTTATAACTACGTGTGTCGAGGACTCACGTCACTAGGGGATATGGTTAGTCTAACTTGGTCACACTTTTTTACAAGTCTGATGAATTAGCTGAGTTCTTTAACTTGCTCGCTTATGGAACTTAATCAGGCAGAATGTCTTTTTAAGAATGTGGTTCTTATTTCTGTTTTTATTTTCATGCTTACAGCACCAGCATGTTCCCAAACGCTGTTACTACCTGAAAGAGCATGGAGACCCCCAAGAAGGTCTTCATGATCACCTTCGAAAGAGCATAGTCCACCAGAAGGGCCCTACTAACAAGTAGTGCTCCCTAGAATCTTCTGTGATTTCTGACTTGGCTGCTAATTTGAGGACTGGTTCCTGGACCCATTCCATTCAACTACATCATAAGCCTTGTTGCCTTCACCCTCCAACCTTCCCCTCCAGGCACATTTCACCTTATTTCCTACTTGGTTGCCTTGACTTTCTCTTTCACCTACATGCCTGTAACCTGCCCTGACAATCAGTCTGGACTACAAGAGTGTATGGTGTGTGAGGTTCTGAACTCCCATCATCATCAAGGCCAGTTCTAATTTTTGATCCAGGGAGAAGTATAGGCAGGAGAAATCATGTCCTACCTCAAAACACCTTAGAGTGTCTTGCCATTTGTCATCAGGCAAACTTGAGAAACCCTGGTCTCATTCCACCTGGCAAGGGAGCCGAGGGAGAGAAAGAGAGAGAGAGAGAGAGAGAGAGAGAGAGAGAGAGAGAGAGAGAGAGAGAGAGAGAGAGACCCACTCCTATAGCACCCTTTCAAAACAGTAGTCTTGCCCTTATATGCCCCAACTCATAGTACCTAAAATGGGTCTCCAGGGCCCTTACCCTGCTTATAGTATCCATTCTGAACCATTTGTTGAGACCCATACTATTAATTGTAGTGATAGTTATGGCTAACAAGTGTTTGTAATGTGCCATGTGACAGGTACTGGGCTAAATTCTTGACAAACACCATCTTACTACAGTGTTACAGTAACCTGACTTGTTCTTGTGTTATTAGCTTCTGACCTCTTGATCTGTTGCTTATGGTCCTTGTCCTTCAATGTGGAATCTCTAGATCTGACCTTTGGGTGATCCCCTCAGTTGTTAATTGCCCTCACTTTCCTTGGCTGTTGTGCTTCATGGCCAGCACTCTTCAAAAGGGTTTTGGTCTCTAAACAGGCATAGGTAGTTAGAAACTAACATGAACAGTGTTTGCCTTCAGGTGGTGGGTTATGGATGTTTTTTATTTTCCTCTTTTTACTGTTGTCTGTACTTTCCCGATTGTCTAGAGTAAGCATGTATTACATTTGTAATCATCTAAATAAAGGTCATTTGTGAAAAAAATGAATTGTTCCCAGTAAGATTTTCATTTATGGAGTTCTTTATGTTTTTAATCTTTATTTTTTGGGGGGAGGGTACCCCTGTGTATACGTAGTGGTCAGAGGACAACTCTTGGGAATTGGTTCTTTCTTTCCACCATGTGGATCCTGGGGATCAGACTCAAGTCGCCAGGACCGGAGGCAAGTGATTTTACCTGCTGAGCCATCTTATCAACCCCTGTTTCAGGGGCAGATAGCACCTTTTTCTCATATAAAAATTTCATCCAAATTAAGGAAGGGGATAAACAACAAACAAAGTCATATTTGAATAATTCAGATTTAAATTATGAAGACCTTGAAGATAAGAAACAGGAGAATGGGAAATTTGATCCAATAAGACCAATTTATATGTTTAATAATATAATTGGGATACTCAAATATCTTTCAAAACTAACTTAATGGCAAAATTAGAAATATTTTACAAAGCTAACTTGGTGGCAGCTTGGAAGCAGGACGGAAGAAAGGGTCAGAGGCTGCTTGGACCTCTGGTGCAAGAGTCCAGGGCACTGACTGGCCAAATGATCTAGTGTGGTGGCTGTGGGGAAGGAACAACAAGGACAGAGCCTAAAGTGTCTCTGGGGATTCTAGTCTGCTGCTCCATTACTCTAAACACTGGGTCTAATTCCAGGAAGGGACAATTATTCTCAGGAAAAGCACAGACTGGCAGACAATTTGGCAGCCTCATGGTACTGTACGTGAGAATCTGGCTCTGGGGGATGCCTTCAGCTGCCTCAATAGCCAGTGCTGTTGCCTGAGGAAAAAGAGGGCACAGAAAATTGGGCAACACCAATTCCAGGCAAGGAGACAACTGGCCCCAGGGGACCCAGCTTTCACCCTCTTTTCTGTGTCCAATGGCTTACATATGACTCAGTCCAGACCCAAATGGAGTATGGGTATTCATATTCAGTCAGGCTTGCTGTTATCTCAGAAAAGTGAGCAAAATCTACTGAAAAAGAAGTGAATGATACAGAAGTCACAACTCATGCTGCAAAATGCATACAGGAAAGAAAATGTCTTCAAAATGAACCTCATTTTCTTATGGCCATGATAATGGAGAGCAATGGCAATTCTTGTGTTCTCCCTCTGCCAGCCACTCATCTTCCTTTTGCTTTTTCCTCTCACTAGAGATAAATGGAACTGATGATGATCAATCATACTCTGAGCTCAATCCCTTGTCCATCCACCCTAATGGTTATATTTAGAAATGTTTCAAGAGCCACTCCGCAGATCCATGGAGCCACGCTATCATATGCCTAAGGACTTGGGACCATTTTGTCTGCTGGAAAAAAAAGGGTGGTTCGTATTTCTTTAGGCCTCCCTGACCCATGGGTAAAAATAAGGTCCCGTAAGCAGTAAGAACTCAGATGGCACCAATCCTTGCTCTCACCTGTGTGTTATAGGACCTCAGTCTCTTGTAGGCTTTCTCTAGTTCATTGGGGAGCACTAGATTCATTTGTTCTCTAACAGTATTATCTGTTGTTCTTTGACTCTTGCCCTGCCTTGTGGAGATCAGCTGGGGTAATCACTTGTCCCTGATCCAGCTACAGAAGAGAACAGAGGCCTGCTGTGGCTGCGGACATAGATTCTGGGGCTTTCCAAACTATACAATGGGAAGTCTAAATAGTGCTGCCCTCCAGTCACGGTTTGAACCTTGACTGTCCCCTCTATATAGGCTCATGTGTTGAAGACTTGTCCCCAGCTGGCAGCACTATTTTAGGAGGTGGTAGAAACTTAAGAAGTTGGGCCCAAGTTGCAGGATGTAGGTAAGGAGAAACTATGTCTTGGTCCTTTCCTGTCTGTCTTTTACTGTTTCCTGGGTATCACGAGTTGAGCACCATTGCTTAGAAACAATGGATTCAGTGACCCATGGCCTGAAATCTCTGAAATAATGAGCCAAAACAAATCTTTCTTCATTTTAAATATTTAAATAGTTTATGTCAGGTATTTCATTATAACAATGAAGAGTCAAACACACCTCCCTTTGAGCCCTTTAGCTGAAGGTGCTGATGGGTTCAAAGGATAGGCCTGCCACTTTCAGCTGTGTGCCATACTTTGTCACCTGAACAGCAACATTGCTTCTGCTTTGTGATTCTATGAGAAAAATGTCATCAGTCCTGAGAAGTGGGTGGTCATATTGATCTTACTTTAAAGACTCTAATCCTAAGTAACTGGCCCAAAGCTATGGGGCACAGCAGCAACAAAGCTGGAATTTGAACACATTAAATCTGTCCCCAGATCTCTATACAACTGCTCCACTATATATAAAGTTTTGTTGTTCTTAGCCAGATGTCTCCCCCGAGGACTCACTGAACAAATTTGTTGTTGAACAACAGCCAACATTTGATGCTCATAAAACTGAAAGTCTAAATAAAAACAATCTACTTTTCCCTCCCTTCCCAATGTAGATCTAGATATGAAATTTTCTTCCCTTTTGGGAAAAGTCTTCAACATTCAAAGAAAAGGATCAATAACTGTGGAGCATCATTAACCTCAGGAGGTTCTATTCACTGTCTGGCTGTGACCTCAGAGTGTTGCTGCCTCAGGTCTGAGCTATCAGTGAAGAAAGAAACTCAGATTCTCCCCTAGGCACCTCTCAATGAGAAATACATCTTGGACTCATGACTCTGCAGGTGGAAGAAATTTTTATGGTTATACCAAGTGCTGACTTTTCTTAGCACTTATTTTTTCTGTTTGTTTTCATGTCTTCATTAGGAAATGGGAGGTGGGTGAAGAAGGAAAGGGATTATTTAGATATTTCATATCTCCTGTGGAAGGTTATTCTGGGTCTAACACTGTAGGAGAATATACACACGGAAATGGCCCTAGACCCCGTTTCAGCAACTTAATAGAGGCAATCCAGAATCTAGACTTGTTTTTCCAACTCAAAGCAAGGCTGGAAAAAGAGTGGGGAAAACTTATAGCTGAGCCTGAACTACAGAGAAGGTAAGGCCTAGGGCGCCCAAGAAAAGCAGGATCGTACCAGTCTACCAGCACACTGGTACACCAGTAGTGTCTGCCCCTCTAGGGCCAATGTGATTCAGTAAGGAGAGATTTTGCCCGACAAAGGAACATTTACATAGTAGTAAAGGACAAAATTGTGACCTACATATAAGCTCTACTTCCAGCCAAGCGTCAATATGAAATAAAGACATTTTCTCCTTTAAAACAATGGGGGCTGAGTGTCTTACAGGGATGGGATGCTTGGTGGAGAGGATGCAGCACGTAAAAATGTTTCCTGTGAAAACCTGATGACCTGAGTTTAATTCCTGGAAACCATGGTAGAAGTAGAGAATTCACTCTCCAAAAACAGTCCTTTCACCTCCATATATGTGCCATGGCATGTGCATGCCCCCCACCCACATATATCACGCGTACACACACACACACACACACACACACACACACACACACACACTAAATAAAAGAAAGTACAAAAACCCATGGACTTCTGTGAGCATTGGTGTGTAATCTTTGAGCAAGGGCCATGCTATGTTCTCTGTAGTTTCAGATTTAGTGTTTGTGCCACTAAAAAGCATGAAAAAGACATTTTCCAACAGACACTCGGGTGATTGATGATTGATTCTCCTTTCATATCAAAGGTGCTACACTCACAGCTAAGCTGGATCTGCGGAAGCTGGCAAGATTTCAGAAAAAATAAAAAAGTTCCAGTCTGTGACAACTTTGGTGGAAATGCTCATTGATCTAAGCATGGATGTGTACGTTGATATTTAACAGTCAGATTTGCTTTTCATGGTTTCATCTACTATTAGCGTTTTTTTGGGGTAACAGCTTTATTGAGATATAATTCACATACCACATATCATCAATTTTGTGTTTAATCCCTCATTTGTCATTTTCTCTAGTCTTCGGAAACAATTTTTCTATTTTCTGTCTCTATAGGTTAATCTATTCTGGACATTGCACAGTCGTGAAATCATATGTGGTCTTTTGTGACTGGATTTGTGCACTTAGTGTAATGTTTTCAGGGGTTATCTATGTCATGGCATGTATCAATGCTCCATTCCTTTCCTTAGCTGAACAATATTTAATTGAATGCATATACCATGCTCTGCTTGTGCATTCATCAATTAATGGCCATCTAGGGTCTTTCTAACTTTGGACTACTATGAATAATGGCTGCTATAAACATTCATATACAAGTTTTGGTGTGAAAATACAATCTTCTCGTATTTTTATTAGTTTTTTAAAAACTTGGCACACAAAGTAATGGATTTGGTGATGGAATGCCATATATGTTTTGTTTTGTCAGTGCATACATTTTTTCCTGTTAAGTAGACAGCTTACTAGTAGAATTGCTGTAGCATGTGTTCAGTTGCCCAGGGTAAAGCTGAAAAACTGGCTTTTCAATGTGGGAGGGCCATTTTCCTTTCTCATCAGCTGTGTGAGGATTCCAGGTTCTCTACTTATGACTGCTTTTTTGTGGTGTTTGGATTGGATTGAGGGCCTCACGCATGGTAGGCAAGTGCTCTACCACTGAATTCCATCATTAGCTCTTGAGTTTTTCAATCTAGTCTTCCCAGTAGGCAAAATGGTATCTCATTCTGATTTTGAATTGCATCTCCCTCCTGGATAATAATGTTGATCTTCCTTCTAATATATTTTATTAAGAACTTAATTGTCCTGCAACTTATTAGCATAAGTATTGTTGGAAATATGCTAAGAATATGTTCTTCTTATTTTGTATCCCATTCTCAACTAATGTTATTTCGTTAAACACTTTGGGAATCAGGGGAGGAGAATCAGGGAGGCAGATTCTTCCCACTGAAGCAACCTACTTTCAGCTATTACCATGTACAATTATGTTAGCTTCTGAATAAAGGTGAGTAGGGGCTTGCTTGCTGCAGTTTGCCAGATGTTCAAAAATCCTATTCCATGATAGAATTATCAGGGATTTGTGGTCACTCTTGTGTATTCTTCCTCCTTACATTAAAATTTCAAATAAGCTAAAGAAAGAATTCATTGTTATATTAATTCCTTGACGTCTTTTTTGTTGACATCACTCAAAGTGTTTTCAAAACATAATCATGAAAACCTAATTATCTCTACATTGAGAGTGAGGAGACAAGAGAATGTGGGAAGAAGGGGGAGCTGAAGAGGATAAAACAAGATGTAAATATGGGTTCCAGTTTCAGCTGTACTGTGTGACTTTGAGGAAGTTACTTGACCATTCTGAGCCTCTCCTAACTCACCTTTGCCAGTATTAGATTATCATTAGTGATCCAACTTAGTTAACACCTCTCTTTCTGTTTGAATATGCTCTGAGTATTAGGAAGGGTCCAAGTAGCCTGGGGAGAGGACTATTTGGGCCCAAGTCCAGGCTAAGCCATTGCTAGGGGGCAGCATTGTATCAGCAATTATTCTAATAATGTTGGCTGGGGTGTGGTCAGCTTTGAATACATCAGTTGAAAAATGTAGGTTCCTCCTCTTCCAGAAATGACATTCTTACAATGGAAAAGTAGTTTCTGAACAACTGTAGAAAATCAAGAGGAAAGAGGGTTTCTGACTCTCCACAAATTTCATTGTGCATGAACAATGTTGAGATAGAAAAGGGGAGAATGTTGCATTTCTATTTCTAACCCAGACTCTTGGCTTCTGGTCTCCTTTGTATACAGTTTCATAACTATGTTTTCCTCTTTGAAAATCCTACCATAACCACCAGGAACATGATCGGATTCATTGGAAATCTCTTCCAGAGATTTGATTCAGATTCAGAGACTGAAGTTCTTATCAGGGCATTTATTATTTGGGGGTTCTTTCTTCAATGATTTATATCTATGACAAGCAAAAATAGAATATTTAAGAAATGGGTCTGTTATGAAGAATGATTCAGGAGCAGAGCATGGTGGCACATGCCATTAATCTCAGGCATAGACAGGTGGAGCTCTGTGAATTCCAGGACAGATTCATCTACATGGTGAGTTCCAGGCCAGCCAGGGATACATAGTGAGGCCCTGCCTGAAAACAAAACCAGAAACAAAAACAAAAACCCAAAAATAAATAACAAAGGAGGGTGTAGTGACATTTGCCATGTATTATTTTTTTTTAAAAATTCAGTAAGGTAAGGCTTGATGGTAACAGAATGAATCATGCCCCTGGCAGCCAGCCTTGGGGCCCAGGATGTATGGGCTCCTAAGAGACTGAGTGCTCGTGCTGGGCCATGTGAGGGACCTTATTACACAAGATGAATATTTTGTGAACATAGGTGCTTCTATATTGATCTCAAAATTCTAAACTTGGGACTTGGCAAGTAAGAAAGAAAATAACTGGAGAGCCAAGATGGTAGCTGTAGACACTGGAGCAATTGCATGGCGGTGGTGGCTCTGGGTGCAAGGATTTAAAGCATGACTCCAGTAAGAAGATGTCTCACCACTTGGGGCCCCTGGTCATGGAGGAAGAAGATGCGAGGGCAGCAGACACCAAGAAGGCCAACTTGACTATGAGGAAGAAAATACTGGGTTCCGGCCCCCTGTGCCCTGGCAGGCAGAGCAGCTACCTGGTCACTGAATTTGGGGCCAGGGGGCCAGGCTGAAGCTGTAGCTGCAGTCAGAAGGTGGTTGCAACTACCCCACTGGGCCAAACCCTGGTGCATTTCTCTTGCCCAGGGCCTGTGCCTACAAATGTCTATTGCACAGTGCACTCGTGGTCGCCTGACCATCATCATCTACCAGTTGCTATCAAGCCCTGGTTTCAGTCATCAGCAGCAATAGGAACCTGAGAAGTCTACAGATTTCAGAAAATATGCTAGAGGACACTGGTGTAAAGCTGCTGTAAGAAACTGTGAAATATCCCAATTGCCCCTCAGAGAATCTTGGGTTGGAGGCCTGTGAGCTAAATGTTGCCTGCGGTGAGGACCTAGCTTCTTTTTCTCACAGTAAAAATCTCTGGGCAATCAACTTCTTGGAGAATGCCTTGGACCACACAGTATGGTCACTGTGCTGAGTGAGGCCATGAAACAGCCAAAGTGTAACCTGGATATCCTCTGGCTATGAATAATTGACTTTGATGAGGAAACCCAAACATTTCTGATCACTGAGGAAGAGAAAAATCCCTACTTGACAATCCTAAGCAGTATGCAAGAGAAACAGAAAAAAGTGAAAATTCCATTCCAAGAAACCTGGAGTATTCTGACCCAAAACCATGTACAAAGAAAAGGGAATGGACTCTTACTTTGGTCCACCTGTGTGTAAGAATTACAGCTCACTGACATTTTAATGAGATATAAATTGTCACCTGACACCCAGTTCAGATGTGTTGTGTAAGATGGATAGGTTTTTTCATTTGCTAATAGAGAACATAAAGTTGAGACGGGGGAGGTGGAGAGTAGTAAGATGAGAGTAAAGACAGAAGAGGGAGGTCTGCCAATGACCAAAATACACTGTATGAAATTGTTTATTCAAGAAATGTTTTAAAAATCAGTAAATACAATATTCATGCATGAAAATTTCAAAATAAAAACTCAGAAGACCCTCACTAAATCTTTTGGTTGCTAATCCAGGTATAGTGGTGTATGCCTTTAATCTCAGCACTTAAGAGGCAGAGTCAGACATCTCTGTGTGTTTGAGGTCAACCTGGTCTACATAGCTTTAGGCCAGTCAGGGCTATACAGTGAGACCCTGTCTCAAAAGTAAACAAATCTTCTGATTGCTAGCCACATTTCTGTAGGCCGGTGTGGCATTCTAAGCCAACCAGCCTGGGGACAAATATATATACATATATACATATATATATATATATATATATATATATATATATATATATATATATGTGTGTGTGTGTGTGTGTGTGTGTGTGTGTATGTGTGTGTGTGTGAAATCTGCTCAAACAATGTCTTTATCTTCTGCTGTTGCATGTTCTCCAGTCTCCACTGAAGATGTGCTCCCCTCTCAGCATGACTATTTCTAGAAAACGTAGGAGTGCCTCACATGTGAGGTCCTCATGAAGATGGGTCTCAGTGCTCATCAAGGAGAAGAAGAAAACATGCACATTGCAACTTTCAATAGATGGTGACACATTTCTGTTTTCATGTACATTCTAAATATTGGTAGTGGCTGCTTAGAACAGAGTTGAAAAATAGTTCTCCAGTCACATTCAGGATATGTAGGGAAAGGGAAAACTTACAGAAGACGCCAAATTTAGGAGAGTGTGACTCATGGTTTTTCAACGTTATAATGGTGTGAAAGTGATATGAGTTTAGAAGAAGCCACACTTCAAATTTAAGATTTAAATCTTTTTTTGTAGGCTAGCAGTATGTGGTGGGATACTTGTCTGTGATGCTGAGCAATGGCAGTGAGCCATGTGATCATGAAGGGAAAGAACTATGTAGTGTACTGTGTCATTAAGTTCTAATGCTTTAGATGTTGGCTGTAGTAATAGTTTCCACTTTCAATATTTTTAACCTTTGGAGTCAGTAATGCCTATTAAGAACAGATAGATATATGGGTACACATATTGATAAAATTGCTGTCCTTCAGGTAGAGTCACACAAATGACTTTATTGAAGTCATTCCTTATTAATTCTTTTATTAATTTCACTTAGTAATATTAAGGAACATAATTTTGAAAGCGTGCTATCGTTGAAAGGAAACTGGGACAGCTCATAGAATAGGTTGCTACTGAACTGAGGGTGGTATGTGGTTATCCCTCGAAAGCTCCCAGAACGAGGAACCTGAATGTTACCAGTATTCTAGTTTTGCCTTTCCACACCTCACTTCTACATCTCTCTGCGTGTAGGTGGGCAATGAGGTCCCCTAGTCCTGCAATATCCAGTCTGGTAGCTACCAGTTATACGTGGCTATTAAGCACTTGAAACGTGACTACTTCAAATTGTGATGTGCTAGTTGTTAATCCAAAAGCATACACTGCAGTTTGAAGACCAAGTACAAGAAAAATATGATGTAAACCATTTTATTATTTAAGAAAACATTAATACAGGGTAAAACAATGGAATATGGGATGCATTGTGCTAGGCAAAGTAAACTATTAAAATTGATATCATATGTCTCTTTTTCGATGTGGCCATTAGAAAATTTGAAATTACATACTTGGCTGACAGTATATTCCTGTTGGCTTTACAACTTACAGCTACTTGGGGAGTGATTGATTGAGTTCTCTCAGAATAAAGCCCAGAAATTGAGAGAAAGGGAACTTGTTGATGAAGCTACATCAAATGCCCATTACTAGAACATTCCTAAAGGACTCGAAAGGGAGAGTCATATGAGCACATGACAGCTCCTGCTGGGACATAAAATTGTAGTGGGCAGAGAGAAGATTCTCAGAATACTGGGTGAATAAAACAGTAGGTGTCCTTCAATCTGTAATCATCCTAAATGCCTTTCTTTTACCCTCAGACTGACCCAGCCAATTATATAACAAGTTCCATTGATTTTGCCTTCATCCACTTCTCTCCATCCTGAATGTATCCACCACTTTATTAGTTCAGTCACTGTCATCTCAACTAGGGCTAATGTAGTTACTGGCAAGTGTCTTTTAATTAAGCATAAAATATATCCCAGTGACTGTTTCTTCCCCCTCAAGAAAGGCATTTGGAAAGATATGTACCAATCTTCATGTTTAAAAAAATCAAAATCACAACCCAGTGTGGCCAGTGTTACATCGCATAGCTTCTCTGGGAATAGTGTGAACCTTATTTGCCAGAGGTATTGGTAATACTTGTGGAAAAACTGTTGTGGGGGCTCCTTTAACATACAAACTGCCATTGTAGAGATTAGGTCAAGGCACAAAAATGATCATGCTCTTTTTCCTTTATAAATGCTTTAGTCTCTTATTAATAGGGACATAGTTGTTTAATATTCCCAGAAGTTAAACATTTTTAATTTGAAGGCTTCTTTCTTTTGAATGGTGACAAAGAAATTGAGAGTCAAATCTAGTGAGTAAGTTACATGCTTAACTTGGTTAATAATAAGCTGAAAGAGAGAGAGAGAGACAGAGAGAGAGAGAGAGAGAGAGAGAGAGAAAAGAGGACAAAGAGGAAGAACACACTACTGACACAATTGTCTTCAATGAATTCTTACCTATGGATCCAGTGGCATATAAACGCACACATTCATGCACATACAGTCTCATTTTAGGAGGACATGGAGTTTGAATCTGCATTAGAGACACTATGCTATTGCACAAAACATACTTGGAAATTTCATTGACTTAGCACAATATAAATTTGTTTTTCACTCATATAGTAGTCTGGTGTGGTATTCTTGGTTAAGTGCATACCTTTCTTCCATGAAGGTGCTTCGGGAATACTAGCAGCTTCCATTTTTTTACCATGACTATATTCTAGGGCCAAGGATTCAGTTCTATTGGTGAAAAGACCAGAAAATATAGCCTCTGATTGAGTACACATCTCTATAACAATTATACTTTATGAAAGAGGAAGTTTCTCCCATAACATTTATTCCAGTTTATTGCACAAATGGGTATAAGTTGCCAGACTTGTATTTATTGTTACTCACAGTGCTCATAGATGGGCAGGTCCCATTGGTACAACAGTGGTACAGAAGTTATGGGGGTAACCAACAAGTTTCTCATTAAATTTAAGACACACTCCACAGGATAGAACTCATGTCTGGTACTGTAAACCTGGCCAAGAATCTGTAGCTGAGGAGTTCATAGTCCTAGGGGAGAATCTAATATGACTTTTTGCTAAATGGACGTAGTATCAAACTGCTTTCTAAACACTTATCATTAAATCTATGTATTAATGTAGCTCTCAGCCCTCATCAGAGAAAATTGCTTTTTTGCAGTGGATGACTGTTAACACAGAGATGCACAGCTGGCCAATGTGCTTGGTTGCCCTAAAGGGGTCATATATATCACTTCTGTCCCAGGATCAGGGACCTTCATGGAAAAAGAAGCAAAAAAATATATAAGAGCCTCAGGTTGGGGATGAATGCTTTGAAATAATGTCTTCTGGCTATGATAGCATGGCAGGGCTATTGAACTCATGATTCACAAGAACTGTGGCTGCCTGCAAAGGCAACCTACACAAGAATAAGGAAGTGGATATTGTATGATGAATGGGGAAGGACTCATAAGACCCCACCCTTTAGCAAAGGAGGGATTGACTATTGATAGCTGCTGGAGGACAGTCATTTTTCTTTAGGGTTGTGACCCCTGGTCAGTTGAACATGGCTACATCTTTGTGCATATGGACAGTACTAAGTGGACTCAGTGGGTTGCAAAAATAAAGAGAGAACAAGAAGTTGGGAGGTAGAATTCAGTAGGGATTGGAGAAGTTGGAAGGAGGCAATATGGTATGGATCTAACCAAAATACATTGTACACATTTATGAAATTCTCAAAGAACAAATAAAAATTTAACAAGGCCCCACATCTAGATGAAGAGCTACAATCAATAGCCCCCGAGAAAGGTAAAATCATTTTCTCCAAAGATAAGCCCCGTGATTGGTTAATCAATTCCAAGTGGTCAGCCCTAAACACATACATGTACATGTGACAACACTAAATGTACTCAGTAGGTTATATATAAATATATGTTTGTATATATATAAATATATATTTGTATATATATTTGTATATTTGTAGCAACAATAATTAGGGAAGAGGACATGAATTTGAGTGAGAGTGCGGGACACAGGAGGAGTTGGAATGAGGAGAAAGATGTGTGGAGATGATTCAAAGAGAGTTTACTTGTATGAAATTCTCAAAAAATGAAATTAAAAATACATATTTTAAAAAAGGGAAAATACAATTTTCTCTATCATGTAAGCAGTGATAATTTACATGGTCACACCACTAGTAAGTACTGGAGAAGATGTTTAAAACCAGCTCTATTTAAATCCATAATTTTCACTCTTAATTACTATACATTATGCCTTTTTCAATAAAAATTATCCTCTTACAAGAAATCTTGATTTATCTAGCTAATTAACTCCAACCAGGTATTACAAGGTAAAAGTACTGGGAAGCTGTGTCCTCTCAATGTCCTTAATCCAGACTTCACTTTTTCTAAATGTGAATCACCTACATATAGCAGTGAGTGATAATACCAGTGTTCATAAGCAATGATCTGTATCTTCTCCTTCTAACTGTTCTTTTCCTGATATCTCCTGATGAACCCTACTCCTCACTTAGAATCCATAATTTTTTTCTGCCTTTTAAGAAATGTTTTTATACTTTATTTTCATTCACACTCTAATAACTTTGGAGACAATGGGACAAATGACAGTTTTATTTATCCAAGCAAATGGATGTTTTAAAATAATTCAATGGAATTGAATGGAAACAATAAGTTAATTGCACAATTATTTATTTTTTTTTAAATTTGAAACATTTCTTTTGTATGTCGAGGGAGGAGGCATGTGCCAAGGTTCTCATGTGGTTAGAGGACAACCAGCAGGAGTCGATTTTCTCCTGCCATCTCCCTGGCTCCATCCAAAATTATTACCTACTTTAAATTCTAAAAGCAGTTATTCGACTTACTATCGGTTTAGAACATACCATCTCCTCAGAAATGCAATTGCTTTGGAGCTGAAAGTAGCATTATATTTTGTGATCCATATTCTCTGATATTATTATCTTTCTTAAACTTATTTCAATTCAAGCACTGTCCACAATGTCTAACTAGACAATCCTCTATCTATCTTAAAATAAAGGAGGTAGTCATACCTGGCCAAAGAGTGGATATTAGGAGTCTGCAGAGTGTGGGCCCATGGACAGCACCCTTATATTAAGCTTCATTCACCCAGGGTTTGAGGACCATTGTGGAAGAGGGGGCAGAAAGATTATAAAAGCCAAGGAGAAGGTATTTGACCATATGG
The DNA here is from genome assembly GCA_035773235.1 of Eospalax fontanierii. Lineage (NCBI taxonomy): Eukaryota > Metazoa > Chordata > Mammalia > Rodentia > Spalacidae > Eospalax > Eospalax fontanierii. The sequence continues at coordinate 97,395,575 of CM069525.1, forward strand.
AAATAGAACCCTACAAGCTCCTGGGACCCTGCTCATATGAAACTACAGCAATGGTGTTGGCATGCTCAAGACCCATGCAAACTCAAGCAGACAAACACTCAGCATGGAACTTGAGAAATAGGCAGCAGATCCCAATCCTGGCTGAAGAAATATTGGTGGCTGATTACTGTTGGGTGAAGAAGAGCAAATCTGAAAGTGCAGGTCTCTGGATAGGCTGATTAGATCTCAGAGGACTGTCTGGCATCATTAACTTGACACCATAGGCATTAACACAAATGACAGAGTATATGAAAAAGTAAAGTAGATTAAAAATAGGATTCATTTATTTTTACTTTATATGTTTGGGTGTTTTTTTTCTGCATGTATGTAAGTGCTCTCATCTAGTGTAATGCCCAAAGAGGCCAGAAAAAGATGTTGGGTCTCCTGGAATTGGCATTATGGACTGTTGTTAGCTACCATGTGGGTATAAGGTACTGAACCTGGGTCTTCTGCAAGAGCAACAAATGCTATTAAATGTTGAGCCATTTATCTTTCTAGCCAACGAGATAGACTTTTTTTTTAAGACAAGCTGTTATTATAGACAAGGCTGCCCTTGAACTAGGAATCTTTCTGCCTTATGTCTCTACATGCTGGAATTACAGACATGTGCCACCATGTAGCCTCAAGATAATGTGTTCTTTCCTAAGCAGCCTTTAGTCTATGAGAAATTCCTCATGATGTTTGTTTTAAAAAGATATAGGCTTTGTCAAGAGGAGGCATCCAAATGATACCAAGGCTAAGGTCTTGACTGAATTCACAGCACTGAATCAAGTTGCTATGGAAAGAAGATTGTTCACTCTCTATCAGTATGTTAAAAGGGCCCAACTACATATAGCAAGAGGTCCCGTTTTGAATGTAAGTTTTGCTGAGAACTGGGATTCAGCTGTTTCCTGGCATATAGATCTTCTTGCATGAGGAACTATAAGACTTACTTAGAGGGACTTTGTGTTACCCACAAAAAGCTAACAGAATTCATAGCCTTAGAATGAAAGAGCAAGATCAGTTTGGAAGACATTGTGTTGCATCATTGGCTATGTCCTTCAGTTGGCGCCCACATTTGACAGAGTATAAATAAAATGAAATACTCATTCCCTCTGGTTAGGATTTGTGTGTGGAATATTCCCCACTCAAATGTTTAATGATTTTGCTCCCAGCTGGCTGCACTGTTTTGGGAGATTTTAGAATCTATAGAATGTGGAACTTAACTGGAGTAAGAAGGTAGCTGGAGGATGGACCTTGAGGTTTGATAGCTAGGCATCACTTCCTATTCCTTCTCTGCTTCTTACTTTGCTCAGATGTGAGAAAACAGCTTCATGCTGCTGCTGACATACCTGAGAGTCACTTCTCCTGAAGCCCACCATGATGGACCCTCAAACTGTAAGCCAAAATACGTTCTTCTTTTAAGTTGCCTATTGACAGTAATTTGGTCAGAGTAATGGGAAACATAAGTAGTATACTTCCTTTTCACCATAGAACTACATGGATGTTTGAGTTACTGAAGACTCCAAGGATAGTTCATTAGAAACCGAAATAGTACCAGCAGTAGTAACAGTGGCCAGCCACCACAGTGGGGTACAATGAAAGCCTGTTTCAGAGACAATGGACTTGAATGTCAGTGTGAATTCTTAATAACAATAAGGTTCTGCTGGTTTTAGCCCGAAATCATAGTAAAGGTATTCTTTTTTTCCCCCTTAAGAATACTGTAGAGTGTCATATATAAGGGCAGAAAATAATATAATCAGAGACCATCTGTTGTCTGCTATGCTATCTTTTAGCATTTCAGTGAGGTTTTGCAGACACATCCTCAACTTCTGAAATGATCATACCATTATGAACCCAGGCAGGAGCAAAAATCACCCAGTGGCAACTGAATTAGCACAAAGGTTGGACTGGAGATAGCTCACCAAATAAGGGTGCTTGCTGCTCTTTAGAGGACCTGAGTTCGGTTCCCAGAACCCATGTTGAGTGGCTTACCACGACCTGTAACTTCAGTACGAGGAGCCATGATGCCCTTTTCTGGCTTTTATGGGCCCTGCCCCCTCCCCTGACATGTGGCATATACATAGAGAGACACACACATAAACATTTATTTAAGAAATTGAATTAACACAAAGGATTCTTGATTCAGCTGTCCAACATCTCATGAGACAGTACTCACAAACACGTGAATTGTGCAGAAAACTAAATTGTTTCAGCTAGAGACACAGATGTAGGGTGACAGTCTAGGGCCAGGGCTCAAACGGAAGAGTACCTGCTTAGCATGTGCAAGGACCTGGGTTTGATCACAAGTACAATCTACAAAGATAGATGTGTGGGAAAAAAACCAACCCAGAAGTAAATGGAATTATACAGATTTGGAGCTTCGGTTCTCAAGTATAAACATCCAAATAGGGACATCTTAATCTGAAAACATAACTACTTCATGTTATTAATTTGGGGAGATTTACTTTAGAATATTTGAATTAATGATAATGTGTAATGTTATAGAATATTAAGCATTGTCTACACTTCTGACACCTAGAGGAGATCAAGCATCTTTGAAAGCAGTTTTTTGATGAGGCCCAGAGTGGCCCTGTTCCCCATTCCTGCTGTTGTTGCTCTCCCTTGGCCTTATACAAACATTTTACCTTTGTCTTGAGCTTCCTAGCATCTTTCAGATGTATCAATTAAAAATAAATTTAAAAAGAAGCATATGGGTCATTTATTCATTTATTTAACATTTCTCAAATGACTAGGTTGTATCAGGTTTTTAGTGTTTATTAACTACAGAACTAAGTATACACTTAAACACGAGTCTGCAACTGTCTTTCTCATGCTCTGAAAATAAAATAGATTTGACTTTCACTAAAGTTTGAATGTTTCCCCTAAAGTTTGTGTTGGATATTTAGTGTTCAAATCCATATGTTAATTATACTTGGAGGTGGGGCCTGGATGAAAGTATAAGGCTGAGCATACCACATGATGGTAGCTTTATAAGAAGAGGAAGAGGGCTAGAGTTAGCAAGCTTGCTCTGTCTAACCATATAATGTTGCCTACTATGTTATGATACAGTAAAAGGGCCTCACTACATGCTAACATTATAAATTTGTTATTTGGACTTCCTAGCCCACAAACAACCCTCCATCCTCTTCTGTGATGATCCGTGAGTCTTTGGAGAAAGGGATGTGATATAGCTATCCTATTTAGACCTGAGAAATCCACAGTCTCTTCTTTTCTGCATGATGACTGGTTGTTGGATTTTATTATTCACCATCTTCTGAAAAAAAGAAGCTTCACTGATGAAGGTTGAGAGATGCACTAATTTATGGGTATAAATATAGAACTTATTGGATAGTTTATTACCATGTCCATTTAACAGAATAATAACACTAGGCTCTTCGCTAGTGCTTATGACCTAGTCCATCATGGGTCTTTGGTTCAGTTAAAGATACCAGGCATGGATTACATCTTGTGGTTCAACCTTTAAATTCAATCAGAAAGGGACTGGTTATTCTATAACATTCATGTCACTGTGGCATCAGTGGGCATATCTTTATAGACTGGTTGCTATAGTGGCTTGCAGGGCTCATAGCTGGAAAGGCTAGTATGTACGTGCATTTGTGTGTGTGTGTGTGTGTGTGTGTGTGTGTGTGTGTGTGTGCATGTGTGTGTGTGTAACTAATAAACTTTTTGTTTTCCTTTCTCTTTTTTCTTTCCTTCTTGCCTTCGTTCATTTTTCTCTTTTTTTTCTTAACAAGGTCTTATGTAGCCCAGGAAGGCTGGTCAACGAAGACTGCCTTGAATCCTCATTTTTCCATATCCCAAGTAATGGGTTTACAGGCATGGACCTTCGTGCTTGGATTAAACATCTGATCTTCATAAATTATGTACTTTGTAGTATTCAGTTTTAGCAACGGGGCATAGACACCTTCCATTATATATTTGTCTTCCTTCATCTCACTCCTCTGACATGCAGAATTATTTTGGATGATTTAGAGAGATCAGAATGTGATAGGAACATAAATGGATACCCAGTGAGGTCTACAGTCTACTCCTTGCAACTTTATGTTTGATTCTCAAAGGAAAAATAATGCTACAGCTGGAATTAAAGTTTTCACCCAACTGATCCCAAGATGCAAAGACTATAATGGATTATGTTAGTAGGTTCAATATAAATATGGGGTTCTTAGAAGAGGAAGCAGTAAAAGAGGGAGAATCAGAGTGGCGTAGCATGAGAGAGACTTGCTGTGATACTGCTGTCCTGGAAGGTAAGGTGGGAGACCATGAGACAAGGTCTGCTGGTGACCTCTGGAAGCTGGAAAAGGCAAAGAATCAGGTTATTCCCTGAAGCTGTGAGGAGCACAGTCCTGCTTAACCCTTGGCTTTGGCACAGTCAGAGTACTTTTGGATTTTTTACTTCCAGAACTATAATACTATTTCTGTGCTGCTTTACATTACTAGTTTGGTGACAATATATTATAACAACAAAAAAGCTAATCTATCAAGGAACTGACAAAATCAACCCAGTTTCCTTCAGACCTTTGAAAATCCTGATATTCAAGTGAATTAGCAGACCAATTAGAAATGGTCAGGGTACTGTAAAGTATTGTTATTTCTTTTAACTCCATAGATAATTCTGGTGTAGAAGACTGTGAACTGTTGGTTTTAGTAAATGTGTTTTGCTGCATCTTACCTGTTTAACTTGTTGTTGACTGAAGCATTCTCTTTTTATCTATTCCTCTCAGTTTGTATTGCATCAGGATAAGGACTGTTCAAAAGAGATGCAGTCAAGAGCTTCTGAGACATGAGGTCAGAAACGAAGAGCTTAAGATGACCTAAACAATTGCAGTGAAAGATGAAACATGAGTTACTTCTGGCCTCTGTCTTGGCAGTCCAGGCTTCTTCTGAATGTCTGAATATACATTTCAACATAAAATGCCATTTGCTTTATTTTCAATAAAGCACTCAAAAACTATTGGAATAGGGTCAAAAGCTGCAAAGTGAATCTTAAATGAAGACCTATCAAGACTTCCATATATGAGAGTCAGTTGAATGCCCTATCAAATTATCTCTTTCCAGCATCTAGAGAGCATGACACTTAGCTGCCAAACTGATGAGGACTATATTATAGGTCCTCGGTTGGCTCTGCTTTCTGATCTGTCAAGGAGCTATCTATTATCAAGTTTCTTTTTTCCAGGTCCCCAGAGTAGTTCAGTCTCCAATCATAGGCTCCCCTCTATCAATGTGGTGTCTAGCAACAGAACTCTGGGATATGGAGAGCAACAATGCTCACTTTCTATGAAAGTGAAGTCACTGTTCCATAAAATTCCATATTGGATTTCAAGGCTTCTAAGAACTGTGAGCTTATCTCAGGGCTAGGACTGTTAGTCTGCTGTTATAAGGGCTGGGGCTAGAGCTGAGGCTGTTTCTTGCCTTTCTGTCTTTCAGTGTTTTTCAGTTGTCTTCTTACCTCTTTCATGTGTGTCTCCTTATCTCTGTTTGGTGTATGCTCTGTCCTTTGTTTTCCTGACTCTTCTCATTCAAGATTTAAAATTTTGAGTTTTCACTGTTAAACATGAGTTTGTAAGATTGTCATGTTGTTGTGCTGACACACATTCCTTTTTATGCAATTTTCTGAGGGTTTTTTAAATCATGAAAGGATATAAAGTTTTACTAATTTTTTGGACTTATTGATAGACTTATTGTCTCTCATTCTGTTAACATTTTGTCTTATTTTTAGAATTCTGCATTTTAATCATTCTTCTATTTAGATAACATAACCATTTTATGATATTAAATTTTCTAATCTATGAATACAGGCTACTTTGTCATATATTTATATCTTCAGGTTGTTACATTGATAAAGGATTCTATTTTAGGGATAAGTCCCATTTAGTCATGGTGAATGATGTTTCTATGTGTTGATTAATTCATTACCTAGTATTTTGATGGGGAATTTTGTGCCTATGTTCACCAGAGATATTGGCTTATAACTTTCCTTTGGTTTTGTGGTGATCTTGTCTTGTTTTGGTCTTAGGATAATTGTGGAATGAGTTTGGAAGTATTACCCTCACTTTAGGTATTAGAATAGTATGGAGTTATTGATAGTAGTACTTTAAATGTTTGATAGAAATCAACAGCAAGACCATGTAATACTGAGCTTTTCTTTTGTGATTTTTTAAACAAATATGTTTTTGAGCTTTTGTGCATTTCATACAATAGGTCTTAAGTCTAGACCCCTTCCTCCATCTACACCCCCATCTGACCCATCGGATTTCTTGCATTCTGTCATATATATTAAGTCATATTCCATCAAGCATTTGTACCAAGATGTTCCTTAGTGAAAGTTCATCCACTGGAGTCTAGTCAGCCTACCTAGAGTCACTCCTTGAATGAAAATCTACTTTCTTTCACCTCACAGTAATCAGTTGCCAATAGTTCCTCGGCTAGGGTTGGAGCTTGTTGCCCCTTTCCCAAATCCGATGCAGAATTTTTGCCAGATTGAGTTGGTATGCGTCTTGAACATGCTGTCACCATTGTTGCAAGCTCATATGAGCAACTTTCCAGTGGCCCGAAAGCCTCTATTTCCTTATTTTCATGCGCCAACCCTGTCGTTTACAACCTTTTCACTCCCTCTTCCATAGTGGTTCCTGAGTTATGAGTGGGTGAGGTTTAATATAGAAGTCTGATCCAGTGAAACACACTCTGCAGTTTCTTATTCTCTAAAACTTGGCCAGTTGTAGCCTTCTGTGTGCATCACACTCTGTTGTTATGAAGAAGCTTTGCTGGTGAGAATTGAGGGATGCATAATTTCTTTACTCCCTGATCCATTATTTTCCATGAGCCTTAAGTGTAGAGGTTCCACTGTAGGTGTGTCATTTAGGGTTAGGCAACTCTCAGACACATATTCTTGGTGTGTGACCAGTTTTGGAACTCTGTAATAGCCTCCATCTGTTTCAAAAAGAAGCTTCTTTGATGAATGGTGTATAGTATACTTTACTATATGTATAAGGATCCATATTTAGCATATAGTAAGATATTATATTTGTATAGATTCCAGTTGAGGGGTTATGGAGGGTGCTGGTGGGGAAGGGGGTATAAAGATTATAAGATTGATTGAAATATTCTGTATGAAATAGACAATGAATCAATTAAAAGAATTTCATATGCCAGAGATAGGGTTTGCTCAGGAATTTTTGATCTCTCCAGCCATGTATATTTGGCTATGTTTGCAGAGATTGTACCCACGCAGGAAGGAAAATGCCCAGGTCCCAGGCCCATGCAGAAAGCCAGAACCCAGGAGGCAGCATCCTAAGTCCCGGAGTCTGAAGGATCATGTGAATCTGGTTGGGAATGGTCCAAGAGCAGGGCCGTGAACAAAGGACTCTGCGCTTCGAGCTAAGAGCCAGACCTTACTGGCCAGCCGCTGACAACCAGTAGCTTTGTAAATGCCCTAAATAAATCAATTCTCTAAAAAGAGCATTCTCTACTCATTCAGTTGGTTCAGACCTGGAGGGCAGATTGAGGCTGAAAGCCGGGACCCGCTATGAGAAAATTTATGAAGCATAGTGCCACCCATGAGTTCCCTCCCACTGAAAGGGCTTTAAGCAGAGTTGAGCATTCCCCTAGATAAAAGTGCCACTACTACACCAACAGAGATAGTTTGCTGTGCCAGTCTTTGTGGTTATTAGGGTTTACAGTGGGGTAGGACCATTGATTGATTTTCTCTTTCAGTAACTTGCATAGGATCCTCTAGAACTATGAAGCTAGTTTTCATGGAGGAGGCTTCCAAGTCAGTTCCAGCTCCATTAGTCCAAATGAGTTTTTCTTTGATGGGAGACATTTTTTATTATTGACTTAATGTCTTGGTCATTAATGTGTTTATATTTTTCACTTGTTCATGATTAAATCTTAGTAAGTTTCATGTGTCGAATTATCCACTTTTTTAGGCTATCAAACTTATGTATACATAATTGTTTACAATAGTAGCTCATGACCCCTTATGCTTGTATTATATTAGTTTTAATGTTTGCATTCTCATTTCTGCTTTAATTGGAATTCTTCTGTTTCTTTTTTAGTCTAGCTGGTTTTGTTAATTTTGTTTATCTTTTTAAAAACCAATTTTTGCTTTTGCTGATCTTTCCTATTGTTTTTCTACTTTCTGTTTCAATTATTCTGATCTGATAGTTATTTTTTTCTTCCACATAGCATTTTTGGGATTAGTTGTTTGCTCTTTTTATAGTTTCTTGAGGTGTAATCTTAGTCTGTTTATTTGAGACCTTTCTTTTTGACGTAAGCATCTATTGCCAAAGTCTTCCTTCTTAGAAAGGCTCTTGCCACATCCTATATGTTTTGGTATTTTGTGTAACCATTTTCATTTGTCACAGAATAAATTAAAATCCACTTTTAAAGTTCTTCTTTGACTCACTGGATATTTGGGAAAATGTTATTTAATTTCCATGAATTTTTGAATTTTCTGAAATTCCTCCTGTTATTGATTTTTGGTTTCATACCATTGTGGTCATTCATCTGATTTCAATCTTGTTGTATTTGTTCAGTCTTGTTTTGTGGCTTAGCATGTGATCTCTCCTGGAGATTGTTCCATTGAACATGCACTTGCAAGAAATGTGTATTCTGATATTGTTGGATGGAATTACACACACACACACACACACACACACACACACACACACACGCACACGCACACATGCACACAAAATCTGTTAGGTCCATTTGCTTCAAAGTGTAGTTCAAGTATAAATTTTCCTTACTGATTTTTCATCTCAATGACCACTTCATTGCTAACAGTGATATATTGGTTTCTCCTACTATTTGTCTTTCGTTTTAGATCTAATATTTCTTTTATGCAGATTTATGTGCTTATGCTACATCTCTCTATATATTTACAGTTGTATCTTCTTAATAAGAGACACTTTGTAATTACATAATGATCTTCTTTGCCCTGCTTTACAGATTCTGGGTTTTTATTTTTATTAACATAGGACCTCAGTATATACCTTAGGAAGGACTGGAAATTGCTGTGTAGGCGAGGTGGCCTCAAACTCTATATCTTCCTGCCTCTGCCTCCACAGTGATGGGAATACAGGTCTATGCCACTACACCCAGTTTAATTTTACATACAATCTGATATAAATGTAGTAACTTTTGCTTTTTTATGACTTCCATTTGCTTAGAATATCTTTTTCAACCTTCAATTTTCATTTATGTATGCTACAAAATGAAAAATAAGTCTCTTGTGGTAAGTATGAAATTGAGATCTTAAAAATCTACTCAGTGGTAACCCAGTTCCAGGTATGGGTTACCTCTTTTCAAGTTGTTGATCAGTTGGGTTCCACAGACTCCTCCAAACATAATTTCCTTTTGAAATTAGTCTTGGTTACTTATTACTGAAGACCCAACATACCGAAATCATAGGACATGGAGAAATCAAGCTGATACTGACCTGATGGTTTCATACCTACCAGCTAACTTTCAAAAGTGCTGGAACAATCTATGCATGCTACTTGGAGAGAAAGTTATCATCAGTCTTCTCCATCTGTGAACACTGCAAGCTACAGTAACAACTGGTCTGGCAAATATGTGCACTTGTGCAATAGTAGTATGAATGTTGTGGGAGTAAACTAATACTTTCTGATGACTGGATTTAAAGCTTGCTCCACAAGATGGAACAAACACCTGGTATTGTTAATCTGGCCAAAAACTTGTGACTGGCTAGGTTACAGGTCATAGAAGAGATCCTAGTGTTATAATTCTGCAAAATATTGTGCCCAAGTTATTATCTTCATATACATAATTTACTGCATCTCTCAACCCTCATTAAAGAACTTTCATTTTGCAGTAGATGGTGATAAATATAGAGGCCAATAACAATATGAAGAGAATAGGAGACTGTGGAGTGCTCTTCAGTAAATGGGACATCTATATCACATCCCTTTCAACCAAGACAGGGATCACCATAGAAGAGTGGGTGGAAATATTGTAAGAGCTAGAGGGAGTGGATATCTGTAGTGAAACAGTACTTGTTAAGACATGACAGCACAGCTGCACCTGTGAACTCACAGTGGCAGGGACTGAGTGCCTGTACAAGACTTGCATGAGATCAAGTCAGTCAAAATCTCAGCATGCATGGGGGAGTGGCTAACAACCATCTGTAATCCCAGTTCCAGGGGAACCAATGCCCACTTCTGACCTCTGTGGACATTGAAGGACACTAGTGCACTCACATACAAGCAGGCAATACACATATACATAAAATAAGAAGAATAAACAAAATCTTAAAAAAGACTGGAACATCTTAGCTCTGATTAAATAAAATGACAATAAACTTACATTCCATGTTATTACAATTTTATGGGTTTTGGACCGTATATTCTTTTATAGTGTATATCTTTTAACAGAAATACTATCAATATTATTATTAATAATTTTAACATTTAATATTTATATTAAAATATTATTTACATTCTACCATTATAGTATGAATATTCTAAAGTTTGCTGTGTACTACTTACTTTAGTCAGTATATTCTATACATTGATATGTTTTTATGCTACTTGTGGTAGTGATCTCTTTCAGCTTTCAACTGACTTAGAATGTCTTTTTCTATCCTTCATTTCAGGAGGATAGCTTTGCTGGATACCACATTTTTTGTTACAAGTTTCTCCTTTAACACTTTGACCATACCCTCTCATTTTCCCCCTTAATTACAAAAATCTCTACTGAGAAAATAATTGTTATTTTTTTCCAGTGCTAAGAATGGAACCCAAGGCCTCCTGTGTTAGTCAAGTACTCTACCCCTAAGCTTTACTTCAGCTCTCTTACTTTTTGTTTTGAATTTCACTAAGTTGATCACACTTTCCTTGACTTATCTATGCACCCCAGTAGGCCTTGACCTTGGGGTTTTCCTGCATCCACCTCCCTAATAGCTGAGATTACAGGCCTGAACCACCAGACCTGGCATGGAACTTTTTTCTTCTTTTTCTTTTCTTTTCTTCCTTTGTGATATTGAGGATAAAATTGAGGGACTAACACATGCTAAGCATGCACTCTACCACTGATGCATATTGCAACCCTGCATGCACTCTATCACTGATACATATTGCCAGCCCTCTTTTCATTTTATATTTTGAGACAAAGTTTCATTAAGCTCTCCCTGTTGATTTTAAACTCAGGATCCTCTGGCATCATCCTCCAATGTAGCTGAGATTTCAGGACTGTGCCACTCATCTAGCCCAACTGTCATTGCCAGTTATGTTTGAGGTACCTTATATGAGATTTACTTCTCTCTTGTTCTGAGAATCTTCTCTTGGTCTTTTATCTTTCTGGTTTGGTTACAGTGTATTAGTGCAGGCATGTTTTTATTAAATTGGTTTAGAGGCCCTTGACCTTCATGTGTTTATTATTTGTATATGTACCCAGATTTAGAAATATTTCTGCTATCATTTCTGAAAATATTTCTACCCATTGACCTTCTTTTGTAACTCATATTACTCAATAATTTGCTTTTTAAATATTAAATATAAATTCCATGAGCTTCCTTCATTATTTTTCATTCTTATTTACTACTGTTTATATTAAAATAATTTGATCTTGAGTTCACAGTTTTCCCTTCACTTTGGTCAGTTTATTTATCAACGCATTCTTTAAGATTCTGGGGATTAAACCCAGGATATTATTCATACGAGGCAAAGGCTCTATCACTGAGCTTTCTCCCCAGTCTGTTTGGTCAGTTTAGTTGAAGTTCTCTATGGGACTTTAAATTTTGGTTATTGTATTTTTTCAGTTCCATAATTTATGTTTGATCTTTTAAAAGTTTCAGTTTATCTATATTAAATGCCAAAACCCCCCAGAAAATATTACAACATTATCAATCAATAGAAAATGTAAATTAAAACCACAATGAGATATTATTTCACCCCAAGTACAATTACTATTACTATAAAGACAAAATGTAGAAATGATAGACTATTATACAATGTTGGTAGGAATGTGAATTAGTACAGACATATGGAAACAGTATGGAGGTTCTTCAAAAATGACTAGAAATAGAACTAGCATATAATCTAACCCAAATCCATACAGTTGCACTATTGGGTAAGTATCCAAAGGAATTAAAATAGGTCTGCTAAACTGATATATATATATGCACACACACTTATTTCAGCATTATTCACAATATCCAAGTTGTACACTCAGTCAAGGTATCTTCTGATTGATGAATGGATAATGAATGCATCTATACAAATATGAGGTTGGCTTGGTTCCTTTTCTTTTCTTCTCCTTTCATCTTGCTTTTCCTTTCTCCCCCCACCTCTGAAACCCAGGTTGCCTTTGAATTAGAAATTATCTTTCCTATGCTTTCTGAATGATAAAATTACAGGTGTGTATGACGATACCTGGCCCTCCTTTATTTATTTATATTTTTCAGTTATTATTCCTCTTTAACTTTTTGAGCATATTTAAGATAATTGTTTGTCATTTTCCTGCATTTCTTCACAGATGATGTTCTAGTGTTATGCCTGTTGCTGTGAGAAAATACTCTGTTCAAAAACAACTTAAGGTAGGAAAGGGTTTATTTGTCTTACACTTCCAGGTTACATTCCATCACTGAGAGCAGTCAGTATAGGAACTCAAGCAGGAAATTGAAGCAGAAACCATGGAGGAACGCTGCGTGATAGCTTGTTCACTGACTCATGCCCTAGATTTCCTGCCCTGGGAATGGTGCCACCCATAGTGAGCCGGTCCCTCCTATATCAAGTAAGAATCAACACAGTAGCCCACAGACATGACCATAAGGCAACCTAATCTAGAAAATTTCTCAGTTGAGATTCTTTTTTCATGACTCTAGGATGTATCGAGTTGATAGCTAAAGGTAAGTAGCACAGATGGTTTCTGCCACTGTATTTTTTACAGTTCTGTCATAAATTCTTTTTTATATACTTTTGTTTTAAAAATTGTTCATTTGAAAAAAAGCATCTTATGTAATCTTTGCAGACTGGTTCCAAATCAAGGCACACTTTTACTAATGTAGTGAGCAGCCTTACATGAAAGTTTAAGGAATGCTCTGCACTTTACTGAGCATGTGCCTCACCTGGTCCTTGGTGTAGAGTTTCTATCATCCCTATGTATGTGCACTACTGTTTTTAAATGTCTTTAATTCTAAAATTGCCACAGCACAGGAGCTTTTTAGAGCTTAGTTGGTCTATTCTATTCTTTCTCCCATGTTCTTTTGCCCTGGCTGTTGACAGAGCTAGAGACCCTTTCTTCGTTCATGTGCCATTCCAAATTTTGTTTTCTGTAACATTTATCAGACTGAAATCCAAGTCAGGAGAAGCAGAGTCCCATTCTTCAGACCATTGCAGATGGTATTGGCTCTGCTGCTTCTAGTTCAAGTGACAGAATTTAGAACCATACTACTTCTCCCTTAAGACCATGCCATGTTGAATGTGGATGTGAGGAAACAGTCTAGCTTGGAAGAGCCTGGATTTTATTGCAACAATATTGCTATGTAAATATATTTAGAAGAAAAAAATGACTAAATTTTGAAAAAGAATTACTTTTATTTTCTCAGTATGAGTGGTTTGTCTGTCTGTATGTGTATGTACCACGTGTTGGTAGAAGAGAGCACCTCATTTCCTGGAACTGGAGTTATAGACAATTATGATTTGCCATGTGGGTGTTAGGAACTGAACACAGGTCTTCTGCAAGAGCATCAAGTGCTCTTAATGACTGAATCATCTTCTAGCATCAGATGGTTCAATTTTTATACAACACAAATTAGCTTTATTCAAAAAGTTATTTCAAAAAGAAAGATGAAGTCCTTTACAGATTTTAAGTGGAATACTGAAAATATTATAGTAGCACTCATATATGTTTTTTACAATTTAAAAAATATAAACCTAACTACAAATTTGTTAAATAAACTTTAATAAAATTTTGTCTTTTCCCCTGTGATGGCTATTTTGATTCTTTAAAAATAATTAATACAGATTACTCAAAAGCTTTCGCATCTTTTAAAATACAGACTCTTACTAAATAGCACATACTGGCCTGGAACTCTTAGGATAACCTCAAACCTATGGTCTTCCTGAATTAGCTTCTTGAATGCTCAGATTACACATATAACCTGCTATGCTAAGCTTTCCCAAGATTTTTATTCTAATATTTGGAGTACCTATGTTGGTGAATGTGTTTTATCTATTAGTAATCCAGTTTTGATTTTGTTTTTTTTTTTCAAAACTAAATTAATGTAAAATTATGCAGTGAGCTATGTGAGTGTAGGACAGAAGAAGGAATAAGGTGAGTGATAACTAAGACTAGAATCTTTTTGAAAGTATGATAGGAAACTTAGTGTTGAAGCACATTTCTATGTATACATATACAATATAAAAGAGTTTAAATGTAGTTGCACTGTAATGAGGATTCAATAATCATACTAGACATCACAGGCTAGCAAACAAAAAGTCTGATGCCAAGATTGGACTGAATCTTCTGGAGTTGTTGGCTAGGGAGTTCCTATAGGCCCTCAAGCAGTACTGGCTAATTTCATTGCACTTGTTTACCTGCAAGAACTTGATGGTAAGATACTATCAAGAGTTCTAGAACAAACTGGGAGAGATCAAGCTGGTACTGTATTGGAAGCTCTGTCACTACTTGATAGATTTCAAAGTACTAGAAGGGGCAATGTATGCTACTAGCAGAGAAAGATAATCATCAGCCTTACCCACTTATGAACCTTGTAATATACAATAACAACTGCTCTGGCAAATATGCCCCCTGGTGCAATATTGGCATAAATGTTATAAGAGTAACCAACAACCTTCTGATTGTATTTAGGGACCCCTTCAGAAGATGGAGTGTATACCTCACATTGTTATCACGGGCAAGAATCTATGAGAGACATTTCAAAGGCCATTGGGAATAACTTACTACTATTATTCTACTAAACAGAGAGTATTAAACTCCCAATGACATTGTTATATCTATAGATCAATTCACCTCTCAACTCCCATAAGAGAAACTTCTTTCAGCAGATGGCAATTAAAACAGATACCCACATCTGGTCAACCTGCATAGAATAAGAGACTGAAGAGTGATCAGCCGTAAATTAGACACCTATACCATATCCTCTTTTCCCAAGGCTCAGAAATCATGCCAGAAGAGGGGAAAGAGTGATTATAACTAGAGGAGGTAGATGAATATAAGAAAACTTTGTTGTCTAGACACCACAGGGTAATGGCACATATGAACCCACAGTACTTGTGATAGCATGCACATGATCTGTGCATAACCAAGCTAGAAAAAAAACTCGGAATGGATGGAGGAGTTGGGAATGAAGCCCCAGCCCTAACTGAGGATCTATTGGCAGAAGTTAGGTGCTGGGAGAGGGATAGTCAGTTTTCTTTAGGAATGTAGTGCCTGGTAAGTTGAACAGACTCAAAAGGGATAGACCCATATGCAAGAGAATTTGGGGAACACAGATTAGACTTGATGTCCCTAAAAGAAAAGACAAATAATGATAGAGGAAATGAAATTGAGGAGGTAGTAGGGTGAGCGTAGAGATGGGGGAGAAGTCTGAATGTGGTCAAAATACTTTAAATGAATTCTTTTTTTTTTTCTCTTTTTTTTTTGAGACAGGATCGCCCTGTAGTCCCAGCTGACTTGCAACTTGTTATGTAGACCAGGCTGGCCTTGAATTCATAGAGATCCGCCTGAGTGCTGGGATTAAAGGGATTGCCATCATGCTTGGCTGAATGAATTCTTTAATCAATAAAAATATTTAAAAATTTATTTAGTGGTTTCATTTTGAGAAGCTTAATGGGGTCTGTTGAAGTAGAGAGCCAAATTTCCACCCCCTTTGTACCTTTATATCCAGTTTATAGATTCAGATGGAAAAAAAAGAGAGATAGCAGTAGATATTTATTCTGCTCAACTCTAAGAGATGTCTTAGGACTTGCTGTACAGATCTACTCTAGATAATTCAAAGGAAGATTTCTTTTAGCAGGAAGATCTGCAAAAATGAATGTTTGGATAGAGTTTGGATTTTAGTAATTTTGTTAACTGGTGATTGCTATTGTGAAATCCAGACCTATGGCTCACAGCAAAATAGAAACAGTACAAACTCAAAATCAACTTAGAATTGTAAACAAAATTGAGCTGCATTAGGAAATAGCAACAAATAAAACATGTGAATTAGATCAAAGCCAGTGCTTTAAGCTTACTAATGAAATGTATGATTCTTTATTGTGTTCATTTGTTTTGATGCTTTTTATTTCTTTATGCCTGTAAAATCTACTAACCTTCATGTTTTGACATTATTAACGTATATACATTACTCTCTTATGTAAATAATACTGTAAATATGCCATTTCCCTTAGGGTTTTGGGTGTTTATTTTTAAGATTTAAGAGAAAACATGATTATCTTACCTACAGAGTTATTCTCCTTAATCTCACAGAGAAGAAGAAAGTAAAGTACTCAATTTAGGAAACAATGGTCTTTCTGAATTGACAAATTTGCCTTATGTTATGTAAGTCTGAGATGGTGGATTAAGGGGTACATATCAGAGGTGCTGACAATGTTAACTCATGAAGCCAAGTGAAGTCATAGTCATGAATTTCTTACATAGGGCATGGAGGAATGGAACAGGTTCTCCAAGTTGTATGATTTACAGGAAAAGAAAAATACTAAGGCTAGATGGCTAGAGTACTGGTAAGTTATGACACAAAATAATGAAGAAAGCAATAGAAAAATCAACATTTTCCAAGATTTCAAAAAGAGATAAGGGATTCAAATTGGAATAAACTTGATTTTGAGGTGACCATAGGCTAGTGACATGGGTGTGATGTAGCATTGTTAAAACAGGCCTGTAGTTCTAGGGAGAGATTTCTAATAGTGTCAAAATTGAAAACTCACATGCATGGGCAAATAATGGAGAAGAAAATCTGAAGGCTGGAAGGATCATGAAAAGGAGAGAGTTAGGAGAATAGCTTTTGAGAAGACAGTGTAAAATGGAGAAAAGAATATTGGTGAATATTGGTAGACAAGTACCTTGACAAAGAACAGAAACAAACAAAAAAAAGAAGAAAAAAAAGCCACACACACAAGCACACAAACAAAAAACCAAAGAGAATACTCCTTATACTCTTTCTTACAAAAGCATTATTGCTCTCCAATTATTCTTTTGTGGATTCCTGAGTCTGGAGCATCCTAAATGAAATCAAGCTCAGCTGGAAGAATCTGTGAGAGCATCTCAGAAGAAGAGAAGATCCAAATGGTAGAATGACAAGGGAATGTTTATACTTCACCAAGGACAAAGCTTTCTTTTGGCTTCCATTTCCTGTTTACTGGTCAGATGCAGTAATAAAGATATAATCTGACCTTTCACTACACACACACACACACACACACACACACACACACACACACACTGAAATTGAGTATTTTCTGAGTTGTCAAGTTAGCTGAGACAACTGTTCAGTGCCTGCATTCTTTTCTCTCTCATCTAAGGACGTAAGCAAACATTCCTGAAAATCATTTTAGTAGTATTATAAACACATAAAAATGTATGGAAGCTCAGAACTCAGAATTAATTTGGGATCATGTACTTCTCAATAAAGAGTGAAGACTGTGCAAATACTTTGGTTCTGTGCTTTTTTATCTTAGCAGGTTTGTTATTTGGCTGAAGAAATGACACTTTGGGCTGTAATGTAAACTATTAAGTGCTGATTCCAAAACAAATTAGTTTTTCCTAAGCTTTCAAGCAAGTTTGTTTAAATGTCTGAAATTAAGTTAGGAGTTGTGTTCCTTAGTTCATGCACATATTTTTATGTATTTTCCACTCAAAAATATTTGTCATCTAACTAGAAAAATATACATTCATTTGAAGTAGGCAATGTGTCCTTATTGAGGCTGTTTCTCTCTTTTTGAAAGTACATAAAGTCTTTTAAAAGTTTTGATTCTTATTTTGTTTTGTTTTGTTTTGAGAACTTCATACATTTGTATTGTCTTTGCATAATTTCCATCCCTCCTGTGCCCACTCAACTCCTCTCCAGTCACCTGTACTCCCTCTAAATTTCTCATCCTCTTCTTTGATTATTACTGTTACATATAAATACATTTATAAACACGCACACACATATTCACTGAGTCCATTTGGTGGTGCTACATGCTTCTGATTACATAACCTCTCAGGGAACTAGTTCCTGGAGAAAACTGATTCTCCCTCACTCCGCATCTTTTAATTGCCTATAACTCTTCATCATGACATGGGAATCTGTGACATTTCCCCATCCACCCGGGAAGGTCAAGTGGTTTTTTCTTTATGCAGATTCCATTAGACTACCACACTGTGGAGATTTCATCCATGCTGCTTCCCTATCACGTCTAGAGTCTAGAATGCATTAACTAGCAGCAGGTGTCTTGCCCCCCTGGCACGTGGATTCTGTCTGCCCCTTCTTCCATGATATTCTCTGAGCCTTAAATGTGGAAGTTGCTATGTGATGTGTCACTTAGGGCTGGGCACTTCACAGTCACATATTCTCTGTTTTTGACTAGCTGTGGAACTTTGTAATCTTCTCCATCTGTTGCAGAAAGAAGCTTCTTTGATGGGTGGTGAGAGGTACACTTGTCTTTAGATACATATTTAAAATATAATAAAAATTATGTTGGTGACAGAAGCAGTTTTTATTTTTATCAAATTGTTATGATTTTCATACTATATACATTGATGGTGTTTAGATCCTCGTTCCTATCTGCACCTCCCCTCACAGCACCATGCCCAATTTAATGTACTCTAAGAACCTAGTTAACCCACCAAGAGTCTCATCCCCATATGAGACTGTCTCTCCCCCTCCCAGCAGCCATGTGTTGCCAAAAGTTCCTTAGATTGCAATGGGATTTAATACACTGTTGGGCATAATGTAAGGTGGGCCTAGCCTAAGGCCACCCGCTGGGAGGAATAGAGGAATGTCTCCTATGGGTGTGGCGTTCTGCTCTGGCTAATTGTGAGACCAGCACCTGGAAAGAACCCGCCTACCTGGAGACAAACTTACTATTGGCTGTATTTGGGCCCCCACCCCATAAGGTCATTGGCGATCCAGACCTATAAGAGCTTGTGCACATATTCAATAAACGAGTTAGCAGTGCCACGTGCTTGGGCTGTTTCCCATCCAACTCCAGCAGTCTATGGCTTGACTCTGCATCTACTCACCCCCAACCCCTGGGGCTGCCTGAGTGGTGAGACAGGATTGAAACAAACATGACTATAATACACACTTATGCATATCATGCTGGGCTTTTGTCTAGCTTTTCCTTGCATGGGTTCTTGTCCTTGCTCTGAGTTCATATGAGTAACTGATCAGTTGTCTGGAAAACTCTGTTTCCTTGTGCTCCTCTACCACCTCTGGCTCTTGCAATCTTTCCATCCCCCCTCTTCTGCAATGATCTCTGAGACTTGGGAGGCAATGTTTGAAATAGGCTTCCTTTTCGGGGATAAGCATTCTACCGTCTCTCGCTCCCTCTAGATTGAACAGTTGCGGGTTTCTGTGTTAATCCCCATCTGCTGTATGAGGAAACTCCTCAGGTGAGAGTTGACAGATGTAGTCATTGTATGGGTAGAGGTTGCATTGAAGATGTGTCACTTAGGGCTAATCTCACAGTCACTCATTCTCTGCATTTGGCCAGTTGTGAAAGTATGTAACAGTCTCCATCTGTTGTTGCTAAAAGAATCTTCTTTGATGAGTGATGAGAGGTACACTTGTCTGTAAATATGAGGATGCATATTTAGAATAAACTAACAAATTACGTTAGTCTAGGGATATGGCAAACGTAGTTTTTTTTCCTCCAGGATCTATGACCTCTCCAGCCATGTGTATCTGGCTATGTTTAGAATACTGCACATAAGTTATCTCCCATTTGAGCACTTTTATTCTAATTAGACAGCTGTGATTACCTCAAAGAGAAAAGTGCCACTACTGCATAAATAGTGATATTTTGCTGGGCCAATCATTGTTGTTTATTAGACTTTCCAGTTGGGTAGGACCACTGTTTGGTTTTATGCCTTTGCAACTTGCATAATGTCCTCTGATACCATGGGGGTTAGCCTTCAGGCAGGAGGCTTCCAGTTCAGTTCCAACTCTACTGTTCCAAGTCCTATGTCTGAAGTATGTCCTGTCTTCAGCAATAGGGTCTTACCTTCAAGTTCTGGGAGGCAATCAAAGGGTTATGTCAATAGCCTATGTTATTTTGGGAGTCTTTTAGACTACTCTGACCCAAAGCTCAGTTTTATCGTGACTGTCACTGTTTATTTGTTATATAACCTTCAGCTATAAACATAAACACATAGAAAGATATTGCATGTGTATTTTCAGTAAGACTTTGAACTAGTATATTTCCCTCTGATTTTTCACACCATCTAAGCATTATTTATGTGTCCTCTCCCCATATAACATTCCCTCCTCCTTCCCCAGTTAAAACAACAACTTTTCTCCATTTTCCCCTTCATAACATCTGTCTCATACTCTCCCTCTCTCTTGATCTCCTTCTTCTGCTTTACTCCCACAGTTCCATTTGATTTTCCTGGCTCCTGTGGTTACATCAGGATATATATATATGTATGTATATATGTATATGTATTCAAATCTGAGTATTTGGAGCTAATATCCACAAATGAGAGAGAATATATGATATGTTACTTGTTTTTCTGAGTCTGTGGTACTTCACTTAGTGTAACACTTTCTAGTTCCATCTAATTTACCTGAAAATTTCATGATTCTGTTTTTTCTTAACCACTGAGTACAACTTTATTGTGCAGATATACTACAGTTTCATTACCCATTCGTCAGTTGAGGAGCATTTAGGTTGTTTCCATTTCTTACGTATTGTTAAAAGTAGAAAAAAAATAAAAAGTAAGAATAGCAGCAAACATTGCTGTGCAAGTGTCTCTGCATTAGGATGAGCCCTTTGGGTATATGCCAGGGAGTGGTATAATAGGATCATATGGTAGACTAATTTTTAGCTTTTTGAGAGTCCTCTATATGAGTTCCATATTGGTTGCCCCATTTTGCAAACTTTCTAGCAGTTGGTGAGCACCCCGTGCCACCATCCAAACCAGCATTTGGTGTCATTTATTCTGTTTGTCTTAGCCATTCTGACTGGGCTTAGAAGAAATCTTGAAGTAGTTTTGATTGGTCTCCCTAATTAATAAGAATGTTGAACACTTTTAAGGTGTTTCTTATTTCTTTTTATTTCTTCTTTTCAGAAATCTCTTTTCAGATCCATAGCCCATTTTAAAAATTGGGTCATTTGTTTTATCCTTTGTTCTTTGAGTTCTTTGCATGTGCTGGATATTAATCCTCTGTCAGATGGAGAGCTAGTGGAGATTTTCCCCCTCTGTGGGCTTCCTTTTCACTTGATTGGTTGTTTCCTTTGTAGTACAGAAGCTATTTAGTTTAATCAGGTCCCATTTGTCAATTGTTGCCTTTAATTCCTGAGAGACTGATATCCGATTTAGAAAATCTACTCCTGCACTTATATATTGTAGGGTACTGCCTATATATTCTTCTAATAGTTTCAGCATTTCATACTTTGCATTCAGGTCTTTGATCTGTTTGGAGTTGACTTTTGTGCAGGGAGACAGGTAAGGCTATAATTTCATTCTTTTACACATGGAGATCCAACTTTGCCATCGTGCTCTTGACACCCTTGTCAAATATTAGGCAATTGTAATTGCATGCTCTCAGGTCAGCTCTTCTATTTTGTTCCATTGACCTACAAGTTTGTTTTTGTGCCAGCGTCATGGTATTTTTATGAGTATTGCTCTGTAATGTATGTTGAGATCTTATGTGGTAATGCCCGCAGCATTGGCTCTTTGTGCTCAAATTTCCTTTGGCTATCTGGGGCATTTTGTGATTCCATATCATTTAGGGTGAATTTTTCTATATCTGTGAAGAATGTCATGGGGAATTTGATTGGTATTGCATTAAATCTGTAAATTCTTTTTGATAGGATGATCATTGATACAATATTCATTCTACCAATCTGTGAGCACGAAGCCTTTCCATGTCTTTGTATCTTTCTCAGTCTCTTCAAAGATTTATAGTCTTTATTGAATGGATCATTAATGTTTTGATCAAGTTTATCCCTAGATTTAAGGGTAGAGGATACTGTGAATGGGAGTGTTTCCCTGAACTCTTTCTCTGATTGTTTGTTATTGTATAGATAGGCTATTTTTTTGTAAATTGATTTTGTATCTTGCCACTTTGTTAAAAATGTTGATCATTTCTAGAAGTTTTTGGTGAAATTTTTGGTACCTCTTATCGTATCTTATGAGCAAATAAGGATAAATTGACCTCTTCTTTTCCAGTTAGTATTCTTTAATTTCCTTGCCCTGTTGTGCTAGCTAGTATTTCAAGCACTATAGTAAAAAGGAGTGGGGATAATGAATAGCATTGTCTGTTTCCTGATTTTAATGGGAATGCTTTCTGTTTTTCTTCCTTTAAAATAACATTGGCTGTGGGTTCATTCTATATAGTATAAATTATGTTCCCTCCATTCAAATTCCCTCCAGAACTTTTGCCACAAATGCAGGTTGCATTTTGTCAAAGGACTTTTCAGTGTGTATTTTTGTCTTTAATTCATTTATACGATTTATTACATTTATAGACTTACGTATATTAAATCATCCTTACATCTTTAGACTCAACTAGATCATGGTGGATGATAACTTTGATGTATGTCTGTGTGCTATTTAAGAATGTTTTGCTGAGAATTTGATCTGTTAATTAGGGATATGGGTCTATAGTATTCTTTGTTGTGTCTTTTCAATTTTTGATATTAGAGGAATACAGGCTTCTTAGAAGGAGTTTAGGAGTTCTCCCTCTGTTGTTGTCTTTTTGAATAATGTAAATAATATTGGTTGTAGATCTTCATTGAATGTCTGGTAGAATTATTCTGTGAATCCAGCTGGAACTGGGCTTATTTTAGTCAGGAATCTTTGTATTACTGTTTTGATTTCTTTATTTTTTATGGGTCTATTTAAACTGTTGATCTCTTCTTGGTTTAACATTGGTTGTTTCATTGAATTTGAAAAGTCTTGTATTTCTCTTAGCTTTTTCAAATTTAATAGAGTATAGATTTTTAAAGTATTCCCTTATAATGTTTTGGATCTTTTTGGGGTCTGCCGTTATGTTTCCCCCTTTGGCTCTGATTTTGTTACTTTTGATTATCTCTTTCTTTTGGTTAATTGGGCTAAAGGTCTGTCTATCTTATTTATCTTTTTGAAGAATCATATCTTAGATTAATTGATTCTCCACAGTGTTTTCATTTCATTGATTCCTGCTCTGATTTTTTCTAGTTCTTCTATTTTGTTAGGTTTGAGTTTGGTTTGCCTTTCCATATTCTGTCTTTGACTGAGAAGTTGAGGTCATTGATATTTAAAGTTATTACTGAAAGATGTGTATGTGTTACTATCATTTTATTTCCTGTGTTCTTAGTCCTATTTTGTGTTTCTGTAATTGAACCATCATTTGCTTTCTTTCTGTAGTCTCATAGATATGATCATTCCTTTTCTCAATCCTTTGAATTGCTCTAAATATTCTCTGTATGGCTGGTTTTGTGGACATGAATTCTTTCAGATGACTTGTATCATGGGAGACTTTTCTTTCCCCTTTGACTATGATAGACAGTTCTGGTGAGTAAACTATTTTGGGTTGGAATCTATGATCATTTAGAATATGGAATACTTTGCTCCAGGGTTTTCTGGATTTTATAGTTTGCATTGAAAAGTCAGTTGTTATTCTGATGGTTTTTCCTTTATATGTAATTTGTTGTTTTTCTCTTGCAGCTTTCAGTACTCTTTCTTTGTTCTTTACATTTAGTGTTTTGTTTTATAATATTATTGATTCAAATATTTCCTACAATGTATTTTGATCCTATTCAGATCCCCTCCCCCATCTCTACCTTCAACTTTCCTACCTCCTCCCCCAATTTCATATCCTCTATCATCAAATAAAAAAAAAACCCACGTTACACAATACATCTGAACTGGGTGCTGTGCTAGAGACATCATATCTAATTGGAAACTCAGTGGTCTATAATTCTTACCCACACATAGGCCAAAGTAAGGTCCCACTCCCTATTTTTTGCACATGGTTTTGGGTCAGAATATGCCCAAGATTGTAATTTTTACATTTGTTTTCTGTTTCTCTTATACGCTGCTTAGGATTGTCAGGTAGGGATTTCTCTCTTCTTCACCTATCAGAAATGCTAGGGTTTCCTCATCAAAGTCAATTGTGCACAGCCAGAGTGCATGCAGGTTATACTTTGCCTGTTTCAGGACATTACTCAGCACAATCACCCAGTTGTGATCCAAGGCATTCTTCAATAGGTTGATTCCCATAGGTTGGTTTTACTGTGGGTAAAAGAAGCAGCTGTTCCTCATACAAGATAGCAGTTAGGTCACAGGCCTCCAGAGAAAGATTATCTGAGTGGCAGTTGGGGTATTTCACAACTTCTCACAACATCTTTATATCAGTGTCCTGCAGCTTATTTTCTGTAATCTGTAGACTTCTTGGGTTTCTATTGCTGTTATGGAGTGCAGCCAATTCTTGAAAGCCACTGAATAATGATGATACCGACAATGGATGTGTTGGGCAGTAGCCACTTGCCCAACTTCCAGAAAGAAAAATGCTCCAGAGTGTAGTACTGTTGGAACATTTGCAACCATCTCCTGTACATGTCCACTGCCTGACCCCTCCCCCCCAGCTGAGTCCAGCAGCCAGGTGTCCTGGCACCCAAGGGCATGGGCAGTGGGCGGCCACACTGAGTGTGCAGTTCCATCCACAGGGCAAGGGTGAGCAGGTCAAAGATGTGGCTCTGCCACTTGAGGCAAGGGCAGCTAGGGCTGAGTGTCCATTCACATCTTCTTCCATGCACAAGGGAAATAAATGATGAGGAATTTTAACAGAGTCATCTTTAACGTCCCTGTGGTGAGAGCCACTAATGCCATCAGCATTGTTCTGGTACCTGCAGCCGGCTGCCACCATCTTGACCCTCCAGTTATTTTCTTCCTTACTTCCCAGTTTCTGAGTTCAGAATTTTGAGATCAATGTCCAAACACCTGTGGTCTGGAAAATGTTTGTCTTGTGTGATAAGGTCCCTCACATTGTCCTTTCCGTACACTCAGTCTCTTGGGAACTGGCTCTGGCTGAGGTAGGCTTTCCAGGTCACCCATCATTTCATTGCCATCTTTTTCTATACCTCCTACACTTAGTGTTATTGCTATGATATGCCGTGGGGAGTTTCTGCTCCGGTCCTATTCGGTGTTCTGTGTGTTTCTTGTATGGTTTGTATGTATGTGTTTGGTTATGTCCTTCCTTAATTTAGGGAAATTTTCTTCTAAAATCCTGTTGAAAATCTGTTCAATGACATTGACCTGACATTCTCCTTTTTTTTGGTCTATGATGCATAAATTTGGTCTTTTCACGGTGTCCCACATTTCCTGCATATTCCATTCCTTTAAAATTTTTTCATAATCTTTGCTTGAGCAGTTCAGTTCTTCAACTTTATCATTCAGTCTTCATGTTTTTCTTTCCATTTCATTCATTCTATTGGTGAAATTTTTCTGTTGTTTCAAATTGGCTAACTGAATTTTAAAATTTCCTTCTCAATTCAGTCCGAGTTTTCTATTTCTTTAAAATTCCTTCTTGAATTCAGCCTGAATTTTCTTCATTATTTCTATGTTTTTCATGAATTCACTATTCAAATCCTGAGTTGTCTTTGTCATTTTGCTCATCTGTGTATTTGTATTTTCTTCAGCTTCAGTCAGGAGTTTATCCCTGTCCTCTTTGAATTATTTGAGTTGTTTGGTTGTGTATTCTTTAACTTTGTTAAATTCTCTAATTATATTTATGAGTGTTCTTTTAAATTCTGTGTCCTGGGGACCCTCGAGTTCATAAACCTAAGAGTGGCTAAGCCGAGGAGAGCATATGTTTGAGAAGGGAAAAATGTGTGTAGATTGTCTGTGATTACCTATTTTAGTGTCAGGTGGGTCTTAAAGGAGATGAATGAGTTGGACATGTAAGATTATTAATGAGAAGATTGAAATTCAACTTAAATGGAGTAAGATAGTAGAAGAATTAGCTGAGAAAGTAGGAAGCGCCTGAAAATTGGAAGCAGTATAGGTCAGTAGGGTGGAACAAGACTGTAAAGGTAGGTTGGACCATGTTGAAACTGATTCTAAATGCTGCTCTATGGGTTTTAGGATTAAGTCAAAACAATTTGGAAGCTATTAAAAGACAGTTACAGTCTCAATCAGAGAGAAATTATAATGACCTGGAATTGTGGCAGGGAGAATAAAAAATAAATGTCCAAGGTAGCATTTGGAAGGTAAATGTGACAGGGAATAGTATATAAATTGAACTTAGAATACAAGCACTGAGGCAGAAGGGGTTTTGCATATTTTTCACTGCAGCATTTCAAGAACCTAGACCAGTACTCACACATAGTATGTCTTCAGTTCTTGAGTAATGCCTCAACTTTATGCAGCTTCTATACACTGACTTGAGGTATATGCTTGTACACTTAACTCTGGACACCTAGCTCATCTTTTACACTAGCCTTGGATCTTACCTCCTTCCCAGTTCCTGCTCCTCCATTTATAACCATGTCTTACCGATACTTACAATCTTAATACAGATAATATCATAGGATCAACTTGTCTCCATTCTTACATTTTGAATGTTTTTACTCTGTAGTGTAGTTAATAGGTTCTTTACTTAACACCCAAAAAAGATATCATGCAATCACTACCAAAGAAAGATTGTTTTGTTGTCTCCATGGATCAAGTTGTAAAGGAAAAGCATATTGAAGGGTCTAGAATATAGGGAGGAAATAAGTGAATTATTCTGTCTTTAATAACTTGAGCAACAGCTTAGGAATTTAATGTTAATCACTAATTTAATAAGAATTTCCAATATAGGTAGAGTCATTTAAAAATTAGGAAGCCCAATTGTACTTTTTGGGGTACTTTTTAAAAAATGGGTTCAATCATTTACATAACTTAAAAAATACCACTTGGTCCTCACTTCCTGATAGTAGGATAGAAAAAGCACTTTCAGTTCCTAGTGTTGAAAAAGATCTCATCTTAGGCAGTCAAAGTTGCCAAAGACAGAGTAAGCAAAGTGATGCTGCAGTTTTGAGCCCACTGAAATGCAGAGCAACCAGAGGGAATTAGCAGTAGCTAAGAAAGCCAAATAAAATACTTAGCAATTGGCTATCAAGGAGAGCCTTACAACTGTACGTGTAATTTAAGCTTTTAATACCGGGAGAAACCACAGACAAAATTTCAAGTACCTTTAAGTCATTTTCAGAAATAGATAGATTATTTTAGAGATTATAAGCACATAACATCCTTATATAAGACTTTACACTCTGAATTCACATAGGTTCTAATTTTCCCTGGTGCCTTTTTGGTAATAAGTTAGATACATCAAAAATCAATGACATGTATTCAGTTCTACTAGAGAGAATTTATTGAGCAGCTGATGAGAAATATGGCTCATCTAATTCACATGAAACCAGCATAGAATTGGGGAAATGTGCAGGTCACCACAACTTTGGTGAGGAACTTTTGGCAGCTGCTGGGTGAGGAAGGATTGATCTTCTTTAAGGGAGCAATGCTAGACAGGATGAACAGGCTCCAGTGGGTGAACTCACACTGAGGGACATTGGGGTACACAAACTTGACTGGAGGTTTAAGCATATATGACAAAAATGCATGAAATATGTGGGCAGACTACAGGGGAGTAAAGATAGGAAAGGGGAGATAAATATCATTAAGATGTACTATATGAAATCCACAAAATTCAATAAAATATATTAAAAATAATAAATCCATACAAATATCAAGAGTTATAACACCAATTAGAAGAATAAAGAATGAACAATGGATGTCACTAAAAACCTATAGACATTAAATATTGGCCATCTCTAATAAATCACCTCCCACTCATACTCATACAAGCAGTCATAATTAAACTCAGTGGGTCACACATACATAAAAGCAGAGGGAAGGTACTTGTTGGAAGAAGTTTCAGAGGGAGAAGAAAGGGGGTTAACAGATGGTAATGGGGTGGAGATGAATAAAAATCCGTTATATACTTGTGTAAATCTGTCAGAGAATAACAAAGAACTTAAATAAATATAAATTAACATGATAATAATGGAACATTCTGAAGAAGTTTAAGCCAATGCATTCGATAACATATATGAAATTGGCAACATCATTGAAATATGCAATGTAACATATTTAAAGAATGAACAGAAGAGCCTAAACAGTCTATAGATGTTCAACATCTATAAAGGGCATCGAATTCATAATAAAAACCTTCTTCCAAAGAAAGCATCATGCTAGATGGTTTCATTGATGAAGTTTATAAAATACTGTGAAAAACATATTTTCATCTCAAACACAGGAAACAGAATTAATTTGAACCTTGACTTGATATATCATCATCAAGTGAGGTGTATTTCAAAAATGTAAAATTGTCTTAACATTCAAAAAATGAATATATTTTATCATATAGAAAAGTAAAAGATAAGCAATTGTGTTTATCTCAATGAAGAAAAATATTTAGGTGAAATTCAGTGCCTATTCATTACTACACATACATATTTAGATTCATACATATATGTACATACACATTATAAAAAGCAAAGAACTTTCTCAATTTGATATAGACCTAAAAAGAAAAGACAATGTGAGTAAATGGTGATATACTGAATGTTTTTCTACTAGGTTTATGAATAAGGCAAAGATTTTACTACTGGAAATGCAATAAAGCAAAAAGGAAACAAAAATATTATAAGAAATATGTATAAATGTATTTATAAAGAACATAATTACATACAGAGGAAATTCAAAAGACTCCCAAAACTCTATTAGAGTGAATTTCATAAGAATGTAGGATGCCAGTTTAATATATGTAAGCAAATTATTAGCTATGAAAATAATTAGACATTTTAATGAAGTATATATTTACAATATATTGCATATATAATTTACAATAGCATAAATCAATGAAATATTCATAGATAACATTCAGCAAAATAGTTCAATGTCTAGACATTGAAAGCTATAAATCATAGCTAAGGTGGTTAATTAAGACCTAAGTAATTGGAAAGATATGAACAACTAAATCATATGATTCAATATTACTAAGATATTGATTCTCACTCAACCACAGATTAAATATAGTATCAAGAAAAATTCCACTTGTCAGTTTTGAAGAAATACAATGAACTTAGAATATCCAAAATAATTTGAAAAAGATGAATAACAATAGGTCATTGATACTGTTGGTCCTAAGCTTTAGTATATAAGGGTATAGTTATCAACATAGCTTGATATAATAAAGATAAACATACAAATTAATGGAATAAACTAGAATTTGGAAGCAAAGTCACACAACAAATAGTGCTGAGACAAATGGAGAGTCAGTGACAAAAGCAAGCAAATAAACAAATAACAAAAATAGCCTCCTTAGATAGAACCTTATTTCATACACAAAATCTTCATTATCTTGAGTGAAGACGACAGAAACAGAAGGAATACTTGGGGCTCTCAGTTTCATAAATCAGTAAAGGGCACGAAAAATCAGAAAGATCCTGATATAATAACAGTAACGTTAACACCCTCTCTCATCTTTAGATCAGCCATTCAAACTAAAAATCAATGAAGCAACTTCAGAATTAAATTGTGCAATAGACCAAGTGGATTAACAAATATCTACAGAGCAGTCCATCCGAAAGATACAGAATACATATTTTTATAGTAGCCCATCATCTGTCTGTAAAAGAATAATAATATAAGCCACAAAACAAGGTTTTCATCCATAAGGGATATGTAGATTACAACTACTCTGAGATTTTTATCTCTCTCTAGCCAGAATAGCTCTCATAAAGCAGACAAGGAATGCTGCTGAGGTTGTGGGGAAAGAAAGACTCGTATTCACTATTGGTGGAATGACTGTGGAAATCAGTGCGGAGGTTTCTCAAAAAACGTAAAAATAGATTTATGATATGAACCACTTTAGACATATAACTAGAAGATTTCATAATCTGCCACAGAGATACTTGCATATAGATGTTTGTTTCAGTAATTTTTGCAATAGCAGAGAAATACAATCAACCCAGGTGGTCATCAACAGATGATGGGGGGTGAAAGTGTGCTATGCAATAGAATTTTTAATATATATTTTATTGAATATTTTGTGCTTTTCATACAATACATCTTAATCATATTTAGTCCCTCCACTCCTATCTGCACCCTCTACAATGGAATTTTATTCAGTCATAAACATAATATGATGAAATTTTCAGACAAATGAGTGGAATTGAAAAATAGATTTAGTGAAATGACTTAGGTTCAGAAAGAAAGAAATCATATCTTCTCTCTCAAATGCAGGATCCTAGTTTCCAATTTTTATACATGTGTGTTTATGTGGGAGTAAGTGTGTATACAGACCAGGAAACTAGAAAGCCCATGAGAGAAGAAAAAAGGCTTTGAGGGAAATGGAAGAGGAAGATAATAGAATATATGTTATATGAAAGTAGAAGGAAGGGTACGGGCAGTAAGAGCAGTTTAAGCGGAGGTATGGGGCAGAAGGATAAGAGGGTGTGGGAGTGGTGAGCAGCCCAAACTAAGCATGCATGAAAATGCCATAGGAATCTTGCAAATCTGCAAGCTACTTAAAAGAAAAAAATGTAAGAATTATAAAATAATCATAATAATTTCCTGTATCTTGTTAGATCATATAGGAGTAAAGCTAGAAATCAAGCTGAGTGTGGTGGCACATGCTTGTAATCCCAGCCCTTAGGGAGATGTGGTCAGAAAGATTAAGATTGCAATGCCATTGTCGGGTTTTCAATTCCACCCTGGACTACTTGAAATCTTGTCTCAAAAATAAAAAAGACATAGATCTGGAAATTGACCACAGAAACTAAAAATATTTGTTTCATTTTTAGTTGTATATGTTTGTGTGCCTAGATGAGTTTATGTACACTGCATGTGTGCAGGTGTGTTCAGAGGCCAGACAGAGGTCACAAGATGTTCACAGAGGACAGAGGGAGTCAAATGCTCTGGAAATTGAGTTAGCTGCAGTTATAGGTCACTTGCAGTGGATGCTAGGAACTGAACCCAGGTCCTCTGCAAGAGCAGTAAGTGCTCTTAACTGCTGAGGTACTTCTCTTGTCCCTGAATAGGGTCATTAAAGAAATAAGGGAAGAAATTTTAAAATATCTACAATTAATTGAAAATAAAAGCTCTACTTATTAGAAAATTTGGGATACAACTAAGGCAGTTCTAAGAGGTAATGTTTGCAGCTATAAGTGATCAGAGTAATATCAGAGAGATCTAAAACATAAATTAATCATTTACTTCAAACTTTTAGGAAAGCAAGAACAAGCTAAACTCAAAAACAGTATGCAGGAAGAAACAGGGCAGAAGTTAACAAAGTAGAGATTAAAAGAATGATATATAGAATCAATCAAACAAAAGTTAGTTTTTAAAAAGATACCCCCCTAGTATATCTAACCAAAAGAAAAGGAGAGAGGATCCAAATGAACAAAAGTAAATGAACAACAGCAACAGCAACACAAAAATTTCATAGTAGCTGTTACTAGCAGCACAAAATCTGTACAAGAGCAAACCAGTTAAAATTTGCAGCATGAATGGGAGAGAGGCTCCCAACAACCCATCCATAGCTGAGGAGCTATTGGTAAGTTGATGGCTGCTAGAGGAAGGACTTAGTTCTTTAAGGATATGGCAGCTGACAGGTCAACAATGCTCCAGTGAATGACCCCACACCATGTATATATGGGCAATGCAAATTGAACTCATTGGGTTATTTTTAGAAAGGGGACATGAATTTGGGAAAGGATGAGAGATGATTTGTGCTACTAAGAGTAGTGTTGGATGAATATGATCACATATTATGCATGTATGAATTTATCAAAGAATTAATTAAAATATTACACTTAAAAAGTGGAGAAAAGTTATGAAAACCCACTTTAGCAAAGACCATATACAGACAGTATGTTCAGTGCATGAAATGTGCTCAACATCAAGTATTACCAGTAAGTCACAAATTACAATAAGATATTGCTGTACATATATCGGATTGGTCAAAATCTAACACACTGATACCAAATGCTGGTGAGGATGTGGAATAACAGAGGCTCTCATTCATTGCTGATAGGAAAACAAAACGGCACAGCCACTTTAGAAGGGAGTTTGGCAGTTTTTTTCAAAGCCATACACCACCTTATACCATACAGCAGTTGTGTTCCTTTGCATTTACCTGAATGAGTTCCAAAGTTATTAATATTTCCACATAATAATCTGCACATGAATTTCCATATAGGACTTACTCATGATAGTAAAACTTGGAAAAATCCCCACTATATCCTTTATAGGTGATGAATGAACTAGGGTAAGTACAGAAAATGGAATATCAATAGTACCAAAGAGTAAGTTATTAAGCCATGAAACATTACTTTCTCTTATACCTCTACCACTTCTGCTGACACTTTCCTCTTTTCTAACTTGTCTTCCTCCTATTTTCATGTGTGTGTGTGTGTGTGTGTGTGTGTGTGTGTGCGTGTGTAAAGATATTGTGCATATGACCACAATTAAAATGTGTGAATTATTGCAAAGGCTGTGTCATGCTCAAAAGACAGTGTTTTATAACATTCCTTCCCATCCTTGGGCTTTTACAATCTCTTCCATGATATTCCCTGAGTCTTGGAAGGGTGATATAGATGTCTCATTTAGGATGTGACAGAATTAGCCTTTTCTCTAAGGTCTATGACTTCCCCAGTCATGTGTATTTGACTATGTTTATGGTGCCACATATAATAGTTTCCTCCCACTGAGTGGGTTTGAAGTCCAATTATATAGTTGTTGATTGTCCTCAAGATAAATGTACCACTATTGCATTGATATAGTCTACTGCGCTTGTTGTTGTTGCAGTTATTAGGTTTTTAAAAATTTATTATTTTCATTTTATGTGTATTGCCTGCATGTATTTAAGTGCACCGTCATGCAGTGCCTGGGGAAGTTAGGAGGGCATCAAATCCCCTGGAAATGGAGTGATGAGTGGTTGTTAACTGCCATGTGGCTGCTGGGAATTGAAACTGAATCCTCTGCAAAAACAGCCAGTACTCTTAACCTTTGAGTCATCTCTTCAGCCCCAGTTGCTAGACTTTAAAATTGAAGTTCTCTCTTAGCAGTTTACATAATATCCTCCAAAACTATGAGAGCTACTCTTCAGGGAGGTAGCTTCCAGGTCAGTTACAGCTCCATTGCTCCAAGTCTTATGTCCCAGACTTATGTCCTGTATTCAGCAATAGGATTTTATTTTCAAGTTCTGCAAGGCAATCAAGAGCTGTAGCAATAGCCTGTGTAATTTCGGGATTTTCTTGGACTACCCTGACCTAGAACTCAAAGGGAGATTTCTCTTGTCTGACACTGTTTCTTGTTAGAGAGCTATTAGCTGTACAAATGAACTCATGTACAGATGTCATCTGTATGATTTTTCCATAAGCTTTGGGACGAATACAATTCCCTCTGGTTTTTCACACTAGCTAATCCTTATTTACATCTCTCCTCTCCCTATCTCTTCCCAGTTAAAGTATCTCCATTTTCCCATTTCACCATTGATAAAATCTGTCTTTCATGATCCCCCCTCTTGATCTCCTTCTTTTCCTTTACCCCCATGACTCCTTGTATAAACCTCCCTCTTCCATCCTGGGTAAATACCCCCATTTTGACTACTCCCTCCATGGTAACACCTGTCTCCAATTATTCCTGTCTTTCAGGTTCCTTCTTTCACTTTACCTCCATGGCTTCTTCCCAGTTTCTTGTGTAGTTATATCAGTATATATATGCATATATGTGGATTTGGTGTTAATATCCACAAATGAGGGAGATACACTTCATTTCTTTTTCTGAGTGTATTACTTCACTTAGAGTAAGTTTCTAGTTCCATTCATTTACTTGCAAATTTCATGATTTTGTTTTTCTCTACCAATGAGTAGAACTCTTTTGTTTAATTGTACCACATTTTCCTTATCCATTTGTTAGTTGAGGAACATTTAGGTTGCTTCCTTTTTTTTTAGTTTTTGGGAAAAGTACAGCCACAGATGTGGATGTTCAAGTATCTCTGCAGTAGGATGAGTCCCTTGGGTATATGCCAAGGAGTGGTATAATTGGGTCATATAGTAGATTCATTTTCAGTTTTTAAAGAACTCTCCACACTGCCTTTCATAGTGGTTTCACGAATTTTCAATCCCACCAACAGTGAATGAGCATTCCGCTTTCTCCACATCCTCACAAGCATTTGGTATCATTTGTTCTCTTGATCTTAGCCAGTCTGACTGGAGTAAGATGAAGTCTAAAAGTTGTCTTAATTTGCATTTCCCTAATTATTAACAATGTGAAACAGTGTTTAAGATGTTTCTTAGCCATCTTTATTTCTTCTTTTGAGAAATCTCTAGAAAGATCCTTATCCCAAATTTTAATTGGGTCACTTGTTTTCTTGATTCTTTGATTTTTGAGTTCTTTATGTATTCTTAATGTTAAACCTCAGTCAGATGTGTCACTAGTGAAGATTTTCTCCCATTCTGTGGGTTTTCTCTTCACTTCCTTGGTTCTTTCTTTTGCTGTACAGAAGCTTTTTCGTTCAATGAGGTCCCACTTGTTGATTATTGATCTTAATCCCTGAGCAACTGCTAAATGATTTAGAAAGTCCATTCCTACACCTATATCTTGAAGGTTACTGCCAATGTTTTCTTCTAACAGTTTCAGAGTTTCGGGTTTTACATTGTAGTCTTTGATCCATTTGGTGTTGACATTTGTTCAAGGTAAAGATCAGGGTCTAGTTTCATTTTTCTACAGCAGCAATCCAGTTTTGCCAGCGCATTTGCTGAAGATTTTATCTTTTCTCCAGTGAGTGTTTTTGGTGCCTTTGTTAAATATCAGGTGACTGAAATTGTGTGTACTCATGTTTGAGACTTCAATTATATTATATTGGTCTATGGGTCTGTATTTGTGCCAATAACATGCTGTTTTTATGACTACAGCTCTGTAATATAGTTTGAAATCTGTTATAGTAATCTCCCCTGCATTGCTCTTTGTGATCAGGGTTTGGCTATCCAGGGTCTTTTGTGCTTCCATATGAACTTTAGGATATATTTTTTCCTAAATCTGTGAAAAATATCATAGGGATTTTGATTGGGATTGCATTGAATCTTTTAGTAGGATCATCATTTTCACACTATTCCTTCTTCCAATCCATGAGCATGGGAGTTCCTTCCATCTTCTGGTGTCTTCATCATTATCTATCTTTAAATATATAAAATTTTCATTGTAGAAAACTTTAATGTCTTTGGCCAGGTTTATTCCAAGATTTTTAATTTTTTTGTGGCTATTGTGAATGAGAGGGTCTCCCTGTGCTCTTTCTCCACTTGTTTATTACTGGTATATAGAAAGGCTACTGATCTTTGTAGATTAATTTTGCAACCTGGCACTTTACTGAAAGTGTTAATCATTTCTAGGAGCTTTCTGGTGGAAGTTTTGGCATCTCTTAGGTATAATATCATGTCATCTGCAAAAATGGATAATTTTACCTCTTCTTTTCCAATGAGTGCTCATTGTCTTGTCTTATTGCTTTAGCAAGATTTTCAAGCACTGTAATAAAAAGGAGTGGAGATAGTGGACAGCCTTGTCTGGTTCCTCATTTTAATGGGAATGTTTCTAGTCTTTCTTCTTTTAGAATGATGTTGGCTATGGGTATTTTGTATATAGCTTTAATTATGTTAAGGCATGTTCTCTATAGTGCATCTCCCTGTAGGACTTTTAACATAAATGCATGTTGAATTGTGTCAAAGGCCTCTTCTGCATATATTGAGTTGACCATGTGATTTTTGTCTTTGGGTTCATTTATATGCTATATGACATTTATTGTCTTATGTATATTGAACCACCCCTGCATCTTTGGAATACAGCCAAATTGATGATGGATGATCTTTTTGATGTGTGTCTGTATCTGGTTTGCAAGTATTTTGTTGAGAATTTTAAAATCTATATTCATTAAGCATATGGATCTATCATTTTCTTTTTTAGTCCTATCTTTACTTGGTTTTGTTATTAGAGTGATACTGGCTTCCTACAAGGAATTTAGTTCTGCTCTGTTTCTATCTTTTTGAATAATTTAGGTAGTATTGAATATAGATCTTCTTTGAATGTCTGATAGAATTCTACTGTGAATCCTTCTGGGACTTTTGGGAAGTTTTGTATTAATGTTTAATTTTCCTCATATGTTATGGGTCTGTTTACACTGTTGATCTCTTCTTGGTTTAGCTTTGTTGATTCCCCTAATTATAGATATATATCCATTTCTTTAATGTTTTTAAATCTAACAGTGTGTAGGTTTTTAATGTATTCCCTTATAATGTTCTGGAACATTTTGTTGTGTTTTGTGATGTTTCTCCTGTCATCTCTGATTTTGTTAATTTGGAATTGCTCTTTCTTTCTTTTGGCTAACTGAGCTAAGGGTTAGTCTATCTTGTTTATCTTTTTGAAGAACCAGATCTTGGATTCACTGATTTTTTGTATTTTTTTGCTTCTAATTCATTAATTTTGGCTCTAATTTTTGTTATTTCTTCTTATCTGCTGTGTTTTGGTTTCACTTGTTGTTGCCTTTCAAGATTCTTGAGCTGCAATGTTAAGTCATTTAGTTGTTCTCGTTCTGATTTTTTAATGTATGCACTTAGAGCTATCAACTTCCCTCTTAGGAGAGCTTTTAAACTGTCCCAAAGGTATTCTTCTGTTGTATTGAACTTTTTGTTTAATTCCAGAAATACTTTTATTTCTTTCTTCATTTCTCCTTTGATCCATCCATCATTTAGGAGTGTGTTGTTTAGCTTTAGACATTCAGTCTCCATGAGTTCGTCAAGTTACCAGGGCTTCTTCTGCTGTTGATTTTAAGCTTTATTTCATTGTGGTCTGATAGAATGCATGGAATTATTCAATTTTCTTGTAGTTTTGAGGTTTGTTTTGTGCCCCAGTATGCGGTTGATTTTGGAGAAAGTTCCATGGTGTGCTGAATAGAATGTGTATTCTTTGGTGCTTGGATGGAATGTTCGGCAGATGTTTGTTAGGTCCATTTGATGTATGTAAGTTTAATTCAGATGTCTGTTTACTCTCTGTCTGTTTGACCTGTTTAATGGAGCCAGTGGGGTA
This sequence comes from Eospalax fontanierii, assembly GCA_035773235.1. Lineage (NCBI taxonomy): Eukaryota > Metazoa > Chordata > Mammalia > Rodentia > Spalacidae > Eospalax > Eospalax fontanierii. Next base: position 97,432,913 of record CM069525.1, read on the forward strand.
TTGAAGTCCCCTACTATTAGTGAGTTGGGATTAATCTGTATCTTAAAGTCCTATAGTACTGATTTTATAAAGTTGGGTGCACCAGAGTTCGATGCATGCATGTTAATGATTGTATTATCGTCTTGGTTCATTGTTCCTCTGATCAGAATGAAGTGACCCTCTTTATCTCTTCAGAGTAGTTTTCATTTGAAATCTATTTTGTCAGATATTAGAATTGCATCTCCTGATTACTTCTTAGTGACATTTGCTTGGAATATTTTTTCCATCCTTTCACCTTAAGGTAGTGCCTGACCTTAAAGGTGAGATGGATGTCTTGCAGACAACCAAAAGATGGATTTTGTTTCAACTAGCTTGTGTCTTTTGACTGGCGAGTTCAGTCCTTTGCTATTTCAGGTTATTCTCAAAAGATGTGTATTGCTCCCATCATTCTAATTTCTGTCTGCATTCTTGGTCTAACTTTGTGGTTCCCCAGTTACAGTTTCATTAGGTTCTTTCTGTTGCCCCTTGGGTATAGTCGTTACTTTCTTCAGCTCTTTGTATTGGCTCAAAAATCCTCTAGTTTTCTAGACATGAATTCTTTAAGCTTATTCATGTAGTGAAAGATTTTTATTTAGCCTTCAAGCCATAATAGATATTTTTTCTGGGTAAGGTATTCTAGGTTGCCATCTATGATAATTTATACCTGGGAATACTTTCAGAATTCTCTTTTTGTTCTGTATGCTTCGGGTTTTTACTATGTTATGATGTGGGGAGTTTCTTTTCTGGTCCTGTCTATTTGGTGTTCTATGTGTATCTTGTATTTGGACGGGCATGTCTTTCCTTAATTTGGGGAACTTTTCTTCTACAATCTGGTTAAAGTCTGTTTAACACCATTATTCTGAGATTTTTCTCCTTTGTCTATGCCTATGGTCTTTTCTTGTTGTCCCACATTTCCTGCATATTCCATTCCTGTGTTTTAAAATTTTTTTTGTAATCTTTGCTTGAGTGTTCCAAACGCTTCAACTTTATCGTTCAGATTTGATTCTGTCTTCCATTTCATTCATTCTGTTGGTGAGGCTTTCTCTTGTCTTTTCAAATTGGCTTATTGAGTTTTTCAATTCCTTCTTCATTTCAGCTTGAATTTTCTTCAATATTTCTATCTCTTTTGTAATTCAGTCAGAAGTTTATCCCTATCTCCTTTTAGTTCTCTGATTTGTTTGTTTGTGTGTTCCCTAAATTCATTGAATTCTTTGATCATGTTTATGATTGTTCTTTTAAACTCTGGGTCGTGAGTTATCTCTGTTGGATTCTCATCGTAGAACTCTTCTATAGGACTTAGGATGTTTGGTGGGGACATATTATTTGGGTTTTTCATATTATTATTTTGTTGTTGTGATCATGGCATTTTTTTGTTGTGTGTGATTCTGATATGAGACTGGAGACTTCCTTTGTTGAGTTGAAGTCTGATTCTGTTTATATACTTGATGTGACTTGGTTATTTTCTTATTTGGTATGAAAATCTGGTTGGTCAAGGCTTTTTGATTTTATATTGTCAGGACAAGATGGCTGTAATTCAGCTGCTCAGGAGTTCCTTCAGAGGCACAAGTTAGGTGAGATCAGATGCTCTCAGACTGTCTTAAAGTCTGGTCCCCTCAAGCAAGCAGACACAGCACAATTTGGGCAGATTGCTCAGTAGAGTCTGAATCCAGGTTTTCTCAGGTAGTCTGAAAAGTTCTAGGCCTCTACTAAAGGGCACAGAAGCCTATCACTACATCAGTGGGAGAGCCTGCAAAGGGTACCAGTGTTGGGGGATAGGCATGGTGCAATTTGGAGAGCTTACAGCCAGGCAGAGGTAAGAGGGTAGTCCAGAGAGGGTAGTGCAGACATAGGGGAGTGGGCAGTTTTAGATTTACCAGAGAAGAAGGCTTGTCTCCAGAATCCAAGGCAAGTTGGGGGTGGATATTGCCAGGGTATAAGGCTGGTCTCAGGAATTCAAAGGCAAGTTGGGCTGGGGACAACATGTGAAGGCTCTAACAAACTAGATTGAAAAATTGAGCTGGTCTGAGTATGTGGGATCAGGACACAGTGGGTGGGTATGCTGGATAAATTTAGTGTCAACTTGACACACCTGGGTTGACAGAACCTCAATTGGGGAATTTTCTCCATTGGACTGGACTGTGTTCATGTTTGTGAGGTATTTTCTTGATTGTTTCATGATGTAGGGAGGGCACAGCCCACTGTGGGTGGTGCTACCCATGGGCAGGTTGTTGTTTATTGTATAAGAAAGCAGGCTCCTAAGGGCTAGGGAAGTAAGCTAGTAAGCAGTGTTCCTCCATGGCCTGTGCTTCAACTCCTGCCTCCAGATTCCTGCTCTGAGTTCCTACCTTGGTCCTCTTAGTGATAAACTGTGTGACCCGGAAGATGTAAGTGGAAAAAACCCTTTCCTCCCTGAGTTGGTATTGGTCAGAGTGTTTTATCACAGCAATTGAAGGCAAACTAGGACAGTGAGTCTGAACTAAATAGTTCAGAAATCTGGAGTGCTAAGAGCCAGATTGGGCCTGTTCCCAAGGCTAGAAGGAGAGCCTCTCTTTTCATTGTATACAGGAGAGACCTTATGGATCCAATGAGGCTATTTGGGAGCGCTCCAGGTGGGTGAGGTGGCCCTGGCTAGTAAGGAACACTTCAGTAGCCTCAAATGAATAGTGCCAAGGTTCAAGGAGAGGAGATGGGAGGTGGAAGTGCTGATTCCTACTAGTCAGCAGGGAAGCGTAAGCCCTGGAGTAGTGAGAGGGACTGCAGTTGGCCCCAAAGCAGGAGGGTGGGTGTGGCAAGATTTTGGTAGCTCACAGGTGTTCTCAGGCAGCCTCAAAATATGTGCAATAAATGGTGATGGGACAACAAAGTCCAGGTCTCTACTCTTCAGCAGTGTAGCCTAAACCCTGGGTCAGTGGGAGGGACTGCAGATGTTCCCAAAGCAGGGGGATGGGCATGGCATAATTTGAAAGCTCACCCTGGGGGCTGAGTCAGGTGCTTTCCAGCAGTCTCCATAGGTCCATTTAGCATATTTTTAATCATGGACAGATTTTTTTCCTCTTGCAATGATAAGAGGTAATTTTGCTGGGTATAATAATCTGGCCTGCCAGTTATTATCATTACAGCCTGAAATAAGTCATTCCAAGCTTTAAAAATATCTGTTAGGAAATCTGATGTTTTAATTATGGTCTTATATTTGACTTGGAGCTTCTCTTTTGCATCTTTTAATATAATTATTTTGTACATTTGTTGTAGGATGATTCTGGCAAGGTCAGGCAGGCTCCTGGCCTGCTGGCCTAGAAAGAGCTAGAACCGACATTGAGCATGCGTGTGCAGTGAACACCTTCTGGGATCGAACCTGGGCAGCTCCCAGGCTAGCAGCCATCCAGGACCAATGAGAGCAATGAACTTCAGATCGTCAGGTGTTCAGGACCTACCAGAACGAAGCACGTCAAATGACTAGATAAGACGTCCCCTAAGCCTGACAAAAGTATAAATCTTGTTCCTTTCTAAAATTAAATGAGATTGTGGCTCCATTTTCTCCGAGGGTCTGTGACGTTGACTCTGCACCTCCTTACCCCCGCCCCCAAGGGATCCGGCCATGGTAGCCAACACCTGGCACCCATGGCAGCCAACAATTTGTTACTTTGATAATATAGTGTAAAGTGGTTCTTCTTTGATTTTTGTCAGTTTAAAGATATAAATGCCTCTCATAGCTGAATGAGCATATCTTCCTTATATTTGGGGAATTTTCTTCTTTGCTTTTATTCAAAATGGTTTCTATGCCTTCAAAACGAAATTCTTCCCCTTCTACTGTGCCCATGATCCCATTAATTTGACATTTTTCTAATGTCCCATAGATATCAGTTTTTTCTTTTATTAAATTCTTTGTGATTTTCTGAATATTCACATTTGTGTACTTTGCCTTCTACATGTGACATTCTCTCCTTTTCTTGGTCTATTGGTGAAGTTTCTTGGAGATTTTTGTTTGACATTGAAATTTTCATTTTCAGTGTTTCAGTTGGGATCATTTGAGAAGTTTTACATCTTTTGGAGATAGGGTCTCCTTGTAGCCCCAGCTGGCCTTGATCTCACAGAGATCCTGCTATGTCTGCCTCCTGAGTGCCTAGATTAAAGGTGTGTAGAACCATATGAAGCTTTTTCACTTTTTATATTTCCGAGTCTACTTTCTGAAGTCTACTTTCATATCAGTAATTGGCTTCCTCATTTCATTCATTTGCTTATTTATGTTTTCTTGAACTTCATTCAGGAGTTTGTATCCTCTTAGATTTCTTTGAACATGCTTATAATTATTTTTTTAAATTCTTAGTCTGGAGTTTCATATAATTCACTTTCATTGGAGGGCATTAATGTGGGCTTAGCAAATTTTGGAGGTGTGTTGCTTTTGTTCTCTGCGTTTGCTTTTTTTGTGGTTTTGCCTTGAGAGTTGTTCATCTGGGGCAGACAATTGGTTGTCTTTTAAAAAATTCTCTTATTCTTTCTATGGAAAATTTTCAAATGTACAAGTGGGACTAAAATGTAACAGTGGTAAAATGGTGTTTTTCTCTTCTAGCATAGTATTAGGGCTTCAAGTTCAGTCCCAAGGATCCCACTGAATATAAAACATTGTTCACAAAAATGTTCACTATCAAATGTATACCCATTATACAGTAGTAATCAAATAACAATAATACCTTAAACTTCCTTTAGGAAGTAAAAGAACATGAACAGTATGGTGTGAATTAAGAAATTAGTCTTGTGGGTATAGACGGTGCTTTACTCATATTTCTGTTTTTTTTGACAAAACACCATCACCAAGGCAATTTATAAGAAGAAGAGTTTATTTGGTCTTATGGTTCCAGGGAGATAAGAGTGTATTATGGTGGGGAGGCAACATGGTAGAGGTGGCTGGAGCAAAATCTTGGGTGCTCACCTTTTCAAGCATCCACAGGAAGCAGAGCAAAGACACTGGTAGTAGGGTAAAACTATGTATGCTCAAGTCCTCCCCCAGTGATGTACTTCGTCCAATATGGATACAACCTTTGGGATTCCATGACCTTCTTACAAGAGCACCACCAACTGACCAAGGGTTCAAATATTTGAGCCTATATGGGACACCTCTTATTCAAAGCATACACATTGAAAGGTAAAAGTCAGTATAAGATTAGTGATACAGAAAATGTGAAGGGGGTTAAAAAGTAAATAAAAGGGGAGAACAATAGGAACAAGATAGGGAGAGTTAAAGAAATGAAATCAGGTAGCGTAAAAGAGTTCCGGGTTTCAAGATGCTGAGACACAGAGACCCCACAAACCAAAGTAGCTTATGTTCTTTGTGAAAGCCTACCAAAGGAAAGTGGAAAAAGGAATAAATAGGAAGAAGAAAATGAAGAAGAAAGAGGAGGGAGAATGAGGAGGCAGAAAAAGGAGAGACAGAGAGAGGAGAGACACACACACACACACACACAGAGAGAGAGAGAGAGAGAGAGAGAGAGAGAGAGAGAAAATCAGAGTTGGTTTCCTAATTTGATACAGGTTGTTCAATAAAGGGGGGGTTAAATGTGAACAGATGCTGGTGTGAGCATGAATACACTCTCAACGTATTGACGGGTGCAGTTTTGACTTTCACACTTTCATAATGTTCCTTGCCAGGTTCCCACATGCCTGCTACTTCCCTGAGTACACAGATGCCATTCCTGTCAGTGAATGACAAAAATCCTTCCCATGCCTCTGAGCAGCCCTTTGGGATTCAAGTTGCAAATGCTATTTTCACCTCTGAGGAGTTCTTTGTGAGGTCATTCATGGGTCACCAAGGTTGGCCCCTCCCATGGATTCTACATTACTTGGGTCACAGATGTTGGTCAAGTCTTTGGGTGATGCTTCTGGAGAATTGTGTTGTGGTCACTCTCTTCTGAGGTCAGGACACAGATGCTGGTCCTGTCTTCATGGTGTGAGTTGCAAATGTTGGCATTGCCCGTAGACAGTGCTTCCCCATGTCTACTGCACTGCTTGGAACCTGAGTACATATTCCCCTCAACACACTTATTTCCAACAAGGTTCCAGTTTACAAAGTGCTTTACTGTTCTAATGCAAAGGTTCTTCCAACTGATCTAGAAGTATCCTTCTGACCAAGTTCAGTGTAAAGTAACATGAGACTTGTTCCGAGTTTCCTGAGAGTGCAGTCGATAGATAACACAGGATTCCCAAGACTGGATCATCAGGAAGATTTCTAAAATGGTGTTTTGTTTCTGTTTCTGCCTTCCTAATTTTTATAACATTTTATTTTTTTATTTAATTGGCATAAAGGTAACATGTTTCCTTATGGAATGTGCATACATAATTAATTTTGATTTAGCCTCCGTCTTTTCCTCATCTCTTCTATCACCCTGACCCCTGTCTTACTTAGTATTCTTCCACCTCCACTATTCCTCCTGCCACTTTTATAGCATGTGTTAATTATGCTCCTCGTTCCCTTTCCTTAAAGCCTCTTCTTCACCAGTAATTGGTCCCTTTCTAGTTTCCTGGCCTATATCTACACACACACACATACATACATACATACATACACACACACACATATATACACACATGCACGCAAACACACACACAAATTAGAAGCTATTGTCTGCACATAAGAGAGAACATGCAAAATTTGTCTTTCTGAACCTGGATCACCAAAGTTAATATAGTATTTTTCAGTTCCATCCATTTTCCCACAAATTTCCTTATTTAATTTTTATTACAGTTGAAGAAAATCCTTTTGTGCACATGTACCATATTTATATTACCCATTAATCAGTTGATCAGTATGTCAGCTGATTTAAATTCATAGCTATTGTCAATAGAGCAGCAATAAAATTAGTACATGAGTATATCTGTGGTATGATATGAAGTATTTCAGGCTTTAAATTAAGGTCTTTCGTTCAGTTTGAATAGATTTTTGTGCAGGACAGGAGACAGAGATTTAACTTCATTTTTATGCAGCCCATATAAAAGGCCACAGCAGAAGGAAACTTTTGGCTTTTTGCTTGTTTGCCTTCTCGATGGTGAGATGGTCTTGCAACTGTAACTTCTTTGGATCCCAATGTAGACTGAAGATTAACAGATCTCCAGGAATCCTCCAGGCCTTCTATGCCAGATTGGGACAGCTGAGGCATCTAGCCTCATAGACTGAGTATATTCCCTCATTTCCTCTCTGTTAGATTCTGGGCATCAAATCATGTGTTAAGGTACTCATTTCATTTTGGAGTTGAATTTTGTGAGGGTGAGAGATTTGGATCTATATGTAGCTATCTAATTTGACCTGTACTAATTACTGAAGAAAAGTATCTCTCCAAAGTGTATTTTTGCCTCTTTGTAAAAAGTTAAGTAGCTACAGGAGAGAGGGCTTATACATGGGTCTTCAGTTCTATTACATTGATCTGTGTGTCTGTTTTCATGCAGGCATCATTCTGTTTTAATTACTATAGTTCTGTACTATTACTTGAAATCAGGAATGGTGATACCTCAAGCAACATTTTTATTATTCAGGATTGTGTTAACTATCCTGGGTATTTTGTGTTTCCACATGAATTTTGTTTCAATTTCTGTGACAAATTGTGTTAAAATTGTAATGGAAATTGTATTTAATATGTAGAATGCTTTTGGAAGGATGCCCATTTTCACAATGTTAAATATATTGATTCATGAGCATGAGAGATTTTTCACATCTTCTGATTCTTTCTTCAATTTCTTTCTTCAGGAAATGCATTTTTTACTATGCAAGTCTTTTCCTTCCTTGGATTTATTCCAAAATATTTTTGAGACTTTCATGAATAGATTGTTTCCCCAGTTTCTTTCTCAGTATTTTTGCCGTTGATACAAAGAAAGACTACTGGTGTGAGGGTGTTAATTTTGTATCCTGTTACTTTGCTAAATGTATTTTTTCAGCTCTGGGAGTTTTCTAGTGCAGTCTTTAATGTATGGAATTATATAATCTGAAAATAAGGATTGTGGTGGTTTGAATGAGAATGTCGCGTAGAAACTCCAAGTTTTCAAAGACTTGGTCAGTTGGTGGCATGAGGAGGGTCATGGGACCTTTAAGAGGTGTGGTCATGCTGGGGGAAGCACATCACTGGAGGCAGGCTTTGAAAGTATTTAACTTGCCCACATCCAATTTGTTGCCCTCTGATTTTGGTACCTGTTTGAAGATATGAGTGCCGACCTTTGTACTCCAACTTCTTCCTATCATGCCTCCCCACTATGATGGACCCTTACCCCACTGGAACCTTAAGTCTAATAAACTTTTCCTTCTATAAATGGCCTTGGTCATGGTGTTTTGTTACTGTAACAAAAAGTAACTAGTACAGTATATTTTGATTTTTTCCTTCCCAATATGTACCACCTTCCTCTTTTTCAGTTGTCTTACTGATCTAGCTAAATTTCAAGTGCTATAGTGAACAGGAATGGGGACAATGAATATCTTTGTCTTGTCCATGATGTTGGTGGAAATGTTTTAAACATTTCTGTGTTTAGTAGGATGTTCTATGTGGGCTTTGTGTATTATCTTTATTATGTTGTGATATATCTCCTGAATCCCTAAAATTTTCTATGACTTTTATTATGAAGGGATGCTGATTTTTGTCAAAGACTTTCTCTTCATCTAAAGAAATGATCAAGTTATTTCTGTCCTAAAGTTTGTTTATGTGGTGGATTATATTTATTTATCCCTGCATCTCTGGAATGAAGCTGACTTGATTATGATAAACAATCTCTTTGATGTCCTCTTGCATTTTGTTTGCAAATATTTTATTGAGAAGTTTTGCATCTATGTTTATTGGAGAGATTGGCCTACAATTTTCTTCTTTTGTTGTTGAACCTTTGTATGGTTTTGGTATCAGGATAATACTGGCTTCAGAAAAAAGAATTGCAAAGTATCCCTTCCTTTTCTATTTTATGAAATAATTTGAGTATTGATATTCGTTCTTTGAAGGTCTGTGCATTAGTTACTTTTCTGTTGCTGTGATGGAACACCAATGACTTATGTCATAAAGAAGATTTCATTGGGCTTATAGTTCCAGGAGGATAAGAGTGCATCATGGTGGGGAAATGTGGCAACACAGGTGGCTGGAGCAGCAAGTCAAGCGCTCCCATCTTCAAGCAGGCACAAGAACCAGGGAACAGGAAACAGAGCAGGATAAACTGGAAGTGGGAAAACTACATATTGTGAAAGCCTGCCCAGAATGACACGATTCCTTCAACAAGGGCACACACCCTAAAAAGCCACAAATAGTGCCATCAACTGGGGACAAAGTGTTCAAATATTATGGGGGACATACATTTGATCCATCACATTCTGATAGAATTCTGCTTTATATCCATCTGGTACTGGGTATCTTTAGTTGGAAAATTTATAATTATAGGTTATATGGGTCTATTTAAAATATTTATGTCATCTTGGTTTAATTTTGGTAGGTGATACATATCTAGAAATGTATTCATTTTTATTAGATTTTTCAATTTAATGGAATATAGGTTTTTAAAATATGTTCCTAAGATTCTCTGAATTTTTTCAGTAGCTGTTATAATGAGTACCCTTTCATCTCTGATTTTACTAATTTAGATTCTCTTTTTATTCATTTGGCTAAAGAATTTTAAATTCTGTTAATCTTTCAATGAACCAGATCTTCTTTTCATTAATTCTTTGTAATCTTGTTTCTATTTCATCAATTTTATCCCTGATTTTGATTATTTCTTCTAGCCTACTCTTTTTAGTTGTTGGTTATTCTTGTTTTTTCTTAGGACCGCCTTCATTGTGTCCCAGAGAGTTTGAAGTTCTGTTTTCACTTTCTTTCAATTCTAAGAATTTTAAAATTTTCTTTGTAATTTCTCCCTTGACCCAATTTTCATTAAGTAGTGTGCTGTTTAGTTTCCACGAGTTTGTGCATTTTTCCCATTTCCATTCTTGGTGATATGCAGCTTTATTGCTTTGCAGTCAGAAGGAGTACAGGATATTATTTAATTTTTTTCTAAATATGTTGAGACTTGAATTGTGTATTAATGTGTGGTTGATTTGGGGGAAGTTTACATGGAATGCTGAGAAGAAAGTGTATTCTTTGGGTGTTTGAATGAAAGGTGCTGTAAATATTCTTTAAGTTCATTTGATTCATGACATAATTTAACCTCAGGGCTTCTCTGTTTAGTTTTTGTCTGGATGATTTTCTATTGTTAAGAGTACAGTATGAAGTCACTCACTATCACTGTGTTTGAATCGCTCCACGATTTTAGATCTAATGCTGTTTCTTTTATGAAATTGAGTGCTTCTGATTATATATATGACTATTTTATATGTATATATATAAATATATGTGTGTGTGTGTGTGTGTGTGTGTGTGTGTGAGTGTGTGTGTATCGCAGTAATATCCTCTTGGTGGTTTTTCCTTTAATGAATATGAAATGTTGTATTACTTTTATTTTGCTATGATAAATCATCAAGACTGTGCTGGACTACTTTAGTTGTCAACTTGACACACCTAGGTAGCAGGGGCCTCAGTTGATTTTCTCCATTGGATTGGCTGTGGTCATGTCTGTGAGGCATTTTCTTGATTGATGAGAGATGTGGGAAGGGAAGGCCCAGTCCACTGTCAGTGTTGCCACCCCGGGGAAGGTGGTCTTGTGTTGTATAAGAAAGCGGAGTGAGCACAGGCCAGGGGACCAAGCCAGTAAGCAGTGTTCCTCCATGGCCTGTGCTTCAGCTCCTGCCTCCAGGTTCCTACCCTGAGTTCCTACTTTTAGCTCCCCCAGTGATTAATTTTGATCCACGAGATGTAAGCCAATTAAACCCTTTCCTCCCCAAGTTGGTCTTGGTCATGGTGTTTTGTCACAGCAATTGATGACAAACTAGAACAATGACCAAGGTAGCTTATAAGTAAGGAAGAGTTTGAGCTTACAGTTCTGGAGGTAAAACAGACCTTCATGGTGGGGAGGCATGGCAGGAGGCAGCTGGAGCAGAAAACTGAGTATTCACATCTTTAAGCACCCATAGGAATCATAGAGCAAACTGAATTTTGGGAAAGGCTATGAACTATCAAAGTCCACCCTCAGAGACTTTCCTTCTCCAGCAAGGCTAAATTTCCTAAACCTCTACAAATAGTCACCAACTGGGCCCAAGTATTGAAGTATGTGAGCCTATAGGGGATATTTATCATTCACACCACTATAAATGTCCTTTCCTATCTCTTTTAACTAGTTTTAATCTAAAGTCTATTTTGTCAAAATTATTAGAATATTATTAGAATAGCTCCATCTTATTCTTAGTTCCATTTGTTTGGAATAACTTTTTCCATCCTGTTGCCTTAAGGTGGTGTCAATCCTTGAAAATGCGGTGTTTCTTCGAGGCAGCTAAAGGATGGATCCTGTTTTCCTATCCAATCAGTTAGTCTGTATCTTTTTATTGGGGAATTGAGACCATATTTAGAGTTATTATTGACTGTTTATTAATTTCTAATATGTTGTTGTAATATTGTTTTCTTATCCATTATTTGGTGAACTGTTCTGGAATTGTTTATTTCTTCCTTGAGCCCTCTTTGGCATGTTTATTCTTCTCTTTGGATCAAAGTGTTATTTCTAGTATCCACTGTAGATATAGCCTAGTTGAAATAAATTGATTAAATATTTTTTTAAGATGAGAAGTTTTTCTATCTCTTTTTATTACAACTTATAGTTTTGCTGGATATAGTAATATGGACCACCATCTGTGTTCTTTCATGACTTGTAGGACATCAGCCCCAGGCTTACATTTTTACTCAATCAACTAACACCAAATGTGCAAATCTCAGCATAAGAACATAAGCAACACAAAAATCAAACACAGTATATCTCTTGAAAAACTACTAAGCCCATAATAATGGACCCCAATGATAACCATTTCAAAGAAATTAAAAATAATTAAAAAGAGTAATTATGAATATGATCAAATAATTCAAATAAGAAAATGAAATGATGAATGAAATGAGAGTCAACACAAGATATGAACATGTTCTCAAAGAAATTTGGGTCCTAAGTAAATGCATCTTGAGTAAAATGGATGCTAATAGTAAGACTGTTTGTATACATGCATAGCTGTAATGTGGCACCGTATAGGAATGCCACGATATGCCATGGAGAGTTTCTTCTGACTAGTTTTGGTTTGCAGTTTACTCTGTAAGATATGAAAATTGTTTGGCAGCTTGTCTTTAGCTTCCATTTGCTTGGTAGGTTGAATTCCAACTTTTTTTTTTTTTGAGACAGGGTCTCTCTGCAGCACCAGTTGGCCTGGAACTTACTATGCAGACTAGGCTGGCCTTGATCTCATAGAGATCCACTTGTCACTATCCTCTGAGTACCAGAACTAAAGGTGTACTCCATCACACCTGTCTAAATCCCACCTTTTAACACTCACTTTTTGGGTGTGTTTTGTATTACAGTTATGTGAGCTTCTTGGAGACAGCAGAAAATTAAATGTTTTCTTTAATCCTATCACTCAGCATCATTTAGATGGTGAGACAAGTTTTACATTCAAGTTTTGCATTTCCTCTCCTACTAGTGTTGGATGTTTGTTGGTTTCATGTTGGACATGGTTAATTTCTTCTTGGTTGTCCTCTGTTCATCTGTTGCTTTCATGCATTGTATTGTTTCTTATATTCTCATAGGTGAAACATTCTTCCTCTTCCGTGTATGCAATTCCTTGAAGAATTTCTGCAGTGCTAGTTTATTTTTGATCAATTGCCATAATTTGTGTTTGTCTTGAAATATTATTTCTCCATAATTTTAATGTATACCACATTTTGTGTACTTTCCTGTTTTTTAAACAGCATAAAAACTGTTTTGTTTTACTACAACAATTTCATACAAAATTTATTCTGTTGATGATCCTTCCCCCTTTTCTCCATGTCTTTGCAGTTCTTAGTACATTTTCCCTCAGTAGACTCTTTTCTATACCAGCTTCATAGAAATGATTTTTATAGTTTTCCTTTATTTTCTATTTTGTGGAATGGTTTGATAAATATTATTACATATTCCTTAAAGGTATGATAAAATTCAGCAGTGAATCCATATGGTCCTGTTGGTTTTCTTTGTGGAGAGACTGCTTCACCCTGACTGCTTGTTATGATTCTCTTCAAATTATAACTTTGATTGAATTTTGGTAGGTCATGTCTATTTAGAAATTGATCAGTTTTCAATTATAGCTCTTTTAATTTCCTTCTCTTTTTACTCTTGCAGGAGTTTCAAGCACTGTACTGAAAAAGAGTAAAGGTAGTGGACAGCCTTGTCTGGTTCCTCATTTTAATGATCATACTTCTAGTTTTTCTCCATTACAGTGATGTTGGCTATGGGTTTGTTGTATATAGATTTAATTATGTTGAGGTATAGTCCCTCCAGTTTAATTCCATCTAGACTTTTAACATAAATGCATGTTGAATTTTGTCAAAGGCCTTTTCTGTATCTATTGAGATGACCATGTGGCTTTTGTCTTTAAGTCATTTATTATGTTTTTTTGCATTTATTAACTTATGTATATTGAACCATTCCTGCATCTCTAAAATAAAACTGACTTGATCGTGGTGTATGATCTTTTTGATGTATGTCTTTATGTGGTTTATATTTTGTTGAGTATCTTTGGATCTATATTCATTGAAGATATGGGCATATAGCTTTCTTTTTTGTTCTATCTTTACCTGATTTTGGTGTTAGATTCACCCCAGCTTCATAGAAGGAGTTTGGGAGTTTTTCTGTTTCTATCTTTTTGAATACTTTAAGCAGTGTTGGTTGTAGATCTTTATTGAATTTCTGGTCGAATTCTGCTATGAATTCATCTGGGCCTGGGCTTTTTAAGCAAGGAGGTTTTGTATTACTATTTCAATTTCCTTATTTGTTATGTTTTTTTTTAAGCAGTTGATCTCTTTCTTGGTTTAACCTTGTTGTCCATGATTTTAGAAATTCATTCATTTCATTTAGATTTTTGAATTTAACAGAGTGTAGATTTTTTTAAAGTATGCACTTACAAACTTCTGGGGTTTTTTTGGTTTCTGTTGTGATGTTTCTCTTTTGGTCTCTGATTTTATTGATTTGGATTTGCTCTTTCTTTCTTTTGGTAAACTGTGCTAGGTTCTGTCTATCTACTTTAACTTTTCAAAGAACCAGCTCTTAGACTGATTGACTTTTTTATTGTTTTCTTTGTTTCTATTTAATTAATTTCAGCTCTGATTTTTGTTATTTCTTCTTGTCTACTAAGTTTGAGGTTGGTTTATTTTTGCCTTTTGAGCATCTTGACTTGTATTGTTAAATCATTTACTTGTGATCTTTCTGATTTTTTTAATGTAGGCATTCAGAGCTATAAAATTCCTTCTTAGGACTGCTTTTAAGGTGTCCCATAGGTTTTGTTCTGTTCTAATTTTTATTTAGTTCAGGAATACTTTTATTTCCTAATTTCTTCATTGACCCATTCATCATTCAGGAATGTGTTGCTTAATCTCCATGGGTTCATGTAGTTACTTATTTTACAGTGGATTATATGTTTTATTGCAATGGGGTCTGATAGAAAACATGGATTTATTTATTTTTTATTAATATCTATTTTTTGTCCCACAATATGGTCAATTTTAGAAAAACTTGCATTGGCTGATTAGAAGAAAGTGTATTCTTTGGTGTTTGGGTAGAGTATTCTGTCGATGTCTGTTAGGGTTATTTCGGGAAAGATGTCATTTAATTCAGCTATCTCTGTTTATTCTTTGACCAGTTGACCTGTCTGGTGAGGACAGTGGAATACTGAAATCACATAGTATTACTGAGTTGGGGTTATTCTGTGTTTTATAGTCCTAGAGTACTGCTTTTATGAAATTTGGTGCTCCAGAGTTTGGTGCATATATATTCATGATTGTAATATCATCTTGATTGATTGTTCCTTTGATTAAAATAAAGTGACAATCTTTATCTCTTCTGATTAGTTTTAATTTGAAGTCTGTTTTGCCTGATATTAGAATCATAATACCTGCTTGCTTCTCAGAGCCATTTGCTTGGAATATTTTTGCCATCCGTTCACCCTAAGGTAGTGTCTATCTTTCAAGGTGAGATGAGTTTCTTGAAGACAACAGAGAGGTGGGTTTTCTTCTTGATTCATTCCACTAGCCTGTTTCTTTTGACAGGGGATTTGAGACCATGGATATTTAATGCTATTATTGAAAGATGTATATTGGATACTGTCATTTTAATTTCCTTGTGTTTGTGGCCCTATTTTGTGTTTCTGTTAATTACACCTTTCTTTGTTTTCTTTCTGTAGCCTTTTGTGTATACTCATTGATTTCTTTGGTCCTTTGTATTGCTTCGAGTATTCTCTGTAGGGCTGGTTTGGTGGACGTGAATTATTTCAGCCTGTTCATGTCATGAAAAATTTTTTGTTATCCTTCAACCATGATAGATAGCTTTGCTGGATAAAGTGTTTGGGGTTGGCATACATGTTCATTTACAGCTGGGAATACTTTTTTTGAGGCTCTTCTCTCTTTTATAGTTTGTATTGAAAAGTCAACTGTAATTCTCATGGGTTTTCTGTTATATGTAACTTGTTGTTTGTCATTAGCTGCTTTCAATACTCTCTCTGTTCTGTACATTTAATGTTTTTAGTATGTCATGGGGTATTTCTGTTCTGGTCATGTCTAATTGGTGTTTTATGTGCTCCTTGAATCTCTATTGGTAAGTCTTTCCTTAATTTAGGGAAACTTTCTTTTATAATTCTTTTGAAGATCTGTTTAGTGTATTGGCCTGAGATCCTTCTCCTTCCTGTATGCCTATAATTTGGAGATTTTGTCTTTGTATGTTGTCCCACATTTCCTGAGTATTCTGTTGCTTTTTAAAAAAATTTACACAGTCTTTGCTTAAGAAGTCCAAAACTTTAACTTTGTCCTCCAGGCTTGATATTCTGTTTTCTGTTTCATTCACTCTGCATGTGAAGCTTTCCTGCTGTTGCTTCCAATTGGCTTATTGAGTTTTTCAATATCATGTTCATTTCCATTTGGGTTTTCTTCACTATTTCTCTTTTGTGAATTCACTTTTCAATTCATGAATTGTTTTTGATATTTCATTTTGATGCATATTTATATATTTTTGAGCTTCCATCACAAGCTTATGCCTTTCTTCTTTGAGTTCTTTCAGTTGTTTTTCTGTGATTTCTTTAAGTTTTTTGAACATGTTTGATTGTTCTTTTAAATTCTATGTCCTGGGGTTCCTCATGGTGGTTCTCATTGTAGTGCACTTCTGTAGGACTAATTGGTTTTATTGGGGACACATTCTGTTGATTTTTACTATTATTTGTGTTTTGTCCTATCATTTGTGCATATGGACGTTCTTTGTGGGCTATGTATCTACTTGGAAATTCTACTCTGGTTTTGTTTAATTTAGTTTTGGTTCTGTTTATATTGTTTATGTAGATTGGTTGCTTTTTGTTTAGAAATGGAATATAAATTGATGTGTATTTCAGGTTCTTACAGGGTAGTAAATATAGGTGATTGGTGGGACAGGGTAGTACATAGGCTGATCAGGTTAGTAGCAGGGCTGGTCTGTGTCAGAAAGATCAAGAGCCAGTGGAGTCTATAATAGGGAGTTTAACTAGTCTGAGTTAGGAAAGAGTCTTGAGATCTGAGGGGAATGTATTGGAGACTAGCTGGGACAAGGCTACTAGGGGACAGGGTGTGGATGGGATAGAGGAATGGAATCGAAACACTGTGAGTGGGATCTGATTTACCAGACTCCTAGGTAGGCAAGTTTGTCTGATTGATGGGGATCCAGGGAAGATGGGGTGGGGGAACTGCCTGAGGAGGGACTTAGGAATCTATGCTAAGCTGTTTTTTAAGTCTGGGAGAGTGCATTTTTAAAATAACAATTGGATCATGTTTTGTTTGTTTGTTTTTATTTGAGACAGAGTTTCCCTGTAGCTCTAGCTGGCCTGGAACTCCCATGCAGACCAAGGTGTCCTCTATTTCACAGAACTGCCTGCCTCCAACTCTCCAGTGCTTAAATTAAAGGCATGGACCACCATCCCTAATTAGCTATTGTTTTTACTCTAGTCAATTAGTCTGTACTTTTTAATTGGTGGGTGAAGCCACTGATACTTAAAATTGTTGAAAGTGATTTGTTATTTCTTATGATTTTGTTAGCTTGTGTTCTGGGTGGATGTGTTATTGGCATCTCTGTTCCTTTTTCGTTTATGTTATGGAATTTTCTGGCTTATTGTGACAGAGATGATAGAGTTTTCCCCAGTTCTTCATTGTTTATGTGTTCTTCTCATGTAGAATATTCTTTCATGTGTTCTTGTGCTTGAGACTGTCCTTCTTTGCATAGTGTTCCTGTAAAAATTTCTGCAGTGCTGGCTTGGTTATCATGAATTATCTTAATTTGTGCTTGTCTAGAGATATCTTTTTTTCCCCATAAACTTTGAAGGTAATTATTATAAGTATAGCAATGTTGTTTGACACTTATGTACTTTAGGTGTCTGAAATATCTCATTACCTTTCTCTTGTAATTTAGTGTTGCTGATGAAAAATATGTTATTTTGATATTCTTATCTTTGTGTATGAGTTGACACTCTCCCCTTAAACTTTTAGTAATTTTTCTTTGCTCTGTATTCTCTAAACCTTGACTATGATATATCATGTAATGTTTCTTCTCTGTACAGTCTATGTGGGGTTCTAAATGCCTTGTACTTTGATTTCAACCTATTACTCTGGGATATGAAATTTTGTGCTATAAAATCATTTGTCTATGACTTTTACTTTTTTTTTCTTGTATGCTATGGTATGTTTTGTGCATCTTTGGGATGGATGTGTCTTCCAGTTTTAACTTTTCCCAGCCACCGCACCCCATGATTGTTTTTGGGTTTTGTTTTGTTTTATGGGATTCCTCCTAGAAAGTTCCTCCACTAAGTATTATTTTTCTGTAGCTTTTCAGTAGGGAGATGGATTACTGTTCTCATATTACGTTACCAGAAGTCCTCGCTTTGCCTAACTGTAGGAGACCCTTTTATATTATTTTCATTTTTTTGTAAATTTTATATTGAATTTTTGTATATTTTACACAGAAAAAATTAACAAATCTCTATACCCCCTTCTTCCATTGGCACCCTTCCATAACCCCTCATTGGAATTCATACATTCTGTCATCTGTGTCAAGACCCATCCTGTCAAGCTAGTGTCCACAGACATCCATCAGTGCAAGTTCATCCACTGGGGACTAGTCAGACAATCCAGAGTTCCCCTCCTTAAAATCAGCTCTTCCTTACTCAGCAGTACCAGCTGCAATAGTTCTTCGACTAACATTGGGGCCTGCTGCCCATTTCGATTGTTCTGTGCTGGGGTTTGTCTGCTTGAGTTTGCATGGGTCTTCTGCATGCTGACACCATTGATGTAGGTTCATATGAGCAAGGTCCTAAGAGGTTGTGGGACTCTATTTCCATATTGTCATGCACCTCCTCCCTGGCCCTTACAATCTTTCTGCCCCCTCTTCAGCAATGATTTCTGAGACATGGGTAGGTGGAGTTTAATATAGGAGTTCTGTCTAAGGACCCACATTTAGCAGACTCTTATTCTTTACACTTTTGCCATTTTTGACCTTTTGTGTTCCTTACTTTCTGGTGTATGAGAGAGCTTCATTGTTGAGAGTTGAGAGATACATTAGCATTCTCTTTAGCCCTCTTTACTCCTTGCTCTACATTTCATGAGCTTTAGGTATAGAAGTTGCATTGTAAATGTCCCACTTAGGCTTGGGCAATTTACGATAATCTCTTTGTGTGACCAGTTGTGGAACTCTGTAATAATCTCTGTCTGTTGAACAAGAAGCCTCTTTGATGAGTGGTGACTGGGATACTTGTTTATAAATACAATGATCTATATTTTACACATAGTCAAAATTTATATTTGTCTAGTGATGTGAGAGTCTTGGGATTTTCTCAAAGATCTCTGACCTCTCCAGACATGTGTATGTGGCTATGTTTACAGTACCATACATGAATTTCTTCCCATTGAGTGGGCTTTAAGTCCAATTAAGTAGCTGTAGATTACCCTCAAGATAAAAGTACCACTGGTGCCCCAGTATAGTTTTCTGTGCCAGTTACTGATATGGTTATTAGATCTTAATGCTGGGGTTGGACCATTGATTAATGTCCCTTAGCAGTCCCCTCTAGAGCTATGAGAACTAGCCTTCAGGGGAGGTGGCTTCCTGGTCAATTCCAACTCCTTTACTCTAAATTCTGTGTCTTAACTATGTTCTGTCTTCAGCAATGGGATTTTACCCTCACATTCTAGGAGGCAATCAAGGGCTTTGGCAATAGCTTGTGTAATTTTGGGAACCTCTTAGACTAACCTGGCCAACAACTCAAAGGAAGTTTTCTCCTCTCTGGCAATGTTTCTTGTTGTTTAGCCTTCAGCTATAAACATGGAGTCATGTAGAGATATTGCGTGTATAAATTTTCAGTAGGTTTTTGGACTAAAGGATTCCTTATGGTCTTTTACACTAGCTGGGCATTATTTATTTCTCCTCTCTCTCTCCCTGTGTAACCTTCCCTCTATATCCTCCCCATTTAAAGTATCCCCATTTTCTCCATTTCTCCTTTGATAATACCTGTCTCTTATGGTCCCACCTCTCTTGAGCTCCTTCTTCCCCTTTCATCCAAGAATTCCTTATATAATGCCCCCCAATTTAAGTGCTCCCATTTTGTGCAATTCTCCCTTAGTAAGCACCTGTCTCTTAATGCTCTTCTCTCTTAGATTGCTTCTTTCCTTTTACCTCCTTCACGCATTTCCATTTTCCTGGTTCCTGCAGTTACATCAGGATATATACTTACATATAAGGATTTGGTGCTAGGATCTCCAAATGAGAAGGACCATATGAGTGTATTACCTGCATGTTAGTAAGTGCATCCATGTCATGCAATGCTGGCAGAGGTATGTCGAGGGTGTCAGATCCCCTTGAAATGGAGTTACAGATGGTTGTTAGTCATCATGTAGGAGACTCTTTGGAATGACAGCCATGTTTCTTTTAAGGTTCAAAGACTGAGATGTTGAAGACTGGCAGGAGAAAATGTAGTTTACAGATTTTTAAAGCAAATTACATCAATATTTAAACAGTAATGACTACTGAATTGGGCAAGAAGGACAGAGAAGGTAAAGTATGAATGAAAAGGAAAGTGTATGGGTTTGTCTATCAAGTTGAGTAAGTAGTTTTGCTGGGTACAGCAATCTTGGTTTACAGTTATTTTATTTCAATACTTGAAATGCATAATTCCATGTTTTTCTGGCTCTTATGGTTGCTGATGACAATCTGATATTATTTTGTTTTTCACTCTCCATGTGAGGCGGTGCTTTTTTTATTCCAGCTTTTAGTCTTGTTTATTTGTTTTATACCTTTTACATTTCGACAATAATATATGTTGGTGAAGTTCTTCTATGGTCATGCCTAGCTGTGGTTCTAAATGTTTTCTGTGTTTGAATGTCTATTTCTTCCTTGAAGGTTGGGAATCTTCAAGCTATCACATTCAATATTCTGTCTAATCCATTTCATTTTCTCTCAACTCCTTCTTTCCCATAGATTCTTGGGTTTGGTGTCTTGAATGCGTCCCTGACTTACAGTTTTTGTCATGCTGTTTTATTCCCTTTATTTATGTCAGGATATATTAAGTTTCTCAATTTTGTCTTTCATCTCTAAATTCCTTCTGCTTGTTCTTATCAGTTGATATTTTCTGATGTGCTTTTAATATTTAATTACTTATTTCATTTGCAGAATTTGTTTGGTTCTTTTTTTAGTATCTAAATTTCCTTGATAAATTTTTCTCCATGTTTATAATCTTTTCCTCCAAATTACTGATCCTTTCACCCCCTTTAGTAATTTTCTTCTCTACATCCTGAATTAGATTTGCAACTTTCTTGTGTAGGCCTTGAATTAAAATCCTCTGTTCACTTAAGTCTTCCATTTGGTCATTGATCCCTTTTTTTTGTTTTTAATATTTTAATGATTTTTTTTACATTTCATATAATCAAATTTAGGCTTCCCTCCTTCACATCCCCCCATAACCCCTCCACCAGATTTCAGTTAATCTGAAATATGTGTTAAGTCTTATTTGGCCAAGCATTTCTATCCAGGTGACCCTTGGTGCAAGTTTGTCCACTGGAGTCAAATCAAGCTATCTAGAATCATTCCCTTAAAGAAGATCAATTCTCTCTCACCCCACAGTAATCATTTGCTAATAGTTCCTTGGCTGGGGTTGGAGCCTGCCATTTACCCTGTTATATGTTGCAGTTGTCTGGTTGAGTTGGCATGGGTCTTGTGCATGCTTTCAGCATTGCTAGAAGTTCATATGAATAAGTTTCCAGTTATCTGAAATCTTTTTTGTTTCCTCATGTTAATATGCCAGCCCTGGATGTTACACTCTTTTTTCCCCTCTTCCACATTCATTAAGAGATTTTTAAAAAATCTTGAGACAAGGTCTCCCTGTAGCTCCAACTAACCAGGAAATCACAATGTAGATCAGTCTGGACCTAATCTCACAGGAATCTACTTGACTCTGGCTCCAAAGTGCTGGGACTAAAGGTGTGCACCACCATACCTCATTGATCCCTTTTAAAAGTAGGAATGTGAGTTTCTTACCTGTATGAGTTCATTCATGTACCCTGAGAGCAGACAGGTAGCCGGCTTTTCCACATTCTCCCCATTATGAATTATCTCATGAATAGTGAGGTTAAAGTTCCTAGAAAAGACTGTTTGACATTGTTTACATTCATAGGGTTTCTCTCCTTTATGAGTGGTTTTATGCAACCAAAGAGCAGATGTACAGCAGAATGGATTGCAGAAATAAATGTTTCCTGTAAGGGGTAATTTCATAGGGATTCTACCATTTTTTAGGTCTTCTGCCACATATCTATACCCAGGGTTCATGGAAGAACTCAATTAGGGCAAAAACCTTATGAACGTGAGCAGTGTGGAAATGCCTTCTGCAACAAATCTCTGCTAACTGGACATCAGAGAACTCATACAGCAGAGAAGACCTGAATGTTAGACTATAGAAAAACCTTCTCCTACAGGTCTGATCTGAAACTGCATGAATAACTCATACAGGCAGAAGTCCTATGAATGTAAATGCTGTGGAAAAGCCTCTCTGACAAGTCTCAGCTCATTGGTCATCAGTGAACTCATATAAGGAAAAACCCTGTGAATATTAAGTGTGGAATATCATTCTTCAAAATGTCTGGACTCAAGGTGCATCAAAAACTCATACAGGAGGAAGCTCCATGAATATGAAGTCCATAAAACATTCTCTGAGAATTCTCTAATCATTGTGAATAAATTATCACACAGGTGTGAAGTCCTATAAATGTAAACATCTGCGTATTCATATAGATGAAAATCCATTGAATATTCTGAATACAAGAAAGCTTTTCCTTCAAAAATTTTTAAAAGTAGGAATGTGAATTCTTTTCTAACATTTCATTCGTATAATAATTTTTGTTTTCTGACATTCAAAATCTGTTAGTTTGTATGGGAGTCATGGTGCAATGCAGTCTCATTTATTAAGATTCTTTGTTGTATTTTGTGGATCTGTAGTATGTTCTCTTTTTCCATTGTATTATTTTATGAGTCCTCCTGGTGGGTTGTCTTCACTTGGATTTATGTTCAGGAGTAACGCTGACTGTACTAACAACTGTGAATGTTTGACAGCAGCTCCATTGTTAGCTGAAAAATACTTTGTTCTTCATTTATGTCCCTCATAAAGCTTAAAGACAGTGGCACTACAATACTGATTGGGTAAGTGTAACACACACACACACACACACACACACACACACACACACACTCCCTGAATTCTGCTGTCTGATCACTTGCTCCTCCAGGTAATGGTGGGGAAGGCGTATTGTGAGCACTGGAAATCTTTCAGATTTTCTAACCATTTTTCTAATGTTTATTTGTCATTTGTTATGGTCCACCTTCCTCTACCATGGCTAAATGTAGCTGCTGATTCTGGTTTTCAGCAGAGCAAACCATCTCTCTGTTGTGCTTGCTGTGCTAGATATTTGGAGTCCTTCAATTCATTTCCTGGTGAGAGTCAGTTCAATGCACATTGCTTAGTGTGGATAGTTGGATTGCTGTGCTTGTTTCTCAATAAACTTCATGTTATAATAAGTATGGAACTCCTGTTATACCATAGATTTACAAACCTTTGGCTGATGAAAACTAATATCTTTTAAGGAAAGATCCATGCATTATTACATTCTGTTTTGTTATAAAAGAATGCTATACTACCACCCTTTTCATGGTTTTGTGTCACCAGTTTCAGTAACCTGAAGTTAACTGTGCTTTGAAAATATGAAATTGGAAGTTCTAGGAATTGAAACCTCCTTAAACTTCCTAAGTTTTCAGTTGTGTCTTGTCCTTAGTATTATGAGGAAACCATGTATGTTAACCCTTTGTCCAGCATATCTGTGAAGTATATGCTGCCTGTTCATCAGTCATTTACTAGTCATGGTTATCTGATCTACTGTTTTGGTCTCATACTTCTTCTGTTCAAATAACCCATTCATACAAACCTGTTGATGTGTCAGAATGACCACATTATTTAGCTCATTTCCTCCCACCACACAGGCCCTGGATCATCTCACATGTTCATAAGAGATATTTTCATAGAAGATATTTTGAGAGACCACATTCATATAATGTTTCTTACAGTATATTGTTATGGTTATTCTGTTTTATTAGTTAATGTATTATAGTATATTTAGAGTTCAACATTCTCCATTTTAGATGAGTACTGAGGGCTCTAAGAAGGAATCCTCCACAGACTATTGAGAACTTTAGTTCTCAAAATTCAAAGCTCTTGCATCTGCTGAGGGCCTTTGTGATGTGTTATCCTGTGACAGAAAGTGAAAGGTCAAGAAAGTGCAGCTGCAAGTGAGGGAGCATTGAACTCACTCTTAAGATAAATCCACCTGTGAATTGAACTCATTCCTGTAATAACAGTATTAATCGATTTAAGAGGACAGATTCCTCAAGACCCCATATCTTTTGAAATATTCCACCTCTCAAAACTTTTGTATTGAGAATTCAGTTTCTAAGATATGAAAATTTGAAGGCCATATTCAAGTCAAGGAAAGAAAACACAGTTTGAAAGTGCTGTTTTCACTCTGTTTGAAGCACTCTTTTCTAAGTAGTAGGGTTGGGAGTAGGGAGGCTAAATACCTGGCAGGCTAATTTTAAGTTCTTTTTTAAAGTAACTATGGGATTCAATTATCCAGACTCCTTATGTACCTCCATAGATTTTGTGTCATATCTGCATTGGCATGCACTAGTTGATGCTTTCTTCTTATCAAAATTCATTATAGCCTTTGCTCAACCTAAAGAAGAAAAATGTCACACATTCACATCACTAGAAGTGTAGCTTTTCCTCTCGGTAAAATGCAAGATTGGCATCTTAGGAATACAGACTCTTACTTCTATCTATGCATCTCACCCTTTCTCACAGTTCCTTTGCTAATTGCTTTGGCAGGTAGCTTTTCACTTTTACAAACCAAACCTGATTTATGTGTCACTGCCCTTTTAAATAAAATTCAGTCCCAAGGAATACAATGGTTAAGGTGCTCTTAAATAATATAAAAAGAGACTTTTTAAAAGGCCTAAGTCAATAGGAATTTAATTAAAGGTTGGAACCTTGGGGTAAAATTACATGCAACTAATTAGAATGCTTTTTCCTTTCATGAGATAATACAATTAAATTCCTTAGTAATAATTTCTTGGTATTAACTGAATGGCCCTAGGATATTGAATTGGGGATAAGAAAGCTAATCTGTAGTGATCTAGGAGACACAGGTCTGATGCAACAGTTATACACAGGATGCTTGATTGTATCTTCTGAGTAAACAGATAAGCTACTGGTAGAATAACAAAATCAGTGCTTAATTTTAGTCAGAACAGAATTTCTGAGTTTGCATAGAGAGCATGCAAATATCTAAGTTTTAAAAAAGTAAATTAATTAAATCAACCATCCATACACATATGTTTCCATGGCATCAAGCATCACAAATTGGAAAAACAACTGAAGAATTAATGCAGTTTTAGCTGTTTTATTTACATTCCACTGAAAATACTTAAAAAAATTTAAAGGCCATCACTCTGCTTGATAATTTCTTGTCTCCCACAAAATACTTAATTTGTAGCAACCTATAATTGTTTAAATGGTTGGTAGGCTCTAATCAGTCAGTATAATAAGCTTCAGTTCCTATCAGTTTTCAAAGCTATCTGTAGCCATGATTCTTAAGCGACTCCCAAAGATTCTTCCTCCCATTCCATATAGAATTGAACTAGACAGTGTCTACTCACCAGGAAAATCATTTTCCAACCTTCTTCGAATTTATATAAGGACACATGTCTAGTACTTTCTAGTTGAATTTTAGGGGAATTTATATGTGACATTTTATACCAAACTAGTTAAAATGCAGTAACTCTAGTATATTTCTCTGTTTCTCAGCTGAATAGAAATAATTCTAAGAGCTCAGAGCAGGTCAGAGACAGGATATAGAAGGTCTGAGATCCTTGATGTCCAGGTGGGAGATTGTCACAGCCAAGAATACACATATTGATCTTTGAAATACTTTCACTGTGTTGTGACACTGGGAAGTTAAAGGTTTTTTTTTTTATAAGACCACCTAGAAATAGCTTTATGTACATACTATGAGCTTTAAATATCTATTTTCTAGACACGAATCTCTTGGATCATTGATTTCCTAATGTATGCATAGATCAAGACAGTGATAAGAGGGTATTCTGGTAGGTCTCTGTTGCCAGAGGACTCTCCCAAGGGAACTGTGCATAATGCCTTCTATTTGCCCTTCCCAAATTCACTCTGCCCTTTTCTTCCCTGCTCTCTGGCATTCATAATCTGAACTGTATGGGTTACATCAACTAGCTCTCTTGCCCTCTGGCATCTGTCACAGTCTGGCTCATAGAAGCTCCCATAGGAGGTCAGAGGGAAAGAGGAAAATAAGGTCAGGTTAGTAATTCCTTTCACTTTTCCTTTAAAAAGTTTCCTTGGGATGGTGTGCTATTTAACCAAATGCTGGTGCTGTTTTCAAGGCAGCTTTCTCCACGCTACACTGTCCTGTGTTCTAGTAGCCATTGTTTTGTCTGTCTCTGTAGGCTTTGGACTGGTAACAGCTTTGCTGCTGTCAGTCATTTGTTATTTTACAATCCATATGAATCTAACTCTCATTTACTTTACTATTACATCTGTAATTTACCTCTTTCCTAATTTGAATGTGCCTTCATCATTGAAGTAGGAATAACAACATCACCTACTTCACAGGATTGTGTTAAGGCCTAAGTGGTAGGATTATAATAAGTGTTCAATACATGTTAGCATGATATAACCATGCATTCTTGAATAAAAGTGATATTTCAAGAAGATGGGTCTTATTTGGACTCTGTTTTCATACACCCTCATTGTATAATCATGCTCATTGTAGTCTGAGATGTATCAAGACATTTATAGGAAATCTAAAAGATTGTATAGCATAATAAGCAATAACATGAGCTGATTTCAAAATTCTGCCTGAAATTTATCAACAGTACGATCTTGAGAAAAGTACTGTACATCTCTGAAACCCAGTTTTTATTTGTAAAGTAGATGGTAATAATGACATCGGCCTCACAGTATTCTTATAGAGATTAAATAAATTGGAAAATATAAAGTACTTATAACAAAATTCTTTTGAATACCATAAACATATATAATTTTACTTATTTTTTGAAGGAATTCACAACTTAGTAACACTTTCTTATGCTTAGTTTTACTTTGAATTACATATGGAGAGGGAAAACTATGCTTTCTGATTGCTTAGTGTCATTGAAGATTTTCATCAAAGCTTCCTCCACATTGTTTCTTTTGTGAATGTACTTCTCAGGAAATATCTATCCTCTTAAAAGGCTACACAAAATAGTCATTACCATCCCAGTATTCCACTTTATAACAGAGGAACTCCAGACTCAGAGTGTTAAGTGACCCATCCAAATTTACATAGGGAAATGAGTAGTACAGCTTGAATAGAATCCTAGTGTGCCCACCAATCTTGCATGTCAACTACTAATATATTTTAGTTAGTAAGTACTATGGTACTATGCAAGGATATTTTGTTGTCAGTACCAAATATCTTTTGCCACAAGTTATATTCATTTATTTCTCTAGAATAATGTTTTATAGCACCTTATAATTTTAGAAAAATTAGAATATATTCTAGAAGTCCGAATAGATCTAAATAATTTCTGGTCTTTTAAGTCAAAAACTTAATTATTTTTTTGGATGTGATCTTGGTACAAGGAAATAAAGGAAGGAAAGAAAGAAGAAAGAAAGAAGGAGAAGAAAGCACTATGACTGAATACATGCTTCAATCCAACTAATATTTATTCAAAAGTTACCATATGGCAGACACTGAATGTAACAAAGATGCAAAGAAATAGTCTAAATAGTCTTTAGTTACTGAATGAAAAAAAGGGAAATACATGATGTGAAATGTGGTTCACAGAATAGACATGCATATCTCTCTGACTGTGTAAGCAAGTTTGCTGTATACAGAAGTTCTTGACAGTTAAGCCAAATCTAAAGGCATATTGTTGAGCTGAGAACTAAATTATTCCCCATTTAATTTGGTGACTCTATAAACCAAGAGAACAGAATTTCCAGTTTCTAATTCTCTACCATTGAGGGGTCATAGACCTAGGTAATGAATTAGAGTTACCAACTTTCCATCATGTCTGATTCATGATATCTGTCTAGATGCTGTTTAGAGCTTCCTTTCTTCACCAAGGAGACTGTCCTCTCTGTTCACACATAAAAAGAGAGAAAGCCTAAGAGAATTAAGTGAAAAATGAGGAGTTGTTTCTTCTTCAGATTCATTTTGGCTCCAGAGTGGATGCACGTGCTAAGGGCGTGTTTTTGCAAACCTCCCTTTTTTCCCCCGAAGTTTCTTAGTTGGCTTATCCCAAGATTCTGACTAAGTTGGAACAGTCCTCTTGGGTGTGCCTTTCTCTTTCTGGAGAGAATTCAGAAGAAGCAGGA
Source organism: Eospalax fontanierii (assembly GCA_035773235.1). Taxonomy (NCBI): domain Eukaryota; kingdom Metazoa; phylum Chordata; class Mammalia; order Rodentia; family Spalacidae; genus Eospalax; species Eospalax fontanierii. The sequence continues at coordinate 97,461,018 of CM069525.1, forward strand.
TCAGATCATTTTGACCTGGAGCAGATTGAAGTTTGGTTGTTATCCCATTGTAACTCTTTCTACTTGGGAATGAATATCTTTCAGTTTCTAAGGGACCTCAGTTTTGAATGTCTCCTAGAATATCAGAAGACACAGTGAGAAACAGAAGGTTTTGTTCCTATGGGGACTATTGCTGTATTCTACAAAATTTGGCTGTGTGTCTAGGATCCAGTTGTTATTTGTAGGGCATAGTTGAGAAAATGTCCCAGTAGGCTATTTCTGAGCATATGGACATGTTGCTTCACCAGCAAAAATCTAGTTTGTATTTTAAGTGTGAGTTGAAGTTGGTCTGCACACTTGTTCATCCCTCAGAACCATGTAAGTCAGTGTTATGTTTGTACACCTTAGCAAAACTCAACAGTCTGATTCTGACTTTCAATGATTCCTGGTTGCTCATTTGGCTATTGCAACTATGATCTACGTTTTCAAATCTCCCTTTAGGGCTCTGCCCCACGCTAAGTCCTGGGTACTCTAAGATTTCCTTTTGCTTAAGTTCTTTCAGCAAAGAGAAGTGACACATCTTTATTTCAAAATGTCCTTGAGTTCACTTTTCTCTTCATTTTTTTTTGTCATTCATGCTTTTTCTTCTAAGAACGGCCACACTGGACAAATGGAGGGAGTAGCTGTGTGCTATGATTTGAGAGGGGCCATCTGAAGCACTGATCAGAGAGGCTGATTAAAAGAGTTCTACTGACTTACCTCATAGTTCTTCCTAAGACCTAGAACTCCTAAGAATTTTTACTTTCTCTGCAGAGGCTAAGATCAAGAACTCTGCACATTCCTGTTTCCTTCATACTCAGACACTGTCAAGCTAAACTTGATTGTAGATTTGCTTACAATATCCATGACACTTCACCTAAGTTACTTCCCAGAATGATAAGCTCACAGGTTATCTGGGGTTCAAGAACAAGGAAAGGGTTCAGTGAACTACAGTACAATGACCAAATTTGGGCTACTATATGTTTTGTAAATGAACTTTTATTTGAACATAGCTGTACCTATGTATCCTACATATTTTCTCTGAGTATTTTTTGTACCATAAAGGCAGGAGTGAGTATCTGGGATAAAAGCATCATATATTCTACAATGCCTGACATATTTACTATCTGAAAATTACAGAAAGCCTACTCTAATCCTTGCTCTAGAATTTTGAATGCTAATGACAGCAGGAGAACAAGCAGAAGTCAATACAAATAACAAACTTTTAGCAAGGTTGTAAAATTTGCAACTTCTTAGGTAATGATTTCTGATCAACAATTTCTGACTTCTAAAATGGCAAACCCCAGTCCAGATGAGCTTCAGGTGGTTTCTTTCAGTTTTGCCAGTGAACCTCATCCAATACTCTCTGTGTTCTCCTTTTCTTTCAAGTGTTGCAATAGATAGGGGTTTGTCTCCAAAATGGTCCATCTTCCTAGAATAAAGTCTCAAGATACTATCCAGCCAAAAATGTCACGTGCTTCCTTTACACAGAGTAGGCAATCTGTGTCTATATTCCTTCTATAATGTGTAGGACTAGATAGTAGACTTTTCTGTACCTTATTCATCCCTTCTAAACTTTGTCATGAAATATGTTTATATGAGCATTCTGGTTATTTTTCCCTTGGATAAATAAGCAATGCTCTGTTGATATAGATAGTCAATAATGTGTTTGCCTAATTTTTTTCCCTTGGTTGCCTACCAGAGGGAAGAACTCTTGACTATCATATACAATCTGATTCTAAGCCTCTATCTTCTTTCCACACCAAAGTTGTCTAACTGCTTCAAGGCTGATAGTCTGCCTACTCTCTAGAAGCAATCCTAGTTCTGGTCAGTAATGATTAATAGTCTCCTAGTTTAATTCTTTGGGAAAGGCATTAAGTTAACTTTGTTTCAAGTCATCCTTGATTTTGTATTCCAGTTTTGGTAACTGTCTTGTAGCCTTGCTTCCTTATTTTTACTTTGTTATAACTAATGAGCACCTCCAGTTACATGTGCTTATGTCTTCTGAAAATAGGAATTTTGTCATAAGCCCCTAGCACAGTAGTTGAAACCTTGCTATTCTCCAACATATTTTCTGGATGTTTATTTCCTACCTGTATTTTTAAGTGTCACACCTGGATAACCGTTGCGATGTTCTATCCTGCTTTGGAGATATCTATTATCCATTATCTATTATCCACCATTTTGAAGCCCTAATATGTATTAATTGATCACTGAACAAATCATCATTGACTCCCAGAAGAAAATGCCTTTACTTATGTTTAGGAAACAACAATGATTCAAATTTGGGCATTTCTGGAACATGAATGGCTATCCCTCAGCTTCCCTACATTGGATTAGAGCTTTCCAGGTCCAAGAATAATGGTCTTGGCCAAGGAAAGAGGCATGGTATGGTCTATGAAAGGTTATGGAGACTGTGATTCATCTGACCTTTTTGTGGCTGACTAATGTATTTCCATGGATGCTTTTGTTCTCTTCTCTTTACATTTTTAGTATCTTTTTATGTTTTTCTCTTTTCCTTTTCCTTCTCTCCTTGGTATTTCAATTCTGCATCTCATGACTGATAAATAAAAGACTTTAGTATAAGGCTTTACCTTCTAGGATGGGTTAATTTTGATATTATACATTATATGGTTTGGACTTGGAAACCCAAAGAGGTCAAACTACAGTCGTAGGTTCCCTGATGTCCTAATGAGGATGCCTATGAAGCAGAGTAGGAAAAAGCAACAGAACCCTGGATGGAAATAAAAAATCATTCTTCATCTTCTGTTGAGGAAGCATGTAACACAATTCCCGAAAAAGATTATGTGCTCATAGAAAAGCTTGTTAAATGAATAAAGGGCAGAATTGAACTTTTCAAATGGTGGTTTAACTCATTCTTCCAATTAACATTATCTATAGCTTCTTTAAGGTTTAAATTTACAAAAAATATTTTTATTAACATAGATTAATTCCAACATTTATATGTGTAAATTATTGTACTTTCCTCGTATTCATACCACATTACCTTATCTCTTCCTTTTAATGTCCATCATACTAGTCCTCTTTCTTGTCCCTATAGTCCCATTTCTACTTTGTCATGCACACACAAATAGAGAGAGAGAGAAAGAGAGAGAAAGAGAGAGAGAAATAGAAGTTTAGAAGTTCACTTAGAAGGGATTATATGTCATGTGATATTTCTCTTTCACTTTCCCATTGTTCTCATCTTGTCCTGTCCTCCCCTTTAAACCTTTTATTTTCCGCATTTAGTCTCCCTTCTACTTTCAAGTCATATGAAAAAAAATGTGATATTTATCTGCAAGTTTTTCATACTTTTTTGGTTGTTGTTCTAATACTTGCCTGACCAACGTGACTAATGCTCATGCTTTATTCCTGTAACACATAATGATAAAACATGGTCTGTGCAATTAAAAACATTTGACTTTCTCCCTGAGAGAAAACAGTTTCAAATAATGCCAAACCTGAAAACTTTGAACGAAGTGACAGCTTATATTTATGGCATTCAATAAAAACTCTACTCTAAAAAATCATCCCATTCTATGAAGACTTGAATGACAAAAAGGTGAACTGTGATATAGTTAACTACAGCACTGACTTGAATTTAAATTCAGCTTGGGATCATAAGGCACAATGTGCCTGGTTGCTAGATGAACCCTGCAGCAGCAGACTTTCCTGATAACTGTTACCTACATCTAGTGGGCTGTGATTGTGGTATTGCACAGAGCTGGTATAGAAAATTTCCTGCTGCCTCTACAGACTAAGATTTCTTAGCTAGTTTTCAGATGCAGTGATTCCTATTTACAATAGCTGTGATATGGAATCAGCCTAGATGCTTATCACTAGTTGAATGGTCAAAGAAAGTGTACATATATACAATGCACCTTTGTTCCATCATAAAGAATAATTAAATTATGGAATTTCCAGGAAAATGGATGGAAATGGGGATTATGCTGCTAAATAAAGCAAGCCAGACTCAAAGACAAATATTGCATGTGTTCTCTCAAATGTTGAAGATTTAAGAATACATATATGTGAAATACATATATGTTTAAGGATACCTATATATGAAAGTAGAAATGGGATGATGTTAGCAGAGGAAGAGGTATCTAAAGAGAAAGAGAATGAGAACAAGAGAAGATGATAGGATGATTAAATAAAGACAAATGTTACACGTGGGATATATATATATATATATATATATATATGGCATGAAACTTTGAAATAGAAGGAAGACACTTTGTAAGGAAGAAGTGGACAAAAAGGAGCAGCGGGGGACAAACTAGGGTGATGGAGAGTTGAATATGAGCAAAATTCAATAACATATGTGTATGAAATGCCATAAAGAAGCCCATTGTTTTACACACCTAGTAAAGAATTAACACTAGAAAGATCATCTTTTAATAACTTAGGAAACAGATTCAAAGAGGTGAAGTGAGGGCCCATAAATTTTCTGGCTAAACTATAGGCTAATGGAACTTGGCTGCCCTGATGTTCCAGATTAGCATTCTTTTTATCTTTCTATTTTGCTCTTAACTGAAATTTCCCCCAGACTAGCTTGATTATTATGACTGTCTCATCACAGCACTTTTCTAGCTTTATGACATTATAAATACTAGTTGAGAACTATAAAATAATGGTCTATATACTGTCAGCCCTCAACTGAGTATTGAACCAAAATGACAGTGTGTACAATGGAATAATGAAAACAGAAGACAGCACCATTTCTCAAAGTAGCCACATGTCTATGGATGACCAATTATCTAGTTGTCTGGAATATAATTTATCAGTTTTGGAAACAATAAACTATTCTTTATTTTCTTAAGTTTTCTCCCACACAATTCTGAGACTTTTTCTCTCATTACCTACACACAGAAGTGTCTTCAGTGTCCTCTTACTGATATATGAGTAATTAACAAACATTTACTGTTTCCTATGTAAAGATGCTTCTGTGGGAACTGTACATGTGTGTGAAAGGAAGATTACTTAATGGGAAATTTATAGCAGTTCTTGCATTTGAAGACTTAGAATCTGACGGGGAAAGCCAGGTTAATACAATCAAGTGTGCGGGGGTGTTATCAACAATTGGAAGAGAAAGATGGTCTTAAAAATTCAGATATTAATAAATAAATAAACAGAGGAAAGCACCTCTACATAGAGAAAAAGCAAATGTAGACATTTAGGGATCAATGAAACAATAAGTATAAATGGAGGAGAGAGAATGCCTAGGGTAGAGTAAACTCAGTTCTACCTCTTAGCTAGTCCTCCAGCTCCATATTCTCTTCTCTTCCCTCATGCTATATGATATCCAATGACACTTTTCACAAAAATAGGCTAAAGAATATAATCCTAATTAAATTTAATATGTGAGTGGAACCTCCTCACTTTACACCTGCCGGAAGTAAACAAAACTCAACTACATTTCAAAAATTTGCCAACCACTTTGTCAATCCTCATTAAATCAATGTAAGAACCCAAAGAACACGCTTAAATGGATTTTTTTTTCTAGAGGGACAAATTCTGTTAGGGATCATATGGAAGTTCATGGAAGCAGTTTATAAATGTTGCATGCTCAACCTAATTACTTTAGATTTTGAAAGGGCCTATTTATCTTTCTCATTTACAGTCAGAATTCAGTAAAAGGAAAGAGTTACTTCTAAATAATGACAGGAAAATATTTACCATTTTAGAGAATGAACTGGCTGCCGGTGGAACAGGTCCGTCTCTTGAGGAAGCTGTGTGTGGTATAAGGTCAAGGCTAGTTTTTCCCCTACCGTTCCCATTATGCCTCTACCTTTTAAGCCAATTGTTGGGAGTATTCCTCAAATAAGTTCCAGTGTTTACTCACAAATAAACTCTGCCTCAGTTGCAAAGTATTTCATCTGAAGATGACCATCTTACAGTGTGTGTGTGAATACATTTCCCATGATTACTCCAACAGCTGCATTTTGATGATCTGCTTGGGGAATAACTGTCAATGGATAAAATGCAGTCAGCTCATCTCATCAGTGAATAATGTACTCTGTGGTTCCAGTATATGAAAAGCAACCTCTTAGATCTTCTTTGTCTGGAATGATTTCCAGGGAAGAATGAGTGACCAAGACTGCTGACACTTCTTCAGAAAGAAACCCTGATGCCTTTAACGATAGCTCAAAGTGGCTTATTTGAGGATAAGCTTGCCTATTATGTAAGGTGACTGATTGTATAGTCATCCGACTGTTCCTTTCTCTTCCTGTTTGCATGCATCACTGTTGTCAGTGTCTTGGTGCAAACTTCTAACAGCAAAAGAACATGATCTTCAGAATTCTGTTTTTCAGAGTCCCCAGAAAGGGACCAAACATCTTTCTATCTCACCAAAACAGTCACAGAATTGAATGGGAGACAGATTTGGGGCACTATTTGTGTATGTGCCAAATTCTACTTAGGTATAAGAGATGATCAGGTTAGAAAGAGTAGAAATGTCCCAATATTTCTACGTTCTCTATTGCAGTAAATTAGGAAAATAGTAACTTTTCTTCATTTATGGAAGTGGGTATAAATTAGGAGAGCAATTGAATCTCTACAATTTGCAGAAGTAGAAATTATGTTTAATGGCCTAAATTTCTTTTGTGTATTTACAGGTAAAACTTAATGTTAATTTTCCTCTAAAACAAAGATTCTCAACCTTGTACAGAGGCAGTCACTGTGGGTAAATGTCTTCAGGCCTTCTGTACTTTATACCCTCGAAGAGTGTTAAGAAATGTGCTTTCAGGGTTAGCACTAGGTAGAGGCTTAGGTATCAACTCACATCTGCAAAATATCCTTTGTAAACTCTTGAGAGAAACTGACAGAAGCACATGACATTAATCAAGTCCTATTTCTTTGGTAAGTTCCTTCATGAGTGGCTGATGCAGTCTAGAGAGAATCCTTTTCTCGTACCTCATGATTAAAGTTAATTCAGTTGATGCATTTACCACATTGTTCTCTATTTTTGTAATTCCTCTTAGTGTCTTATGGTAGATTGGTGTAGTGCCAACCTCCATTTGTTCACCAATTCTGGTCTAGGGTGCTTGTACGGTCACTTCCTGTATTTTCTCTGGGTTTGGCTGTGTGATTTTCTTTGTCCATTGGAATTATAGTATAGTACATGTAGTTCAACCAGAGACCTGAAAGTTGCTTGTCCATTGAAACATGTTCTGTTTCACTGTTTATAGATGTCCTATGAAAAGTACTAATGAAGAAATCTGCTAGTCTGCTGGATAAACAGACCTATGTGGTCTAGTCAGTCCTATTTCCCTATCCACTTTCAACATAATGCCTGGCATGTGAATGAGGCTTAGATGCTCTAGCAACTAATCAATTTACAAACTCACTATCATAGTATAAAAGATCGCAGAAAAGTAAAGAGATAATGACCTATAACTTTAAGGCTTCTTATACTTTATTCATCTATACCTTTATTTTTATGCATAAATTACTGTAAGGGCATTGATTTTCATTATTTCTTTATTTGAGACAGGGTCTTATGTAGCATAGGCTGTCCTGAGTTAAACTATATGTATTAGTTAACTTTTCTGTTGCTGTGATAAAAACACCATGACTAAGGAGACTTTTAGAAAGAAGCAATTATTTGGCTTATAGTTCCAGAGGGTTAAGAGTCCATCATGGTGGGGAGGCATTGATGGCAGAGTTGGCAGGAACAGGAAGCTGAGCACTCAGATCCTCTCAGTCAGCAAGCACAGAGAGCTGAACTGGAAGTGGGCAAGCTATAGCATCTCAAAGTCTGCCCTAGTGACGTGCTTCCTCCAGCATGGCCACACTTTAGGATTCCATGACCCTCCCCAAACAGTGCCGTGAAATGGGAACCAAGTAGCTAAGTCTTTGGAGCATATGTGGGACATTCTCATTTAAACCACCACACTATGTAACTAAGGATGCACTTGCACTCTTTCTTGATCCACCCATTTCTACTTCCCCAGTGCTGTGAGTACATTCATGCACCACCAGGTACATTTTTTCATTTTCAAATTATTTTCTGTAGGAACTTAGAGAAAATTGTCTATAATATGAAGTTGCTATACAACATTGGTAAGAAAGCCTTCATAGTCTTTTCACCATTTAAAGCAGTCATGTGAATATGCTGATATGTCTAATTATTACTGAAAGATAGTTTTTATCTGATCAATTCCAAAAATATCATTAATTTTTTTCAATATGCATTGTGTCTACCTAGTGGCTTCACTATAGAGTCATTATTATTCTACTTTAGGAGAGGATGTGAAAGAACCCTCAAATAGTCCTATTACTGCTTCAGAAATGGAAGAAATTACATTGTAGTTTAGTTAATCTGTGCCATTCTTTTAACAGTAATTCAAATAGATATTCTAAAGTGCTAAATTCTATAATTTTCAAGTCATATCACTTCTTGCAGGCAAAAATGAAGAAGAAGAAATGATTTAAAATCAGAATAGTAAAAATAATTCACCAGCCAACACTGTTTGTGTGACCTAGGAGACAAATAGAATGTGTGGAGCTAAAATTATTTAGAAAAAACAAAGTGTTTTTTTTGTGGAAAAAAAAGTTTCCTTATTTAGCTTAGGACAGGAGAAGCAACAGGTCTCAGGGACTAGGGTGAGGCAAATGAGTCAAAAACAGAAGAAAGCATCACTCTTACGTTTATATGCGTCCACAGTTGACAATTTTATGAGCTGAGAGTGAATGCCTCCTTTTGTTCTGTCCCCTAACCAGCTCACGTCATCTCCTCAGTGAGGTGTGAACAAAACAGAGGTCATCACTCTATCAGTCTACCTTGAGACTCTAAGGTGAATTACAAAATTAGAGAGTGGCTGTGAATGTACTAACTGCAGAGATTCTAAAGGGAGGACCAGAGAGGTAGCCTCTCCCCTGGCCCTAAGAGCCATCTGAGTCACCACAGAATTATGAGGCAAATAAATGGTTGTTGTTACAGATCACAAAAATTTAGGGCATTTTCTTATGCAGGAATCGATAACTGGTTCACACAGGGCATTTTCTTATTCCCTTTTTAGGATGGCAGAATAGGCCCTGCAAGAATCGAGTAGTAAATCCAGTCAAGTTAATGATTTCCCCACAATAGATCGCTGGTGCACTGGATAAAGGAAAAGCTTCCCACAGGATCCATGGGTTCCAAGTTAGTTCTTCTTCTGGTTTGTTATAAGATGGTGTATTGTTCTTTAGATGTCATATGGTACTACTGGTAAGATAGAGCTGGGTTTTTGTTTTGTTTTGTTTTAGCAAAGGAGAGAGTTTTACATCACTATCCTCATATCTGGTGCTTTTCACAACAGCACTCACTACACCTGGCAAGTTCTAATGAGTCACATTCGTAATGTTGGCCTCCTCAGCAGTATTCATTAACCTCTGGAATGAATGTGACACCTTTCTTTTGCTGCTTAGATTACAATAAACATAAGGATTTTTTGGCTTCAGTGAACATTTGTGTCTTGTCAGCCGTCTCCCTGGTCAAATTGTATTATGAAACTCAGAGAAACTAGATTAACTTGATTCAGTCTCTGTTTATTTTATGAAAAATTCCTTGTAAAATGACCACAGCAATATCAGTTATTACTTCCAATCCCTGTCTTTTAAAGAAATGGAAATATAAAGTTAGATTTAAAGGAACACGGATTCTGTGATACACATAGTTCCCCTTTTAAGAGTGAATTTCAAGTAAGATGGTGCTCTGTTTGATAGAAAACTTTTCTTACATATCAGAGGTTTCATATGTTTTTTTAATATAAAAAGCCTTTAAAAAGACACGAAAGAAGAATTGAGACTAGTAGGGAACTGGAAGAAAGGCTGGAATGGCTAAGTATGAGCAATGGAGGTGCTAAATTTGATATAACATCATGTACATGGATGAGGATATCATAATGAAATCCTTTGTTTTATACAAATAATTATGCATTGTTAACAGAAAGCTGACCAGCAGTTCCTTTGGAATTCAAGCAGCGTCTATGCTCTGGTCGGTTTGGATTTCTTATAATTCATCAGCACTTGGCTTTTGTTTTCAATTACAGCAGGGGAAGTATCTAACAACTGATCACAACTTAGTCATTTCAGGGACTTAAAGTTGTTCACCTTTTGTGTTATAGAAAGACTGTTCTGTTCATGAGGCTTTTTTGACCCTTTCTTCCTTTAGAGGCTTTCTTATATCATTGTGTCCAAATTCTAACAAAAGCTTTAAAAAAAGTCAGAATCCATGAGCTTGCCTTTAGGAATATGGAGATGGCCTCTTTCCAACCAAGCCTTCCCTCATCCTGAAGCTCTTTTTCCCCAGCCAGGCAGGGTTGACTGCTCCTAATGTATACTCCCAAACAATTCTAGTTCTTTGTATATATTCAATATGCCTGTGCCTAAGGTTGCTTACATATATAATATACCAGAGTGTATGATTTTTCAGGAATGGAATAGTGTCTCATTTTGCTCTGTATCCCTAGCATAATGTTTACACATACTAAGTGCTCAGTACATTTGGTAGAAAAAAAAACATGTGGAAATACATGCATTAATGGGGCTGGAAAATGAAGTCCTTTAATAAAAATGATAGAGAATATCGAAGGACATTGCACTGATACGTTTTTCAGTCTTTAGCTCCAGAATGTACTAGCTGTTTGTGCAAGATCATAGGGAAATTACTTAATCTCTAAGTGACTGTTCCCTTGTCACTTGACATAATGTCCGGATCATAGTAAAAAACAAACAAACAAACAAAAACACTCAAAACCAGTTGCTTCTTTTAATAGTGGAGGTAGAGGCAGAAACCTCAGTGCCCTTTGTGCTTTCCTATGTGAGATCAGTTTTCACTGTACATATTGAGTGCCCCAAGAAGACAGTGAGCATGGGAGAGCTTCGCCTTGAGAGGAGGCTTAAAATTCACCTGAAACAATTCTAGTGATTTCCCTCAAAGGTTGAAAGAAAACTACAAATATCCAGGGTTAGATTATTATTGTACTCGGCAAAACTGTTCTAGCTATATAATTAGGCTTCCTATTTATGTTTTTAAAAATAGCAACACAGCAGAGCATGTTTACCTCAACAACTAGAATCACATTTAAATGACTGAATGTTATCCTTCCAAATTAACAACGCTGGGGGAAATGTGTCCACTAAAGTGACTGCTACTGCCCAAATATTTTGGACCTATTCTTTGAGAAATGTCTTTAGAATTGGTTTACGAGACCCATAAGCAATCAGGTTCTCCATATTTCAATTGAAGTTATATACACTCTGTGTGATTAACATACCCTCTGTCATCTGACCCCTGGCATGAGCATCGGCATTTGGCTTTGATTCTACAACATAGTTTCCAAAGAACTCAGATTCCACTGTGACAGACTTTCTAATCAGCGGGAAGAAAGTTTTTTTTTTTCTTTTGTATTTATACTGATTGACTCTGTGAGTGGGAAAATGCCATATGTTTTTTTTTTTTTCCTATTTGAGTTTTGGGTATTGGATTAAGTATTTTAGGAACAGAAAATGCCTTTAAGTATTTTTATACTTAATTTTTGATAACAAAAGATACTTCTTTCTTTCATGTTTGGTAAATGTGTCAATATATTCTACTTCAAAAACCAATATATTTTGTAACCAAAAGAAAGAAAAATACTTTCCCTTCCTCCTCAAATTCTATTTCCTCAAGGTAATAAATATTAGCTTTGCACATTGATTTCCATACTTTTCTATATGTATACATATATAAAGATCTAGCCCTCATTTTTTGCTTGCAAAAATGTGACCATATTACACATATTATTCTACAATTTATTTTTAATTAATGATAGATCCCAGATAGTCCTCAAGGTTAATAATATAGGTTTAATTCATTAAAAACACTTGAAGTATATTCTGTTAAATGTATGTAACTTAACTTAATCAAATTAGTATTCTATTATTGATGTATCTTTTAATTTTAATTTTGGAGTCACTATATACAATATTTCATTGTACTCTGTATACATATAGCACCCCTACAACTTTTGTTTTTAGTCCTGTAGAGTATATCCACCATAATAATAATGCTATGTCAAATGGTATGTAGACATAAGAATTTTGTGATTACCCTGTCCTGATAGAATAGAAAAAAGTTAAAGTAATACACAGTTCAACCAGTAATAAAGGAAAATATTCAACCAGCATTGAGAAGAGATAATAGAGATGAGCTAAATCTGTTATTGAGATGTTGGTTAATGAGAAACTACATTTTTCAGAGTTACCTCTGTAAGAGGTCAACTATGTGTGATGTAAAGGGGGACACATGGGTAAAAATGTTTGTGGCCAAAACTCACAGTGTTCAGATGCTCAGCATAAGGACCTTCCTGGTCATGGTCTTACTGTGAGAATGTGGGTAAATCGGTGCTTTGATGACATCACTTGGTAAAGGTAAGTATAGTGCGCAGGGCCTAGGATAGATCAGAGGATAGAATAAGATGATGTACAGGACTGGGTTGACATGAGTTCCCTTTATTCTTAAGTATTGTTTGGAAACTGAATTGCACAGATAACTTCTCGCAGCCTCTAACATACTGGTGTGTGGCAGTCTATCACTTCAGGGGAAGTAGAAAAAAGGCAGAAGCCTATTACATCATGGAATCTCTCTTTCTGCCAATGTCTAGTATCAATAAATGTATGCCCATGGAGAGTACTTTGGAAAACATCGAGAAAGAAAGAAGGCAATATTTAGAGATGTGAGAAAAACATTTGGGTTCTAGTTTGAATTAACAATGACTTGTATTGCTCATGACTTCTTGCAAGTGACTTAATCTCTCTGAGCCACAATATGTCTATTCGTAAAATGAGGAATGTGGGACGACTAACTTGCATTACCTGCTTTGTAAGATAAAGGGAGACAAAGAACTGTGTAAACTACCACCATTACACTGACCTCAGGGATCAGGATCAGAGGGTGATGACTATGGTTAAATGCAGGAGTACGTGATAAGACAATCCTTGATTTGGTGACCAGTGAGACACTGGGATTGCAGTGATTAGGACTGGCTTGTATATATACTAGAACTCCAGGTGGTTTTCAAAAGGAGACATGCTGAATCTTTGCAATAGTTTCTCACTGCAATTAATCCATTTTAGACAGGAGCACTTTCTCTAGATGGGCAGGACAGTTGTAAGGAAATCCAAGCATTTCATAATCTAGTGCTCAGGAACCTGGCTTATGTAATTTGTTAATATAATTGTAACTTTTATTAATGTAGATTGATAGGACCCCAGGAAATTAATAACATCTTAATTGTTGTAAACTGTGCGCAGTATTTTCTTGACATGGCCTTTGTAAAGGCAGCCTTAACAAAAAAGCAACATTTACCTGAAGTAAAAGTCTGATAGGGAACACTGTCAGGGCCCAAGAATCTCCTCAAACCTAAAATCATATCATAAAGGTAAATTTCTCATGTTTTTTGAAAGCTGACTAGGCACAGTCTCAAATTAATTTTTCCGGTGCTTGTTGTTCCCAGACACACACAGTCAGTGGAAAGACTATAAACAGAAAGCATGTGACTGGCCTCGTCTGTAACATTTTGGCTGAATGTTGAACATCCCTGCCTTGGAACCACTCACTATTTCCTTCATCAGTAGTTTTTAGTATTCTTCCAAGTGGTCTAGATGCTTGATTAGTATAGTGGAAAGAGCAGTGGGCTGGGAATTGAGACCCAGAGGCCCTGTCTGTGCTACTGACTCACCCTGACGTATGACAAACCACGACCCCTTCCTGAACCTCAGTTTTCTCATCTGTTACACAAGGCATCAGAACTGGGGTGATCTCAGAGTTCAGGCTATGGTTTTACTTATTCTTCTTCACCTCTCAGATCAGAGTCATCCTCATTCCATCTTCCTGCATGGAGCACATCCATTTAGGCTAATTGCAGGATGTTGGAGAGCTGTCCGGGAACATCTGAAGCATTGGAAGATTCATTTGAAATTAATCAGACACAACAGAACATGCAGGTGGTTGGTCTTTCCCTTCGACTCCTGGCCCCTGGGATTTTGCATCCTGGAAGGTGTTCATAGGCCACAGCTGCAGAGCACAGCCCATGGACTGTTGCCCAGAACAACCTCTGTGAATGGGAGGGCTTAAGGCAAGACCACTCTCTTGGTTGGATCCTTTCTGGGTGGTGAGGAGTGCGAATACTGAGAGAAAGGGTACAGACTAGAAGTCAGAAAATGCAGGCATAGTGACAGTAAGACCCGAGGTCACACTATTCTTTTCTTGACCCTTGGTTTTCTTGTAATTTCTCATGGTGCTCTATACCAGTCTTTCAAATGTTTCCAAATATACTGACACTTGGGGTCACACAGACACATATTCATATAATATCCAGACAATTTTTGTACTGTATCAGTACTTGAATCCCCAATCCCCATGTATTCCCAACTTGGTGCTTTCCACTGTTCGGCCATACTCTCCTTTGAGCTCTCAAATTTTGGAGTCTTTGCATATGTTGCTGCCAACTCAATTCACTGTCTCCTTTGAGGACTCGTGTCCTTTTTCAGGAGTCATCTTAAATGTGCATTCTATGTGAAGTCTCATGTTATTTCCCTAGACCAAATTGTTCATCTTTTATGCTTCCAAAGGAGTTTGAGAACTCCTTTACTGTAATCAAGTTTCATGAACACTAGGACCTCTGATTTTGGTGTTAAGATGTTAGAATCCACAAAGATAAGTTTAAAAATCTCAATTTCAGTGGCTTAACAAGTAAACTTCTTTTTATTCACAAAAATTTAAGTTGGTGACAGCAGTGGTGACATATGGTAGTACTATGTGTTCTACTCCATGAAGCCGCTTAGAATCCATACTCGGTAATCTTAATAAGTGGAGAGGGCTGAAAGAGTTTAAGAGCCAGGGGGTCAGGACATCTGGAACCAGTTAGTGCATTCTAGATATGACAGGGCAGCTTTACCAATGAAGTCTCCACATGTTATAGTCCAATGAGATTTGCACAATGACAAATCTAGTTGATATGCCAAGGTGGATTGGGGAAATGTCACATGGTCTCACCTCAAGTTCAAGAGCTACAGGCAATCAATGAATGCTGAGGGAGGGAGAATCAGTTTTCTCCAAGGACTAGCTCCCTGAGAGTTTATTTAATTCCAAGTGGCCAACCCTGTACACAGGATCACCACCAAATTGATTCAGAGCATTACATATATATATAAATATATATGAGATTATATATATATATATATATATATATAAAACAGTAGTCAAAGAAAAGGACAAGAAAGTTTAAAGGCGACATGGAAGGAGGTGGTGGGGGACTGCGAGGGATGGAAATAATGCAAAGACAAGGCTCACGTATGAAATTCTCAAATATTATAGAGCTCCAGAACTAGTCTAACACAGAGAATAAGCATCTGTGAGTTGCTTAACCTTGAGTGACACATGTTCAGTGCAGCCGCTATACATAGGTTGAATGCATCTCTCAGCCATCATCATAGACATTTCCTTATGCAACAGATGCTGATTAACACAGAAACCCAGTATTGGCCAATGTGCACAAAACCAGAAGCTACAGAGTGCTTATTCCTGATTAGGACACTTATTTCAAACCTCACCCTCTCAAAGCTCAGGGATCATTGTGGAAGAGGAGATGGAAAGACTGTAAGACCCACAGTGATCTAGATAACCACAAGAAAACAGAGTCTTCCAGTCACCTTGTAAGTTACTCCTTGATCTCACTGCAAATTTGACAGCATGCAGTCTTATGCAAGCACAAACCAGACAAAATTCAAGCACAGATATGGGGAAGTGAGTGAAAAATCCCAACCCAACCTAAGGAACTTTTGGCAATTGATGGCTGTTGGGAGAGGGAAAGAGAATGACTTACAGGGCTGGGACTCTTGGTGGAACCAGTGGATGGACTCATACTGAAAGATTTGAGAACACAAATCGGACTATAGATGTGATATATATGAATACATTAAATTGGGCAGAGGGCAGTGGAGGACTGCAGATAGAGGAGAGAATCTAAATATCTAAATGCTATCAAACAATATGGTATGAAAATCCCCAAATTTCAATAAAAATTCCAAAAAAATGTAGTCTAGTTTTACGATGTGGAAAAAGATGAAGAGGATGAAGAGGATTTGGGTAAACACATTTAGAAACCAGCCTTCTTTATTTATAGCTCAATACCCAGAACTGAGCACAATGTCTAGGATGTAAAGCTTGATTCGGATTGCAATTGAAATTCTACCACTTGACTGTGAGCTAATGATTTACTATTTTAGTACCTCATCAAGCATAGGCTCAATGAATATTGATTGGTTACTGTTGGAATTGGTATCTGAAGAAATATTCCTGTTCTAGGAAAAAATACTGAAGCATCTTCCAAAGACACGCCATTCCTAATAGATAGGCCTTCATCAGGCTGCACTTCTACCTTCCCAACAGCTACTGATTACCGGGTCTTTTGCCCGGGCCTTATCCGTCACGCTTATCTGCTCTCAAGACATTTTGGAAGTTAACTGCAAGTTCGTATTAAGCCAGAGACAGTTTCTGGAACCTGAGCTTCTTCCTATATGAAAGCCTATCTTATTCCTTCTTTTTCCTCATAATCATGGACTCCATTTCTACAATTAGTTTTTCTTTGCCACTTTCCAGTGTGTTTAGCTACCCCATTCCCACTTCTTTCCTTAGTAAGAGAAGTGGGAGATGGAAATATCTATCCAGCGTTAATATTACAAGTGCATTACAATGCTTGTGCCTGGTCTATACTGGTCCAGTCCAGATTAGCTGCAGCAGTTTACCCATTCGGCATTTCTTTTTACTTGGAGGTACATTTCTGGAGACACAAAGAGGATATTGACTATTAGTGGCTCGGAAATGTACTCTTGTCTTGCAGCTGTCAGCACCCAGAATATCCCACCAACTAAAGATCTGTCCAACCACACAGTACTGTTTTTTTGAACCCTTTTCTCTGTGAGACAAAAAGAATTCACACATGGAAGCTGATTAGAATATGTCAATGTTTCTGAACAGGTTTAGATATTGACAAAAGCATGGGAGATTTAGCCAAGCAGGACAAGAGATTTAAGATCAGATGCTGGCTTGGGTGAACAAAGGGAAAGCTTGCGATATGACTGAAGTTTACCATTAAGAGTTCTCAGCCTTCTTGCCTTGAGGTTTTCTTTTCACTGAAAGGTGATCGTTAGCCCATCTTCTACAGACCAGGGCCAGGCGCCCTTCAACACTCTTACCTATTTCTTTTGGCTATACTTGTTATTTATTTCCCTCCTAGTTAAAATGATAGTAAGTGTACCCTATGTGCCCCTTCTCTATGTGCTTGGGAAGGTGTCCGAGGGCTGACTCAGTAAGTTAGGGAGGTGGTTATACGACTTCAGAAGTCAGCTGTCCTCTTTGCTAATGCTGACTGGCAGTTCTGACCTGACTCAATTACTTTCCCAGAAAGGGCCGTTCTCCCATAGAATTTGAATCACAGACAGCCAGTCACAGGAGTATGTCTTTTTCTTTCTCTTGGTATATAGATGAATAGATGAGATTTTTTCCAACTGAGTGGAACCTTCACACACCTTAATACAATAGTTCAAGGAAATCTAGGAAGTCCAATATATGCAATCTTTCATGTTTGGGACTCAGTAGAGTCAAAAAACTACCTCTTTCTTTGATATCTAAAGGCTAAAATGGTCATTTCCTGCCTATGGTTAGGAGGGAGTCCTTGCTTTTAAGTGCTTTTTTCCGAGCACAAGTCTCTTGTTTAGTATAGTGTAAAACATGAGTGTAGGGGCCACTGTGAGTAAATAACAACTGCAGAAGCTTGGACATGTATCTATCTCTGAAATTTCTATCTGAAAAAGAAAGAAAAAAAAGCTTAGGACACTAGAATTTGTAGAGAAAGGAAATCTATAAGGTAAAAGATGTAGGAGTCATTGGTTGGGAAGGGAGAGAGACAGAAAGACAGAGACAGAGAAAGAGAGGAAAGAGAGAGAATATGAATCTAAATAAGTTGGCTCTAAATACAATTTTTTCCTTTAAAAGAGGAGGAAAATGTTTATTTGGATTAACCATGAAAACAAATGGGAAATCTAATAAACACTGTAAGTTCTGCTCCCAAAGTGTTTGTGTCAAATGTCTTCTTTTTCTGTGGTACAGTATTAAGAAGACCAGAGAAAAAAGTCCTGAGGTTGTTTATTTTTAAAAAATGAAAATTCCAATTTCAAGAGATGTGCTTAATTTAATCATTTGGGAAAAACAATTGCTTGAAGCAATCATTCCTACATTGCGGTGAAAGCCCCTTCTGACTCACTAGAGGGTCTGAGACTCTAGCATGTCACAAAAGGAGAATGTCAGATGGATTGGACACACATGAATTCTTTTGAGGGCAACTTGATAGACAGGTTTGTCTTTTCATGAGACGTTCTGACAGCCACCTTTCCTAGTCTTGGAAATTAGAATAATTCATCTTATAATTATGCCCTCTGCTACCCATACTCTGTGGGTCTCAAGAAAGTATTTTCAAGATCTTTGGCTCTGACCCAATATCGGTCTTGCTGATTTTCAAGTTCGAGAACAAGGACTGGGAGGGAAAAAAATTCTATCTTTAGTAAAAGTCTAATAGATAAAGTTCTTTGTTTTGAAATTCTATGCCAAGAATGGTGACAACATGCACAAATTCCATGTAAGCTCAAGCCAGACAAAAATCCCAAAATGGACATGGGGAGGTGGTTATGAAACCTCAGCCCTACCTATCTATTGGTTGCTGGAAGAGGGGAGGGTAGTCAGTACCCTCTAAGGGTGAGACTCTTGATAGATTGACCAGGCTCCTGTGGCTGAACCCATACCAAAGGGCATGTGAGGGACACAAATCTGACTCTATAGGCCTTTATATAATATATAATAAATATATAATATATGTATATAGAGTGTTTATGGAAGTGTGCAGTAGAAGTAGGGGGTACAGATGGGGAGAGGGTCTAAATTAGATCAAAATATATTGAATCAAATTCACAAAAATTCAATCAAAAAGAAGATTTCTACTCTAAGGAATTTTTGCATGACATCTGAAGGCAAACTAGCAGAATGGAAAGACATAGGAAATGACATGAATCAGTTCTGAGTTCAGTTCTCAGATTTGTCATGTAACGAGTGTGTGGCTACATGCTTTCTTTAACCTAGTTTTTTTTTTCCTTTGTACAAGTAGACTAAAGATAATTGCACCTATCTCACATAGCTGTTATGTTTAGATGAGATAATGCTATATGCCCAGTAACTACTAACTATAATAATTATAAAATTACACTGCATTAAAATAAATTTATATATTCTGATCTATCAACATGACCTAAACAAATGAGTAGATTGGGCTGAAGGTGGCTCAGTAGATAAAGCACTTGATGTGCAAGTGTGAGAATCTGAATTCAGATCCAAGTACCCACATGAAGCTGGACACAGGAGAGCCCAGCGCTCCTATGGTACGGTGGGAGTCATAGACAAGAGATTCCTGAGAACTTCATAGGCCAAAAGCCTAACTTATATAAAGATAGGTAACAATATACCCTGTCTCAAACAAGGGGAAAGATGAGGACTCTGTTCTGACTTTGCCGCATGCACACAGCAGTATGTATACTGTGGCATAAATGTACCCATTCTCTCTCTCTCTCTCTCTCTCTCTCTCTCTCTCACACACACACACACACACACACACACACACAAATCCACCAATGAACAGCCATAGTGTGTTCATGTATCAGAAGAACTAGCACAGTAAAAGTGGGAATTCTGAAATTTATCTGTAGATTTAATCCAATTGTTATAGAAATCTGGGTAAGCTATGTTGTAGACATGGACAAGCTTATTCTAAGAACTATGTGGAAAGGCACAGGTCTTGGAATAGTTAAAATAATTTTGTAAAAGAAAGTTAGTGGGAGGAATTACAGTACTCTTTGGGATGACCTTTTATTTGGCTAAACTAATCAAAGATAGGTAGAATGCAGATTAGGAGGACAAAATAAGCATCTCACACAAATATACACAAAATGCTATTGACAAAGTTGCAAAACAAATAAATGAAAGGATAACCTTTTCAATAACTAGTGACAAAGCGATGGGTCGTATCTGCAGGTAAAGTAATGTGAACAATTCAACCCAGATGTCAGGCAAAATTATGAAATCTGCTCTCCTACTCTACTCATTTTTGCTAATATGAAAAATTGAATACAACTGATCATAAATGTAAATTTAATGTAAAAAAGTATTAGACTAAAAAATAGAAGGGAATCTTTGACAATTCCGAGTAAGAAACAGTTGTTAGACTTGACACTAAAAATTGATCTATAAAAGAAAATTTGATAATTAGACCTAATCAAAATTAGAAGATAGGTTATATGAATAAAGTCCATGTGACGAGGATGGAAAGACATGCTAAAACCCAGGAAAATATTTATGAATAATACATGCCACAAAAGACTGGTATCTAGAGTGTATATGGGACTCTTAAAATTCAACAATGAGATGAACAGACAGTAGAAAAAGTCACCAAGAAACATTTCACGACAAAGGAAATGTAGATATCAGCCATCAGGAAACGTGAATTAAGATAAACATTAAATATTACTTAAAAACCTGTTGGAATGGCTAGAAATCAGTCACAAGAAAATAAATAGTAGTAAGCATGTAGAGAAACTGGATGGTTTGCACTTTGCTGGTGATAATGTATAATATATTGTATGGCCTGTGGCCACTCTGGAAATCAGTTTGGCAGCTTCTTAGAAAACCAAACATAGTGATAGTCCCCTGAATAATCACAGTGTCAGTTACCAATTACAGAGATTTAACATAGTTATCACTGTTTCGTCCAAACTGCTGTCTGTACTTGAATTTCTCAGTTGAACCAAAACTGTTCTTGATAACATTTTCCCTGTCAACAAAGTTTTTAGTATTAACACATTGATCCATTTCTGTGTCCCTTTAGATTCTCTTACTTTGGAACATTTACTCAGTCTTATTTTGCTTCTTAAACTATTGACAATTTTGAAGAATGCAACCCTCTATTATGAACTGACTAATGTTCTTCTCCCTGAAATTCATATGTTGAAGCCCATACTCTCAATATGGGCTCTATATCACCAGATAGCCCTCCGTATGTGCTTAAGAACAGAAGAGAAAAGGCATGTAAGGACACAGGAAGAAGGGGATCATCTGTTAGCCAGGAAACGTGGCCTTCCCAGGAAACAACTGAAAGGGTCTTGCTCTTGGACTGTCAAGTCTCCAGAATTGTGAAGAATGAATGTCTCGTGTTTAACACTACCAAGTCTGTGGCATTTTGTTTTTATGACTTGAACAGGAGGGGGTAGAAAGAAATGGAAGTGCCAGAGGATAAGGAGGTGTGTTGTAATGGACATCATAGCCATTATACTTATGAACTCACTGCCCCTGTGGTTACCTGGACAAAACTGTTCCAGTCAACATTACATCATGGAAAGGATAGGGCTCATGAGGCCCCAAGCTCTCCCTGAGGGACTATTGGGTATCATTTTCTTTAGTGGTAATCATAGATAAGTTGTCTATGATTCAGTAAACAACCTCCAACCCATGTTCATGCAAGTAACCTTAATTAAATTCAGTAGGACACACACACACAAACACACACACGTATAAGACATGAGAGTAAGAGTCTTAAGAGAAGGTGAAAGGGGGATGAGAAAGGGTAATGGGGGTAAAAAAGACTAAAATTCATAATGTACATGAATGAAATTGTCAAAGACTAAAAATGTTATTCCTCATTCTGTTTTTGTTTGATATTTACTCATTAGTAAATATTATTAATACAAAGATATATATATATATATACATATATATATAATATTGGGTTTTTCCTCAGAATACTAGATATGGAGGCACACAATGCTCATCTGTTCTTCCTCAGTAAGATTAACTGTGGTCACTTGGTTAAAGGATTATCTGGTTTCTTCACTGTTAAGTTGCAACTTTCTCCTTAGTGACTAATACGAAATTTGGAGAGTGATATTTTAAGACCATGTAAGTGCTATGCCACTTATTAGATTCTTCATATCCTTCAAGTCTCAACCTAAGAGTCATCTCCTCAAAGATGCCTCCTTTGATCATTCCTGTGTAAAGTGGGAGCACTTCTTGTGCTCTCAACTGCACCTGTTGATTTTCTTCACAGCCCTCATCCTACTTTTGAATGAGCTATTAATTTGTGTGTTTGTTAATGTCTATTAACATGGCTACATCTTGAACATATAATTATATATGCCTGGGCCCTAACCCACTGGGCTCTCAAAACTTTAGATAAACAGGAACTTCAGCAGCTTTAAATAGTGTTAATCCTTGGTCTGACTCTTTAACCTTTCCTTCCACAGGACACAGGTTTTTCCTTCTGACAGAACTCATTCTTTGCCACACACAGGAGAGGCAGCAGTAGCAATCCATTCTTCCAGTAGTAATACAAGGAGAAGGTTATGTCACACACAAAGAAAGTAAGCAAAGAACAGAATCTTCCAGTGAATACATGTCTGTGGCTTGGAAATAGGGGCAAATTCAGATGACAGTCTTAGAGTTTGTGTCAATTCCTTGACCTTTGAATTAGTTTTACACTGAAATTGGCAAGAGGAAAAAGTAAGATACTGTATGTTTAAGAGCCTACATAGTGCTTGACACATAGTAGATGTTCAGGGTTGTGCTTCCTGCTTCCAATGATGACAGCCCAAATAACTAATCTGAATATTTTGATCATTTCATATGTTTAATTTAATATTTCATTCTGGGCATTTTTTCTTTAGTAACCAATGACTTCTGGTGTTACAATGTTCTAACCCTATAGCATGAAATTTGCATGATGGATTCTGAGGTACATGAGTCAGCCAGGGGCAATGGATATTTTCAGGATGGTTCACTGACATTCTTGTTTGGAGTTATGGAATCTAGCTGCCATTTATCACATTTACTATGGCTTCTCTTGTAGACTGTTAAATTGTACACTCATATTTGATGTTTGTTCCTATTATCTCTACCTACAGATGAAATATAATTCCTTCATCCTTTCAAATAAGTCTCAGGCATATACCTTGCTTGGGTCAATGAAATATAAGCAGAAATAGAATGTATGGCTTCTATAGAGAAGTTTGAGATACCAGGGTTTGCTTTACCATTACTTTTTCTAGATGCTCTGTCGACGAGAAAACTGGCACAGTTCTTTATCAGCTATGGCTTCAGAATGAGGGCAATCAAGACCCACTATGAGTAAAACCGTACCCACAGTTCACCCACCACATGGGTGGTCATGTGGTTTGAGCAAGATATAAACATTTATTATAGGCCACCAAAATTTGGACATCACTTTGTACTACTGTATAACCTAGATCATCTTAGTTTGGAAGGCTTCTAAAGATGCCAGAATAGTGACTATGGGTAATTAATTTATATCAGATACATGGTGACTCTTCTGTGAACAGGGCTGAGAGACCAATTTATTTATTGCTTTGATTCTGTCATAAATATTGAAAAAGTCCAAGCCACAGACCTCAAGTCTAGGTGTGAGACTTTCCTCTTAAAGACAAAGTTTGTTCTGTGACTAAGTGCTCTCTCTCCTTTTGCCTTGCTCCTTGGGTAATGAGCCAGCCCCTGAGGTCCTAGCTCAGTGGCTGTCAAGACTTTATGGAAAGCATATTGTAAATCTTCACTTTCGCTCATCATAAACCAGTGTGAGAGTTGGCATCTGTGTTGCAAGTGGAATTTTCTGCTTTTAGTGATTTGACACTTGGGCCTTTTGTTACAAATCCAGTTTTAATTTTGTTAACATAGTCCAGGCACAGCACATAAACCTCTACACCCTGGGGAGGCCGGTATGGTCAGTTCCATTAGAGGCTAAAGTTTTTTTTTTTTAAAAAACTTTCCTAAAATTGATTACAAGTGCTGTAGCAAGTATCCAGGTGATTTCCTTGTCTGGCAGCTCAGAACAGGGGGAAACAAAGCTGTTGGAGTACACATTAATTGGTGAACTTGAAAAGTACTATAGGGGAAGGGTCACACCACACGGGTGGAGAACAAGGCGCTGACTGTCAGTGCGTTTCATAGCTTCAAGTTTGATATTTTCAGAGTCTTTTGTATCCAGAAAATTGCCAGTGAAAATTAAATATCCAAAAATTTCAACAGATACTTGTCAGTCCTTATATGACTTAAATGCTCAGTCTTCAGCATTTCACAATTAACTCCTTCCTTGAACTAGTCTTTTTTTCTTGGCTTTTTAAACACCCCTTTCTTTTGGTTCTCTTGGAATCTTTCTAATTTTGATCTCATCTGTTTTTGCTGAATCCTTTTCCTTTGCCTTGTTGTTAAAGGATGACCTTCACCCCATTTATTCTATCACCTAATCTTATTACCACACTGTACTTGGACAGTTTCACTCATTAACATTACTTTAGTTACAAGGTCTATGTTATCTCTGTGTCTCCAAACAGATCTCATTCTAGAATGTCATAGCTACATATTCAAACACTTGCTGAATATTTTCATTTGGATTTTCCATTGGCATCTTCAGATATATAAATCTGAAGAAATATATGATCTTTCCTTCCCTCTATTCCTTCTATATATACTTTAGTACCACAAGGGCACCATCATGTATATAATTGCCACAATATGAAGCAATATTATTGAAGATCATTTTCCTTCCATGATTATATCTAGCCAGTAGTGATATACTGGTAACTATCAAATATCCCCATGCATATGTTCCTATGAGTTTCCAGGATGAAAGGTGAAGTGCCACGAGCATTTTTTATTTTTATATAAGTCCTTACTATGCACCCCAGGCTGACCTTGAACTCAAGGTCCTCCTGTCTCAGTCACCTGAGTGCTGGGATGGCACTTGTGTTCCACCTCATCCTGGCTCTCTCTAGGCATCTCAGTTATTTATTGGTTACTAGCTTACTTCATTTCCTTCATCTCTCAGTATGACTAAACATCACCGTCATCATATATATACTGTTTTATTCCTCTATGAGCTTATTTATGCTTTTCCTTCAGGCTAACAATATTGTCTTCTTCATCTGGAACATACTGTTCATCCGTCCAAGTCCAGAACTGATGTCACTCATTTTGTGAAGCCTTCCATGGCATCCATAATAATTACCCTATTCATCCATGCTCCCATAGCATATATGTAGACCAAAACATTGCTCCCATTATGGAATTGATTTTTTCATGCTTGTTTTAAAATCAGACTTTTGTAACTAATTTTTAATGTTTGTCTATCCATTGAACTCTAAACTTCTTTGTAGTAGGTACCTCTTGATAGTTATTTTGCCAGGACCTGAGAGCATGCTTTATACAAGGCTGGCTCTCAATTCAGATTTGTAGGATGAATAGGTAAATATGGATGAAGACAGAGATTCAGTTGATTTAAATGGAGAAAAATAAGAAATAATACATTTTACAGGTATTATTGATCTTTTACATTTGTATATCCCTTTAGATTTTCAAACTATGTCCAGGCAGATTATTTTATTACAACAACCTTGCAAGTTGGGTGGAGTTGTAATTATTTCTTGTCTCTTACAGGAGGACAGAAAGCAAAATATTCCAGAGCATCAAGTGCTATAGTCTTAGAACTGGGATCACAACTCTATCCCAGTGTTCTTGAAGTGCTAAAGTAAGGGTGACAACCTTATTTTGGAACTCTGTAATCATCCAAATTAGTGAAGATAGGTTTAAATACTACACATAGAAACAATTATATAAGAAACTAGACACTGAATTAAGCTAGTGGCAGAGGTTATAATTCCAGGTCCTCACACAATTTGGGGACACATTCAACTCCTTGATTTTCTGTCAGTAGTAAGAGCTGCACTTATAATGTTCCAAACGCTGTGCTGACACTGTATTTTGAAGCATTTTTGTGAGATTTTTGAGACAGCGTTTCACTAGGTAGCCCAGGGAGGTATGGAATTTGCTATCATCCTGCTTCTACTCTCTGAGTTCCAGCACACCTGGCTTGCTACTATCTTACTTAATTATAACAGTAATTGAGATTCAAAGAAGTTAAACAAAGTATTCAATGTAATAAAGTTGGTATTCTGCACAG
Source organism: Eospalax fontanierii (assembly GCA_035773235.1). Classification (NCBI taxonomy): domain Eukaryota; kingdom Metazoa; phylum Chordata; class Mammalia; order Rodentia; family Spalacidae; genus Eospalax; species Eospalax fontanierii. The sequence continues at coordinate 97,487,123 of CM069525.1, forward strand.
CTAGAAACTTATGTGATTTCAAAGTTTATAATTATTTTTTGCCTGAGTTTTTTAAACAGTTAAAATAGACTTTAGCTTTACAAGTAATTTTGGGTTCATGGCAAAGTTGATTGGGCAGAAAGCATCAATAAATTTCTGTTTTCATATACATATCTGGCTACATCTATAGATGCATCAGGGTATATATTTGTTACAGGGAGGACCCTGCATGAATACATCATTATTATCAGGAATGCACAGTTTACACTTATATTTACTTTTAGTGCTGTGTATTCTAGGAATTTAAGAGAATATAAATGTGTATAATCTACCATTATAGAGTTGTATAATCTCACTGCCTTGAAGTTTTTCTGTGCTCTACCTATCCATTTCTCCCTTTCTTCTTTCTTTCAACCCCTGACAACCAGTTTTCATAATTTTGCCTTTTCCAGAATATCATGTTGCTGGAATCATGCAGTCTATAGTTTTATCAGATTAATAGCATGTATTTAAGTGCTCTCTTGTGTCTGAAAACCATACACATCCAGCAATGGATCAGGGTAGAGAGCCAGAATTAAACTCACAAATTTACGGACAATTAATTTTTGACAAAGAAGCCAAGTACACATAATGGGGAAAGGATAGTCTCCTCAACAAGCAACAATTAGGAACCTTGATATCCACGTGCATAATAATTAAACCATGCCTTTGTTTAAGATCTATACTATATTCAAGATGGAAAGGATAGATGATTACATGTAACACCTGAAAGTACAAAATTGCTAGAAGGATACACAAGGGAAGGCTCTAGGGCATTAGTGTGAGAAATGCTTTTTTAAATGCTCCCACCCCCACAAAGCACAGGCAATGAAAACTAAAGCAGACAAATGGGATTTCACTAAACCGAACAGCTTCAGCATATCAAGGTAAACAGTTGAGAGTGAAGAGACAACCCACAGAATGAGAGCAAATACTTGCTCAGGTATTTCTCAAAAGAAGACATACAGATGCCCAACATAGGAAAAGGCTCTGTAATCAATAGGGATATGGAAATTAAAATCATGAGATATTATTTTGTTCCAGATGTAATATCTGTTACTAAGAAGGCAAAAGATTACAAGTGTTGGAGAGGATATAGAGAAATGCAGATTATTCACACTGCTCATGGAAGTGAAAATTAACACAGCCATCATGCAGAACAGTATGTAGTACCCACCCCATAGAAACAGAATTGCCATAGAATCCAGCAATTCTACCAGTAGTCATAAATAAAGGGAATCAGTATATTGAAGAGATATATGCAGTCATGTATATTGCAACATTATTCATAAATCAGCTTAAATGTCTATCATTATAAACACATCCTTAAGAAGAAGGAAAATCTATCTTTTGGGACAGTATAGATGAATGTGAAGATGCTAAACTAATTGAAATAAGCCTGGCATAGAAAGGCAAAGACTGTAGGTAATAGCACCTGTATGTGCTGTCTAAACATGGTGCTTGTCAGAATCTGAGAGAGTAGGATGTGTGCAGATGTTGGTTCAAGGGTAAAACCTTGGTAGAATAAAATTTTGAGATATATAACACAACTTGGTAACTATTATTAATATTGTATTTTATTTTTCCAAATTGCTAAAAGAATAGGTTTCAGGTATTTTCATCATAAAAGATGAGTTTCTGAGGTAATGGATATGTTTATTATTCAATAATGTATACATAAATCAGCATATCATACTGCATCCCATAACAATGATCATTTGTCAAGCAAGAACAAAAAAACTAGTAAAGAAAGACAATGAGACACTGGGGGCAGAGTGCAGTAGACTTAACAATATTAAGAAATATACTTCAAACAATCTGTAAACTAAGCTAATTTACAGTTCTTCAAAGTGCATGTACTACCATACATACACATGATGGGTATAAAATGATATGTTATTTTGAAAAAAAAATTAGTTGGGCATGGTGATACATGCCTGTAATCACAACATTTGGAGGGAGGCAGAGGCAGAAGGATAAGCAATTCAAAGCTAGCTTGGCCTACAGAGTGAGATTCTGTCTCAGAAACAAAGCAAAGTAAGACAAAACAACTTAAACAAATCCAAAAAACAATGAATGGGGCTAGAACACAAATCAAAGAATGATTCCATTTTGGAATATTGAGGTGATAACAATATTCATTTACATATTATCTTATTACTTTTAAGTTTTTATATTTAAGTTTTTTGAGGAGTGTTTGAGACAGTATCTCCCTTTACAACAAGCTGACCTGGATCTCATTATGTAGACCAGGCCTGCCTCAATCTCACAGATACACTTGCCTCATCCTTCCCAGTGACATGACTAAAGGTGTGAGCTGCCATGCTCAGTTAATATTTAAGTTTTTAATATGCCTAAAATTTACTTGCCTATATATTGAAACAAAAAAGTCTAGTCATTTTTTCCCCATGGTCAAGTCAATTATCTCAATCCCACTTATTGAGTCGTCTTTTTTCCTTTGCTGATCTGAAAATCCAGCTGCATAATATACATAATTCCATTACATTCACAGATCTGAAACTGGAGTTTATTTTCTGTTCTATTGATCTATTTGAATATTCATGTACCAATGATACATTATTTAAATTATTGTTGTTTTATTAAAAATCCATGGTATTTGGTAGGGCAATTCTTCATTGATATTATATACTTTTCTTGGATATTTTTTGACCATTGTCTTTCTATTCAAGTTTAAGAATCAGTTTGGCAATTCATACCAAAAATACTATTGGGATTTTGTTTTGCATTTATTTGCTTTTATGGATGAATCTGCAGACAGCTGTCATAGTATATCTCAATATTTACTTTTTACATCTTTTTTTGTGTTTGTCAGTTACATAGATATATTTCTATACTGTGCTCTCTTCATTTAGGACCTGACAACTAGCCTGTAACTCAGACAACCCTAAATGCAAGCTGGGAGAGGAATGCTAATGCAACTGTACGGGGTGATCCAAGAGGGTAGAACTCTGTCCAGCCTGCTCATGCGCTTACTGGTATTCACTGGTACTACTTTATCCTAACCCCAGAGTATGAGTTTTAAGCTAAGATGGACTATTGCTGGGCCTGTTTAATAGTAATGGCTTGGTATATAAGACAAAACTAAGCTCTCAGTAAGCAAGTCTAGATATGTTATCAGATGACATCCCTTAGTTATGTGTTCCATTTCTAGCATCACAATGCAACAAGATGTTTCTCAAAATGTTTGTCATGTTCCATTTCAGATGGCATGGCATTGTTCCACAATGCCAAATAACTGCACTGTGATTATTTTATTACATGAATTTGTTGTTAACTTTGTATTTTTTCTGTTTCTCACCACTGGACCCGTAGAGATTTTCACATCACTGACCTCACAGAAGAGTTAACTTGTACCACCGCTTTGATCTCCTACAGCATCCTATGTTTCTTCTAGTTTCACACAAAGCTGACAGTATTCTCTGTCTCTTTGAATGGGAGGTACTGTAGAATACGTGACTCTAGAACCCAAGAAGCCCTCCAGGTATTGTACTTGTTTGTGAGAAGGAATGCAAAATGTTACTAATGTTCCTTTCTTTCTTAGAGATATCCTGGCATTCCTAATCTTAAACATTGTGCCAAATTATCAGGTCTCTGAGTCTTTGTGGGATTTATGCAGAAATATTTTGAACTATGAGTTCATTTTTTTTAATGATTATCAATATATTCATATTTTATTCCTCTTGAGTACTTTTTTTTGAATTAATTTTTATCAGAAATTGCCTGTCCCTTCTAATTATCAGCCTATATTATTGCCATACATTGGATTTTAGTTTTTTTGAGACAGAATTTCATGCTGTGACCCAATTATTAGTATGATAGAATTTTCTTGGCTACTTTTGGGTCTTCGTCTTTCTTTTGATTTAATTCTTAAATTTCTTAATTTGGGAATCCTGAAACTCATTATGTAACTCAGACTGCTTTCAGACCCATGACAATCTCTCTGCCTCCCAGGTGCTGGGGTTACTGGCATGAAGCACCTCATTCTTCATTACTTCATTACATTCAATGATTTAAAATTCCATATGTGTTCATTTTATATTCCTTTGGTATTTAATTGTACCTTTTCTTTATTCTTCACTGTCTTACTACATAATAATTGTAAACTTTTTCAGAGAGCCAGTTTATAGTTTTACTCTAAAAAGTATTGCTATTTTCTGTTTTATTATTTTCTTTTGTTTATTCAGATAAAATTTTACTGTGCTGTCCAGCCTGACCTGTGACTTGTGATCCTCCTGCCTCAGCTTCTCAAGAAACTGGAATTACAAGCATGAATCTCAATGCCCAGATGTTTTATTAACTTCTCTGTTCACCTTCATTATTTTGGGAGCCAGATTCTATTAGTTAGTTAGTGACTATTATGTTTTCAAGATATTTTTCCATCTGGGTGTTAAAATAACAATTATTAAAAATGAAATCATACAAACTTATAAGTAAATAAATTACATAAAATACTAATAATAACTGAAAACTATCACTAGTTTTATTATTATTTACACATTGAGATTATTCATGTAACAGAAGAAAAGTTTTTATAATAGTGTGCTACTGTGCACTATTTTCCAATAATATTACTTTGGCGGGTTAAAATTTGCCATGGTGAGCATATTCAAAACACAGAAATGTATAAATGCTATATACTAGAGCTTGACTTATTGTTATAGAGATATCCATCACATTTAAGGCTGAGCACTCTAGAGTCTCTTATTCTCTGCAGGGTGACCAGTTGTGGGTCTCTATGTTAACCACCATCTGCTGTAAGAAGTTTTCTCGTGAGAGTTGAAAGGTGCATTAATCTATAGATACAACAAGTCATTAGGAGTAAGTGGAACAGAGTGGAGGCAAGTGGAACCCAGAATCTTGCTGGTCAGTCTAGTCAAATCAGCGAGCATCAGGTTTAGTGAGAGAAATTAAAAAAAAAAATGTAGCAAGACTGAGGAAGACATTTGAAATTGATCTCTGGCCTCTACACATGCATTTTTACACATATGAAAAGACACACATACAGTTAGACACAAAGAATAAAGTTCAGGGTAAAAAATATGTAAATTCATTTTCTTTCTCATGAATGCTTATTAACAATAAAGTGGAATACTTTTCACAGTACTTTGCCTATTAAATTCCATTTCTGCTATTATGTACTTTTGTATGCCCACTCCTTTTTCTTGGTGCTGGGAACTGAACTGAGGTCTTTTGTCTTATGAATTCTCCTCTCACATTGAGGCCCGGAGTTCAGCCCTACCCCTCCTAGGTTTGAACTGATTGAACAAATGGAGAATGCTCTCCAATTAGAGAAACCAGTTTATTTTGGGTTACTTACAAAGGATTCATCCCCAGAGAGAGAGAGAGAGAAATTTTGTATGGGGGAGCCAGCATTTTGATCAGAAGTCTGGTGGACCAAGTGCACAAACACCCAAGATGGAGACACATGGCGTCACTTGCCTGTCTCCTTCCCAGCTTTCACTGCTTTCCCACTAGACCTTCCACCTTAAGTCATTAGTTTGTTGGCTGTCAATCACATTCTTGGAGGCATATCCCTCCAGGCAGAGAGAAAACTCTTTAAATTTACCCGACACCCTTGTATATATTCTACAAGTGCTCTACCTCTGAGCTTTATCCTTAGCATTATCCTCTTTACTTTTCCATTTTTGGTACTGATTTTCTTCTTGTAGAAAACATAAACCTGATTTTCTCATTTGTAATTTTAGTCTCTAGCTTAAAAAATCTATTCATTCATTTACTTACTTATTTATTTATTATGCTGGAAATTGAACCTTGGGCCTTGTATATGCTTGTTGAGTTCTCTATCACTGGGCTCTATCCTTAGCAAAAATGTGCCTTTAATTAATTTCAATTTGATATGTGTGATTTTGGGGTGTGTATGTTGATGGGATGGTGGATTACTTCCTACACAAGCGTGGTTTTGACAGTGACTGAAAAATAAGCTTGTGTTGTCAACCATCAGGCTCTGCTGTCTCTCAGTGTTCTTTTCACTTTTGGGTTCCACTATCACTCTTGATGCCACTGTGTATTTTTTAAATTTATAGACTCCATGACAAGCACTTTCTTCATATAATAACCAGACTCATCTGTTATACTTGATATTATCAACTATGAAATACAAGTTAGCAAATTAATTATCTGTATTTATTTACCTAATGAGTCCATTATTTTCTCCATTAGTTAACAGTTTGTTCCTCAATTCATGATCTTAATAAATGAAGACATGGCTTGTGTCTGAAGTCTCATAAGACACTAGGGAGCCTAGTTCAGATACTTTGCTCATAAGAAAATAAGGCTCAAAATTTAATACACTACTTAAAACTTGCTCCTTAAAACTGAAGTGTACACAGGAGCCTGTAGATATGCTGACTGTTTTTCCATGCTGGAGACATTCTGTATTGACAAATATATTTAGAAGGCTGAAGATCAACACCTGTTCCTCTAGCTGTTCTCTCTTGTACAGTAACCTTTGCCTCACCCTGTATAAATATACAAATGGTGATTAAGCTGTCAAATATCGTAGGGGACTTTTACGGGAGTGAAGACAATGAATCACTCCTGGAATTTCTCACTGTCCCCCAGAAGTCTGCCATCTACCTTGCCAGCTATTTCTTGCCCAATCACTTTTATTAAACTAGATCTTCAAATGTCCCTCAAATGTTATGGCATTTGAGGATTCTCTACCAAGTATAGAGCTTGGACTAGATGATCTTTTACTGAGAGCCCTCCCAATTCTGGCATTTTATGTGCTCAAATTTCATTGCCAGCTTCGATAATAGAAGACAGATATCACATGACACTAAGTTCATGCTTAAGAAAGTGTCACTGCTCATGTTTATTGCCACCTTTGGACTGAGCATTGCTATTTTTCAGCAATGAACTCGCTCCTACCTTAGGGCTTCTCTAATAAGTAGAAGAAAAAGGAAGGACACTAATGTTTATTGAATTACCACATAACATGTGTTTTCTCAGTTAAAACTTAGGTCTATAAAAAGGTGATATTTTCCTTATTTTAAAAGAAATTAACTTTGAGATAACGTGAATTATATGCTGGCTGTTGTATATCTAATAAGCAGTAGAGATGAGATTATGATCCAAATTCTTTTGTCTACAAAGTCACAGCTCATATTGGCAGGTCTATTTATCCATTCTTCATGTGTTCATTGAGTACCTACTATGTGTTCATTGAACACCTAGTATATATCAGGCTAAATACAATGGAAAATTGAATAGACATAATCCTCAGCATCTATTATGGATAATTTATACCATGAACATATTCTCAATACTTGAACCACAGGACAGTAAGAATCACTGTTGCTTAAGAAAGTCTTAGAAAGTGAACTTGAAGAACCCAGCAGACTGTGGTACAATCTGGTTAATACTATACAAGAAAGGAATTTGTTTTTATCTGATTATTTTGTTAGGACCACAAAAGACTTAATTTTATTCAAGCCAAATTTCTGACAAAGTTATATGAGGGGATCTTAATCCTTTCATCTCTACAAGCATATAGAGCTACTGGAAAATTCATCCATTTAAGTAACAATCCAATGTATTTTTAGGGTAGTCACAGGTTTTTGCAACCATCACCACAATCAAATGTTTTAAAATATTTTTATTGATTCTTTGATTATATTCAGACCCCCTCCTCCATGACCCTCCCCAACTTTATGTCCCTCGTTATTTTTCTTTCTCTAAAGGACTATCAATATTACGTAATTTTTTTCAATGTATATTTTTATTTATTTTTGTGTATTTCATACAATAGATGTTAATTGTATTTAGACTCCTCCCCTATCTGCACCCCCTGTAGCCTGCCCACAAAATTTCATACATTCTGTGATATATGTTGAGGCCAATTGAGTCAAATTTGCATACCCAGATGTCTGTCGGTGTGAGTTCGTCCCTCAGAGCCTGCTCAGCCTATCTAGTGTCACTCCCTTTAAGAAGATCTGCTCTCCCTCACCCTGCATTGATCAGCTGCCAAGTGTTCCTTGTCTAAGGTTGGGGCCTCCTGCCCATTTCCCCAGCTCTATGTGGGAATTGAGCTAATTGAATTCACATGGATTTTGTGCATGCTATAAGTTCATATGAACAAGTTCCCAGGAGCCTAAAGAACTCTGTTTTCTTAAGGTCATCACCACACCTGACTCTTAAAATCTTTCTGCCTCCTCTTCCTCAATGTCCCTCAACCCCCAAGAACCCTCCACAACTATGATCAGTCATACTCCATTCCTATTTACTTTCCTTCCCTGCTCCAGACTTAAGAAACCACTAATTTACTTTCTGTCTCTATAGATTTACCTAATCATTATATTTTACATACATGGAATCATACAGTATATAGTTCTTACTGATTGGCTGCTAAGCATAATTATGTGAAAATTTCTTCTTATTATAGCATGTATTGGTAATTGACTCATTTTTTAGTGACCAAATAAAATTCATTGTTTAGATAGGATATATTTTATTTATTAGTGGAGATGTTTGGGTTGTTTATAGCTATTATGAGTAATGTTACTGTGATCATTTGTGGATGCATTTTTGTCTGAATGGCCATTTTCAGTTCTTTTGTAAATACATCTAGTGGCAAAATTGCTGGGTCCTGTGGTCACTCCATGCTTTACTTACCTAGGAACAAACTGTTTCTCCATATCAACTATATATCATTATATTCTTTTCATATAATATATGAATGATACAGTTTTTTCTCTATCAGTTTATGAATCATGTAGGCCTTAATAATGTTTTAGTATCAACAACAAAAATATATGTCAGCATATACTATGTATCAAGAATTCTTTTAAGTACTTTACATAAACTAACTCATTGAATTTTTATACAAATTTTATGACATATACATCTCACATTCCAGATGGAGAAACTGAGTCATTTTGGATTTTTCCCAGAACTCTGCTCTCGACTAAAGGCCCTCTCTTTATTGAAACTGTACATCTAGCATAACACGGAAAAAGAGGGACTTGTCTTAGTGTATTATGCCCCTTCTGTTCCCTACTGAGCTAGGATAGCACACACAACTACATTAATCTAATCCTACCTGTTGTTTGTAACACAAATGGGATATTCAGTTGCTTTCAATGACTGACTATCCACTGCTTGCTGTGCTTAATATTCATAACATACACACATACATACATTATTCTGGGTCAAGAGCAAGGAGGAAAGGTCCTGAGGAATTAAAACTATATGATTAGGTTGCAAGAGGAGCCCAAGGCCAACTAACATTGTTTACATTATAATCAAGCTGATACTGTGCCCCAGAGGTCATTCCCACATTAGTCAATATCATGTGGTTTGAATGAGAATGTCCTCCATAGGGGCCAAATATTTGGACATTTTGTCCCCAGTTGTTGGCACTGTTTTGAGAAATCTTAAAATGTATGATCATGCTGTAGAAATCATATCACTGGGGTCGGACTTAGAGAGTTCTTAAGCCTTACTGGATCTCTAGCCACATTCTGCTTCTTCTACCTGCTTGAGGATGTGAACGCTTAGTTGCTGTGTTTGCTATACCCACCTCTGCTGTCATGCCTTCCCACAATGTTGACATTTACCCCTTTGGAACTGTAAGCTAAATAAACTCTTCCTTTTATAAATTCCCTTGGTCAGTGTTACTATCACAGCAACAGAAAACAGCTTATGTTTGTGAAAACAACATGCAAATCCAGGTCAAGCCTACTTAATGCTACTTTTTTTTTTTTTTAAAGAGAACTGAAGTTTAAGCTGCTTCCATGGACAAATGGGAAGAGACAGCAGTACTCATAAACAATTACTACCCTTAAAACAATTTCCCTCAATACTAGTGAATTCTCAAAGACATTTATTTGCGAGCATTTGCACGGGCTAAGGCTGAAGAGATGGCTTAGCAGTTAAGAGCACTTGCTGCTCTTACAGGGGATCTCAGCTTTATTCCCAGCACCTACTTGGGCCAGCTCACAACCACCAATAATCCCAGTCCCAGGGCATCCAACATCTTTTTCTCACCTCTGTAGGTAGGCACCTGCATGTTACATGCACACACCGCCATTCACACATAAACACATTATTAAAATATAAAAATAAATACTTTTAAAAATAGAGGGCAAATTTGGCAAACAATAGGAAGACTTGGTGCTATGGGCAAAATTTAAAAATTTTGGGAAATTTCCCTAAATTTTGTGCGCGTGCGTGCGTGTGTATATGTGTCTCTGTGTGTGTGTGTGTGTGTGTGTGTGTGTGTGTGTGTTGTACTTTGAGCATATTCTTCCTCATAACTTCTGAAAGTTGAAAGTTTTACATTTGGTATTCTGTTTTGTCAGATCAAGTAATGAATGGCTAAGTTTCTTGCTTTAATGAATGAAAGAGTAAAGATGTTTCAGAGGACACATTGGGAAAAATATGAGGAAATACTCATAATTCAGTCTGTGGGCTAGAACATAAAAGCTCAAGCTTTCTCGCTTTGTTGAATTTGCAAAAGTGATATTAGGATTGAGATCATAGATTAATATCTTTCTAATTTCTATTTTGAATTCTGAGCCTTGCTAGCTATGTAACTGTATTGGTTTCCTAACATATCTCTACCTCATTTGTTCTCATCTTTAAAATGGGCTTCTTAGTATCTATCACACAAAAGTATGATGAAGGTTAAGTAGAATGTATGCATAAAATGTTTCAAAACAGAGGTGGCATATAGTAAAACCTCAGTAAGTGTTCATTGTTGATACAATTGTAGTTATAATGAGAATTATTATTATGTGATAATACCAAATGTTGCCATAGAAGAGATAATGTAAAACTTTTTGAAAAGTTTTTAAAATTTTATTTTTATTTTATGTGTGAGTGTATCGCCTGGACGTGTACCCGTGTCATGCAACGCCCACAGAGGACAGGAGAGGGTGTTGGATCTCCTAGAACTGGAGTTAAGGTTGGTTGTTAGCCACCATGTGGGTGCTGGGATTGCAACCTGGGTCTTCTACAATAACAGCCAATTCTGTTAACTGTTGATCCATCTCTCCAGACCTGAGATAATGTAAATCTTATAATGTATATATCATTTGAATCAGCAGCCACACTTTTGCATAATTATCCTTAACAAATAATTACATAGTCGATTACAGATGTTCACTGCATCTATCTATATATTGTGAAAAATTTGGAGCTATGCACTCTCGATCTATATGTCTTGACAAGGAAGTATCTTTAAAATATATTGCTAAGTAAGAAAGGATGTTATTCTAGTGTTGAAAATTTCATGTATGTATATTTACTTGAAGAACAATCTGGAAAATATCTCTGAGTCTTGAATCATTTTTACTACTTGATCTGTTTATATTTCACTTATTTTTCTCAACGAGAATGTATTATTTGTGCATTTTGAAGCAGTGATTATAAAAGGTTAAAGTCTGTCACCTCTGATCCTCCTCAACTGGCAGCAAGTGTGGACACTAATGGACGCATCCCAGATTATATATGAGGCACTTTACATGCTCCACAGCCAAGAGGACAGAATTTCAATTAGAACATCAGGGGCTGTCTTCCTGGGCCCCTTGCTGTGTCAGTTCCACCTATGAGTTACTGTGGATTTGCATAAATTACACTGCCTGCTGGATGAGTGCCATTGTCTTGAAAAATAGAATGTGAAATGCAAGGGGGAAGAAGGGAGCGGGAACATTTGCCTTTGTTTCCTGGTACTTTCTTCCTGTTAATGCTTATTCAAGACTGCTTTGACTACAGCTCTGTTGTGGTTTGGTAATTTCCATGACTTTTTTTTTTATGATGGGGAAAACAATTTGAACAGCATTTTCTTTTCGTGAGAGGCACTCCTTTGGAAAGAGATGTTGGACATTGGAAAGCCAGATCACATGCCATGGGTTGTGTGAGGGCTTAGAATCAGAATTTTCTAGTGAAAAATGCCCTTAGAAACTGCCAGTCCAGAGTTGCCTGCAACCATTGTAATCCGTGCTGGCCTTTCCAGAACCAAAACGATCAAGTCCTTTCTACAGTGTGCATCATGAAAAAGTCTTACTTTTTCACACTGTCTCTTCATAATTTAAAAAAAATAAATAAAATAAATAAGTTGTATATTTAAAGTAGGAAAATGTGCTGGTGCTTTTTAGATGGGCCTCATTTTTATACTCTACACTCCCGGAATTGGTGTTTACATTGTCCTCACACAAAGAAAAAAATCATCAAGCCAAGGGTCTTTCCTTGCAACTATTTCCTTTTCATTCAGTTAATTATTGAGCCAGTATCACTTTCAAAGGAACACACAGTTCATGTGATATCCATTCCTGTGAAAACAGAAAATCTATAGTTTGAATAAATAAGCCTGTGGCTAGTGAAAATTGGATTTGTTCATACCTCTGTTCATTGAACAAATATTTATTAAGAATCCTCCATGTCCTAGGCAATGATGTAGATCCTACAGGAAACAGTAGTGAGGTAGAACTTACAGTTTCCCAAAGAGAGAGATAATAAACCCATAAAGGCAGGTAATGTTAAGTGTTGTGCAGAGAGCAAAGTAGAGTATGCAAATGCTTCTTTAGTTAACAAAGTCAGGGAAGAATGCTCTGAGAAGTTGTCATTTATGTAAAACATTGGGTGGAAGAGACAAGAACGTGGTCAGAGACAATCTTAAAGTTGAAATGCTTAACAAAATATAATGCATAAACAGGCATAAGGAGTTATCTAGTGTTACTTTCCAGAATTTGTTGAGTCTCAGAACAAGAAAGCTGTCCCATCTAGGATAGAAGACATGGCAAGCAATCCACAGCCCATATCAAAAAGCAATGGCTTAGCGTTGGTCTGCATGCACTTAGAAAACGAGGACTAAGAATGCCCATGTCTGGTAGGTTTATATCAAGAGCAAAAATCAGCAGTTTGCAATTCCCCATTCCTTAGACTCTCAGGACCTGGTTGAGTCTTTAGTGTCTTCTAATCCCATGTACTTTTAACTTTCTGCCCTCATTCAACCTGATAGTGTGACTGAAGGTTCTGGAAGAGTTTCAGGTTCCATGGAGAAAGAATGTAAAGCCACGGGACTAGATGCTTTAAAAGCCTCTTTTTAGAAACAGGAGGGCAAACTAGAAGTGGGAGAAAAAGGGAGAGAAGCCAGGTAAGCCCAGATGTGCTTCAAGGAAAACATTCTCAAAGTAGAACAAACTCTGAGTGATGAGGTAAGTGGCTGTGTTTCTGATCTTCCAGAGCCTCCTGCTGCCCTTTTTGTTTTCAGTAACCTCAAGTGAGCCTCCACACAGATGCTGAGTTCACTTTCAATGCCCCCAGGAAGGGAACTAAAACATTTACAGCACTAGGCTTTAAAGTAAGTAATCATAGACCCCCAAGGCTCTGAGATAGCGCTTACATGGTTATTATGTAAGAGAAGAGAGTGTGATATCTGAGCAAATGGGCTTTGGGTTTCCTAGCCCTGTTGAATTATATTTGCACCTGCTCAATATTGTAGCTACTCAAAGAAAAGGTCCCGCTAAGAGTTAGTTACGTCCAAGATGAGGTAGCTTATATTCCATCCTAGCATCATCACAACAGGACCTTTGGCCAGTTACTGAAATATATCTGAATCAGAATACTGTAAATTTTGTCTCTACATTAAATTTTCATGATGTAGAAGTATTTGAAAACTTTTGCACAGTGGCAACAGCAAACTCAGTACATAGGAAACACTATCTGTCATTAGCTATAGAAGTTTATGTATTCTAGTATCTTGCTATGTGAAGGGTGGTTCCTCAACTAACAACATTGTGGTTCCCTGAGAATTCATTACAAATGCAGTCTCATATATCAACTTAGACCTGTGTATCAGAATATGCACATTACTAAGATCTACAAGTGATTCAGATGTGTGATAGTTTGATAACTACTGATGTAGATACTGTTTAAAACCAAATGAATGCTTGCTGAATGATAGTGATCTTGGTGATAGTTTGGGGGTTATTAGAGGTCTTTTCTTAATACTCTTCAGGTCATACCATGTAAAGTGTTGGCAACTCAACCAATAAGGTTGACTTGGCATGTGAAGTGCCTGTCTCCGAAGAACATGCTCATCTTTCAAGCTTGGCTCAATTATTCCCCACTCAGCACAGCATTTCCTGAGACATCTATCTCATGTCCCTCATGCCCACAATAGACCTCCCAGCTTTTTCCTTTGTCTCCCTTGTGACTGAATTAGCATCCATATCATCACCGAAACTTGTTCAGCAGAGTTGGAATGGAATGAACTTATATGTACAAAAAACTAACTGTAACTGAATTAAATTACTTCAAGAATTTTCTATCCGATTGCGTAAGGGAGACAGAAATTAGGCATTCATTAAACCAATTGAAAGAATCTGCCTCTTTGATAAACGCTGAGTCATGTGCGTTTCAATTTAACTTCCTTTCTGTTCTAAAATATGATGTTGGGAGCAGTGAAATTGGAATGATGGAGCCTTGGATTCTACTCAATTTTCTGGGTACACATAATTCTTTGCTTTAGAGTAGCTGATCTGGAAAAAATTCCTGTATATATATATGGATTTATATATATATATATATATATAGATAGATAGATAGATAGATAGATAGATAGATAGATATAAAATCTCTGTGAAGAGTGACTTACAAGGTGTTTCCTCTTGTATTTCAGGGACTCTATTTCAGGGGACTCCACTGATTGTTCCTTTTGCCAAAATCCATGGTTTTAACTATTTTTTACTGATTGCACAATCACTTAATTTTAAAGCCTCTTCCTCGCAAAGACAGGCTTCTCACAGACCACAGGTCCTCTATACTCCTTCAAATTCTGCGTCTTCTGCTTGCCAAGAGCAGGTGATAAAGAAACAGAAGTGTTCTATCAGGCTCATGCTTCCGTCCCTTATTGCCATCATAATACCTTGATGAATGCAGATCTTCTATAATGGGGCTTCATAGCCTCACAATGTGTTCAAGATAAGGAAAATGCCTTGCTGCTTATGTGATTTCTGCTTGCCCTCAAGCATCTGACTAGTCCTCCTTGTCTTCCTTATATAGTTCACATCTCAGTCCTAGAAGTGCTATTTGCTCTTTAGGCAGGTAAACAATTCCTTTACAACCTACCTGGTACTCGATGTGTACATGACTCTAATGCTTCTATTGTGTGCCAGGCTTTGAACACAGTACAGGGATGCAGAGGCCTGTAGTCTAGACATGCTCCACAAGCTTTGATCTTACATCTTATGATGAAGGGCAGCACCCTTTGCATTCAGTATACCTTTGAACACATAAAGAGCTTTCACAAGCAGATTCAGGGACACAAATCTGTAAGACTTGCACTGTTTGTGTGTCTCATATATTTAGTTCCTTTTCTAGACAGTATGACATGAGTGGGGGATAGAGTTTGGTTGGTGAAGGGCTTGACCAGCTTGCACAAAGCCCCTGGGTTCAATGTATAGCATCACATAACTGGGCATGATAGCATATACTTGTCATTCCAGCACTTGGGAGGTAGAGACAGAAGGATCAGTAGTAGGTCACAGTTATTCACTGCTACATGACAAATTTGAAACCAACCTGAGCTATATGAGACCCTGGGACAAAAATAGGCAAAAAATATATGCCATAGTTAAGAAATAACTGTAAACCCCTGCTTTACTGGAAGACATGACAATAGTCATGGTTCTAAGCTCAATTTTTTAAAAATCACTTCCTTGAAATGGCTGAAGAAGAGCGTGTCTGTCAGAATCTATTGCAAACAGAGAAAAGTTTCTTATCCGTTAAGTCGTCACAGAAGAAGATTTTAAAGGACAAGTCTCTGTTCCCTTGGCTATCTGAACATCACCACTTTTCTGTCCTTGATGGTGGTGAAGGAAGGGCCAAAGGGGGATACAGCTGTGTGGCCTCTGTCCCTAGTTGTGGGCCCCAGCCATAGGACCTACAGGAAGGAGATGTGGATTTTGCAGAGAATGGAATTTCCCTAGTGGTTATGCCACAGACGCCAAGCTGATGCCTTCTCTCTGGCACCCTGCTCCCCTCCTCTGCCTTTAAGTGAGATGGCAGAAAAAATCAGGAATGCAACCTCTGCAAGGCCAAAATGTGGTTAATTCCATTGATGGCTGGAAATCAAGACCAAAATCTTTAATACAGAGTGGTGCCCTTTTTAGACTGCCTTGTTTAAATGAAGAGTGCAAATTGCATTAGAAAAAAAAATATGGGGCCTGTGGAGACTGTGTTTGGAAACATATGAGGCACATGGTGGGAAAACATTTTTACCAAGAGATGCCTTCTCCAGGATTGCATGACTTTGTTCTTAAAAGAAAATTTGGGAAAAAAGAATCTGAATTTTATTGGCTAGTCAACCACCTTCCATCTACCACCCCATCTCAAACCCTGGTAAAGTTCAGTGATAATGAAAAGGGATGAGGTGCATCAGAGCATAAAAGAGATAAGTTTGAGTGACTTGTGCATGGTATTGAAGAAATTAGTTTTGTTCTATGCATTCATTCATTCATTCAATAATTCATTCAAATGGTTCCTGATTATCAACTATGTGTCAGGTACTGTGCAGGGTACAGAATATATGAGAACATAAACAATATTTACCTTCTTGTCTCATGGACAAGTTACCAAGGCTCTGAAGTTTTTATAGCTACAAAAATTGAATTAATATGAGTTATTAAAGCACAGACTTACTCAACTGATATATTTTGCAAATTGTGTATTAAAATAAGACTTCTCTACTCACATGTTTAAATCTTTACAATCATTAGAAGCGAGGACATGACTGTTGAGAAGTAAGGCAGGGGATCTTGGGAAGTTACTATCATGGCCATGGAATCTACCTGGAGGAACTTGCCTCTAACCTTCAGCCTATGAATTTGGTCAGACTATGGCCAGGGATTTATTGGTACAGTTCATTAGCAATCCTTAGTTTCACAATAGCAAATGACTTATGCTCAGATAAGTTGCAGGCCAGTTAGTGGCTTATTTCTGGTTGACTTTGGTCCTCAGAGGCATTGTGTCTATTTAAAAAAATCATCTTCATTCTCATCAGAAGCTGCACTATTAGCAGTAGTGTTATGAACACAAAGGCACCTACAACCTTAAGGCTGCTAAGCCTTCACTTAGGCACAGTCTGCCCAGTGAACCTTGTTTTGTCAGTGACTCTTTTTTTCTTAAGCATAAGTTAGGGAACACCCTGTAAACTAAGGTAGGGTAGTGAGCCTATGTATTTCATGAATTAGATTACATGCTGTGCATAGCTCTAAAGTTGAGAATAATTATATAAATATACAGATATTTGGTAAGAAAAAAATAGCTGCACTGACCTACTATAGCTTTGAATGTGTTTGATTCTTATTTTAAAGATGACTAGAATAATATCTTTGTGGAATCCATCCATTAATACATTAAACAGACTATGGAATTATACTGGAGGCTTCAGTGGTACCACAGTCTTTGGTATAATTTCACAACTTATTTAAAATATTCACTGTAGCACATTTGAAAAATTAAAAAATGATTTTTGAAGTCATGAAAGGAGGATGGAGGATAAGACGGGAAGAAGAAAAGGGTTGGACAGTGACGAGGATCAGAGGAGGGAATGATTATAAACATACCATGTACATGTATGAAACTGTCAAATGTTTAAAATTGTATTAAGAAGTACCACTGTTGGACTAGGATAGAAAAACAATAATGAGCAGTTTCATGGAAAATCTGACCTAAGAATACAGGCCCTGGAGTCTGACTAGTTGTATTTTAGAGACTACTGTTCATTTGTGTTCTTCAGCAAGCCATGAAAATTCATGAAACCTCCATCTCTTTTGCTTTTACTATAGGGTACTTATAGTAACTATGCTATCAATTGTAATAAGGCATTAATAAGTCATAGTAGATTATAGAACCCTTCACCTTCTTCTAGTTCCTTGCCTTGTGTAATGAGTATACATCTCTGTCCTTTGTATGTAGGTGTGGCCCTGGGAAATTTTTTGCTCAATGAAATAAGAAAAAAAATCATGTATTGCTTTCAAACGTTTGAAAAGCCAGTATGTTGCTTGCCATATTCTAATTTCCTTCTGTTGAATAATGACAGTATTTTAGGCAGACTTTAATCTATTGTCTTGTGTTTTGGAGTGAAAATAGTATGATATAGAGGTTCAACTAATATATGAGTGACTTACAACATGAATGAAAGGTAAGCATTTGTGGTCCACAACTGAAATTTTATAGTTATTGTTACTGTTATGTAATCATGTATATCCTGCTTAATAATATAGGTAATAGTAAATAAATGTTAACTTATTATTAAACAGAATGTTCCTCTTCTTCAGTGGATAGAACATTAAAAAAACACAATGGTATTTAACAATGGAGTAACTCAACTGGCTACTTCATCACCATTAATGGTTTTCAGATTTCTTCATTTATGAGGTTGCCTTGTTAAACAAAATCTGTATAGGGCTTCAATACATAAGACAATACAAATAGTTTACTTATGGCTGACAGTTCATGTTGCTACATTACAGTGAAGTCTGAGTAAAGAAAGCCTGTCTCTTAGCATCCATTTTAGCCATGAAGGGACATGAACTACTCTGTGAATCTGTTCCTTCTCTAATTGGGCCCTCTGACAAGGGCCTTCCTTTTTAAAATGAAACAGTATATCTTGCCTGAGAAGGGGAGGTAAAAGCAGACCACTATGTTATCAGACAAGGATTTTGCCCTTTGTGACCCCTATTGACCTAGAACAGGACACATAAGCAAAAACAGATATTATCAGTCTATTTTCATCAATGTTTGCAACACAAATGGGCCAATTCTAATTGCTCCCAACAAACATCTGCTGCTTGCAGTGCTTTTGATAGTCATAATATACACACAGAGATACATTGTTCCCAGTCAAGAGCAAGGAAGAGTCATGAGGGAGTAAAGTCATAGGTTTATATTACAAGAGGATCTTAAGTCCTAGTTAGCTTATTTAAAGTACTAAAAACTGGAAATAGTGTCCTATAAGTCATTCCCAAAGTTCTGAATCCAAATTTATTTGATAACACAAATATATATTCATTGCTAAGGAATAATTAATATGTATGTACTGATTAACACAAACATTTAAAATCAGGAGTGATGATGCAGTTGCATCCATATAATTTTCTAATTTTTTGTTGTATGATAGTAAGATTATTCTGATCCAAATGAATACATATTGGCAAATTGTAATTGTTTTTATTTCCTTAACCACCAGCATTCTTTGGGATAGTCATATTTATGTATTATTTGGACTGTCAAGTGAAGTTAATGTTGAGTTCTATACAAAAATATATCTACTTAGTGCCTCAGATTAATGTACTCTTCATCTTCATTGTGTTAAAATGAGACACATAACATTTTTGAGTACATGTCTTATCGTTTGTTTCATTTTCTTTAGTTAAAATATTCATGTTGTTTACGGATATGTTGAAATGATAGGCAAACTGATTCTAAATCCCTAGACCATTGCTTCAGAATTCTCCAAAGGGGACAAAGAAACATTTACTTACACCAGTGTTTTCCAAGCATTCCTCATTTGCATACCACCTTTGCTGTTTTTGCTGTACGCCACCTATTCTATTGTTCACTTAATATTGTTTTATCAAACTGCCTTATTTTTTGAAGTAGCCTCTCAATAGATCCACTGTACAACATGGTGACTATAGTTAATAATATGAAACTGATTGTTTGAAAATTTATGAGAGTAGATTCTAAGTGTTCTTGCCACAAAAAGGTGTGCGAAAATATGCTAGTTTGATTGACCCACCAACAATATGTGGATATATAAAAATGACCTGTTATAAAACTTAAATATATACTGTTATTTAAAATATATAGCTAGTGTGCCATGGCGGTGCACACCTTTAGTCACAGCACTTAGGAGACAGAGATAGGTGGTTTTCTGTGAGACTGAGGCCAGTCTGGTCTACATAGTTAATCTAGACCAGCTGGGGCTACAGGGAGACCTAGTCTCAAAAAGAAATAAAGACATAGATACTTCCTAAACAATATTTCTGAAATAATGGTATTAATGGAAAATTTATATTTTATTTCTATTCAGTTATATTAAAATACACACAAATGTTTTAAAAGATTTTTAAAAATTATTGAAGCACTGTATATTTCATAGAGAACATTTCAATCAATTTTAATCATCTTTATACCCCGTTCTCCACCAGTACTCCCCAGAGGCCCCGAACTAGCATCCATACATTCTTTCATGTGTGTTAAGTTTTATTGTGTCAAGTTAGTGTCCACAAATGTTCCTCAGTGCAAGTTGATCCACTGAGGTCTAGGCCACCCATTCAGACTCTCTGGCTTTAAGAAGAGTAGCTCATCCTCATCCAACAGTAATCAGTTGCCAATATTTCTTCAGCAAAGAATAGGGTCTGTTGCCCATTTACCCAGTTCCATGCTGTGTTTGTCTGCTTGAGTTTGCATGGGTTTTGAGCATGCTGAAAACACTGCTGTAGGTTCTTATGAGCAAGGTCTCAGGAGCTTGTAGGATTCTATTTCCATATGGTCATATACCTCCTCACTGGCTCTTACAATCTTTCTGCCCCCTTTAAAGCAATGGTCCTCAAACCATGGGCGACTGAAACTTAATATAGGAGTA
Organism: Eospalax fontanierii; assembly: GCA_035773235.1. Lineage (NCBI taxonomy): Eukaryota > Metazoa > Chordata > Mammalia > Rodentia > Spalacidae > Eospalax > Eospalax fontanierii. The sequence continues at coordinate 97,507,779 of CM069525.1, forward strand.
CTGTCCAGGGACCCAAGCTCTGCAGACTCTTAATATCCATGCTTTGGCCATTTGTGATCTTTTATGGTACTATCCCTCTGTTGCATTGGGGAACTTCATTAAAGGAGGGGTTGGGAGATTCATTAATGCCCTCTTTACCGCTTGTTCCATGCTGTGTGTGCCTTAGGTTTAGAGGCTGCACTGTAGCTGTGCTGCTTAGGCATGGGCAATTCATGGACAATGTCTGTGTGTGATCAAATGTGGTACTCTGTAGTAGTCTCCTTCTGGTCCAAAAGAAACTTCTTTGATGAGTAGTGACTGGGATACTTGTCTTTAAATATAAGGATACATATTTTGAACTTAGTAAGAAGTTATATTAGTCTAGGGATGTGACTAACTTAGGGATCTCTCTGAGATCTATGATCATGTCAGCCATGTGTATTTGGCTATGATTACAAGATTCCTACTATTGAGTGGGTTTTAAGACCAATTAGGTAGCCGTTGATCGCCCTCAAGGTAAAAGTGCCACTGCTATACCAGTGTCCTATCCTGTGCCAATCATCCATGTGGTTATTTGGTATTGAAGCTGGTGCTGGGCCATCGTTTGATGTTTTCCCTTAGCTGCTTGCATAGTGCTCTCCAAAGCTATGAGAGCTAGCCTCCAGGGGAAGTGGCTTCCAGGTCAGTTCCAGCTCCATTGATCCAAATCTGGTCTCTGAAGTATGTCCTGTTTTCAGCAATAGGGTCTTACCTTGAATTTCTGGGAGGCAACCAAGGGTTGTGGCAATAGCCTGTGAAATTTTGGAAGTCTCTTGGACTGCCCTGACCAGCAACTCAAAGCAAAGTTTCTCCTGTCTGGTACTGTCTCTTGTTATGTAGCCTTCAGCTATACACATGGACTCATGTAGACATACTGTACTTTGAACTTGTCATTAGGTTGTTAGACTAGTATAATTCCCTCTGGTGATTTATACCAGCTAGGCATTCTTTATCTCTCTCCTCTCTTTCTCCTTCTCTCTCTTTTTCCTTGTCTAACCTTCCCTCCATGCCTTCCCCATTTAAATTGTCCCCATTTCCCCCATTTCTTCCTTGATAACACCAGTCTCCTATGGCCTCACCTCTGCTGAGTACCTTCTTTCCCTTTATCACCATATTTCTTTGTATAATCCTCCCATTTTAATACCCCCATTTTAACTATTTCTCCTACCATTCTTCTCTCAGATTCTTTCTTTCCCTTTATCTCCCTGGCTCCTAAGTTTGCCCGGTGCCTACAGTTACATCAGGATACATACTTACATATAAGGATTTGGCACTAGGATCCACAAATGAGATGTTTCTGAGTCTGTGTAACTTTACTTAGAATAACAGTTTCTGGTTCCATCTATTTATCTGCAAATGTCATGATGTCATCTTTCTTTACTTCTGAGTAGAACTCCATTGTGAAAATGTACCACATTATTATCCACTCATCAGTTCAGGGACACTTAAGTTGCTTTCATCCCTTAGCTTTTGTGTAAAAAGCAGCAACAAACATGGATTCATATTAAAGATTTTAATGTGATATTTTACTACTTCTTTGAGAATTTCATATAATGTATTTGATTGTATTCATTCCCTACTCTTCCTACTAAGTTATCCTATTTACGAGCTTTTGTTTTGCATTTCCTGCTGGTACTAAATACTATATTTACAAAAATTATTGTTCCTGATCTCAAGAAGTTTATTTTTTCTTTTTCATATGTTAAAGTTATAATTTAAAAATATCCCATTGTTTACTTTTCATTTCTGTGACTAAATGCCTTGCTAAGAAAAACAAGGAAGGATTTATTTTGGTCATGGTTTGAGAGCATATACCCCATCCAGATGGGGAATGCATGGCAGTGGGAACATGAGGTAGCTCGTTTTATTTTGTTGACAGTCAGGAAAGAGAGAGATGCACGCTGGTGCTCATTATACTTTTTCATTTCACCCCTTTTATTCAGTCTGGTTTCCCAGTCAGTGGGGTACAAGCACTCATGTTTAGGGCATGTCTTCCATTCTAGTTAAATCTGTGGGGAAATTTTCACATGGACATATAGATATTTGTCCATCTATACTTAGATGATTCTAAGTATAATCAAGTTGACAATGATAATTAACTATCTAAAATACTGAATTGTTCTAAATAACATCAGTCTTTGATGTAGTATCATTTAGAAACACCCCAGTGTTGTCACATTTTATTCAAAAGTTTCCTGAAAAAGCAGAGTGTAGAAGGGAAAAGCTGATTGCATATTATTAAGAGTTTTAGAGGTAGATTAGAGAGCCAGGCTTCAGACTATATAGCTAAAGGGTAATTGCTGAAACATTATGTGGTAGCAGCAAAGTACTTATTCTAAGAAAGAAAATCCAGCTATACTGTTTTTAGACCTTGCACAATGCAGGGCTATTGTTTCTGGATAACAGAGTCCCACTGGTTCCTAGGCATGTAATAAAGAGTAGAAAGACAAAAAGGTAGAAAATACCTCTATTGTAACTTGAATTAAATGTTAATATTCACCAATGCTTCAAAAATGTTACCTGTTTCTGGCAGACCTAAAAAATTGATAGTTTTTAGAAACAGCCCTTTAAAGGAGACACACAGAAACACAGTGAAAATCAAAGTCTTTGGGAAAGATTCTAAATCAAAGAAAGTCTACATTAGAATCCAAAATGTCTTACGGCATGAGCTGTTCTTATAACACACATTCTTAAATATCATATGCTCTTGTTCTCCAACTTTACATCAGAGAAACAACATGAAATACTTGGAAATCAATTTCAAAATCAGAGTTTACCTGGTGAATGAGTTATCTTTTGCCTTTTCCCTGAATGATAGCTAGTCTTTGACTATGTGACAGGACATCTCTTCACTCATGTGACATTTGATATAATTTCATTGCAGCCTGATTCTTATTGACTGCTTAACCGTCACTTCATCATCAAGGGATCAAGATCCTTAAGGCCAGATAGGCAGAATCTGGGATCAAATAAAATACTTTTCTTTGATGTTTAGGGATTAAGATTCTGAATTGAGAATCTAGAAAATATAAGCTTGGGGCTGGAGATATGGTTCAGTGGTTAAGGGCAGTGACTGCTCTTGCAAGTAGACTGAGTTTCCGTTCTCAGTACCCACATGACAGCTAATAACTCCGGTTTTAGGGGATCTGATGTCTTCTTCTGACCTCTAAGGTCAATTACACACATGCATACACTCATAAACATAAAGTGAAAATGGTAAATAAAATATTTTAATTCAAAACAAAAGAAACTGTAAACTCAGTCTTGACACTTTTGATTCTCCTGGCCTTGTTCTTTTTGTTTAGATAAAAATTGCTTGTCCAACTACAATAAGATAAATGAGTTTTGAAGATAGCTTAGTGTTTTGGTTATAAGGAGTGGTCTTTCTCTTACCACATGAGCCACTCTTCACAAGAATAGGGCTTCCATATATATGACTCAAAGAGCTCAGTAAATCTATAATATTCAATGTCTCAGATTTCACACCGGGATGTTCATTAAAGAAGTTTTTTTTTTTAATGGTGTAAATTTGGAGTCAGCCTAAGAAATTGTCATTGAGAGAATGAATGAAAACATGAGGTACCTTCTTATATCGCAGGTTAAAACCATACTGTAAATGAATGAACTTGAAATGTGTATATGGTTCCAACTTAAAACACATTTACAATATAATATAACATTTAAAAAATATATTTGTATTTTTTTTAATTTTATGGGTCTGAGTGTTTTACCAGCATATATGTAAGTGCAGCCATGCATGCAATGCCTACAGAGGTCAGAAGAGGGCCTCCTATCACCAGAACTGGAGTTATGAGTGGTCATTAGCCACTATATGGGTGCTGCAAACAGAACCTGAGTCCTCTGCAAAAATAGCCATTGCTCTAAAGTGTTGAGCTACCTCTCCAGCTCCAGCCCCTATAATATTGTATTACTGATACAAAGCATAACAATATGTAAAACAGTATTGTATATTTTATATATGTATAAATTCATATGAAGTAAAACTAAAAGAAAGGTCACAACTATAAGATGTCAAGGAAGAGAAAACTCCCAGCAGTTAAACATTCTAAGACTTGCAATCACCTTCTCACCACCTGAAGAAGGGGACTGATAGCCACTTTTTACTCCACTCTTTAACACTGATAGATAAACTTCCCGACACAAATTACTAGCTGTTTTTTGTTGTTGTTGTTAACTACCTCTTCTTGACATCAATTACCCACCTGTCTGGTCCATACCATAAAACTACTCAGCCTCCCCCTTTAAAAACCCTACCAAACAGCAAGCGGCTGCTAATTGCTGTGAATCACACCACTTTGGCAGTTAGCCCTGTGTCCGCTAATAAACTGGTCCCGCCACACCCATGCCAGAGTCTCTCCTTTGTTTCTGCTGGGTCTCAAGCTGAACCAACCATTACAATAACTATCTTCAAGATAGAGATTATCTGTGGGAAGAAAATTAAATCAGGGAGAATGCAAAGGGATTTTACTCTATATTATATTTATTAAATTTGGGGATATGTAAACATTTAACACATTTTTCTTTGTATCTTTTCACTCTAACATTTCTAATAAATTTAAAAACACATCAAACTTACACATTAGAATAGCCCACCTGGGATGGTTAATCTTGGTTTTCAACCTAATGAAATTTGAAATCCCCGTGGAAACAAAAGTCTGGGCATGTCTGTGAGGAAGTTTCTAGATTGTATTAACTGAGGTGAGATGACCCATCATAGCTGTGGAAGGCACCATTCCATGTGCCAAGGTTCCAGACACAACAAAAAGGAGAGAACATCAGCATTCAACTATCTTTGCTTCCTGGCCTCAGACGCAATGTGAGCAGCTGCCTCAAAGATCTGCTACTGTGACTGCCCTGGTGTGATGGACTGTATACTTGAACTGTGAGCCGAAAAAAAAAAACCTTCCTTCCTTAAGTTGCTTCTATTAGGTATTTTGTCACAGCAATGATTAAAGTAACTAAAATACGACATGACAGAAATCCAGCAAGTTCAGTCAGTCACAGGTACTAAGGATTAGGCTGTTCTATACACTTGGAGCTTTAAGTTGTACAAGCCAAGAAACTTGTGCTGAGCCCAGATGGGCAGACCATTTAGTGCCACATCTTCAAAACTGGGCTTTGGATTTTAAACTTTTTGGCATGTAGATTCCATGCACAATCATGGGGACAGGGAGATAGGATCAAGGACAAAAAAATAGAGCTTAGAATAGTTCTATAGTAGTGGCCAATAATTTCTTTGTTTTGTTTTTATGAAACAAGTTTTTAATGAAGACCTAGCTGGTCTGAAACTCGATATGTAGACCAGACTTTCCTCAGTCTTACAGAGATCCATTAACCTCTGCTCCTCAAACACTAAGATTAAAGATGTATGCCACCATACACAGCCCCTATAATTTTTTAAATGAAGTACACATGGAGAAAAATAAAATTTTTATTAGATTATATATTAAATATTAGATTTATATTTAATTTTAGAGGTCCTTTATTGAGCTCTAAACTTTGAATATTCACTTTATAGAGTAGAACATTACCAATGAAACCATTGGTTCTGTCACTAAAACATTAATATTCAACTGCGTTTGATAAATAGCTACCAAAGGTGTCCTTCCAGTATCATCTTGAAATTAGATTGTGTTTTTTATTTGCCATGTAGGGCTTATGCTTTGGTAGGCAACATGTCATGGTCCTAGAGCAGGAGATGCCAGATTACAACACATAGGTGAAGAAATCATGATCTGTTTTTGAAAATCATTTTATTAGAACACACTGTCTTCATGTATTGTTGATAACTGCTTTTGCACTATAGAAGTAGAGTGGAGTAGCTATGTACAGAAAAACTAAAATCCTTACTATATGTCTCTTTACATAGAGCTCATCAAATTTCGGACTAGAATGTGAGGGAATGACCAGCAGGAAAATGTTGTATGGGGCATTACAGAAGTTCCAGGCAGGAGGAGGGAGAAACAGTAGAAAGGAAACAAGTTGGTTCATTTTTTCCAGTCTACTTACAAATAGCTGCATTTGCAGTTATTCTGGAGTTGTTACAATTTGTTTTATCCATGAACCATCGAACATAGTTGCTGTGTCTGTCAAACCCTGATGCCTTTTCATTCATAGATATGCTTCTCTACTTACCATCAGCATCTCAGATGCCAGTAATCCAGTAATTTGATTCTTTCAATTGTTGAGGCCAAAAACTTACAGTCATTCCCCACAAATGGATGGCTGGCTTTCAGAGTGCTAGAGGGCGCTATGTAGGCCTCTTGGGAGAATGGTCCTGAAACGCTCTAAGGACAGATCTTGCATGCTTCACTGTCAAATGTCTCCACAGATGTGATAGAGGCTCATCTGATATGTGCATCCCCAGCATATTTAAAATTGGATTCAGGGCCTGCTCTTCAGGGAGGGCGCACACACAACTATTACTAGGAAAAGAATGTTGACCCCAAGTGGTGAGGGGGAGAGTTAGAAGCCCCCATAAAGAAGCTCAAGATAAATACAATGTGCCCCCTTAGGCATTGCCTAAGCACTTGTGTTTACACCCATAGGTTAGGTCATTCAGTATTTGTGTGGATGTTACTTTTGCTGCTGTTGTTATTGATATTGTTGCTGTTTTATAATTATTGTGTTTTTACAGTAGAAGGAGCATCTCTGAAGCAAGATGATAATCCATGCCACAGTAGAAAGAACATCATCCTATACCTGTTATTCTCCCTCCCCAAACCCCTTGCTCTTATGGCTCAGGGATTATCGTGGAAGAGATGGCGGAAAATATATGAGAGCCAGAGAGGAAAAAGGGATGGGATGTTTCATAGAAAAGCAGTTTTTCTCTCTGTCTGCTGTGAGGGATGGACTTCCAAATATGACTGACAGCCAATTAACCAATGACTTAAGGGGAGAGGTTTAACAGAAACGCAGGGAAGGCTGGGAAGGAGAGGGGCGGGTGCAGTGCCAGGTCTCCATCTTGGGTGCACTTTCCAGAGTTCTGGAGGTACCTGTGATCAAAATGCAGGCTCTGCCATAGGAAATCTCCCTCTCCCTCTCTCTGGGGATGAACTCCTTGTAAATAAAATGGAATAAACTAATCTTTCTAAAGAACATTCTCTGTCCGTTCAGTTGATTCAAACCTGGGGATTGGGTGAGGTTGAATGCTGAGCCTCACCATGAGAGAATTTATGATACAGCAGTACATGTGTTCTTAACCACTGAGCCATCTCTTCAACTCATATTCCCTCTTAGTCTTCTTCAGTCTTCCTGTAGTCTATTCATTCTTCAAGTAGTAGTTAGAACAATCATTTTAAAACATAAGTGACATTATGCAAGTCCTCTACAGAAAATCTTCAAATACTTTCCCATCTCACCCATAATAAATATCAAATCCTTAGCTTCTTAGGCACTACATTTTTTCGTCCTTTTCAACCTCAACTCCTCCCAACCCCTGACCCTTATATCATTTCTACCCTACAAGCCTTCTTTTAATTTTTTTAAAATCTTTTTTTAAATTTTATGTGTATGAGTGTTATGCCTGTATGCATGTACATGCATCTGCGTCTTGCAGTGTCCATGGAGGAGAGAAGAGGGCATTAGATCCCCTGGAATTAGAATTACAGTTAGCCTCTGTGTGGGTGCTAGGATTTGAACCAGGATCTTCTGCAGTAAGAGTCAGTGCTTAACTGCTTAGCCATCTCTCCAGCTTCATGTTAGCCTTATTGATAGCTATCTACCATTTCTCACGTTATCGTGTAACCTCCTTTCTGACTGAGACACTTTTTCCATGACTGATCACATGGCACCTTCCCTCAATATTCTCCCTTTTAGGCTCAAAATCACCTTTACTGTAATTTATTTCCTCACCTGTATAAACAAGATGAGGCCCTCTACTCTGCTCAGAACTTTCTATGCTACTTAGCTCTGCTTTATTTTTCTTCAAAAACTCCGTCATCATATATTATCATGTTTATTTACTAAATCATCTTATTTTTGGTTTGCCACTTAACTACATAGCTGTTTCTTCCAGGTTGGATGATTGTTGCTCTCTTGAATCAAAACATTCATGATCATCCAGAGAAGGCCCTCTTGTAACCGGAACTATTAAACTTCTTTTGTGGAGGGAGACAAGGTTCATAAGGTCCATATACTTCCAGAGGTTATATAAGTTGTTACCAATCGCTGGTACAGGTTACAGCTAGTGGTATAGCTGTCTATATGATGTCCATGCCTTTTTAAGTTAGCCCAATAAACTCATTGGTTCATTGGGATGAATTGAGTGGAATCCTTTAATTTGATCTATCTGTTTTTGCTCTCTCTGGCTGATTATCAATAGAAGTAGACTCCTTGGGCTGGAGAGAAGACTAAGTTTGTAAAGCATCTGCTAACTAAGCAGGAAGACCTGAGTTTCCATCCATAGAACCCATGTAAAACCTAAGCACAGTGTGGTGTGCTTGTAACCCCAGTGCTGGCAGGAGTGGGTTTGTATCTCTGCATTCAGGCAGTTACTCACAACTATACTAACAAGTACTTATATAACACACACACACACACACACACACACACACACACATGCAAGCACAGAGAGAAAGAGAGAGAGAGAGAGAAGAAAGAAAGAAAGAAAGAAAGAAAGAAAGAAAGAAAGAAAGAAAGAAAGAAAGAAAGAAAGTTGATTCCCTGGGAAAAGCCATGTACCACATCCTCAGTTAAATTAATTAACTTCAAAGAAAATAGACATGTTTGTCTCCTTCAATCATTGAAATGGTCTAGGACAGGTTCTGATGTTCTAGCCTGCATTCCATATATTTACTGAGTGCTTATTGGGTATCAGTTTCTAGTGAGAAGCCTACTGGCTCCGAAAATCTCTAGGAACACTCACTTATATATTAAGTACCATGTTTTTTCCTCGTTGAGCATCTAAGTACAAACCTCTAGCATTTTAGCATTCTGGGCTTAAGTCCGGGTGGTTTTCTGGCATTGAACATCTCAGCTCAAATTTAAGACTTTATTTTGCTTTATTTCTGGAATAACCAGTCATTTTCTGAAGTCGTTTCTTCTCCATCTTCAGTCTGTATACTCAAAGTAGGGAGATGGGGGCTCAATATATTTGCTTTATACATTCTGCTTTATTCAGAGCAGCAGGAAATGTTGCTTTATTTTTACTTTATTTTATTTTATTTTATTTTTTTATTTCATGTAAGCATGCTCCATCTAGTGAGCTTCCTGAAAACATTTGAGCAGCTGTGGTGACAACGGTAGTGACAGAGGCAGGGTCCCTTATTAGGTGTGGCAAACCCTCTCCACTGCAAGGCTCTGCTTCCCTTCCTTGAAAGGAGAAGTCTTTCTTTTGTTTACCACAAACCAGTTTGTTGGGGTGAAATAATCTCTGTCAGCTTGAAATTGAGGCTAGCTCTGAGGGATGAAACAGGCTTAAAATAGCTCTACAAGGCCATAAACTTCTAATGATCCAATCTTTCTGTAGCCCTGGGTTGCTGGAGTAAGTCCAGCTCAAAGCCCCTTCTCTTTGGTTGCCAATTCAATGGAGACAGTGGTCTCTTTGTTCTTCTTATCAGCTGAATAATTATGGGGCAGTAAGTGGACTTTTCACCAATTCTTTCCTTTAAAAGCCTCCTAGGCACATGAGTAGACCAGTGGATGCAAAGGGCCTGCTACTACTTTTCTATTTCATAGCTGACCTTTGGGGCATGATTGATTTCGAACACAGGCTCTGCTTAAGAGATGCTCTGTAGGCAGTGAGTTAGTCTTTCTCTTTCTCATCTCTCTCTCCCTCCCAGTCTCCCTCCCTCCTTCCCTGTCTCTGTGATAAAATATTTTGTCAAAAGTAACTAATGGGAGAGAGGGTTTATTCTGGCTTCAAGTTCAAGGGTACAGTCCAGGATAGTCAGGAAGTCACAGTGCAGAAGATTGAGGGAGATGGCCACATTGTATCCACAATCCGGAAGTAGAAAGTGAATGAATGTTGCTGCTCAACTCCTCTTCCTCCTTTGTACAATTCATGATCCAAGCCAGAGAATGACGCCATTCATAGTGGGCAAGTCTTCCCACCTCAATTAATGTAATTAAAATAACCCCCCACAGGCATGCCAGAGGCCCATCTCCCCAGGTGATTCTAGATTCAGTGAAGATGACAATGCAAAACATCACAGAGGTCTTCTACTGGTAAACTCAATCCCCACTTTCTCTGGAGATTAGCTAGGGAAATTCATGTTTCAGAACCCTGGGGACTTGAAAGGACATAAAGATGCCATGTTGGTCATTCTTTTAATCTCAGATTAGGAAAAGTAAAATTGAGTAACAATTTCTGATATTCATTACTGTTAAAAACATGATAAATTTCATTTTATACATTGATGAAAATTTTATAACCAAACCATTAATTTCTTCAATTAATATATGCTAATAAAATAATTACAAAGCCCTCTTATCTTAGCAGTCCTGGCCAGGTCCCATGTCATGAGCTCCATACAATTTACAAAGGGTAGCTCCTATGGGCTCTCAGCTGAGGCTAAGAACCCATTTCTGTCCAAATACAAATCTCCACCCTTGGAAGGAAGCCAAGCTCAACTGTAGCTAGAACTCACAGGTTTGTCCATTGGCCCAGTTTCCAGAAGGGTTTGAAAGATGGGCTTATCCTATGCACACCAATGAACAAGGTACAGTCAGGCTCTGTACCCAACATTAACTACTCCATGCAAAACTGGAACCATCTAGAAAACCTCTCCAATTTGATCAAGGCCATGGTCAGCTATGACGTGAACCCTGGGAATCTTTATGAGGCCAACAACATATTCCAGAGCAGGAAAAGACTCAGGCAGAGTGTATTTTCCTGAACTGGTGTGGAAAGTCAAGATCTAGGGTTTGCAAAGCAGTATGGGTGTTGGAAACAAAAACTTGGAAAAACAGCAGAGGAACTTTGATGATCATCAAGAGGGTGGGCCAGTGCATCATCAGGCTCCAGATGGGTACCAACAAATGTGCCAAGGAGTCTGGCATGACTGCCTGAAGTACCAGATAGCATCTTTATGACTCTTTAAAACACATCTTACCACCCATAGACCACTGCACTATCAGCCTTCAACAAGTGTGCCAACCACGTAGAAATGAATGACTGTTCCAGGGATCTACAGCACCAAGCTGCTTACAGTCAAGTGTGATAACTCTCCCATGTCCTTGCTGATGGGCTACAGAGCAAGGTGCAAACCAGATCAGCTTTGTCATTGATCTGGGATGGCAGATCTAAGAACCTAAGTGGCTGATGGGGCTCCATGGGTATGAGTACCCAGGCAAAGCCTCTGAGTACCCCGTTTACTCTCAGAAGGAGTCCAGTTACTGAGCACCCAATGGTGCCAGCTCTTCACATCAGCTCCCAGTGTGAGTTTGGGGGGTTTTCTGTGTGTACTTTTATTAAACTGGTCTCAAGTCAGTGTATAAGCAAGCCCTGGCTGTCTAACTCCTCAGCCTACTCTTGGGAAGACCAAAAACCTTCAGACATCTCAAACTGGGGGGACAAAAAATGGAGGCCAAGATAACTGACCATTCAAAAATAAAAAGAGAGTATTAAGGCACAAGATTTAAATTTTTTTCCAGTACACATTTTACACAAAAGCAATGCTGTCACTTTCCCTATGTGGACTCAAGGTGTGGGCTCGGTCATTCTCCTTTTGGGAGGGCAAGGGACTTCCTGTAACTAAGGATACTTGGAATGATTTTATTTAAGTACAAAGTCTAAGAACTTGGGGATGCTTGCTGCAGCCTTCACTGTTCCAGTTTTTAAATCCTGAGTCAAAAATGCCCAAACAATTTTTTTAACTTAAAAAAATAAAGCCATGCCAATGTTGTCTCCTTTATTTTCTATACAAGTTATGCTTTGTCAAGAAATAATATAACAGCTTACTCAGTAACAGTTCCCCTAGAAGCATTTGCTGTTAACAAAGGAGGGCGGAGACTTGTCATACTCCTGCTTGAAGATCTACATATGCTGGAAGGTAGATTTTGAGGCGAGGATGGAGCCCACAATCCACAGGGTGTTGGGGTAAGGGTGGGAGCAGGGATCTTGATCTTCACTGACTGGGAGCCAAAGCAATAATCTTCTGCATTTGTGATGCCAAAATACATGTCGGTGCCACTGGACAGTACTGTGTTGGCATAGAGGTTCTGACGAATGTTGACGTCACACTTCATGATGGAATTCAGAGTAGTTTCATGGATACTACAGGATTCCATGCCTTGAAAAGAGAACTGGATGAGCGCTTCTCTGGGAAGTGGAAGCGCTCGTTGCCAAAGATGATGACCTGGTCATTGGACAGTTTATGGCTCTTCTCCAGGGAGGAGGAAGATGCAGTGGGAGTCAACTGTTGCTCAAAGTCCAGGGCAACGAAGCACAGCTTCCCCGTGATGTCATGCACGATTTCCCACTCAGCTGTGGTGGGGAAGCTGTAGCCACACTGGGTCAGAATCTTTATGAGATAGTTTGTCAGGTTCTGGCCAGCCAGGTCCAGACACAGAATGGCATGGGAGAGAGCGTAGCCCTCAAAGATGGGCACTGCATGGGTGATCCCATCGCTGGAGCCCATTACTATGCCAGTGGTACAGCCAGAGGCGTACAGGGACAGCACAGTCTGGATGGCTGGGGTGTTGAAGGTCTCGAACGTGCTGGGTCATCTTCTCACCGTTGGCTTTGGGGTTTAGAAGGGTCACACCGGGTGCTCCTGGGTAGGGGGGCACACAGCTCATTGCAGAAGGTGTGGTGCCAGATCTCTATGTTATGCCAGTTGGTGACAATGCCATGCTTGATGAGTTCCCTCAGAGTCGGGATGCCGCTTTTGCTCTAGGCCTCATCACCCACGAAGGAGTCCTTCTGGCCCATGTCCTCCATCACGCCCTGGTGCCGCAAGTGGCTTACAATGGCGGGGAGCGGGGGGGAGACGGCCTCTTTGCCCACAATGCCAGCTTTGCATGTGCAAGAGCTCTTATCATTCATGGTGAACTGGCTGTTGGCTGTGCACCCGGAAGGAAGAGCAGATTCAAGGGACCTTTGCTTCTAGGGGGTGGATGCAGACTCAACTGTCTCCTTTTGTCTTTTGAGATTGGGTCTTGGCCATGGCTGGCCTACAACTCACTGCAATCCTCCTTGCCCCACCTGCCACATGTCTGGGATTTCAAGCTTATATCCTGGCTTTTGTTTCCCCTCTCCCCATCATGTCTTGCTTCCTTCCCAGGACTAACCAGAAAGGCGGGGGACACGGGGTGTGTGTGTTTGTGTGTGAGGTCCCTGATTCGAGAGTCAGGCTGTGGATTTCCCAGGACGTATGGGGCAAACTTTTGTGTAAGGGGTCGGGGTGGGGAGGCTAGCCCCATATAGATTCAGGTTTCTTAATTTCTTTCCCATCAATTTTTGTTTTGTGAACCCACGGAAATTTCAGGCAGATTCAATGAAGAAAATAATGTCTTTTTTAACTCCAGGCGAAGAAGATGAGCAATGGACCTAAGGCTTTAAAATACTGCCAGCATTTTGAGATATGTTCGTTTCCCTAAGACCCTTCCCAGAGGTGAAACTGGGGCCCAGGTCAAATAAGAAACCTTTCCCCTCCTTGTTTCCTATGGGTTTTGAACCTCTTAACTCTTCCTGTTCTGGTCTGAATAACTCTCCTGGGTCTCCCCAGTGTCCACAAGTGCTGCATGTGACTCACCCAGGAGCCCTCATACTATGAGATAACATGAAAAACCACACTTGAACCAAGAAAAATAAATCCAGAATAAAAAGGGTGATTAAAATATTGTGATAGTAATTGTATAACCTGTACTATCCCTGTGCTGAGAATTAAAGCACTCTTTCTCCAAGAACAAAAGTTTCAAGCCTATTAGAAGTTTGAAGATTCACTGTCCACTCTACCCACAGTCTATATAAGGTCAACTTCAAGTACGTATACCTCATAAAAGGGTGTGAACACTTAACCCTGGTGAATGACAATCATTTCACAAAAACAAAGGTCATATATATATATATATATTCACATATATATGTGTATATAAATTCCTACTTTGATAGAGATTTGAAGCCTGAGTTTTCATGACAATAGAGGGTCATATTTCATTAAATTTTCATTAATTAATTAAAACAATTAATATTTATTGAACACCCACTTCAAGTCAGGAATTTTGCTAGACACTAAGAGATCAATAGTGAACACAAAAAACATGATTCTTATCCTCTGTTTACTGAGGAGGACAGATGGTCGTTAATCATACCCAAATTATAAATTTTCTATTGTCAAGAGAGGTGCTAAGAACATAGTTCTTGAATCCTAAAAGATGACCATATGTCAAAGTGATAAGCACAAGAAGCGAGGCCTTGTAATGGGAAGGAGCATGGAAGGAGCCTATTTGTCTGGAGTCTATAGAACCATGGGATTAACGGGCCCTAAGATGTAGCTGCCGAGGCATAGGGCAGGTTAAGGAGCTATAATGGGATCTATGGTGACACCCAGTGATTTCCACTCAGAATCTGAACTACAGTGTAGGATTACTTTTGACTGCAGGCCAGAGCTACATTAATTAAAACACTGTGGTACTGGCATAAGAATATACATACAGAGAAGTGGAATACATTAAAGAGCTCAGAAGTAAATCTTTCCAGAGATGACTAAAATAGTTTTCACAAGGGTACTTAAGCCCTTTCAACAGGAAAAACAGTCTTTTCAGTAAAAGGTACTGAGAAAACTAGATAACCACATGCAAAAAGAAGGAAGATAGAGCCTTTCTTTAAATCACATGAAAAGAAAACTAAAATGAAAAAAGACCTAAGCATAAGAGGTAAAACTATAGAGTTCTTAGGAAAAAAAAAAGAGGGCTAGAGGGATGGCTCAGTGGTTAAGAGCATTGACTGCTCTTGCAGAGGAACCGGGTTCAATTCCCAGTACCTACATGGTGCCTAACAAACCTGCCAACTCCAGTTCCAGGGAATATGATACCCTCTTCTGACCTCCATGGGCATTGCACCACCCAGGTGCACTTGAATACATGCAGGCAATATGCTCATAAAACATAAATAAACTATTTTTTAAAAAGAAAGAGAAACAAAGGAAAAGCTCGTGATATTGAATTTGGCAATGACTTTTTAGATATAACATCAAAACTACAGTTAAGAAACACAAGATAACGTAGAATTCATAAAATTAAAAAGAATGTATGTCAAAGGATCTATGAAAAGGACAAAAAAGTCAATGACTGAATGATAGAAACTATTTTCAAATCATATATCTAGTAAGGGATTAATAATCAGACTATATGAATAATTATAATTCAATTAAAATTACCCTGATGATTCTTCTATAAATTGGTATAATTGCTATGGAAATAGTATAGTTTTTCCTAAAAAGAATTAGATATAGAATTTCCAAATGTTTAAACAATAGGTATCTATTCAAAAGTACAGAAAGCTGAGACTTGACTAGCTAGGTAGACCCCATTATTTATATCACCAATATTGATAGTAGACAAAATAGACAAATGTTCACTAGTAATTTGTGATGTACATGAACAGTGGAAATAATTCAGCTTTTCGGAACAAGATTCTGACATGCTACAGGCATGACCTTGAAAACATTATACTCCATGAAATAAGACAGACACAAAAGAAAAGAATAATGTGTGTTAATTCAATTACTTGGAGCATCTAGTATGGTGAAGTTCACAGGAACAGACGTTGCAATAGTGACTGTTGGGGTTGTCACAGGCCAAGTGGACAGTAATTTGATGGGTAGAGTAATTTAGTTTGGAGTGATGAAAATATTCTGGAGATGGATGGAGATAATGATTGTATAGTCATGCAAATGTACTTAATGCCACTGAACTACATGGTGGTTAAAATGGTACATTTTTTATTTTGTGTAGTTTACCACAATGAAAATCTTAATAAAAAATAGTCTGCAAAAATGTTTCCCAGCCTGCCACATTTGCATTGGCCTCATCCCAATTTCCCACTGCCCAAGATTAAGCAGCTTCCCTCCAGTACTCTCAGCTCCTGCTCAAGTCAGCTAAATCACCATGACATCAAGCCGCTGGAAAGAATTTCTTTGTAGGGTTACGTTTCCCAGAGATTGGAATGTCCATAGGGATGCCACCATGAATCAGAGCTGTGTGATCTCTGCAAGCCAAAGAATTCCTGAATGGCCCCTGGCAAATCTCCCTCATCACATCCATTCTATTACCCGTGAAAATATTCATTAGTGACATTTGCCTCCTGTACAGCTTCTTATACTTTACAAAGCATCTTCTTACAAAATCTCTTACATTTGATGCTTCCAACAATATTGATAAAGCTGAAAATTTTTATCACTCCATTTTATAGATGAGGAAAGTGAGGCTCCACTTCAAAAACGACTTGCTCAATTTTTCAGTTACCGAGAGGTAGAACTGTGATTTTTCTAAATTCTGAACTCCCACCTGAGATCTCTCTATTCTTGGATGTCTTGTGTACACATGAAAAGTCCACATGCTCAAAATCCACTTCATCATTTCATTACTCGACTCATGCTACCCACCTTTGTCTTTGTGAATGGCATCAAAGTTCTCTCCAGAGCAGAAACCCTTAAGTCATCGGTGATGCCTTTCCCCTCACTCTTCACACCTGATCTCTTGCTATGTGTGTGAGGACTAACTTCATAACTCAAAAAATGCATGTATTTTCTACCACCACTTCCAGCTTCCAGTCCCATCTACCATCTTCTTTCATGTAGATTCTTGTATTAATTCTCAAGTGATCTTGCCTCTTTACAATCTATTTTTGTAGAACATTCAGAATAATCCTTCTATAATCAAATCTGATTGTATTTCACCCAAGGATTTTATTCATTTTTGAAGTTGGCAGTTCAGTTATCTAAAAGTTTTTAACTAAATCTATGCGTTTGTATGCGTGTGTATGTGTGTGTTTTATAAAAGCAGTAGTTTTATAACTGGTGGTCAGAGACCTGGGTCCTTTAACATAGTGTTTTCCACTTTTCTTGTGGTACCATGGGTTCCTCAGAGCAGAGGGTAAGCAGAAAAGATGCTAATCCTATTTGATAAAGCTTCTTACCTAGCATGGTCTAGGAAGGTAGTCATGAGTAAACCTTGACCTGACTCTCCAAATCCATTCCTCATTTATTGTTTTTTTTTCTTTGCATTCCTTAGGATAGGCTAGACCATGCTGTAGCAACAAATGAATGAATCTCAAATCTTAGCAGCATAAAATAGCAATTTGTTTTTTACTCATGACTTTGTCTATTGTCAGGCAGAAGGGAGCTCTTCCATCTTACCTTCATTCTGAAACAAAGACTGATGAGGGCTTCAGTATCTGGGGTATTGCCTGTGACCACGGCAGAAAGAATACGGACCCATGACCTTTGCTTTCACAGTTAAATGCTGAGAGTGGCATCATTTTTGCTCAGAATTCATTGGTCATACTTGGGCACAAGGGGCACCTGAAAATATCATCTTAACAGAATTCAGAATGATAGGATGGGAGAAAGAGTATATTTGCTTATAATCAGTAATCACTATGGCTTTTTCTACTTTCATTTTAAGTCAACAAGCTCAGTTGAGGAGTTTACTGCAGTCAAGAGATACATAATTTGGGCAGTAGAATTGAAACTAGTGTTCCAAACATATGTTTTCTTTGCTAACAGAATTTTCATTAATTTTAGACACTGGACATCTTTAATGGTGACCGTTCTTAGTTGGTGATGTGAGTGTGCAGCTCACGACACTTGCTTCAACATCTCAACTAGTACTTCATTGCGCTTTTAATAATGCATAAATCGCTTCAAGGGGACAAATTGGGACAATTGAAATCTGCAAATATAGGCTTAGATACATTACTAACTACAAAAGTGTAGGCTTAAGTGGCTCCCTCACAAGCAAAACTTAAGTTGATAGCTCCAAGTGTTGGTGAGGAAAAGAGACTGGTTGCGTGTCTTTTTTTTTTTCCAGAGGGGGCAAAATTGCCATTGCTCCATTCACATAATGAATATCTATTGTGCATTCACTATCAACCAAGCACTCTTTTAGGAGCTTAGAATAAAAAAGTCAACAGTGGAATAGGGGTATGGAGAATATTAATATGTCTCTCAACTCTCACCAAGGAAGCTTCCTTATGCAACAGAGGGCAATGAACACAGAAAGCCACAACTGACCAAAATGTGGAGAATAAGAGATTGCAGAGTGTGTGTTCCAGGATAGGACTCCTGTGCCACCCAGGGATCAGGGACCATTGTGGAAGAGGGGCAGAAAGATTATAAAAGCCAGGGGATTTGGTGCATGACCATATAGACATGAAGTCTTACAGGCTCTTGGGACCTTGCGCATATGAACTTACAGCAATTCTAGCAGCATGCACAACACCCATACAAACTCAAGCAGATAAAAACTCAAATAGAACTGGTAAAATGGCCAGTTGACCCCAACCTTGGACAAGGAGCACTGCTGGGGTAGGGAGAATTTGTCTTTTTTAAGTGAAAGACTATAGGTAGGGTGACCAGGCTCCAGTCAATGAACTAACACTGAGGGACATCTGCAGACACAATCTTGACTTAAGACGCCTTAACATATATGACAGAATGCGTGAAATCACTTGGGGGGTTTGGAGGTGCACATAGAGGGGGCAGATCTAAACTGATTAAGAAGTATGAAACCCACAAAAATCAATGAAACGCATATCGAAAAACATTTAGAATATCTTTGTTCTTGCCAGGATGGCACAGATTGGACAGGATTGCACTGAGTGGAAATTCCTTTGCCTTTCCACTCGGCATTTCCAATTTCCCCCTTTCCAAGAATTCTGACCCCATGTGGGGAATATTTGTAATTTTAAGGTTACTGACCTGGCAGTTTATGGACCACATACATGAAAATAAGCCAGGCACTCATTCGTCCCCTGGACAAAGCGGTTTGCTTAGGGTAGTCATATGACTGAAGACATTCCTGTGGACTCAGTCTCAGAACTGGTGAGGAAGACTGAGGATTTTTCCTTGTTTAACATGGATGATTATAGTATTATAGCCTTGGAAACAGCAGTCATATGTGCTTTTCTACCAAGAATGGAAAACCGTCAAGGAAGTGAAGGTGAGAAGTGTAAAAAGAGAACAAGAAAAATAAAACTTACATAAAAACAAATATTTCCTGTGAGGTATATGTTAATACTGGCCATTAAGTTCTGTTTTGGGGGTGGTGTGGACTGCAAACTGTGAATCTCATCCTAACCGATGTAGTGTTCATTTTTATTTGGTTTCACACAAATCAGTAAGAACCCATTTAAAATACAGAAAACCACTAAGCAAAACGGAAAATCCTGAGTTTAGATTGGTATACATCTCTACATGGGATGGAAATATCCCTCAGAAAATGCCCTGAAATGGATTGTTCAAGGTTTTCAGCAGTTCCATTCTGCAAATGATGTCAGCTGCTCCTACTTTGAAAGAGGAAAAAAGATATCCTCTTTCATACATTTGTTTCCTGATCTGTAGTTGACAAGAGTAAGAACCCTGGAAATAAAATCATTGCAGGTGGCTGATGATTCTGATCCGTTAGCCACATGTGATGAAATAGAGACTTTGGTTTGTAAAGAATGCCCCTCCAGAGGATCGTGAGTTTCAGAACTGAACACTATGAGGAAGCATGAAGAGTCTCAGCCCACGATGTCCTTGTCTCAGCAAAGTTCTCTCAATTCCCAGGGCTGAGTTTGTGCAGCAAATGTTTTTGACACAATATAGCAGCCAAAATCTTAACAAAGAGAGTAATATTCATCATCCAAACTGCTGCTTCCCTTCAGTGGCCTTGCCTTCTAGACAGAATATTTTAACACCCTCAAATGTTCTTTGTAAAGAGTTTCCCAGAGTTGAAACAGCCTGGCAGGAGGAGAATATGTCTCTAGGATAGTTGTTCTTGCTTGTAACAATTTTCTCCAGATTTGTCGTGGACACTTATGGTGGGTTATCCCCATGCTTACCAGGTATAATGAGAAATACAGAAGTTTGAGACTTGGGTCATGCCCTCACTAAACAGAGTGCTTAGTTAGCAAGACAGCAAGCAAAATGTCACTCATCAGGATGCTTTTCAAAGTAGTTTTTCCAAATACATTCCTAACTAGCCTTAGCTTGAATATCACTTCCATAAGGATGCCTTCCCCACTCAAATTCTTCTAACACAAACTTTCTCAGCCCCATGTCAGTCTCTTTTGTACCACTGACCACTGTTGTGCTTTACATTTGCTGTGTGTGTTTTTTTTTAATCAAAGGAATTTTCTCTCACTAGAATTTGAGTTCCTTAGAGGCATAGATGGTCAAAATATTTGTTTAACAAACACTTAGATGTTCTTATTGTGTGTAGGGAATTTCTCAGTAGTTTACAAATATTAACTGTTTCTAATAGTTACTCCATATGACATTATATTGCTACATGTATGGAGGGAATTGAAATAAAAAGGTAGAAAACTTGGCAAAGGCCACTTAACCAGGATTCAAATTCAGGAATCTAGTTCCAGATTCCATATTCTCGATTATTTTGCTATGTGGCTTGACTTACCATTATATTCCTAATACCTACCACAATGGCTGATATTATACTCCATCAAACATTTGCTCAATGAGTTAGTGGGATCATGTCTTTTATAACTCTAAATCCCACAACTTAAAAAGAATCTCCCATGGACCTATGTGGCTCATAGTCATCAAATTTGTACTTCATATATGTTAAAACAGTTATAGCCTTCTACATAATTTTCTGAAATTCTCAATATGTTTTTTATTTATTCAAATTTAAGCTTTATTAATTGTAGTTTCTATTTAGTCAATTATTATGAAGATTTCCTCAAATGAATTAGCTAACAAGTATTTTATTAAGAAGTTTTATCTTAGCACTCAGGAGGCAGATATCTGTGAGTTCAAGGCCAGCCTGGTCTACATAGAGGGTTCCATGCCAGCTGGGGCTACAGGGAGACCCTATCTCAAAAAAGTCCAAAAAAAAAAGTTTCAAATGCTCAAATGCTGGTTTCATCAAGTAAGTGCTGCTTAAACTCATCTCTCTTGAAAATAACAGACTAGATTTGAGATGATGATGCCCCATAAGCCAAATTTAGTGCACCTGCTTTTCTATGGTTTTCTTGCAGCACAACCATACTCATTTATATATTTTCTATTTTTTTCTTTTATGCTTCAAGGGCAAAATTGATTATTTGCCAAAAACTGTATGGCTCAGAAAAATTAGTGTATTTATCTAGTCTTTCATAGAAAAAGTTTGCTATTATCTGCTCTAGAAGAAAACCCCACAACAAATGATGATATAAATGTATCAATGAGTGATGCAAATGTTGTGGACACTTGGAAAAATGGAAGGTAGAAAATGAGTTTCCCATGTAAAAATTATTTCTAACCTGAAAGGAGGACCCAAATTTGGATTTTATGGGACAGCTGACACTCTCATAGAAAACTAGTAGCCGTTCTGATCTGAAGCACCAGGGGACATAGCTCTGGCAAGCCACAGTAACTGAGAAATGAGTGTAAGACTCCAGAATCAACAGACCCAAAGATGATGACTATCGTATTTGGCTCATAAACCAGGTATGTGTGAAAGAGGTGCAAAGCAGCCCAGCTAAATAATTCTTTGTGTGTTTGTGTGGACTCATGTCAATTTATTGCTATACCCTTGTATTAGTTATTTGTATTATTGCTGTAACAAAATAACTGAAAAAGCCATGTGGAAACTTACCACTATAGAGCTTCTTAAAGTACATATATATATATATATATATATATATATATATATATAATGAAATAAGATTAAAAGGGATTACCTTATAACAGGGGGCCCCTGCTAGACACCATAGACTAGCAAAGGTAAAAGCCCAATGTCAGGAATGGACTAACTCTTTTAAAGCTGTTGACCAGGGGTCCAATAGACCATCAAACAATACTGGTCTTTCCCTCTGCTCTTGGTTACCTTTCAGAACTCGTTGGTAAGTCCCTATTGTTGAAGATACTACATACAATAACTTTAGAACAAACAAAGAGAAATCAAGCTGGTGCTGACATCAAAGTCTCTTCACTACTACACTACTAACTAGTTTTCATAGTGCTGGAAGGTGTTATGCATGCTACCTAAAGAGAAAATTAATCAACTTTACCAAGCTGTGAGTCCCATCAGCTATAACTGGCTTGACAAGATATGCCCAACCAGCTCAATAGTGGCATGAATACTATGGGAGTAACCAACCACTCCTTAATTGGATTTAAGGTCCACTTCTTAGGATGGAGTCCATGCTTGACTTTGTTTGACATCAGGCCTAAGAATTTGATAATAGAAAGCTCATAGGCCTGGGAGAGAACCTTTGCATTCTGCTAAATAGACATAGCATTAAATTGATACCTAATGACATTGTTGTAACTATAGATTAATGCATCTCTCAACTCTCAGCAGACACACTTCCTTATGTAGCAGATAGTGGTTAATACAGAGAACAATGACTAGCCAATGTGCAAGGAATAAGAGACTGCACAGGGCTTATTCCTAAATAGAACACCTATATTAATCTTCTGCCTCCCAAGGCTCGGGGATAATTGAGGAAGCCGGGCAAGAAGATCTTAAGAGGCAGAGGTGGTGAATGACCACAAGGAAACAGTTTTCTAGACAGCTGGTCAGTTATTCATATGAACTCACAACAATGGTCACAGAATCCCCAAGTTCTTAGTAATATTAAGGAGGAAAAATCTCAGCATAGACATGGGGAAGTATGTAAGAAACCTCAACCCTACCTGAGATATTAGGCAACTGCTGGAAGGGGGAGAGTTAGTCTCATATAGAGGTGAGACTCTTGGTAGGCAGACCAGGCTACAGTAGATGAATCCATGCCGAAGGGTAACTGACTCTATAGGCCTTTATATATTAAAGTACAGGAATTGGTGGAGAGGGGAGTAGGAGGTGTATATAGGGGGAGGGGATCTAAATATGATCAAAATATATTGTATGCACTTTGCAAAATTTCAATTAAAAAACTGACAGAAGCGGTTAAAGGAAGGAAGTGTTTATTTCAGCTTACCATTTTAGGGAATACACTCCATCATGGTGGGGAAGTCCTGGCAGTAGGAAAAGGAGATGGATAGCCACATTGTATGCACAGTCATGAAGCACAGAGTGATGAATTTTGGTGCTCAGTTCTCTTTCTCTCTTCTTTGTTTAGTCTAGCCTCACAGTCTATGAAAATGATGCTGCTCACAATAAACTGGATCTTCTCACCTTGATTCACCTAATATAGATAATTCCTCACAGTTGTTCCCAGAGACTTACTTCTTAGGTAATTCTAGATCCTGTCAAAATGATCATATTAACTATCAGAGCTCTTGGGTGGGAGGATACACAAGAATTTCAGAGCCTTATTGCCAAGTTTTCAGAATGTAGAAGGTTAAACATAAAATTTTTTGACATATGAAGAACCAGGAGAAGATGACCATCTAAAAGCAAAAAAAGTTATGTGGAAACTAGGAAAAGATGACCATTGTGTTAGAATTGGTGGATCCAGTGGTTTGAATGTTTATATCTGTCTCAGATTCATATAGTGAAATTTGATTGTGACACTGTCTGGAGGTGGTGCCTTCAGGAAATGAAACGGTCATGAGGATAGGGATCTCAGGAATGCTAGTAGTATACCAAGGGAACTCATTCACCCCTTCAAGTGTGTGTGAGGACATAGAAAAAAATGTTTATGAATCAAAAGGAAGGCTTTTGACAGACACTGAATTTTTATTTTTCAGTATGTCTTGGACTTCATATCCTCCAGAACTTTGAGAAATTTTTCTTTTGTATATAAGATATGCAATTTGTAGTATTTTATGGGGGGATGTATGTATATGATCACATGTGCATGTATGCATACAGGCATACATACATGTGCGTGTCTATCCATGCACAGGCAAGAGGTCAACACTGGGTATTTTCCTACATTGTTCTCAACCATATTTTTGAGTTAGGGTCTTTCACTGAATCTGTAACTCAGAAATTTGGTTAGAATGGTTGGCCAGCAGGCTTTGGGATACACCTGTTTCCATACATTGCCCCTCTTGCTCTGCATTGTGGTTACAGACATGCATCAACATTTCTGTCTCTTCTGTGGATGTTTGGGATTTAAACTCATGTCCTCATGCTTGTCCAACACTGAGTCACCTTCCCAAATCTAGCTTGTAGTATTTTACACTAGTTCAAATCACTAAGACAACAAATATAATACACAAAGCACATGCCACAACTTTGTTGAGTAAAATCAAGGACAATATGTATATAGTCAGTAAAATGACAGCAAATATCAAGAGAAATATATTTTTAAAAGAAAATGGAAATCTGGAATTGAAAAAAAATTACATATGATATAAAATATAGTGAACAGAATCAACATCAGAGTAGATGTGCCAGAAGAAATAATCAGTATATATACAGATAAAGTAATAAAAATTATCTAATTTGAAGGAAAAAAAGAAATATATTTTTAAAAACCTTCTTAGTGTGGGGCACCTGTCAAACACTATAACTCTAACATAGATGTAATTGGAGTTACATATGTCATAATAGTTGAATTTCATTCTTCTGCATGTTGGAAACCTAATCTTCCCAATCACATTTGTTCAAGACACTGTTTTCATGGTGTATTCTTCACATCTTTGTTGAAAATCATTTGGATGTAAGTATGTGAATTTATTTATGAGCTCTCTATTCTGATCAGTTAGCTCAAATGTGACTAAATACTCAAACTTGAAGGTGTAAAACTTACAGAAAAAAAGAGGAAAAGCCACTTGACATTAAAGCAATATTTCATTGTTATTACACCAAAAACAGAGACAGCAGAAGCAAAAGTAGATGAAAGATATTGCCTCAAACTAAAAGATTCCTGAGCAAGCAAAATAAGCAATGAACACAAGAAGAGATAAAGTGTGAAAGAAGAGAAATATTTTCAAACCATACATATGATTGGTACTTAATAACTATGAAAGTAAATTAAATAACTTTGTACCAATAAGTAGACTTGATTAAAAAATAGCAGAAAACCTCAAATACACATGTCTTGTAGGAAGAGGTACAAATGAGAGAGGTAAGGAGATGGTTCAATTGGTAAAATGCTTATCTTACAAGCAGGGGGGCCTAAGTTATATTTTGAGACCGCATCTTTAAAAAGCCATACGTGGTGACAAGATACAGGTGGATGCCTCAGATTCACTGACCAGCAGCCTGCACTCATTTGTGAGATTCAGGCTGGTGAAAGAAATTAAAACCCAAATCACTATAAACTAAATTTTGACCTTGCACCTGTTAAAATTCTTTTAAATCAAAAAGACCAAAGATTTAAAAAAAAACTTTGGTAAAATATACATAAAACAGAACCTTTCTACATTGTTAACATAAATATATTTATTTAGCTTAGATAACATAGCATAGATAACAATATGGAGGTTATTTTTAAAAATTAAAATAGAGCTCTATAAAATAGAGCAATCCCACTTTTGATTATATATCAAATACAAATTAAATCTTCCTGTTAATAAAAGCATACATACATACATACATACATACATGTATATTCATTGTAGCATTCACAGTAGACAAAATATGGGATCAGATGAATAAAGAAAACTGGATACTTACATAATTCCTGTTAGTTTATTTCTATTGATATGGTAGTGGGTACTTTGGTAGTGGGTAATTTATAAAGAATAGAAGTTTTTTTGCAGTTCAGGAGGTGGTAAAGTCACAGAATATGGTGCTGGGCATTTGGTAAGGCCATGCCTTCCATATATTGGCATGGGAGAGGGCATTAGATGGTGAAACAGAGCAAAGATGCTAGCTTGGATGCTTCTTCTTCTAAAGGCACTAATACTCTCAGGGAGTTTCACTCTCATGACCTCATTTAATCTCAATTACCTCCAAAAGTTTCCATCTCTAAATATTGCACACATATGATTTGGGGAATTATGTTTCTAAACAAATGAAATTTTTGAGTATTTTTTATCATAAAAGTAAAGGGTGAGGGCAGCCCAGATCTAGTCTATAAACATAAATACTTAGAAGGCAATTTGATAGGAAGAGAAATAGCTAAATAATAATAGATTCTACCTTGGGGCCTATGACAACCACAACGCCTAAACTCAGGAAACATAGTGGAAGAGGCAGCAGAAAGCAGTTAACTACCTTATAAAGGTCATGCCATTATTGCACCAGTGGGTATATCTTTCATGGCATTTCAGTACTGTAGCATTCAGGGTCAAGGGATGGGTAAGAACCTTGATGATTTTTCTCCTTTGGCATCCTGTGTTGTACCTCTGGTGCTATGAAAGTCATCCAAAATGGAGGATGTTTACTAATTGATATGAGATTTATCTGTCTTTGTCCTGTAGCCAAAGTGTGTCATGCCTTCAGCAACACAGTCGTACTGTAGAGTTACAGTGGGTAACTAAGCATAGTGAATGTTTTATTAAGGGAAAGTGAGGGAAAATCCAAAAAAATGGGAGGAATTCTAAGGAGTGAATACCCTAGTATATTAACATTTGAGGAATGCATTTAAGGTCTTAGCACTACACAATTCAGGCTGAAAGGAGCTCTGTCATTTTGTGACATTATGGATGAAACTGGATGATATTATTCTAAGTGAGGTATAGGGCACAGAAAGATAAATGATCCTTAATCTCACATGTACAATAAAAACCACCCACCTCACAAAAAAGACGGGACAGAATAGTGGCTGTCAGGGGCAGAGGTGTGCAGTATGAGGAGATGGGCAAATGTTGATCAAAGGGTACAAACTCAGTCACAGAAAATGAATAAGTGCTGGAGGCCTAACATGCAACATAGTACTAGAGATCATGATTTCATATTGAATATTTGAAAATTACCAAAAGGGTAGATCTTAAATATTCCTTGCACAAAAATGACAAGAGTGTGAGATGACTAATACATCAACTAGCTTGATTTAATCATTTTGTTTTTACAATATTTCATTTATTATTTTTATTATATGTGTACAAGTGTATTGCTTGCATGTAGTTAGGTGCACTCGTGCTACGCAGTGCCTGCAGAGATCAGAAGTGTGTGGAACCGGAGTTACACATGGCTGTTAGGCAGCATGTGCATACTGGGAATCCCCTGCAAGAAGAGTTAGTTTTCTTAACCGCTGAGCCATCTCTCCAGTTCCTGATTTAATCATTTACGTGGTATATATGCATTGAAGTATTATAATTATTCAATATAAACATACACACACTTTTATTTCTAAAATAATGATTTAGGTATTATGCTGGGATATCAAGATAGCCCAGTGGGAAAACTACTTTCTGTGAGAGCCTGATGATCAGATTTCAGACCTTCACAGCCCATGTAAAAACAAGACAGAGTTGCTCAAGTGTCTGTAATCTTAGTTGCTAAAGTGTCTATAATCTTAGTATGTCTCCTTGGAGATTGGAGGTGGATTCAGAAGAATCTTCAGGAAACTTTCAGCCTAGCTTGTCTGGGATACACAGCAGTAAATAAGATTCACCCAATTTCAAACAATGAGAAAAGGGAGGCTTGACATCTGGGGTTGTTCGCTGCCACAGGTGTGCTATCACTTACATACATCTCCATTCACGCACACACAAACATATACATACATCATACACATGCACAAAATTATGTAATATATCAAAGAGAAGTGATACTCCATTAGTATGTGTCGTATTAGTGTTTCATTCATCACTTAATTAAAAAGATTGTCACAATATATAAAAATGCAAAACTTAAGTATAAATTATCTCTATAAAATCCACATTAAATGTAAAGATATAGAAAGGTTAAAACCAGAAATGATGGAAGGTTATATATTATGAAAATGCTGGAACAGCTATAGTGATATAAGAATCACTGCAGAACAAGGAATATTATCAGAGATAATGAGATACTCTATATTTATAAAGGAGTCAATTTTCGCTAAATATCCAATTTTCAATATATATATATATATATACATCAAACAAGTCATTTACATACTTGAGTGAACATTGATTTTAAAAAATAAGAAGATAGCATCATAATTATTGGTGAAGCTTCAATATACCTCTGTTAATAAGAACTCTGTGAGCAGGGCTGAAGAGATGGCTTAGCAATTAAGAGCAATGACGGCTCTTGCAAAGGACCTGGGCTCAATTCTTAGCACCCAAATGGTTCCTAACAACCATGGCTAACTCTAGTTCCAGGAGATCTGATGCCCTCTTCTTGCTGCCATGAGCATTGCATGCATGTAGTGTTCCTATATACATGCAGGCCAAACACTCGTGCACATCAAATAAAGAAAAATAAATATTTTTTTAAATGAATATTTTTGAAAGCACCAAAAAAGAACTCTGTGAAGGCACAGGGGAGTAGAACAGCATGATGCACAATTTCTAAAACACTTCTCCTAAATGAAGAAAATATACACATGCTTTTCCAGTATGTGTACAACATGTGAACAAAGTTCGTATTCTGGGCCAAAAACCTTCTTAAAATTTAAAATAATGAGAATATTTAACTGATTGTGGAGGTACATGCCTATAATGTCATCACTCAAGAGTCTGAGATAGGATGGTCTCATATTGTGGGAGTGACATTTTGGATAAATGAATTATCTAACCTTGTAGCCAAAAAAGTTAATCTTATGTTTTGAGAACATTTAATACTATCGCAGTTGCTTAAAATGTAAAACAACTTTATTAGGCCTTGGGTTTCTCTTGTAACCTAAACATGCTGCTTTAATCCTTTATGACCCTTCCTTGCCCTTAGCCCAGAACAATGTAGGATTGTATTTGTTTGTGCTGTGCATATCAAGCTCTGCAAGCAGTGGATATTTACTAAAAGCAATATGTGTTGCAAACAATAGGTGGGATTAGACTGTAACATCTGTTGTACTTGTGTGTGCTGTCTTAGTTCAGTAGAGTTCAGAAAAGGCAAAATCCTTCTGATAAGATAATGGTCTGTTTTTACTCCCCCATTGCATACTGGATATACAGTTTCCATAAAGAGAGAGAAGGGATTTGTTCAGGAGCAACTCCCTAAGAAATCTGAAGGAAATGATTCCTCAGAGCAGTTCCCACTCATGGCTAAAATGGATGCTGAAGGGGCTGGAGAGAGGGCTTAGTGGTTAAGAGCACTGGCTGCTCTTGCAGAAGACCTGAGTTTGAATCTCAACACCCACATGATGGCTAATAATTGTTTGTAACTCCAGTTCCAGGGGACATGATGTCCTCTCCTGGCTTCCATGGGCATTGTATGACGTGGATGCACTTACATTCATGCAGGGAAAGCACTCATATAACATATAATAAAAATAAAGTTTTTAAAAAAGATGGATACTGGTGGGCTGTTTTTATTCAAGTATCACCATAATATAGCATCACTCACATTAATTTATAGACCATCCTAAGCTATATAGCAAGACTTGTCTCCAAATATACACATTTACATACACATGCATGCATACATGCATACATACACATATATAAATAACAATGATGCAATGGTCTAAATAGAATTAACCAAAAGGTTAAAAATAAAGAGATCTACACAAATATCCACATATTCAGAAATAAAAGAATGTAGTTCTACATAACCCATGGGTCAAAGAGTATGTATCCAGGGAAGTTCAAAAAATATTTTGTACTGAATGAAGGTACAGATAGAACACAGCAACGGGGAGGGATGCAATTCAAATAGCATTTATAAGCAAGGATTTTTTTCTGCTATAGATTCTTTTTCTAAACAACAAATTGATGTTGTGTATTACTTAATATTGTAATTTATTTTTGAGACAGGGCCTCCCTGTAGCCCTAGCTGACCCTAGTACTCACTATGTAGACCAGGGTGACCTGAGCTGCCTGCCTCTGCCTCCCAAATCCTGAGATTAAAGGCATACCCATACCTGCCTTACTTAATATTCATCAAGTGACTTCTATGATATTTCATTTTTTACTTTGACTAGTAAAGCCTCAATTGATTAATAGTGCATTAATTGTATAAACCAATGAGTTTTACTGTTTGTTACATTACTACATGTGTACATACTGTGATTTGATTGTGTTTATCCTCACTTACTCTCTCTTCTCTTCACAGCACCCTGCCTCTCCACCTCTAAAGAAAAATTAATAATGTTTAACATTTATGTTAGAAATAAAAAAGATCTCTAAAAAGAAATAAAAAGATCTCAAATTAGTACTATGAACTTCCACCTTGAGAAATTGGGAAAAGAATAGCAAATTAAACTCAAAGCAAGAAGAAAAAGGTGACTGAAAAGTAGGGGCTAAAATTAATGGAGGTAAAACCACAAAAGTAAAAGAAAATCAATGAAACCAAAAGTTGAAGAACCATTGTTCTGAATTTTCTTCAATATTAACCAAGATTTTGATAAATCTCAGGGTCACTGAACCAATACAAAAGAGGAATGACACAAAGCATGTGTCGGGAGTCACTACAAAATCTACAAATATGAAAAAGAAAGTAAGAGAATTCCACAAAAAACTCTCTGTGATGTTATAACTTAAAGGGGAACCTGAATAGTTTTATGTGTAATAAAAAATCAAATATGCATTCCACAGAGAATATTTTAGAAGGTGGAGGTCTAAGGCCTTATCAAGGTATGGAATAGATTTTATGATGTGTCTGCTTTGCTAATGAACAAATGTCTCTATGAGGCACAGTATTCCTGTTCTTGGTATAATCCAATAGGGAAATTATAGAGGAGTAGTGGAACCTTACCACCTTCAATTCCTTCACTATTTACTAAAAAAATAGTTTCATATTATCAAATAGACTTAGGGAAGTTTGAATTCCCTGAATATTATACTAAGAATTTTGAGCCCATCAATTTATTCTTCTTAAAAGCAAGATCAGGAGTCAGGAACTCTGAATAGGATAAAATCCTATGATGAGGCTCAGTGAGATGAAATGGCTTACATGATTTCATATAGCAAGAACTGATTCAGGCTGTCTGATTCTAGAACTGCTGTTTTCATCACTTTGCTCCACAAGGCTACTTGATGCAGTTCATCATTATCTCCTTTCAGATCATACAGTAAATAGATAATACCATTAGGAATCAGCCTTCTGTGGAGCTGAGAGCAGCCTTCATTCATACAACCTGGATATTGGTGGTTCAAGAGTTTCACTTACTGGGAACCAAATATGGAAACTGTATTGCACTCAATACACCAGACATTCATTCAAATTGTTTTGTGAAATGACATTTTTATTGAGTCATAATTCATGTGCCATAAAATTTGTCCCTTTAAGGTATATAATTAAGTAGATATTAGTATATTCATGGAGTTATGTGGCTCTTCTTTATTAACTCTGCTTATGAAATCTATTCCTTTGTATTTGTGACAGTAGACAAACTTTGATGAATTGCCTATTGTTTGGCAATGGCTATTAGCAGAAGTCAATCACCGAATGTTCCATTAGTATTCTCCATCCTTCCAGCATTTGTCTCTGTGGTAGACATTTGCATCGAGCGTGACTTCCTGAAATATGAACACTTCGTTATTTTTCTTTTGTCAGCTTTAGCTAGCTACCCAGACCTCTTACAGAAAATGCATCTGTGAGGTACATACATGGGAGGGGCTCCAGCCTGGCCTGCTGACAGAAAAGTATCTTTAACACAAATCTCTCAAAGAGATGAAACTTGGACAATACTTCTTAATGTGAAGCCATCACTCTCTAGAAATCGTGAGATTTATTGTGAAGGATCTAAAAATCTGCCTATGAATGAAATATTGTTTTATTTTGAACAAATATACATCATATATACATATATTGCCTAGTATTTCTCAAGTATACATATTTACTGCTTTGATTAATAAAGCAAAATGCTTTATAAAAACATGCCTGAATTCCTAGTCACCTTTTCATCACATATTTTCCATTTTACAAACGTTAATAGTACAATTACTATCGGGAGATAGAAAGTTCTGAGTTACAAAAAGTTATACGGATAGGAAATCTCTATCAAACACTGAATTAAGTACAGTAATCTTTCATAGGATATAAACTTCTCATTTGGCAAGGAATCAACTTATTCGCAGTTAATAACACATTTGTTTGAATGAACTAGTTTGATTAAATGCAGAGTATTAAAGTAGCCAAGTGTGTATGGAGACATTGATTCTTTTATATTTATGGTAAACTTTCTAATGTTTTTTCCCCTTTCTTGTATTCTTCTCCAAAAGCTTCTTCTGCTGTAGTTTCTTATAAACTTTCCTCATCTCCTCAGTCCTGTTTTTCTGTCCAAAGCCAATCAATCAGTTCACACTGTCTGCATTTTCCTGCACGGGTTCCTTCTCCAAAGTTGCCAAAATGTCTCAAAATTCTTGGGGTTTGTACTCAGTTTCTGAAACTTCAGGGCACCCCATAGACAATATTTTTTTTCTATAAATGCACTCTGAATCTTTGCTTTCAACTGAACACCCTCCTCCTTCCTTATTACACAGCATCTGAGACTTCTGAAGCCTGTAATCTTGTTGCAGGCATCCCCCTGACTGCTGCATGAGGTTGATATCTTGCCCTTCCCAATCCCATCTTGTGTGATTATGCCTTTGTTTCAGACTCAGGAGAACAATCCTACTCAGACTGGGTCATCACTAGCTACAGCAAAGGGACATTTGAGGAAACAATCAGCCAGTCCTTACAGAAGGGGGCTTCCGGTTGCCTGACAATCAGTTGATAGCCTTGATTCTTCTCTCTGCCCAGCATGACCTCAGGGCCATAAGTGGCTACTTTCACCAGTACTAGAAGAGGCCATTTCCTAGGAGGTCATATCAAAAGAGGTACTCCAGATAGTTGATTTTCTTAGAATTGGAGAGCAAAAGGCTTCTGAGAAACAGGTTGAAAACTTTCCCTTTCTCCAACCTCTGTCTGACTGCCACCTAGTGGCACACGGGTGTGGGGGGTGGAAGTGCTCCAATAAGGTACAGTCAGTAAATAGGTGTGTTGTCTATAAATGTCAAAACAATATTAAACCACTAAAATTCAGTTAGACTTTTAGCATTACTGTGCACAAGCAATTGTAAATAATATCAGTAATAAAATGATTCTTACTTTGGTACGCCACTGCTCCCAACCTATACCCAAGGGATTCCCTCATCTCCTCTGGATAGCCATAATTAAGCTTCTCTTTTAGATAATAGTTCAGATTTATATCTTTTCCCCTAATAGAGTTGGATGTTAAACTTCCCACTAATGCTTATGTATTCAAGATTTGGCGGCCCGTGTAGCAGTGTTCACATTTGTAGCTTTTAGGATGTGATTGTATCATGAGGGCCCATAACTCATCAATCGATCCATTCCACTTATGGATTAATACATGATGAGCTTGGAGGAGGGTCTGTGTTAACAAACATGAGTTTTGTGTCTGGCTTTTATGTGGAGGGAGATTTCCTCCACCAGGCCTTCTGCAACAATATACTGTCTTGTACACGGACATACAAACAACTAGGCCAAGCAACCATGTACTGACACCTCTAAATCCATGGGCCAAAATAAACCATTTCTCCTTTATTTCTCTCAGATATTTTAAGTAGTGATATAACGATAACATCCCTTTCCATGTAAAAATTTCCTGTCTTGTGGTTCATCCCCTTAGGGTTTTGCTCTTTATTGTCCGTGGTGGGATTTCTTTATAGGGAGAGTTTATAAGTAGGTACCTGGCTTTCCATTCTAGTGACACGTACATTGAAATAGGAATTTTCTGAAGAATCAGTGTTGTAGACCAACAGTTATCCCAAGCCTTTCAAAAACAGCAAGGCCTTATTTTTCAAATAAAACGCAATGTGAAACTTTGACTTCTAAACCTCAGACCTCACCTTTAATGTCACTTTCTCTGGAAAATATTTCTTGCCCCTTCATGAAGAACACGAATCTCCATCACCCATTTGGTCATGATACTTTAGACTTGCTCTTACATAACATGCATCATACTACAATGACCTCTTCAGTGTCTGTTTCCTCTTGTAGACTGTCAACTCTATGGAAACATATTGTATCTACCTTGTTCTTCATTAGAATTCTATTACGTGGCCCATGGGAGGTGTTCCATACATAGCTGATGAATGAAAAAGCTCTCCTGTTACTGCAACCTAAAAGTAAAAGGACATTGGAAATAGCCATGACCTGTGTCAAACTGTGTGCTTTTGCTGAAAATATGGTTAGCAATAATTTCTCAGTAATGCTTCAGGAAATAAGGATTAAGCAGGTTTCCCTATTTTATAGGCATGTGAATAAATTTTAAAACTAAATGCAGGAAGGGTGTAGTATTGCACACTTGTCATTCTAGTCCTTGTGAGGCAGAGGCAGGAGGAGGGTCACAAGTTTGAGGCCAACCTGGGTTACACAGCAAGTTTCAGGCCAGCCGGGTGTAGAGTGTGAGACCCTGCCTCACATACATAAAACAAAACAAAATAAATAAACAAAGCACCAAAAACTGTTAAATTCAGCAACTCCCAAGTTCAATGGATAGATTTTGTTGTTCTTGTCTTTTTTTGTGACAGTCAGGTTCTGATTCTTACTAAATCCCGGGGGGAAATCCTGCGGGGTCGGTCACTCCCTTTTTCTACCCTAGGATCTTCGAAAGACTTCTTTATGAGGGCTATCCCAGGTTGGAATTTCCTTCAAAATCATGCTTAGGTTTCACATTCTCACTGAAATTAACCCAAGCTGAAAAATCTTCCCTCCTTTAATTTACTAGAGTTGCAGAAAAATTAATCCACTTAAATCTATAAGGGGAATTTACTGTGAATTTAAAATGTGCCAATCATAATAGAGAGCACCTTTCATTATTTCAGTTAAGTCTCACAAGAGACTTAATGAGTTAGGGATTTTTCATATACCCATCTTACAGATCACAAAACTGACACAAAGAAAATTAGGAATTGCTACATGTAACAGTTTGCTGTCTTCTGGTTTTCTGATTGGAATGTACTCTCCATTGCCTTGGTCTCCAATTTACTTATGATTAATTTTGGTGATTCTTTGAACAGAAGTGAACACCATGATTGGAGTAATGAAGAGTAGCTAAAGCCTTTCTTCAGTGTTTCCTTTTCCCTTCTGTAGTTACTAATGTGGAGGGATCCCACAGGGATACACATCCAAGCTTCGGAATTCTCTTCACTGTATACCCTCCCAGCACTACTGCATAGTCATGCATAGGTAGATACCAAGGCGCAAGTCCACAGACCAGTCTCAGCAATCTGTGGAGATCAGCAGCCCCCCTCCTCCTCATTAGCACCTCTGCTGCAATAGAACCTGCTACTCCCCACAGTAAACTGATTCCTCCATTTCAGAGAAGCAGCAGGCACTCAAGTGAAAGGAAGAAGGCAGGATAGACAGAAATAACATCAGCTGTCTTTACAAAGGACAGAAATCAATGGGGTCTGCTGATACTTAGGAATGACTCACCTAGCTTGATACATGCTACCTATTGCTCTCACTCCCTTCAGTTGCCTTTCCCTGGCACGCACATGCCCACTTTCTTCTCTGGCTTCCCCAGCCAGAAGGATGTCACTCTCTCCAACCCTCTGCCTGTTGTTTTGTATTTGGAGAATTCATTTTGAGAGTAATAAAGAATAAATTCCTTTAAAGTGAAAGTTTACGGGAGTTAAGAAAGTATCATCCACCTAACTAAGCTTCCTTCCTTCCCAATGCCACACAGTTGTCCTGAAGAGATTCAGGGTGTTATGGTTGAGCAAAGTGGTTAATAACGGTGCTTGAGGTTCTTTGGGAGAACCAAGCTGGAACCAAGGGATGTAGTGATACACTGAGAACCTGGTGAGTGAATGATAAGGTAGAGACAGAGGGGGCTGAAGAGACGGCTCAGTGGTTAGGAGCACTGGCTGCTCTTGCCGAGGAACCAGATTTGATTTAGCATCCACATGGTGGCTAACAACTGTCTGTAACTCCAGTTCTAGGGGAATCTGATGCCCTTTTCTGACCTGTGTGGGCATTGCACGACACAGGTTCACTTACACACATGCAGGCAGTATACTTATACACATAAAATAAAAATAATAAATAAAATATTTCGAAAAGATATATATATAGAGAAAGATCAAACAGAAATATACAAATTTTTTCTTGAGATTTTGCCTACAGGTTGCTCTTAGCTCTGTCTTACCCACCTTACTAGAAAAAGGAATTAAAACTTGTTGTAAACTCCTCAGTACCTGCTCCTTCCCCTAGGATCAGTATTAATCTAGTGCTAATTAGTACTATATTTAACTTGGCTACATTTAGGTTTCAGGTTACTTGTGCAGGGAGGCCTGCAAGTCTGAATGGCAAGTAAAATTGTTTCTTTTTAATATTTTATTATTTTTAATTGATATGTTGTGAGTATTCTGCCTGCATGTATGTAAGTGCACCCATGTCATGCAGTGTCAATAAGGTCAAAAGAACTGTGATGGATTCCCTGGAATTGAATTTACAGATAGTTGTTAGCTGCCATGTGGATGCTGGGAACAGAACCCAGGTCCTCTGAAAGGACAGTCATTGCTCTTAACCACTGAGCCATCTCTCCAGCCCTAGAATTGTTTCTTTTTTTAAAGACAGTGTACACTATAATCTAAGCTTTGACCAATACTTCATTCCTAGATTGGGGGAAGGTTATTCTTGGAGACAATTCAGAACTTCTTAGTGTACATTAGCCTGAAGTGAAGCTCTTGTAATGGGCCATTTTATGGAGGCTCCATACACAACAGGTTTGAACTTAACTGTGATAATGAGACTTTTGTCACTTTGACAAAATCCCCAAGAAAACAATTGAAGGAAAGAGTTTTATTTTGGCACATGGTTTCAGTCAATGACTGACTGATTCCATTGCTATGGTGTGTTTGAACATCATAATGACGAGGAGCAGGTAATGAAATACAGCAGCTCATGGTGAACAGGAAATAGAGAATTCAGGAAAGAATCATAGCAAGATATGGTTCCCAAGGATATATGCCTCCAATGACCACCTTCATCTAGAGCTAATTTTAAAGTTTCCACTACCTCCTAAAATAACAGTAGTTGGGGATCAAGGACTTACCACATGAGCCTTTGGGGGAAATTTTATATTGAAACCATAACACTAATTATTTATGCACATATATGAAAAGATATAGGGATATAAAGCTATTATAAAATGTTTTATAGTCACATTAAATATTATAGTACAATATAAATAGGATGCATAGAAATAGGTTTTTCTTTTCATCTATAATATTCAAATTGTAGCAAGAATTCTTCACAGTTAAATATTGTTGTGAGGCTTATAGGACAAATGCAGAAATATCGGATTTAGAATTTTGAAATCAATGTATAAATCTCATATTTATATCAGTTGTTGTACATGATACCTTATGATAAATTATCTTGCAAACCAACCAAGTACTTTTGTACTTTATTTGTTAATCCAGACTTTGTTAGTTTTCCGTACAGGAGGCTGCAGAGGAAATGTTCTGAAGGACTTCATTAAACATTCCCTGAGCTGCTTTTTCCAACTGGAGAAAGACTCTTGTCAAATGGATTCTTCAGTTGGCACATATTTGCTGAATGTCTGGAAGTGCTGGGCACTGGGTCCCTGTCTTCTCAGAGTTCTTCAATCTAATTAGGAAGACTGTGGCTCGGCAAATACTTCACATTTCTACATATACAGTCATGTGTCGCTGACTGACTTGAATATATTCTGAGACATGTGTTGTTAGGCGATTTGGTGGTTACACAAACATGGAGCATATTTGCATAAGCCTAAAATGCTCCAGCTGACTTCACATCTAAACTATGTGGAGTAATGCACTGTTCTTGGGCTACAAACTTGTATGATTTGTTGCTATACTGAATACTGAAGGTAACTGTAACATAATGGTAAATATTTATATATGTAAACCTACAAAAATATAGAAAATGTACAATAAAATATGGTATAAGAGATTTTAAAATGAACTGATCAAAGTGCTGAGAATAAGTGACTGCTGAGTACTCAGCCCTTAATGGTACATCTATATCAACCTCCCCAAGTTCTTAGGGAATATCACAGAAGAGGAGTTGGAAAGAATACAAAAATTTAATGATGGGAAGAAGTAGTGTGTAGTATGAAATGCTATCTTCTGCACATGACATGGCCACTCCACTCATGAACTTACTGGGACTATGGTAACCTGCACAAATCAAGCCAACAACATCTGTCAACATCTAAGCAGGCAGCACTAATTGGACTTAGTGTGCTACAGAAAAGGAGAGGACATGAAAGTGGGAAAGGGACATACTGAAGGGTGTCTGAAGGGGATACATGGGGTAAGATGGGGCTTGGATATGATCAAGATACACTGTACACATGCACAAAATTGTCACAGAATAAATGAAAAATACAAATATCTTAAAATAGTGCATTTGGATGTGGCCCTTATCTTGAATGGAGTTTGAAGGAGTGGAAACTGCTTTCCCTAAGTCAGGAGCAGTTCTTAACTAAACAGGAAGGACTAGTATATTACCACACAAAACTGTAGACTTTCTAAACACTATATATTTAGCACATAGCATATGCTTATTCCAAAATATTCTTTCTGTAGTACTAAGTAAGACAACTTAACATTTTACGTTTAAGTTTTTTAATTTTTTCTAACTTTTGACTCTCAACACAAGTACAATGTACAGCTGTTGTGCTGGATAGCTTTAGCTGTCAACTTAACCCACCTGGGTTGAAGGACCCTTCATTGAGGAATTGCCTCCATTGGATTGCCTGTGGCCATTTCTGTGGGGCATCTTCTTGATTGCGGAGTGATGTGGGAGGCCCACCCTCTGTGGATGGTGCCATCCCTGGGCAGGTGGTCCCATATTGTATAAGAAAGCAGGTTGAGTACAGGCCAGAGGAGCAAGCCAGTAAGTAATATTCCTCTGTGGTCTGTTTCAGTTCCTGCCTCCAGGTTCCTGCCCTGAGTTCCTAAACTTGGGCTCCCTCAGCGATGAACTGTGACCTGGGAGATGTAAGCCAAATAAAACCTTTCCACCCCAAGTTGGTATTGCTCAGAGTGTTTTGTCAGAGCAATAGAAGAGCAACCTAGACCAGAAATTCATACCAGGATCATGCGGTATTGCTGTGACAGAGCTGACCCAGTTGTTTTTGTGAGGATTTTGGAAGTGTTCTGAACTTTGGGATGGAAAAGTCATTGAATACTTAAAGAGTTTAGTGAGTTGTTTCTGTGGAGCTTGGAATAGTTCTGCTGAAAGACAAAAGATGTAGATGATGGAGGCATGACTTGTGAAGCTTCAAAGGGAGGCAAAGACTTATCAGGGTTCTTTGTATTGAATTAGGAATTTTTGGAAGTGAAACCTTTTGTGTTTTACTGGGGAGAATTGATACTGGTTAGCTGGGGCTGAAAATCAGCAATAACAAGAGACCAGCATCATCAAGGCAAAATCTTCTCTGAAATACTTCCTCAGGGTTAGTACACAGAAACTGTGGTCCAGATGGGGGCCCCGAATCTCCTTCTCAAGCTGGAAGCAGGACTTGGTAAATGTAAGACTCTCCTGCATGGTTCTGGTATTGAAAGTATGAAGGGGTTACAGAGAGCAGCTGAGGCTTGGCCCCCTGAGAAGCCGGGAAAGGCTATTGGTGAAGCTGCAGCCTCAATTGCAGTGAAGACTCCCCCCACCAGGATTGAGGGGATCATAGAGAGAATCTAAAGCTTTGCACCCTGAGAGGCCAGAAGAGTTTTGCACCATTGGCAAGGGTGCAGTCTCAGTTTCAGTGGAGAATCCAGCTTTTTGGAGATGCCAGGACCATGGCATGACCACCAAGGGTAGCATCTGGAAGCCGGCCTGGGCCTATGCGATGAGCTGTGAATGCTGTGGATGGCAGAACCACAGAACTGGAGCTGCTGAAACTCTTTGGAGCTCAGAAGATCATGAGTGAATCCTGTATGTTCAACCTTGAGCTACTTTACTGGACTTAGCTTTTGCTTAAGTGTATCTGATTCTTCTCTTTTGAAATAAAACAGTACTTAGCTTGTTTTTTTATTTTGCGGGAAACTAAAGTTGAGAAACTTTTAAGAGACTTTCAACTTTTAAAGTGTTTGAGTTTTTAAGAGCTGTGGGACTTTTAAAGGTGTACTATTTTATGTTGTGATATTAATATTAACATCATACTTTGGGGATAAAAAATGAAAAGCTTGTGGTTTAATAGTGATATGTTTTTGTGTCAAGTTGACAAAGGATCAATTGTGCTGAATAGCTTTAGTTGTCAACTTGACACACCCAAATTGAGGGAACCTCCACTGGAGAATTGCTTCCATTGGACTGGCCTGTAGCCATGTGTGTCAGACATTTTCTTGACTGAGTGTGTATAGTGCCACCCCAGGGCAGGTGGTCCTGTATTGCACAAGAAAGCAGGGTGAGCACAGGCCAGAGGAGCAAGCCAGCAAGCAGTGTTCCTGCATGGTCTGTGCTTCAGCTCCTGCCTCCAAGTTCCTTCACTGAGTTCCTACCTAGGGATCCCTCAGTGATGAACTGTGACATGGGAGATGTAAGCCGAATAAATCTTTTCTATTCCAAGTTGGTATTGGTCAGAATGTCTTATAACAGCAATATAAAAACAAAGTAGAACAGCTGTACAAAAGTTTTCTTTATATAATTACTCTATAAGCTTTTTATATATTTTTTTATGTTTTGGTTTTTTTGAGACAGAGTCTCACCATAGCCCCAGCTGGCCTAGAACTCATTATGTAGGCCAGGTTGGCCTTGAACTCACAGGGATCCACCTGCCTCTGCCTCCCAAGTGCTAGGATTAAAGGCATGCACCACCACGCCTGGTGGTTTTTCTATTTTAAAATGTATATTTTTAACTAAGGGGTGGAAGCAATCTAAGTGTCCCTCAGCTAATGAGTGGGTAATGAAAATGTCATACATTTATATAGTGGAG
Organism: Eospalax fontanierii; assembly: GCA_035773235.1. Classification (NCBI taxonomy): domain Eukaryota; kingdom Metazoa; phylum Chordata; class Mammalia; order Rodentia; family Spalacidae; genus Eospalax; species Eospalax fontanierii. The sequence goes on from CM069525.1 coordinate 97,548,781, forward strand.
TTCTGCTCAGCGGTAAAGAAAGACAAAATCATGAAATTTGTAGATAACTGGATTGAATTAGAAACTGCTATGCTAAGTAAGAGACTCAGAAAAACAACAACAACAAAAAAAAATGTTTGTTCTCCCTCATTTGTGGATTCTAGCACCAACTCCTTATATTCAAGTAACCCAGTCACCACTCATCAACGAAGCTTCTTTCGAACCAGACAGAGACTACTACAGGGTACCACAGCTGCTCACACACAGGCATTGTTTGTGAATTGCTCAAGCCTCAGCGACATACATACAATGCAATATCTATACCTAAGGCTAATGCAACATAGAACAAGGGGTAAAGAAGACACTAATGAATCTTTCAATTCTCATTAATGAAGCTCCCTCATGAAACAGAGGGCCAGTAACACAAAAGATCACAAATGGCCAAAGCATGGAGAGTAGGTGTGGGTCCCTGGACAGGACTCTTATATTAAGTTTCATTCACCCAGACCTCAGGGACCATTGTGGGAGAAGGGGCGGAAAGAGTGTAAGAGCCAATTAGAAGGTGTGTGACCATATGGAAATAGAATCCTAGAAGCTTCTGGAACCCTGCTTTTATTAACCTATAGGAATGGTGTCCACATGCTGAAGACACATGCAAACGCAAACAGACAAGAACTCATCATGGACCTGGGGAAATGGGTAGCAGGTCCCAATCTTCCCTGAAGAAATTGGCAACTGATTACTGTTGGGTGATGATGAGCTAATCTTCTTAAAGGGACTCTGGATAGGCTGACTAGACCTCAGTGGATGGGATTGCACTGAGGACCCTTTGGGGATATTAACTTGACATAATAGACCTTAACACCGATGAAAGTACGTATGGATTCCATTTGGGGGGCTATGGGGGGCGCGGGGGGGAGGAGTATAAAGATGATTAGGAGTGATTGAGATGTTCTGCATGAAATATACAATGATTCAATAAGGAAAATTGTAAATGTATATATTTTTTACTTTTTAGACTCTGTTTGAATATGAGACACATAAACAAATTATCCCAGGCCTATATAAGGTCAAGGTCATCAATGTCTGTCTTGAGACTCCTCATTTTCTACACTGGAAGGTTTGTAGGGACAATAGCACACATGGAACTGTCTCTTGCTATCTTCCTATCATAACAATGACTTCTTCTGGAATCTCACCTGAAGAACCTGTTTAAGGATATTTTACTGCTAATTAACTTTTGTTCTTTCTCCTTTCCTTTCTGTACATGATATAATTTTGTACTGTAATACATTTGTTTACAGATGTATCACGATCCATATTGTATTCTATTACCGTGTTACAATAGCTATGATATAGTAGATGACAGGAAATTTTCAGATGCATTATGAGTCACTGTATGTGCAGTCAGTCCATCTGAGTGACTGAAATACTGTTATGTATTATAGCTGTAATGACATATAAAATAAAAATGCCTTCAATGTCCTCTTCATCTGTAAAATAAGGGCAATAGTTGTAGCTTCCATCTAGATCTCTGGGGAGCATTAAATTCACTAGCACATATGTCAACTAATACTTTGGTTGCTATTTCCTGCGTGCATAGAGAAGGGAGTTCCTAACTGTACTTGTTGCAAGGCCCTGAGGCAAGGTGTTAAAGATGAGCAGTATGAGTCTTGAAAGATGAGTTCATTAAGTAGGTATATTAGTCATAAGCATTCTAGGTATAGTGTGCTGTAGGTGAAGGAATAGAAACACTAAATACATGGTAATTTCCAGGAACATAGAAGCCTCCTGTGGTTGGAGGATAGAGTGCATGGGGAGAATGGAGTGGAAAACTAGGAGAAAAATCAGGCAAGACTCCTTAGAAGTGCAGATGACTTTACTGGGTCTTTAAGCATGTGTCGGAGTATGTCACACAAAGAACATGGAATAATATTCTAGTCATGGGAAGAGTATATAGCAAGGCACAAAATTACAAATATGTATGCATTATTTGGGGAAAATGTGTGTTGTGACTTGTGTCCTGAATTTAAGGAACCACTAAACCACTTGGAGGATTAAAATATACCTGCCCATATTTGGGAGATTGGTGGGGTGGACTCTAAAATCAATTTGATTGAGGGTTTTGATGGAAAACAGAAGCATTATGTGTGTCTCAAAGGGAAGAGGAACTTGGAGGACAACTGTTTTTGTGTCTTGGATGCTTGTACTCAGTACAGATTAGCACAAATTGTCAAATGAGGCCTGAAAAAGGACTGACAGTGGAACATAAACACTTTTTTCCATGAACGCCTTTGTGATACTCCTGGGCACAAGAAGATCCATGCTGGTGTGCATAATACTACATACTTGTGAACTGACTGCTTTAATGTAAAGTAACAAAGCGACATTACAGGTGAGGAATAGTAGGGATTTTTCTTCATTCCTGCAGGGGATACTGTGCATCTGGGGAAGACAGAAGATTCTGAAAGCCACCACTGTGGTGGTAACCATAAGTCAGCAGAAGGTGCCCCATTACAATAGCACAATTGGCAGCAGTGGCAACTGTTGAGATATTTGTGGAAATGGAAGCAGAAGATGGGCATTTTTTTCCCACCAATGCCTGTCACAGAGAGAACTATTGGAGAATAAACAAGTTTCCTCTGCCTTCTTAGCTTTAGTGACTGTGGAGTCAAGAATTAACAAGACACAGGAACATTTGCAAAGGCACTTGAGTTTTATTAATATTTGTAAGCACAGAAGTTCAGAGAAAGGAAGTGAAATGTAAAAATGTGGTTAGACTCATGGGCTTATAATCAGTTTTAACATGGGCATAAGTCTGAAATTAAGTGGATGAAAAATTGTGGGAAAGTGACTAGGAATCATTCATAGGGCTTGAGGGGAATGAATGAAAGCTAAAGACTATGTAAGGATTGTCTGTTAATGCAAATTCATTGCAGTGTTGACTTCCCACTGTCAAGGATGAATCACTCTTCTCTCCTTAGAGTGGAGGAGGGGCTACCTGCCTCAAAGGAAATTTTAATCTTCTACTTTTAGGCAGTTATGAGTAGAGTGGAGAGCTCTTTGATAACTATTAGTGCTCAGTTGTCTTTAATTCAAAATAAACCTTATGCCAAAGTGGCAAAATTTTGGGTTGTTCTGAACCTTTTCAAGAATCAAAGCAAGAAAGGCATAAAATGGTGAGCAATGTGTGGTACAGGCAGGTCTTCCCTATAAACCCACATGAAATAATCATTGGTGCTTCCTAGGGATCACGGTTGGAGGAGCAGGAGAGGGAAATATTCTGCAAGAGAAATTGAGAGAAGAAGCATACAAACGTTGTCTACATATAGGAACACAAACTTACAGGACTGGGAAAATTTGGATGTGGCTGATCAGGGAAAAGGAAGAATGTAAGATGGAGGCACGGATATCTAGTTTCACTTATTTGCATTGGAGATAAGGCACTAGTGGGACTGGTAGGGTATTATTCCGGAGGAAAGCAAGTTCAGTGAGTAAAAAGGACTAAGATCATATGTGTAAATGACCCGCTGTCCGGAAGCCTGTTTCCTTGTGCTCATTCACCTCCTCTGGCTCTTACAATCTTTTCACCTTCTCTTCCACAATGATCCCTCAACCTTGGGAGGAAAGTTCAATAAAACTGGGTGGAGGGCTGTCAGTGGAGGTGTCGAGAGAAGAGCAGATCTAAATGCCATCAGACTGTATTGTATAAAAATTGCAAAAAAATCTATTAGAAATGCAGAAAGGAACCAAGATCCATTGCAGCTACGTGGAGCTTAATGAAAGTGGCTGGCATCCAAAGGCCAAACTTCCAGACATGTTGTGGGACAAAAATTGTGAGTCTGTGAGCAGCATGGAACACAGTTTCTCACTCCACTACATAAAACAGATGACCTCCCTTATTATACACGACCTTTAACCTCTTCCCTTCCGTAGTCTTTCTTCCCTTTGTATTCTGTTATGGACAAACAGTTCCCACATGAAAGGCAAAGTGACTTTGACCTCATTTCCTCTGCAGTGACTTCCTGTACCATGTCTCTTCTCAATCTGTTGGAGATCAATCCAGTAAATTTCGTTGAGCATCTGTCTTCCAATTCCTCATTCCACCCCTCCACTCACCTCTTATAATCCATCCAAAGTAGGTCTCTGTTCCAATAACCCCAACAACATTGTTACCAACCTCAATACACATTTTACTGCCGCATCATTTGAAATCTCAGCGGTATTTGACATATTGGAGTTCTCTTTTAAAGTACTTTCTTTCATATTTTGACTTCTGTAATAGCCCGCATTTAGCTAGGGTCTGAGAGAATTTAGTCTGGACCAATCCTCAACATGTATGACAAAATCCTTACCCTGATTCCTAAACAAATTCTGTATAAAAGTCTTTTGGACAGGAGGTCAAAATTGAAGTCCCCCTTAGAACCTAAATCTGTGTTCTAAGGGGCGGTTAAAAAAATCAGTGTTCATTTTCAGTGCCCTGCCATCCTTGATTACCTGTGGTCATTAATGAAGGTTCACTGTGCACTAAACACCATTCTAATTACTTTATATGTACCAAGTGAAACATCACTGAAGATTTCAGGCAAAGGACAGTAATTACTATTATTCCATTTTATAACTGGGAAGATTGACAAATACAGTAATTGCAGAGCTGGTTTAAAAATCTAGGTAGCCTTACTGCCAAGTTCACACCACTTACTACTATATATTATATGATAAGGATGTCAGCTGACTGCATAACTTCCAGGGTTACTCATCATTTTTTACCCAGTCCATTGTCAGTCTTGACCAGTGAGTCAATCACTCACATGACTTGCCCATAGATGACATTTCAAAATTAAAATTTTATTAATTTAAAAATCCAGAAACACAGTGACTACATAAATAAGTACCATATTCCGGCACATGTCTTGTGAGAAGAGTGAAAGGGTAATATTGTTATATTACTCAAACTTGTTTACATGAGCTAACTAGAAAACAGATACAACTGCAAAATGGTGCTTATGGTCTTTGTTGCCCTAAGTGTTTATGATACAAATAAATACACAAAAAGAACCACGTCCATCCTCCTTTACTAACCGCAGGCAGTTTGATCTCTTTCCCCCATGTCCCACACCCTACCCAAACACCGAACACTGGAGTGTTCCTACATTGATTTAACAAATTTTCCTAGTGCTCGGTTCCCACAGCATTTTGAAAAAGTGTGTACCTGTACCTAGAGGCAGGAGTCTATCTAGTGAGGCTCTCTGGGTGTTCCCTCAAGGCTAAGATTTTAGAGTACATCTGTGTGGGAAGGCTTTGCAGTGAATCATCTAGAAGTGGGGAATTACCACTCTGCTTCAGGATCTGGTTACTGATCTCCACTTTATGGAAATACTGCTTCTTCTGAGAGAGAGGCAGAAGCTGATTAGCCCTGCCCTCTATCACATCAATAATGTTCGGTGGCTTTTTATCCTAGTACGTCCTATGCCCCTCTTCTGAGACAAATATATGTGATGAGCTAGCAAGAAGGTTGCATCACGAAGCCATGGCCTTAAAGCCCTGCATCCTCTTTGTGTGAACTGACTCTTCTCTTCCAGGTTCCTATAAAGACCAGACCTTTCAGATTTTCTGTCTGGTGTCAACTCTACTAAGGAGAACGATGCTTTCTCATCTACAGTTATAGTGTGGGAAATATGGGGTTACTAGGTCCTTCGTATTTCTCAGTACTAACTGGAGCTCATTCATGCTTCTCAGAGGGGATAAATGCAGAAAGAAGGCCTATGATTCTTCACTGGAAGAATTTATAGTTTTTCCACACAGACGATTTCTAATGACAGGCCTCAGAAAGAATAATTTATGCCGTGGCATTAGGCTACAAATAAACATCTCAGGAGCAGCCTTGTCTAGAATCCCTGTTACAATCCATGCTTGTGGGTAAAGCAAGGGTGGTGGGTTAGGATGAAGATCTTCGTTAGAATACTGAGCTCCCTAAATGAACAGTAACTCTCTTAACAGAGGAGTCAACATTCAGAAGGTCATAAGGATTGAGCCCCTTTGCAAAGTAAAAATTCAACTTCTGAAATCAGGGAAGAAAAATAACCATTATAAGGAGCTTCTAGAATTTAAAAATTCAACCTAAAATGTCTGTCTAGATAACTACAGACTCCAAAAACCTAGTAAGCATTGATTTATTTACTACTGAGGTTTGTTGACATGAAAATAAAAAGATGTTCTCTTTGACCTTTATCAGCTGCATTTGTTTCCGTTTTTGTGTGAATTCAGTTTTTGATAATTTTACTGAATTCTAACTTCCCAGTGGAGGCTCTATAGATTTAGGGAGGAAAGGAAGGGAGTATGGTTAGGCAAAGTATATTTAGCACTTTAAAGTGAACAAGATCTTTAAATGGTACTCTTTATTCTTCCACTGTAGTTGATGACTTCAATAACTATTTCAAAAGTGTAAGGGCCTTCTGATTACGTTTTATTTGTTTACATGAGTATCAACGACCTCCAACGTGTTTGGGAACTAGAAAGAAGAAAGGGCAGTTTCATTGTGTTTGTGGATGTTTATATATATATATATATATATACATATATATATGTATATATATATATGTGTGTGTGTATGTGTGTGTGTGTGTGTGTGTGCACGCTGCATGTGCGCTTGTGTGTATATGAGGATGCTGAGGGTGTTTTTTTTTCTTTGCAGTGCTGAGAATGGAACCCAGGGCCTCATGTATGCTAGGTAAGTGCTCTACTTCTGACCTAAATCTCCAGCCACAGAGTTTAGTTTTTTAAGCAATGAAAGACACTCTAACATTCAAAAAGTATTTCACACAAATATTTGTTCTACATGACCCAACTCCAACTAAGTAATTCCTTTTTCTTTTATGTAACATTCTAGATAGAAACTCTGGGGTTTTTGCATGCTCTTTAACCTGGGAATAAAAGTGATTTTCAAAGAAACTAGAGCTGCACCAGGGTGATCTATCCCTTCTCCCCAACAAATCATTCAAGAGTCTTCTAGTTTCTCTAGAGGACTGGCACACCACCGCACAGTATGCTGCAAGGTATGCTGTGCCTGGCACGTGTAATTGATTGCATTTGAGTTTGGGGTTTAGAGCACTGTTGACATAAGCAAAGTAAGCTGGCAGTCCAGCTGCAGCTTCAGTTTCCTTGATTGACACTATCCAATCCTATCTGTTTTGCCTAACAGTGGCCCTTTTCAGATCTCTCCAGGTATAACACCTGGACCAAATCTTCCAGTTCTGTTCTGCACACCCGACTTGAACACATCTGGCTGATCTGAGCTTCTCCTTCGGTGAAGATCTTCCACTGACCTAAAAGGCAAGCACAGAATGGCCAGGAGAATGTAAGAGTAGAGTTGAACAAATTTCAAATACAATGATACTCACCATTCTTTCCTAGGTGCTTGTGGACCCATCAAGCGATTTGAAATATAAATGACAGCAAATAACCCCCCAAACACTCCTCTGGGAACAGAGATGGAAAACAAGGCATGGAGTTTTTATTTCAACACATAGCATTGGAAATACTCTGAAACTTCTATTTGCAACAGGTGGAAACTATTGCAAAGTTCCACAAATAGTCAAATACACAGAGTAAGTGTTTGTGCAATGCCCAGCCCTAAGTAACACATCTACAATGGAACCTCTATATCTAAGGCTCATGGAACATAGTAGAACAGGGAGTAGAAAGAATACTAATGCCCACCAGTGAAGTTTTCTCATACAACAGAGGGCTAGGAATACATAAACTACAACTGCCTAAAATGTAGAGAATAAGAAACTGTAGAGAGCATGTCCCTGGATAGGACTCCTATATTAAACCTGACACACCCGAGGCTCAGAAACAACTGCAGAAGAGGTGGCAAAAAGATTGTAAGAGCCAAGGGATGTTGGATGACAACAAGGAAACAGACTTTTCCGGCCTTCTGGGAACTTGCTCATATGAACTTGTAATAATGGTGAGAGCATGCATAAGACCCATGGAAACTCAAATCAGAGAAAAACCCAGCATATAACTGGGGAAATGGGCAAGAAGTCCCAACCTTAGCTGAGGAACTACTGGCAGTTAATTGCTACTGAATGAGGAAGAGACAGTAGATAGGGTGAACGGGCTCCAGTGGATGAGCTAACAGCAGGGGTTATCTGGGATTCGATAGGCCTTAACATTCATGACAGAATGCATGGAATGTGATGGGATGTATAGGGAGGTAGGGGAGAGGGTCTAAATATGTTTAAGATTTATTGTATAAATACACAAAAAATCAATAAAAATATATATTTACAAAAGAAAAATCAAATATGAAAATTCTGAAACAAGATGCAATTGATTCCTCAACAGCAAAGCCTGAAAATTGTGTTTAGAGCCTTTTAATTACAATATTTACTGTATTTTAAATTATGTGTGTGTGGGGGTGTGTGTATGGAGCAGACATGCACAGGTTGAGTACAGGTGCCCAGAGAAGCTACATGCATCAGATCCCCTAGGAGATGGAGTTAAAGGTAGTTGTGAACTATCTGATTATGAATATTGGGAACCCAACTTGGGTCCTCTTGAACAGTAGTATGCACTCTTAACCCCTGAGCCCCAGAGATTCTATAGTGTATTTAGCATTTGCAAAATATTTCTGCTTGTTTGCTGTTAGGTGGCTCACTTGGCACCAGGTTAAAAAATGGCCTGTGGAAAACAGGCATTGAGGGGGCTTAGCTCGCTCTCTTAGGGGCCCATATAATGGTTTGGATTACTTGATTGTTTTCCATTATTTTCTCTATTCCTGCCCCCTTTCTCAAAAACTCCTCATCTTTATTTTTTACTGTGTCTGCATATTATCCTTAGATTCTTGGCACCCTGAAATACTGGCCGATGGCTCGTTATGGTGTCCATTCTCACATTCCTTCATATCCCTTTCTAATGTCGTAGCTTGGCTGTGTTGCTTCCATTCCCTTTTGTCTCTCACACATACAGGATAGCACTTCACTTTGCTTTTTATTCCTATGTTCACGATGTTGAGCCCTGGAGAACTCCTAGCCCAGGGTCAGAAAACTCCTCTTCACCCCAAACCTGCTTTGAACCTTTTTGCTTCTTCTAAAAGAGGAACTTGAGAACACAATGCCTTTTCTTTGAGGCTTAATTTCTCTGCTCCTTTCTCCCCCAAATCCCTTGGTTTTCCCTATTTTCCAGGTTTCAGTGGCAAGGTAGAAGGAAAAAAGAACTTGCTTTTACCAGAGGTTCAGTAAATCCCAGGCACTTTGAGGCACATTGTGTGCAGGAGTTGGGTTTATTCTTTGTCCCCAAGTGTCTCTATTGGACCATGTCAGTACTTACTTCCTTGGGCTACACAATGTTTGAGGCATACAATATGTATTTCCACTGCCTACCCCCAATCCTAACTGCTGAGAGCACAAAGCACACCTAAATCAGCTTTCAAGTCCTATGGAACCCAGTGTACTGCCTTGCAAAACATGAACAAAAATGTGTTCTTTGTGGTGAAATGGGAATCTTAAAATCACACCATTGATCCGGAATTGTAGTCTTTATCTCCTTTATTCCCTACTCACATATAGGGATTCCTCAACATCTGCATTCAGATTCTCAGAGTGTTATTTTAGTTTCTGTTATTCATGCAAAAGGCATACATTTGACCTTACCCACCCTATTTCCAGGTGGCCTCAAGCATCTTGATCAAAATACATTCCTATTAGAAGACATTTCCGCAGCAATACTTGCTTCTTCCATTTTCCATTGGTGAATGGTATTGCTAGTCACCCAGTTTATAAAGCTATTAATACTGGAATCATTTCAAATTCATTTCTTTCCTTGATACCTATTCGTTGACTTAATCTTAGACACATCTCTTTCTTCCCCTGTCTCACTGACTTAGTATATTGTAAGTGCATCCTAGTTCAGATTATCACCAGCTCTCCCAAAAAAAGTCTTCCCTACTACATACAACAAGGGCCTTTTTCTAAAAGCCAGATGTGAACACACCATTCACCTGCTCACCATCCTCCAGGAGAGTTCTTGAGGTCACAGGTCCAATCTAACTTCTCAGCATAGAAAATGAAGCTCTCCATAGTCTGGTTTCACCAAAGTACATGCTAATTAAATCTATTCAAAAGTACAGATCACCATTTTGATATCAATATGCTGCTTGAAATTTTGCCACAACTTCAAATGTTAACTGCTTTGCATGTGACTTTTCACTGGTTTCTTCTAAGCCCTCTGATTACTTCTTACTAACTCTTCTCATCTTTTCAGTGCACCCAATATGGCCTTGGTGATCGTTCCTCACCCCCACCCATATTTCTTGTTTGCTCCTGTCTGAATCTTCTCTTAGGCTGCACCCTTCCCCAGGACTGATTTTCTTGACTGGTTGCCCAGTCACACCCTTTTCTTTCAAAAAGCACCTCCTCCCCGAAGCCTTCCTCGACTAAGCCCACCTGGCTCTCATCTCATTGTTCTTTACAGATTCCCCAGAGCATTTAGGGATTTAACTCCTCAGAACTGTGCTAATTCACACTGAAGGCCTGTTCATGTTCTGTCTCGCCCATTAGAAATTCCCTGTGGATAGAAATGAGGTGCCTTTTATTCATCACATAGAAGTTCTTCCCACCTCATCCCCACCCCAGAGTTCTACAGTATATAGTCCCTAAGCTCCATCTAGCGTAGAAAGTGGGTGAGTTGCAAGTCTGCATGAATGTCTGAATGCTCTTAAAGAAATGTGACCACCTAGGTGGCAGTTCTCAAAGAGTCAGAGAGCTTTGTTACAATATAGGAATCTATATATACATATACATATTCCTTTTCTGTGTCTCTCATCCCTACCATCAGAGAACATAACCTTCCAGATGTGATGTCTCCATAAGTTATACCAGACTTGAAATCTTAGGAAGCTTCTTTCAATCCTTTTGAGACTTAGTTTATCAGTTTCATTGAAGACATTCAGGAGTCCTTGACCTGGAGTAGCTTATACTTGGACTACAGCTGGATTTATATTCAGCCTGCGCAAGCTTTTCAGTTCATACACAGATACCTAGCTGCTTATTTCCCCAAAGGAGAAATAGAATATCTACTATTGGCACTGAACATTCACTCATACTCACCGAGAACACAAAGGAACTTCAAATGTGGCTATGCTACGCTACACTGAGAGACTAGAGATACTTTCCAGGAAAGAGTAGAAGAGGGTGCCACTTACTCAAAGTTGTCCGGGTCACAAGCTTGAAGTGATGGAGCTCCTCAAACATCCTCTTGGAGATCTTCTCAATGTGGAAGTGCTGGAGGATTCCTAGGACAAAGTGCAAAGTGGAACAGGTAATGAAGCATTCTATATCTTCTTCTGAAATTACCAACCCCCCTTTTTTGCCCAGGCTGAGCATATAATCTCATTATCAGGGTTTAGGAGTATTGAGCTGGGCTGTGTAATATACTTAACTAGGAACTTGGATGGTTCAAGGATTTTAATCCACTCCATTTGTTTCCTTGGTTCACTGGCCTCTCTTTGGCTTATCCAAGGACAAGAGATAAGGGAGCCAGTACTGCTGACCAGGGGACCCCCCCTCTAAGGAAAGCCACAGGGAATCAAGCATGTGTACCAGTTGGAGCTTCTGTAGTCAGAGATAGTATCAGATATTCTGCCTTTGGCCAAAATCTGAGTAGACTATATCCTCACCAAACCACTGGGCTGCCCTCCTGGCTAAACAATAAGAACCAGCAATGGGATCACAGGCAGGTTATTTGTGTAAGTAGAGAAGTCATCCCTAGTCCTAAATTTACAAAAAGAGCAGAATTGTCTTTAAGAAATAGTCACAATTCCTGCAGCTTTCCCTTGCCAACAAGGATGGAGGGCTGGTGGGTGGCAAAAAGAGGGTCCTCAGTCTCATATCTCTAATCAGAGACAGGAGAACAACCGAAAACCCAAGTAGTTAAGGAGAAACATGTCACCAGCCCACTTAAACTCAGAGGTCAACAGGAAACAAAGGGTACAAAACCTATGCTTTGCTGGGCGCAGGAAGCACAAACCTTGATACCTCTTCACTGTGAACTGAATGCTATTGATAGTCTACATTTGTAAATTGCAAACTATCCACGTACTTTAGTGGATGGAGAGATGAGTGGTCATATATGCTGTGCTCACAGGCCAGAGCTTTACTACCATGTGACTAGTAACTGATAAATTATGGAGGTAAAGATGGAAAAATCAACATGCCTAGATGTAAAGGCAAAATAAACATGACTGGAAAATCTATGTATATTCTAGCACATTTTCTAAGGAGTGGGGAAGAATCCATTTTTTTAGAGAAACTAAGGTTCTTGGGAAAATAAAAAGATAAAAGGTCCAATAAATACTATAACTATTTCTGAAAGTATGGACCAAGTGTCATTTGCGTTAGTATCACAAGGTTTTATCTAAAACATAAGTGTTTAGGAGCTACCGAAGGCCTACTGAATTCTCATGATTCTCATGTCTGGCTTGGGCCCAGATAGCAGTAGCATTTCAATACAGTTCTATTCATGATCCTGAAGCACACACTTTTGAGCACACCTTTTTTTTTTGAGACAAGGTCCCACTATGTAGCCCGGGGTGGCTTACAACTCACTGTGTAGACTTAGCTAGGCTTGAAATCGAAGAGCTTCACCTGTCTCTGCCTCTCAAGGGATGAGATTAAAGGCATGTGTCACTATGCATGCCTATTTGACCACTCTTAAGCCTTAGGCAGGATTGAGGAGCAAAAGAATGCATATTATTGTCCAAGTGAAATCTCACCCCTACACTTCCATTCATGGAAAATTTGACCAGACTCAGTCAGCACTGGTCTTGTCTATACAATATTGCTTTGAGTGAGACTATAATTTTTTTTTGCATTTTATCTGTATTTGTATTTAATAAATTAATTGATCAATTAATTGTGTGTGTGTGTGTGCGTGCATACAATAGGACACATGTAGTATTCAAAGGACAACTTATGGGAGTTGGTACTCTGTATTCACTATGAGGGTCCCAGGAATTGAACTGAAGTCACTGGACTTGATGACAAGTGACTTTGCCAATTGAGCCATCTCATCACCTCAAGACTATAATCTTCGTGAGGATAGGTCGGATACTTTAAATTGGTCTTAACCCAGAGTACATGGTTTGATTTCAGGAACTTAGCTTCACACTGAAGGAATGGCATTTCCTGGTTGTTGAACACTGTATTGGAAAGGTAGACCTCAATTTATTAGTTTTCAACATTGGCCATACATTTGAATCACCTTGAGGATTTAAGGAAATACACTGATGTACATCCCTAATCAGACAAACAAATTAGGCTCTGTGAACAGGACTCAGGTGTTTTATATAAAACAAACAAGCTAAAGCAAACCAAACAAAAAGGTTGCTCAATGATTCTGACACACAGCCCCAAAGAGCTACATTGCGTTCTCTTTCTCATATGCAGATCTTACTAATATGTGTGTGTGTGTGTGTGTGTGTGTGTGTGTGTTTCTGTGAGGGTAAAAGTATATGTAGATGTTAGGAAACTATAAAGGAGCCCAGGAAAGGGGGTAAAAGAGGTTTTAAGGTAAAGATGTGCAGAGGGTAATAGAGCACATGTGATATGAAAGCAAAAGGCAAAATACTTGGAGTGGAAGAGTTTAAACAGGGTTTGCGGGAGGGCTGGGAAATGAGGAGGCACAACCAAAACTAAGTATGTATGAAAATACCATAAGACACCCTAACCCAACTAAAAATTAAACTTTAAGTTACAGGAGTAGATGACCATCGAAATTTAACCACACGCCTTTCCCTCTAGAAGTGATAAAAATGAAAATAATGGGACAATAAAAGAAGAAAGGACTAGAAAAAAAGTATTTATTTTCTTTAAATTGACTAAAAGGAAAAACCTGTGCTACTAGAAGAAGAAGGAACCCTTCGTCTAGATTTTGGTTGTGTGAGACAGAAAATGTTGGGAATTTTGGGGTTAATAACCTTAAGTATAGATCATACTAAATTTGAAAGTCTATAATAACATCCAGGCTAGACACCTGTCAGTTTCTAAGCAATGGGGTATTTTCTGACTCAAACAGAGGAACATGTTGAAGCAAAATCAAGGTGAGTCTTCCCTTCTCTGTCTTACTTAAAAACACACAAAATGCTCACCTTTTCGAATGGTCCAAACATGGACCTCTACTTGAGGTGGTCTCTCAGTCTCCAGTGCTATTTTTCTGGTAGTCTCTCCATCTTCCATGAATACAGATTCATATACAGGCATTGTTTCTTCTCCACAAAAGTAACCTTTGCTGTCAAAGTTTTGGCTCGGAAGTTCTTCTGGAACCAGGAAGCAAGTAGAGTTTTGGCATGGTTTTCTAAAACTAGAAGTGAACTTCTGTATTTGGCCATCTCACTGTTCAGGACACTTGACACTTATCAGAGGTAAAAGATCAACACAGACATTCTTACAAAGACAGGGATCCCAGCTTTACCTTATTATCTCAGCACAGAATGTCCCTTTAGTATCCACCAAATGCCTCCCACTTGTCCATATGGTGACAGAATACATAGTTGTGTAAGACATATCCACAAATTTAACTGGATCTTTCTACAACAATCACTGAGAAATGGACTTTGACAAGAAAAAAGAGTATAACCAGGTAGAAATCTCTTACACATTTAACAGAACATTGAATTTTCTGTACTAGGTCAGAATCATGTTCTGTCCAGCCCAATGTTGCTAAGCAAGGCTCAGGAAATGGGCTGACAGAGGGCCTTGCTTGACTTTCCTGACATCATGTAGGTATCATTAGAGAAAACATTTGTAACACTCATTTATTTATGTATACTTGCCCAATAGATCCATCCAAATTGACTTGACATTTCTGAATGCGCTTTGATTTGTTTGTAAGGGGAATGATAATACCGGATCAGTACCAGTGCCAAAATCTAGATGTCAGATTAGTCATGTATATGCTATGCCAAATGAACGGTTGAGAAACATACAAAAAATTGGTCAGATCTACCATACATAGATTATTTAATATGTATACCAAACTGTTAAATTTCAACTCCTCGAAATAAATGCACCAGCCGCCCAATACTTGCCTCCTTTTTTTCCCCCAGGACCCTTCCAATAAATAACCTCCACCCCATTGATTATCACAGAGTTGTTTCTTTGCTACCTTCATAAGCAACACCTTCTTGAGCTGTGCATTGAATGTGTACAACTCAAATCGGGAACAATAAAGTGAATATGTGCAGAAGTCATCTGTAAGAACACATGCACTCTCCACGATGAAATCGCTGAGACCTGAGTGTTTTGGGGATCTGTGGTTCAAACTGGAGAGACTCACTCTCAGCCAATCAGACACATTGGTCCATACACTAATCAAATTTCTGTTTCTTGCCAACCTGATTAGGTTTTTCCCCACCAACCCCAACCTCAACCCCAACATTTGGTACTGTGTGGACAAAACCATGATCTTTTCTTGACAATTCCAAGTTGGATTATTCAGTTTGTGGATTATCCTAGAATCAAACATCCTTTCCCCCTTGTCTTTCTTTTTAGCTATTTAATTACTTGGCAGGCCAATCTTTTATGGCAATGTTAGAGAATCAAGGGTTGTGTGCTAACACTTTTCAAATGGGAGGAAGGAGGACAGAGTGGAGTGTGCAGGAACCTCTGTATATTCAATTGTCATCATTACACGGCAAGCAGAGATTATTTTGCTTGCTAGCTTCATGTTGGCTTTGGCTGTAGCTGACATATGAGGTCTAACCCATGTTGGCCCTCGAAGTACCTGACATCGGCTCAAGATTTTTCCAGGATCCCAAAGAGTCATCTGAAAGCACCACTTCCTCCTAAGAGCTAGACATACATAACTGAAGAAATCCACAAACAACAAAACCCCATTAGTGATTCAGCCTGGCTGGCACGTGAAGACACTAAAAGAGGCAAAGTTTGTTTTTAAAAGGAGGTATTCAGCAATATTCTCTACTTTCAAATTCTCTACTCCATGCTCACCTACTCTCATTTCCTTCCAGGAAACCATGCTACACTTGAAAGCGCATTTCTGGTCATTCCTGTTTCCCAAGAGAATGCTGTTATAAGTTTTCTGGAATTAAGAACTTAGAAACCATTACTTTGGGAGGTGGTGATGACTGGTAAAGACATGTTATCTCAGCCCACAAAAACTATTACATCATAACAGGGGCATGTTATGACCAAATCCAAAAAATGTGTGTAAAGAATTCCAAGTATTAGGGTGGCAGCATGGACATGAGAGGTGAGATGGGGAAGGTTCAGGCAGTGTAAGTCTTAGACAATGCAGGGCAAGGCCAACCTCTGTCACAGCAAGGAGAAGAGAGAACTGAAACTTGTATATTTTGGTCCATGTTTGTTACAGAAAGTGTCTACTATCATTTGTTTTGATGAAACTTTGGGCTTGGCCATCACTAAATTTTGTTTTTTTTCCCTATCAAGTCAAGTGACATTGTTATTCTTTTTTCTTTCATCATCTTTCTTCACTCCCTTGTACCTTTTCTTCTAGGTCATGTGCCACTCATTTAGGAGGCCATTAATACTGTGATTTTCTCATTTGTCACCCCGACATGTCATTCAGAATTCTACTCATATATCACCTTTTCAGAGAAGCCTTCCCTGACTACTCTTTGAAAGTGTTTCCTAAACCATTCACCATATCCTGAGCTTGTTTTCTTTATTATCCTCTTCACAGACTAAAATTCCTATCTTAACTTGGTTTCATTAGGTTTGTCTCCACTAGAATGCCAGAACTATGCCAGTATGTAGCCTTTGCATGTCTTGTTCATCCTTCTTCTTCAGTGTCTGTGTTTGCATGTAGTAAGTACTTAATAGATATTTCTAAACTGAATGCATGACATACTCATTAATGTTCTGCAATTGCTGAATACATGTAGCAGGTGCTCAAGGCCATGTAGACAGTGACACTTGGGCAATATGACGCCATGATTGATTCAACCTGCAGATACCCAGGTCTGGAATATAAAGAGAAATTCACATACACTGAGATTGAAACTCTCTTTTTCCATGGTGCCAATGAATCTGCTATCTCCATACATTTGAGTAGAGTGGAAAACAGAAAAAAAAAATAGCTCGTCTAGAGAAACTGGTTCAATCAGATTCTTCAATATATTGACAATTGGGATTCTGGAGGGCAGTTTTAAGAGCAATAAGTTTTATTTTTTTTCAAATGATGAAAAGAATACAGTTTTACTATTGAAAATTTAGAAAATACAAAAGAAAGAAGAAAATAGGAATACTTGATAATTCAGTTATCCATAGATGATGTCAGTAAAACACTCTGCATATTCCCTTCCAGACTCTTTAAAAATCTGACCATACAAAACTCTTTCTTAAAACAAAAGTAATTATAACATACCTATTTTTTGTAGTTTGTTTTTTACATAATATTTTCATGCCAACAATCTTCATCTATAATGATTTTACTGGCTGCATAATATCCACAATGTATTAAGCCATTCCCTTATCAGTGGATTTTCTGATTGCTTTGAATTTTTCACTATTATAAATAGCACTTCACTAAACATTCTTGTTTGTATATCACTGTGGATCTCAATTTGCTTTCTAGGATACCTAGAGGTGGAATTATTTATTCAGATATTTTACTAAACACTGGCAATCCAAGAGGGAAGTTATTTTTTTAAATAACTGCTCTATGTCCCATTTTCCCTTTTTACCGGAGTCACCTATATGAATAAAGTCCTAAACACATGGTGAAATGCTATGTGGTCTGAAAATCTGAGAGTTAGTTACTTATTGGGTATTCAGGTAACTATTAGATTTGCCTGAAAATATTTTGTGTTACATTTTAACTATAAATCTTATACCCTTGGCACAAATGAAAATTGTGTTGGCTGGGATGCAACTGACACTAAGGAATTTGCTGACCAAGTGAGATTAGAGACTTGGAAGTCACAGATCAGAGACTTGGAAGTCACAGATCAGAGACTTGGAAGAAACTTGGAGGTCACCATGCATTGGTAGCCTTGATAACCATATCATTCTTAGAATGTACATTCTCTCTTTGCACCTAATGAGTAAATTTCTTTGTCAATTTTAATATCTTGATTTTCTACTTCATATCAGCTAGCTCTTGTCATTCCAATCCACTTCTTATCCCTTTCATTCTGGAAAATGGAGGTCATTATATTGAGGAAGATAGGGATTTAAATTAGTATTTCTCAAGCTTTACTATATTCTAAGTAGCATCATCTGGGTTCTTCTCTGCACATCATGATGCTGTAAGTCATGGGCAAGTCTGAGAGTTCGCAGTTGAAATTAACTTTCAGGGGCTGCTGATCCATGAACCACAGTTTGAAGGACAGGACCCTAAACCACTGTGAGCATACAGCAGAGGTTCCTGAGTTTTTCTGCACCTCAGTGCAGCCTGAGAATCTTTAAAATAACCTTCCAAAGCCCAGGCCACAATTCAAAGAAATTAAATAATAATCTCTTGAGACCAGACACCGGTACTTTTAGAAACTATGTAGGGATTCCAATGTGCAGACAAGTACAGGAACCATTGGCTCACATAAAAAGGCTCAATCAGTGTATGTAGACTATATGCACGTTCGCCTGCTAGTTACAAGCGATCGTTTAATGGGAAGGTATAAGTGATTTATCTCTGTCTACATTTAAAAGTGTTTTTTTTATTTGGGTTTACATAAATACTTTGCAGAAGGCTAAGAAATGATGAATACATGTGCCCGAGAATGTCTAATTTACTGATAGTGAAAATTAACTACATTGATCCTCTCATTTTGAAGAAACAGAAGTTGAGATTTGGACAGGGGAAATGACTAGGTCTAGATCACACAGGAAACCCATGGCAAGCCAAAGTTAAAATGATTGAGTATATCACTCATATGCTGCCATTGCCTGTATTACAGACTCTGTTATATTTACTTCATGTCTTAAAACTTGTATTTGAATGGTTTGCCTTTTTAAAAAGATCAGTGAAATTTTTCTATAAGCAAAGACAGTGTGCTAGAAGTGCCCTGGGTTTGAGGTCTTGATTTTATCAACAATTACTTTCATGACTCTGGGCAAGTCACTTTATACACCAAAGTCTTCTTATCTTTAAAGGGTAAATATATAATTATAGGTTTAATATTGGAATGTGGGAAAAAGGAGCCAGAAAAATGTTGGATAATAGGTACTACAACACCATTAGAAGGAATTATTCCTGGTTTTCCACAGAACAGTAGGGTGGCCATGCCAAAAAAAGAATTTATGATAAATTTCAATAGAATTAGATGAGTCTGGTGATAAATATTGGAGGAGATGGAATGATAATCACCCTTATATGATAATTACGCATAGTGTACATGTTTTAATCATCACATTGTACCCTATAAATATATAAAAATATTTTCCCTCATAAAATTTTAAAAAATGATATGTGTTCCAGGGAGGATATGGTGCATTTTCAAGGTCATACAATGATTTCAGATTTGGATCAGATCCTCATCTCCTTCCACTATGACACACAAGTTTCTCCTCTGAAAAGGATAATGGATTAGGCTTGAAGTGAATTAGTGATTAAAAAAAAGAAAGGCACGACTGTTTGCCTAAAATTATGAGAACATAAACTCTCTAAATTAGAAAAGGAAGAATGAGTTCAGCTATTTGAGCTTTGTGGGAGGTTGTAGACCCAAGAAAATCTCCAGAACATTTGTGAGTAGTAAATTTCTTCCATGCAACCACCTTACTAGTCTCTGAAAAAGATGAATGAATGAAGTACATTCTTGCTAGAACTAGTATCATTAGAATTATATGACAGGTTGATTCTGTTTCTGATGCACAAAGAAAGTTGGATAAGACTGTGTGTGCTTATCATTCAACCAAAGGCAGGGTCTCCAACCAACGCACCTTTTGCCTTTTTACCTGGACACACCTTGCAGCACTTTCCATCTATTTTTTGAGGATACTTGCAGGGGTAACGATTGGGGCAGTGGATTTTCCTACATTCTTGCTTGGTGACATTACAAGTGCATAGCACACATTCCACAATGCCAAATGCCCGGAGATTTGGATGCCAGGACTCTCCATGGGAATAGGTCTTTCCATTGGAAACACACACTGAAAGAGAATACAGTAGTGGAGACTGAGGACAAGGGAGCTAAAATGGATTCCTATGCTTAGAACGTATGCCATGAATTCTTTAACGTATCAAGAAGGTACATTAAATTAAAATTACAGAGAGGTTTTGTGACCATAGCACTGTCTAGACCACAAACTACAGTCAACAGCTGTCCATGGGCATTTGCCTCAGCTGCTGGATGCTTACAAATAGCCTGACAAGTCTGCGATTTTTTTTTTAAATGGAGGAATGAATGAATATGTGAAAGTAGACTTCTTTCCAGAACATCTGGTAAACAACCTCTAATAGAATGTAGTATTTTAAATATCTTAGGTGCCATAGATTTATGTGGCCCAAGTAGATAAGCTTCTGGATATGACATGCTCTAGAGAGATTTTCTATCCAGAAAGGCAAAAAACAAAAGCTACCATTTTTTTCAAAGAGCCATTTTCATCCAAATCCTGAATCAAATCCAGTCAGAATATCAAATGCTGAAAGTCTAACCTACACACATAAATGGGCGTGGAATTTAATGCTGCCAAATTACTCTTTGGTGTAGAAATGGAGATGCTAAGACCAGAATGAGGGGAAAGGATCCATGTCTCTCAGGCACCCTGTGAAGGGGTAGCCTTTATGCTTATAATCTTCAGACACTTTTCTCAGTCTCCTACCTGGTAGAGATTCGACAAGGGGAAATTATTTCCTGCTTTAGAGCTATTCTTTGACTTTTAGGAACTTTCTGAAGGGAAGTATAATCACTAGCTCCATGTCTCCTGAGGTCTCTTGAATGAATAAGTTTCTGGGCCACAGGATGAAGGGCCTATGAAGGGGCAGAGTCATGGGAACATCTTTCCATATGCTTTCACCTTGGTTTTATTAGGCTACTAGATAGATGATAGATAGATAGATAGATAGATAGATAGATAGATAGACAGATGATAGATATCACGAAGTTAGGATCTAGGATAAGAACTACATGGGCAAGGCTGTAAATGAAGAGGACTGAGAACAACTGTTTTCCCTTTCTGAAAGTCTGAGACTGTGGGGATTTCAAGCCTTAACTGGATCTGGGTGTATTTTTCATTATTTCCATCATCTCATCACACCCAGGGAGACCTGTCGGCAACCTAATTAATGCTATCTCTAGGGTGGGATGCATTAGTTTGGGCAGGGATGAGGGGAGAGATAGACCCACTTGAGGCGTTTCTAGGAATTGACTGATTTGGCTGCAAACACAGGTTCAGGATGAATCATTAGGCTATTTCTTTCTCATCAACTCCACTGGGTCGCATTAAAAAAATATGAAAGATGTTGGCTGTCTTTTACTGTCCTTTGCAAGAGCTGCTTGAACACTGGCCCTCTAAAGGGTCAGGCCATGTAAAGATTTCCAAGAGCCTAAACTGGAGAAGCTCCCAGGGCACAGTGAGTCAGAACAAATACCTAAAGTCTGAGGCTCAGGGATGTGGACAAGATCATCACACAAATCAGGCAAGATGTACTACTCTTGCCTAGCCTTATCTCTTCTCCCCTTCCCCCAGTAACCTTACCTTCTAGACAGCTATGATCAAGTGGGCACAGAGTTGGCTTCAAAAACATTTTGGCAGGATTAAAATTTGAAATGTTGACATCCTGTTCCTTCTTCTTTTTGCTTTTAATAAGGATCCAAGTATATACACCTCAGGCAACCCCAGCATTAGCAAGAAAGCTGGGGAGAAGGGTGAGCCATGCGAAGGAGGAGCTCTTTTGTTATTACATAGTTAAGTTCTATCTTCCCTCTAAACCTTAGGACTAAGGGGGAACAGTCCAGACTGGGTCGGAGCCCACTCTCTACAGTGGAATATGGTGTAGTCAGTTCTTCGGTGAGAAAAACATCCTTCTCCCCACTAACAAATTCTCAAGATGATTTTGAGTCATCTACCTGGGGAGTTGGGAAATAGTGTGAAGACGCAGGACTCTTCGGTGAACTGTAATAGAAGAGAAGGTCTATATCCGTATAAATGGGGCAGGTGAAGAAATATAAACAGTCAAGGGATGTCCTCTACCCAGAAAATGAAGAGGTCTTAGAGAAATGATGGGATTTAGGAGTTTCAAAATCCATATTCGTTTTCAATCTTTTCTTAAGGCTTTGAAATATTTTCAGAGCAAATAAAATCTACTGGGGGTAATTTAGCATTGAAAAATCCAGCTGCATCTTTATCTAACTCTTCTGCCTTTCACAAAGTTGTATCAGAATGCCTTGGAACTTTAAAAGTAATACATTTCAAATTAAATACAAATCAATAATAAATATTTCTGACTGTTTTAATAATCATCATTTTATTAAATTGTATTTAGAATTTTCTTCTAAGCCTGAATGTTCCAAAAGTGAATTTTATATCTATAATCTGAACTTTACATCTAACTAGTAACAGATGTGATCAACTAGCTTTGGCTTGATCAACACTGCTGAAGTTAATAGTAGGAGTTCTTTGTAATGGATTACTTTTCACCCGTGTTATTCATTCACTTGATGAAGTGAATAATTTACTTAATAATTTACTTTTATCCTGTTCATAAAATTGCCTTTGATTTGCTTTCTCTCTAAAGGAAACAAAACATGTCTGTGGTTTTGTAAAATGGAACCAGTTAAGCTTTTGCTCACAAGAACTAATTGCAGGATAACCCCCAAAGTAAGAATGAGTTAATAGTTTGCATCTCTCCTCCTCCCATTTCTGCTACTGGAGTTGAGGCAGTGGAGGGCAGAGAATTCAGTGTGGGAGAGAACAGGACCAGTGGACATATGTGAATGTTTCTGCAGCCAGTCTGGTGGCTGAGTGACAGTGTAAACTTGATTGGTTGTCCTGGTGCTCAGCCAGGTGATTCCTTAGTTTTTCACTGGCTCACTCATTTGTAAGGATGATGTAATTGGCTACACACTGCATCAGAATCTCTGAGCTTGGGGTCAGGAATATTTAACAAATGTCCCAAGAGAAAGGGTACTTAATATTTAAATATGGAGAAAAGCTTCAGAAGTATTTGACACTGAGTACCTTTGAATGTTGGGCACCCTGCTTGTTAAAGAACCACTGGATATTTTTCAAATGTCCACCAACTCCCAGACCCAATGAAGAAAGTGCTAGAGGCTGCTTCAGAAGCCCAAAGAGGTCTTGCCTATACTACTCTGGCTGCATTTGAGAGAAGTCCAAGGAGTTCTCCAGAGTCACTTGTTTATACCCATTTTGCAGACTTCACACTGATTCAAATGTGAATATGTGATATTCTCAGGGGAAAGAGTCCTTTACCAGGTTCAGCTCTGTAAAGATCAGAGATGATGAGGCCCTAGTATGGATGTAGCACAAAAGGAAGGGTGCCCCTTACCTTGTCCATGTTTGTGCTTATTATTGATGACAATCTGCACGATGGTCCCTGATGCTTGTTGGGAATCTATTAGAGCTCCCCGGTGACTTCTGCTGCCTGGAAAGCGGGGAAGACCTCCAGCTTGTCTGCTTGGTGGAGGATCATAGGGAGAGCGGAGGTAAGAATGTCTCTATAAATGACAAAGAAGAACCAGGCATTGAGAGATTGGAAGCTCTTCAATGACTTTAATTTTTATTGATGAACTCTGATCTTAACTTCCTATATCAACAGAGGTAAGGATGTGATTTGAGAAAGAAGCACTGGCAATTTGCTGAGATTTTGCTCTTTCCTTGTTGAAGACGGACAGACTCCTCAGGAAGAAAACAGCCCTGAAGGCTAAAGTGCCTTTGTGCAGAAAGACATTTCCCAGTTTTAAAGTTAAGGCAGTTGTCTGCAACACAAAGCAGAAGGTAACAGGTCACAAGAAAAGTCTAAAGCTGTGTGTAAATTATGAGGAGAGAGCTTCCTGTCAGGGAGGGTTTGTGACCTGGGCCATGAGCAGTGGGTAGAGTTTTTATAGGCAGTTTGTGGGGAATATTCCAGGCAGAAGTTTCCAAATTGAGAAGGTGTAGCAGAGAACATAGAGTCCTTAAAAGGGAACAGTTGAAGGATAACATTCCAAAAGGGGGTTGGAGCCAGATCATGGAGGACTTTAAATGACAAGCTAAGGGGTAAGCACTTTATTTGGTAAATGATAGAGGTGGGAGTGTGAAAGCCTTTGAGAGCTTTTTTTTCAGTAGAGAAACTTAATCAGAACTGTGTTTCAAAGCAGTAAACCCTAATATGTGTAAGTGAACTGGAGAAAATGGAAAGATGGGAGCCAATTACTGTCAAAAGAACATATACTGAGACTGTAAACAGGGCAATATAGAGGATCATAAAGCAGAGCATCTCACAGACACTATACAGACAGTACATAACAGTGGTAGAAAGTAAAAATTACACACTCAAGGCCTTTGTTTTGTTCACTGCTGTATGTCCACTGTCCATGACAGTGTGTAGCATTTACACTATACTCATGCATACCTCTTAAGTCAATAAAAGTATGGAAAGCTGAGAATCTTGTGGTACAAATAAAATAATAATAATTCTTTCACCAAGGGTTCAAAGCAATGATGAGCTTGACTACTCTGTTCCTTCTCCCTTTCCCTGGAGCTAAAGTAGACTCTAGATAAAGAGGGTGGGCTGAATGAAGAATGGAACCTTAAGGCTTGGAACCAAATAATATTAAGGACAATTTTTAGGGGTAAAGAAGGGAAAACCCATGAAAAAATTTTCACTGCCATACTTTTAAAAGTCCTTACATTCAATGATGGAAATAAAAGACAACTTTGCAAAGACAGTTATAGGATACCGTCACCTCATCTTCCTATAAGACATTTACTAACGGTATGTGCCGTAAAACACATATTGAAAATTTAGATTTTGGAACCAATATTGCTCTCTGGATACAAGGGAAGACTGAACAGAAGCTGGAATAAAGAAGACTTCTGTCTTCTGAAAGAAAACCTTATTTTCTCTATATAAGAGCCCACCTTGGAGCATTGCCATAAAAATTCACACAAATGAGTATTTGCCTCAATTTTGTTATCATATACATGGAGTTCTCGGGGTGAATATTTTTCATTCCCACAAGTCTTCATACATCTTTTTCTGCCATAACCACTTACATCTCACAAAGGCCATTACAGGCTATTCTTTCTTTTCTGGTGGTTGGCAAAGATTTGCCAAAGGAACACAGGGAAGAAAATTTGCCTGATAGGTGTCCCACTGGTGCTGAAAGAAAGGTGCTGAACAGTGATAGAATTAGAGAGGGTCACGGACCCAGGATAAGCTACAAGTACTAGATGTTCTCTGATTCATACTGGTAAGTGCAAAATGAAAAGCTGCTCTTCAGCACTGGGAAGCAGTGTGGTAGGAGAAGAGTTCAAGACAAAGAATAAAGACAAAAGTCTCAGAGATTTTGAACAAAGGTCCTATTGTATTCTACTCTGCCCCACAACCTAATCTTGTGTTGTAGTTTGAGTCTCACCAGCCTCATAGGCCGATGTTTTTGAATACTTGACCTTTAGTTGGTGATGCTGTCACAGGAGGTTGTGGAACCTTTGAGATGTGATGCCTGTTTGGCAGAGGAGGGTCACTGAATGTGGGCCTTTGAATGTTAACCCTGCCTCCTACTCCAGTCTAATTCTCTCTATCCTGGTCCTGCCACCAAGTGTGGAGAGCCACTGCTTTTTTCTGCTGCTACAAATTGATGCGCTCTTGCCACCATTCCTTTCTTGCCATGATGAACTGATATCTCCTGAAACAGTGTGTCCAAAAATCTTTCCTCCTCTAAGTTGCTTCTGTCAGGTATTTGTCACTGCATCAAGAGAAGTAACTTGTTCATCCTGTAAGTCTTTTGTCTTATAGACAGAGAAACTGAGGTCAGAGATGAGAGGAAATTCATTTGGGATGGCAAGGTTGAAATTTTGAGGATGGAAGGAGAACGGGAATCTGAATGGAAAAGGAAGAGGAACAGGATTCAGAAGAGGAAGAGAAGAAAGAGTAGGCTATATATTTTTGGCTAAAAGCTATTCCAAGTAGAAATTATTTCAACAAAAGTGCTTATAAGTTCTGCACTGTGGCTGTGTAGAAGGGTTTGCCAAGATGCTATTAAAA
Organism: Eospalax fontanierii; assembly: GCA_035773235.1. Taxonomy (NCBI): domain Eukaryota; kingdom Metazoa; phylum Chordata; class Mammalia; order Rodentia; family Spalacidae; genus Eospalax; species Eospalax fontanierii. The sequence goes on from CM069525.1 coordinate 97,574,947, forward strand.
ATGCCAGTACCTCAGTCTTATTCCCAGAGAGTCTGATATAACTGGTCTGGGTTGAGGTTTAGGCTTCAGGAATTTTTCATATTCTTCAGGTGCATCTACTTTGAAGACAAAGTAGAGAATAACAAACATAAAGGATTTTACGTTTAGAGTCAGACATGGAGATGATGGTGTGCTTTAATTTAAGAGTAAGAGCTACTTTGAGTCACTCGTCTAAGCAAATGAAAAGGGCTTACCAGGAGTCAGTCTGATCTTGTATTTTGAGCAAAGAAGAAAAAACATTACGACTCTGGAACTGGAAGTGAAACTGGAGTTTATCTTAAAACTTAGTTGTAAAAAAAAGCTGCTTCAGAGGAGAGGAAGAGTCAACATTCAGTTTGTTTGAATGATCATAGAGCTATACTTCACTTTACTTTGCTCAGTGTTTTGTACTTCTGATTTTCTGACATGAAAGTCTGAAAAATATCTTGGCCTTTTGAGATGGGTCTAAAGTCATTATTTTCCACTTAGAGAAAGCCCCTCCTCTGCAGAGGGCCTCCAGAAGTTCCTTCTTTCTTTGCTCTCGAGTTCAGACATGAGAGGTTTGCATGATCTCACTCATTTAAGGAATCTAAATAAGATAATCAAGAAGATTTTGAGAATAGAATGTGCTACCAGAGGAGAGCAGTGAGCAGGGAGAGATGGAAGAAAGATGAACATTAAATCACTCTTAGATAATAGCAAGAGCATCTGGCATGCTCCTGCACAGTAGAGTGACTGTATACAACAATAATGAAGCATCTATTTTGAATGTTATCACCACAAATTAAAAATGAGGAGATAGATATGTTTGATATAATGTAAACATTTCACAATATACACATTATTAAAACACTACATGGTATCCCCATTGACTGGTATAATTTTATGTATTAATTTAAGGATGCGGAAATGGGGAAGCTGGAGAGGCAGCTAAGCAGTTAAGGATGTGTACTCAGTTGCAAAGGACCTATGTTCAATTCCCAGTTCCTATGCCAGAAAGCTCACAACCACTTAGTAAGTCCAGCTCCAGGGTATTCAATGCCCTCTCTGGGGATATGGACACTGCACTTGTACACACACACACACACACACACACACACACACGCACACACAAAGTATTTTTAAAAGGATAAGGCACCTTTCGGGTTGTAATAGTGTACTGTCAATTTGCAAGTTATTACATTGAAGGACACTGGGCTAAAAACACATAGGATCTCTGTATATTTCGTATAATTGAAAGTAAACCTATAGTTACCTTTTTAAATATTTTATTGAGCTCTTATACACTTCATATAACAGTTCCTAATCACATTTAGGACCTTCCTTCTTCCATACTCCCCTACTGGACTGCACGCATTCCACCATACATGTTAAGTCCAGTTAAGCATTTGTACTCAGATGTCCTTCAGTGTAAGTTCATCCACTGGAGTCTTGTTAGGCTATTTAGAGATCTTAAGGAAGGTCTACTCTACCTCACCCAGTAGTAATCAGTGTCCTCCAACATTTCCCAGGTTAGGGCTGACCCACAGCTCTTTTCCCTTAGTATATCTTAAGTATTAAACATCTTACTTTGAAAAGTATCTTCAAAATGCATTATAATCCACAAGGCATGAAAATATTATCTCTTAGTGACTCTAACTACAATCCCAGCTAGAAATACATTCAAGTCAATGTCTTTCTCAAACTATTGTTCTGACAATATGAATGAAGGGTAGATTTTTTTTTATCTGTTTCATGTTATCAATCCCAAACTCTTTCACTTTCCTACTCATAAATTTAATATAATTTACTGGGGGATAAAACGCATAGTCCATCCTCAAGACTATTTCACTTTACCTTCCACATCCCTTTGGTCAATAGATCCTATTTATTTTGGTACTATGTGTCAGGTACATACTTTTCCATTAGTACAGGTGCTATGCATTATTCAAATCATATTCCACAATATTAATCAAGTTTAGAACAAAGGAAAATACTTATAATAAAGTGGGGCCATCTGACCATTTTGGTCTACCAGTCCTAAATGCTTGTTCCTAAAGATGGGTCTTGAACTTCATTGAAAGTCAGTAGCTTGTTTAAGATCCTGCATTCTGTACCTAATCTCTTGCTACAAGGGGTCTTAGATTAAGTCATCCCGTGTTGCTATCAGTTTATGAAGAATTGATGAAGCTGAAAGACAAGAGAAGGTGCTTGTGGGCACCATAAAATGCAGAAAACAATGAAGGTACAGTGATGTCATTTACCAGCAGTGGCCACCATGGAAGCCCAATAGAGCAAGACAACTAGGACCAAAGTTTAGTTTTAAATGACATCTAGTAGACAGTCACTAATTTAGCTGCTCTGAACTTCTTACCACAACAAAAATTGTGTTGAGAGCAAGACGAAACTCACAACAAAGAAAACTGAGACTGCTACCATGTGTTGTTGGGATCTGGAAGGAATCTCACTCTTAATTGGACAGAGAAAGTCTTTCTCTAAATGTGAGAACCCAATCTCTCTTGTGGGATGGATTCTGCTTCTGTGAGCTGTGCGGAGTATGGATCTCCACTTTGACCACAATAATATACTTTTAAAATACAGCAATGTCCAGAAAACAATACCATGAGCCAATAAAGCAAATAGAAATGATATAATATCACTGTTGATGTTTTGGGCATGGCACTGGAAAATGGGGGCATTCAAATCAAAACTGGCCCTTGTGATGACTGTGAATACCAACATAAGTGACACTGTGATGTTTGCATCAGTTATTCAATAACAAATCCTGTGAAGCCCATCATCAGACCCTTACTATTTCAGGCTTGCTCTAGAATTCCCTAGTCTTCAGTTTTATTTCCAATTCCTAAAGTTTTACAAAGTCATTTAATTTTATTTATTATAAAACTAATTCAGGGGCTGGAGAGATTGTTCTGTGTTTAAGAGCACTGGCTGCTGTTGCAAAAGACCTGGGTTCTAATCCTAGTACCCACATGGCAGCTAACAACCATCTGTAACTCCAGTTCCAGAGGATCTGACATCCCTCTTCTGACCTGTGCAGGCTTTCCACATCATAGGTGCACCTACCCACTTGCAGGCAATAAGGTTGAAAAGTCAGTCCATTTCCTCTCCTGTCCAATTCTATCTAGGATTAATATTCTTAACAGGTTGGTATATGACCTTCAAGATCTTTTTAATTTACGCATTTTTAAAAGTACACAAACAAATTTTGCATAAGAATAGCACATTGCTTTGCTCTATAATGTGTCTGAGACTCCTTTGTTTAGCTACATTTAGATATATTGTACTCTAAAATATGTTTGTTTATTATTTATTTATGTGTGTGCTTGCATGTTGGTTTGCATGTGCACATGGTGCCCAAGCACACACGTGGAGATCAGATGATAAATGATAAGAATTGGTTCTTTTCTTTCACCATGTATATGAGGTCAGAGGACAGCTTTTGAAAGTCAAGTGTCTCCTTCCACCAGATGTGTCCTAGAGATCAAACTCAGGTCATCAGGATTGGCAGCAAGCTGCTGCTGATGGTCTTGTCAGCTCACATTGCATTTTTAAACACCTTCACATTTTACCAAAGATTGGGTACATTTCACCAAGTCTATATTCATAAATATTTATGTCTATTTGTTTCCCACTTCATGCAAACAATTTTGCAGTGACCAGTCCTTTACATTTTTTATGCAAGGTTGTAATGACCACCTCTTTATGTCCAACTAGGAATACCTTTGTACACTGTAAACACTTTTATGAATCTCTTAATGTGATTCATCTTTGAACTAGAATGTTTTCTTTTCAGATTTCAAGATGTTTGAAGAACAGCATTTATTAGACATCTATTTTTAGAGAGATGTTCTATTTACTAATTGCTTAAAAATATAAAGGCACAGACGACACTATTACTATACACAGAGAGATTCCTACTTGTCAGGCTTAGTCTGAGATTTTAAACAATAACAGAAATAGGATGTCACAGGGTAAAAGGAAGGAGAACATCGCCTAATTTCCTTCAACTGTATGACCAAGAGCCATAACATTTCCAAGGAGCATGGCCAAAAGGGAAAGTTCACTATGATAAAATCCCACAGAAAGTTTTCACTATAGAGAAGTGAAAACATGGGGTGACCCATGTTCCTTAAAGAGTACATACAGACTCTTGTCAGGTCATCCTGAAAGAGTACCAACTGCTGATCTAGACAAAAGGCTATAGTTTCTTTGTGTTTATATTCTGGCCCTAATTACTATTGATATACTACATATAGATGGTGATGTTGACAATGATGTCATTTGAATTTCTGAGGAACTAGAAGAAAACGTATGTTAGAAATGGGCCCTTTTTAAGATTTACTGAAGCAGTAGCCACGGAGAGAGAAAACCTTGGCCTGATGCTGTGGAGTGTAGAATTATTTGAATTATTCACACTTACAGCTTCTCGGTTGGCAGGTTGCCGGAAGATATCGCCATCAGAATGTTCCCACGACAGTTCTCCATCCCCTGTTTATTAAAAAGGAATAAAGAAAGAATCATACACACATAGAAGGGAAAACTATCACCCTTGTGACCCATCCACATTTTTTGGAACTATGATTCCAAAGTTCTCAAGGAATTTTAGCTCTTGTGGCTACTCTTCAAGAAACAGCACTCACTGAATGATTTCTCTGGGTGGGCCTCATGATTCAAACAACTCAGAAGAAATCTGTCATCTTCTAAATAGATCATCTGGCAACATTATCCAGAATTTGGAATATAAAAGGGGAAATAATCACTTTTCACCTTAATATGACCATCATCATTTATTTTGTTTATTTTATTCTAGTGACAGCTAAGGATTTTGCAGATCATATTTAACTTGTGTTTATACTACCCTTAAACAATGAGTATTGAAGCTTTGATTGGTCATGACTTAAGTTCATCATTATGTCTCTGAGAAATTATGAATTGATCTGAAAATAAAGGCAAAATTGACTATGGTTAGAGTATCACAAACATACAAGATACTGTCTTCTCTTTTTGGTCTGACACACATTTCGCTAGGTCTATATGATCTACTCTTTGCACAGAAAACACGCTGTCATTATTTTCTTCTAGAATAACTGTTTTCCTTCATTTTGAGAAATGAGCTAACTATGTAGTTGAGGCTGAACTGGAACTCATTATATAGCCCAAGCTTGTCTGGAATTCATGATCCTCCCATCTCTGCCTCTTATGTCCTGGAATTACTGAAGGTATGCACCATGACACCCACCTTAGAGTAATTACTTCCAAGAGAAAGATCATACAAGATATGGATAGTCATTAGCTAATTGAAAATAAAGTGAATTGGATAATTGTCAAGATTTTTAAAATTATAACCAAGCAAACACACAGAGAGAGAAAGAGAGAGAGAGAGAAAAAGAGGGAGAGAGAGAGAGATGTATTTAACTAACATTAAGCGCCATATTTTAGATATTCAATGGAATAACAAGGTATAGGAAAAATCTGTTATAATTCACCTCTTAAGCTTTAAAAACCTTAAAATTAAACTGAATAGCAACAAGTTACTGGTTCAAATATGCGATAGTATTATAGCGGGAAATTATGCTTGAAAAACCCTGTAAATTAGTTCGATAGTCTCCCGCCTCAGCTTCCCACTGCTAGAATTACAGTCTTGTGCTACCAACTATGGCTTACTTATGCATTTCTGATTGCCAGAAGGACTTAGCACCCCACACTTTTTAGAAATGTAGAGTACTTCAGACATAATTTTATCCCAGTGTTTCCTTGAACAGCTGGGGAAACCAAAGCTCAGAGAGTAGAAGCAGCTATTCACAATCAAACAATGTTTATGGGAATTAATACCAAAACTCCAGGCCCACCGACTATGAATTAACCTGTCCATCCTATAAGAGGATGGTTTACTCTTTGTGTTATTTGTAACTGCATCACCATCAAATGATGGAATTAGAAAGACTCTAATCACTCTGATATATTTCCCCTCTTTTTCTCCTTAGCACTTGTGTCTTACACTTTATGTATTTTGTTTTGTTTACTTTCTGGTTTCCCCATGAAAATAAGGAGTTTTGTCTAAACTGTTCATTGATACAATCCCAGCACAGACAACAGCAATTGGCACATAGTAAACACTAGCGTTTGCTGCATGAATGAATAATAAAACATTTTCTACTGCTAAATGTTTCCTGTTCTTGCTGAACAAACTGTCAACTCTTAAAATGAGAGACTGTGTCTTAGACTATTGTTGAAATTTCTTGGTCACTACTTCTCAAAGTGTGGTCCTTGAGCTAACAGCCCTGGTATCATCTGGGAATTTGTTAGACTTACAAAACTTTCAATCCAGCTCCTGAGCTACTATGTCAGTAACTATGGGGAGAGGTCAGTTATTTAAGTTTTCATGATCCTTCCAGTGGATTTGGATGCACATGCATTCAGGAGTTGGCAAATAATTGGACTGGAAGAATTGATATATTACTGGGCTCATTTCACTGGCTTAATATGTAACTGAATTAGACTGCAGTGAAAATACAGAATTAAGTATGTGACCAGAAGAATACTCTCCTTCCAGAGTATTCTACATGTAGATGAAGATGGTAGACAATGACTACATGAATGCCTATGGGGCAACTGACTAGCCACTGTGAGGATGATGATGATTTCCCCACTGGTTATGAAATTCCCCATTGGCTATGAATGAAAATAATCTCAAAGGATCCGTTAACAAGCCCTGAATGCCTCTCAAGTGGAAAGCCTCACACTGTAGCAAGAGAGATAAATCAGGCTGTGCCCTTGACCTTAGGATGTTTACATTGTGGTTGCAGGCAACAGAAAATCAATATAAGACTCAGTCTAATGGCATATGAAGGTCAGCAAATGGAAATATAAATGGAATATACATGCTTATGACATACTGAGTGGGAAGAGGAACCTGTCAAATAGAATCATGGAAAGCATCCTAAAAGAACCATGTGTCATTCGAGCAGTAAATACTGAAGGGTATATAGGGAAATTGTTGTTAGCAGACAGCATCTCCCCTGAAAAGAATGGCATTTTCCAAGAACAGGATTTGGGAAATAGCAAGTCACATGCTGGAGGAAGAGAGCAGGTATGATTTGAGTAACAACTTCAGATTGGGAAAAAAAGAGAAATGGGGCTTGTAATTTATTGGGTACAGGGAGAAGGGAAGGAGGAAGTTTAGACTAGAGTGTGTTGAAGTCATATAGGGATATTAAATAATTTCAGGACATCCAAAACGGGCTAAGGAATTCATAGTTCATCCTTATTAATTTTAACATAAGAGTTCTATAGTAGAAATTGTATTTGTGGATGCTTCTTTTCACTGCAGAGTGTAGATGAGTTGGGGGCGACAAGAACTTTCAGGCTAAACAAGAGACAGTTGTGCCAATAGGTCGTAGACCATGAGTCTCTGCATAATACTAGGGAAGAAAAGCTGAGCTGCATTGCTGCAGACAGAAAGAAAGCGGTAAAGCTCTGTCGGAAGATGTGATCATGGAGGAAGAAAGCAGCATAGAATGACTGTCGGACTGCAAATCATGCCACTGGCAGTGATGAGTAGGATAAATTTAGATTTGTGTGCCCTATTTTAGTTGGCAATGGTGGGTCTAAGCAAAATGAAAATAGACCAGAGAGAAGATTAGAAAGAAGAAATGATTCACTCACAAATGGCAAAATAAAATGTGGTAAAGTATGTGGCTTGAAGCCAAATCTGAGTAGCTGAAAGAGAGAAAACAAATTACAAAAGAAAAATCATATAATAGCACTCTTCATCAAATGTGTTTTTAAAGATTTCATGTTTGAGATTAACAGAAATTAGTTACTTATCGTGCCCATCTCAGAAGTTCAGTTTATTACATTTAAACACTAAAATTTTGAAAGGGCTTCTCATTAAGGAGTCTTTAAGTACTTCTAGTCCAGTCAAAATGCAGAAGCATATAATCCCTGTTACAAATGGGCAGAAAGTTAAGATGGCAAGGCAAATGAGGCAAGACTGTCAAACATGGCGGCTGAAGAGTAATACCCTGAAATCCAAGATCAGATGAATGTGACACAATCTATATTTGAAAATGTGAGCACTGGAAGACAGACATGTGTACCTAAAATGAAGCATTTTACTTCATTAAAAACTACTAGAGCCATTACTTCTGAGTATGGGGTGGGGGTGGAGAAAGAGAGGTGTATGTATTTATACTATATGCATTACACAGATATATAATGCATATATTAAAAACTATAAATATTTCTGTTGTCTTTGAGCTTTCAAGGTTATCAAAATAACATTATCTAAATTCAAATGTTCTATTAAATACCTGCTATATACTTCAGCACTTTTGCTATCCTATTTAATTTAAATAATACATGGACAGAAATGATCATTTTATATGTTCATACTTTGTATGTCTAAAAGCAGCTCTCTAGAACTATGTAGTATCTATTTGGATAACATAAATATACAGTATATTCATTTGTAATTTTACATATTATGGCCTGGGAAAAATAGACATCAACACGTTAAAAACCTGTTTCCTTTTCTTGACTCACTGGACAGTTTATCTTGAGTGATATGGAACCATTTTCTTTCAACCAAGTCTTTAAAAAAAAAACAAAAAGAACAGTGATTCTAATGGAGACAGATGGATTCTAGTTAATTCTGAGAAGCAACAAGATGTAATTTTAACCAATTTTTAAAACCAAAATGAAAAACAACTCTAGTGTACTGTATGTCAAACAATATTCATTTAACCTTAAAAGCCACATGTGTTGTTCATTCAAACCTCAATTATACTCTGAGTGGTACCCTATGGGGCTGGAATTGCTTGGCTTTCTGGTAATGGGAGAAATGGAGAACAAGTATTTGAAAAATGGTCAAAAGCTAGGCTGAAATTCAGACTGTTTATAACTTCCATGACTTCCATTAATCTCTGGTTGGCTTGAGCAGGTCAGAGGAGCAAATCTTGCTCTTTCTAAAAGACTACATGTACAATGAAGACTCTGAGATACCCACAAAGATAAGCCTCCAATAACAAAAGCACGCCAGTGTGTGGCCACCTCTGAACCACACAAGACATCATAAATAGGGTGGCCATACAGCCTAATTTATCAGGGATAACCTAGTTTTATTGCCTCTTTTTATATGTCAGGCATAATTATTAAGTCTCATTCTCTTGATTTCAAAAGTGTCAGGTTTAGATGGCAAATTATAGAGTCACTCTAATCATTGTGAATAAAAGTGAAATGAATCACTAAGACAGGGTCAGGAGAATGATTTCTGTATTTTTAGAGGAATGAGTTGAAACCAGAGGAATCATGAAAAATAGTGAAAGAGCTTTTGAAGGAAAATGGAAGAGCAAGGACAGCGAAACCCACCATGGAGTCTCCACTTACCATGCGCAAGAGAAATGAAAAATACCATTGTAAAACTGCATTGTGAGAGTGTACATGTTTGTGAGCATCAAGAAGCATAGGATAAAGCAACCATTAGCCAGCTGGTGTTCATGATCAACAGTCCATTCTTTCAATGGAGTTGTGGCTAATCAGATGCAAGCTCATCCTTAGAAATGGGGCCTTTGCATCCAAGAATATGGGAACCGGTCCCTAGGAACAGAATCATCACAAAGACTATCTTTTCCAGTAGCCTTAGAGATAAGAGAATTCTCACAGTTGCTTCATTCTCTAGATTGAAAGGCAGCATGGAGCTAATGGCGATGAGAGCAGAGTGGAACTATAAAGACTGGATGCGCATTCTGGCTCCTCTCTTTCTGCAAATGTGATTTTGAAGAATTGATTAACCCCTTTATGTGTTAGTTTTCTTATTATTAAAACAATGGCAATATTAAAACAAAGGCAATAATAACTTCTGGAGAATAAATGCGTTTAAATGAGTTAATATATAGAAATGCTGGGAACTGCCTAACACACGGAAATTGTCATGCAAGTCTTGTCTGCTTCCTTTCCTCCCTTTTTTTCTCTCCACTGCTTTTTCCTACTTCTGAAAAATAACTTACACTTCAGGGAAACTGAGATTCAGGGACTTCTACAAATGTGCCAGGTATTTAACAGAAGAAAAAGTTTAGATTAAATAGGCAAGCGAAGCATGTCATTTGTAAATCATCAGAAGCCAGGTTTCTGGACATGAACATGAGAGAGAGAGAGAGAGAGAAAGAGAGAGTGAATGAATTCTTTAGAGGGAGATTGATTCTTTAACTCAGATTTTAAAAACTTGCTTATGTTCGTTCATATTTATGGCTGAGTGACAGATAGATTGATTATCTCAGATTTTAAAAACTCACTTAGGTTCTTCCACATTTATTCCAGACCTCTCTTTACTTGCATATATTTAAGAAAAACATATCAGTGAATTACTTAAGATCCCTTTCTTCATTTGGCTAAAATGAGAATTAAACGTTATCTGCTTCACTGGGAAGCATTTCAACTTTCATAGTTATGAAGTAGAATGTCAAGATCCCAAGTGCCCAAATAGAGCCCTGTGCTACCACATTACAAAGTAAAAACATGAAGCAAGGCAGCAAAGGGAAACCTCTCAATACACCCTTCTTTGGAGCTTGACCAACTTGGAAATGAAAAGTAGAGTGCTACTTGGTAGAAGTAAAGGATATGGATCTGTTCTTAATAGACAAAACAAAGCAGGAAGTGAAGGTGGTCTTGTGCTGTCTGTGTAAAACAAGTAAATAATTATACCTGCTGTCCACATTTCCTGTGCTGTGGACAATGTACTTTGTAACGTGATAGTGTAGGTAGTAATCAGGTAGGATGCCTCTGCCTGACTTTGCTCTTCTTTCTCATGGTTCTTTTTCATCTGTTTATAGTGGTAGTTAACAGATCAGCTTGATTCTTATAAATGTTGGTATCTAGGATCATGGAGATAGTTATAATGAAAACAGTGGACATATCTAATGGTGAGGTTTTGGACAGCTAGAAGATTCCTTGAAGTATTGAAAAAAATGGGGCTAAGGGAAAAGTGGCTTTAATCACCCATCAAGAAATAATTGTTGTAAAACGCTGCACTAGGCAAGTGCTCTACCACTACACTACATACACAGCCCTGATTTTTAAGTGATTCTTTTAAGTAAATGTTTCCTATGGACAAGGTTTCCTACACATCATTATGACCAGGAGATGCTAGTATTTCTGCACAAAATGTGGGCCAAATACAGAACAACTCAAGACTGACTTGTGAGACTCTATGTGCACAGGCTGTTATATTTGATTTCCAAAACTGTGAAAAGTTTGCTAGATTTTTACACTGTTTAGAAAAGAATGAAATATCTCATACACCACTTCCCCTATGACCCTCTGATTCAGTCAATCTGGCATCTTAGGTGCAATTTTGCTGCATTTGGAAAAAAAAAACCAACTAAGAATTTTTAATAAAACAGTAGTTGACTTAAATACTAGAAAATTACTTTTAAACAATTTTGGCAACTACTGTTACCGTAGCAAAATATCCCTTAAAACTGATCAAGAGAATAACAATCTCTGGCCTTAGAGGAATCTTAAATTTCTAGACTTGCCAGGCAGGTAAGACCATCCTTAGAAAGGGTGGATTTGTCTTAAGCCATGCTAAAGGAATAGGCAGAATACCTAGTGCGTTCATCAGACGGTGAACACTTCCTGCCTGGAATCTATGCCCCTGAGTGCACTGCTATCTGGACTGGACCACAGACAAGTGGCTTTCTGTAAGTCTAAGTCCACCCAGTTTCCAGAATTAAAGCATCGCCTCTCTTTTTCGTTTTCTATCTCTTTTCTAACCATGCTTCCCCTAATGCTATGGGCTGCACAAAATCTTGGGTTTCTTTATTTTCCCTGTTCTTGTTTATATCCATTAAGTCATGAATGGTGGAGAAATATTAGGTCCTGATTGTGTCTTGCATCATCATTACCCTCCGACTGCCTTCCTTGATAGGACACAACCTCAACATCAAGCCCCTGACCCAAGGGAGAAGTATAGAAATCCTGACTTTGTTCATATGAACTCACAGTAATGGCTACAGCATGCACAATTCCTATACAAGCTCAAATTGACAAAATCCCAGGATGGATATGGACAAGTGGGAAAAGAAATCCCAAGCCAACATAAAGAACTTTTGGCAGTTGGGAGGGGGAAAGACAGTGTTGGATCTATAAGCTTGTATTCAGTAAGTTGTGAGTTTAGCTACATTTCCCGTCACCCTAGTCAGGCCCGAGTTTGAAGCCATTCGAAGAGATTTTGTAATTGTGGCTGTCTTCGAGTTTATGAAATCCATCAGCAAAGTATATGGCTAATGTTATGTTAGGAGAAACAGTGTCAGAGAGGATAGTTATTTACTTATAGAAGTATTCAAGGAGAACATGCACACAAAACAACGAACAATACAAGAAGGTATTAAATTAGTTTTAAATGCTAAACTCTATTGCTGTGGTTTAGTTGTGGTTTTCCTCTGTCAACACCTAAGTGAAATATTGGTTGTAATGGTGTTGGAAGGTATGATTTTTAAATGTTTCACATCTTTCTAGGGAGACTAGACTGATTTTTACAAGTGGGTTCTTATAACAGATCAGCTTCTTTGTCTTCTTCCTCTTTTCTGAAACTACTAGGCTCTCGACCTAAATTTTGCCATGCAAGTGTCTCTCATATAATAGATATGGTAGCAGAAACTCACACTTCCAGTTTCCAGAATTCTGTGATAAATAAACCACTTTACTGTATAAATTACCCAGTCTCGGGCATTTTGTTTTGTTGTAGCAACATAAGATGCACTAAGACCTGCATGAACCAGACTAAAGTCTAAAGTTAGTCAAGGAAGTCAATGAGCTCTAAGCTAATCAGGCAGAACTATAAGCAGTGAGGCTTCACTCAGCTAGGGATAGGAGGGAGAAGCATTGGGAAGAAAGATTTCAGAGAGAGTGGGAGGGGGATGAGAGGGGAGAATAGATGCGAATACGTATGTATGTAAAAATACATTGTATATATGTTTGAAATTGTCAAAGAATAAATACATATTATTAAAAAATATAAAGACAGCTTTAGTGGGCTGGAGAGACAGCTCAGCTTCTAAAAGCACTGGCTGTTTTTCCAGAGGACCTGGGCTCAATTCCTAGCACCCACATGGTTGCTAACAACTGTCCATAACTCCAGTTTCAAGGGGTCCGATGGCCTGTTCTCACATCATGGGTATTGCACGACATGGGTGCACTTACATACAAGCAAGCAATACACTCATACACATAAAATAAACATAGTAAAATATTTTTAAATACCATTTTAGGTGGACTGTAGTAGGTAAAAGTGAGGGTCATTCCAAGATTGCACACGGGGGCGGGGGTAGTTGACTAGACACATGTAATAGGAAGGAAAATAGCAAATAGTATATTCTGGGCTAGAAAGTGAAAGTGTGTTTCTCTCTCTCTCTCTCTCTCTCTCTCTCTCTCTCTCTCTCTCTGTGTGTGTGTGTGTGTGTGTGTGTGTGTGTGTGTGCAGATGAGCAGCACCAGGTGTGTTAGATGGCACTGTAAACTCAGCCAAGTATACATGGTTGGAGGGGACATGGATCATAGAGAGAACACGATCTTTGTCATATCTCTGGCCAGATGAAATTTCTAACCATATGCTATATATGGATCCTTATATTTATGGACAAACATATGGCACAAAAAGCTTCTTTTTGCAACAGATGGAAACTACAGTAGAATCCCACAGCTGGTCAGACACAGAGAATATATGTCTAAGAGATACCTAATCCTGGGTGGCACATCTAGAGAGTTGACCCTCTACACTTAGGGCTCATGAAGCAGCAGAATGAGGAGTAACTAGAACACTAACGCACCCCTCAGCTCTCACCAGTGAAACTTATACAACATAGTGCTATTTACACAGAAGGCCACAACTGGTCAAATTTTAAAGAATAAGAGACTACAGTGTGTGTATCCCTGAATAAGACTCCTGTATTAAACCTCACCCTCCCATTGTTTAGAGACCATTGTGGAAGAGGGGGCAGAAAGATTTTAAGAGCCTGGGCTGGTTCATGAACTCAGGAAAGCAGAGGCTTTCAGGTCATTGGAAGCTTGCACATGTAAACTTGTGCCAATGGTGGCATCAAGAACATGCCAACCCATGCCAACTCACTTAGACGGGGGCCCAGAGTGGAGTGAGAGAAATTGGTGGCAGGCTAGACCTAGATTGAAAACTACTGGAGACTGATTACTGCTGGGAGAGGGAGAGTGTTCCTTGCTTATGATCTCTGGGTGGGCTGACCAGACTTTAGTGGATAAATTTGCATTAGGGGAGGTCTGGGTGCAGATGCCTGACGGGATGTTACTTAACATGTGTGGCAGAATACATGAAATCTGGTAGGGGTTTGGGGGGCATAGGTGGGAGAGAGGGTCTGGATTTGATTGGAAACTGATGTGTGAAATGTATAGAGGTTCAACAAAAATTAAAGAAAAATCAGGCTGAGCTGAGTGAGTTGTTGGTGCATGCCTGTAGTCTCAGCACTGGGAAAGCTGAGGCAGGAGGATCTGAACCATGAAGCAAGCCTGGGCCACATAGTGAGATTCTGTTCCAAGTACAAACAAAAGCCTGCTCACTTATCCAGCCATTCATGCAAACATACAAACAACAAAAGATTAAATATTAGGGAGCACATACAATGTAGAAAGAACAGAATAAAGAGCCACACAGCATGGAAAGAGATGTTGATTTCATGGTGGCATCAGAAACTGGGGGTCCAGGGACTATAGAATTCTCACAGTTTTCACATACTATCCCCTATTTTCTTACCCTGGAATGAACAAAGTGACCAGGAAATTATACGAAGTCAGCTTGGAGAGTTACTCCAGGAAGTCCTGCTTTACTCTCCTACCTAGGATCACTCCTTCAGTTACTTTCACAATATCTGTCCTTTTTGAGCACATGCCCCAGTTGCAAGTTATTTGCTCAGTAATCAATAGTAACAAGAGGCAGAATAAAAAATTGATCTCAGTAATTGTGACTCCAATGTCCCAAATTAGTAACTACAACAATAATTGTTGGAATCCGTTTACAGAGCCTTGACAAAAACCAGTCCTAGTGTACAATACTAAAGCAAAAGGAATTTATACAGCACATAGTATAGGCAGATCCTGTGAAGAGAGTAACTTGTACTTGGCCACAACCTACTCGGGCTCCACCAGAGAGTACCTCCTCATTCCATCCTTCTCTCTCTTGAAAGTCAAAGAACCTCGAGTATAAATGTTTGCTTCCACTCAGTCATGAGACATTTGTTAAGTAACTTTGGCACTGTGTCACAGATACAGATGCAAAAAACAGATGAAAATGGGCATAGATCTTTCACACCCAGTGCTTTACTGGAGAAGAGAGAAATTTAGCAAATAAAGATAGAAGTAAAAAAAAAAATGAATCCCAACAGTTTGTATGGAAAATACTAATTTGGGACTCTGAAGTCAGAATGACTAGGTTTAATTTTCCTTTCCTTTCCTTTTACTCTCATGGATTTTGGTGCAAATCACTTTTAACTTCTCTTCCTCTACTTTCTTGTCTGTAGAATAAGGATACAATGTTCCCAAAGCTGTTGTGAGATTCCAAAAAGTGACTCTATATGTAAGTGCAAACACATTGCCCATTGCATACTAAGTGCTACATATATTCACCATCTATCAGATACACGATTGACTTTTAATACATGCAGCAGTTTACCCAAACAACTTCTCCCTTGTCCACAGTCCAAGTCCATAGTCCCCCTTTGCCTTGGCAAGATAGGCAGGAGACGGGAAGCAGAAATGATAAATGGTAGAGGGAAGCTGAGTGTGGGTTTGGTTTGAGGTCTGCCTGTCGGCCCCAAATATGGCAGTAGCACAGTCTCTGAAGAGATTTTTTCTTCTGATAAAGTTTCCCTTAAGGTTCTAGTGGCTGTTTGCACTATGCTTCCAGTCCAGATGAGGTTTGCTGAGGTGCCAGCAATGACATGCAAGCTGCCAACACTTCTCCTGACTGTCCTAGCCTCACAGACATGTCTAAACAACTGAGGCTGGGGCTGAGATTCAATCCTCGTCTAGGATTCCTGTCTGACCCAGGAAGAAAGGCGCAAATTAGTGTTTGGTGACAGTACAGACAGGCTGTTTCAATGCGGCCTTTTATATGAAGGTTTGCAAGTTCAGCACTCAAAAGGTTGCTTTTTTTCTTGAGTATTTGGCCTGCAGTTAGGGTGGTCAGCGTTAGGGTTCCCTGCTGTGTGAATAATATGCTTATACAAGATACACCTTTGTAAAAACATCATTTCAACAGAAAAAAAAATAACTAGGTGTTTCAGAAATGCAAACTTCAAAGGAGTTTCAAGCACATTATATACAACTGAAAGATGTAAAGAAATTGGAGGCACAGAAAAAACAGTTTTTATAAAAGTGTGGGATTTAGTCTTTATAAAGAAAGATGAAAGAAAATGATGCATTTAGACTGAAGATGGCAAAGAAAGAATTTAATGAATTGTCAAGCATATGAAGGGACAGTAAATGCTCAGTAATAATGAGCTTTCATCTGCTATTTCTGAGGACTTATTGAAAGGGAAAATTTAAATTTTGACAAGAGAATTGAAGATGACTAGTCCTGGAATCTGTTACCACAAGAAAGACCAGAAATAAAGCTCTGTCTGTGGATATTGAATAAATAAAAAAACAAAGCTATCATAGATGGAGAAGATTCAGCTCTACTTAACTCCAGGATAATTACCTCTCACTAAACAATCACTCTTTATAAGGCATTATCCTAGCTCTATGACATCCCTGCTAATCTTTACAGTCACTATGAGTGGTTGATATGATAAATTTCGTTACTAAAGCTGAGAAACCCCAGGCTGAGTGGATATGCGGCTCATTTAATATAGCAGTGTAGATGGTGGTTCTGTCAATTCATGTCCTTCTGGCGTCCGAATCGATGTTTACTGCAGTATTTTGATCATTCAATATAACATGTCTTCTGAAGATATCCATTTTCTTTCTTTTATTAATTGTTCTTTAGTTTTGAGTTCACTTTTTCCATTCTCCAAACAAAATATTCTTGGCCTAACAAGTGGATTACAGTTTATGCTGTTTATATTAGCAGTCCCATGCATATCTCTGTGCAGCATGGACTTTTTCAATTTAGGGTAGATTCAAATTAAGCTGGGGCAGAGATCAAAAGGGAGGGGAGGGACTTGACATCTATTGTTCTCTCTGAAATGTAATAATGGCACTGTGGTACAATATACATGCACACTGTGACAAACAGGTATGGGAAAGATGCATGACCTTATTGAAGTAGAAATCTAATTAGGCTGTAATTGAATCCATATTGACTTACAAAGGCTGAGCAAATAGCATATTAAAAGGATTGAGCATACACTGGTAACAGAACAATTAGATGGCCCAAGCAATCAGAGATTGAAGCTGATTACATTTACATTCATTTATTCAGGTTTCAGACTTTTAATAGGTTCAGTTTCAGTGCACAAAGTTCAGATGCCCACCCATGGTTGTGGGCTGTCTTCAGTTGGCTACATCATCTTTGATGTGACTTCTCAAAGTGGTGTTTCATCCTCTGGCATTTTATAACAGGAAGAGTTATGGGTCAGTTAAAATACTAAACCTTGGGTCCTACTCCAAGACTAGAGAATTGGAATACCTACAGGTGTAGTCCAGACATGAATAAAGAAATTCTTCATGAGATTTGGGAACACTGAGAGGGGGGAGGAGAGAGCAAATCTACAGAGGTCTGAGAACCCAGGAACAATATGAGTGAGACTTGATGTGCATGAATGGAAGATCAGTCTGTAGATGTGAACTGAGGCCAGGCCACGGAGGGCCTTCATTATCTGTAAGATCAGCATGTATTCTAGAAGGAACAGGGACAAAAATCATTAAATGGAAGAGTGTCATGGTTTAAAGCTTGGGCTCTAGAGCCAGGCTGCCAAAACGCAAATTTTCTTTACTGGACCCTTTAGCTACAAGTCATTGGACAAGACAGGATTTTGAACATCTCTATGCCCTCAGTTTCTCATCCACAAAATAAGATAATAATAATAGTATTCCCCTCATTGAGTCATCATAAAATTAAACTAGTTCAAAAATGTAAAGTGCATGGAATTAGGTCTGAAATATGTTAAGTATGCTATATGTCAGGATAAAGATGTCTGAATAGGAATATAACATGGCTGAGGCAATTCTTTTTGAAGATTAATATGGCAGTAACATTTAGGATTCATCTATCTCACTTTCAGGAAGAAATTTTGTGAACTTTTCCTCTAATTCAATGGTTCTAAACCTTGATTATTCATTAGAATCTTCTCCTCCTCCTGGTCTGAGTATAAATCTGCCATGACAATTGCTAGGTGCAGCCATGGTTGAAAAACAATGTTGTGAATACACATCACATTTGCTTACTTTTCATTATCGATTCCTCATGATACACAAAGTATATTCCAGGCACTTCCTTGCATTATTCCACTCAAATCTCACAACTATTATCCTCATTATAGAGATTGTTAGAAGATTGAAGGTAGTCATCTAGCTAAAAAGTAGTCAAGCCGGGGCTGACACTGAGACAGCATGAGTCCACAAGCTGTACCTAGAACCACTTTTCTGCATTCCAACCCCAGGGAAAACACCCACCCCACCTTTTCATACTGGAGAGATCATTATACCCATCTTCTTTTGGGTTTTTCATTCTGCATTAATATCTCCCTTTAATGGAATCTGGACACAGCAACCAGTGAGCGTTTTCATTTGAACATATGATCTTGCTCACAAATTTCCACTGGTTTCCTAACACACTAACATCTGAAATCCAAACTCCCTTTGCATGGCCTTTCCAGCCCCACATGGTCTAACTCCTCTTCTCCGCCTCAGCCTCATGTCATCTCTTGCCAGTTTCAACCACAGTCACCTTATTCCAGTCACACCACTCGTTAGCCTCCTGGAATGCTTCAAGCTCTTACTTCCCTGGAACCTTTGAACTTTTTTATTCATTTCTTCCTGGAATTCTCTTTCCCAGGCTCTTTGCAAGGATGCCTCCTTTTCATTTTTTCTGATTTGAATTTCAAGACACTCTACTCTGTGCCTTCCTGACCAATTAAGTTTAAACTTCTGTTTTCTAAAAGTTCACATTTTTAAATTTCCAAAATAATGTTTATATTGTATATATGTATTTATTTACTTAATTTTTGGTCTTATCTAGTAGAATGTGTGTTCTTTAAGGGCAAAGAACATATCTTTGCTATGGTTGCTTGGGTTGTGCAGTCCGTATACCGCTCAAGGGTGGCATAGCTAAAGGTATGAATTTACATGGACTTCCTGGAAGATGGAATGGAGTCCTTTTTGAATTCACATGAAGATGACACATAGCCTAGCAGTGTGCTGTATGTCTATTACATTTAATCATTATATACCCAGTTTTCGGCACATTGCTCAGCATATAGGAGATGCATGATGGATTCATTGATTGGGTGTGTGGAAAGAAAAGTTAAATTAAGATATCAGTCAGAAAAGGAGGGATAGTAAAGACTGCTCATGGAACAGTTAGTTTAAGAAGAGGCAGCGAAGGCAAAGTTAAAGGTGATTAAGTATGAGCCCAAGGATCTAGAGTGAAAACAGGCACCACTGAAAAAACAATGGACTCCAAAGAAGAAAAGACTGTTTTGAGAAGATGATGATTTCATTTGGTACATAATATGAGAATATAGTTACCCACTTTAATTTAGCTTGTCATCATTTTGCTGTGGGATTAAAATATAGACTTTAATTTGATATGTACAGTCTTCAAAACGGTGACAGAACCTTAAGAGGTACATTCTTCCTTTGAAAGCAGTATACAGAAATGGACTATGTTTTATGATATAAAAATTTAGGGACAAAGCTAAGGGGCTGAGAAAACAGAAGGAGAAAGAGAACAGCTTTCCTGTTAACTGACCCTACTCTCCATTCCCTGCTGCACTCAGAAGTTTCTTCTAGGCCAACACCCTTAAAAAAAATCAATCCCCCCCCCCCACCTTTTGTGAATGAAAGTGTTTCCATAAACCAAGACTAATATAGGAAACTCCTTTTCCTTTAGAGGCAGGACAGATATTTTACTGTTTCCCAAGTTCTACTGCTCATGATGGCATCACTACGGTTCTTGGGACATGGAACTCTTACCTCTGCATACTCGGCAGCATGAATCAGGAACAGAGACTGGGAATGCACATGTCAATTTGGGGCAAGTCTTGAGACCACAATACACATTCCCCTCCTGCCAAGTAAAAGCAATATTAATGTCAGAATGATCTGAGTTGCTTGTCAGGGCGAAACTTAGTACTTGGGGGAAAAGCGAGTCTCAAAACATGACACTGCCCTCTTACTATCTGTTTAAGGTAATTATTCTATTTCATTATGCATTACTTTTTACTGCTTACTATTTCTTCATGAGGGAGATGAACTTACAGAAGAGTTAGCAATTGTTGTGCATACTGGCTCAAAGTAGTAGACAGTATTCTTGAGGGGCACAAGTACAGAAGAGGCTGTTTCTTGTTTGGGGAGTAATCAGCAGGGGCATTAAGATGCAGGACCTTACCGAACAGCTACATTGGGTACATTGGTTGGGTTGCCGATTCTGAAAGAGTCCTTCAGCCATGAACAGTTCTCCATGTTGATAAGTTGTCCCATTGTACTCACAAGACTTGCTGGTCACTTTATTGTTTGCTGGTGGTAAGGAGTCTTCTGGAACAGGGTGGAGAAAAAGAAAACCCACATCAAGTATTGGCACTGTTACAAAGAATTTAATAAATCCCAACAGCAGATGGGGCTATACTACACAGAGGGAATTAAAACAATCCTTGCTTCAGTGGCTAATGATCTTAAGCAGTGTTAAAAAGTCACAGAAATGCAGCTGACATCCCTCGCCACATATCTTTTATTTCTTGAGCATTTATTGAGCACCTAGTATGTGTCATGCACTATAATAAGCATTAAAGAAACAAAGACAAGGCCCATGCCTTGATGGAACTAATAGTTACCTATATGGACCACATACTGAATTGCCTGAAAGCGGGGAATCGTCCCTCTTACCATTTAGTCTTTTCTACTTATTCCTTCAGAAGTACTGCCTATTGTAACTACCCTACTCATCTGATCTCCTCTCATGTTTTATGTCACATGTCAGATGATTGTATTGCTTGTTCTAATTTCTGTAGTTGTTGCTTATCGTTAATTACTCCACCAACATTACCTCCTTCTCTCATCCTTTTCTATCTGTTGGAGTCCTATCCCGTAAAGGTTCAACTCTCACCTCCCTTTCCCCAGAAAATATTGTGCAATAGTTCTAGATCATGGTCTGAACCTTCAGGCATCTGATATCTGAAGCACACAATTTGTCACTTAAATATTAATGGAAGTCATATATGTGAATTATGGTAACCTAGCAAACCATTTAAAAAGAGACCACACATATATCAATAAAAGGGAGACTCGACTCCAACAATATATGAGTCAAACAGAGTAGATTCTCACCTTCATTTTTCATCTGAGGGAAACAAATCAGAAAACTGACTTACCTGAAGTAATGAAAGTAGTGAAGAGTGAAGCGGAGAATCAAATCACATTGCCTTAAAGCTAAATTTTACCTATTTATGTATCCGCCTATTTACACAATCACATATTACTTTTGATAAGTGGGTTTCATATATATTTATTTGTTTCACCAAGTTTAGCATGTAGTTGCTACATAGCAGAAAAGTTAAGGCATTCAATGAGTTTCTGTTAAGTGAATGATCTCTAGAATTCTTCTCCTAGAATTCCCTTAGCACATTCTGTATTACATGAGAAGGTATATTTTCTCTCCCTCCCTGATCTCTCCCTCTCTAACACACTACACACAAAAATAATGACGATCACGTCCCAAGGTTGATCGAGCTAATCATTAGTGTGTCAACTAACAATATTTAAATGTGCTTGTCACATTATAGTGGAAGAAGCAAAATCAGAGGAGTTACTGGCTTCGTTAGGGAGAGGCTTAGAGAATGGGGTTCTTCTATCAGTGCAAGATAGAATGAATAAGAGTTTAACAACTGGTAAAAAAAACAAAATTAATCTCAAGATGTGATGAAAACGATAAGGACTGATAATAGCTATACTTGTCATCATCATAATAACAATAATTAACACTTGCTGATCCTTAAGTGTATACCATGCACATAATGCATATTTTTAGGTACATTACACCAATAGCACTCTGATGTACACATGACCAAGGAATTTTACAGATGAAGAAATTATGGCCTAAAAAATTTACTAATGAGGGTTTAAGGCATAGCTCAGTGGTAGAATGCTTGCCTGGCATATGCTAGGCTTTGAGTTTGATATGCAGCACCAGAAAAATTAATTTACTTGTCCAAGGTCACAAAATTTGTAATTGACAGCACCAGGATATTGACTGATATCTGACTGATTCTGAAATTCCTTCCTATCTTCTATCAAGAAAAGTGCCAATAACTTGAAACCTGTAACAAGGAAGGGATCTGTTAATTCAGAATCCAAACCCAAGTCAACAGACCATAAGTGCTATGTTGTCTAACTATAAGGTTGTGCCCTAAAATACCTGGAAAATTGCACTTTTTGTCAGCTTCAATGATATGGCTAATGACTGAATTCTGTACTTTTACATATAAGTTGAGATAGCCTCAATTTCTGAGCAGCTCACTCCTTTGATGTTAACGATTTATCTATGACACTTATAGCATGTAAAAAAAAGTTCCTTAATTTTGTCTTAAAAATGCCTTTTTTGAGAAAGTTTAGATCATACTAATTGACCCTCTGTCTGAGCTATGAGACCTTCCCACTGCCCACATGTGCATACAACCAGACAGCTGGAGCTGGCAGAAATGAGTGGAACGCACCAGGTCAAGAACAAGAGTAGGGCCGTTTGCCCCCCTGGGCTCTAATTATTCCAAATCTCAGCATTTTGTGGTAAAGGAAAAGTACAATGACCTACAAAATAATATTTGCCATGGCTCTTACAGCAGTTGGCAGGTCTTTGGAACACAAAAAAAATGTTTGGAAATATTTAGCCTCTAAAGAATGTGGATTGATTTTTAAACTGGGTCTTCCACTAAGGCATCAATGGCAGGGCAACTGAAAGTTGAGGTTTTCCACTGAAAGCATGACCTTCAGAATCTTCCCTGCAATAGTCTTCTGAGTAACCTGGCAATGAATTCTACTAATCTACTCAAAAGAATATGGGGAGAGATCAAGAGTTAGGGCCATAAATAGGAATCAAAGAAAACGAAAGCAGTAATGGTCAAGCCTACAGCAATTCTTATGTAATAGAATATTTTTAGCATGTGTCTTTCATGTATTTTGCTCTTCTATTACTGTTGATGGTGTATAGGAGAAAAAGATTTGACCCATGTCACATAAATTCTTAGTAGAAGAGCTGACTCAGAATATAGTCTTTCTGTTTTCAAAGTGTGTTCTTTTCAGAAATTGGCGCTAAAATTTTGAAATAGGATCTGTGAGTCATAGTGGCGCCCCAGTATCAACTCCCCCTAACCCTGCACATGCCTTTTTCTCTTGTTTCTGTTTAATTTTTCTATCGAAGAATGGGGTTCAAGTCTCAAATCTCCTCTTGAATCTTTATAGGGCCAACACAGCATGATTCCCAACCACATTAGCAAGAAAAGCCATCTCAGTCTCTATCCTTTCCTTTCCCAGATTTTCTGAGGTGGCTGGGCTTTGAACCAACTATCCTTGGAACATATTCAGTTTTCCTGGCTGAAAATTGGCAGAAAATCAGTGTAAAGCCAAGCTGACTCCAGAACCCCCTGGGAGAATACTACAATAAAAATGACCAGGCTACATACCTTCTGGCCTCCCGATCTCCCTTATTTGCACTCAAATTCCCACAAAACATTATAAAAGTAGTGGAAGAAGGACATCATGAAGAAAGGAAATCAGGTTTAAGTGATGCTGCTACAGATGTGATGGGAAAGGAGCAGTTTCTTTTCCTTAAGTGAGGGATGAACTTACATAGCCAGAACTATGATTTCAGTGCTCCTTAGAAAACATACCCTTAACCTAAGTGTTCCTTCATACCTTTGCCTTCACTGGTACCTAAAATAACACTATTAGAGCTTCATCACATTTGGTTAAATGGCTGTCATTTTGCAATCAGATTTTGCAATACCAACACACATTTGTTGTATTGTAGTTTCCTGAGAAATGAAAAATACCCTACAGGAGGGAGAGGGAGGCTTATGAGACTGGGAGGAGGCAAACAATTGTCACATGTCTGGGAAAGCTGTAACCTACAAGATTCTGGAAGGCCCATCCCCAGCTTTTCAGAAACAGTAAACAGCTGCTGTAGTCAAGGAGACTGGCCAGCAGAACTGCCTACAGGAGATTCTCAGAACTGTTGAGTTGCCTGCAAATTTTATAGAGTCCAAGGATGCTCCTTTTGTCACAAAAGGTCACCCAAGTTAGGGTGGGATTTTCAGTGACACCGTTACTTCTGACTCATTCCTGCTTCTGCAAGTAACCCATGTCGATACTCCTGTTAGTAATCTTTTAGTGATCCCAATAAAGTCTCATTAGTTCACCAAATTAGGCTTTGATGCAATTGTTACATTGGTCTGTCATGGGTTCCCTTCCTGGGGTGAGTGAATAGACACGTGTTGAGTCTCTCCAAGAAAAGTCACTTACACAGCAGAACTACAAATATCATCTTATGAGAATAACTTTGTCATAAGTTGTTTATTATTATTATTATAATTTGCATACATGGCAAATTTTACCAAAATCTCGTGGTTCTGCCCACTTCCTTTGGTGCATCACTCTTTTCCTGCCTTTTACTACCCTTCTCCCTACTCCCTGGAATCCAGAGATGTCATGCTGATTGTTCTCTTCCTAATTTCTCCTCCCTCAGATCACCATTCTCTTAGTGGAGAAATTCTTGGCTTCTCAGAAAAAAGCAGTCTTGAGGTCAGGAACCATGTGAACTCACAGTGTCGTATGAAATGAGTATAAATCATACCAGAGCTTCCAAGGTTCAGCTGCTAATCTTGAGAACCGGGCCATTCTTTCTGTTGGCATTACTACTATAAATGTTATTTCTATTTTTCATAGCTGAGCCTGAATCTAACTTCTTTCTGTTTCGTTGGCATTTCATTACTATAGTATCAGAATATCTTCAGGTTACTGGGGTGAGGTCATGATATAGGGGTCATATGGAGATAAAGTAAAACGAGAAAAGAGGTGTTATTTTCTGATTAACTGCTCGATACACAGAAAGAGGCATATTCAACAAAGTAAACCGATTATTTCAAAGGATTCTACTGTCAGAAATATAATGGAGGAGAATAGCAAAACAACTAGAGTAAGGTTCTGGAATTGGATGCTCTTCACTGTCTATTTTCAGCTGTGTATGTCATGTATTGCAGGTTTGTGTGTTATGGTACTGCAAGAAAAAATAATTAATCCTGGTCTCTGGGTTCACAGACAAAGGTCTTTGGGAACCCAAATGTTATTGTCTGAGGATTCATGATTCCTTACATTTTTAAGTTGAAATTTTAATCCTCAAGGAGATAGCATAAGGAGGCGAGCTTTTGGGAAATGATTGTTATAAGGTCTCTACTCTTATGGGATTAATGTCCTCATAAGAGGCCTAGAGATACCTTGTTTACCCCTTCTCCCCTGTGAAGGCACAATGAGGACACATAATCTGTGAACTAAAAACAAAGACCTTCAAAAGACACAAAATCACTAGCAACTTGATCTTGTATTTCTTGTCCTCCAGAGTTGTAAGGCATAAATTTCTCTTCTTTGTAAGCTACCCAGTTTATTTTGTTATAGTATCTCAAACAAAGCAAGACATCAACTTTGGTATGGTTTCTTTTTGTGAGTTGAAGAAGCTTCATTTCTGTCTGCTATTTACTGTACATTGTTGTGAAATGTAGATGTAACATCTGAAAGAGCTCAAAGGCAAGATTGGAGAGATGGTTCAGTGGATGAGTATTTGCTGGTCTAGTAGAGGACTCAAGTTTGGTCTCCAGCATCTACAGCCGTCTGTGACTCCAGGTCCAAGAAGATCTGACACCTTCTTCTGGCCCCTATGGGCATTGTATGCATGTGCACATACCCAAACACAGACACATACACATAATCAAAAATAAAGGCAATCTAGTGTTAGAGAAATGGCTCAACAGTTAAGAGCACTGGTTGTGCTTGCAGAGAAATTTGGTTTGGTTCCCAGCTCCCACAGGTGGCTAACAATGCAATAACTACAGTTCCAGGGAATTCACTGCCCTCTTCTGGCCTTTGTGGGCATTGCATGCATGGCTGCACTTATATGCACGTATATGCTGGTAAAACACTAATACACGTAAAAAAAATAAATAAAAGTATAAAATAAACTTTTTAGAATCTCAAAGGCATCTGGTAGATAACAGTGTTCACATAAATGGAGATGATGTTGGTAAATAAAAAAAAATGAAGAAAATGAAAAGATTTTTCTAGTTTCCATGGCTGAAACAACCCATTAAAACGTGTTCGTTTTGTACTTCCCTTGTATGGCAAGTGTTATGTACATACAAGTTAAGACTCTGTTTTCCCATTCCATTCTTTACTCTGTAAGCACGTACAGTCTTTGACTATACCTACTACTTTTATTATTTTTATTATTTTATTCTAAGAAAATGTTTGACGCTAAGCAACACTACAGCATTATAAATCTGTCACATAGAACATCTTCGGCAATTTACGTTTTTGAGATCAAAATAATATTGCCTCTCATCTATAAAGAGATTCTGAGAATTGATAAGAAAAAGACTAGTGACCCAACAGTAAAAATGGGCCAAGAATATAGATCAATGAAACAATTTAAATACAGTTTGCCATTAGACATAAGAAAATATGGTCAAGTTAAAATTTCTTATTCATTTATTTTTTTACTTTAAAAATTTGTTGTGAAATTTTTGTGATTTTCATACAATGTACTTTGATGGTATTTATAGCCCCTCTCCAATGTGCACTTCCTCCTCCTCCCCAATCCTGCCCAATTCAATGCACTCTCATTCAAATATATGTAAAATCATGGCCTACACAGTTTGATTTGTGTCCCCAAATCCAAATGATCATCAGTGTGGGTCCATCCACTGGGACCACCAAGAGTCCACCCTGTAAGACACTGTCTCTTTTTCTACCTGCAGGGAGCATTTTGATAAAAGAAGAGCTGTAGGGATACCTAGTTCTTACAGTGACCTTAGTCTTCTCACACTGGCAGATCGGGTCTCTCTGTACAAAGGCTGCACTGAGCTCCAAAGGAGAAGCAGCAATCTCAGCCAGTATTATATACTGTGTTAGAAATTATCAAGGCCTCAACACAGTGGCAATGTTTACTTTTACACTCATGAGGCAAAACATCATTTTGGTGCTTTATAGAATTTCTCAAAAATTGCCAGATCCCGAGTGATGACTAGAGAGTCACTTCTGAGCCTTTATGCTCATGTGTGCTCAATCATAATACTATACCCCGGTTTCCAGCTGACACCATCTGCCCCATCTTCTCCATGTTAGAGTGTGTGTGTGTGTGTGTGTGAGAGAGAGAGAGAGAGAGAGAGATATTTGCATGTGTGTATAGATATGTATGACCATGTGTGTGGGTGGTGGCCAAAGGAAGACATGCCAAAGGGTGCCCTGCTCTGTTTCTCTCTGCATTATTCCATTGAGATAGGGTCTCTCATTGAACTTGGAACTAAGCTAGCAGTCAGCAAGCTGCAGTGATCTTTTGGTCTCTGTTGCCACACCAATCACAGCATTATAAGCCTTTATGACTATGTTTTGCTTATTTTGCTCTTTTTGAGACAGGGTCTCCCTGTAGCCCCAGCTGGCCTGGAACTCGCTATGTAGACCAGGATGGCTTTGATCATGAAAAGATCTGCCTGTCTCTGCCTCCAGAGTGCTGGGATTAAAGGCATGCAACACCATGCCTGGCCCCAATGTATGTATTTTTAAATTGGTTCTAGGGATTTGAATTCAGGTCTTCATGATTGAGCATTACATGCTTTTACCTGCTGAACTATCTTCCCAGCTCCTCAGGTGTGAGCTCTTTGACTTAACGTTTGTTTTCGTGCCAGAGTCATTTCCAAAGTTCAGTGTGGGTCCATCCACTGGGACCACCAAGAGTCCACCCCTGTAAGACACTGTCTCTTTTTCTTTGAATTGTCCTTTGAATTGTCAGAAGGCTCAGACAGGTGGACTTTTGGGTCAAAAAGGTCGCAAATGTATTTGTGATTGTGGGTGGTCCAAAGCCAACAAAGAAAAAGAAAAACTGAGCTCCTTAGCCTACCCTCCCCAGTGTACTTCAGTTATTATTTCCAATCTCTTCTCTTGTGTATTTTCTGGAATTGCTAAACAAGGTATTGATTGTTTTGAGCTTCATATAGTTTGGGGTCAATATCTGAGTTTCCTTCCAGAAAGATTTGGATATTTTTCAGTTTAGGACACCTCTCTATTTTCCCGTTCACCTATCATCTTTCTTCATATCCTTCATGGTCAAATTCTAGTCTTGCATATTCAAAGAAAAGTCACCTAACTACTTCTGTGCTTGATGTTTGCTAGGGGAGCAAACTAGAAGATAGTAGAACAGATTGCCACTGAAGGTTCCAAAGATAGCAAGTTCACCATACTCCTAAATTTTTTTTCATTCTGTATGCCAGAATACCTAATGAAACTCCTAGGTTCAAGGGCTCTGTCTGCTGGCATGAATATGAAAATAAAAACTGTTACAGTTCCTTTGGAAAGATATCTGGCATCTCCTCAGAAATTTGGAGTTACCACAAGAATCAACAATTCCACTCTCAAGTACATATGCAAAAGAATTGAAAGTAAAAACACGAATAGACCACTGTGCATGAATGTTTTGGAAATATTATTCACAATAGTCAAAAGGTAAAAATAACCCAAATGTTCATCAACGGAAGAACGGCCAGACAAAATAAGTTATGTCCAAATAATGAAGTATATTATTCAGTTATAATAGATGGAACTTAACAATAGTACTAAGTGAAAATAGGGTGGGGTTGTAATACTGTGGTTAAAAGTTAAAGTGGCAATGGGAGCAGGGAGATGGGGGATAAAAGGGAGTGTGTTATACAAAACTAAGGATGTCTAAAAAATCCTTATAGAAATCCACCAATTAAAGAATACAATATTTAAAAACATAGAGCTTGAGTGGGGGTAGACTTTAAGGATAGACAATGCTTTTCCCAAAAGACATAAGTTATTAAGTAAAAATCTCGGTGCCAGGTATAGGGTGTTTCCTAATGAGTTATTGGTCAGGAAGACCTCAGTGGCCACCCCCCAAATAACACAGGCTATTCCCAGTGCTCTTGGTTACCTACTGTAACTAGATGGTAAGCTCCTATGGCTGAAGACAGAGCAAACTTTGGTTAAAGGGCATAGAAACATATAGTTAAACTGACCTGGACACTTCCTCCTTGTTGGTTTAGTTTCATAGTTCAGGAAAGTGCTAGATAGACTGCTAGGGGAGAAAAGTCATTAACAGATTTACCCAGTTTTTGACTCTGCTTGTTACAATACTGACCTATCAGACAAGAAGTGTCAACTGGTACAATAATGGCATGACTGTTATGGGGATAACAAGTTGCTTTCTGATTTCATTTAAGATCTGCTACAAAAGAAGGAATTCATGTCTAGTATTGTAAACCTGGTAAAAAGCCCTTGGCTGGGGATGTCATAGGCCTTAAGAGGAAGCCTACTACTGTTGCTTTGCTAAAGAGACAGGTTGTCAAACTACCTTCTAAATAGTTGTGTTTCTACTTATATATTAGTACTGCCCTCAATATTGGTCAGAGAAATTTCTTTTTGCAGTGGGCATCGGTCAGTGCAGGAATTCATAAATGGTATGTGACTGCTGGGTACTCACCCCTAAATGGGACATCTACATCAACTTCTCAGGCTTAAGGAACATCATGAAAGGGGGAAGGCATGAAAAATGTAAGAGCCAGAGGATGGGGACGAGTGATGTGAAAAATTATTTTCTAGATATGAAATGGTCATTGCATTCATAAATGCACAGCAGCTGTGGTTACCTGCAGAAGATCTGCACAAGATAATGCCAGCCAAAATTCTAGCATGGATACGGGAGGGACTCATGAAGCCCTACTCACAGCTCAAGAGAAGTTGATGGCTGCTGGGAAGTATGGAGTCATTTTTAGTTGGGACTGTGGCCATTGGTCCATTGTCCATGATCCTGTGGGTGGCCTCATATCCATGAGCATGAAGGCAACACTAACTGGACTCAGCAGGTGACATACAAAAGGGAGGAGGACATGGCAGTAGGAGAAAGGTATTTTCGAGGGATCCCAAAGGATTTGGGGGTGGCTATGATCAAGATATATTGAATATGTATATTAACTTGTCAAAGTATAAATAAGATTTATTAGAAAGCATACTAAGTGAGCCAGACTTGGTGGCTTATATCCACAGTTCCAATACTTGGGAGACTGAAACAGGGGGATTGCTAAGAGTTTGAGGATAATCTAGGCTATTTTGGTGAGTTTAAAGCCAGTTTGTGCTACAGTATTAGACCCTGTCCCAAGTCAAATCAATACCACCAACAACAAATATACTAAGTGAATGAACTTAGTCACAAAATACCGCATTTGACTCCTGTTCTATGAAATGAGTAAAATACTCCAATCTGCAGACAAAGTAAATTAATGAATGCCAGGACCTGGGGATAGGAGGCAAAATATGGCACAACCACTAGAAAGTATAGTACTTCTTTTGGATAAGATGAAAACATTTTGGAGTGAGATAATTGTGTTGATTTCAATATCTTGTGGATATACTAAAACTGATTAAACTGTACAATTTACGATGATGATTACATTATGTGAATATGTCTCAATTTAATTGGTATAGAAAAAAATGAACTGCTATAATCCTACAATGAAGACATGTGCATACCAGAATAGGGCACTCCTATACGTAATAGTGACAGGGAGGAGAGTGAAGTAGGCAAACATACATTAAAAGAGATGGATACACCAGTTGACATGCCAACACTAGTGGGGAAAATTTCACAAGGTCCCACCTCCAGTTGAAGATCTATAGTCAAGCATAGTATGCTGTAAGAGGCATAATCAGTTTTCTCTAGGGATGAGCTCCCTGATAGGAGGAGCTCCAGTTCCGAGTGGTCAGCTGTAAACACATGTACATATGAGCATCACTAAATGCACTCAGTAGGCCATTTCTCTCTCTCACAAAATTGAGAAGGAGGAAGGGTGTGTGAAGAGTTGGGAGTGAGAGGGAGGGGTGGGAACGACATAAACATGGGACTCGTGTACCGCATTCTCAATAAATTTAAGTCAAAACAAAATAAATGAAGAATCACAAAAGGTTGGAAGATGGTCAGTCCCATATCACAGTTTTATTCAGTTTCCTCAGTAAGCACCTTGAAAAACAGTCTCTGCCACACTGCCAAGCTAAACAAAGGGACTGATGAGGGGAACATTCTTCTGCATAGAACATTCAAAGACACTCTGTGTGGCCCATACCTTCAGCAAGACAAGTGGCCTCCCTGCTCCCACACCTAGCCCAACCCCCAGTGGGGTCGCAGGCCAGGAAATTCTTGTAGCAGATTCAGCAGATCACTCTACAGTTATACAGACAGACACAACACTCTTTCTCAAGAAAGAAGGTGTGGAGTGAGAGGAAACAGTCATCTGCTGCTCCAGCTGGAGAGAAGAGAGTAGAAGAGGGCGCTGAAAGCTCACACCCTGATTTAATCCCAGTCCTCCCCTCCTCATCCGGATCCCATCTGTGTGCTGTTTTTCATCCTATTTCCGTTCATGTTTCAGCCGCTGTCAGGTAGTAGCTGACCCTGCCTGATATGCCTTCTTGTCAGGCAGAAGGCTGGGAAGGATGGAAGCAAAAGATACTTTCAGACTGGGCAGAGACTTGGGGATTGAGGCATCTCCTGAGTTCTAATTTGATTGTGTGGCTGGCTTGTTGAATGAAGAGGCTTCTGCAGAGGCTGCTGCGGCTTTACCTCTCTGGGTTTCCACTTTTAAAGAACTTTCTGTGGTTATATGTGTGCGTTTGTTGTGGGCAGTCATTTCTATTAGCTTCTACTTCATAGGAATGTATTAAGCATAAACATAATTATCTTTGAAAAGGTTCTTGCAGTGAAGGAAGACAGATAAAAACATCCAGTTGGTTATGACTCTCTCCACATTACTGATGACATTATGTCTGAAGGCAAAAAAGGAGATTAAGAACCAAGTACGTTCTAGGAAGTTTGAGTGCCTCAGTAGTCCTAGACGTCTGCACACAACCAAGTCTGCGTTCTAGGGATGTACAGTCATTCACAGTTGATATCAGCTTTCCGTGGGTGGAAAGCACATACGGATGGAGCCTTCCCATAGTCCAGTCTTCAGATGGAACCTCTAAATTCTTCCCTGTCCAAATTGCTTCCACTTTATTAAACAGTGTTCTTGCCAGCTACATTATTCAGCTCATGGACAATTCCAGTCTCATTACATAAGCCTCCTATGGTTTACTCCAAAAAGAAAACTGAAAATGCCCCTTTCTTTTGACACACAGAATTGATAACCAAAGATGCAAAGGGGATACTCTTATATAGTCCCAAAACAAGGAGTCAAAAATATGAGCATAGAGAGACATTCACTGAAGTCCAGTTTCAACAACTGAAGCAGAACTAAGAAATCTGTTTTCAGAGGTAAATTCTTCAATTTCAAATGTTTGTGTGAACCTATAATATTCAGGCCAACAACAACAACAACCACGAAAATGCATTCACAGTGGATCTGATAGTTTCAGATTATTGCTTTGATGATATACTATGGGTTTTTATATTTTCTCATTCCCAAGAGGTATAATAAATAGATTATAAGTAGCACAGAAAATGTTAAAACTGCTATGCTTCATGATTTATAATTGTTAATGACAGGTTTTGTGGTAATGTGTCACTCACTGCCTTTCTCTTTTCTTTAAATAAATTCCCTAAATGAGTTCCACTATTACTCAGTTACTTCTAATCCTTTGGGAATCGGGCCTTTTTTGAAGGTCAGTGCCCCTTTGAAATGGACAAATTAGTCACCACCCTCAAGCAGCATTTACAGAAACAATGTGAGGCATCTGGATGAGACAGTGGGGAGTTTGGTCAGGCATTCCTTTGTATTGCCTACACCAGCATTTCCCAAGTCTGCTCTGCAGAGCACTACTGGTCCACAAGATGTTCTGTGAAAACAAGATTATGAGCCTAAAACAAGTTGGGAAAAAGATTCATAATCTAGACTTAGTACATCCCTCTCCTCATATTAACACATCTCTGAAATCCTGCATGCAGTAAAGGGATATATATGATCCTGCGCATTATCTCTGAAACCCTGGGATCGTTTTTTTTTTTACTTAGGTAACAACTATGAGCCTCCAAGCAATACCTCTTAGGATGTGCCATCATGCAACACTTCCCATACCTAGACATTCAGAGGATCTTAATATTTGCCATCTTCTGAATAGTATTAACTAGTCAATTCATGATTTTCCTTCTCATCTCGTTTCAGCTGACACCTAGGATGTTTCTCCTAGATATCTATCTACATGGCATCTCCTGTGTCTTTTTTTCTTCCCTTCCTTTCTTTTCTCTTGTGAAGCTATCTAAAACAAGAGGAAATGTCTTCCTCCATAAAATACTATATAATGCTAATGACTGAAACCACAGTTTGATACTTGCAAAAATAGCCATCATACGCTTGGAGGTACAAAGAAGTCAACTCTCGAAGTTTGTAGTTTTTGTGTATATGATAAGAAGCCACTGAAGTGATTTAAGCAGTGAAGTGACCTGGGTGGATTTTGTATTTTGGGAACAGTATTCTGGGATGATTGGAGGAGAGAAAATGAAGTTGGAAGTAGGACCTGTCTGAAGATGGTTGAAAGAGCCTTTTGCTATCCCATTTATCTACTAAAGGGAGACGGAAAAAAAGCCAGCATTTGAGGATTAATGGTGAAAACTTATCCCCAAACATGCGTTTTGTTGTGTTTGGAAACTGTTAGGATTAGGCTTCAGAAACTGGTCCCCGGAGGCCATTGGCAGAGGTTGCAGGGAAAGAAGCGGCAGGCAAAGACAAAATGAAAGGCTCCAGCCTCCTGGAGTCGGGGGATCCACTAGGGAAATTCAGTGCCCTCCCTCTTAGACACAGAAAAAGCGACTCAACTCCTATGTCCTAGAAGTATCAGTGGAAAACAGAGTGTATCATATTTTTCCTCCTAGGAAATCCCTTAAGGATTGAAGCCAAAGTAGGAGCTGGAGGGAGAGTAATTTAGGTCACAGCAGATAATACAGAGAAAGGGAAAGAATGGTGTTAGAGAATCAAAGAACTCCCCCATTGATAGCCATGGGATGGTGTTCATTCCTTGGGGAACAGATGCTAAAGGTAAAGATTAACGAAAATCTCCAGTTCGAAAGTGGAAATCTTTTGGTAGCAGATGCTCTTATTCTTTCCATTTCCCTCATGTCAACATGAAGTTATCAGAAGGAAAGGGTACTGTAAGAGTCAGATATTAATCAGGCAAATAGGTTGTGTTGCCACCATTGGATTTACCAAGACTGGAGGATCAGTAAGTTTGATCTTTGTCTTACATCAGTAATTTCTAAGAGGACAGCAAGATGATCAGAGTAACTGATCAGGGTGAGTTCAGATTCCCCAGGTTCCATTATCCTTGACTGAAAATCACTTCAAATATTGAGAAATGTCACTCACAGGAGTGCAGTATATGCAAACAGAAGAGGGCCAGAAAAGAGTTTGATGGTTAAGATTCCAATAATCACATCAATATTAACAACTAATATTTACAGATTAATGCTGGGTAGACTCTATGTTCAGGACTTGATATTCATATTCATTAGGTCTCTTCTCCCTGTATATAGTCATCCTAGACATTGCTATAGTTTCTTGTTGAGGAGACTGATGTTAGGACGTAGTCAGCCTAGAATTGGAACCAAGGTCTGTTAGTCCTTAAGAGGAGCACTTAGAGATGGAGGTTGCATTATCTGAAAATATGCTGAGATAAAATAGCAACCTAATGATACATAGTTTTCCAAAGTTGTTCTCTCTGTGTCCTCTGAAAAGCAACCCACTGTCTCTGACACATAGGAGGTCTAAAAATATATGAATTTGGGCTGGAGAGTGCTTTTCCCATATCCACAAAGACCTGGGTTTGATTTCCAGCACTTCACAAAGTAAACATAGTGGTGCATGCTTATAATTTCAGCACTTAATTGAGAGGTTGATGAAGGAGGATCAGAAGCTCAAGGTCATCCTTGGCTATACAGTGAGTTTAGGTAAGCCAGGAATGTATGAGATGCTCTAAACACACACAAACACACACACACACACACACACACACACACACACACACACACACATATATATATACACACATTTTCTTCCAGTCACCTAGCATAGGTGACTGAAAGAAATTGTCTACACTATTAGCCTTAAGTGTTTGGGGAGAAGAAAGGAGAGGAAAGTGGTTGGGCCTTGTTGAGAGAGGTAACAGGAAGAAATAATACATTACAAATAACCTTATTAGCTACTAGGCCAATGGAATCATCTTGGACCAGAAAAATTCCCTTTACAGAACCTGAAAATGGCATTTGGATGGTCTGATCTTCTTCTCAGAGACAATCAACCCACTCCCCAAAATGTGGGATGGAGATGCACAGCATTAGTGTCATCTGAGAGGTAGGAAGAAATGCAGAATCCTTACATCCTACTTTCCCAGACCTACTAAACCATTGTCTACTCTTCTGTAATATGGCCAGTGATTCATTTGCATGCTCTAGTTTGAGAAGTATTCTTTGAGGACTTTGATTTTAGAACTCATCTCATTCAGGACCTCCAACAACACGCTAGAAAAGTGATCTTCTCAAAGATCAATAAGTGTGGAGAAATCTTTTCATTCCTATCTCTGAATATACCCATTGAGGTGTTTTTTTCCATACTGCCTCCTTTAGATGTTCTCTGAGGTCTGAGTATAAATAAGCTATCACTAAGTTCCTGCTACCCAAAACATTTGTCTCCATCTACCATCTCTTGCAGACCTGACAAAGTGCATTGAATTCCAGAACAAGATTCTGAGGAATGGACTCTGTAGACCCCACCTCGAGCTGAGGGACTATTGGAAACTGAGTGTTACTAGGGGAGGGGAAATAATTTTTCTTCAGGGGTGTGGCCACTATTAGGTTCCCTATGCTCAGGTGGAAAACCTCACACCCTCATGCATGCAAACATCACTAGATTTAGTAAGTTATATATTTTTTAAAAGGATATGAAGATGGGAGGGAGAAGTACTTGGTGATTCTCCAGGAAGTGGGAAGGTGTGGTAGTTTGAATGAGCCCTGTCCTCTATAGACTCAAGTATCTGAACATTCAGTCAGTTGGTGACATTGTTTATGGAGGTTCAGGAGGTGTGGCCTTGCTATAGGAAACATGTCAATGGGAGTGAGCTTTGAGAATTCTCAGCTTCCTGTGTCTGCTTTAAGATGTGAACCCCCAATTTTGTGCTCTGGCCACTTCCTACAACACCTCCCAGCCATGGTGGATCCTTATCCCTTCGGAATATAAGCCCACTAAATTCTTCCATCTATGAGTTGCCTTGGTCGTAGTGTTTTATCACAAGGATCCTTGGATAATCACGTGTTGCAGAGCCAGCATGCCACCCCCTAACCTTTGTGCTTAGCTACAGAAGGTTTGTGATTGTTAGAACAAGTAGCTTATCTTGACTATTTTTTCCTTTCTAATATATTCTGTTTCCAAAACCATCACCTCAGCGTACATTTCATTACCATCACGTATGGGGTCTTTTACTTTCCATATATCTGTTTCATCTTGACAACTGCTCTCCGTAGCAGTAAAGGCAGGAATTGCCTAGAGTAAGTGTGCTTAGAATTCCCTCTCAGATTCAAATTCCCACTAAAAGTAAATAAAAGTGAAATCAAAACCAGAGACATGGGAGGTCCAATTGTTCTCAGGCTTACTGCCCAATGGCAATCAATGCTTGGATCCAATGGTGTTTAGGACCTGGCTCAGAAGCCTGACTTCATATTTATGGCTGGACTGCACAGAATTTTAAATACTGTATAGAGTCCCAATGTTTGAGCCCCTTAACTGTGTTCCCAAGTATTAATATCAATGATCATCATGAATGAGAAAAGCTAGAGTTAGGCAAAATGGATGGCTAGGTCAACTGAAAAGCTAGGCAGGAAAAGACAAGGAGAAGAATGCTAAAAAGTAGCTTTTAGAATAGACATTTGTTAAGGACATTGAAAAAACACTCCTTTGTCCAGGAACATGGTAGTATACATTTCCCTGTCCTTCCAAAGTCAAATTCTGCTTTTTGATTCTTCTCACCAATGACACAGGGGAAGAAATAATTAGTATCGTTTCTGGGCAAAAATTCTTAAGAATTAGAGCACTGTTAACCAGTTTATTATGTTCCCTCCTCTTACCACTGGAACTAAATTCCAGATGACAAGACTCTGCCAGCCAGGATCTGTGGTAAGAATGACATGTAAACCTAAAATAGACATGTCATGTGTGCAAGAAATTAATCTTTCAGTGTTTCAAGTCCTGAACTTGATTGATATTAATGCATTATCATTTAACCAATCCTAATCATTTGTTATCTACCGGTTAAGAAACGGACTTTAATATTCAAAATGGGAAGATACTATTCCTACAATGTCTATGTATCCTTCCAAAAGAAGAGAGAATGAAAGTAGTCCCATCCTCAAAATGATCATCACATGTGAAACTAATTTTCACTTACCAATTTAGGTTGCTTTATACCTAGAACAGGGCTGTGAAACAGATGGACCCAGGACTTTTCTTTGTAAATAAAGTTTTATTGAAAGGCAGCCACTGCCATTCATTTATATAGGTGCCTGTGGTGGCTTTCACACTGCAAAGGAAGATTTGTTGCAAGGAGTGCCTGCAAACGCTAAAATATTTACTATCTGGCCTTTTACAGGAAAACGAAAATGCCAGCCCTTGGTGGAGAAGTCAAATGAAAACAGATCCATGGAGGATCTGGAAAAGAAATTGAGCATACAGTGTCACTCAGAGTAAAGAGTACATATTCTTGGTAGCTACTTAGCCAAAAGCACACACACAGATCAAGAGTTAGTAGTGGTAAGATTTTCTTTGTACTTCAGGCACTTCTGGAGACAGGCAGGCAATGGAAGTCCTAATATAAATGATTTCCAACAAGCACATCATTAAAGTTCTGTTGTTTATATCCAACCCTAGTATCAGCATGGGGACAGGATCTGAACAAAGGATATACACAGTGTATGTCAGGATTAGTGAACCTGACAGTCCTCAGGATGACTCAGTGGAAAGTTGCTTAAGTGCTTATTCAAAATGATTCACTGCCAGGAGAGTCCATGGCAAGTCATATGCTTCAGCTAAACTGGGCGTTACAGTTTGTCCACCTCTCTGAACTCAGCACAGAGTAAGCAGGCAAGGCATTAGTGAGGACGAGGAGGGTCTGATGTGGGTCTTGGCCTGCTGGACATGACTCTGCTGTGGCCACTGGCTGGCTTCCGGGGGTGAGGGTGGATATGGTGTGGCTGGAATGCTTGGAATCCTGGGCTGGCTTAGCAGGCACTCCGAATTGGCTTGGTGTGCTACATGCTCCAAAGACTTTCTCCAGTGTCCTTGGCATCCAATGCCTATACTTGGGCTTCAGAATTTTAGGACTGGGTGGGTCCCTGGAAGCCTTCTATCTCAGGACCAGATCACTCCTCCATTAGGTGGTACCAGTGAATGAGAATGCGCTACAAATGGGACACAGGCTATTTGCCTTCTTGCTTGGGCATGGCTCTTGGCAGGACTACCTGG
Source organism: Eospalax fontanierii (assembly GCA_035773235.1). Taxonomy (NCBI): domain Eukaryota; kingdom Metazoa; phylum Chordata; class Mammalia; order Rodentia; family Spalacidae; genus Eospalax; species Eospalax fontanierii. The sequence goes on from CM069525.1 coordinate 97,613,910, forward strand.
CTGCAACTTGACCTTTGGTGACTGGTAACAGGTTTGGCTTCCATTTGGCTATTGCTGAATTACTGTTGCTGATTCTGGTCTATAGGCAAAGGACTCAAGTGGGAAGTAGAGGGGACACAGGTCACAGATAAAAGTTTACTTAGACCTATAAACTGAACTATCTTCCCTTTCACCAGTTGACTCTGAGGTTATTTTGGAATGGGTACTTTCTGTCACTTTCTAAGATGACCAGGATAACCTTCTCCCAAGTCCTACGTGGGACACTTTTAGTTCTAGGTTATTATGGCAAGATGGAGAAGAGAGGGAGTTGTACCATTTCCTTGATTACCAGCAAGGGAAAATTCAGCAAGCTCAGCAATTCTGATCGATTCAGTTCAGAATATGGAGACTTTGAGGGCTGAGAGTGCTGTTGCCTTTTGCCAGCCTGCCAAATAGCTTCCCGAGAGTCTTTTGTCTATATTTGAACACCTGCATAAGTCAGTACGTTAGTATACTGTGTCTCCTTGGGTTGAGACAGTATGAGCTCTGGCTAACTGAAAGGCACTAAAACACAATTTGTTGCAAAAGATACTATAAAAATAACAGGTCACATAATAGCCTTAGAGAATTAACTTACTGTGCAAACTCTTGTCTATAGCTGCCTACTTTGTGCCTTGGAACATGAGTAGGTAAAGACAGATTTGGGATCCAATATATTTACAAATGACAGGGGAAGAATCTCGTTTGTGAGCAGTGAACACAGTGGAGGTAAGGAGGATATTCATGTTTTTAAATCTTTTCTGAAAGGAAGATGAAGAAACACAGTCCATGAGGCAGGAAGACTTGGGTCCCAGGCTCTGGGAATGTTCCTATGGGACACTATGGTTTCTGATGGGCTAAAGTCTTTTTATATTCTTATATTTGCCAAGTATGGTGAGAAGGCTGAGCAAAATCTCTCTCCTATGGGTGTAGACTATATGATCCTTGCCCTTGAGAAGCTTATGATAGTTGTAAGGCACTAAACAAATGAATTCAAGGTATACAACTAAATTCAATGCAGCATACCTAACATTACCCAGTGAATGAGAGCTACGCCATACGCAACTGTAGTCACTAGCCACATGCATCAATTACAGTTAAACTAAGAAGCATTAAACAGAATTTAAATGTGGTTGTTTGGTCTCAGAGTAGTAGTCTTTCAAGTGTTCAATGATCACAGGTGTTAGTGGCTGTTGTAATGGGATGAGTCCAGTATTTCACAGAGTTGCACTGAACAGCATTGGCAGAGACAGCATGCCAAAGTTATCCATACAGAACTTCTTTGTGCCTGTTAGGCCTGGCGTCATGGTTGTGTCTCAGCTGGGCTGATCCTCTGAGAATGGTGGTGGGTTGTGTGTGTCTGGTCCCGATTACTGCCTTGTTCAGGGAGCTCAGCAGCTCCTCGCAGTCTCCTTTGTCTCTGTTCCTTTGATCTTTCCTCAAGTCCTTCAGGAAAGCCAGAGACACGCAGTCCTCTCATGAAAAATTCCCTTTTAACTGGATCTATGAATAATCTAGATAATCTAGGAATTCATGAATCTTTTAGAAGCTCCTTGGGCTATTTGCTCAACAGGCATTGTATACGAAGTCCCACAAAGACCAATTTGACTGATCAATAAAAGTAGCATTATATTTACTAGTTTAGAGAAAAAAGCATGGCTAGGACTAAGAAGAAAGTCCTTACATGCTCCCTCCACAGCACTATTAATACAGGAGAAAAAAAATCTAATGTCATTCTGAAGACTGATTTCAAATCAAAACAAAGCAAACAAAGGAAAGCAAAGCAAAAGAACAGCCAGACAACCACAATGGCTCCCCAGGGTCCTTCTTGTTTGTGGGATGGGTGTGTGTATGGGGGATGAGTATAAGAATATGTTTGAGTACACAGGTTCCTGAATGTACATGAGAATCACGTGTGTGAACATGGGGCAGGGGTGGGCAGAGTTGAAGGCTTTCAGGGGTTAGGGCAAACACGTCTGACTCTGAGGAAGAGGTTTCATTTCTTTTGGTGGGAAGAAGAGAATTTAGCTTTTGTCAAACAACCTCCTGCCCAGTTTCTGTAAAGGGGGGCATGGAGGACAGTGTCATAACACAGAGAGTGTTAATGGCTGCTATTTTAACAATCTAAACTTACTGCCCCAGGGCGCCAGTAGAAGCTAAACAGTGTTATAGCAAAGGATGCAATTTTTAAAAATCAAATAAATAGCTAAAGGCACACTCACATTAAACTTGTGCCCAACTCAATGTCAATCAACAAGTTTCCATTGAATGCTGGACAAGTCAACCCCTTTTCCAAAGAGAACACAAAAAACATTGTAAGTTCAATTTGGGGTCAGCTGGATGATCTTATGTATCCCGTCCTTCCCAGATTTTTTTTTCTTCCAATTTTGCTCTTTCATTCCTTCTCAGGTTAAGACGTTTTTCCCTTAATCCAGTCCCCCACCCCAGGTTAATTTCATTCTAATGCATCTCCCTGGCTCTGACATGACTATTGTGACTGTTGTAATTCTTCTGTTTTGTATTCCCATACACTAGGGCAGGCTTGTTGATTTGAGTATCAAGGCATATCTACAATTTATATATATATACATTTGTGTGTGTGTGTGTGTGTGTGTGTGTGCATGTGTGTGTGTGTGTCTTCTTGTGGTGCTGGAGACTGGACCCAGAGCACTCTCTGAGTACTAAATAAGCATTTCATTATTGGACTGTGTCTCTAAGCATTGCTTTTTTTTTCTTTTCATACAAAGTCTTCCTATGTAGCCCAGGCTGACTTTGAACTTGCCATGTGGCCCAGACAGGCCCTATACTTTTGATTCCCCTGCCTCACCTTCCCAAATGTTGGATTTGCAGATGTGAGCTAACATACCTGTTGCTAGATCTACACTTTGGAAGACAACATCTTCTACTTTCCATGTGTGCCAGATTAGAAAAAAAAAGTACACTACTGCATACTAATTCAGTAAATCCCCACAACAGTCCTTTGAGGTAGGAATGACTATGGCCCCATTTCACTCACACACATACAGGCAGGCATGCATAAATGTGTGCATGCATAGGCGTACACACACACGTTCTCTCATACTCACATTGAACGAGTGTAACATGAAGGAGGCTTCTCTGCTCCATCATCTCAGGGCTCAGTCCTTCCACATATCTTCCCCAAAGTCTCCCATTGCCACAAGAAATTCTAACAGTAAATTTCTACTGAAGTCCAGCATTGACTGCTTCCTCAATAAATGTGGCAATCTTCCAGAAAGAGTAACCTACCTTCATTATTATCAGGAGTTAGTGACTCTGAGTTCTAAGTGGTTGCAGAGAGGTGAGGATGTGAGGAAGTTCAGAAGAGGAGAGGAGGTACAGCAGGATGCCTGAAAGCACTAAAAACAGACTTTACCAACTCCTTATGTTGCATAACAATGTCAACCCAAAGGACAGCTTGAGACTGAGTCTCCATGAACCTGACCTCCCCAGCCTTCTTTTTTACAGGAAGAGACCATGCTCAGCTGGTCACAGGTCACATGCATGCCTCTGCATAGGCTTTCTCCCACTTCCTATCTCCATCTGACAAAATTCCATTCTGTCACAATCTAGTTTGAATGCCAACTCTTCTCTGAAGCTTTGTCTACCTCCTGGCTCTGGTAAATGGTCCCTCTTCCTACTCTTTCAGCCTTTCCCTCCCATGACAGCACAGCAATGCTCTCCTCTCTCCTAAAAGTGGTCCTGCTCAATCTGACTTTCTGGAAGCCCAATGAGCCTTGTGAATCAGTGATCTAAGCTTGGAACTAGATGCTTTCATACAGATGACAGTATACTGTGCCTTCTGAAGCCTGGAGTTCATGGTTCCAAATGCCCCCAAATAACTTCTCAATGATTCAAAAGCCCACCTAGAAAACAGAAAGCATATCCTTTTGACGATCTGTCTACTTCATAACTGCTCTGCTTTCAATGTGGGAGAGGGGGAAGAAGGAACGGGAGAGGTGGGGAGAAGAGGAAAAGGAGGAGGGAGAATGAGGAAGAAGAGGAGAACACACACATACGGGGGACAGAGAGAGAGAGAAAGGGGGGGGAGAGAGAGAGAGAGAGAGAGAGAGAGAGAGAGAGAGGATCAAACACCAGGAAGACTAAAGTAATACATATTGCCACACAGAAAATGAACAGCCCCAGCCCCAACCATGTGCTCATCCAGGATCTGATGCTTTGTTACAACATTCCAGAGTCTTCTGATCAATTTTGCCTCCAATCACACTATCCCAAATAAATGAAAATGCATTGTAATTAAAATATGTAATCCCGAGAAATACAGCATGTATCCTGAAAACATAAATGTACAGCTGAATGGATGATTATACACCGAGTCTCAAAGAAATCACCAGGTAGATGCTGTGACAGTTACGTACCCTGCATGGATCCTGGAGTTTGCTACCATACTGACTACTGTGACACACATATGTGTCTTTTTTTCCCCAGTATCAAACTTAAGCTGTAATCTACTGACTTTTAATGACTTCTGCTCCCCTTCTTCATGCCTGGAAATATTTCCCTGTGAATTTTTTATGCCCATTTTCCCCTTTTGGAGATGGAAGGTGACTGTCATTTATCTTTCCAAAGCTGTTGAAGTCCCCTCAGTATTTCTTTCACCAAGCTCAGTAATTATAGTTTTCCTTCAACATTTCCTCATAGGATTGAGACTCTAATCCTTTAATTATCTTTTTTATAATAAAATCACACTGAATGACTACAGACATGGTTTCCCTCAGAAAGCAACTGCAGTTGCTTTTGGGAATACATTTCTCCAGATAAAGGGAAACAAGAGTAATTTCTACTACTGGGGATTTCTTCCAGAATAGATGACAAGTTTCTGGGAATCGTTTTTCAATACTGGATTCTTGTTGAATTGCCCTCGGAAATGTGAATAAAGGATTTTTAGGTTTTCCAAAACTAAGTGTTTTTATAGCCATTAATGCTAGTTTCTGCTTCACGTCATTGTCGGAGACCATGCAGTTTCTGGAAGCTTCTTCATTCCATAGGACATGACCTCTGAACACAATTTTGTAGATTCTTCTAAAGAACCTTCATTATCTCATGACTTCATTTTCTCAGATCAGTTACCAATCACTTCTCAATTTTTTTTTCCAAAGTACCCTTCCTCATTTAACAACGAGAGGGCGGGGATGTAGCTAAGTGTTAGAGCTGCTTAGCATGTTCAGACCCTAAATTCCATCTCTAGTAACACATACACACACACACACACACACACACACACAGAGAGAGAGAGAGAGAGAGAGAGAGAGAGAGAGGTTTATGCTACGTGAAATAGATCAATGATGAAAGATGGTATGATTCCATGTCTATGAGGTACTGATGATATTCAGATTGACAGAGACAAAACATGCTGGATAGTCATCAGAAGCTCAGGAAAGCTCATGTGGGGAGAAGTGGGGAGTTTATGTTTAATGTATTCAGTTTCAGTTTGGGAAATGAAAAGATATTGGGCATAGATAATTTTGATGGACTATATACCTAACATTACCTAAATGATGAATTATATGATATGTACATCTTACATAGCAGAATAAAATAACCATAACTAAAAATAAAATGAATAAACAGAGAGGGGGAAGAAAGTTAGTTTAAAAGGGAAGCAAAGAGATGAAGAGAATAAGGAGGAAACAAAGCAATATTTTCCTGCTCTTACCTAAAAAATATATTATTTTTTATGTAGAGAAATTAAAAGTGCATAAATTTGTTAAAGGAAAGAAAAATAGAGCTTACAAGAAAATTCACTTTCACACCTTAAAATAATCTTTACTCCCTTTCCCCTCAATGAGAATAAAATCCAACCAACCTTCTGCATCCTGAAGGCAACTTGGATTTAGAGGTAGTATATATACTTCATAGTCTGTCTAATTCTGAGAAGACAACTCTAAGAAACACTTTGTAAGCAGGCATTCACATTGCTGAGCTATTTCTCACCTTCTGTATCTTAGTGTGTATGTGGCATAGGCAAGAGACAATAAACACATCAAGACATATAAAAGAGGGTATCTGGATGATCAAATACAGAGCCTTGTGAGTAAAATATTTCAATTGCTGACACCTACCCATGCCAGTTTCCAAAATCACTTTTAGGGAATAGCTGACAGTGTAAAAATCTAAATACAAAAATAAGACAAAATCATTCTAATAAGGTCTGTTATTTATCTTAGTGGCTGCAAATAATCTGGCAAACCTTTGGGATTATAGTTATTTTGTATCCAAAACCCTGAAGTGAAACCTTTTGGCCCTAAACAACAGATAGCAAGGATGTTTGGTTACTTCGAGAACATATTGGTTTTAAATTAACCCCAAAGTAAAAATCTTGAGCACTAGCAATGCATTTTAGAAACCACTATGTTCTCTGCCACAAACAGAGAACCTTTCCTTACTGTCAGGGAGACCCTGGTGTTGTGTCGAACTGTTGAAAAGGGAGAGCCCAATTCACCAGACTCATTCTTCAATCTCCCACACCCCAGAACTCTTCCAGGTACGCATCCCAGCTACTCACTTCAAGATGCCTTCCAGAACATCTACCTCCTTTCTCTTTAATCAAATTTTGCTTTCTAGATGCCAAGTTTGGAATAGATTTAAAATGATAACGAAGGGTTAATTTACCACTTTCAAAGATAGGCAAATGAGGGGCTTGGGAAATGGCTCAGCTGGTAAGTGCCTATTTCAAAAGCATGAGGACCTGAATTCAGATCCCAGCACCCATGTAAAAGCTGGTACAACAGTATGCATATCTGTGACCCCAGCATTGGGTGAAGGGGTTGGTGACAGATGGATGCCTGGAGTTCACTGGCTGTTCATTCTAATCAATTGTTGAGGCCCATGTTCACAAGCAACTCTGTCTCAAAAATACGGTGGAGAGTGATGGAAAAAGACACCCGACGTCAACTTCTGGCCTCCCCACACAGGTGTACGTGCACATACATGCATGCACATGCACATATACAGGCACACACTGACACAAATACATACAACACACTCATTAATAAATAAAGAATCCAGGCTTACATGAAAAATGAAACTGTAATGATGCCAACCTTGAGTGTCATAGTACTTTTCAGGGAAGTGGGTATGGTGGGAGGGTGAGCAAGGCTCATGTGCTGGCTCAAGAGGACTTGGTAGCACAGATCACAAGAAATCAAGGTAATAATCACCTCTTCTACCTACTCAAGTACGAGTCAGGCCTTGGTTGAAGCGGTTAGGCCTGTAACTACGACAAAAGCCCACTAAAGGACATTTCACTAATCCTTTCCTGAAAATACCCTAGATGTGACTCGTATTTCAAACTAAGTTGAAAACAGACTAAGTTGAAAACACTGATTTTATTTCAAACTATGTTGATTGCTTTTCCCTTTGAGAGTTTCATTTGTTTATCAGCAGAAATTCCTGGGCTAATTCCGAGAAATGCCATTCATTTCTGGCCAAAAACAAGTCATGAACAATGGGTGGGGTAGCGGGGGGAGCTCCCCACGGAGGGTCTTGCTTTCTGGACATGACAGCCAGGGGCTCTGAATGTGCACAATGGCAGAAGAGAAGGGCCCAGGCGGGAGTGCCAGGAAAGTGGGGGAGGCATTTGAGGCCAGATGGTACACTGTGAACATGTTACTCCAGGCTTGGTCCTAGGAAAATGCTACATGGGCAAAACAGGCTTTCAGGGTGCCTATCCTCCCAGTGACTAGAGAAGCAGTGTTGTCATGGTGCCCACAGCATTTTTTAGATTCACAGGGTCCGCCCTCCAGCACACAATCTTACTTAGGACTGCTGTTCCCTAGGATCTCCTAAATGCCTTTCCCAAAGTCTCCACTGGACATTATTACTTTACTGCATTTTCCAAATCAAAAGGATCAGAATTAACAGAGAGAGACTATGTTCAATGCATAAAACTCACAACAGCTGAATCAGATTACAATTTCTAGCATAGGGTCTGGGAATCAACGTTTTATCTTTTCCCCCAAAGTTGTCCTTAAGCATATTAAACTATAGACAACACTTGTTAAGAGACTTAGGAAAGATAGCCTTCTACCTTAAGGAATGCCTCCATACCAGAATACTCTATATAAGGTGGGTGTGGTGGCTTACTCATGGAATCCCAATTCTTGCATGGCTGAAGCCAAAAGATTGTCATGAGTTTGATGCAAACCTGGGCTACACCAGGCCAACTGGGCTACAGAAATGAGGTCCTATCTCAAAGAAACAGCCATGCCAGCCTCAGATTTTCTTCCTACCTAAGGATGACCTTAAACTTCGAATTCTTCTGCCTATACCTACACAGTGTTAAATGCTAGGCATGCACTCTACCAACTGACCTGTGTCACCAGGTTCCCAATATATTATTGCTATAACATAAATAACTTCCAGAAACTGAATGACATCAGTTGATTCATCAGTGATGAATACATCACTTCCTTCTGCATAGATGTATGTGCGTATATATAAACACTAATCCACTGAAGTTCTTCCTTAAAAATGAGTCTGAAAGCTGAATAAACTTGAGGAATACTGTATTCTATATACTTCTCTGATATGCATGTTAAGATGCTAAAGGCTCTGAGAAACTCTCAAATTTATTTGATCACGTAAATGTTTTCTTTAATAAGCCCTATGACTTTCCCATAAAATCATGTTCTGTATAGAAAATTTTGAAAAACACTATATAAACTGAGAACATGATTATAATTGTGAAAGTTTCTTTAATATGGAAAACAAGTGGAATTTTTTTTCTGAGCTAATTGTTATCTCCTTCATCTTTGTGATGGGCCAGCTTTAGTTAATACCTGCTAAAGAGCTCTCTGTTCTACCGTGAAATAAAGCTGTATTTTCCCTAGAAACTTTGTTCTTATGTGACAGAGGACTTCTGGCATGCTAACAGGAAACTGAACTGTGTGTAAAAAGCAATTCACAGGGTTACCCTCAAATGAAGGTGACCTCACCTGACAGATAAGGTGCTGCATCCCTGGAAAATGTTTCCTACGTATTTTACAATGTGTACAAAGACCAAGAGTATGAGAAAAATGATGTAAATAAACATGGAAGACAGTTGAAGAGGTCCAAGGGAACAGGTGGAATAGATTCAGAAGGTCTAGTAATCAGCTGTGGATATCTCCTTTGATAATATTTGCCAGTCTGCATGGAAAAATGATGCTAATGACAGAATAATAGAGATAAAGTAAACTATCATATAGTGAACAACAGTCTAGAATCCATATGCATCTAAATAGCTATGGCTCCAAAGCAGATTGTTTTATTTTGTTTGACTTTTGAGATAGGGTTTCAATTTATGGCCCAAGATGGCTTTGAAATCACAGTCTTCCTGCCTCAGCCTCTTAAGTGGTGCTATTATAAATATGAGCAACTACATCTGGCATGTGTTTTCTACTCAAGGAAATGAAAACACGTGGCTCACATATTTGTACCCAAATATTCAGAGCAACATTATTCATAGCAGCCGCATAGTTAAAACAGCACATGACCAGCCATACAAATGACCACCAACTGACAAATGGATAAACAAAAGGGATTTAAACATACAATGGAATATTATTCATCCACAAAAAGGAATGAAGTATTGGCATATGCTATAATATGGATGAGAGTCTTAAAAACATTATGCTAAGTGACAGAAGACAGAAGCAAAAGATCATGTATTGAATGATGTCATTTCTGTGAACACCAGAGTAGTCAAATGTATAGAGACAGAAAGTAGATTAGTGGTTGCCAGAAGCTGAGATGGGCAAGAGGAATGAGAAGTAACTGTGAAATGTGCTCAGGGTTTCCTTCAGGAGTGGTAAAAGTTTTCAGGAAGTAAATTAGTGGTGACAGTTTCAAATGTTATAAATGTTCTTAATGATATCGATGTGTATACTTTTAAATGATAAGGTTCATGTTTTGTGCACTTAACCATAATAAATAAATCTCTTCCTTAAATTACTGTCCTAAAAAAGGGATCTCATTTCTTGGTTACTGTTAACATTGGAAGACACAGACATTGCCATTTAATTAAGTGGATGGCATGGAATCAAAGGGGAATTAAGTGCACAATTAACTCTTGAAACACCAAAATACAGATTCAGAGCAGTCAAGCAACTTTACCACTCTTTCCAAACTGTCAAAGGCCAAAGAAAATAGATCTACCCCAACTCATGAAGTCCATTTATGCTGGCATATAAATTTGTATAATGTAAAGTTGTGTATATGTGTACTGACTAAGAGTATGAAGTTGGTATAACACTAACACTAACGGTCTTTAGGAAAAGCAATATGAAAAATTACCACTATCTGTATACCTTACATGAAGACATTAAAAGTAGAGTTACTTTACTACCAAAGGATAATGTTCTTACTAGACGATACAGGCTAGCAAAGGAAAAGACCAGTACCAGGAATGGACTCCCTCTTTTGAAGCTGTTTCCTACTGGTCCTATAGACTGTCAAACAATACTGGCCATTGCTTCTGCTCTTGGTTACCCACTGGAAGGATATGCCTACTGGTGCAACAGTGGAAGAAATATGGGAGTAACCAACCACTTTCTAATTGGATTTAAAGTCCACATCATAGAATGGAGCCTGTACCTGACTTTGATATCAGGCTGAGGAACTCGAGGCTAGACAGGTCACAGGACATAGGGGAGAGCCTAATATTATTATTATGCTAAATACACATTGTATTGTATTGACACCTAATGACTTATTGTTATACCTTTAGATTGATGAATCTTACAGTTCTCAGCGGGGAATCTTCCTTCTGCAGCAGATGGTAATTAGCAAGAGAACCACAACTGGCCAACATGCAGAGAATAAGAGACTGCAGACCACTTATGCCTGGATAGACACCTACATCAAAGTTCTGCTTTCCTAGACTCAGGGATCATTACAGAAGAGGGGGTGGAAAGATTATAAGAGGCAAAGGAGATAAATTACCACAAGGAAACAAAGTTTTACAGAGAGCTGGTCAGTTACTCATACGAACTCATAGCAATGGGCACAGTATGCACAAGTCCCATGTAAGCTCACGCCTGAAAAATCCCAGCATAGATATGGGGAAGTAGATAAGAAACCTCAACCTTACCTGAAGAAGTACTGGCAACCAATGGCTGCTGGGAGGGGGAGAGTTAATATCATTTAAGGGTTAAACATTTGGTAGGTTGACCAGGCTCCAGTGTATGAATTCACACAAAAGGGAACTTAGGGGCATAAATTTGACTTTATAGATGTTTATATTTACATGAAACTGTTTGGGTGGATGGTAGTAAGGGGATGCAGATAAGAAAGGGGATCTAAATACAATAAGAATATATTGTATGAAATTAGAAAAAAATCTATGTAACGGAGTAGCAAAAAAGAGAGAAATTGCTTTCATTCGTCTGTAAGAGTTTGTACTACCAAGCAGCAGTAGCAGAATGCCAAGTACACTGAATCAACTGAACTCATCAAACCATGAAGTGGTATAGTATCCCATCCTATTCCCATTTACTCTACATGCTTCTTTTTGGCTCAGTTTGGAGGACATTCTTTTTTAAGGTGCCTTCTATATTTGTGTGCTCTTTTTCTTGGCTCTATAACTCAGCAACTTCAGTTCTTCCTTACTCCCAATAGAAGCCAATGTCATCATTTACAAAGGTGAAGTATATACTTGGGTAATGTTTATTCATTACAAATGTAAGATGTACTTTAGGCTCCACTAGTATTTATTAATATATTGTTTTGTTGGTACTCGTGTTATAGACATCATAACTTGTGAGTTGCTTTCTGTAATCTTGGTTTTTCCTTAAATCCCTATTATTTTTTAGTATAAAATTTGTCAGAACAGAAAGGTTTTCTGCCCTACAGCAGAAATGCTTGTGATTGCCAGTTTGCTCCCAACACAGCTATTCATAAAAGAGAAATGGCATAGGGCTTCCAGTGTTCTCCTTATAAAACATGGTGCATCACTGGAAGGGCCATTTTTTTAACCTGTTGGGAATTTAAAAGGCTGGGGGTAGGTATGTAAAACCAACGTGTCACTATCACTAATAACAGCACGTCAAAGAGCCAAACTTCTTCACACCTAGCTGAAACAAAACAGTGTAGACTAGGTCTCTGATAACCAGATCAAATCAGTTATTTTAGTCATTCTTAACAGTTCTTTAATAATCTAGGAATGATGGAGCACCTCCAAGAAAACACAAATTTATTAATTCTGAATAAAAAATTTCATAAACATAAAAGATTCTTAGATAAAACCATGGTTTAAGCTCCTAGTCAGCAGGAAAATCTTCTTTTGGTGATGAAATATATATGAAAACAAAGGAAAAGATGTTTGATTCATTTTCTAGTCTTCAAAGTTTGCTACTTCATTCCCCTGAGAGAGAAGAGATGGTATTTCATATCTACAGATTTGCGATTATCGGGGATCATGGAGAGTCCAACTTAGAGATGAGCTGAGGATAGACTGAATGAGCTTCATGTCAGACTCCTAGCTGTTTCGACTTTTCCCTGAAGAATGTTCCAACCTCCAGGAAGCACCAGCCTCTTTGGGCCTAGCAGAAGCCTATGGTATATGGCCAAGCTTGACCTTTGCGATGGAGACTTGGACAAGTGCTGCTAAAGAATAAAAATCTCATTTATTATTCATGAAAATCAGTATCTATTTTGCTGGAAATTGTGGAAAAGCAGTCTGCATCCTATGATTTCCATGGTTTAGCAGGAGTTCAGGACAAAGCCTCAAACATAGTTGATAACTTTGAAAAATTCAGGGGTAAGGAGTTCAGAAAGAAAGGCATGAGAAACACAGAAACAAGTGAGAGGAATTAGCTTCTCTATCTTTACTAAGCATTGCATTTAGGACCCTTCCACCAAGCTTATCATTACCTAGATAAATGTTCCCTTGTGCCACAGGGCTGGCTGCTTAGGTACAGTGCTTACTTGTTTTCACTCTTTGTTATAAAGGTTGTTTATCATCTCTTTTAAAAATAGTTGCAGTTTTTAAGTTTAATTTTTTAAAAAATCAGCATATAAAATATTCATTTTCCTTATGACATTTCCATACTTAGTTTTTTGGTTGATTCTCTTCTTTCTCATCCCTCTTTCCCAATCTTCTTGTCCTGCTTAAACTCTTCACCTCCACTATCCCCTTTCCACTTTCATATTACATGGAATCCATTACCCTGCCTACAGCTCTCTATTAAAGTCTCTTTTTCTCCCTTCTTTTGGGGCCTTTTCTACTTTCTGGCTTCTACATTTCCTTGTTACCATGTAGATATCTGTATATAAAAAACAGAAGCTAAGTTATATATATGAGAGAAAAAAATACATTATTTATTTGACCTTCTGATTCTGGGTTACTTCACTAAATATACTACCCTCCAGTTCCATCCATTGCCCTGCATATTCCATCATTTTATTTTCATTTATGGATGAATAAAATTCTATTATATATATTTACCACATTTTAATTATTCATTCATCCGTTGATGGATATCTAGGCTGAGTCAGTTTCTTAACAATTGTGAATAAAGCAGCAATCACTGGATGTGAGCAAGTATCTCTGTAGTAGGATACAGAGTCCTTTGAGTATATGTCCTAGATGGTATAGTTGGGTCAAGTCATGAATTTAGTTGTAGTCCTTTCTGTTGGATTAAGTCAAAACCAACATCCCTTTCTTCAACTAAATATTTTGATGGCCCTGAAGGCTAGAGTTTCTTCTAATCACTGGTGTGTAAAAATATAGAGGAATCATCACATCCATTACCCTGTCTCAAAGCAGGACTATGCCAATTCTGTCTCACATGAGTGGGCACTGTTTATTTCTAGAAATATTCAGTAAAGAGACAAAAAAACCCATTAGTCATTTATAGTAGAACTGAGCAATGATTGCACACCAAAATTCTTTCTTTTGTCAACCCCCATTCTACTCTACTATTGTTTAACCTATTTGCTTTTGTTTCATCTTAATGGAAAGAAAAAGCATCTGGTTGTACTCTGGTTCAATATAGCAAAGAAGACACAAGAAGAATCCATTGATTCTTTTCCAAAAACTAGAAATTAGAAAAATGAATGAAAATTTATAAGTAAAAAATCAAAGAAATAAAATGAAACATTTTGTGCAATAAAGACATATAGGTATTTTAGTGATTGGGAACCAAATCAAATGGTCTACTTATAGCTGGATCTAGATATAGATGGGTGGAGTTATATAGCTAAGATGGAATTACAGCTTACAAGTAGTTTCCGATGTGAGGCTGATAATATGGGTTGAGTCTTTAATGTCCCCTCAAAGGCCTAATGTTGAAGGCTTAGTTGCCACTTTGTGGAATTCTGTTTTAAATATTTTATTTATTATTTATATTTTATGTGTATGAGTGTATTGCCTGCAGGTGTACATACCCATATGGTGCAAACTTTATGGTACTCTTGAGAGGTTGCAGAACCTTTAGGAGATTGGGCCAAGTGGAAAGACATTAAATTATCAGGGGATATTTCCTTTTAAGAAATATTGAGACCCTGAATACCTTACCACAAGCCCAAAAGCAACATTCATAAGTTACCATAGACTGAAATCTCTGAAAAGAGGAGCCAAATAAACCTTTCCTCCTTTAAGTTTATTTGGACTTTTCTCACATACATTGTCATAGCAACAGAAAGCTGAAGACTAATGGCACATGCCTCATAAATAAAGAGGGATTAACACACTACTACCTACTCAATATTCTTCCCTAAAACGCACTAATTACTCAAGTAAGCCATTTGTAGCTGAGGCCCCGGTTTAAAAACTTTGGAAGAGACTAGCAATCTACATGAAACAGAGGTAGACACAGACAATCCAGACAAGTGGCACCTAATCTATATGCCCATGCTACTAGTTTACAGCTAAGTGTCACAAGGTCTGAAATGGTCATTCCAGAGGGAAGAAAAGGCTCTTGCAAGTCAGAATCTCATGGACAATAAGTGTCTAAACAATTAGAAAAGCAAGAAAAATTCATAACTAAGTAAAGATTTCAAGAAGGCCAGAAGGTCAGAATTTGTATCTAAAAAATCATAAATATTTCAACAACTTAGAGTATACTTTGAATAAAGTTCAAATACTTTACAGAAATAAAAAGAAAATAAACCCCAAGAAATTATGATAGAACAACAAAGTAACAACATGTCATTTTTAAAAATAATTTGAAAACTTGAAGAAAATATAATTATTGAAGAGAAGACAAACAAAACCTGACAGACTGCCTAAATAATACGTCTGAAAGGAATTTGTAAACTGGAGAATGGAATTAAAGAAATGCCACTGTGGTAAATATGCCAAGACAAAAAAGCAAAGGAGACATTAAAAGACACAGGGAACAACTTGAATGAGATGCAAAAGCATACATCAAAGACAATTCTAATTTGGATGTGGTGGTGCACACTTTTAATCCCTAGGCTGAGGCTGGAGGCTCAGGAGTTTGAGGCTAACTTGGCCTGTAAGACCCTGTGTCAAAAAATAAAGAAGACAATTTCAAAAATGAGAAGCAAGATAAAGGGGGAGATCAATTTTGCAAAAAAAAGTATGACTGATAAGTAGATTTCTAAGTCTTCAGACTGAAAATTTTCATACCAAGAAGACTAGAAAAACATGAAATATACATATACAGATCTCAGTGTGCTCCTCAAAAAAGAGAAAATGTTAAAATCTAGGAGAAGAAAACAAAAGAACCTAAAAGAACTGTAATAAAACAGAATAATTATTATCCATGAACAGAAGACTCCTGTAAGTTATTTAGTAATATCATTAAAGTGCTGAGGCAAACTGAGCACGTACTTGTCATTTTATACCCAGCCAAACTATCGTTCAAGAATGATGACAACAGCAGACATTTTTCATATAAGGATTGGAAAACTTTGACAGTAATACTCACCAAAAGAGCTTGCATTCTTAATAAAGAAAATTAACTCGCAAAGAAGTAAGCTGGAAGACCATGGACGGGAACACAAAAGCTTTCTCTTCAAGTCTTAAGGATGATAATATTTATTCATTTCATTTTTTGTCTTGGGTTTGTGATTTTAGCTCTGTTAACACTTTTTGAGACTTCTTTGAAAGATTTTATAAAGCAATTTGACAGGCTATCTGGCATATTAAAGAAAAACTCTGTAGAGTATCCGATTAATAAGCAATAATGCTTTCATTTACCAGAGCATTTTGCATACCATAACAGTTTAAGTAGAAGCAAATGAACATATACAAAAAACATTAATCCTCATGTGGAAATTTATTCCAAAACACAGCTTTCTGGTTGATAATATGCCAAATCAATCACAGATATCTTGAAGCATATACTATCATCACAAACATTCATAAAAAATAAAACTCTGCATGAACTTTTGTCACCTGTGTTCATTGAATTGTACTGAATGTTCACTGAGACAGGAAAGTGTAGCTTATAAAGAAATGTCAATAAAACTATGGATCTTTTCTAAAGGAATTTACATTTTTCCATAGTTACACCAAAACCTGCAATTAATTTTAAAGGATCCTCTGACTCCCTGAAGTCCACTTAGGAACCTCTGCCTCAAGAATTCTGTTCTATGTATAATAGAAATAATGTACAAGATGAAATGGCTTCTAGTTTGCAGATCCCAAGACTGTCAGCTTTCTCTTGCAATGCCACTGGGCTGACAAGCATTCTCTGAGTCTCTCCACATTTCTAGGCCTTTGGTATCCGAACTAGGCCTGAGTCATATCAGAACAAAATGTCACTGAGAAGCCCCTGCCTCACAAAATAAGCACAAATGATAAAATCTGCTTCCTAATAGTTTCATGAAAAATTCTGTAGCTGGCTCTCCCCAAACTTGCTGCTAACACTGTGTACCTAATAATAACTGTGCAGTCTGGAGGAGGTGACTGTTCAGCAGGCTGCTTTATACTGTCATAAACCTCACTGGTTTAGTTCTTTTGATTTATGAATAGCTCCTCATCATTTTGAAGTTATGCTTGAATGCAATTCCAGCACTAATTGCATAGGACACGTGCCATAATGCTACAACTCCCTTGGTACCCACTGCCCTGGCAGGAAGAGGCTGTTTATGGCCACAATTCCCTTCCCCCAATTGACATTCCCTTTCAAATGATTAAAAGCCTTATGAAAATCTGTCACTGGGTGCCCAATAACTTATTAGAGCCCAGAATGTGTCTCGTTTGGGCTATAAAGTGTATTTAGAGAGCCAGTTTAAGTTGTCTAAAAGTGTTCTATTGTTATGTCTGCCTAAAAGTTTTCCTTCTGGGGAATTTAGGCAGATGGTTTGTATCAGGTGAAGATGAAGACCACAGCAGGGAGAAACAGAAGCAAAGTGGATTACCTGGGCAACGGGGGCAGCAGAGATGAGGGATATGCACGGGTGAGAGGCAATGGAGACTTGGACATCTGACTCGGCTGCAAAGCACATTCCCATTCTGAAAAGAGAAAAAGCCAAAAAATGAAATGTCTTTCAAAGGTCACTGGGATTATGCCAGTTTGGGAAACAGCCATGCAGAGAGACTCACCCAGACAGTGAATAACGAATTCCCAAGAATCTGAATGCAATCAGCCCTCTTCTGTTGCTTTTTCTTTTCTTTTCTTCCTTTTCTTACTACTAGCACTTCTGCTTGACTGGTTGAAAACTTATCAGCATATTTTCTAAGGCTGGATTCAACACTGTTCCAGGTTTCAAAGACTCCCATTAACTGTGGAAATCTTCCCCTTGTCTGGCTCTGTGATAGTTGTACCCTTCCCCAGTTCCAGCTTTTCCAAGAGACCATTTTAATTTCATAACCACCTGCCTGATGCCATGGGAGAGAAGGGATGATGAGCAATGGGTCCCTTGAGCTGCTTCCCACCCCTGTGCACAGAGGCATCCCTAGCATGTGAGCCTGCTCTCTACAGAACTCGGCCTTGGTTCAGTAGGCTGAGGGACTTCTCTCCTCATTTCCCTTTGAAGCCAACATTTTTTTTTCCTGAGAGAAAGCTAGATCTGGGAATTGAGCTGATCAGCTAGTACATCTGGGTGGGGCAACAGGGTCCCTGTCTGACTTACAATTTCATGATCCCCAGCTCTGACAGCTCTCAGCCACTGCTAGAACAAAGGAAGCTTTGGAAATACATTTTACATTTACATTCCCCATCCATAATTCATCTGAAGGAAGGGTGACTTGTATCTGTCAGGCTGTTATAAAGAGTGGTGAAGTGCATGGAGAAAGAAGAAGCCTAGTGTGTGAGCGGTTGGCATCGGGATCATATTAACATTTTCACTGCCTTGCAGACTTCAAAGGCTTGGTCCCCAAGGGCTAGCTGTCCATTTCCAATGTGCTGGGTCAAGAATCTGACAAAATAATGCCATACCAGGCAGTTAATCAGTCTCCAGATGCTCTATTTAATACATTCCCTAGTCATTTAAAGAGGCAGGACTCTTTAATCCAAACTGGAATTACTTTAGTACAACTAATGTTTTTTTTTCCTATGTTCTTCCTACAATAAAATTTTGGAATGTTGCATTTTGGAATGCTTTTAATGCATCATGCTCCTCAGAATCAGGTACTATCATCTGGAGATGAGCTCAGAGAAGCACATTAGAAAGCACAGCTTCTTGCTGGGCTGTAAACACAATCCTTAATATTGCATGTTGAATTTTTTTCTAGCCTCAGGAGATTAATAAGAGCACTGATGACAAAAATGATAGTGATGAAAATAGTCTTTAACATTTCTTGAACAAGCATTGCTTTAAATGAATTAGTGAATTTAATTATTATTATAAGCCTATAACATAGATAATATCATTATGTCATTTTTTTCAGACAGGGTCTCAGTATCTAGCCTTAGCTAGCTTGGAACTCACTTCTGTCAAATAGGCTGGGTTTGAACTCACAGAAATCTGCATGACTCTAACTCCCAAGTGCTCGATTAAAGATTTACACCACTGTGTCTGACTACATTATGTCTATTTTAGAGGCAGGTTCTCACCATGTAGCCTAGGCTGGAATCAAACTCACAATCTTCCTAACTCAGCCTCCTGAGTATCAATATCACAAATAAGTTCCACAATGAAAGGCATGAGAGGCATCATTATTTAAGGAAGAACCTAAGGGAATCTCAGAAAGAATACAGGTAAATTGCCCAACATAACATGTACCATAGGTTTCAGACTCAGGGTCAGAAACTTGGTGAATTTGAACACTAAAATCCTTTAAGACCATTAAGACCTCATGATACTATAATACCTAAAGGTTGTTTTATGTGTGTTAATATTTCTGAAAGCCAGAAGTTCTGTTGAAATAGCAAAAAAAGCATAGGTTTACAAGTGACTGTTCCTTCTATTTTGAACACATAGATGGAATATTCTCAATCTTTAAATTCTAGGAAAAGTCATGTCTTCCCAACTGACAGTGCTGTGGTTTTCCATCAAAGCAACTTAAACAAGTCTGTAGACAATTTCGTTGCTGTTGTCACATCTAGGATAGGTGCTACTGGCATCTAATGGGTAAATTAACTGTCCTACTATCAAGTCTGTCTGCTTTCTCCAACCATGTCTTATGTATCTAGCCTCCAATTCATACCAAATACTCAGAGATTTTGTGTTAATCAAGCCAAACTGCAACTTAGAGAAAAGAATTTTCAATCTGCCTCTCCTTCTCCTCTTCTCTCTTTTTCCCTCTCTTTCTGTCTGAGGCTGGTCTCATATTGGCTATGTTGCCACAGTTGATCTTGAACTCCTGCTCTTTTTGCCTCCACCTCCTCATTGCTGAGATTCCAGGCATGCACCATGGCACATGGGTATGTCATAATTTCTTTTATGCTTATATCATGCTCCATGGGAGATGAGCACTGAAAGTCTCTCTGTGTTCTGAGGAACAAAGGGGGAAATCCAATGTCATGAGGGATTGTACCTCTGAGCAGATGCAGCTGACACAGTAAACTAGCCCATAAGGTTCCAGGTAGGGGTGCCATTTCTCACCCACTCTGTATTTCTTGTCTTGAAACACACAGTAGGTCTCTGAATCTATAAAAAAGGGAATGGAGAATAAATGTGTTAAGGATATAGGCCAAGTTGCAGAATCAAAAGACAATCATGGGTTCCATCCCTTTTAGTATGCACTTCAAGAGAAGAGTCAAAGTGAGCATTTATAGAGCACTTTCCACACCGGCTCAATGTTCCTCTCACTGGAGCCTCACAATGACTCACAAGTTAGATACTACTATTAGTCTTACTTTATGGGTAAAATAAATCAGACACATAATCGGTAATAGCTTCTCAGCTACCACTAAGGAACTCTGAAAATTTTCTGATGCATTCCCATTCCAGACGTTAGCATGCGTTTCCAAAGAAAGAAGCACAACCCTTTTATATATCAAAAAGCCAATGGTATGCTTTCTTATGTTGGTAGTATAACAGAGCAATAGTTAAGATATTGTGTTTCACTGCCAGATCAACATGGGTTTGAGTCTCAGCTGCTTCCTGGTTATGTGTCTCTTGATTTCCTTTACTCATAGAATTAGCTATAGTAACATGCTCCTGTGTGATGGATTGAAAACGTAGTCACAATTTATGTTATACCATAGTATATGTGAGCATATACCATGCTATTAGTTATTTTATTTGTCATTTTTCTCCACCTCTGGCCTCAAAATGTAGGCAGAATTCATTCTTTACATTCTACCCATCACATGACTCAGTATACTCTGGCCAAGAAATGTAAGCAATTGACAGCTGATTAAGAAATTAAATTTCCAAAATGAAGTGGTTTATTTTTCAAACCTATCCTCTTCTAGTTCCTGTTTCCCATCATGTAAACTGAAGACAAACTAATCTTATTCTTGCAGCCAACTCATTGATTTTTGTCTTCTAGTAAACATTTCTCCGATTATTAAAATCAAAAGAATGAAAAGACAGGTAATCAAGGAATTTGAAGAAGATATTTTCAAAAAATTAAAAACAATGTATTAGTATTGGAACATTTTGACTGATATAAAATGAACTAATATTTTAATATTTAAATCAGTAAGTCAAAGGCCAACAAGTCTAATAGAAAAATAATCTAAGAACATGAATAGGCAATACCTAGTAACATTGAATACATGTCAAAAGATATTCACCTTCACTCACAACCAAATTAAAATTATACTAAAATACATGTTTCATGTCACTTATTGCTCTAAAGATCTACTATAAATTATTCAGGCCACCCACAAGATATATTCCAATTTATTTTTCAAATCTTCATTTCCAGCATCTTCAAAACAATAAACTTGGAGACATAAAATTTTGATTTGAGTCAGAATTGACTACAGCTGTGTGACATGGAATAAGTCATATAAACTCTTTCCATTTAAGTTTTCAACATCTCTTAAATTTGCTCTTTTTGCATTTTTATTGAGTTTTGTGCATTTTATATAACAGGTCTTACAAATTTATACCCCCCTCCCTGATCTGCATCCCCATCTCCCCTCACCAGATTTCATGCATTCTGTCAGATATGTTAAGTCTTATCCAGTCAAACATTTGTACCCAGATGTCCCTCAGTGCAACTTCATCCACTGGACTCTAGTCTGTCTATCTAGAGTCACTTTCTTAAGGAAAATCTACTCTTCCTCACCCCACCAGCAATCAGTTGACAATAGTTTCTTGGCTAATGTTGGTTGCCTATTGCCCATTTCCCCAGTTCAATGTTGGGTTTTTGTGTGATTGAGTCAATATAGGTCTTGTGCATGCTCTCACTATTGTTGCAAATTCATATGAGCAAGTTCCCTGGGACCTGAACACTTGTTTCCTTATGTTTATGTGCCAACTCTGGGTCTTACAGTCTCCCACAGTGATCCCTGAGCCTTGAGTAGGTGAGATTTAATATAGGAGTCCTATCCAGGGACACAAACTCTGCAGTCTCTTATTCTCTACATCTTGGCCAGTTGTGACCTGCTGTGTGCATCACACTTTGTTGTATGAGGAAGTTTTACTCGTAAAAGTTAAGGGATGTATTAAAGTTCTCTCTATGCCATGTTCTGCTATGTTCCATGAGTTTTGGTGGAGGGGTTCCACTATAGATTTGTCACTTAGAGCCTGACATCTCTCAGACATATATTCTCTGTGTGTGACTAGTTATGGAACTCTGTAATAACCTCCATCATTTACAAAATGTTGGATGACTACTTAAACGTTTTTTAAATTATAAAGTAGTTTAAATGTAGTATTTTTTAATATTAGTTTATTTTAGAAAAGTAGCTATGTCTAATAAAGCAGGTCTGTAATGACATCCACTTGGGAAGCAGAATCAGGAAGACCACAAATTCAAGGCCTTACTGGGATACAGGGGTTAGTGAAAGACCAGCCTAGGGATGAGTGAAGATGTTTTTCTGAAAATAAAAAGTCAAAGGATCTATGACCTCTCCATTCATAGATCTTAAAGACATTTCTAAGGCTGTCACATCCCTAGACACATGTAATTGCTTACTATATGCTAAATATGGATCATTATATTTACAGACAATTATGCCAGTCATCACTCATCAAAGAAGCTTCTTTTGTATCAGACAGGGACTAATACAGAGGATCACAACTGGTCACACACAGAGAATAATTGTCTGTGAGATGCCCAACCCTAAGTGACACATCTACAATGGAACCTATACACCTTTTAAGGCTCAGAGAACATTATGACAGAATGCATGAAAGCCAGTGGAGTAGGATATTGCAGGGGCAGATAGAGGAACATATAAAGGCGATTAAGATGTGTTTTGTATGAAATGCAAAAAATCAATAAAATATACACAAAATCACTCATCTGTATAAAATAAAACAAAGAAACAAAAGTCAAAAAAGGGTTGTGGTAGTGTTTATCAGTGGTAGAGCACTTATCTATCATGTGCAATGTCCCAGATTCAACCCCCAATACCACACAGTAGAAAAAGGATTGTGCTGGTCAAAAAATCAAAAAGTAAGTTAGAAACTATTTTGCATTAACTTAAAATGAAAATAGCACTTTAAATTCATAAGAATCAGGTAATGGAGTACTTAAAGGGAAATTTATATTAGAGGTGGAGGAAAAGCTTGAAATAAATACCCAAAGGACATAGAAAAATTAGAACAATGTAAAAAAGAAGAAATATAAACAAAGAGAAAAAAATCAATGATAAGGAAAACAGAATATCAATTTTAGAATTCGTTGAGACTGAATCTTGGTTTTATGGAAATATCAATAAAGTAGGCAACCCCTCAAGATACTAACAAAGGCAACAAATTACCAAAGTCATTGAAGAACATATATGTATATAGCCTGACTACTTCTTTATCATTTAAGGAATCAGAATTTGTCGATTTTTAAAAAGTGTCATATGTAGAAAATTTCAGGGTCAGTTAGCTTCATTAATCAATTTTTTTGAACATACATCCAAACTTTTCCCACAAAAACATTCAGTCACGACAGAAACACTTAAGAAGCCTGGCATGGTGGTGTGCACCTTTAGTCACAGCACTCAGGAGTCAGAGACAGGCAGATGACTGTGAGATCCAGGCCAATCCAATGAGTGTTAGGCCAGCTGAAGCTACAGGGAGTCCCTGTCTCCAAAAGACCATAAAAAGGAAACAGCTATCAAACAGGGAAGAAAACTCCCTCAATCTCATAATCAACATCTAAAAAACCTATGACTGATATCACACTTCATGTCAAACACCTAACAGAATTATGAGAAGTTGTATTCTTTACCAGGACTGATGTTAGTCAAAGAAATCATGCCAAAAAATGTTGTAATACACTACAGTAAAAATTATAATTTTATATTTTCAGATTTTGCTATTTTTGTACAAAGAAAAAACATCAACCTATTAAAAAGTTATTATGAATGCTAGTTAACAAGACTTAAGTATACAAGCACAATATATAAAACTTCTCATATTTGCATGTTCTATACTGAACAATTAGCAATTGAAATTTTACTGGATATGATGGCTGATGCCGTAAAGCCAGAACAGAGAGGACTAAGGGTAGAGCTTTGCAGTGAGTTCACAACCAGCAAAGACAAAGATGTATAAACTAACATTTGTAGAATTTTTTACATTAGCTCCTTCAAAACATGAGGATCCTGAAGTACACACCTAACCAAATATAGACAAGCTTTATACTTAGATAACTACAATTCACTGCTAAAAAAAGCAGCAGAGGCCTAAAAATTAGAGAAATTTTGTATTTGTGTATTGGAAGATAAAATATTGTTAGGATGTCAATTCTCCCCAAAATAATGCAGTGTGAAACTAAGTATTTGAAGGGTATTGTAAAATGTTGGTAATCTAATAAAACATTCATATGAAAAGTCAAAGGAAGAAGAGCCAAAACAATTTTGAAAGAGCAAGACGTTGGAGACAACAAAAAATTACAGTTTTCAAGATATGTGGTATTTGCCAAAGCTTAGATAAACACATTAACAGAATATCTCAAAGTAGATAGACATGGACATATTGTCAACGATTCAATAAAGGTGTAAAGACTTTCAATGGAGAATAGTGTTTTCAATAAATACTGTGGAGACATTTGGATAGTCGTTTGCAACATGTAAAATAAAGTTAACATTATTCCAGTTGTATTATCACATACAAAAATGAACTGAAAAGACAGGGACGGTGGCTCATGCCTGTAATTCTAGCAATTAGGAGGCTGAGGCAGGAAGATGTTGAGTTCAAAGCCAATTTTTACAACATAGCAAGACTGCCTCAATAAACAAACAGAAGAGGAGAAGGAGAATTAGAAGAGGAGGAAGAACAAGAGGAAGAGGAAAAAATCTCAAGGTCAATCATAGGGTTTAGCCTAAAACCTAACCACTATAAAACTCTGGAAAGAATGTATAGGTTTGCCAGATGTGGTGGCAAACACCTTTAATCCTAGCCCTTGAGAGGTAGAGACAGGTGGATCTCTGTGAGATCAAGGCCTGCCGGGTCTGCACAGTGAATTCCAGGCTAACTGGGACTAGAGAGACCCTGTGCAAAAAAAAGGAAGAAAAAGAATTCAACTATGAATATCCTTGTGATCTAGCAAAACACTTGTTTAATATTATCCAATAGCATGATTTATAGAGGAAATACTATAAAATAAGACTAAATCAAAATTAAGATATTATATTCTTTGAAAGATAGTTAAGAGAATGAAAAGTCATAGACTGGGAGAAAATATTCATTAAAAATTACATTTCTGCTGAGATTTCTTTCCAAATTATGTATAAAAAACGACTCTGACAAGAAACCATACAACTCAATTTAAAAAATTGAATAGAAACTTTACCAAATAGATACAGAGATGTGAAGCAGATCATTTAGCTTTAGATAAATACAAACTGGTTATAATAAGGCATCAGTATCCAAATATTAGTGTGGCTAAATTTAAATAATATGACATGATGATTCCAAGTATTAGTGAAACTCCCATACTTTGGTGGTTGTACAGACATTTGAGAAATAAATTTGGAAGAATTCTGTTTCTTCTTTTTTTCTTTATTCAGTGCTGAGGGTCAAAACTAGGACCTCAAACACACTAGGAAGGCCCTTTACCACTTAAGCACACTGGAATAGCATTTTCTTTTAAATTTTGAAACAGGGTTTCACTAACTTACTGAGGTTGTACTTGAATTTGCTCTTTAACCCAATAAAGTCTTGAATTTATAATCTCCTGCCACATATTTATGGATAGTTGCAATTACAGTTGTGCACCAGAAGACTTAGCTTTAGCAAATACTTATA